>CM072770.1:56504349-57754349 GCA_036936925.1 Cenchrus fungigraminus | reverse complement strand
CTAACACCAAGGAGTAGCCAAAGATCCTAATATAGCCCCCCCCCCCCCCCCCACACACACACACTAGTACTTCGGCAAAATCCTCATGGCCAACTAAGCTGTAGATCCCTCAAGGCAAAGAATACTATGCACTCTACTACAGATGCAGCATAGCTTGAATTATCACATGAAAGAAAATAAAAGAACTTTTCTGTAGCAGCAGGATAAACATGTCCATGGTACATAATCCAAAGAAAAAAAGAAAGTGCAAAGAATGAACAAAGGATAAATTGTGTGGTATGCACCAGTTGTACCAACCAGAAAAATAGGGACTGTCTCACTTAGCAGGTTTCTCCCATCATGCTGTCCGCAAAATTACAGATCAATTGACCAAATCATAAATGGTGTGTATGTAGCAGGAAAAGCAGTGACAAACAGTCAATTACAGGCAATTTAGAGAACCGACAGCAAACCAAATTATTCTTGTTCACTACACCCAGGCCCGTACATAACGTGGCGCAAGCGGCGTGACCGTGCCGGGCCATCCTAATTCCTAAGTAATAATTAGCCCAAAATCATGTTACAATCCAGTGTTTTCCATGTCAAGCCCAATAGCTCACTACCCACAAACATTTTTCTTATTTGCATCTTAGAAACATTGGGCAACCCAGCCTGTGTTTGCATCAGGGCCTCGTAAACTTAGGTAGGTACGGGCCTGCCTTACACCATGGCACATTTTGTGAAATTATGGATAACTAGGAGCATTTCCACCCCACGAGATAAGTATGCATCCTGAAAACTAAAGGACGCACACTGCATTCGTTAGGCCAAAGTGCACGACCCGCACGTAGCTCAACTACAACGGCTAAGCAAACAAAAAGCCACAAAATCGCTTAGGGCCCCTTTGGAAGCACCATATCCCGGGGGGATCCCTGGACTTTTCCTGGGCTGGAGTCCCACGCCGCGAATCGGCCCGGGGCCAAAAGTGCATGGCGTTTGGGAGCCCATCCGGCGTGGGAGGTCAACCCCCATCCCTCCCTTTCCCCCCGGGTGAGACCGCCCCACCTCCGGACACCGGACGCATCTCCCCCGTGCCTCCTCCCGCGAGCGCCCTCGCGACGTCACGCCTGCGCCGTCGGTGTCGTCCTCTCTGCACCTCGCCGCCGTCTTCGCTCCTCCCCCTCCTCATATAGGCGACGAGCGTCTCCGTCGCCACTCCTCCCCATCCAGGCACCTTCCTTCCCTCTCCGCTCGGACCTCTACCTCCGCCAGCTCCTCCGCTCGGATCCCTACCTCCGCCGGCTCCTCCGCTCGGATCCCTACCTCCGCCGGCTCCTCCGCTCGGACCTCTACCTCCGCCGGCTCCTCCGCGTCTGCCACGGTGCCTTGATGTGAGTTCTCAAATTGCCTAGGGTTTGTACTCATCATGTCTTTTTGGATGCCTAGTGATTCATTCTTGCTACTGGCTAATTCTTGATGTCGATTTCTCTGTACTAGCCATGCACATATTATTATCCGTGGTTGACTCTAGATTTAGATATAGTTGTCTGTTCAAAGATTTAGATCCAGTTCCATGCTTTGATGCTGGGATTCAGAGCATTATTCCTACAGTTAGAGCTCTGTTGTGCTTAGCCATATGTTTGCGTAGTCTGGTTGCCTTTGGTTGTCACTCTCTTTTGTGCATCTAGATTACTTTCTTTATTCCTGGAAACATAGTCTTTCTATCATGTCCATTCATTTGACTTCAAGTTCCGGGATTCATATCATGTTGTTTATCGTGCACAGGACCTGGAAGTACCAGGCTTCATATCATGTGCTGAAATATTTAGATAATTTTTGTTTTACTATCTACTCCCTCCGTCCCAAAATATAGGGTCCTGGAGGGTTCAAATTTTGTATCAAAATATAAGGTCCTGAAAGGATAGGACAAAATTGAATGTGGTTGGTGAGTAGGTGGAGAGTTGGTTGGTAGTGTAAAATGAGGGGTATAGAAGTCATTTCCTCTCACTGTTGTTTCTTGAGTTTGAACTCTTCAAGACCTTATATTTCGGGACGGAGGGAGTATTACATTTTAGCTTTCTGTTATCCCCATACCTTTGACCGAAGCAAACTCCTAGGCCATGGTTGATGTGTGGTAGACCTTCAGTACAGCATGTCTGCATACAGTAGTTGATGGATGATGAAGCTACATGTATTTTACAACTCACTGCCAGTGTATATATTGCATGTGGAGTGGCACTTTTGAACAATACACTATAGCTAGGAAAGCTTTATGTTTATTAATTTTATCCTACATGTGGCTAAATTATGAGCCAGATATGAGTGCCTGGTGTATATGAGGTTTACTATCTACCAGACGGTGCCTCTAATTTATTTGTTCCTTTTGTGATGCAGCTTTCCACCTCCAGGTGAACAGGAGTCCTAATGTGCAAGCTAAGCAAAGTTCTTGTGAGCAAAGGTCTAGATTTGAGAGCTGAAATGTTAACTTATATCTCTGGTGGAGTGCAAAGTACTATCATAAATTGAACTCGTCTTTTTCTAGGATTTGTGATAGTTTATATTTTTGGCATAAATCGAACATTGTCTGTTGGTCTGAATTTCTGGAAGTTAAAGACCGTAGATGCTTAAAACAGAATGCTTGTATTTTTTTTTTTGTCAACTGCATGAGCTGGATGTAATATGCCTTATGTATGTTGAATTAAGACAGCTGGAAGTACTTGCTTTGTGACCTGTGACTTGACTTTGGATGTGTTCTTGGTTGGTATTTTATTTTAAAAAAATTGTATCGTGGCAACGCCAAAGGTCCCCTGCCGGGGAAAAAATCAGCGCGCTGCTAACAAATCCAAGCACATTCCTAGGGCGCAGGAGAGGAAATCGGCCTCCCAATTCACAAGAAGAAGCGCCGGAAACAAACCAAACCCTAGACAAGCGCACGGGAGCTGACCTGCATGATCTCTCGGAGGCGGTACTCGACGTCAGGGGCGAGCGCGGCGGCAACATCGGGGCCGAGGCTGGGGATGCCGACGCTCTGGGCGATGACCTCGATCGTCTCCTTGGGCACGATGCTCATTCTGCTCCTCCCAGGTCCGAATCCCCTGAACCCTAGCTCTAGCGCTTCTTCCACAAATTTCTTCGGAGCGGGGGGAATCGATCGAGAGAGAGAGAGGGAGGGAGGGAGGGAGAGAGGAAGGGAGGGAGGACGCCTCTGTGTAGGACGGAGGACGGAGGAGGGAGGTGGAAGGAGGGAGCGGCGGCGCTCGCCGGGGATGGAGGTCGGAGGAGGGATCGGTGGCGCGCGCCGGCGATGGAGGAGGGAGCGGCGGCGCTCGCAGAGGATGGAGGTCGTAGGAGAGAGCGGTGGTGCGCGCCGGCGATGGAGGAGGGAGCGGCGGCTAGGGTCAACGAGCGCTGTCGGGGGCAGCAGGCGCGGACTACTGGGTGGCCGGCTCGGCCTTGGCCTCGGCGTTGGCGGACGGCGGCCGGGAGTGCGGGGGCCAGGGGAGAAATTTGCATTTGTGCCATCCTCAAAAGTGAGTTTCACTCTTTTGCCATCCCGCAAAATGGCTACGCTAAAATACTATTCTCAAGCGAACGCACACCGCTACAATGCCTTCTTGGACCAAAGTACCCTCACCCTTCTTCTTCCTCACCCCAGCGCCGCAGTCACCCGCCCCTGCTCCTCCTTGCTTCCGGTCGGCAGCGACGCAGGCACCCGACGGCTTCCCGGAGGCGTGGGGCTGGCGACCGGCGGCTCCCTTTCCTCCCTCATCCTTCTTCCCTTCTTCCCGCGTGGAGATCCCGTTGGCCATGGAGGTGGTGGCCCGTGCCGAGCTTCCTCCTGCTCCTGCCGTCGGCCGCCGGCCGCGCCTTCTCCTCCACACGGCGAGCGAGGAGAGCTGGCTGGACACAGTGTTGAATGGTTCGACCCAGGGAAAGTCGCCGCCGCCGAAGACCCGCGGGAACGGGGTCGCGAGGGCGTCCCCTCAGAGGACGGCAGCCGCGGCTTCCCGGGGCGGCGGCGGAGGCACTTGAGGCACACGGTGATGGCGTTGCAGGCGTCGAGGAGGAGCACGCTGCCCTGGGAAGCGGGAGCAGGGTCCGGAGGCGCCCGGCCAGCGTCGCGTCGAAGCAGGCCGCCTTGCCCGCCAGCAGCTGCTGGCGGCGGCGGCTGCTAGTGGCCTTTTTGGGCGGCGTGGCGTCCGAGTGGTGTTGGTGGGGCGGGGAGGAGCGAGTTGTACTCGTTGGTGAGGAACATCTGGGCGGCGGCGTTGGTTGGGATCAGGGCTGGGCGCGCGAGGTGAGGAGAAGCCGAGCAGGGGCGGTGGCGGGTGGCTGCGGCGCGGCGGTGGGTGGTTGCGTTGCAGGTGAGGAAGAGGAAGGATTGGGGGCATTTTAGTCCGAAAAAGCATTTCAGCGGTGTGGTTCCGTTTGAGAATAGCGTTTTAGCGAAGCCATTTTGCGGGATGGCAAAAGAGCGAAGCCCACTTTTGAGGATGGCACAAATACAAATTTCTCGGGGCCAGGGCCAAGGGCGGCGGCGGCCGACCGCCACGGATATTTTTTTAATAATTCGATCTATACCATTAACCCCACACATGTTATGCACTTATGTGAACCTCACATTTCATTGAGATAGCAATGTTATACTACCTCTGTTCTTAAATATATGACATCATTGACTTTTTCATTTGTTTGACTATTTGTCTTTTCTACAAATATTTTTGCTAATCGATAAATCAACAATTTAAATCTAAAGTACCTTTTGATACAAGATATAATGATGTACCATTTACTTTAGTTAACTAATTTGTTCAATATATATTGTTGGTCAAAATTGAAGTAAAAAGTTAACAGTGCCATATATTTAAGAACAGAGAGAGTATATCTAAAGTTGCAATCTTTATCCAAATTTCTATTTTTTTTAATCCATTGATATCTTTAATAGACGTAAAACGGGGTGATTTCTGTCACACCATTGGTCCACATCATCAGAAAATCCAGAGCCGTCAGATCGTGTGTGGATGGCTCAGATCAATCCAAGAAGTTCGGCAGTTTTACAACAAAATCCTCTAACTTTATCGAAATTAATAGGTAGTCTACTCCACACTCATTTTCTCAAGCCATCTCTCATGCAGTTTATGGAAAGCACCTCAAGCTTTGAAGGAATGTCAAGAAGGCTACTAATTTTACAAAATCCTCAAACTTGATTGAAATTAATATGTATTTCAGTGTACACACAGAAATATAATTTTATTCCAACCGCCTCTCAGACAACTTTACGAAAATCCCCTCAAGTTTTGAAGGAATGCCAAGAGAGCTGTCAATTATTAAAACCCCAAAAAAAATTTATCTAAAATAAATAGTAGTCCAATCACTACTTTGACATTTTAATAAAGCCCCCCTCAAGCTTTACAAAACAACCATTTACTTAAGTCACCTGTCACGCAATTTGATGACATCTACCTTGATCGGGCCACCTCTTAGGTAATTTATTACAATAATCAAATTGTGATCCATGCATCTCCCACAAACCTAACATGAACTTTGCAAGAACTAGCACACGGTCCACGGACTTTTACAGAAAAAAACCCTAAAATTTTTGCAAATCTACCTACATCCAGAAATTTTGCAGAAAAGTCCCCTATCTCTATCATAATGAATCCATGGTCCCTACTTTTTAACTAAAAAAGTACCCTAAATTTTTAAATAATTAATCCACAGTTTGAAATCTTGCAAAATATCCTCAAGCTTTCTACCAATCACTGAGCTACAGGTCATGGCGCGGCAACGCCGCGCCAGTCTTTCTAGGAATTTTTTCGTTTTTTACATTTTTTTCACATCAATTTTGCAAAAATATATGATCCGCAAAAAAATTTGCAAAACTATACATCTGGCGCCGTGGGGGACGGCGGCAGGACCTACCGCCGTGCCCCACGGCGGTAGGAGGCGCGCGGTACTGTAGCGCCTCCTACCGCCGTGGAGCACGGCGGTAGGGTTCCAGTCTCTTTTCAAAAATTTGTAATTTTTTTGTTTGAACTCGGATGAAGATAAACTTTATATGAAAATTATAGCTTTCGACGAGATCTACAACTTTGTAGTTCAAAGTTTTTCATTTGAAGTTATCTTCATAGTCAAATAATCGATATACTATCTAGATCTCAGTTTTCATATTCAGATCTCAGTTTTCAGTTTACGTTCAAAAAATTGTAACTTTTTTGCATGAACTCGGATGGAGGTAAACTTTATATGAAAATTGTAGCTTTTGACTAGATCTACAATTTTGTAGTTCAAAGTTTTTCCATTTGAAGTCATCTTCATACTCAAATAATCGATACACTATTCAGATCTGAAGACTGCAAACTGAGATCTGGATAGTTTATCGATTATTTGACTATGAAGATGACTTCAAATGGAAAAACTTTGAACTACAAAGTTGTAGATCTCGTCGAAAGCTACAATTTTCATATAAAGTTTACCTCCATCCGAGTTCAAACAAAAAAATTATAAATTTTTGAAAAGAGACTGGACCCCTACCGCCGTGGGTAGGAAGGTGCTACAGTACCGCGCGCCTCCTACCGCCGTGGGGCATGGCGGTAGGTCCCTGCCGCCGTCCCCACGACGCCAGATGTATAGTTTTGCAAATTTTTTTCGGACCATATATTTTTGCAAAAAAGAGGAAAGAAAAATGTAAAAAAACTAGTGTGTCGCTGAAGCGACAAAATGACATTCCATCGTGTTGGTGGGCTGTATGACATTGAGTGGGCCGCGAGAGCAAATAATGGCGAATGGACCGCGAGCTGCGATAGCTACCTGAGGGCGAGTGGGCCGCATGGCTCCCTTCAAAGGCTTTAGTGTGCGTGGTCGGTGGGCTTTCAGCTCATATAGAGTTATGGGATGTTTTTATTTCTTTTTGCTTTTTATTTTATTTTCTGTTTACTTCTCTGTTTTTTCTTCTTTTTATCTCTTTTTGTTCAGTTATTTCTTCGTACCATATTATGTTTCTTTTCTTTCTATCTCTAACAGTTGTATTTTCTTCATTGATTTTCTTGTGGTTTTTCTTCTTCTCTTTCATTATTTTTCCCTCTTTTATGTTTTAGTTAGTTTTTTCCCATTGTTTCTTCCATGAATTTCCTTTTTCTTTCTATTCTTTCTGATTCTTTATCTTTTTCATGTTGTTTTTTCTCATGTTATTTCGTAGATTCATGATGTGCAATTTTTTTATCATTACCTCGTTAGTGTTTTCTTTTTCTATTTCATTCTTTTCTTTATTTGTTTCTTTCCAACGTTATTTTTCTTTCATATTAAATTCTCTACTGACAATATTTTTTACTTCTTTTTATTGTCTTTTGTTTTATTTATTATGCTAGTCTTTTTTATTTTATTCATTTTGTATTTTCTTTCTGATTGATTAATTTAGATGCTTCATGATTCATTCTTATTTACCTATTTGTTTTCCTCTTTAAATACTTATCCCTTCTAACATATTTGTTTTCTCTGTAAATATTTTCTCCTCTTTTATAATATGTTCTGTCATTTCATAACATTTATTAGGTATGTATAAATATTTTATTTCGTTAATTTGTAGAATTTGTTCCACATGTATACATATTTGTTCCGTTAGTTCAAATAATTTGTTCGGTATGTACAATTGTTTGAACTGAAAGGGAAAAGTGATCCACAAAAGGAGAAAAATGACTCCAAACACAATAATAGGTGTCCAAAGACAATTAAGATACAACACAAAAGGAGATAATGAAGGACCGGAACGGCGAACCAGAGAGGGGGGGAGTGAATGGGAGCCGATAAAATTTCTACAAGAATTCGGCCTATGAACCCATGATCACTCGGAGACCTCCGTGTACTTCTCTTGCCAAGTCCACGTAGCCACTGAAGTGCTACTGGACCTAGGAGCAAGACCCAACCAACAACTCTCGAAAATGCACAGCGGAAAACAACACGAACACAACTGCTGGAGCCTAAAACCGGTCACACCGGTTCTCTGGGACTTAGCCTCTCACAGGTAGGGGAAACCGGTCAGGCCAGTTTAGCAAACCGGTCGGGCCGGTTTTGTCCAGGAAATCCCCAAAAGACTAAACCAGAGCAAAACCACCTCAAGAACCTACCAAACTTGAACAGGGAAAGCCATAGCCTGAAAGGGACTTGCCTGCTCGAAACTCCTCTCGACAGCCCACTGGAGGCCAAACCGGTCAGACCGGTTTAGGAAACCGGTCGGGCCTGTTTTGTCTGGACAGTCGGGAAGAACTCAGCCTGCGGGAAAAACTCACCCTTCACCTCAATCGATCTCCCGATTCGTTCCACGGATTCAAGTGAGACTTTGGGGATAGCTGAGGTACCTCATGGGCTACCTTTGGCTAGAAGCTCGTGCCCCAAAACCCACTCAATCAAGAGGAATCGAAAGTCAACCCTCAAGAACACCTTCTCAAGAACTCCACCGAAAACCACCAAATCAAAGCCGTTTCGGAGGGATTGCTAGAGCAAAGTCACCAAGCAAAGAGGCAAAAAGTCCTCATACGTGACATCCAACAAGAATCCCACAAAGAAACACCTTCAAAACTTCACCACGAATTTCCCTAGAAAATGCTTCGAAAATCACCAAAAAGGGAAAATGAGAGAGACAACAAAAGGCCTTGAGGAATCTCGCCGAACCTTCTGTACATACAAGAAAGATTCATACAAGGTCTAGCTTGCCTCCCGATCATCCATCCCTCTCTAAAGATCTCACCATGAAGCTCTCAAGCTAGTCCTGGAAAATCCTAAGGAAAATAGGAAGGGAAAATAGCAAAAGCAAATGAGCTAGGGTTCCAAGAGTGCTGTCGGGGTTTGATACCGCCGGCAAGTAAATTTTGGTATGTTCGTACGTCTAATCCGGATGGTTGGGCTTAGAGACACCCTATTGGTTCAGGCACGGGGGTGCCCTACGTCCAGTTCGAAGGAGTGTTCTATATGCCCACGGGGGCTTGTAGTAGGGGGTACAAGCTTAGGTCGAGAGAGGAAGAGTGTCCCAAGTCTCTAAACGTGGTGGTGAGCTGCGAATGCTCGGTGTGTGTGTGTGGTGCTGGGCTCTTCGATCGTGTTCTGATCGTTGATCCCCTGTTGGTTGTTTTTCGGGTTGTCCTCCCTCTTTACGGTGCCAGCCTCTCCTTTTATAGTCCAAGGAGGGCTGGTGTACAAGGGTTAAGATGGTAAAACAGCGTCCTGCTACAGTGCTGGAACAGTGCCACGCCGTGGACCTTCGTCTCCGGTTGGCGTCGTACGCTGTGCTAGCCGCGGTAGTCCCTGTAGGGTGGCATAGCCGGCGGCTCCCGTTCCAAGATGGCTTCTCTCGACTCAGAGCTGCGCAGGTCTTGCTAGGTCGAGGCTTCTCATGCAAGCCCCGACCTTTCCTCTAATGCCCGCTGGGTAGGGTCTCGCTGTTCGATGCCTTACAGGCGAAAGATTCGCCTGTCCTTTGTTACTGTTCGTTATCCAGGTGATGGGACGCCGGGGCAGTCCACTTCCCACGCCAGGGAAAATCTCATCATGGCCTGGCCGCCTGACAGCATAGATCCGCCTGCCCTGCTGCCCCTGCACGTCTCGGGCGGCGCGGGGTTGCTTAGGCCACGTTGCAGCCCTCGCCTGGGGGGGCCTGCCGGTGGGCTGCATCCGAAGGAACCTTAGGTTGTGCGGGGCGGAGCCATCCGTCGAGGTAGCCGGGGCGCTTCTTAGGTCACGCGGGCAAAAATCGCCTAGGTCGGAGATGGACCCAGAGATGACGTCGGGCCGATACCCCCCCGGGGGAGGATTGGGCCTGTCTTGTTGGTCGCTGGGGTTGGGCCTTGTTGATGGTGTATATGCGTATCAAACTTCGTTTGGATTGCAAGTGGACAAATCCTCCGTCGTAGTCAAGGGACCCTTCTTCCCTCAAGTGTGAACCTAAGGTATCGAATCCGTGGAACAAATGTGTGATGCAAGAATCAATCTATTAAAGCCGAGAACACTTAGATCTTCAAAGGGAGTGCTTTTGCATCTAATCTAAAGAACATCAAAAGAAACGAATCTAATTTACGAAAACCGGAGGTAGCAAGAGATAGAGAGGGATAGGTAAAACCAATCTAGAGAGATTGGATCAAGCTCTTGTTGAAGTTCCAAGCAAAGAAGAAATAACCAAATTCAATCTCATAAAAAGATTCTTTAAATCGCAGCTTCCCTTCCAACTCCGAAGACGCCCACCTTTTGGAGCCACCGTTCTGTCATAACGCACTCCTATTCGTGCGGGTTAGCCTAGGGCGAGTCCAAAAGACAAGTTGAAATCTCTTGGTAGGTCAGGCATGCACCTCTAGCCACCACGGCTACAAGAACGCCCTCTATGATCTATCTCGAGAATAAATCTTAAAGTAAGAAAAGCCAATCGAGATCAAAGTCGTAGAAGAAGCACTTGATCGCTAGAAATCGGATTGCAACTTGATAATTCAACATACTCAAAGGTACATGGACAAGATCACCACCGGGATCCTACCTTGATCTTGCTCCTAGCTCATGGAACTCCGACGTGGTCTTCCTTGCAAGGTTCCCACGCCGGCTAGGGAAACCCTAGACAACTAGCTCGACCCTCTCCTCTCCGGGATGGTGTCCCTCTCTTCTCTGCTCCTCGGCGGCGAATGGTGAATGAGTTGATCCGTGGCTCTTGGCAGGGGGACTATAAATAGTCTGAGGATCGTCTAGGTCAAAGGGGGCGGCGAATGGTGCCCGAAATGGGCTGGGCCGGCCGGCCTGGGCCCATTTCGGCCCATCTCGCGGCCTGCTTCGTGGACGTTGCTTCCCGTGTCTTCTAGAATGTTCTCCCTTTTGCATGTGGGCCCTTGACGTCAGTTTCTCCGCGGTTTGGATAGAGCTACTTGTCTTGCAAGGTTCAGCATTTTCTGTTCAGGTCCTCGGAGTTTTCCGTCTTCACGGGTTGGTCCTTGGGCTTCTTGGAGTCATGTTCACTTCATTGCTTGACTTGTGCCGGGCTTCATGGTCTTCTCACGAGGTGCTTGATGAACTTTACCCGGAAGTCTTGCATTTAACGCTAAATTCTTCATAAACATCAAACTCCAAAACTGACATGCACGAACGAACTTGTTATATCAAGGGGGTTAGTACCAATGGATAAGATATAAAATTCATGCCAACACCGAAGGTAAACTCATGGCTAGGTTGAAGGAAATTCACCATCAGCATCTCCCCCATGCTTAAACCTTGCTCGTCCTCGAGTAAGCCTTCGATGGATATCAGTGTTGCCTTCATTGCTCAAACCCTGCACTTGATCATACACGAGAAAACATAATGCTCTCAAAAGTTTAGTTCGTTAGAGTTCCATAGTGTACTAGCCTTCATCCCTACGGAGGGTAGATATTAATTAAGCTCTTTCCACAAGTATCAAACATGCTCCCAAAATTTAAATGGATCTCTGAAATTTTGAAATAAAGAATTAGATGAAAAAGAGCTAAACCAAGTTCAAAATTTAAACCACCTTGCATTTTGCTCATGAACTCTCATCTCATCTTGTCTCTCAAGCCTATTTATTCTACTCCTTTCCCTCTCAAAACATATATATATGTGGTAGACTTTATGTGGAGCTTCTTGGGAAAGTTTAGTCCTACCAAGATATTATAAATGAGATGTTGTCAAAACAAGACAAGCCTCTCATGGTCTTACCGAGACTCGTCAAAAAGGTCATTGGAAAATAATGTTATATCAAGGAGGGGGAGAGAAAATTACACACACTTTGAGATAGGTGGACATGTGCAAATAGCAAAGAGTGATCCCGAGGCACAAAGGAAGTCCTCGTTATCGGATTGCACATGGTTGGAAAGATGAGTTTGGATCCTTAATCTTGAAGCTTTCCGAATTTCCTAATGCATTTAGAGAACCGGGGAGTTCACTTTATTATATATATTTTTTATACATATATATATATTTTCTTTTATCTCTTTCTTTTTTTCTTTTTCTTTTTCTTCTTTTTTTCTTTTACTCCCCTTGAACTCTAAATTGCATTGTACCTACCTCCTCCTCCATGCTTAGACATTTGCTTGTCCTCGGGCAAAGAGGTGATAGAGATAAGGTAGGTACTAGAAATATTTTTCCTTTGGAGAGATACTTTGACATCTTCAATCTTGGTACCATCTTGCGATCTTCCTCGAGTTGACGATCCATACTCAAATGATAGGTTGTGGTCAAGGAGGTAAACACAAAAGATGATATTTTTGGTTTTAAGGGTGGATATCCGGCGAGGTTTGTGAAATCTCCAATGTGGGGATACACAATGCACGGATAGAAAGGCTAGCAAAAAAAGATAGATACGCAAAAACGGAATAACCAGCTTCTTAGTCTCGGGCCAGAGAAATCAAGCCCTGAAATAACTCACCCAAAAAAAACCTTGTATACTACGTTTTTGCACTCAAATAAATATATGGCTCTGGATAGGTAGTGCAGCATGCAAGAGGTATTAATGACAATGTTAGCGTTACTTTTAAGAACAAAAATAAATCATCTTTAACCCATCCAAAACTTGAGAGCATATAGAAGACTATGGGTCTTTATATTTATCATAACTTCCGCAAAAGATTAAGCTAGCATTTAGATTAATTTCAGATTTGTATTTTAAGAGAGCATTAGCTTAATCATGCATAAAACAAGTACAAAGATAAACAAAGCGGCAACTATCATCATATATCAACATGGCACAAACTTTTTATCTTTGCCAAAGGTAAAAACAAGGTGGTGATTTTATTCATGATGAAAATAAAAACTAACACACATGCTGAAAATAAAATAAAAACTAAAAATACTACACATACATAGGCGCATACAAGCTGAAAATTAAAGAAAAAGGGAAAAGGAAAAAATTAAACAAAAGCTCCTCCTCTCTCTAATCTTCCGCCAGTGGTTGATATTGATAATCTTGATTGTTGTACCCTTGCTCATAATAGGATTGCACCGCTCCTCCTATGAATTACTCCGGCGGTGCTAGGTGAAGGCGTCCAAGCTCAAAGGCGATGTTTGCATTGCCTTCACCCATTTGGTTTGCATTGGTTTGGATGGCTGCAATATTTTGCATCTTTCTTGCAGCATATCCTCCAATGATGGCCACACTTTGTTGTGGTTGAGGGAGGTGTGCATATTGCTCCGCAAAGGCTACGTTGGGTACCGCAAAATTTGGTGGGGGCATGGCTGCACCACTCCCCCATGCTTGCATTGGTACACCTCCGTAGTATCTTGGCGGCACCGGAATTCCTCCATATGGTGGTACATAATTTTGTGGCGCTCCTTCTTCTTCTTGGGCTGTGGAAGAACCTTCTTCTATAATCCTTCCTCTCTTGTTTTTCTTCGCCGGCACAAGAAGTCCTTCCTCTAACCAATCTTCTTTCCCCTCAAGAAAAAGTCTTAGTCTTGCATCCAGTAGGGGCAAATTCACTTTGGCCAATTTGAAGCCTCCTCTCTCATCTCCACTTATATATTTACCTTGCTTCAAATAATCAAATCCTAGGGAAGTCCTGACTAGGAGATGCTCCGGGTTTCTTGGAATTCCCGGTCTCAATGAGATAGCCAACATGGAGAGGTAGCACCCCGAACCAATATCTCCGGATCTTGATGTCGCTTCGCAACACCACCGGTTGATCATAAGGTGAGTGTGGTCGATTGGCTGCCTAGCAATCAAAGCCGAGTAAAGCCAATTCAACTCCATGTCGGTTATCTTGGTCTCTTTCATTCTCCCCAAAACCCTCTTGCACATCCATGAGTGAAACACCTGGATTATGGGGTTCCAGATACTATTTCTTTGCCGGTTAGCTTCTCCCGCGATCATTCTCCAAAAACTTTCCAATGTGCCTCCATGCACATCTACTTGCTCCGGGGCTCCCTTTTGAAAACCAAGCAACTCCCTAATGTACTCATAGGGAACCACTTGTTCATCTCCTTCCAAACGGAATGAGAGACTCGGCACTCCTTCATCAAGTATCGGCGCCATGGTCATAAGAATTTTCAAGGCGAATTCCTTGTGGGTGTTTGCCGACACTCCGTTGGAAAATTGCACCCAACCTAGGTGTCCCAACAAGTAGTAGATATCCATATGAAAGCCCAACACTAGGAGAGCTAGGTCGTCGAGGTTGACGTTCGCCACAAGGCTCTTTGCAAGGCGAGTGAGCTTCTCCTCCTCCTCCTCCTCCTCCGTCTTGATAATAAACCCATACTTGGAATATCGCGGAGCATATGGAGGTGGAGCGGATAATCGTGTTGAGCGACGAGGTCGGACAGGCGGCTCCTCCATGCCTCCTTGTGGTTCGGTGAACCGCATAGACGAGCTTCGTGTGGCCCTCATGCCACCGAGGAGCAAGGTGTCGTTCCTCCTCGGCGGTGCCGTGTCCTCCTCCATACTCCGAGGAGACTCGGAGACCGAGTGCCTCCTCGAAGAGCTTGTTGATGATGGCTTGGACGACGATGATCCCTTCTTCTTGGTGAAGAGACTTGTAGTTTTCTTCCACATGGTTGCTGCACTCTTCCTCACAATTATACCCGGGGTTTTGAACCGGTAGCAAGGCACACAAAAATTTATTTGGAGTATGGACTTTAAGTGGACTTAGGATGGATTTTGATGGACGAAACAAAACTCGAAGTGGGAGGCTATGTCTCTGGAGGTTCTGGACTTAGAGCTTAGAAACACGAACAAAGAGGTGGACAAGTGGCTTACCTGAGGAAGACGGGCACCAAGGGGCTTAAAAGGGGGTGAGGCCGGCCGGCCTGGGCCGACCGGCCTGGGTCGCCTGCTGCTCCACTTGGCTCCAATTTTCTCCAGCGCACTCCATGCTTGCTTGTTGCTTTGTGTCCGCGTGCTCCACGGGGTTGCACTGCCCAATTGCTCTCGTCCACTCCTTTGCTTGCATGATTGATCCTTCCACTTGATTGTTTTGCTTTGAGTCACTTCCATGCTCCCTTGCCTCACATGCTTCCATGAGATTCCTGCAAAACAAAGCTTTGGCTGCCCCCCATGCTTGTCCTTTGCATGTGGTTTGATGATAAATGTTGGAGGGGCATCCCGTGATGCATCATGGTGCATGTGTGGTTAAGTTAACTCAATTGCCTCCCTCTAATCATGTTTTAATGCTAAGCACTCCTCTAATTTTGAAAAATAAAATTAAACTCAAAGATTGCAATGAGTTCAAATATAATTAGAGGAGTCTCCGCACTCTTCACATGTGGATCTTGCTTCGGCAGCCTTTAAATCTTGAGCTTCTTTCTTCTCTATCTTCTCCAACCGCCGCATAAGCAAATCGATCTTGCCTTCGAGTAGATCCTCCTTCTCCACTTGCAAGACTCCTTTGACGTTCCCCGTGGGTTGAATCGGAAGTAAGCGTCTGGATGACGCCCATGTGTCATTGTCCGTGACCTTCTTGAATAAAGTGAAAGCTTGGGTCGGTGTAAGCTCGATGATGGATCCTCCCGCCGATGCATCGATGATCGTCCTTAACATCATGGTAAGTCCTTAATAGAACTTTTGAACGAGATCTTCCTTCGGGAATTTATGATGTGGAACCGCCCGAGTGTACTCATTGAAGCGCTCGAAAGCTTCCGATATGGTCTCCGTAGGATATTGAGCAAAAGTAGCAATCTTATTGCTAGGGGTGGATATCGAGTTGGCTCGGCTCGGCTCGGCTCACTCTAGCTCGTTAAAATAACGAGCTGGCTCGGCTCGGCTCGTTATCTAAACGAGCAGAAAACGCGACTCAGCTCGGCTCGGTAAAAGCTCGAGCCAGCTCGTTTTGGCTCGCGAGCTAGAGATGCAGAAGGCATGAGGCACTCGAGGCCGTGGCAGGCCGCAGGCGAGGCGAGACAACGTGAGAGCGAATGCTGGAAGAATCGAACACAGGCAATAGGATTCGATACGCTACAAAAATTCTCAACCCGAGCATACATAGTTACATCCCACGACAAAAGGAAGAGGAAAATTTTGTGACAACCAATTCTCCTAGCAGTAAATCAATCTTGTAATTAATAAATCAAGAACGAAGGAAACATTCTGATCAAATAGAAAGAAGAGAAAGGAAACATTAGGGGGGAAGATGACTTGTTGTTGTACTGCTGTACCCACAGATCGACATTTCCACCAGCTTGGTTCCGGCGCCGTCAGCGTCAACAAGGAAAGGGACCAATACAGATGGAGCGAGAGGGCTTGGAGTGTGTGCTGCAAGGAAATCTAGGGCGGTGCTGGGGAGAGAGTGGTGGGGAACTTCGTACTTGGGCGGCGACGCGACGGGAGGCCGGAGGCGAAGATGCGAGAGGCCAAGAGGCGAGATGCTGTCGAGCATGTGCGACGGGAATGAACAGATAAGGTGGGAGGAAGGATCTAGATGCACTGACGCAGCACATGTGGCCGATATTGGGCTTAAAACTTGTTCGTGGGCTGTTAACTGCTGCTTGCTCGGCCTGCTAGTGCACTCAACTGCTCGGCTTGTTAAGCTCGTGAGCGGCTCGTGAGCTGACTCGAGTTGGCTCGTTATAGCTACCGAGCTAAAATATTGGCTCGGCTCGGCTCGTTATCCTAACGAGCCGAGCCGAGCTGAGCCGAGCTAGCCATGAGTCGAGCGAGCTAACGAGCTACGAGCATTTTGTCCAGCCCTACTTATTGCGCAAGCTTTGAGTCTTACCCGGTGAGTAGTATTCCTTCATGAAGGCTCTCATCAAGGCATCTCAATTTTGCACTGTCTCCGCCGGTTGAGAGTAGAACCATTGCAAAGCCTTTCCGAGTAGCGAGAACGGAAAGAGCCTTTGCCCTCATTTGGTTTTGAGTCACCCCTTCCATGTTGAATGTCTGACAAAGTTGAATGAACGCTTGGAGGTGAAGGTTTGGATCCTCTTTACCGGTGAAGAGTGAATGTTGCACCATGCGGATTGTTGAGGTCTTGATCTCGAATGGCCTTCCGATCTCCGTAAGGTTCAAGGTTGGTAGGTCGATGATGTTCGGGGTGCATAGCTCCCCGATCTTGCGCTCCGGCTGCGGTTATTCTCCCATCGGTTGCGGTTGAAGTTTATTCTCCCTAGGGCTTAGAGGTGGTGATTCCTTTGGAGACTCCGACGATCCTTCGGCCTCTACTTTTGAATCTGCAAATTCCAGCTTTTTAGCTTGTGCTTCAAGTCTCCTTAGCCTGTAAAGTTTTTCTGGATCATCCACAAAATTTGCAGGTTTGTTGGAGAGGTAGCCGTCCATCTCCTGTTAGGGTTAGCAATAAACAAAATATATACAAAAACAAAAATAAAAACAAATCTAAGAAAACTAGGGTTAGTCAAAAACTAGATTAGATTGATTTTGAGGATGATCAAAAGTTAGTAGATGCAAAAAGAAAAACCAGAAGAAAACTGAAAATATTCACAAAAAGCAATAAAAGATCGAATCTTGATCACTTGTTCCCCGGCAACGGCGCCAGAAAAAGGGGATTGTTGACGGTGTATATGCGTATCAAACTTCGTTTGGATTGCAAGCGGACAAATCCTCCGTCGTAGTCAAGGGACCCTTCTTCCCTCAAGTGTGAACCCAAGGTATCGAATCCGTGGAACAAATGTGTGATGCGAGAATCAATCTATTAACACCGAGAACACTTAGATCTTCAAAGGGAGTGCTTTTGCATCTAATCTAAAGAACATCAAAAGAAACAAATCTAATCTATGAAAACCGGAGGTAGCAAGAGATAGAGAGGGATAGGTAAAACCAATCTAGAGAGATTGGATCAAGCTCTTGTTGAAGTTCCAAGCAAAGAAGAAATAACCAAATTCAATCTCATAAAAAGCTTCTTTAAATCGCGGCTTCCCTTCCAACTCCGAAGACGCCCACCTTTTGGAGCCACCGTTCTGTCACAACGCACTCCTATTCATGCGGGTTAGCCTAGGGCGAGTCCAAAGGACAAGTTGAAATCTCTTGGTAGGTCAGGCATGCACCTCTAGCCACCACGGCTACAAGAACACCCTCTATGATCTATCTCGAGAATAGATCTTAAAGTAAGAAAAGCCAATCGAGATCAAAGTCGTAGAAGAAGCACTTGATCGCTAGAAATCGGATTGCAATTTGATAATTCAACATACTCAAAGGTACATGGACAAGATCACCACCGGGATCCTACCTTGATCTTGCTCCTAGCTCCTGGAACTCTGACGTGGTCTTCCTTGCAAGGTTCCCACGTCGGCTAGGGAAACCCTAGACAACTAGCTCGACCCTCTCGTCTCTGGGATGGTGTCCCTCTCTTCTCTGCTCCTCGGCGGCGAATGGCGAATGAGTTGATCCGTGGCTCTTGGCAGGGGGACTATAAATAGTCTGAGGATCGTCTAGGTCAAAGGGGGCGGCGAATGGTGCCCGAAATGGGCTGGGCCGGCCGGCCTGGGCCCATTTCGGCCCATCTCGCGGCCTGCTTCGTGGACGTTGCTTCCCGTGTCTTCTAGAATGTTCTCCCTTCTGCATGTGGGCCCTTGACGTCAGTTTCTCCGCGGTTTGGATAGAGCTTCTTGTCTCGCAAGCTTCAGCATTTTCTGTTCAGGTCCTCGGAGTTTTCCGTCTTCACAGGTTGGTCCTTGGGCTTCTTGGAGTCATGTTCAATTCATTGCTTGACTTGTGCCGGGCTTCATGGTCTTGTCATGAGGTGCTTGATGAACTTTACCCGAAAGACTTGCATTTAACGCTAAATTCCTACATAAACATCGAACTCCAAAACCGACATGCACGAATGAACTTGTTATATCAAAGGGGTTAGTACCAATGGATAAGATATAAAATTCATGGCAACACCGAAGGTAAACTCATGGTTAGGTTGACGGAAATTGACCGTTAACAGGCCTTCGTAGATGTGGCCCGTTGTTAGCCTTCATGACTTTTTGGATTTAGGGGCTAAGATGATTACCCCTAGTTTATCCCCTCATCAGTAGCCCCCGAGCCTAAGGGGGAAAGAGTGGGTTTCTCCCTTAGGATCAGTGATGTTGATCTTTTTCTTTCGATCTTCGTTTCGGTGGGGGCGCGCGAGCGCACCCACCTGGTGTAGCCCCCGAGCCCGCGGTGGAGCCAAGGGCTCTGCTGCGGGGTGTTTATTTTAGCCGCTGCGAGTACTGGCTCGTCTTTTGAGACCGACGTGGCCGGACGGGGGATTTGACCCGGCATCACGGGGAACTGTGGCCGGCCTCTGCCGATGTGACGACGGTGCTCAGCGGGTCTTCAATATGCCGCCTGGCGGGGTTGGTGGCCGTTTTAGCTTGTTTCATAAGCTAAACCGTGCCAGCCGCAGTCTTCACGTGGTCGGGCTGTGCTGCCCTATAAAAGGAGCTCCACTTCGTCCCGGTGAGACTCCATGGTTGCCATATGGAGAGGGAAAGAAAACAGCTGCTTCTCCCATCATGGGGGGTTCACCCCCCTGAATGTAGTGCCACCCTTCGAGCCTTCTGATGTTGATGGGAGTTCAGCGAATGGGGAGGCATGCTAGAGTTAGGCGTTCTGTTTCCCGAAGCAGTTCGACCTGTCATAGGCCAGGCACATTCGCTCGCGATCAGAACTTCCTGCTCTCGTGCTTTGGGGGCGTAGATCCCCCCTGAGTTTGGTTCGGCCGCCCATGTCTTACTTGAAGCGTCCTCCTTTCATTTTGAGGAGGATGCTTTATCGTCAAGGTCATGAGCGCGCCGATGACTTCTCGGCCCCGGGAGTCGTTAGGTGCCCTGCGCCTAGTGGCCAACGATGGGATTGCGGTGGGTATTGGATCTCCGAGAGTCCCCGCCTGTCGCCTTGTGCCCGGCCTACTCTTGGGCAATCGCTCCTTCATGCCCTTAGCGGTGCCTCGCTCAAGAATTGGGACGTCGTTTGTTGCAGCATCCCACTCGCCTTGTTCTCTTTTCTTTTAAACTTCTCGGTCGTTCCGGCTTTCTTTTTTTTTGTATTTTGCACGGAGAAGATTCGCCATTGGGACCTTTGAGCATGGTGAATTGCCGTTTTATCCCTTTGGACAAGCTTTGTCGCTGTCTGCCTGAGTGGGTGCTGCATGCTGTTGTTCGGGGCATGATTTGGGATTAGGTCGAGTTTTGATCGCGTGAGGGGTGGCTAGGCTAGGAGCCTGCCGGCTCCTTCGTGGGGCTCGTTGGTTTTTTGGGACATTCGATTGGCCCCGTGGGCTTGGCGCCCGTTTGGTTTTCCTCGCGCATCCCTTTCGTTAGGGAAGGAGGGGTGAGCAGTACCACGGCTTACCTCGATGGCCGAGTCATGGTGCTCATCGAGCTATTAGCGGGTTAGTTCGAGTAAGACCTGGGTCCCGTATGCGGGGTCCCGACAGGATCAGCTGGTGATAGATCTTATCAACCCCTCCGAATATCTCATTTATCTCCAAGGTCGTTCGATTGACCCTGGCGGCTCGTTGCCTCCCCTCCGATGGGGATTCCGTGAGACTTTCGTCTGGGGCTCGAACATGAGCCGGGACACCCATGGCGCTCGTGCGCCCGGGTTTCGGCCGCTTGTGGGCCCATCCCTTTTCGTCCCTCGCTCTGGTGACGGCGGGGACTGTTCGGAACCCTTTGCTAAGCCAGCCTTCGAACCGCGCGTCGGTCCTAGACCACTGGGGGCTAGTGATGGTTCGCATCCTGGTGATTATCTCTCCTGTGGGGAAACTTTAATCAGCTCAGACGGTTGCACTTCTGACCGCGACGGGTCTTCCGATCGTGGCGATCGTGGGGGAGAGCATCGATCGTGCTCTCCCTGCTAGCGACCCTTTAAATCCCCCTTCTCGGAGGTTTTCGCCTCATTCTCCTCACCAGCTCCTGCAGCAACATTTGTGGCGGAAGTGAAAAGACTCAGGCGGGGGTTCGGAAGGGTGTTACGTCGATTCCTCTGCCTGCGATGGAGAGAGGGAAGTGTGCCGCGTCGGGTGATGTGCCGCGGCCGCTGTCGCCGCGCCGCCGGAGGTTGGTTCTGTCGTTTGGAAGGCGTCGGTCGTCCCGTTTTGGCCTCCGACGCTTCTCATTGTCTTTGTCTCCTCTCTGCGTGCGCAGGGCCTCTGGTGGTGCGGCTACCTCAGGCGCCGAGCCTTAACTTAGCGGTGCGGCCCCCGCAGTTGGGGCATCTCGGGAGGACGTCCTCTTCCTGACGACGCAGGTGGCGGAGACGGGGAGCCGCCTGGAGGAGGCTCTGCGCGATCGTCGTCGGCTCGAGGAGGCTTTGAAAGCTGCCCGAGCGACACTCAACGCCACCGAAGCGGAGGTCGAGGCGGCTCGTCTTGCCGCTGATGGGGCGGAAGCTCGCCTGCGTTGGTATTTGCTCCAGACGATTCTTGTTCCTCTGGCTGCCTTCTAGAGGGGTGGGGGCTCCCTAATTTCTTTCATCTTGCAGACATGGAGGAGAGGATGCTTGATCTCCGGTGAGAGATGGGGGTCCTGCGGCGCCGAGAGTTCGACGCGGAGATGCGCCTCGACATCCTCACAACCGCGGCGCAGGCGGCCGTCGAGGTCGTGGCATCTCCCCCGACCCTACTGGTGGATCAGCTCCGAGCACTACCCGACCGTGTTAGGGGAGCAGTGCGTGCCGGAGTGCACCGAGGGGCGTCGGAGGCTTTGGCTGCGGCCGACGCACAGTCAGACGAACTGTGGCTTTCCTTCGTCCCGCCGGGGTGGCCCGAGGACTACGGCGCGGACCGCCATCGCCTTTGCTCACTGGAGTTCACCAGGGCTGCCGACACCATCTCTGATGGAGTTGATGTCGGTGAGATTCTTCGTGGCGATGGTGTTGGTGGAGCCGGCGGCGTGTAGACGGCGTTGACCGAGGCCGCCAATGTGTATCTTGGCAATGTCCACCCTGCTGGGCCTTTTGTTTTTAATGAACTTGAAGTGTTCGCCTTCCTGCTTCTCTTTCCATTCCCTTTCCCTAGTTAGCTTGTTGTGTCGAGGTACGAGCATTTTCCTGGGTTGTTCTGGAAAAAGGAGAAGAAAAAATGCCGCTTTCCCGAGTGGGGGCCCCCGAGCTACAAGGGATTTGTTGGGGGGTGACAACAAAAAATGGCTTGTAGCTGGAAAGGAAAACTAGGCTATTCTTTCTTTTGGGAACATGAGAGCTTTTCTTAAGGGTAGAAGCGACGTAGCTGCTCAATGTTCCAGGCGTTGGTGATGGGTCGGCCTTCTTCGTCCTTGAGCTTGTAAGTACCGGGGCACAAGACTTGGTCGATGATGAAGGGGCCTTCCCATGGCGGTGACAGCTTGTGGCGGTCCTTGTTGCTCTGATCCCGGCGGAGCACCAGATCTCCGACTTGGAACGCCCTTTCTTGAATGGTGCGGCTGTGATAACGTCGCATCGCCAGTTGGTATCGGGCAGAGTGTAGTAGTGCGACGTCCCGCGCCTCGTCAAGCTGGTCGATAGCGTCTTCGAGGGAGACTTGGTTCCCCTCGTCGGTGTAGGCTCGTACCATTGGGCTTCCGTAGTCGATGTCTATCGGGAGGACCGCCTCCGACCCATGGACCATGAAGAACGGAGTGTAGCCGGTGCCGCGTGTCGGAGTGGTTCTCAGGCTCCAGAGCATTGAGGATAGCTCGGCCACCCACCTTGCTTTGAACTTCTCAAGCCTTTTAAAAATGTGTGGCTTTAGTCCCTGCAAAACCATCCTGTTCGCTCTTTCGACCTGCCCATTGGTTCTCGGGTGACTGACTGCGGCCCAGTCTATCCGGATGTTGTTGTCATCATAAAAGCGGAGGAACTTTTTGCCAGTGAAGTTCGATCAGTTGTCGGTGATGATGGCGTTCGGAATTCCGAAGCGGTAGATGATGTTGGTGAAGAACTCGACGGCCTCTTCCGATCTAACGCTGCGAATGGGGCATGCTTCGATCCACTTGGAGAACTTGTCGATTGCCACGAGCAAGTGTGTGAAGCCCCCGGGCACCTTCCTCAGTGGGCCCACCATGTCGAGCCCCCACACAGTGAAGGGCCAGGTGAGGGGATGGTCTGGAGCGCTTGTGCTGGGAGGTGCGTTTGTCGCGTGTAGAACTGGCAACCTTCGCAGCTTCGTACAATGCTCTTGGCGTCTGCGACCCCAGTAGAAACCCTGCCGGAAAGCGCTGCCAACAAACGCCCTGGGGGCTGCATGATGACCGCAGGCACCCGCATGGATGTCTCACAGTAGTTCGCGCCCTTGCTCGGCGAGGATGCAGCGCATGAGTATCCCGACCGCTCCTTGCCGGTAAAGGCTCCCATTGATGAGTCTGAAGGATTTGGCTCGACGCGCGATGCGTCGGGCCTCGGCGCTGTCGGTTGGGAGCTTCCCTTCCACCATCCATTCCAGAATTGGTATCCTCCAGTCTGGGTCCTCAAGGTTGGGCTCGGGAGCCTCTCCAAGTGCCATGACCTCCTGGGGCTCTGGCGCCGACGGGTGGTCATCCTCATCGCAGCGAACGGAGGGCTCTCGTAGATTGCTCGCAAACACGCCGTTGGGGACCGACATTCGGTTTTAAGCTGCCTTTGCGAGAGTGTCGGCCGCCTCATTGTACTTTCGCAGCATGTGTTTGAGCTCGAGTCCATGGAACTTGTCTTCTAGCTCTCTGACGGCCTTGCAATAGGCCGTCATCTTGGGGTTGACGCAGTTTGCTTCTTTCATCACCTGATTGACGACAAGCTCAGAGTCCCCTCGAACCTTGAGGTGCCGAACACCTATCTCGAGAGCAATCTTGAGCCCATTGAGGAGGGCCTCGTACTCAGCGACGTTGTTGGATACCGGGAAGTGGAGCCGGATCATGTACTCCATACGCACACCTAGAGGCGAGATGAAAACAAGTCCGGCCCCTCCTCCCTCCTTCGTGAGGGACCCGTCGAAGTACATGGCCCACGTCTCGTGTTCGATTGATGCCACGGGTGTCTGGATCTCCATCCATTCGGCAACGAAGTCGGCCAAGACCTGGGACTTGATGATGGTGCGAGGTGCATAAGTGATGCTCTGCTCCATCAGCTCTAGGGCCCACATTGTGATCCTTCGCTCTGCCTCTGGGCTCTGGATTACCTCTTTGAGCGAATACTTCGATACTACCGTGATGGGTTGTGCATCGAAGTAGTGTCTGAGCTTCGATACCACGGTGTAGATCAGCTTCTGGATCTGCGGATAGCGGGTCCTGGAGTCCGAGAGTACTTCGCTGATGAAGTACACACGGCGCTGTACCTTCAGTACTTTGTCCGGCTCATCTCGCTCGACCACCAAGGCCGCGCTGATGACCTGAGTCGTGGCGGCGATGTATAGTAACATCGGTTCCCCCAAGCGCTGGCGCCGTGAGGACAGGTGGTTTCTCGAGCAGTTTCTTGAGGGACTCCGGTGCTTCCTGCGCTTCCGAGGTCCAGGTGAAGTACTCCGATGACGGGACCCAATATTATGGGTACCCAAAGACAGCGCTTATGAGTGACTATCACAGCCACAATGGCCCTTGGGGTATTTTTGGTGGCTTTCTGGATTTATTTCCATGAAGGAAAACGGCCACAAAATCAAGTGGTATTCCAGGGTTTATTTTCGTAAAGGAAAACGACCATAAATCAGGTCCATGGCGTCACGTGCCCTCCAGCCATGTGTCTTCCGACAAGTTGGTGTCCCTCCCGAGTAGTTTTGGGCACCCCTCTGACCATGCATGCATCAGGTATCAGAAGAATTCAATGGCCAAGCTCCCTCTCTCGTCCATTTTGTACCCCCTACTACAAATCAGCGCAAATAACACAACAACACAAACTGGACGTAGGGTATTACTCCTCGGAGGTCCGAACCAGAATAAATCCTTGTGTACCCCCGTTTGCGCAACCGTCCGAGACCCGACACGCAATCCGATACAAATTTTTTGCCGGCGGTAGAGAACCCCAACAGTTGGCGCGCTAGGTAGGGGCCTTTGCGTGTCACGACGATTTTTGGCAGGTCTCGGATGGCTATCCTCGATGACTCCGCCGGCACTGACGACGGCGGCCGCGACGACGACGGCCGCGACTCCGCTGGCACCGACGACGGCAGCCGCGACGCCGACAGCCTCGACGGCTACAGCGGCAGCCGCGACGCCGCCGGCTACGGCTACGACTACGACGGCACCGACGGCCGCGATAATGCAAACGGTGACTACAACTCCACCTTCGAAGCCGCTGCAGCCAGCCATTTTTCCCCTTGGTCATTTCTTCACAGAGCAATAATCCATCACCGGCCAAAAATTTCAAGCTGTGTTTTCTCTCCCTCTTTCCTGCTGGTTCACACAAAAGGCAAGTCAACGCCGCAGCAATCAGCAGCCCAGCCGCGCGGCCACAGCTCGGAGGCTTCCGGTATCCAAACTGCTGTTGTGTTTTCCCGGAGGAAGGAAGACCCCAATATTAGGACCAGGAAATCGCGGCGGAGGAGGCCCACGGCCGCGGCCTTCCTCCCTCTGCTTTCACTCGCGACGGCAGGTGCGCTGTGCGGGGCAGCCGCGTCATTTTTCTCCTACACCTCGAGGCGGGCGTGGTCCTCTGTTCTCCACCTCGATGCGGCCGGAAGCGCGGTGGCCCTGTCTTCCCCCTCGTCGACATGGCCGGCGGCCTCTTCCTCGGCACCACACGGCGGGCGGCGGCCCCGCGCCCCTTCAACTCCTTCCCTGCGCGGCAGAGCCCCACGCCGCTTCAGCCACGACACCGCGCCTCTTCGCACTGCAGCTCGACGCGCCCACGCACCACATCGACTCCCCACCGGGCGCGGCCTCGCGCCATCTCGATTCGTCCGACCGCGGCGGCGCCTGCGGCGCGCCGTCTCAATTCGTCCACCGGGCGGTGGCCCCGCGACGCCTCAGCTCCTCCTCCGCAGGGGCGCAGGTCCAACACGGCGCTCACCATCTCCTCCTCCTCAGGGTATGGACACCTGGCACAGCTTCCTCCCTCAGCACGGGCGACGGCACGACGGACGCACGCACGGCGGGCCGGGCAGAGCCACGGCGGTGCTGCGCGGTTCCTCCCCGACACCAGGCGACCCGACGCGACGCCCTTCACCTCAGACGCGGCGGTGGCGGGCGGAGAGGCGCCACGGCGCGGCAGGCGGCCGCTCGGACCGGCTCCTCATCTCCGTCCCCTCGGGACGCGGCCCCCCGGAGCGGCGCCCGCCGCCTCCGCCTCGCCGACCGATGGTCCAGCACCCGCCGCGTCCGCCTCGCCGACCGGCTGCGCGGCTCTCCGTCGACCACGGGCAACGGAGCGGCCGCGGCCCGCGCGCGGCGGGCAGGGCGCAGCCACGGCGGCTCTCCATAGCTCCCCCTCCCGCGGCAACCCGACGTGGGGCTCGCCAACGGCTGCAGCGTGGCGCCCGCGGCCTCCCTGCCGCCCGGCTACCCGATGCAGCGTCCTCCTTCTGCTTCCTTGCCGCTCGGGCTCTCCATCGACGGTCGGCGGCGCGAACACATCGCCTACTCCGACCACCAGGACGGTGTGGCCTCCGCTCGGCTTCACCACCGACGGCCGGCGACGCGGCGCCCGTCGTCCCGCCTCCTCTGGTTACTACAGCGGCGCGGGCCCCCCGACTCTCCGGCGGCTGCGACCTGGAGTTTGTTTTCGTTGCCTCCCACGGCCGACGGCGCGTGCATCCAAGGCAATTTTCTGTGTCTCTGAGTTGCAGGATCTGAACGGAGGCAGCTGTGAAGCAGGAACCGCTCAGAGGCCGAAAGAAGTGATTTACTCGGAGAAATTGCTCAGAGGCGGACGTACTTCTCGTGCGAGGCGGAAAGTCCTCGTGCGAATCACTCCTACTCGGAGGCGGGAAGTTCTTGTGCGAGGCGGAAACTTCTCGGAAGGGCTTCTCGGAGGAACTCCTCGGAAGGGCCTCTCGTGTGAGGCGGAAACTTCTCGGAAGGCCTTCTCGTGCGAGGCGGAAACTTCTCAGAGCCTTCTCAGAGAAACAAGTCGGAGGTGGAAGGAAGTTGTGCGAACGAATCCACCCCGAGAAACTCTTCGGGGACAAGAAAAACAAGTCGTGTGAATGGAGTTCCCACTCGGGAGTATCACCTTTCTGACCAAAAAACATAATTTCCTTGTCAGTGCCCCAGTTCTTGTGTGCAGGTCACGATCCCGACACAGCGTCGACCACTCGCCGTCCTGATTAGGACAAAGCCGTTCCGAGCAACGCGACGGGTGGCGGCGAGCCGAGACTGACCGATGCGTCATTGCTCGTCGTCGTACCTCATCCTTCTTCGCATACCTCACCGCGGCGACCCGGATCGCACCTTCATTGCTCACGAGCACACCCCGAATCATCCCGAAGGACACTCGCGCCGAGCCTTCTCTTCTCGCCACCGACTGACTGCGGCGCCGCCATCAACAACAACGGTCAATGGCGCTGGCAGCCATCTGGCAACCGCCTCGAACGAACCCGTGACGTTTCCCGCACCAAACCAACAACGACTCCGACAAATCGCCGATCGCCTCGGCAGCCGTCCACTCGACCGCCACGGGCAACACGAAGCTCGGGGGCTTGTCAGGACGGGCTAGGGAACAACACATCGACTCCCCCGACGCGAACATAAATCGAGCTAAGCATACTTCTAGCACCACCGTTTTTCCGGCTATAACACACCCCGCCACGTGTCGCCGGGACACATCAGCGCACTTTCTTTTTCCTCTCTCGCACAAGTCGCTAAAAGTACTCGGGGAGCACACGCCTTAAATCGTGAAACCTCGACCCCACGCCTACACTTCCCACGCGTGCACGCGGCCTGCTCCCTGCGCTTCGGATGCGGCTGTCGGGGGTCAGGTGCTTAAACGCAATAGGATAACTGCCCGAGGAAATTAAATAGACTTAAAAGAGTTGGACTTAGAATTCTCGCTGTGCGTTGTCAAAAGTTTTTTCTCTTAAGTTAGTATTTGTCGCACCATGTACTGTTGTCTCCCGATTTCCTTCCTGCAGGAACAGGTATGTGGACTCAGCCCTCGTACTCGGGGGCTGGGAGACGACTACTACCTGGCCCCTACGCTCGGGGGCTAGACGACTACTACTCAGCCCTCGCGCTCGGGGGCTGGGCGACAACTACTTCACCGTCGCAACGACAGCATCACACTCTTCTGATGGCCTCGGCGGCTCCTCGCGGCTCTGCACCCGAGGGCTGGCGCCACACACCGACAACCAGGAGTTCGAAGGCTGGCCCGTCGAAGGGTTCGACAGCCGCTCCTGGACACCCGAGCGTGGGGCGGCGAGGGATGGGCCCCAGCAGCCAGAACTTGGGCGCACGTGCGCCGTGGGCATCCTGAACTGCGTTCTAGTCTTGATGGAAAAGAAGGTCATGGTTTTTCCCCGACGGAAAGGCAATGAGCCGCCGAGTCCAACCGAACGGGCTTAGTAACTAGATGACTTCACCACCAGGAATCTGAGGTCGATCACCAGCTGATCCGTTCGGAACCCGGCGAATGGGACTCCGAGGCTTCACTCGAGCTCACCCGCACGCAGCTCACGGGGTGCCGAGGCTCGGCCAGCGAGGCAAGCTTCGACGTCACCCGGTCCCTCCTTCCTAATGAAAAGGATGCACGAGGTAGACGCAACGAAAAGGGAAACCGACTCCCCGACCAGTGGCTCGCGCCGTGCGAGGTCACCAAAAATTCATCTTCCTCCCGCAAGCTCGGGTGCGACGACACCTCCGACGAAATGATGCTCAGCTCCAAAATCACTAAACCCACGAGCAAGTCTTCGACTCCCCTGCGGGCTCGGGGGCTACACCCGGTGGGTGCGCTCGCGCGTCCCCGCCGTATGAGCGACGATCTACCTCTCCACTGCGATGACTGAACCTAGGAACAAGTCTACAACTCCCTCCCAGGCTCGGGGGCTACTGACGGGACCCAATATTATGGGTACCCAAAGACAGCGATTACGAGTGACTATCACAGCCACAATGGTCCCTGGGGTATTTTTGGTGGCTTTCTGGATTTATTTCCATGAAGGAAAATGGCCACAAAATCAAGTGGTATTCCAGGGTTTATTTTCGTAAAGGAAAACGGCTATAAATCAGGTCCATGGCGTCACGTCCCTCCAGCCATGTGTCTTCCGACAAGTTGGTGTCCCTCCCGAGTAGTTTTGGGCACCCCTCAGACCATGCATGCATCAGGTATCAGAGGAATTCAATGGCCAAGCCGCATGCATGAGGAAGCGTGGCACCAGGGCCTGACGCAGGCAATCACACATGGCAACAACAGCCAGCAGGAACCGAGTACGGCGGGACCCGCTGCATGGAAAAGACTTCCCCCTTACACCTGTTGTGCATGCATAGCCTCTCTCTCTCTCCTTTTCTCTCTCTTCATTAATGTAACCTGCTCCCCTTGTCTGATAAAGGGGAGAGCAGGGGTCCTCTCGTGGGGGGCTCTGGCTTTTGACTTTTTGCCTTCTCCATCTCCTCTCGTGAGGAGCTCTCTCTTTCTTTTCTTCTTCTACCTCCAACCTTCCATGGCTCTCACACTACAGAGACTTGGGACCAAGCTCCCTCTCTCGTCCATTTTGTACCCCCTACTACAAATCAGTGCAAATAACACAACAACACAAACTGGACGTAGGGTATTACTCCTCGGAGGCCCGAACCAGTATAAATCCTTATGTACCCCCGTTTGCGCAACCGTCCAAGACCCGGCACGTAATCCGATACAAATTTTCTGCCGGCGGTAGAGAACCCCAACATCCGACTTCTTCAAGAGCTGATAGAGGGGTAGGCTTCGTTCGCCCAGTCGGGCAATGAATCGGCTGAGTGCCGCTAAGCACCCCGTCACCCGTTGGACCCCTTGATTTTCTGGGTTGGCCTCTATGCTGCGCTCCGACACGACGAAGCCGAGGAGCATGCCTCTCGAGACCCCGAAAACGCATTTCTCGGGGTTTAGTCGGACCTGGAAATTCCTCAGCTTCTCGAAGATGGCCGTTAGGTCGGGGACCAGGTCCCCCGTTCACCTTGACTTCACAAAGATGGCGTCGACGTATGCGTCAACTAGCTATCCGATGAGTTCGGTGAAGACGCGTTGCATGCACCTCTGAAAGGTGACGCCCGCATTCTTCAACCCAAAGGGCATGGAGGAGTAGCAGAAACATCTGAAGGGGTGATGAATGTTGTGGTGAGCTGATAGTCTGAGTCCATCACAATTTGATGATACCCAGAATAGGTAGCGAGGAAGCAGAAGGTTTTGCACCCTGCGGTCGAATCCACAACCTGGTCTATACGTGGCAGAGGGAACGGATCCTTCGGGCACGCTTTGTTGAGGCCGGTGTAGTCGACGCACATCCTCCATTTGTCGTTCTTCTTTTTTACCAACACAGGGTTGGCCAGCCACTCGGAGTGGTACACCTCTCTAATGAAACCTGCTGCGAGGAGCTTCTTGATCTCCTCCCGGATGGCTTTGCACTTCTCACCGTCGAAACGTCGTAACTTCTATTTAACCGGCTTGGCGCTTGGTTTGATGTTGAGCTTGTGCTCAGCGACTTCTTTCGGGATGCCCGGCATATCGGATGGCTTCCATGCGAAAACGTCAAGATTCGCCCTTAGGAAGAGCGAGAGTGCCTCCTCTTGTTCCGGCTCGAGCGTCGTGCCGATGCGGAGGGTGCGCCCATCATCGGACACGAGCACCTCCTTGACGTCCTTCGTGGGCTCGAATGAGCACGTCGCCCGTTTGGAGGTTTCCGGGATGTCTAGCACCTCCGGAACCGGCTCCGCAGCAAGCTCGCCGGAGCGGATGAGAGAATCCGCGAACTGGAAGCACTCAGCGTCGCACTCGTACGCGTGCTGGAACTTGGTGTTGATGGTGATCACTCCCTTCGGCCCGGGCATCTTCAGCTTGAGGTAGGTGTAGTTGGGGACCGCCATGAACTTGGCGTACGCCGGCCTTCCGAGGATCGCGTGATACGTCCCCGGGAAGCCGACTACCTCGAAGGTGAGTGTTTCCTTTCGGAAATTTCCCTCGTCACCGAAGGTGATCGGCAGGTCGATCTGCTCGAGCGGGACAGCCTCCATCCCGGGTACCACCCCATGGAACAGGGTTGACGACGGGCAGAGTTGGGATCGCTAGATCCCCATGCTGTCGAGGGTGGACATGTAGACGATGTTGAGGCCGCTACCCCCGTCCATGAGCACCTTGTGCACCCGCTTGGTGCCGAATAGTGGCGCCACCACGAGGGGGTAAGACCCCGGTTGTGGAATGTGGTCGGGGTGGTCCGCTCGGTCGTACATGACGGCCGTCTCGGACCACCGGAGGTACGAGGGCACGGCTGGCTCGGTGTGGTAGATCTCCTGTGGGATGCGCTTGTGCTTACGCCTCGGATGGCGAGCGGGTGTCCCACCGAAGATCATCACGACGGCGCCATCTTCCTTGGGGAATTCGTCGTGCTCGACGTTCTTGGCGACGCCGGCTTTGGAAACGTCCTGTAGCTTGTTCTTCCCACCGAGGTAACTCTTCATGAGGTTGCAGTCCTTCAAGGCGTGCTTGACCGGACCCTCATGGTAAGGGCAAGGTGCTTCGAGCATCTTCTCGAAGTGATCCCTCGGGGGACCAGTCTTTGGCTTGGGCGGCCACTTGTCGGCTGCCGCTACTAGTTTGTTGCTGCAAAGCTTCTGCTCTTTCTTCTTCTTCTTCTCCAGCCGGGCGACCAGAGCCTCGCCCAGTTCCTCCTTGGGCTTCCTTTTGCTGAAAGCGACGGCCTCCTCCCCGTCGGCGTGGTCGGTGGCCAAGTCAAGGAGCTTCCAGATGGTCTTCGGCTCGACTTGCCCTATCCGGTGGACAAGGGTCTCACACGTGGTACCATCCTAGAAGGCTGTGATGACATGGTTGTCAGCCGTATCGGGGAGCTCGGCGCAGCGCTTGGAGAAATGGCGTATGTAGTCGCGGAGACTCTCGCCCTTTTTCTGCCGGCAATGGCGGAGCTCGCAGGCATTGCCGGGCCGGGTGTAGGTGCCCTGGAAGTGACCTATGAAGGCGTCTCGGAGCTGAGCACAACTTTTGATCCTCCCCCGGGGAAGGTGCTCAGGCCAGGTACGTGCCGAGTCGGCTAGGTACAGAGGGATGCTCTTGATGATGAACAGATCGTTGCTTGCCCCGTCGTTGTGGCAAGCGAGACGGTAATCCTCGAGCCAGATGCTCGGATTGGTCTCTCCATCGTACTTCGCGACCGTGGTCGGAGCCCGATATCGAGCTGGTGGGGCTACGGTGAGAACATTGGCGCCGAAAGCCCGCGGACCTCGGGGGTCAGGCGTCGAACTCCGGCTCCAGTCTTCGCTACTGTCGTAGCGGCCCCCGCGCCTCCAATTGTACTCCCTTCGCGGCCGGCGTTCGCCGCCGGAACCACCACTGGTCATCGTCCTTCCGCGCGCCGAGGATGCGCCGTGGGCTCCGCAGTTGTGTTCGACCCTGTGGTCAGCAGGTGAGTGAGCACTCTCCGCGCGGCCCGGCTGCCCCGATGGGCGTGAGGACCCGTGGTGGACCGAGCATTCCGGGGACGGAGCCCGCGTCTCCCGCCGCCGGGACGCCGAACTTTCCGCCTGCTGGATGACGGCCGCATCGAGGAGCGTTTGGAGATGCTGACAGAGCTTCTTTTCCTCCGGGGTAGTCGGCTTTGGGCCGGCCCGGAGGAGCACGGCCGCTGCGGCGAGGTTCTGGGAGGCCCGTTTGGCAACAGGAGTCCCGTGAACGTCGTTGATGATGTAGCAGCGTACTTCTGGTGCGTGTTCGCGCGCGGGTGTGGCTGCGGCCTCCATGACGAGCACGTGGTGGAGCCTTGCCTGCTCTTCCTCGAGGGCCCTCTGAGCCTCGTCGAGCTCATCGAGGCGGGCACGCTGTCGTTCGCGATCGTCCCCGGCTTGTGGGGGCTCCTCCCTAGCGGAAACGTCAGCCGAAGTGGGCTCACCTTCCGCGGAGCTCTCGTCAGAGTGGGTGGAGTGGACCGCGTCGGCTTGCTGCTGGAGGACGAAGCACTCGCGCCTCAGGTTGTGAGGCGTCGGCGCCTCCTTCCGGAGAGGCGGCTCGCTCTCGGCCTCGTCGCAGCTCGCTTGGGATGCTTCCGAGGGGACCGGACGTGCGCCGCCCGTCGCGGCGGGGATAGTTGTCCCGCCGCAGGGCAGCCACGTCTGTCCCTCGGGGTACACGGAGTTGTTGTAGAGCTTGAACTCATCCCAAGACAGCGTCTCCTCCTCCTACAAGCCAAACACAAGCATGGAGGTGGCGAACGTCGCGAAGCGGAAGAGCTCCTGGGACGGGTTAGGCCCCAGGGCGACCGCCATGTTGCGGCCAACTAGGTTCCAAACCCAGTCAGCGGTAGACTTCGCCGACCACGGCTCCTCAAGCGGCTGGCCCTGGGGAAGCGTGGGAGCGTTAGGTTGGGACCACGAGAACACAGCCCCAGCGGGCGACTCGACTGGACCATCGAAGACGAAGTCCAGGGAGCCGAAGCGCAGCACAGTGGTGCACACCGGCTGTTCGTCGGCATGGGCCATCCGGACCCTTGTTGGTGACACACAAAGTGCCCCTACCTTGCACGCCAACTGTCGGGGTTTGATATCGGTGGCAAGTAAATTTTGGTATGTTCGTGCACCTGATCCGGATGGTTGGGCTCAGAGACACCGGGATTATACTAGTTCAGGCACGGGGGGTGCCCTACGTCTAGTTCGGAGTGTTCTATATGCCCACGGGGGCTTGTAGTAGGGGGTACAAGCTTAGGTCTAGAGAGGGAGAGTGTCCCAAGTCTCTGAACGTGGTGGTGAGCTGCGAATGCTCGGTGTGTGTGTGTGGTGCCGGGCTATTCGATCGTGTTTGTTGACGGTCCTTACAACAAAAATTTGACCGTCAAAACCTCGGGTTCGAGAGGAGTATATGACAAGTTTCATGCACATTTTTAGTACTAATAAAGTTCCATGAGTTGTGTTGTGAATTTCATAAGCAGGTACACATTTTGGGAGAATTTTGGACCAACACGCCACATGTGCCAGGCACGGCCGAACCACCTGGTCCGGCCGGCCCTGCCAGGTGCGGCCGGCCCTGCCTGGTGGCACGACCCTAGTCCAAAGCACCCCTACTCCCTCGAGCACAACTTGGACGAGTGTGATTCACTGAAGAAACGTCGGTTAATCAAAGGGTGGAGGCTAGGATCACTTGGATCAATGGGTGCACTTATCCGATTGCTCAACCGCTACAATCGTCATCCAAAGGCGATCCTAGGCGTTCCCTAACATGGTCGGTGCATCACACGGCACGGGGTAGGGCCGGCCGCACCTATAGGGTCGGCCGCACCTATCACTTGGCGTGCCGGGCGAAACCGACCCAAGGAGCCAACCTACAACCGCCTCAGGAGCAGTGATCAGGAGCGTCCAAGGCGAGAGGCGGTACATCCTAGGGCCGGCCGTGCCTAGAGAGCCGGCCGCACCTAGGGTTTTCCTCCCCTGCGCTTCACCGACCTCCCTTGCCTATAAAAGGCACCTCACACTCGCTGGAATGGACACACAACGCAGGAGCATCTCCATTTCTCACTTTTGTTCACTTAGAGTAGGATTAGTGTAGTTTGGGAGTTAGAGTCGAGTCGAGCTAGTCTCGGGGTTCCGGAGGAATCTTCTTCTTCAGGGTTTCGGTACTACTCTTGTATCCTTTCTTTGTTTAGACTCAAGTACAATTCATGTTATCTTTCTATCTTACCTTTCGAGTCAATTATATTCAGCTTTTACTTTGCTCTAGAAGCTTTATTCTTGGTTTAGACTAAAGCTAGTTTAATCTTGGTTAGCATAGCTCTCTTGAACCCTATAGTGTTGTGGTCGTTCTTTGCTTGATCTTCTACCGAGTACGTTTGTGCTTAGTAGTGGAGAGAGACCTTCCTTCGTGATATCCGGGGAAAGGTTCTTTGGTTCGTTGTGAGCGCGGTGCTCAGAGCTTACCTTAGTCTTAGATTGGTGTCCCGTTCAACGGAATAGTTGTGGTACCCTAGGGAGGTGACAGCTCCGGACGGGCTCAGTAGTCCACCACGTTAGTTTGGGCCGATAGGATTCAGCACGTCGTCGTTCTCCCTTCTCATCCCAGTCCGAGAGCGCGGCTTTGCATGCCCCTGCAGCACTAGAAGAGCTTGTCGAGTTTAGCTTGCCTTGGTTATCCTTTGCCTTAGTTCTTTGCCTAGAGTTGACAAGAATAGATAGATTGTGTTAGGATCCTTTCTCGTCTCGTTGTCCTCCCAGCTCATTAGGTCCTCTCTAACCCTTTATCAAGATCTCCTTGTGTGTGTCAAGTTATCCCCGAATATCTTTATTCGTTACCCCCGCTATAGCTTTTTACCGAGTCTTGTTACTCTCCACCGTTTATCCGATCATCTTTGCCATAGGGCTTCCCTTGGGAAAATGTAAATACGATAACCCGAATCCCACCGGGTGAAGTGCTACAACGGTAATCCGTGCGCTTGCGGACCTTTCTGTAACGTGTGTTTTACCAAAGACGTTCCTAGCTCCATGACTAGGGGTATAAACCCGGTAGCGACGCTAGCGAGTGCCAATAAGCATTTCTAGCGCCGTCGCCATGAGTGCAAACCTAGTAGCGAGGCCAAGGAACGTCAACAAGCATTTCTGGCGCCGTTGCCGGGGAGGCAATAGGCAAAAGATATCATTTAAACTTAGTGGTAGAGTTATCCAGGTTCGGTGAACCGCTATTTAAGCGGGTTTACCCTTGCTCTACTCTCGTGTACGCAGAGTAGTGCATGACCGGTTTCGACCTACCGTCCAACTTTCACGACAATCCGGAGTCACTTGTGAGGAGACTGTGACCTCGTGTCCTCATTCCACAGAAGTTTCTCTCGAGTCAAGACACGAACACTGTCGATCCCATAGACAGTACCTCGTCAGCATCGATGGCCGAGAGGACAATCCGCCAGTTTTCCACTCCCTCCAACACCAATGTCCCTACCGGACCAAACGTGACGGTGGGAGAAGGAAACTTTGAACTCAAGCCGACGTTGATCAACATGGTGCAAGCAAGTCCGTTCTACGGCAAGCCTAATGAAGATGCCAATGCACATCTCCAACATTTCCTGGAGGTGTGTAGGACTTTCACTATCCGCGGAGTGACGGACGACGCAATTCGTCTTCGCCTATTCCCGTTCTCATTGCTCGAGAAGGCGGAGCAATGGTTTTATGCGGAGCGAGATGCCATCAACACATGGGATAAGTGCTCTAAGGCATTTCTCGCAAAGTTCTTCCCAGTGGGCAAAACCAATGCCCTCCGTGCTAGAATTTCGGGCTTCCAGCAGCAGAACGACGAGAGTATCCCGGAAGCATGGGAATGTCTCCAGGAGTACATCACCACGTGCCCGCACCATGGCATGCAGGGGTGGTTCTTAATTCAAACCTTCTACCACGAGCTCAAGCGTACCGCCTGTGAGCACCTAGATGCAGCCGTTGGAGGAGCCTTCTTCTCGCTACAAGTACCCGCCGCCAAGGAACTGATCGAGAAGATGGTGGCAAATCAAGGTTGGGATGGAGATCGTCTCCAACCCCGTAACCGCGGTGTACACCAAGTTGATGGAATCGACATGCTCGCCGCAAAGATGGACCTCCTAATGAAGAAATTGGAGGCATCGAGCAATATGGAGACCGCCAAGATTATGGACGCTCGCATGACGTGCGAGGTTTGCGGTAATGTGGGTCATTCGGGAAATGATTGTCCCGAGACAAGGGAAGAAGCCAGCTTCATCAACAATGGCAACAACAACGGGTTCCGCAACAACAGCTACAACAATCAAGGGTGGAACTCGAGGCCCAACTTCCCGTTCAACAATCAAAATGGAGGTAATTATTCTAACAATTTCAATAATTAGCCTTCCATTAGAGATCTTGTCTTTGGCCAAGCTAAAATTAATGAAAACTTAAACAAGAAGCTAGCCGCCAATGATAAAGTTCTTGAAAAATTGAATTCCACCATAGAATCATTCACTACTGCTATGAAGAATCAGCTAAGCTTTAATAAAATGATAGAAACTCTACTTGCTCAGCTTGCTGTTTCTTTACCTTCTTCCGAGTCGGGTGGAATCCCGGGGCAACCCGAACCTACCCGAGAGAATTTAAAATCGGTGACCACGAGAGGTGGTAAGACCACTCGGGATCCACCATATCCTAACCCCGCAGAGAAGAAACAGAAGGAAGTGATCACCGAGTCAGAGGAAGAAGAGGACACCGAGAAGGTAGCTCCCGATGAAGGAAAGTTAAGGAAGACAGCACCCCATGAATTCTTCGACACCACGCTACTCCCATTTCCCCGAAGAATCAAGAAGCCTACCGTGGATGAGCAATTCGGGAAGTTTGTTGAGGTAATCAAGAAACTCAATGTCAACATACCATTTCTTGAGGCTATGTAGGTACCGACCTACGCCAAGTACCTCAAGGACATCCTCAACAATAAAAGACCTCTACCTACCACGGATATGGTCAAACTTACGGAGGAATGTAGTGTGGCCATTCTAAAGAAGAAAGACCCCGGGTGTCCTACAATCAGCTGCTCTATCGGGTCCCAACACTTTGAGAATGCACTATGCGACCTTGGAGCTAGCGTTAGCGTCATGCCTAAGGTAGTCTTCGACAAACTTAACTATACTTCTTTGTCGCCTACAACCATGTGCTTGCAGCTAGCGGATCAATCGGTCCGCTACCCGGCGGGGATAGCGGAGGACATTCCGGTGAGAGTTCGGGATTTCTTCGTACCCGTGGATTTCGTCGTCCTCGACATGGATGTCGATACAAGGACGCCTCTAATCCTCGGGAGACCTTTCTTGAGTACCGCCAATGCTAACATCGATGTAGGAGCCGGAGAAATCCGCCTTAACATCAACGGCGAGGAAGAACGATTCACCTTTAGACCAAAGGTGGAGCAATGCTCACAGGTACGAATAGTCGATAGAAAAATTTCAAACTGTGTGCAGAAAGAGAAGGTAGCCCCGACCAAGCCCAAAGTGGATAGTTTTATTACCACGATGAGGAAACATTGGGAGCAAGACAAAGCATCAAAAGGGTGCCACCAAACAAGGAAGCCGAAGGCAATCAACAAGGCTAAGGGGAAAAGAAGATGGAGGCCAAAAACACCCCCGCTAAAGCCTCACCCACTTCAGCGCCACCAAAGAAAACAAAGAGGGTGTGGCGTGTGAAGGGAGCATCGTCCGAGTCTTCCACTCGGGGACCGGATGAGTCCAAGATCAATTGAGCAGACGGAGGAGTCCTGCTCACGGACTCTAAACTACGAGCCCTCACCGTGAGGTAAACCGGTATTTATCTCATATTTCCCTTCCAACATTTTATTTCATGCATCAAGCATATTTAAATTTCAAATTGGATTTTACCATTGCATTAGTAAGTAAACAAGACATAGAAAAACAGTTTTGGAATTTTTTGGTGATACGGCCGAACCTAGAGGTACGGCCGTACCTCCCATCGACAAAAATTTTGTGCCTAGAGAGCCGGCCGCACCTAGGGTTTTCCTCCCCTGCGCTTCACCGACCTCCCTTGCCTATAAAAGGCACCTCACACTCACTGGAATGGACACACAACGCAGGAGCATCTCCATTTCTCACTTTTATTCACTTAGAGTAGGATTAGTGTAGTTTGGGAGTTAGAGTCGAGTCGAGCTAGTCTCGGGGTTCCGGAGGAGTCTTCTTCAGGGTTCCGGTACTACTCTTGTATCCTTTCTTTGTTTAGACTCAAGTACAATTCAAGTTATCTTTCTATCTTACCTTTCGAGTCAATTACATTCAGCTTTTACTTTGCTCTAGAAGCTTTATTCTTGGTTTAGACTAAAGTTAGTTTAATCTTGGTTAGCATAGCTCTCTTAAACCCTATAGTGTTGTGGTTGTTCTTCGCTTGATCTTCTACCGAGTACGTTTGTGCTTAGTAGTGGAGGGAGACCTTCCTTCGTGATATCTGGGGAAAGGTTCTTTGGTTCGTTGTGAGCGCGGTGCTCAGAGCTTACCTTAGTCTTAGATTGGTGTCCCGTTCAACGGAATAGTTGTGGTACCCTAGGGAGGTGACAGCTCCGGACGGGCTCAGTAGTCCACCATGTTAGTTCGGGCCGGTAGGATTCAGCGCGTCGTCGTTCTCCCTTCCCATCCCAATCCGAGAGCGCGGCTTTGCATGCCCCTGCAACACTAGAAGAGCTTGTCGAGTTTAGCTTGCCTTGGTTATCCTTTGCCTTAGTTCTTTACCTAGAGTTGACAAGAATAGATAGATTGTGTTAGGATCCTTTCTCGTCTCGTTGTCCTCCCAGCTCATTAGGTCCTCTCTAACCCTTTATCAAGATCTCCTTGTGTGTGTCAAGTTATCCCCGAATATCTTTATTTGTTACCCCCGCTATAGATTTTTACCGAGTCTTGTTACTCTCCACCGTTTATCCGATCATCTTTACCGTAGTACTTCCCTTGGGAAAATATAAATACGATAACCCGAATACCACCGGGTGAAGTGCTACAACGGTAATCCGTGCGCTTGCGGACCTTTCTGTAACGTGTGTTTTACCAAAGACGTTCCTAGCTCCATTTCTAGGGGTATAAACCCGGTAGCGACACTAGCGAGTGCCAATAAGCATTTCTGGCACCGTCCCCATGAGTGCAAACCTAGTAGCGAGGCTAAGGAACGTCAACAGTATTGTGATCGTTGATCCCCTGTTGGTTGTTTTTCGGGTTGTCCTCCCTCTTTACGGTGCCAGCCTCTCCTTTTATAGTCCAAGGAGGGCTGGTGTACAAGGGTTAAGGTGGTAAAACGGCGTCCTGCTACAGTGCTGTAACAATGTCGGAATAGTGCTGGAACAGTGCCACGCCGTGGACCTTTGTCTCCGGTTGGCGACGTACGCTGTGCTAGCCGCAGTAGTCCCTGTAAGGGTGGCATAGCCGGCGGCTCCCGTTCCAAGATGGCTTCTCCTGACTCTATGCTGCGCAAGTCTTGCTAGGTCGAGGCTTCTCGTGCAAGCCCCGACCTTTCCTCTGATGCCCGCTGGGTCGGGTCTCGTCGTTTGATGCCTTACAGGCGAAGGATTCACCTGTCCTTACAGGCGAAGGACTTGGCGTAGCCTCCCGCCAATCTCCACTCATGACTTGGCTCCCACGTCGTCCCAACTCGACCTTGGTTTTGAGGCTCAACCAAGAAACCGTCCATGACTTCGTCTTGCTATTCTTGCCACCATGCGACCCGCACTTGATCCCGCTGGCCACCGGGTCCCTCGAACCAAGCCTACTTGTCTGATCCACACCTGGAGGCCTCACTGGCATTGACCTTTCGCGCTTGTTCTTCACCTGCACCAGCACCAATCAAGCCGTAGCCTGCACCTGCAATACTTAGCCAAGAGTCAGTCCACACAACGTTGTCAATCACTCATCACACCAGGAAGCGGCCATCCACCGGTCCTCGAACCACACAGGCTCTCAATCTCCCCCTTGACGAGTGCATTGACAACACACACATTTGGTAGCCAATGAGAAAAGGAAGAAGAAAAGAAACGAACAAAGAAACTCAAACAAGCGATCGAAAGTCAAATAGAGGCAAATAGCAAAATCACTTGAAAGAGGAAAGTCTCGGTCCCCTTTGGCAAGGGCAAAGGCTCGACACAACCGAGACAAAAACAAGCTCAAGCAAAGAGCAAAGACCACCAAAGCAAAGCTCAAAACACACAAGAGCTCCCCCTGCACATATGCACACTCCCCCTGAACTTGTGCCTGCACTGGGCACAAAACCGGTCAGGCCGGTTTCCCAAACCGGTCAGACAGGATCCACCAAACCGGTCAGGCCGGTTTTCAAACCGGTCAGACCGATTAAACTCGACAGAAGCTCACCCCCAAAGGCCAAAAATGCAAAAGAAATGCACAAGCTCCCCCTTGAGAGTTAGGATAGGTTCTATGGATGCAATGCAACTTTTCTCCGCCTTTCTTTCTCCCCCTTGTTGCCAATGCATGAATCAAGGCTCAAATTTGAAAAGATGCAATCTAGAGCTTCTCAAGTATACAAAATTCATCACGAGATGCTACAAATGACCAAATAAGCAAGCTAGATACTCAATAGCTTCATAAGAACATAAGCATCATGACCACCAAGTTTAATAGCCATCCGACAAAGCTAAGATCAAATTGAGCATTTTTGCGAAAAACATCCTTCTCGTGAGCAAAGTCCTAAACATGGTCAAAATGTGCCAAAGTGACAATATCACTCAAACTTCGAGCTAGGATAGGTATTCTAATCAAAAGACCATCATAAACACCCATAAGTATCTCATGTCATGTCAAAGCCACCGAGCCATGTGTTTACTTCTAGATATGAGACTTCTCATTGGTAGACATCATGCAACGGTTTAGCACTCAAACTAGCATAAATTAAGCACAAAAGACATGTGAGCATATTTTTCAAGCATAAAGCACTTCAAATTTAGATTTATACATGGTACATGAAGTGCCATTGCGGCAAAAAGGAACTTATGCTCCTCCACAAGATAAGCTAGTGGGCTAAACATTCATAATGGCAAAGGATCTTTGACCCCAAGAGATCAAAATAAACCATCCAACCATGAATTAAGCATAACAAAGCCACCAAAACATGTCATGAGCATATAAAAGCATTTACTCACAAGAGAGCCTACAACTAGCATTTTCAAACCTCATAGCATTCTCATATGGATATAAACCGAGATAATCAAGAGCTTAGCCAAACTTAACCATATCATATCAAACAAGCTCACAAGATCATCCATAGCATGTCATAGTGAACAATGTATATGAGAGATGCTTTTCCTACACAATGCATATGATACAAAAGTATGCAAACCTTAGACACAAAGATGCCTATACATCATGATACAATTGCAATGCAAAATGCAAGAAAGCACAATCAGAAAGCTATACATATGATACACAAGGAGCTCCCACCACCAACTCAAGAAACCAAACACACACCAAGTTCTCCCCACAAACGAGTGAAAGTTGCTTGATCTAGGGGCTTGGTGAAAATATCTGCTAATCAGTTTTGTGTGGGCACATGGATCAAGGCAATTCTTCCTTTCTCAACATTGTCTCTCAGAAAGTGGTATCTCACTTCTATATGCTTGGTTTTGGAATGAAGCACTGGGTTCTTTGCAACACTAATGGCACTCGTGCTATCGCATAGAAGTGGAACCTGGGTATACTCCTCACCAAAGTCACTCATGGTGTATGTGATCCAAAGGAGCTGAGAGCAACAACTAGCTGCGGCAACGTACTCATCTTCGGTTGTAGATTGAGTGACACTCGACTGTTTGTGGGAAGACCAAGACACCAAAGAAGAACCCAAGAACTGGCAAGTCCCAGAAGTGGACTTCCCATCCAACCGACACCCGGAAAAATCCGCATCTGAAAAACTGTGAAGCTCCAAAGAAGAAGACGCGGAGTACCAAAGGCTGAAGTCAGGAGTGTATCGCAAATACCTGAAGATGCGCTTGACTGCTTACTGATGCGAAGTCCTTGGAAACGCTTGAAAACGAGCGCACAGACGTACCTAGAATTGGATGTCCGGCCTCGTCGCCGTCAGGTACAAGAGGGAGCCGATCATGCTCCGGTACTCCTTCTGGTCCACGTGTTCACCTTCCTCGTACGCATCCAGAGTTGTAGTCGTACTCATCGGCATCGTCATGGCCTTGGAGTCCTCCATCTTGAACTTCCTCACAATGTCCTTAGTGTACTTGGCTTGGTGCACAAATGTTCCTTCCTTCGACTGCTTGATCTGGAGGCCGAGGAAGAACTGCAACTCACCCATCATGCTTATCTCAAATTCCCTGCTCATGTCTTCTGCAAACCTTGCAACCAAAGAGTTAGACGAGCCACCAAAGATAATATCATCCACATACACCTGAACAATTAGGATTTCCTTGCCCTGCCTGAGGAGAAACAGGGTCTGGTCTACCTTCCCCATCTCAAAGCCTCTCTCAAATAGGAACCCCCTCAACCTACCATACCAAGCTCTAGGCGCATGCTTCAACCCATACAGTGCCTTCCTCAACTTGTACACTATGTGGGGGTACTTCTCACTCTCAAACCCCGGTGGTTGTCTCACATACACTTCTTCCTTCAACACACCATTCAGGAACACACTCTTCACATCCATTTGGTACAACTTGAACCCGTTAGCCACAGAGAAGGCTAGAAGGATCCTAATCGCCTCCAAATGGGCTACAGGAGCAAATGTCTCCTCATAGTCTATCCCCTCTTTTTGTGTGTACCCCTGAGCAACCAACCTCAACTTATTTCTCACTACATCACCTTTCTCTTCCTCTTTGTTTTTCCACACCCATTTTATCCCAACCCGGTGGAGGCTCCACTAACTCCCAAATTTGGTTTCTCTCAAAGTTCTGTAACTCCTCATGCATAGAATTTACCCAATTATAATCAGAAAGCGCGTGTCCAATGTCTTTGGGCTCAAAAGTAGCAACAAAAGCAGCATGGGCAAAGTGAGAGTCGTTTTGAAACCTCGACCGTGTAGTTCGTTCATTGATGTTCCCGATGATCGTTGAAGCTGGGTGATCCACTTGTACTCGTTGGGGAGCTTCTCGTCTCGAAGCCACCTCCCCCTCAGCTGCAACTTCCTCTCGATCTCGGCACGTCGTCGTAGGTGTGGGAGAAGGCCCATCCTCGATCGTAGTCAAAGTAGTATGTACATGCTCAGTCGCGGGTGCCACACCACCATCTTCCTCATCTCCTTGCTGCTGCACCTCATCCTCGAATATCTCCTCGCCAAGTTCCTCATCACCTGCACACTCAAAAACAAGCGAACTACGTGGCTGTGTCTCGTCGAAGGTAACCTCGTAAGTCTCCACAATTTGATTAGTTTCAAGATTGGACACCCGAAAGGCTCTAGAATGAGTCGCATTACCAAAGAAATATGCCATCGACAGACCTAGCGTCGAACTTGTCTAAACTCTTCCCTTTCTTAAGGATGAAGCATTTGCAGCCAAAGACGTGAAAGTGACTCACCTTAGGGGTGCAACAGTGCATCAACTTGTAGCAAGTTTTCTTCTTATGGACCCGGAGAAAAATCCTGTTCGACACATAGCACGTGGTATTGACCGCCTCAGCCCAGAACCTTCTCGGAGTCCTATGCTCATCGAGCATCATCCGAGCCATCTCACACAAGGTTCTGTTCTTCCTTTCCACCACACCGTGCTGGGGAGGCGTATACGGACTCGAAAACTGGTGTTCAAGACCCAAGTCATGGCAAAAGGTTTCGAAGTGAGAGTTTTTAAATTCCGAGCCATTGTCACTGCGGATCGCTCGTATGGCATCTCCATGCCTCTCGTTCTTCAACCTCAACACAAGATCTCGAACAAAACCAAATGTCTCCCCCTTTTCCTCCAAAAAGAAAACCCAAGCATACCGAGAGTAGTCATCCACTACAACCAGGACGTACCACTTCCCACCCACAGATCGCACACGAGCTGGGCCAACAAGGTCCATATGGAGCAGCTCGCATGGACGCTCCGTCATCACATCAGTGAGGGGTGGATGGGAAGCAGCTACCATCTTAGCATGCCTACACCGCGCACACACCAAATCTTTCTCGAACTTCAACCGGGGCAATCCTCGGACCAAGTTGAGTCCACTCAAGCGTGACAAAAGGTCAAAACTCAAGTGACCCAACCTCCTATGCCACTTCCACAACTCACCCGAAGAACCAGCCACGAAACACATAGTAACACCCGAACTCTGAGAAAAATCTGCTCGGAATATCTGACCCTCGGGAACGACCACACAAACAAGGTCACCTCGAGCATCAAGTATCTGAGAACCACCCGACTTAAACAACACCTCAAAACCTTCATCAAGAAGCTGGGAAACCGAAAGCAAGTTAAATCCGAGCGACTTGACCAAGGCAACACGCTTCAGCACCACTTTGTCACTTACCCTCACTTCACCTTCTGAAAGTACACACCCTCGCCCATTGTCCCCAAAGGTGATGTATGTCTTTGACACCACCGAGGAGAGGCTGGAGAACCACCCCTGATCTCCAGTCATGTGCCTCGAGCAACCAGAGTCGATCAACCAAATGTTCCCCAAGCCTCCCATCTGAAATTCAAAAACGAGCACGTGAATGAGCAAACGACTCAACACTAGGGTTAGTACCAAAAGAGTAAACCAGTGCTGAGCCATCTGCTCCAAAGTGGGGTTAGCATGATCCATCCTATTATTCCCATCAAAGTGGGAATCCATCATACCACGAGCATCAAACCTTAGATCCATCCTACCATCACTACCAAAACTGGAACTGCCACGGGGAAACCATTCCCGTCTCGCTGGAGGAGCACGAAAGCCACGAAAGGAAGACCGTGGACCGTAGCTCCTCTCCAACTCAAAGCTGTGACCTCTCCCGAACTCGTATCGACCACGAGGAGGAGAACGTCCAGCAAACTCAACACCACCAGACTCAACATGCCTATCACCTGAACCATGACCAAAGGAACGGAAACGACCATCTCCATGAGCACGAAACGCAAACTGGTCACCCTGCTGCCTCCAAACCGGTCTGACCGGTTTCTCTGTACGAGCAGCCCAAACTGGTTTGACCGGATTCAAAACCGGTTTGACCAAATTAACTCGTCCAGCAGGGTCCCTTCTACCCAAAGCACTCTTGACTCCCCAAGCCGGAATTGTGCGAACAATGGCTTTACCCCAAGGTAGTGGCATATGACGCTCAGGCACACTATGAGAAGGGTGGTACCTATCCTTGTTAGCCCACTCCTTAGCCATTCTCTCCTCTCGCTTCCTCTTGAAGCAATACTCATCCTTGTGACCATCTCTCCCACAATACTCACAATGGAACCGGATTGGTTTTGGCTTGGGTTTTGGTTGTGGTTCCTCACTTGGCTTCTCTCCCTTCTTCTCTCCAACCACATCTCCCTTAGGACTCACAAATCTCACTGGTTTTTGGAAATTGTTTGTTTGGGAAGGAAACACTGGTGGATCTGGGGTTGTGTCAAGTTTGTTTGTGAGATGGTTAGGCTTAGGCTCAAACTTGTTCTTAGGTGTTGTATGTGGTGGAATAGGAACCTCTCCAACTTTCTCATCTCTCTCACCACTGCTCTCTCCAATCTTGTCAGCCCCAAGTGCTTGACCATCATAGCGCTTAAAAGCAGCAATCATGATGCCAAGCTGAGGCTCCTGACCCGACAACCAACTCAAACACTTCCTCAACTCATCATTCTCATCCTGCAAGCGATCAACATAGTGTGCAAGTTCCAAATTCTTCACAGTATGCAATTCACAAATAGAGCAGGAAGTAGGAATAGGAGCTTTTAAATCAGCTTCAAGCGAAACAATGCGAGAACGAAGCTCAGCAAGCTTTTCATGCAACACAGAGCAAGATGTGCAAGCACCTAGCAAAGAGGGCCTAGACTGCAGCTCAGCCAACTCAACCCTAAGCACATCTAGTTCCTCACACTTGGAGGCATGCTTTTCCTTAAGAGCAGTCAAATCAGCTAGGAAAATAGAGCAATCACCACAATCAACCTCATCAGAAACAATAGATGAAGCCTTAAGCGAATCTATCTCAAGCTTAGCATCAAGGTTCTATGTTTCTAACTCAGCTACTGTTGATGGCTGTTAAGTGCTTACTTTAGCCGTCAATTTACTTATGAATAAAGGTGCAAGAGGCATTTCTTACACGCATTTTAGTCAAGAATGATGTAGTTCCACTTGTCCTTGGAGATTATGTGATTGCAGGAAAATAAGCATAAAGAAGTGGCAAACTCACCTTCTATGATTCATGCCATGTCACCTCAACCAAGGAGTGGCTGCCACCTTAGGTGCCATGCTTGCAAACCATGCCACCTCAGGTGCCATGCATGCAAGCCATGTCACCAATCCAAGAGAGGCAAGCCCCGACGAATCAGAGCATGACACGTGGACTTCACATGGATCCATGGGCCCACCAGAGTGCCTAAACCGCCTCAAGAGCACGTGTACACCGGGGACCGACCTAAGGGCCCACAGGACAGCCACCCCGAGGAAGCACACCCCGAGGGGGCCCACCTGGGGTCGGCCGACCCGTGGATCGGCCGAACCGACCTTGGGTCGGCTGATCCAAGGCCTCCACGTGGTGCTTGTCCATTGGTCCTAGAGGCCATCCCCGGGGTGTTTCACTCCTCTTTGCGTCGGTGCACGGGCCTATAAATAGAAGGGGAGGGGGTTCATTTCTTAACAACACATCTTACTCCTCCTCTCTCACTTTTGGTTTCTAAGGCTAGGAGGTAGGCTAGAGTAGTTCTACTTCAGATTCCAAGTCTACTTTGGGATCTAGGTATGAGTTCTCTTGTATCTTTATTTTATTGTATGACTTTGATCTACTTCAGTTATTCAGCTAATTCATATAAAGTTGTGCTTGTATACATGGGTTATTTGTTCATGTGTTCTTCACTTGTTCATCATTTAGAGGCTCACGTTCTTGACGAACAAGGCCTTTCGATCCAGTTGATGAGTGACTTGTACATGTTTTCGGTGTTTGTTCATAAGTTAGAGGCTCGTGTTATTCGCGAACACGACCCTTTGATCTTGTTGAATAGACATAGGAAAGCACAAATCTGTTTGTGTACTTAGCCTAGTTTGATCTAGTTAGATCCCATGTTTGTGTTGCATGAAGTTCGTGCTCAAGCTACGGTACTCGGTGTAATTGGCCGGTTTATCTGGTGGCTCTGACCTGGGTCACAATAGCCCGGGCCGGTCAGGGTCCTGCTAACAATGTAAACGTGGTGCTTAGGTTGCGTAGCTACGTTACTTATGAGTGTATCCCACGGTTTGTCTTGGGGTAGGCCGCGGTGGTGACAACCGTTGAACCCTTCTGGAATCCCCCATGTTCGGATACGCTGTAGGAGTTTAAAGTCTAACAACCGGAGTCATGCGTAAGCGATGCGGGAGGTTAGCTCCCCATTTGTACCTGGGTGCTTGAGCCAGCAGTCATGCAATGCTAGTGTGTATCTAACTCGTCTAACTAAGTTTGTGTGTTTAGTACCTTAGAACCTAGAACTAACTCGTATGTTGCCTCCTAAGCCTAGGACCTTTAGAGAGACTGTGTTTGTGTGTTCACACTACCATCCTATCTATCATACCTTACCCCTGTACTTGAGTGTCTGGTTTGTTTCCGTCTATGATTTATACTCATTGCAATAGTGTTGAACTTGTTAATCCGCCCAGCCTTCCTTGGATTCGATACCCTTTGGAATACTCCTTTGGGGAAATGCTACAATGGTACTTCCGTGCGCTTGCGGACTCTTGTAATCGTTAGGATTACCATTTGGTTATTTCTGGCATCGTTGCTAGGAACCCATAACTTAGCATCGAGGTTAAGAAATACCAACAAGCATTTTTGGCGCCGTTGCCTGGGAAGGCTAAGGATAACATGTCAACACTTTTCAAATGTTTATAATCATGACAGGAATGAAATAGTTCTCAATGCAGGCTAACCTTGATTGTATTCTTTGTCTATTGATGATGAAGACAGGTAGTGTATGACTGGTTTCGACTTACCGCCGAATTTCACTGAAGATCCTGTGTCACTCGTAAGGAGAGCTAGAACTCATTTCGGTTCTCCCCAGCGTGTACGTACGGAAGTCGACCCATCTTCCTTTGTGCCATCTACATCAACTCCTATGGTCAATCAAGAGAAGACTCTTCGCGAGTACTCTGCTCCCTCTGCTGATCAGGTGCCCACCGGCCCCGAGATCAACACCGGGAACGGAAACTTCGAGATCAAGACTGGCCTCATTACGATGGTATAGGCTAGCCCATTCTATGACAAGCCTAATGAAGACGCGAGTGCCCACCTACAACAGTTCCTGGAGCTGTGCAGTACCTTCACTATACGAGGAGTGGAGGAAGATGCCATCCGTCTGTGGCTGTTTCCATTCTCACTTCTAGGATAGGCGAAGCAGTGGTTCTATGCGAACCGTGCAGATATTGACACCTGGGCAAAGTGCTCAGCAGCGTTCCTCGCGAAGTTCTTTCCGTTGGGCAGGACCAATGCCCTCCGGGGAAGAATTTCAAGCTTTCAGCAAGCAGCAAATGAAACCATTCCAGAAGCTTGGGAGAGGCTTCAGGAGTACATCCTGGCTTGTCCCCATCATGGGATGGACAACTAGCTTATTCTTCAAAGTTTCTATAATGGGCTGACTCCGACAGCCCGGGGCCATATTGATGCTGCTGCTGGAGGGGCTTTCTTCTCTCTCACTATCACTGAAGCAACTAAACTTATTGAGAAGATGGTCTCCAGCCAAGGGTGGAGTGATGATCGACTCAAGCCACGTTACAGGGGTACACATACCGTCAAGGAAGCGGATATGCTGCACGCCAAGATGGACCTATTTATGAAGAGAATGGATGCTCTGACCAGCGAGAAGGCTGCCATGGCCATCACTACTCAAGCTATGGATGCTCGCATGACCTGCGAAGTTTGTGGTGACACTGGGCATTCAGGGAATTACTGCCCTACTACCCAGGAGGATGTGATGTACATGAACGGCAACAACAATGGTTATCGTCCACAAGGAGGTCAAACGTGGAATCAATCGCGCCTTTATTATCAGGGAGGTAACCAAGGTAATTCTTTCAATCCAAACCAACCTTCCCTGAGAGATCTGGTTTTCGGGCAAACTAAGATTAACGATGGTTTCAATAAGAAAACAGTTGCCTATGATAAGGCTTTGGAAAGCCTCAACGTTAAAATTGATAACCTTTCTTCTGCTCTTAAGAACCAGCTGAGCTTTAATAAAATGATAGAAACACAATTGGCTCAGTTAGCTGCTTTGGTTCCCTCTGCTGAAGACGGGAAGATTCCAGGGCAACCCGTGTCTTCTTGTGAGAATGTTTGTGCAGTGTCCACCAGATGAGGTAAGCCATCTGGGAGGGCACGAGCTGCTGACTATGCAGGGAGACCCATACAGCAGGTTCTTGATCCATGGGAATCTTCAGCAATTATGCATAGGAAGGACCCTAGTTATCCGGCTATCACTTGCACAATATACTATCAGAGAATTAGGAATGCTCTCTGTGATCTTGGCGCGAGTGTTAACCTCATGTCCAAGGCGATGTTCGAAAGATTGGGATATCCTGCTCTTACTCCAACCTCGAGAACAGTTCAACTTGCTGATGCATCGATCTGGTATCCAGAGGGGATTGTGGAGAGCCTACTGGTATTTGTCTAGGGTTCCTGCATCTTCGCAGACTTCGTGGTCCTTGATATGCAAGATGATGCGGAAATGCCACTCATTCTTGGGAGGCCGTTCCTAAGTGACGCTCGGGCAAGGATCAATGTGGAAAATGGGACCATCCGTTTCCGCATTGGGAAGAAGAACTTGATGTTCCGATTTCGACCAACAGAAGAGCAATGCTATTCAGTGCAAGGAAATGATGAGCAAACTGGGGAATGGACGGAGCCACAACCACAGCTCAAGGAACCTCTGACCGTACCAAGAAAGTAAAAGAAAACACGGAAGGTGTGGTGGGAGGTACAGAGATCACACCCCTCTACTTCTCGGGAGTGGGGTGACGAGTGGAACTGATCACCGAGAAAAGTCCCGCTCTCGGACTTAAAATGATGAGTCCTTTCGCCAAAAGGTAAAATTGGTAGTTATCTCATATTTCCCTTTCCAAAATTTAGTTTAATTTTTCCAATGCATATTTGAATTTTCCATTCTTGCATCTGCATGCTAAAATTTTACTAGCCAATTTCCCTTTTTCGAATAAAAATTCTGAAAATAAAATTTTGAGTTAGAAAATCCTTAAAAATTCATTTGAGCAAGTTTTCGGGCAAATTTGGACCGGGACACCTAGGTAGGCCAACACGTGACCGTTAGAGAGCCGTTGCAAAAGCCTGGAGGCGGACGGACCCGAGGTGGGTTCGGCCGACCCCACAGGTCGGCCGACCCAGCCTAACGGCTATCTCGGCCTTCCTTCCTCCAACGGCTCCTAGCCGTTGCACACGGCTCATGTCTCGGTGCCCGGCTCCATTGCCTATAAATACCAGGGGGTTTGAGGGGTGTCTTCACCCATTGCAACACTCTCTCCCCCTCTTGTCCTTGCTCTCTGGTTTTCATGGATTTCTTGCTCAAGGTTGAGGTGCCAAGTAATCTCTCCAAGTGTTGCTGAATTATTGATCATTGGTGGAGCAATCTCGGTAAGGATTTCATACAATTTCACTAACCCATCACCGAGTTGCTCGTGTTGTCCGATTGTTGTGCAAGATGAGTTGGGCCTCCGGCTCATTCCGGAAGTTGACTCGCTCACGCCATTCACGTGACGGGGGGAGCTCATCTCGTTGTTCCGAAGCTGAACCATGCCCAATGTCAACCGACCGTGAAGAAGAGGGAGAGGAAGAGCTACCCACGCCACAAGCCGAAGAAGTGTACGCCTTCGACGCCGCCTTCATTGACTTGAGGAATGATCGCGAGAGACAAGCCTACGCTCTCATCAAGGACTGAGTCTTCGCCAACACCAAGGAGTTTGACCCAGACCATCTCGAGAAAATAGGTATGGACTCCGAGTTCAATTCCATTTGGCAAGCTCTAGGATGGGAAGGTTTTGTCCCAGTTCAGGAGGTTGGTTCTAGACCTACCACCATCCAGTTCCTTTGCACTCTTCAAGAGGATGCGTCCGGTATTTCATTTCGATTTCATGGAGTTCCGTATCGAGTTTCATGGAAAGATCTTAGTCGCACCCTTGGTTTTCATCGTCGCTGCGCTATTTCTCTTGAGCAAGCTTGCGCCGGTTTTAATCGTGAAAGTTTTTGGGAAGAACTCTTTGGTCGGCCTATTCGCGGCAAGTTGTCACCTCGGTGCAACGATATCTTGCATCCTACTCTCCGACTGTGGCACAAGTGGCTCGTCGTCACTCTCTTTCCAAGGGATGATGTACGACCCGTGCGCACTGACGAGATGATGATCTTATATGCCGCGGTTAGACGGATCAAGATCTCTCTCGTGCAAGCTATGATTCGGCAGTGGTTGACGAATTTTAAGATGACGGGTTCTATTGAGTGTACGTCTTTGATTTCTCGCATCGTCACGAATCTTGGGATTACGCAAGGGCCCAACGTGCCCTCCATTGCTAATCCCCAGACTCAGATTGATGAGGCTTATTTGACTCAGGGGCATATTCTTAAGAAGGGTCCGGATGATTCTTTGGTTTTCTTTTACCCGGGCCATACAAACCAAATTCGGTTACCTAACCCGGATTTCAGGTTGTACGGCCAAGGGCCACTGACCGTTCCTCTCGAGGAACCTCGTCATTCTAGTGTCTCTGGTGATAGGGTTACGAGGAGCGCATCGAGGAGAGCAGCTGGAGCACAACAGCCGCCACCATAGCCGTCTCCGCAGTTGTCGCCTCAGCCACAGCCTCAGCCTACCACACCTCCGTCTGGTACATGGACCTCTACCGAGTACATGCCTGGGGTTACTCCCGGATATGCTCTCGGTTGGGACCAGCCCCTGTACCAGCAGGGTGCGAGTAGCTCAGCTTGGGCTAGCGCGGGCAGTGGCGAGTGGGCCGTCCCTGCTGGTACTACCTACGGAGATGCAACGTCTTCATCGTCCGGGTTGTGCTCGTCATCTCATGGGGCCACCCTCACTCAGCAGATGAGCGAGCTCAACATCCGAGTCGGCGACATGGAGGAGACTGTGCACCAGCATGTCGAGTCCACCCAGGACTGGCAGCGGATGTCTGGCGAGAGACTTCACACCATCGAGCTGGCACAGCAGCAGCAGCTGGAGGAGCAGAGGGCCAAAAATATTTATTTGCTTTCCTAAATTAGTTTGTTTTCATATGCGCGGTAAGAATGTTCTTGTTCTCATGGTTGAAATGATGAATAGTTGCTCTGTTTATTCCTTTTGTATGCCTTGCTACAGCTTAGTACCCTATTTAAGTTTTGAGTTTGTTGGCTTGCATGATCAAACCTTAGCTTGAAACTTGTGGGTAGCAAAAAGCATAACCTTTGCCTAGGTTGTTGTAAGGTATGATATGGTATAACAGAGTTGCTATGAGCTTGTGCTAAGTGATGTTTGATAACCGGAGTTTTCTTTTGAAAAAAAAATAATAAAATGATAAGTTCCTCAATGATGAGAAATTCCTATCCAAAGCCATATGTAGATTCTAGCTTTTGTTAGCCTCCACATATGCTACTTGCTTTCTTCATTGAGTCTTGTCGAATTGTTGTGACCCTCGGTGAGAAACTTGTCATGCTCCAATGATCAAGATCGCGTACACAGCCACTATATGCTAAACTTCTACACCGGAAGTTAAGCACCCATCATTTCATCCATCCCCCATCCATTCCACAAATAAAGCTCCGCGCATCGTTCTATGATTACTCTTTCTCTAAAAATATGCAGAAAAGACTATGGGCTATATAAAAAAAAGAGAAGAAAAGAAAAAGAAAGAGAAAGAATAAAGAGACATAGCCCAAGTATCAAAATTTTCAAAAAGGAGAAGAGAGGATCATATGCAAAAAGGAGTTCACCATCCATCCACTATACACACACACATGCACATCTTGATCAGGTTGTATGACCTGATGCTCCCAAGGATCTGGTTTTTGACTCGACAACACATGAGAAACAGGTATGCCACATGTTTTCCCTACCTACAGCTCCACATATCAGCCCATTAGGAGTAGGTGGAGAAAGAAGGCAATTCAATACCTTGGTGAGGAATCATACACAATGAGCGATCCGAGAGTATCATTCGAGGAACTTTGATTTCTTTGTGAAAATTTGCAAAACCTCCGGATTGACAACTGATCAAGGCACTTGTGATTGGTAATTTCTATACAACCGTTCTATCTTTCAACCGCCCAAGGCAGGTGAAGCTACAAGCCCCATATCAATCAAGCAAAAGGTAAGATTAATGCCAACTTATTCAACCCTTGATAGAGTACCTAGTTGTATGCTTGTCATAAACTAGGAATACAACATCGTAGCAACTCCTGATCAACCAACCTAAGTCCTAAGTGTCTTGCTTGGGACAAGCAAGAGGCTAGCTTGGGGGAGTTGTTGACGGCTGTTAAGTGCTTACTTTAGCCGTCAATTTACTCATGAATAAAGGAGCAAGAGGCATTTCTTACACGCATTTTAGTTAAGAATAATGTAGTTCCACTTGTCCTTGGAGATTATGTGATTGCTGAAAAATAAGCATAAAGAAGTGGCAAACTCACCTTCTATGATTCATGCCACGTCACCTCAACCAAGGAGTGGCTGACACCTTAGGTGCCATGCATGCAAACCATCACCTCAGGTGCCATGCATGCAAGCCACGTCATCAATCCAAGGGAGGCAAGCCCCGACGAATCAGAGTGTGACACGTGGACTTCACATGGATCCATGGGCCCACCAGAGCGCCTAAACCGCCTCAAGAGCACATGTACACCGGGGACCGACCTAAGGGCCCACAGGACAGCCACCCCGAGGAAGCACACCCCGAGGGGGCCCACCTGGGGTCGGCCGACCATTGGATCGGCCGAACCGACCTTGGGTCGGCTGATCCAGGGCCTCCACATGGTGCTTGTCCATTGATCCTACAGGCCATCCCCAGGGTGTTTCACTCCTCTTTGCGCCGGTGCTCGGGCCTATAAATAGAAGGGGAGGGGGCTCATTTCTTAACAACACATCTTACTCCTCCTCTCTCACTTTTGGTTTCTAAGGCTAGGAGGTAGGCTAGGGTAGTTCTACTTCAGGTTCCAAGTCTACTTTGGGATCTAGGTATGAGTTCTCTTGTATCTTTATTTTATTGTATGACTTTGATCTACTTCAGTTATTCAGCTAATTCATATAAAGTTGTGCTTGTATACATGGGTGATTTGTTCATGTGTTCTTCGCTTGTTCATCATTTAGAGGCTCACGTTCTTGACGAACAAGGCCTTTCGATCCAGTTGATGTGTGACTTGTACATGTTTTCGGTGTTTGTTCATAAGTTAGAGGCTCGTGTTCTTCGCGAACACGACCCTTTGATCTTGTTGAATAGACATAGGAAAGCACAAATCCGTTTGTGTACTTAGCCTAGTTTGATCTAGTTAGATCCCACGTTTGTGTTGCATGAAGTTCGTGCTCAAGCTACGGTACTCGGTGTAATTGGCCGGTTTATCTGGTGGCTCTGACCTGGGTCACAATAGCCCGGTCTAGTCAGGGTCCTGCTAACAACGTAAGCGTGGTGCTTGGGTTGCGTAGCTACGTTACTTATGAGTGTATCCCACGGTTTGTCTTGGGGTAGGCCGCAGTGGTGACAGCTGTTGGACCCTTCTGGAATCCCCCACGTTCGGATACGCTGTAGGAGTCTAAAGTCTAACAACCGGAGTCATGTGTAAGTGACGCGGGAGGTTATCTCCCCGTTTGTACCTGGGTGCTTGAGCCAGCAGTCATGCAATGCTAGTGTGTATCTAACTCGTCTGACTAACTTTGTGTGTTTAGTACCTTAGAACCTAGAACTAACTCGTATGTTGCCTCCTAAGCCTAGGACCTTTAGAGAGAGTGTGTTTGTGTGTTCACACTACCATCCTATCTATCATACCTTACCCCTGTACTTGAGTGTCTGGTTTGTTTCTGTCTATGATTTATACTCATTGCAATAGTGTTGAACTTGTTAATCCGCCCAGCCTTCCTTGGATTCGATACCCTTTGGAATACTCCTTTGGGGAAATGCCACAATGGTACTTCCGTGCGCTTGCGGACTCTTGTAATCGTTAGGATTACCATTTGGTTATTTCTGGCATCGTTGCTAGGAACCCATAACTTAGCATCGAGGTTAAGAAATACCAACAGCTACTCTACTCCTTGCATCCTCAAGCGAGGCCCTAAGCTCTTTCCTCATTTTCTTAGCTTCCCTAAGCATGTCATCACGATTATCAAGCAATTTTCCTAGCTCCTCATTCTCTTGGCGCAAGAAGGAGAGTTCATCATGTACCTCATCCTCGGAGTCAGATTCTGAGTCGTCCTTCTGGCTCCTCTTGCTGCCGGAGCTGTGTGCCATGCCGCAGAAGCCGTCTCGCGCGAAGCAGCTCACCCCGCTCAGGTTCTTGGACCCCTTCTTGCTCTTGCGCCGATCACCTGCATCTTCACTGCTACTCGAGCTCGAGGTAGAGTAGGCGGAGCTGGAGTCGACGTCGCTCGCCCCGACCATCGCTCGGTTCTTCTTGTCGTGGCCGTCCTTCTTCCTCGATCTTCGCTCGTCCTTGTTCTTGTGCTTGTACTTGTGATCGCGCCTTGACTGATGCTTGTTCTCCGTCCTCGGCCGGTGCATGTAGTTGTCCTTGTTCTCCATCTTCTCCGGACAGTCGGCGACGAAGTGTCCTAGCTTGCCGCACTGAAAGCATGTCTGTGTGTTCCTCCTTGTGTTCACTCGGTTCTCGTGCATCCTCTCGAACCTCCTGGTCAGCAGTGCCAGCTCGTCCTCTCCAAGCAAGTCGAACACTTCATCTGGCAAAGACATCAAGGAAGACAGAGAGTACATCTTGGTGGATGGGTTAGCGTTAGACTTAGCACCTGAGCCACCGATGAGAGCGAGACTATGCGAGTCCGTCGGGTCCTCAATCTTGGCTGTCACACCACGGTCCACCTCAGCCGACTTGAGCTTAGAGAACAGCTCGTCTACCGTCAGAGTCTCATACTTCTCCGACTCCAAGATGGCCTCGACCTTTCTGCCCTAAATAGTACAATCCAACGAGTGCAAGAGCTTCACAGCTCTATCATGATCATCGTACGGGAGCACGGTCACATTGGCCCTCATGTTGTTCACAATCACCGTGAACCGCTGGAACATCGTGTCTATGGACTCACCGGGGAGATGAGTGAAGTTCTCGTACTCTCTCTGGTAAGTCGCAAACAACCGAGCCTGAACCTGACTGTTCCCAGCGTGAGCATTGTTGAGTTGCTCACAAATCCTACAAGCCAAATCCTCTGTCTGAACCTGATCGAATTCGGATTGACAGAGAGCGCGAAACAAGTAGTCGACCACCTTGTTGTTGGCATCGTGCATATCCCTCGATCCTGGAGCAAGGAAGTTAATCGGATGAACATAAGCTGCGTTCACCGTAACATCCCAAAGGATCTGACCCTTGCCGCGAAGGAAAGCAGCCATCTGCCTTTGCCACATCTGGTAGTTCTTTCCATCGAAGTGCGGAGGACCCGATCCCCTTTCCTTGTACACCATCTTTGGATCTAAGACTGGTTAGAGTTAATTAAGACCCGTAACCGGCTCTGATACCAATTGAAGGACCAGAACGGCGAACCAGAGAGGGGGGAGTGAATGGGAGCCGATAAAAATTCTATTCAAGAATTCGACCTATGAACCCAAGATCACTCGGAAACCTCTGTGTACTTCTCTTGCCAAGTCCACATAGCCACTTAAGTGCTACTGGACCTAGGAGAAAGACCCAACCAACAGCTCTCGAAAACGCACAGCGGAAAACAACACGAACACAGCTACTGGAGCCTAAAACCGGTCAGGCTGGTTTCTGAAACCGGCCAGACCGGTTCTCTGGGACTTAGTCTCTCACAGGTAGGGGAAACCGGTCAGGCCGGTTTTGTCCAGGAAATCCCCAAAAGATCAAAGAGACCAAACCAAAGCAAAACCACCTTAAGAACCTACCAGACTTGATCAGGGAAAGCCATAGCCTGAAAGAGACTTGCCTGCTCGAAACTCCTCTCGACAGCCCACTGGAGGCCAAACCGATCAGACCGGTTTAGGAACTCAGCCCACGGGAAAAACTCACCCTTCACCTCAATCGATCTCCCGGTTCGCTCCACGGATTCAAGTGAGAATTTGGGGATAGCTGAGGTACCTCATGGGCTACCTTTGGCTAGAAGCTTGTTACCCAAAACCCACTCAATCAAGAGGAATCGAAAGTCAACCCTCAAGAACACCTTCTCAAGAACTCCACCGAAAACCACCAAATCAAAGCCGTTTCGGAGGGATTGCTGGAGCAAAGTCACCAAGCAAAGAGGCACAAAGTCCTCATACGTGACATCCAACAAGAATCCCACAAAGAAACGCCTTCAAAACTTCACCACGAATTTCCCAAGAAAAGGCTCCGAAAATCACCAAAAAGGGAAAATGGGAGAGACAACAAAAGGCCTTGAGGAATCATGCCGAACCTTCTATACATACAAGAAAGATTCATACAAGGTCTAGCTTGCCTTCCGATCATAGATCCCTCTTTAAAGATCTCACCATGAAGCTCTCAAGCTAGTCCTGGGAAATAGGAAAGGAAAAATAGCAAAAGCAAATGAGCTAGGGTTCCAAGAGATGGCTGCCATCCTCTCTCTACGTAGTTTATATGGAGGCAACCGAAAGACGAAACTACCCCTATTACATAAACTAGGATACATGCCCCCTAAGGGCACTTTGGGAAATCTTCGTCGTAGCACCATCGGACGGATGCCCGGTGACCGCACTTCGCTTAGCCTCGACGCAAGCCTTGAGATCCCGACGCGTGTCCTCTGCTTCGAAGCATCTCGATGCCCTGCGACCCCAAACCGGTGAGACCGGTTTCACCAACCGTTCAGACCGGTTTTGGCCTGACAGCCACACCGAGTCTTCGGCCTTGGCTTTGTGGCTCAGCCAAGCAACCCAGTGGTTTTGTGGTGAACCACTGGAAACCCCGCAGACTTGGCGTAGCCTCTCACCTATCTCCACTCATGACTTGGCTCCCACGTCGTCCCGGCTCGACCTTGATTTTGAGGCTCAACCAAGAAACCGTCCATGACTTTGTCTTGTTGTTCTTGCCACCATGCGGCCCGCACTTGATCCTGCTGGCCACCAGGTCCCTCGAACCAAGCCTACTTGTCTGCTCCACACTTGGAGGCCTCACCGTCATCGACCTTCCGTGCTTGTTCTTCACCTGCACCAGCACCAATCAAGCCGCAGCCTGCACCTGCAATACTTAGCCAAGAGTCAGTCCACACAACGTTGTCAATCACTCATCACACCAGGAAGCGACCATCCACCGGTCCTCGAACCACACAGGCTCTCAGATAAAAGGGTATATACCACACCTTCTCTCTTCATAGTTGTACTTGCATCGGGTTCAATTGGAAGAAACTGAAACCATGAAACTGTTTAAACGGTTTGCAGCTCCACCTGTTAGGGCAAACCATAAAAATAAGAATAAATCATAAGCATGTCAGTCACGGTATGAAAGCATGGATGGTGACTTAGGAGAATTTAATCATCCAAGTGCTCTCTTGTTGTCTCTGAAAGTAAAAACGTACACCATTAGTATTAAATGAGTTTTGTAAAGCCCACACTATTATGTATAAAAATTTAATCGATTGTCTGCAATTAAAAAGAGACTGCTATATGTACCTTGAGACAAATCCAAACTGCAAAAGATTGATTATTACAGGCAGATGCCAAGCATGTGGCGGGCTGCTATGTATTTGAATTCTTAGGATACAACAAGTCAAATTCTCTATTTAACAACAATGATCCTTGATGCACTGAGTTTTTATGTACTAAAAAGAAATAGTCAGAACCTCCACAAGCATGTGTGCAAATAGCATCTGTATTTTTAGTATTATTGATTCCAAGTCAATGACAATGCATAAATTCTACACTCAAATTTAAAATATTCATGCTTGCCTATGTATATGGGTAGATAAATTTTTATTGTTCACATTTGGTGGATCACGAACACCATTAAGCAATTGTGTCAATGTTTCGCCATACTGTACAATACACTAATTAATATGTGTAGGTCCATGGTTTTTTTTTCTTTTTTGGAATAAAGAGAAATGTTTGTAAAATCAACAATTCACTTAAACACATATCATGGAACAATCTTGCAACTGTAGGAGCTACGACATAATCATTGAGATCCTCCTATGGCAAAATTAGGTTACAACTTATCTTAATTGAAGAAAAGAATATGCTTATTTCTAAATTTCTAACCATAAACAGAACTTACAGGATCAGATCAATGGTTACCTCAACGTCAAATCTATAAAATGTTAAGTACCAGAGAACCACATCCTAAAAGTGCACATTTTCTTTAGAATCAGCAGTGGCACACAACATAATTGGAGTGTGAGTTGGCTACAAGTTGTGCATTGCATAGCATTGGGTTTTAATTGTACAAAGAACATCTGATTTTATATGAGTGCGTCCACATAATTGATTGGGCAGGCAAGGTAATGCTAACCTTTGTTGAATAGACCCTCTCGAGACTCGTCGAGGAAAAGGTTGGTGACCTGGTCAAATCCACTGAACGTGTCGTGCAACAACAAGAAGAATCAGCATGCAGATCGAGAATCAGACTGGGGACTCTGGGAAGCAGGTTAGGGGCTGACGGGTCGATCGTCACGGAGGGGCTACCAGGGAAGAAGATGGTGTGTGGGCGTCTACTGTAGGGGCTACCATGGTTGTCCAAGGAGTTTTTTTACGTACCACTTTTTTCTTCTTTTCAATCTTTTTAGGAGTAGAGATACTAGTGTAGCTGTCCAATAAATTGCTTGGCTTTCTTTCGCTACTTCTAACTGCACTACCGCGCACCGTGATGATTCATTTTATGTCGCTAAAGCGATGGGTAGATGCGCCCGCGACCGACGAGGGTGCTTGGGTGGATATGTGGAGGGGGCTTGAGTGGAGGCGGGGGTGTTGAGCGGCTGACTGGCGGGGTCGGGATGGAGGATGGTTGGATGTGGATAGCGACACCCTAGGGTTTGCCATCTGGATGGGCCTTTCTCGCAGTTGTTGGGCCGCAGCTGGGCTGAATGTGCTTTTCTTGCGGTTGTTGGACTGCTGCTGGGCAGATGATCTAACTGATATTGGATCAACATTTTTTCACCAATGTTGTCAACATTTTTCGTAAAATGTTGACCAATATTTTTTGAATCAAAATTTTTTCTGAAATGTTGAACCAATAATTTTTCAACATTTTTCAGAAAATATCGATCCAACTTTTCTCAAAAAGACAGACCAACATTTCTTTCAACATTTTTCAAAAAATGTTGAACCAACATTTCAATATTTCAACATTTTTAGAAAATGTTGGATCAATATGTTTTCAAAAAAAATTTAAAAAAATAAAAAATGTTTGAGCATCTCCTCCGGCTTTGGTCATATCAGTTTGTCGTGGTTTATGTCTCCAAATGTTTCTGGAAGACCCACGTCGGATAAGAGAAGAGAAAGGGAACCGAGTCCGCCTGTGAACGACCGGGCGTATACCACGAGATGAACTCACGGGTTTATCGCAGGCGGATGTGGCAAGGTGACCTGGATGGGACGTGGCCTCCCCTTTTTCGCTGCTCGCCGTTAGTACGGCCGCGAACCCGAGGAGCCGGTTCACTCTTTTTTTCTTTTTGAGGAATAGGAGCCGGTTCACTCTCGTCTTCTCCGCTCACCTGCAGGCAAGTACCTCAGGCGTGTGCGTTTTAGGTAGTTTTGAAAACTGACTTTATTTAATACCCCTAATTAGCGGTCAAACGTGCAGTAAAATTTTTTACCCTCCAATCCAAACGTTGCCTTCATCTGACCCAGTTCATGGCTTTGACCATTGAATCTTTCAGCATTTCTTATATATCCTTTTTTGGATTTGATCAATTCTTATATAGTTCTGTAAAAATTGTGTTTCTTGTTTTCTTGTTTGTACATAAAAGATTGCCAACTTAGTCACAACTTACGGTAGATTTTTTTCTTTTACTTTATACTGTCGAATATGGTTTTTTTTTAAACGAGTGTTCCACTATGGCTCTTATGAGTTGTAGAGATGCTCTAGGGCGCGTTTGCGAGGGCGACCCACGGGCTCGGCTGCGCTCGTGGGCTGCAACTTACCGTGTTTGTGGCGTTGGCTCGCGAGCTGGCCAGGCTCCCCAGAGCCAAAAACGCCCTCTCGGCCTGGCTCTGTGGAAACGCCAGAAATCTTCGTTTCTTCCGAGCCGTGCTCGTGGCGGCGCAAGAGGGGCTCGCTGGAGCACTGGAGGCGCGCTCATCTCACCTCCGGTCACCTCCTCCTTCCTCCTCCCCTCCCCGGCGACCGGCGCGATGTGCCCGCTCCCTGCTCGTCCCATGCGCGGCGGCGTGGCAGCTGGGCCTGGCCTCCCTCCCCAACCTCGATGCGCTCTGGCGCGGGCTCCTACCCCTGGGCGCCGGAGCTCCGTGCGTGCGGGCGCGGCAGCGTGAGGTAGCTACGGTGGTGGGCCTTGACGGCGACGGGGTATCCTCGGCGTCTTCCTGGGCAGAGGCAGGAAGGCCGTGGCGGATCTTGGGCGGCTCCGCCGACGGGATCTCGGAGGCACCGGCCCTCCTCGCGGCCACCGCGGAGCTTCGGCGAGTTGCGGCGACCTCGGCGGGGAGCAGCACTGGCTCGGTGCTCCCGAATCCGCCGCCGTCGAGGAGGCGGAACGACTCGAGCGCGCGACGGAGCTCGGCATGGGACAGCACGCCGTCGCTATTGGCGTCCAGCGCCGCGAAGCGCGCCTCCACGTTCCGTGCGAAAGCGCCTTGTCCGCCACGAAGGCGCGCACCGTGGAGCCGTCCAGATCACCACGCTCATGGCAATCGAGGTGTGGAGTGAAGGTCGGAGATGGGTGGCGGCATCGCGTTCCCCATGTCGCTCGCCCGCAACATGTTCGATGAAATGGCAACGACAATGTGTGGGGGTAATGTTACCATGTTCAAAGTCCAGGGTCATTGCATCCATCTGTACAGGCTAGACAAACACAATCTCAATCGAGCTCGGTTCTATTAGGTCATGTTGACAAACACGAATACTTGCACCATTTGGACCGAGCTAAAAGTGGCCATGCCACGGCCAGCCAGCCAGGCCGGCTGGATACAGGGTCGCAAACGCGCCCCTATACATGTTTCAGCTTCAGAAAAATGATTGTAAATGGCGCCTCACTGAACTTCCCATTGACCACTATTTTTGCTGACATGCAGCAATAAGAGACGTTTCACAGAGCAACAAGCAGAACTGTGGTGGGCTGAACACCGATCGACACTGCATGATCAATATGGTATTCTGACTGGAGATGGTGTCTTCCCATTAAGAACAATTCGAGAAAACGGATAACGATACTATCTTCCAGTAAATGGAGCATATGAACTTTCACTTTGGCAAGCGTGGATTTCCTTTTTCTTGATCAAAAAGGGCTCATCTTGTCGCAGATTTCCTTGTCTTTCTTCCGGCCTGATGCACTGGAGCAACGGAAGGTGTGTGCTGGAGATGGATGGTGGACATTTGTAATGGGGACATTTGTATAGGATCTAACTAGTAGCTGATCTAGCCTGATTCTGTTTTCATTTTCTTACCAGATTTTTATGATTTTGGTTATGGGTGGAAGGTTTGGAAGTGACTCAAAACTCATTCAGTTTGCATATTTTCTATGTTCCAGCAGTTTGCCAAATCGAGTTACCATTTTTTTTATTTTTGGTAAAAAAAGTTAAAATACTTCCTCAACAGTTTGGCAAAAGACTTGGTAATTTTTGGTAATTTGGGAAAATCAGCCTATAGCGCGTAAGAGCAACTCCAAGAGTTTGCCAAATTTTACTTGGCAAATCTTGTGTTTTGCCAACTTATAAAAAGATATGCCAAATAAAAAAAGAGTCAATCTCCAACAATTTGGCATAATTCACTTGTCAAATCCAGATCTAACTTACATCAGGAACCCTAAGAGAGAACAAAATTATGTTTCTACCCTTCCACCTCTTGAAAACTTAAATCAGGAATCATGAGAAAAAACAAAATTATTTTTATACCCATCCACCTCTTCTAGTACGGGAGGATGCGCCGCGGATCGCTGCGCGCATATATGCGCGCGGAGTCGGTTTTTCCCAACTTAGGATAAATGGCAACCTGAGATGGAGAACTGTTGGAGAATATTTTTTCTATTTTTGCCAAAAAATAACAATGACAACTTGAGATGGGGAACTGTTGGAGTTGCTCTAAGTATACGTGTGCGGCTCGCAGTTGGCATCATTGTTTCTAGATAGGTGGGAGGGTGAAAAAAGAAAATAAATAACATAGAAGGGTTCCTGATGTAAGTTTGCAAGAGTTGGAAGAGAATAAACATAATTTTGTTTCTCTCTCAGGTTCCTGGTGTAAGTTAGATCTGGATTTGACAGGTGACTTATGCCAAATAGTTGGAGATCAATTTTTTTTTAATTGGCATATTTTTTTTTAAGTTGGCCAACCACAAAAATTGCCAAGTAAAATTTGGCAAACGGTTACAGATGACAAGGCCTTTTTTTTTGTTCTCGGCCAAAAGTAGAAACATAAAGAGATTTTTTTTTCGAATAAACATAAAGAGATTCAAAACATTCTGGCGTTTCATTCTATTCCCAACTGAACAGCATGTACATATATTTTCGGCAGGTTGCATTTTTCTGTACTTTTTTATCCATCGATGAGCTATGCAGCGAGCTTTAATTGATGTTGTGCCGCAGGTTGACAGCCAAGTGCGCACAAGATTTTTTAAGGAACTTCTGAATCTGCTTGGAGATCATGTGCCATTCCGATTCGTGTGATCCCCTCTCTATCCTCTATTCCAACTAGTAAAATGTACGTGTGTGTATAAAAACAATAACTAAAAATTATATTTATATAGTAAAGTCATGTGTATATTCAATAACAAATTAATCTAATTCCACGTCACAGTCATTTTGGCACAATAATTTTGTTAGCAGAGGCAGCAATTCTATCACCAGGAGAACACGGAGTCCTAACAACAATCTCGCGATGACGCAACCCACAAACGAAAGACCATCGTCTTCCTTGCGACCAATACAGTGACACCACTCCCCTCTACTCCTGATGTTCTCCCTTGTGCTGCCCACTCCGGTATCTCCGATGTCCATTGTTATCAAATCTGCTTCCACCGTCCATCATTGCACTAATTCAGTAAGCTTGCATGTGTTACTCTGCTTCCCCTCATGCTTCCCCCTACGTTGTCTTCCACAACTCTCCATACATACACACATCCTGCCATCACCTGGCCTTAGAAAAGATCCGACATGCCTTTGTTTCCTCCGCTGCCTCCCACCAACAGCAGCCTACGTTGTCCCCGTTCACAAACCACCACCGCTGACGTGCGCCAAGCAAGTGCTTTTAAAAAACCTATTGAACACATGTTATCTCTAGTTCTATACCATAAAAAACGAGTTCTTTTGAAAACACAACAAGTGTTAAGCAAGTGTTTTTGAGCATAGCTGGGGAAAGGCCGACCATGGTGGCCAGGAGGAGACGGGCAGGCGGTGATGGCAAGGCCGCCTCTAGTGGTGCTTGGAGGAGGCGGCATGGTGGTCGGCGTCAGGAAGGAGCTCCCTGAGCATGCGGACAACACCCAACTCCACAGCCTTGGCATGAAGCGGTTCAACTGGCTGCCGCCCAAGCATGGAGAGGCTCGACTGGTCAGGATTGGGGAAGATGAAGCGGCGGCGACGGCGCTCCAGTGAAGAACTCCCAATGCGAGTTAAAGGGGAGGTGAGAGTCAAGGGTAGATTTGGGAATTTTAGTAAGCTTCTATTAAAATCTAACACAATAATAGATGTAATGTCCTCCAGCAAATTACCACATTTGAACAATGTGTTTTAGCGAAGACACAAAATTTTAGTGTGCCACAGAAAAAGACACCTTCTAACAGTGTCCCAATTTTCCCAAAACCTAATCACGCTTCCATCTCTGATCTCACCCCCTACCTCTCTATGCCGCCTCCTCGCCTCCGCAGATCCACTCGAGCCGAGGACTATCAGCGTAAGGGTTGGCGTAGAGAAGCACAGTGGTGACGTCGGTGGACTTATCAAAGTTTCCAAAACCCTAGAGGGTTGGTGGGGTCTCTTCGACGTGCTCACCAACACCTTCTTTCTCCTGCCCGCCTCACCCTCATGCCTCTGCTCCTTCACCTTTGCTCCTCCTCAACCTCCTCGCTGACGACGAGCTCAACCAGCTCGAGCACTCCGCCCCCTTACGCAGAAGCATCCTCCTTGTCCTCAGCGCTGCAACGACAGCCCCATGAAGTTCGATAAATTACCCCTCCATCCTGTTTCATATCTTGGTATGCCCGCTGCCGCTATTTGTGTTTTGCTTATCCTCTCACCACCAAGATGCACCAACGATGCCCCTTCTTGCGTACACATGTGTATTTGCTGATGTTGCTGATGAATTCTTATTGAAAAACTCCACAATAAAAATGGTAAAAATTGATATAATAAATAATAAATATTTTATACAGATAGGTTACCTCAGACTTGTTGGTGTTTGTCGGCCGTTGACTTTCGTATCTCATCGTGCACCAATTGTGTCCGTGCAGCTTACTTGTGATCTTGTGGTCGTGATGCTTAGGGCATGTACAACCTATAGACGGCAGGTCGTCTGCAGAACCTCGAAATTAGCATACAGACGGATGTACAGACAGTTCATACAACCCATAGACAGAGAGAGCGTCTGTAAGCTATTTAATGTCTTGTATGTAACTTAAGATCAAGTGCAAATGCATTTGTGTGTATCATTGTGTGGCTATTTTATAGTACAAAAGGGAACCACAGACGCATTCAGATTCACATGAGCACTCTTGTTATAAAATAATAAGGATTAATATTGAATTATACAATAACCAAAAATTCCTTCTTTATTTATTCTTTCCCACATTTTTTTCACTCTTGTGCCGTGCTTTTTATCCTTTTTCTATACGGCTGCTATTCCTTTCATTCTTATCTGCATGTCACTGCTACCTTATCCGCAAGCTGCTGGAGCAGAGGAGCACCACCATGGCACCACGCACTCGCAGAGCATCCCGCAGCGGCCGGAGTGAGGGCGGGGCTGAGTGGAGCGCGGGTGAGGGTGGCGCTCGAGGGCAGGCCGGAGAAGCTCACCGCGCATCGGATGTCGCCCACGCCCGCTGGCCTCGGCCATGATCTGCGGTGGCGGGGATGCACGATCTTCCGCGCGGCGGCAGTGGGCATCCCGAGCTCCAACGGCGGCGTAGGCTCAGGTGGCGGCGGAGGAGCTCGAAGTCCACGACGGCGGCAGGTTCGAGCGGCGCGGACCTCTGCCTTCCATTCACTCGCGACCTCCTCTCCCTCTCCTCTGTTCCTCTCCGCCCCTCTCCCTTGCGCCGTCTGGCAGCTGGATGGAACCGTCGCGACCGCGACCACCGGCGGCGCTTGGATCCGGGGTGGCCGTGGCCGGATCTCCCCTTCCCCTAGCTGGATCCGGCACCACCGCTCCCCCCTCCCCCCGCCCCCGCCGGCGTCCCTGTCTCTCCTACGGCTGGAGAACTTCCCTCCGCGACACCACACGCGGGATCCAGGAGAGAGCGCGGGCGCGCGGGATCCAGGCATCCATCCTGCCGTCGCTTGGTGAAGACGGCCTCTACAACCTGGCGTCACGCGTCTGCTCCGCCTCGGGCAACGGGACGCCTGCGTCGCCTGGCGAGGCGACGCCGAGGCCGTTGGTAGGGAGGTGCGGGGTTTTTTGCAATTTTGTCGCTACACCGACGGGGCGAGGCGACGCATTGTGCGTGCCCTTAGGGTAGTCTCAATGAAATATTAATGATGGTTTCTATCCTTAATTATCGAAGAAAACGATGACGTGTCAGCCTAATTATTGAAGAAAGAGAAGATTTTTTAGAAAATTGTTTAAACTGAGAAACCATTTTTAGAAAATTGTTTAAACTGAGAAACCAGGTCTACTCGTGAATCGATGCAGCAAGAAAACAAAACTTTACTATTGGGAAGAAACGAGCCTACAACAAGGTTGCATGTCGTCATCAGTGAAAGTCGTGCCGTCCATATGCAGGAGGCCGCTAGTCGTCGCGCTCACTCACCCGCACCGCTGCGCTCGCTTGGTGGTCATCGCGTTCAATCACAGAATCACTCACACCGCTGTGTGTCATTTGCTCCATGATGACAACGGCACGAGCACAAAACCTTCCATGGCCGCGTGGAGGCAGACCAAGGCTCCTCCGCGCTCGTCGTGTGCGCAGGCCGCAGGCTATGGTCGTCGCTGCCCAGGCCACTCCACGATGTTGACGGGCGCAAGCACGCAGCCCTGCATGACCACGTGGAGGATAGCCAGGCTCCTCCGTCCTCTGTGCTGGTCTCCGTGCAGGCTGAATATCGACTCAATAATCATATGAGTCCTTCACGTGCAGTTTTCTTTGTCTTATACAACTCTTTATTATTTATTAGCGTGAACGACCATGAGTCGTCTGATTTTTGCATTGTTAGGAGTGCGGCGCAGGTTATTTTTGTTGGACGTGGGTATATGGGTGGGTAAGGCGAACCTCAAGTAACAAAATAATTTCGTTTTTGGCAGAAACACTCTCCAAATTGTGATTTTTTGGTACTTCGTAGTCCTTCCACCCTATCCACTTCCAAAAACATATGACAGGTGGGTTCGGCGTGAGGGTTAAGGTGGGTCCAAATTGAGTGAGAAAAGTTTTCAATTGTCTTCGCTCCTTATAGTATAAGTATAGTATAAATTAGACAATCCGAGCCATAGTCACCAGAATGTCGGGTCGACTGGATCGAGGGTCAGGGTCGAGAGACGAGGGTCGTAAGTGTCTGAGAACATGGGTCGAAGGGAGTAGTTTGGAACGATTGACCCCAATCAATCTGGGTCGATAAACCCGGGTCGATGAACTATGACTATGATACAGAAGTTCTATTCAACCTAGTAAATAGGAAAAAAATATGAAGAAAAATCTGATCTGAGCTACGTATGATGGATCACCAAGCTCATTATTCCTCGTATCGTAAGTCCAAAATCTTAACAATGGCACTCTTTTTCATCTTCCCTCCCCTGTTGCTCAATACAGTCTACTTGATCCATATTGTGACCCTACTGTTGCGGATCGATGACCCATGCATGAATGGGACGATGACCCCGCTTGACCCCGACTCACGATTTGGTACAGTGAACGCGGGTCGAGGAACGCACCCCGAATTATGTGAGATCCGAGCGACCGATCTGCGATCGGCAATTGACCGGCATCATATCCGCCGCGCGCCACGTCGCTGGACACATCCACCTGCCATCGTCCCACGCCTTCCTGCGAGGAAGCAGGCACGAGCCTTCAGGCTTCAGCCAAGACAGGCAGGCTGCGGCTTGACCGCCGGCGACGCAGCAGAGCAGCTGAGCAGAGGCGGTCGCCGCGAGACTTTTCGCCGGCCGGCCGGCCGGCCGGCGCGCTCCTTCCAATTCACCCGGGAGGCGGCGGCGACGACGCTAAGGCCAGGCGCACAGCCAGACGTGTCGGCGTACGGACCGGCACGACGCGGCGGGTAGGGGCCACGGCATGGCATCCCGTGCAATGGATGGAAGGCGAGGTAGATAGCCAAGTAGTAGTAGCAGCAGTCCGCTATCGTCGCGGACACTGGCAGGCGTCCGCGACAGGGACGCTGCCGTTTGGCTGTTACTGTCCCCTCATAAACTACTACCCCACAGCATGTTTAAGCTTAACCAGGCATCGCAGCGCGTCACGACGAGGGGATTAGATGGGATTAAACAAGCTCTAGGAACAGTAATTAAGATATGCCAGCCTGCAGATGACAGTATATGAGACAAGACAACATATATAGATATATATAAATGGAGATTACCACTAGTACATGTTGATCGATCGGCCGGTAGCTCGCGGTCGGTCGGTTGTCTGTGCAAGGGGAAACAACTCGATCCGGACCACAGGTAAGGCTACACGAGGAGGAGGAAGAAGAGGAAGATGGAAGGGTACAAACAAATGGAGGAGAGCGAGGCTACCAGCAGCCAAAAAAAAAAAAACAAAACAAACAACAAAGAGCGACGAAATGGTGAAGGGAGAAATTGTAAAGAACCATACTTACGCAGCCCTAGCTAATGGCTAATGCCCTACCGAAGTACTCAAACTCCTACTACCAATTAAACCAGACTTCGTCGATCGTCCTTGATCAGGCAGCTGCTGCTGCCGTACCGGGGGTAATATGGTACACTCAGCTCCGCTGAGAGCTAGCGCTAATAATAAGCTAGGCCGAGGTCGTCGTCCATGGCGATGTCGATGGAGAACCATCGCCGTGGCCGCCGGCCGTGGCCATCAGCTCGATCGCTAGCGGAGGAGGCTGCGGATGATCTCGGCGCCTGGGCTGTTGTGGTCCATGGTGGCCATGAGGTCGGACAGGCGCTCGCTCAGGTCGTCCACCTCCCGGTGCAGGCTCTTGATGTAGCTGCACGTCTCCTTGAGCAGCTTCGTCGTCGACGCCTACAGAGAGCGCACACACGCATATCTCGATCAGTTACACATCATCATCAGACGACGACGACGACCTTGACTTGCATGCCATGCGATCAGGTCGTAGTTGCAAGCGGTACGGTGGCGCGCGCTAACAGTTTGCGTCCGTGTGGTGTCGGTGTGTCGATCAGTGCTCAGTAGTAACAAGTCAGCAATGTGCGAGAGCTAGCTTTATATCTAGCTACTACTGTGCATGAACACGCATGCCTGTCTCCCTGCGCACTGCGCTCATGATCATCTCTAGCTTGTTGCTTTGGGTGTGCGAGCTAAGCGTACCTGGTTGCCGCCACGGCGGCGCGCGCTGGGGAGCAGCGTCTGGAGCCTCGAGATGAGCTCGTTGATCTCCTCCTCCGAGACCGACGCGCGGGACCTCCTGCTCGACATCGTCGTCGTCGCCTCGTCGGAACGAGCGAGAGATAATGCGGCGAAGATGACCGGGATCGAAGCAGCCGGCGGTGACCGAGGCGACGATCGAGAGCACCGAAGAAGAAGATGGAGCTCAGTAGCTAGCTGAACGCTGGGCGACTCTGAGTCTGAGCTCAAGTGTGGCGATGGGAAGCAGAAATGGAATGGGGTGCCTAATTTATAGGAAGAACTGGCAGTTGGTTACCTGCTGCTGCTACGAGTAGGTCGTAGCATGAGGCACAGGCCGGCCGGGGTCAGGGCAGGGCAGGGGGGTGCAGGAACAGGAAGATGTAACGCGATCGGTGATGGCGCCAAGACAGTGGTGTGGTAAAGAAATCGGCCCGCGGCCGGCGTTGTTGCGCACCCATGACCCATCATCTGTGTCCCGTGTCCCTCTCTCTCTCTCTCTCTTGAGCTCTCTCTGATCAACCGTGAACGCCCGTAGGCCCGCGGCCAGTTATGAGCTGCGGCCGCATACCAACCTTCCTTTTCCTGTTTCCTCCTCCACTTGCCGCGTGCCAGGAAATTCAGCTTCCTACGTGTGTTCTTTTCAAAGAAAGCACAGCGCTGCTAGTATCATTTAAAGACATATACTCCCTCCATATTGAAATACTTTGACCATTCGTTTTATTAAAAAAATTATCGCAAATGTGTAAAAGGAAAATACCTACAATAATAAGACGAATGGTCAAAGTTGGAAAATACCTACAAAAATTATCGCAAGTAAAGTAAGTGATACTTGCATAATCTTTTGAATAAGACGAATGGTCAAAGTTGTGAAAAAAAATCAATGTCGACAAATATTTCGATACGGAGGGAGTACTATATAACTGCAAAGTCTACAAGATATTTCCTCCGTTCTATAAATTGTAGATCATTTAATTTTGTATGATTTTATCACAAATTTAACCACTGATTTTATTCAAAAAATTGTACAAACATAGTTAAATTTAAGTCATTTTCTACGAAGTTTTATTAATAAGAAGAGTGGTTAAACTTTGGATAAAAAGTTAAATGAGTTATTTTTTAAGTAGTTTTATTAATAAGATGAGTGGTCAAACTTTAGGTAAAAAGTCAAATAGTCTACAATTTATAACGGAAGGAGTACAATGGTAGCTCTTTTATCATACGTGGTGGAGCGCAAATAAACCCCTTGTTTTTGTGAAGACAAAGCTTCGACTCAAAAAATTGGAATCATCCTAAAAGGAACTGGACGGTTTTTCAATCAAGAAGAAGGAAATAGGCATCCAAATTGGAGCTAGATGGGACTCAAAACTGGGTGGTCAGGGTCCACAACCACACCCCTCACCTCAACCAGTTTAGTTAAGCTCAGTTTCTATTAAATAATGACCTAATGTAGAGCTATATATAAACAATTTAGTGGACAACCCCTAGTATACGCTATGTTTATATTATTGTCTTTATTTGACATAGTAAGAACGGGTAGACGGTTCGTTAATGTCTAATTGTGTACATGCCTTAAGGAAAATAGTTATATAAAGTTATAATTTGTACATGGAGAATAAGAAACTCAATATCACTAAATATTGGAGAATAGATGAAGGAACTACGTTTTCTTCATTAAGGAGAAGTAAATATGCACTCAAATTCAAGATAGAGGGATGCACAACCACACCTTTCCCACTCTAACCAGTTGAGGTAGGCTCACTTCGCAGCACCAAAGAGGAAGACATACCCAAGTTTTTTTTGAAAAGTAAGACATACCCAAGTATGTGTTGACAAGAGGACGTGACCAGGACAATGACATACCCTCAAAAAAAACCAGGACAAACGACGTGGGACCGGTGCTAAACCCCCTAGAGACCGGAATAAATCCGATCCTTGGCCAAAAAATTCCACGAAGCAATAAAAACATGACATAGCAAAATGTTCACAAAAATCCCCCCAAAATCCCTGGAGATGACAATCCAAGACCCGCGACCCTGAGCCCCTGCGAGGTGTTAATTTACGTGACCCGGCCGGGCCCTAAGGGCAACTCCAACCCACCTCTCATCCCCCCTCTTATCTCGATTTTGAGGGCCAAAAGTGAAAAAATGTCCTCCAACCCACCTCTTATCCGCCCCCTGACGGATAAGGCCCTCTCGTTCTGCCCCCCCCGCGACCCTCAGCTGTAGGGGCTCCTCTTCCGCCCTCTCATCCGGCGAGGGCGCCAACGGCCGCCCCTCCCGCGCCTCCACGGAGCATTCACCGCGCCATCCATGCAGGTCTCCCGGCGGCCGGCGCCAAGTCATGCAGTCTACGAGAGGGAGGGGAAATCATACCTGTAATCCGGTGGCGGCGGCCATGGAGCCGGCGGTCGTGCTCGTGGGGGCTGGCGGCTTCCCTCCCCGCGACCGCGGCCGCGCCGTAGGGGCCCGGCGGCGTCCCTTCCCGCCGCGGCTGCGGTTGTGGGGGCCGGCGGGCGGCGGTGATGCGGGCCACTGCGCCCCGATGCCGCGACAGATGCGGGCCGCCGTGCCGTTGGGGAGGGAGCTCCGGGGAGGCGAGCTCCGGCGGGGCGGTGGGGAGGGAGCTTCGGCGGAGGCGACGGGGAGGCGAGCTCCGGCGGGGCGGTGGGGAGGGAGCTCCGGCGGGGCGGCGCATCTGAGCCGAGTGAGGAGAGATCGGGGTGGGACCGTGGGAGCGGATCGGGAGGGTGGGGTGGGGGTTAAAAAAATACCCGCTGACAGGTGGGGTCCATGTGTAAGAAAGGAATAAAGAAAAGAGTTGGTTAGAAGTAAGGAGGTATATAAGAGATAGGTTGGAGTTGGAAGGAAAATAGAAACCTTAAATCTAGATAAGAGGTCCTCATATAGGTGGATAAAGGCTCAAATATAAGGGTTTCATTGGAGTTGCCCTAACCGATCGGCGGGAAATTAAACTGGCCTTCAACTAGGACACGTCCCCGTCACGGAACAACCAGAGAGCAGCCCACCAGACCCCCACAAGATGCCCCTGTCGCCCCGGCCCGGCGCACCGCGAGCTACCGCGATCGCGATCGCTCCCGCCGCCCGCCGCGCACAGATAGTATCGAGCACCTGCCTAACAGTAGCCGCTCGATCGCGCTCCCTACGCGCCTGCGCCTCTCCGATCCATCCATCGAGACCCGGTGCCCACCGCGTCGCCGCCGACGACGACGATCCGCCGAGATGCCCGGCCGGCCGGCATCTCGCCGCGCGGATCCCCGTCTCTTTTGGCCGGGTTCACCACCCGCCCGCGCCCGCGCCCACGCGACGCACACGCAAATCTCGCGCCGGCGCCAGGTGTCCTTGGGCTGGTGGTGGTGGCGGTAGCTGGTACGAGAAGCAGAGAAAGGCAATGATGCCGGGGCATGTAGCAGATGACAGCAGCGTGCGCATACGTCCACGTGAACCCCGCGTGGGCGCGCGTACCCTCCCCGCCCCCGCCCCCGCAGCGATGTGCACGCACGCACGTATGGGGGGCGTGTTCCGTTTCGCGAGACCCGGCGGCGGCGTCGCGCGCGGGGGCGTCGCAGCAGAGGCGCATGGCGGCACGCATGGATCCTCTGGCCGCGGGCGCGCGGGGCGTCGCGTCACCCCAACCCGTATACGTCTCGGCACAGCTGGGTAACGCCGTGCTGTCGGGAGTGGATGGACCCCGCTGATGCCGGCCGCCGGCGGCATCAGCGCGCGGAGAAGTGGGAACGAACCGGGCGCCGGGGCTGCGGCCGGCCCGCCGTGTGTGGCCGCCGCTCGATCCAGTTGGCGTCATGTAGACTCTGCGTGCAGCGGCAGCGCACGGCACCCCGCTTGCCGCCGATCGTCCGGGCCGGGGCGGGGACGGGGAGGTCACGTCGGCCGCGGGGCCGCAGATATCTCGGACAGGCGCATATGCGCCATAACTCCCTCATGTTTCCGCGCGTCTCGTCCCTGTCGCGGCGGGCTCGATCGATCGATCGCGGTGTCCCTCTCGCCGCCCTTTAATTCCTTCCGCGGCCGCGGGGTCGCTCGCTGGCTCCATCGTCGGCCGGCCTGGCTAACGGCGTAGTACCTTGATCTGTTGGGGTGGCGTAACGACGTACTGTTCCGGATAAATGCGGCCGGCCGGGGACATGTGTCGATCGCTCCTGCAGGCCGGCGGCGGCCGGGGCCCTTCACTGCACGCAACGTGAGGATATAAACGAATCGGTTTGGGAAAGGGTCGACAGCGGCATGACGGCGAGAAAGGGAGCGCGATCGGCGCCGGCGACGGCCGGGAGGAGGAAGACGGGTTGTTTTCGATCTATGCGCTGTTTTACATAATGGTACCGCAGCTGTACTACGTACGTGTGTACGAGTACGATCTGTCGGTGTCAGTGTGGTTATACGACCCTAGCTACACGAGTCGGCGAGAGTAGCAGCCACGCTGTACGTGCTACCGCTACCGCTACCGCTACGTTTTTGCCCACGGCGCCGGCGATCGATCGACGAGGTCAGGGCGAGATGGTACGTACGTGCTTGCAGCTAGCGCGGCGGGGCATGATCGTGATCCATCGCCGAGATCCCCCGATCCACCACCGCCACCACACGCGAGTGGTGCCGTGCTTGCCTGCGGGTGCGGCCGTGACCCGAGAGGTCGCCGTCGCGGCGTTTATGGCGTGCATGGCGCCCCTGGCCCCTGCTCGCGCGCGGTTCCGGCCCGGCGGCAGCGGTGGGCTCCCACACGTGCCGGTGTCATCTAGATCGGCGACGCCCGCTGGGCCGCCGCGCGCGGAGGAGCGCCCTCCACCGAGCCCCCCTGCCGTGCCGGGGAAACAGCTCCATGTGGGTGCCATGCGCGCGCGCCGCACCTGCCCTGCCTTGCCCTGCCCTCGGGGGAGGAGGTCGCGCATTCGCGTCGCGCGCGACGGCGGTTAGTTCGTTGGGCCGGCAAGGCCGGTGCTGGTGGGGTGGTCTCACTCTCATCACGCCATGCGCGCTGCCTGCCATGTTTCTTCCAGACAAATGCATATGCGTGCGCGGGCACTATTTCAGATTGGCACACGGGATGAAAAACACACGAACTTGCGTAAAGAAAAAAAAATGGCTTAATTTTGTGCTGTCATTACTTCTCAGGACCATTTGGGAACAAACTGTGACGCTTACCGTTGCGTGAGGTGAGGTTGATGCATTTGAATGGTTGTCCTTGAAAGGATAGATATGGCACAAATCCATTTCATCATAAAACACCTATCTAGAAGAGTGTCGGTCACCTCATTCTGTACAGCCAAATGTCTGCCAAATTGCAAGGCTTGTCGCGCACCTAGGGTGAAGAGAGTGGCACACACTCCGGCCACGGCCAGTGCTGCAGCTAGCCCGTGGGCCAAGCTCCCGGCCGGGTCGTCCCCATCCGCGGCTCGCACACAGCCCCCGCTCAGCTTCCGGCCATGGCCCTCAGGGGGCACGCACTTGCTGCCGGCCTGCCTGCCGAGCATTATTGCGGTGGCGCGTTGCGTGATCCGGCCGGTGTCGCCGCTTCGATCTGCAGCAATGGTGATTCGACGGGTGTGGATCCGACCGGATCAATGCAGGGTCCGCCCCCACCCCCGACCCTCTTCGTCTCCGGGCAGCTCAAGATCTGGGCGTTACCCTGAGATGCAGGTCGATCGCCAGCTCTAGCTGTTTCGCTCTGTTTTGTTTCCCAGTGCAGTGCAGTGCATGCATCTGGACTCTCTCGCTCACGTCTTGCTGCGGAGCTACCCGACCGGGGCAGCAGCCGGTGCTCCTGGAACCTGCTGCAGGCGGCATGCGTTCTTCATTATCCTGTGGATTTTCCTGTGAGCTTGCCTTTGACTGTTTGACGAGACCTGGGGACCTGGATTCAGGTGGTGCCGCGCTGAAGGCGGCCAGCATTCCCACGTGATAATTATTGGAGCGAGAGCTCGGAATACGGTTGGAATAAGTAGTGAGTGAATAGTGGAAAATTGGAATTGGAGTGTTTAGGAGGACGAGCACTAGCCTGGTTGGTGGAGCAGCTGGATGTAGCGCCCACGCCCTTCGTTCGAGACTCACTCAGCGCAGGTTTTTCTCGTCGGGATTTATCTCCGAAAAAAATTCCCTCACCGGTGAAGCTGGGGTTCGGGGGTTTTCTAAGTCGGGAGCAGACTTTCTTCTCTTAATGAAAATCATGGGGGCGGTCTTTCCCCACCGGCTTAGTTTGGAATTGGAGTGTTTAGTTCGGAAAAAGTGGTGGTCTGGTGGAGACGTGATGGGAGAATGGTGCATTGGGCCGCATAACGCGTCCTATGAAGAGGGGATGCGATGGGTGAAAAGTTTTGGGTGTTTAGTTTCGAAAAATGGTGTGGATGTGATGGAATGAATAGTGAATTGAAGTGGATTGTAATTGTTACAATGCTGATGGAGCAAATCCATCACTAATATTTTTTACTAATTCTTTTTGTCAGGGTTTAGGGATTTAGATGTAGAGTTTTAGATCACTACGCTTAGAGGGACTTGTTGGGGGGAGGTTTCCTACCCATGAGTAGTGGCGGAGTGCAGTATATAGCGAGGCATGACGGTGGGGGTAGGACCATACTACAATCATCACGCGGTTTCTCAATCGACATTAAAATATTATTTTATATATAGATATTTGTATAGATGGTCCTCAACTATTATGTTGCATTGGTTGTGTTTTTGGATGACCGGTCCTATAATGCATGGATATATGTGTGGACCTCACCAGCTTCAAACTGAGTGTCCATTGCATCCATTACAAGGTTGCATGGTGTTTCCTCCAAAATTTTCTCAAAACATATTCTTGATCATTAGTGGAAAATTAACCATGGTTGCTTACTCCATTTTGGCTAACCTTTGTTGTAGTCTGTCATCTACAACACACATGACTCATTCATCCTTTCTCTTCTTTGACCTTAGCCTTCTATAAATTAATGAGTCCTCAGAGGCTCCAAATGCTTTGGACCAGGGAATATGATAAAAACAACCATAAAGTTTGTCCTTGGTACTCCATCACCTTCGTTGCTAATTCCACAAATAGGTCATCTCTCTTCGTGCACCTTTAATGTAGGTGAAGCGACTTGTAAAGCTACTACATTTTTGGATCTCGGATCTCTCACTGGTGCTTCTAAAGGAACCTTCCTTGATCAGATGGCTTACTGGATTCGCAATCAAAGAAGGTGTTATGTGAAAAAGCAGCAGTTTGATGACGCTGAGGTAAATAATTCAAAGGTTCGCATAATTTCCTAATCTAAAGGTAGGAGTGAACCTCTTCTCCCGAAGTTGCAAGGTCATTTTGCGGAGTTCCTACTAATTACCTACGGGAGCCCCTCACATTAGAGGTTGAAAGACGACCCTTCTTGAGATTGTTCTCCCAACTATAGTTCTGAAATATGTTTCTTCATCCTTAGGATTGTCACAATTGATAATTTTTGGGGTAAAGAACGACGGGCTCCACACAGATACCAATTTTGGGATATTTCTGAGAGAGCCATCAAAGGATGCACTCGCATGTCTTTCTTGTGCAGAAATTTTTTTTAGCTGAGGCGAGTTTTGCTAATGGATGTTTTACATTAAGTACGGATGCATTATGGATGACCAAGATTAATGTCGTTTGCTAATACACGAAGGTCGGATGTAGATGGTCTCCGGCAAATAGCTGGGGCGGCCGCCCCAGCTCGCCTACTACATGTGGCTATGCCACTGCTTGTGCCATGTATGCTGCCACCAACCTCAACGCCATGCTTGAGATGTACAAGTAGGGAGGTGACAAGCCATCCTCCTCCTCTAGGAGATCCTATCAACAGGTAGCTAAGATCTATTTGTTCTACTTACCCTGTAAGCATAATGTTGATTCCAACTAGGCACACTAAACGTGAATCCTAGATGCAAGGATCGGTTGTATACTTTTTATCTTAAAGTATTCCCCCCAAGATTTATCAATTCACGAAATAAGTGGATGCATAACTTAACTATGCACTATTTAATATAACCAAAAGATATAGTTGTGTCCAAAGTATTTTTTTTAAGAACTAGCGAATACAATTAAACTAAGCAAGAATTGTCTACTGTAAATAAGGTAGATGGAACACTTGTCCTAAGGATCTAGGATCACTTGTGTATGGTCATGTTATTGTGCATAAACAAGATTGATCTATATGTCATCATGATAAATCGTGCACGTGCAAGGCCTTTTAGCTCCCACATACTACCACTACACAAGAGTAATCATTCATCCAAAAGCAAACTTGCCATGCTAATATTTAGAGGCATGCAACAAAGATAAGATTATTGCAAACCCAAAGATAATAATGTTGGCTAGGAACAATTAAGCATCCCAAACATAGTGTGGTAACATCAAGATCATATGAACAATTACATATCAGGATTTCCTTTCAGTCTAGAGGACAAACGAAGACTTCACCCCACGATGTTACACATGTTGATGCACAATTGGGTTAGAATAGCTTGTGACGGTCTCTTGCAAGTCCGATCTCTTGTTTGTTCCCGACCTTGTGATGGCGGTGGAACATCCGGAATGTGGTGAATGTGAACGTCCTCTATAAGGTCCTTCATTGGGTATATATAGTGACTTCCCAAGTCATCAGAGGCATCTCTAGGTGAATGGTAGATGGAAAACCTTAGAAATTAGGTAGACTTTATGCTAAAGAAACGCGAGTGAGATCAGAGGAAAGAACGGGCTGGGGCGTTTGCCATGAGCCATTTATGGCTCTCATGGCCTTCATCTTTCTCATGTGGGCCTTCCTCGATGATCCTCATCCAATTACACATCAAGATTGTATGGGATACGATATAATCAGAGGGTATCCCGTACAAGCTTGACTGCTTGAGTGCACGTAATGATAGATTTAGTGGTGTGTTAGTGTAACAATCAATCCATAATCATTACTTGTTCAATACTAAGAATCGAAGGTATCAATGAGCATCGACACTAAACCCAATAGGTTGTTCGCTTTCTTGAATAAATTTTAGTAGTGCTTCTACTTTATTTTTAAAAAAATGTACCGACATATTGAAATAATGTTGGTGCCATTAAAATCGTGCTTTACTAAACCATAACCATATAATAAGCTGGTCCTAAGCTACTGTGTGCAACCACATCGATCGATACATCATGGTCCCTGAGCATTATCAATGTTCTACAATCATCACAATGCGACTTTTGTCTTCTGGACCATGCATAATCCTCTTCCGGTTATTTTGGACATCAATATCATCCAACCATGTAATTGATTGGCAGGCTTCTGCCAAGTGTTATCTTTATCCCACTAGCTAGTTGCGCATATAGTACACACCGATCCTATAGACACTAGTGACTAGCCAGTAGCTAGAGAGAGGATTTCGCCGCATCCTATAGCCATGCCTAAATGCATTTGGCCGGCCTGGTGACCAGAGTGTTGTCTGATGAAGACCGGCCGATGACGATATTCCTCTGCCTCGCTTTCCCTCGCAGTTGAACTCTCGACTGCCACTGGCAGCTAGCTCTGGTGCGTGTTCCAGACTTCCAGGACGTGTCGTCGTCTCGGTGTCTGGCATATGCTGCGTCGTCATGCGTGTGCTTGCTGCGCGCCCATGAGCTGGTGGTGCTCTGCTCGCACGGCGCGCCTAACGGTCTCGTTACGCGCCGCCTGGGATCGGTCGACGTCGGCGCGCGCACTGGTTGCATGCATGCCCAGGCAGCAGGCAGAGACGCAGAGTTACTCACGACATGCCCAGCGCAGCGCGCGAGGGACCATGCATGAATCTGGCGGAGGCGGCCATGCCACTTGGGGCGCCGCTGTGTGGCCTGGCCTGTGCGGAGCCAGCATGCAGGGGCACACACGCAGCGCTGGACGCATGCACGGGGACCCCGGCCGGTCGCCGCGTGCGCGGGCACGGTGTCCGCCTGCCTCCGGGCATGCACCAACCGGTGGCGCCGGCCGCGCGCTCTGCTGATCAGTGTGCTGCCCGGCCGCCAGCGCCTGCCGCGCGACAACCGCATGTGTGTGTGGCGTCGACCACCTACGCGGACGCTGCATGCATGCATGCAAAGCAAGCAAGCGTGGATAACTGGATATATCGATCGATGGATCGATCGATTTGATCCGAGAGCATGTATGCATGCAGGATGATCCTTAGTTGGTGGGCGGCAGCGTTGCCCACTGGCCGGTTCGGCGGTGGTCACTGCCGCCGTGCCGGCCGGGAGCCATGAATGATGAGTGGATGATGGCCGGTGACCAACTGACCATGCCAATGCAAGCCATGCATGCATGAAGGCGCAGGATGACTACAAACATGCTGACATCCACATCGTTCTTGCAGGTTGCAACAAGTCGAGCCTGCAGTGTGGGCCTGCATGCTGGGCTTTGGACGTGGCCGAAACATTGCAGGGATTCAGAGCGCACACTTGGCAGAGATCGAGTCGACGTCGGGATCGATGGTGGCACTGCATGCAACAGTGGCGAGGGTTGTGCGTGGCACGTCGGGGCGACGGCGGATTGGCTTGTGTGTTACCTCGGTACAGTGGCTGTTAGGGACGCGTCCGGCCGCCGTTGACGAACCACGAATACAAGTCCACATCGACCAACTTTCCTGGTGTCGTCGTCGTCGTCGTCGTCTTCTTCTTCTTCTTCGCGACACTTTCGTGATATAAAAGCCTGTCGTGTCGGGGAAAGGTGTCCATCCAACTGTTATGGACCCTTGTCCCCTCAATCGACGAGATCACTCATTTGACGGGGAATTCTTCAAGTTAGATTTTTCTTTAGAGGTAGAAGTGCAGATGTTACAGATGGATGGATGGATGAGGACAACGACGGCTCTGTCTGAGGCTATCCGCACTCGTCATACTCCAAATCCATCCCTAAAAGGAATATTTCTACCTCGTCATCCAGAATTTGCAGTACAGTACCAATTTTTCCGCACCCGTCATCCTCTATATCTCATACTCCATACTAACTACCCAGTTTGGGACCCACACGTCATACACACATTCTCTCTCCTCCCTCTTTTCCTCCCCTTCCCTCTCTCTCCGCCCGTCGCTATCCCCAATTCCCCACCCACCCCGGGGCCATGGGCGAGCGCGTGCGCCGCCATCCCCTCCTTCCCCCGCGGCGATGCGGAGCAGAGGCGGCGGAGATCCCGCGGAGCTTTGCTCTGCCCATGGAGGTCCCGCGGAGCTCGTGGTCGGCTCGCCGGAGCAGGGGACCCGCGCCGTCCCTCCTCGAGCCTGAAGACGAAGGGCGCAGGGTGGAGCTCGGCGGCGGCGGATCGAGCGGCGCGGGGTGGAGCGCTCTCTGCTCCGCCCGGGCCATGGCGGAGGCGGCGCTCCGGATCCACGGCCTCTCTCCCTCACGCGCCGACTGCGGGAAACAAGGAGTGGAGCCGAGCTCCGGTGCTGCGCCGTTGTGGGGGACGGCGGCGCGGGACGGCGCGACCTCCCTCGCGGCGAGCAGAAGCAGAGCCGCCGGCGCGAGGCAGGGTCAGCCATGGCGGCTCGGCTCTGCTTCCTCCTCCTCCGCTTGGGCCATCTCCTCCTCGCGCGCGGGGCAGTTGCTCGTGGAGGCGAGGTGGGCCTTGCGCGGGGCGTAGCGCACGACGGGAAGGGCGCTGCATCTAGCGCTCCCGGGAGGGAAACGCGACGTAGCGCACACCTCCCAGTACCCCGGTGCGGGGAAAAAACGGCAAAAGCGAACGCCACCTCCCGTAGCGTTCGCATACCGCACGCCGGTGCGGATAGCCTGATAGGCACAATTTTGCGAATTGTGATCCGTTGGCATCGCAAAGAAAGAACTGCTTGCCACTGCAATGAAGGAAGGTAGTTCCAAATCTAGGCTTGGAACACACTGGGCCAAGTTCAGTTGGCCCGTTCCGGAAAATTGGCCTGCATGCGATTAGCCCATTACATTTTGTCCACGGTCAGATATGGTCATACTTTTCCATACAACCAACAGCCTTAGCAGCCCATTGCACAACAGGATCGTTTAGAATGCACGACAGCCCATTGCATTAGTCGATTGTGAGTTTACGGCTTGCGTAGGTTTCAATTTTTTTTCTTACAATGATTTAATTTTTAACTAGAAAGACTGGCGCGGCGTTGCCGCGCCCTGAACTGTAGCCCAGTGATTGGTAGAATGGTTGGAGACATTTTTTGCAGGATTGTAGGCTGTGAATTAATTTATTAAAACTTGAGTGTATTTCTTAGTTAAAATGCAGGGATCGTGGATTGATTTTGACAAGCTTGGGGGTCTTTTTCGCAAATGTCGGAATGTGGGAAGATTTACAGAAAGTTTGGGGTCTTTTTAAAAAAATATATGTGGACCATGTGTCAAGTTCTATAAAGCTCAGGTTTGTGGAAGATGCATGGATCGCGGGTTGATTATCATGAAATTACCTCAGAGGTGCCTCGATCGAGGGAGATGTCGTCAAATTGCTTGAGAGGTGGCTTAATTAAATTGTCGGAGCTGTGGTTGGGCAATAATTTATTTTTGATAAAGTTGGGGGGGGTTTGTAATATTGGCACCATCCTACCATTCCTTCACAGCTCGAGGGGTTTTTCATAAAACGGCGTGAGAGGTGGCTGAAATAAAATTATATTTCAGCAAAGTTTGAGGGGGTTTCCGTAAAATTATATGTGTGAGTTGGACTAAATATCAATGTCCATGAAGTTTGAGGGGGGATTTTATAAAATTGGCAGCCCTCTTGACATCCCTTCAAAGCTCGAGGTGGTTTCCATAAAACTACCTGAGAGCTGCCTTGGGCAAGCTATTTCTGTAAAGTTCGAGGGGGTTTCCCTAAATTATCCTGAGTGTGGGTTGGACTACATATTAATTTCTGTAAAGTGTGAGATTTTTTTAAACTGCCAAGCCTTCTGGATGGTTCTGAACCATCCACACGCGATCCGACGACCGAGATTTTGCTGCAGATGTGGGGGTCACAAATCCCCCGCGGTTTAGGTTTATTAAAGAAAGAAATCCGACTCAATAGATTATGGGCCCCACAAACCAAAATGTGTGGGTCCCACACGAATATCTCATGAATCCACGTGGGTCCTACCTAAACATACTGTGGGTCCTGTATGAACAGTATCCGTGGTCTGTGGATGATTCGAGCCATCAATGCGCGCTCCGAGGGCTCACCATTTCTTGATGACGTGGCGCAAACGGGAGACAAAAATCTCCCCCGTTTTAGGTCTTGTAAAGATAATGAAATTGGCCTCTACTGATGGTATATCCCGCCGTTCACCAATCACATGATCCAACATTATGCTGATGCGAGTCAAGGCAACACATCAGCCTCGCCGATAAGGTTTTGGATCGAGGAATTCAGAAATTAGACGTTGGGATAAATAGCATCGTTTCAGTTTTAGATGAAGACACATATGAATATGACTCGCAGAAAACTAGTTGTGTTAGTTCATCAAAAAATAACGAAAGGGGCATGTTGAAGAAGTGCGAAAATCTAGTATTAAACGTGTTGAAGAATAAACAAACAGACAAATTGTTACCAAAATATCCATGTAAGCCAGCCAGCAGCGTGCGTGGCAGGAAGAGAGGCAGTGTTAGAGACGGGGAATGTGAAATAGAGCTGATCATGAGCCGTCTGAAAAAACCTGACCCAACCCGACCTAACTCGAAAATTACAACTAAAAAACACGAACCCGACCGTGTTGCGAGTTGAGCACGGGCCAAGAATTTTGACCTGGCAACCCGACACAACCCGACACGACCCAACCCATAATCAGACCTAATATCAAATACGAGAAAACCGAGAAAGGGTGCCACCATCTCGAAAAGTTTCAACTCCAAGTGATGATACGATATTTGCAAGTTTTAGAGGGAACTTTCTCACATCCGTAAAACCAATATAAAAGGGTAGAAGCTGAAGCATTCCATTGATCTCAAAAGAGGTGTGAGACAACCTCTATCGCCTCTTCTTTTTGTATTGGCTGATGATTTGTTACAATCAATCATCAATATTGCAAAGGAACAAGGACTTCTCAACTTGCCCATTCCTGAAAGAGCAGGCACGGACTTTCCAATTATTCAATATGCGGATGACACTCTACTTATCATGGAAGCTTGTCCAAGAAAGATCTCCCACCTCAAAGGCATTCTCCAGGCCTTCTTTGATTCTACCGGGCTTAAAGTCAATTACAACAAATCCGTTATGGTCCCTTTGAATATCAGCGATGAGCAGCTTGATTCACTCTCCACGGTCTTTGATTGTCAAAAAGTTCTCTTCCCTTCACCTATCTGGGCCTGCCCCTTGGAACTACAAAGCCAAACATGAAGCATTTCTTACCTCTGCTGTAGAAAATTGAAAGAAGCTGACATGCACTTCCACCTTCCTGAGTCAGGCTGGGAAATTGGAAATGGTTAACTCAGCTTTTTCATCCTTAGCTACTTTTTACAGTGCAACTTTAAAACTGCACAAAGGAGTCTTAAACAACTAGACAAATACAGGAGGCATTGTCTGTGAAGAGGCTCAAATATCAACTCAAAAAAAAACCCATCTAAGTGGCCTTTGGTCTGTCTCCCTAAAAACCAAGGAGGCCTTGGGGTCATCAATTTGAATACTCACAATGAGGCTTTACTTCTCAAATTTCTGCACAAATTTTTCAACAAAGTTGACATACCTTGGGTGAATCTGGTTTGGGATAATTATTACAGACCTGGGAAACTACCAGGGCAATACAAGAAAGGGTCATTTTGGTGGAGAGACATAGTTAAGCTATTGGACAAGTACAAAGGAATTGCCACAGTTAAAGTTGCAGATGGATCCACTGTCCTTCTGTGGAAGGATCTCTGGAATGGCTCAGTTCCTGCCCAAACATACCCACAACTATTCTCCTTTGCCAATAATGGACTCATCACTTTCCAGATGGCCATCAGTAAGCCAGATTTTATTCAAAACTTCAGCATCCCGCTCTCTACACAGGCTCACCAACAACTCTTAGATTTTCAGAATCAGATCCTCAGCAGAGGGCCATTCGTTGGTAATGATCACTGGGCATATGTTTGGGGCAATGCCTTTTTCTCGACTTCTAGAGTTTACAAGACCTTAATCGGTGAAAGAAGTACACATCCAATTTATCACTGGATTTGGAAATCCAAATGCCATATGAAGCACAAGGTTTTCTTTTGGCTTTTGCTCACGGATCGTCTGAGTACAAGAGACTTGCTTAGAAGGAGGAATATGGATCTTGACTCTTACACTTGTGATCTCTGCATTTTGCAAAGGCCGGAAAGTGTTGCACATCTTTTGCTCAGATGTAATTTCGCCAAAGCTTGTTGGAACTCAATTGGAATAGCTGCAGTCATCACAAGATCCATCCCCCAAATATTTAGAAACATCAAGGAAAAGTTGGCAGTCCCTTTCTTCATGGAGATCAACATCCTAATGTCCTGGAGCATATGGAAAACAAGAAATGACTGGGTTTTTAATGGTCTGGACCCTTCTTTAGAGGAGTGTCGAAGGAAATTTAAAGCTGAATTTTCCTTGCTCCTCCTCAGAGCAAACCCAAACTTCCTGCCAGCAATGCATGACTGGATTCCGTCTATGTAGATGTAGCTATTTTCTTGACGCTTCTCTGTTCCTTGCCCCTTTCTTCCTTGTTTTGCTCCTTGTTTCTACCTTTATGTAATCGCACTTTTATTCTCTTTATATCAATATATTCAGTAGGGGCTTGCCCCTCCTGTGTCTTTGAAAAAAAAGTAAAGGGAAAGCTATAGCTCACCTGGGTGATTTGGAGGCCTCTCTCACACGAATTTTTTCTCACCTCCATCTTCACCTCCACCCACCTTCTTCTCCAACTCCGGCGACACTCCGGCGAGGTTAGGGTTCGGGTTAGGGTTCGGGGTTAGGGGTTCAGGGTTGCTGGGGAGGGCTGCTGTCACCGCCGGCCATGGAAGGAGGGCCGGCGGCGGCAGGCCGGCCCGGCGGTGGTGGCGGGCGGCGGGGGAAGGCGGTCGGGCCAGGGTCGGGCGGGGGCGTCACGGCTGCGCCGATGGGGGACCGGAGGTGGGGCGGCGGTTGGAAGCGGCGGCGGGAGGGGCACGAGGGTGGCCGGACCCTACCCCGCCGGCGCCGGCGGGGTGGGGGGTGGCCTGGGCGGCGGGTGGCGGACGGCGGGCGCGAGGAGGAAGATGCGGTCCGGTGCGTGGGTGGGGGCAGAGGGAGGTGAAGAGATAAGGTGGAGAGAGAAGGAAAGGTTCGATCTGAGCCCCTGATCTGAGATTCGACGGTCCAAAAATTCGTGTGAGGGAGGTCCCTAAATCACATGGGTGAGCTATAGACAGTCCCAAAAGTAATGCGGCTCTTTTCTTATCCTAAATTGAGAGTTTAAAAAAAATATATTGAGAGAAAAACAGAGGCATTCATCATAAATACCAAATAGACTAAAAGACAACCTGCAGACTGCATCCTTTTCAAGACGGTGGGGGGTTGCATTTTTTTCATGGGCTCACGGTGCATTGCAATTCATTTCGCCACGGCGCGCCCACATCCACAGGTTACATGGTCGGGACGGCACGGTTGGTATACTACTATAGGAGTACGCACGGCACGACCGCACGCACAGCCGCACAGGCTCTGGCAACTCGCGGCGCAAATGCCCAGCCTTGGCCATGCTGGTAGACCTCCGTGGTCCGTAGCCACCACGCCATTTTTTACTCCCCGTGTACGGCCGCCTGTACCGATGCTAAACGTGGGCGTGTGGGCGCCAAAATCATTGAGAATCTTGTCCTGTATTCCCTGACATGAACACCACCGCATCAATGGCGCGAGGCTACCATTTCTGCCACTTGAGGACAGTGCCAGCGCCGCCACCAGATTTTGCTGACTGATGAGCAAGCGAGCAACGAGATCAGCCAGTACCAGGACATGCACACGCTGGTTCACATTGGCTCAGGCAACAGTTGACTCCGTGCTGTAGAGGCTAGAGCGCTTTTGTCATGTCATTCACACTGAAATTCTCATCGAAATTCCAAGACGGTGTTTTGTTTTCTCTTGATCTGTACAGGTACATGTGGTCGGTCACGTCATGATCGGGAACAACACATTGAAGATCGTCAAAATTCCACACAAGCTCGGGGGAAAGAAACATTTTTTTTGCACAACGCCGCTAGCAGACGGGGCATCTCACCAGCCCGTTCTCGTTGCACTCCGGGCACCGCCTGAACGCGCCGGCGACGCCGTCGCCGTCCTCGTCCTCCACGAACACCTTGCAGCTGCCGGAGCACACGTCGCACGGCACGAACCGCACCCCGCCGCAGCCGCTGCAGCTCTCCGACGCGGCGGCGACGCCGCCTCCCTTGCCGGCGCGCGGCGCAGCCGCGTCGCAGGCCTCGAGCGCCGCCGCCAGCTCCCCGTCCTCGTGAAGGCGGCGGACCTCCTCGGCGCCGCCCAGGTGCCGTCCGTCCGCGAACACCTGCGGGAGCCGCGGCGGCCTACCGCCGTCGCCAACAAGCGCGGCGCGGAGCTCGTCCTTGAATCCGGCGTGCATCGACAGGTCGCGCTCGTCGACGCGCACGTTGTAGCCGCGCAGGATGGCGCTCGTGGACCAGCAGTCCTCGTACGTCTGACGGATGCCGCGGAGGCTCGTGAGGTACACCACGACACGCCCAGCGCTCTCCGGTGGCGGCGGCGAGGCCTTCTTGGCTAGCTTCGTCTTGGCGTTGATCTTTTCCTGGAGGAGGTTTACCCGCGCGCGCACGATGCCCGGGAACATCTGAATCTCGCGCTTCTCGACGCCGTCTCCGCCGCGTTTGACGGAATCAGGGGGAGGCGAGCCGGGCGTCAGCTCGTCGAGCGCCTTCCGGAACGCGTCCAGGATTTCCGGATCGAACACCGGCGACCCGGGCGCCGACTGCGCCTTCCTCTCCACGCAGTCGCCGTGGCCGTCGTCCTCCTCTTGATCATCATCGTCGTAGCCCTCTCCGTCCTCCTCGTCGTCGAGCCCCTTCATGAGCTCCCACACGTTGATCTCTTCGGGCCTCCCGTGCACCGGCGTCTTGGTGGGCGTCCTCGGCGCCGCTCTCGGTGGCGGCGCCGCGGCCACCACCACCCTCTTCTGTTGCTTCGGCAGCGGCACGGCCACGGGCGGCGTCGCCGGGCACCACGCGCCGAACGACCGCGACGGCCCGAGCAGCTTCCCCGCCGCGCCACCGACGACGTCGTTGCCGGCCTTCATCATCCCCTCGTCGTCCCCGCCCCCAGCAAATGCGTCGGCGTCGAAAGAAACCCCCACAGCCGCGACGGCCGCCGCGGCGCGGTCGAGGCTGAGCGTCGTTCCGAGCGCCGCGGCCGACCGCAGCGCGACAGAGTGCCGCCGCCGCGACGACGTCAGGCGGCCCGAGCTCCCCCGCGGCTCCGGCGGCGGCCCGCACCCCCCGTGCAGCAGCGCGTGCTTCGACCCCTTGCACCCCATCCCCCACGCCGCGCGCCACGCCACGCCACGCCAGCCGCGCGGGCGGAAGGAAAAGGGAAATGGAGCAGGCCGAGAACCCCGGGCGCTGCCGTTCCACTGACTGACGTGTAGGAGGAGGAAAAACGGCTACCAGCCCTGGAACCTCTTTCTCTCCCCCACTCGGCGCGCGGGAGTCAAACGGCTGGGAAAAACTTGGGGTTGGGTGTGAAGAAGCGGAGCCTGATGAGGCAACAACGGTTTGGCAGCGGCGTGATCCGCGGTGTGAGAGGAGCCGGAGCCTCAGCGAGGAAGGAAACGCTGCAAACGCATAAGAAAGGGGCGGGGGGTCGCGTGTGCGGGCGCCGTGCCGCCCGTGCACGCGAGCCGAGCGTTTCCAACCGGCCGGATCGCGTAGCAGGTGACGGCCACGGGCCGGGCCGGGGTACGAGAGCGTACGTGCGCCGTGGGCATGGAATTCTCGATGAAGCATTGGAGCAAAAGCATGTGCCGGCTCGCCGCCCCGGCGCGGTACCGCACGGCGGCGGCGCATCTCTCACCCCGCTGTGCCGCCGGTAGGCAGCAGCAGACTAGCAATCACGACGTCCCGGGTCGGTGGCAGTTGCAGGTGCGGCGGGGCCGGAAGGCGGCTCACGGATAATAGCCTATCAGCAGGGAGCCTAAGATGTTTTTATGCCTTAATTGATGAAAAGGAAAGGCTGGGAATTCAGATGCCGAAAGATTTCGGCCCCAACGGCGACAGCATGTTGCCAAGGCCGAAATTGCCGTGCACTTCTCGTGATCGATCGATGCGTCATCAGCCGCGGCCGGGTCCGGTCGCCGGCGGCGGTTGGCGACGCCCCGGGTGGACGATGATTTTTCGGAGTTGGTTATGTGAACTGCCTTTTGGTCTCCTGTGACGAACGGAATCGATCGGTGGTCATGATTGAACGCCGGCGTAGTGTGCATGTCAGTTGTCGGTTCAGGGGAGTGGCATTCGCGCGTCCCGGCCACGGGGGTTTTATGTGAAGATTTGAACTGATGATGACTAACGGTAACATTATTCGAGGCACCCTCTCCTTTATCGGTTATTACGATAAACCTTCTGCCGGTCGATCAGAAGTTTCCATCACTGTGCAAGGGCGAAGGACACGCAGAATGAGTGCAGGCAGAGTGTCTTGTCATCCCGGCAGTAAAAAAGGTCGGGATGTTGACAGCTGATCCCTGACAAGTGCTCAGAAATTCAAGCTTCCAGCATCCGGCGCCGCGCAGGGATTCAATTGGAGCCTGGCCGGAATTAAGTGAATCGCTTTAACAACGATATAAAAAAAAGAAAAGCTACCAACTCGACCACAACTTTTGTCCAAAGCCGGATCGATGCCGTTCCGTTCAGTGCGTTCACAGCTTTGGCCGGGTCGATCTGTTTCCCCTCCAACTTCGAACGCATCGACAGCGGCGGAGCGACGCGAGCAGGCGTTTACGGTCCGCTTCAGCCACAAGGCTCGTCAGCCGCTAGTCCTCTTTTCTCTGCCGTCGTTTTAGCAGGCACGAGATGTGAGTTTCAGAGCTTGTCGCTTGTTTTCCTTTCAGGTGAGGTTTTAAGAATACGTGGGTGCCGTTTTGCCCTGCTTCTCTCGCCCGGTCGGTGGACTGGCCCCCCACCACAACTCGGTTTGCTTTGCTTTGCTTTGTCTCGAAACGCATCTTGCTTTTGCGTTGCAGTGGTGGTTGCTGGTTAGTAGCGCCTTGCACATCTAAACTTGGATTAGGTAGCGCCGGTATTGTTTTAAAAATGGAATTAGTTGACGATGTAGTATAGTACTTGAAGGAGGTTAGATGCAGTGGAATCAAGCGGAGAGCTGGTGCTGGTGAACCCTCCCTCCCTTTGGTCACGGACCGGATCGAAGAACGAACGGCGGCGTAACGGAAAAGGGCACCACCACCCCTTCATGCTCCCGTTCCATCGTTGACGATCGTTGCGTTGCGTCCAGAGCGTGTGCACTAAAGATGATAGCAGATGGAAAGTGTTTGTAAAGTACGTGACGGGGCACTCGTGTCCGTGAATCACGCACTGATCTCGGCTCGTAGCGAGGTTGGTAATCGACTTTTTTTTCCCGGTGAAGTGCCAGATTTGAGTAGTGGACGACGGGAGAATAATAGAAGGCGGACGACGCGGGCAGGGAAGTGAGGGAGGGTAGAGCGACGTGGACGGGAGCTGGCGCGTGGTGCCGCGACAGGTGGGGTTTGGTGGCATGGATGGCGCGACGACGCGTTCGTTCTCCCAGAGACCAGAGTGCCAATACCGAACCCCCCTCTTGGCAAGCGACGGCTGACGGGCCGGCCGGTCAGTCGGTCGATGCGGCGGGACAGGTCGGCGCACTCTAAGTCTCTTCTCCTCGGTTGTCCGAGTATCCCAGTTTGATGTCTGGATGTCTGATGCCCGACAACTGATGCAGATTTTACTTTGCGGCAGTGAAATGTTAGAGCAACTTCAACAATAACTTATATTTTGAGCCTCTACTTTATTGAATAGGAACTCCTCATACTTCATTTTTACCATAACTCCAGCAACAACACCTACTACTGATGTGACAGGTGAGATCCATCTGTCGGTCTCCTTCCTCCCCCTCTGTCTCACCTTTCCTCTTCCTCTTCTCTTCTGCATTGCATTCTGGCCCCGATTGGATCTCACGCACGGAGCACCTAAACCCAGCCACCATCTGGCGCGATGGCGACAACACGGAGTGTGAGCTCCGGCCGGGCACAGTGGCGCAGGAAGGAGGTTGCACGGAGACGGCACCCGTGGTCGCCGACATCGGGCGGCGCTCGATTTGGCGTTCGGGCGCCCCTCCTCTGCTGCCGCTGCCTGCCCCTGCAACATCAGTCTGAACAAAGACAAGATGCTCCTCAACATGGCGTGCGAGGCGGTGGCGCTGGACAGCATCCGGCACCACCTCCTGGAAGAGCTTCAACAACCTAGTGGTGGACCAGTGGAGCGAGTCCCTCCCCTTCCGCCCCGACGATGCCTCAGCGAGCTCAGAGACGCCTTCTCCCGAGGCTGGCTCCCCGACGGCTCCTTCGCTGCCGTCAAGCCCGAGCCCTGGCGTCCCCAGACTCCCCCTACGAGTTCGGTTCCTGCCTCGGCGTCGGTGGCCTCCTCGTGTTGACCAAGGAAGAGGAGCCCGAGACGCCGGCGGTCGGGGCGGCGTCGCCCGGGTGCAGCGAGAAGGCCGCTGCGGTGTCCAAAGGGCAAGCACTACCACACGTGTGGCTTGTCGTAGAGATCCGGGAAGAAGCGGCCAGCGACTCCGCTTGGTGGCGTGCGGGGAGAAAACGGCTGATCACCGAATGGGAGCCCCTCTCTCCACCCGCAGGAGAAGGGGAGCGGAGGAGGGAAGTAAGGGGAGTGAACAGTGATAGAGGTCAGAGTTGGGGCTCTGCTCGAGTTTAATTTTTTACTCTCAGCCCGTACTTTTCGAGTAGGGGTGGAGTTAAGGTCTGCTGGAGTTGCTCTAAACAGGCCTGGTCAACTTCATCCAAATTTTCTATACTCACCAGTCACATCAAATCACATCTTCGCTGACAATACGTAGTTTAATATGAATTTTTTTTTCTTATTCTGACATTATTTATACACGCAATTTGCTGAAAGCCCACACTCTCCATCCGAGGATCAATTTGCCCGACAATATGCGTTTCTCGAACTCACCTGCTCAGGTTCACCTTACGGAGCACCGGTTTACAATGTTCTCTCCCACGCGCGAGAAAAAAGGACTCTAATTCACCGTCAAAAAGGTGATGTTTAAGACGTGGGAATTGTTGGTCACCCGGCCGGACATTTAGTGGTTTACTTGGTTAACCTAATCCTCTCTTTTAATCACACGAATCAAACAGCCTAACACGGAAAACACCGTCTCATAGGCTGCGGCTGGAGCACAGGGAGCTTGACCATTAGAGCAACTTCAGCAGCTTCTCTATCTCCTCCTCAATACCAAAAAAATAGTCATATAGGGGATCAAATGACCAAAAATCATCTCCAGCAGATTCCCTATAGCCTCTTTTTTTCTCCATTGACTAAAAACCCCTCTCCATCCCCTCTATAGAGGGAACCTCTCCTCCACCCCCTATCTGGGCCGCAGCACCATTCCCCCGGTCAAACCACTCCCCCAGCGCGCTCCACCACCAACGCCTACCGCGGCACCGCCTCCTCCCCCACCGGCCTCAAGTTCCGGGGCCGCCTGAGCCGGACAGGAATGCTGACACGTGCGCCCCTTCCTCCTGTGTTCCTCCTCCAGCCGGCCCCCCGCCCCGTGATGGTCGCCGCAGCGCCGCTCGCGCTCCCGACCTCGCCAGCGCTCCCGCTCCGCAGCATCTCGCCCGTCGTCGTGCGCCCCATCTCCCACCGCCCCGCGCCGGCGGCATCCTCCCTCCTCTTCTCTCCCCCGCGCGCCGCCGCCTCATCGTGTCACCCGGCGGACGACGACGCCCCCGACGGCAGCTCCTCGCACCTCCTCGCCGTCCCCGGCCCCGTCCCCATGGATCCCGCCGCCGCCGCTGAAGACGCCGCCTTCGCCAAGCCCAAGCATGTCACCTGGCTCCCGCGGCCTTTACTTTCGCTTTGCGTCCTTTCCCTCCGCTCATCGATGGTCTCACTATTGTGTCGGGCTTCTGCTGCAGGTGCCCAAGGTGGCGCCGCGCCCGCCGGAGCGGGACTTCGCCGGACGATCTGCGCTGCCTCCGGGGCATCAAGAAGGAGCTCGCCGACCCGAACGCCCCTCCTCCCACTCGGCCGCCTCGCCCCCCTCCTCCCGCCGCTCGCTCGGCCGCCGCTGCAGGAGCATCCTGGCCGCGCGCTCCCGGTCCCATGGCGCGACCGCCGCCACGTCCGCGTCTAGGAACCGCTCCACGAAGCCGAGGAACCAGCCCCTCGACTCCTCCCCGAGCCGCCTAGCAAGCTCGCCCTTCTCCTCCGCGCCTCCTCCCCTCTCCCACTCCGGCGGCGTGGGCGTCGTCGTCAGCGCTCGTCCGCCTCGTGCCCGGCCAAAGGTCCAAGATTTGGGGGAGGGAGAGAAAGGATGACGTGACATGGTGGGACTCACGAGTTGGGAAGGAGAATAGGGAAACTGCTGGAGCAAATTGTGTTTTAGGGATGAAAATATTTTTACTCCACCCCCAATAACTTTATATAGGGGATGAAATTTACTCAATCTGCTAGAGTTGCTCTTACTCCCGTATCGTACTATCACTGTAGCACATTAGTACATTATACATGGCGCCTAATCCACATCTTAATTAATAAACCGCACAAAAAGTGTTTTAGGTACGTGACGGCTACTCGTAGCCGTGAATCGTGCATTTCATCTCGGCCTTCAGCAGGCCAGACGAGGTTCGTTTTGTTGGGAATGGAGAACACGGCAGGCCAGACGAGGGAGTAGGGCGCCGTGGAGTGGTGCCACGGTCTGTGCGTGTGCCGGGGTTGCTTGCTTGGGTTTGGTGGCTGGCACGACGCGCTTCCTTTCCCCCCCGCGTTCCATCTCGGCCTGCGACGACCGGTTCGGTGCGGCAGGTCAGCACGCACGGCACGTACGTACCACGCTTTTTTTGTCTGCGTGGTGGAATCGGCTCCTCGTAACTTGACGTCTGTTGCCTGACGACGAGCGGCTGCGGATTTGCGGCGGTAGGTCTTTGCGGCTTCGGCGGCGAAGCGTGCGTGGCGTGCCGGAGTTGGAGGGCGGATTTTTTTTTATATATACATAACATCTCGTTGGAGTGTGAAAGTGGAACTGATTTAGGATCTGTTTGTAACTAAAGAATTGAGAAGACAACAAAAATTTTCAAGATCCGTCTTCTTCGTCAACGTCAATATCACTTTTGGAGTGAGGACGATTTTGGTGGGGCGGATGGCAAGATTAGCGCTTCTGAGGATTTGTGGCGGCAACCACTTCGTCCGACGGCGGCCGACGATGACCGGCAATCTTGAGCAACATCGGGGGCCGACCAACACCCACGAGTCTGTTCTTTTTACTTCGCCACTTTCTTTTTTCTCTTTACTCTAAATTGATTTTCTCGAGCAATTGATGCTTCGTTATGTCTCTCTCACTCAGTTCTTCTGCGAAACAACAGCTCGGAGTCTCGGAGTGTGTGCTTTTTCCCCCTGTGTTTTGTGAAGGCAACCGATCCTTTCCTCCGAAACTGCAAAATCTCTCTCCTCCATCTATAACGCCAGGAAAACAAAGGAATGGATTTCTTTTGAAATTCCTATGAAAAACCTTTGATCCAAACAGCAACATTGTTTTCAAGCTATGTTATAAAACATGATCTTCACCGTTGAGAGGATTTTTTTTAAAACCAATTCTGTAAATTCCTCCTGTGAGGATTCAAATTCGAATCTACTAGGTACTACTCAAGTGCTATAACCATTAGGTTAGAGGTCCTTTGACAGCTATTGTTATGAAAGGAAATATGTTTCGAGAGAAACTGAAAGCAAACACGATTTGCATACGACAAAACCCATATATTCACTCGTTGCACAACTTGTTGCAATTCATAACTCAACCACATATGATACATGCAGCTAAGAGTCACAACAGGAAAAATGAAATTGTGAGTTCTAAGAGGAGTCTCGATGGGACATTTTTAGCTTGGGTGGTCAGCACGCCACATGCGCTAGCGGCCGGGCGCAAGTTCGATCCCCAGGATTGACACTTGTGTGGCTCACGAGGGGATTTATTCTCTAGTAGACACACGAGTGTATGAGTCGGATAGGAGTTTGAGAATTTTCACGATCTTTGTGAGAATGTCTTCTTCTTAATAAAATGCCGTGGGGTGGTCTTACTCTCTGTAGTTCGAGTTTTTTTAGTTGCCTTGACAATTCATTCTTTTGCTAATGTGGTAACATAATTAGTGAAGAGAGAGTCCCAAATGAATAAATGTTTCTTCTGGAGGAAATCAAGTCTACAATCTACATTAGCACCGATGCACCAAGAAACTAAGTAAATGTCGTTGGGGAGACTCGAGTAGAAAGAGAGTATTGGAGGGATAAAGGAGAGAATAAAATAGATATAATATTTACTCCCTCGGTTTTAAAATATATGACATCTAGATAAGAAAATTAATTTATTTTTAACTAATTAGCTTGTTCTAAATGACATATATTACATGAAGAAACTCATGTGAAGTGGTTTCTACATTTGAATTTTTGATCTTGAACTTTGTGCATGATTTATACCATAGGAACTGCCCTTAGGTCAGTCTCAGTGGAGAGGGTCGTCGCACAGTTATCAAGACTGCAACCTTAAGAACTGTGCCACTTGAGGGTCATGGTGATAACCTTCCTCTCTCATTCCATGACACTTTCTCTCTTCTCTCTTCAGAAATTTGCTGATGTGGCATAATATTTAACGCTCATGACCCTCCTATGACACTCCCCATGGAGACTGACCTTAGACACTATATTAACATGTTTAGCAATACAAAGGCCTCCCGCCTCCCCCTAAATATGGTTTACTCAGCCTAACTTTAAATTTGACGGGCCGTCTTGGTGCATGTCCTTAACCTTCTTAACGCAGTAGGCCTTTATTCCTTCCGCAGGTGCTCCCCAGGCCGGACGGTTAATTTCTGGCTTCCGGTCTTTGGCTCCTTCGATAAGTTGCTCGAAGGCCTCAGGAACAATGCAGGTATCTTCAGTATCGACTTCGATAATGTGGCCAAGCCCAACCTCGACTTTCTCCAGGAGTGTGGGGTAAGTGCTTGTGAAATTGCTAGTGCGAATGCTTACTCCAGTCGAATGCTCACAACGAAGCCCGATTGTCTCCGTGAAGCTGTTAAGAGAGTGGAGGAGTTAGGCATTAAGCGGAACTCACCAATGTTCTTCCATGCACTTTTTTTACAACAAAACATTAATTCATGTCAGCAGCAAGAAGCTGATAAGATGAAGGTACAAGGGTCAGGTACACTTTCAGGTGCATGGAACAATATGCACTGAGGAGAATGAGCTCCATAAGAGCAATCTAGAAAACAAGGCTGATGAACAGAATCAGCATGTAAAAAAGCTTCTTTGGCTAAGGAGTCAGCCGCGGTGTTGTCGTTGTGGCTAATCTTAAACAAAGAGGCTTGAGTGTGAGTGGCACAACTCTTGAATTGCTGTGTGTATGTCTTCATTCTCCAATCCGCAGGATTGGCTTGATCCAATGCTAAGAAAAACTGATGTAGTTGGCTACAATCAGTTAAGAAGGATACTTGCATAAGACCCATGTTGAAAGCAATGGTTGCTGCAAATGCAAGTGCTGCTGCCTCCGCCATGACCACAGAAGAAACATCCTTAACAATTGCCCTGATGCAAATTGTATTAGCCGGTGTGACCTGCATGTTCACAAAATTTATACCTATGCCTGCCCTCTTGAGAAGAGGAGAGGGTGAATCTGGAGCTATAGAGGCATCTATGTAGCATAAAACACCGGTGGAAGGATGAGATATCTGCTGAAAATTGTTAGAATTGGGTGGTTGGGTATTGGAGGTTGGCTGCTGGGGATATTGGGAGGCAAGATTAGTGTGGTAATCATCCCAGGCCGACAAATGAGTTTGTAGATGAGCTGTTGCAGCCTTGTGTACCTGAAAAGGAGTCCAAGTCTTCCTCTGGAATTGATTATCATTGCGAGCTTTCCAAATGTACCACATGAGAGATAAAGTTTTAGAAAGAGTTGCTTCTGTGGGGTTAGAGGTTATGAGAGCGGGAAGAGAGAGTTGGACACCATCCTCATCTAGATTAAGTAAGTGTGTGCTAATAGGTGGATTAGAAGTTGCCTCGACTTGTCTAGGTAAATCACAAAGGAAGAACAAATGCACATCATTTTCTATGGCTCCACAATAGGTGCAATGCCTATCTATATGAGATGAATACCTGCCTGCTCTCTCTACTGTGGCAAGAGCTCTTCTAATAAGTCTCCAGGCAAAGGTTTTGAGGAAAGGAGGGATTAATTAACCTTTCCATACATTTTGTAAGATGGAATGAGCTTGTGGAGAGATACTTCTGGAGCCTTGAGAAGATAGTTGATGTGAAGAGAGCCCTGCCAGGTGTGTATAGACAGTCTTTGTGGTGCATTCACCTTTGATGGAGGGCGTCCACCTAAGAATATCCTGCTGATCAGAGTGAACCACTAGAGTAGCCTCTATTTCTTGCACAGCTTGAGGAGAAAATGTGGTAGAAAGCAATTGGTGATCGCACTGTTTGGTTCCCTGCATCCAAAGATCAGCAACTGAAGCTGGTAGAGGGGAGTTAGTAACCGGGAGTAAGAGATGATCATGAATATTAGCCCATACATGGTTCCGGGGAGAGGACCAAATGGAGGAGCTACCGTCGTGGATCTGGAGGGTGGCATTTGAGTGCAGATGGTGCTTGACCTGCAGGATAGAAGACCAGTAAATCGATCTAGAAATAGGAGCAGGTGTTGTCCAGAAAGAATTGTGAGGATAGTATTTGGCCTTAAGAGTAGCAGTAAGTAAAGGATTTTTGTTAGTGGCTACATTCCAAGCAGAATGAATAATCAAGCTCTTGTTAATAAGTTCCATATCTCTAATACCAAGGCCACCCTGGTGTTGACGGCTGTTAAACACCATATTTATAACCGTCAACTCTTGCATTTTGACACAAGAAATATACAACCATGGTAGAATAGGGGCTTATACTGACAAATTCCACAAGTGGCGATGTATATTTGAATGTAGGCACTTAGCACAAGAAATAGAGCAAAAGCACAACTCATCCTTCCACCTCATCAATCTAAGCCTCCAAATCCCAGCCAATAAAAGGCTGCCACACAAGGTACCACGGATCGTTGATGTCACCAATCCAAGGGAGAGAAGCCCGACGAATCAGAAGCCGACACGTGCGCATCACATTGATCCTATGGCCCACAAACGTGTCCAAACCACCTCTAAACCCCATAGACACCTGGAACCGACTTGAGGACCCACCTGACGGCCACCACGCGAAAGCACAGGGGCCCACAGGGGGTCGGCCGACCCCACAGGTCGGCCGAACCGATGTTGACGGTCGATTTCCGTCAACCAAGAGCACTTGTTACACTTTGGTTTGAGCTTTGAATTATAACTAACCCGCCACTAGGCATACTAATGATGTAACAAGTTCACACTTGCATGTGGTTTTTGGAGTTTATTGTTTACGTAGGAAATCAACGTTAAAGAGGAGACTTTCGGGATAAGTTCATCAAGCACTTTATGAGAAGATCATGAAGCCCGTCACAAGTCAAGACATGAAGTGAACACGACTCCAAATGACCCAAGGACTGAAGCATCAACACGTAAAACTCCAGGGACTAGGAGGTTTACCAACGAGATCAACTCAGCCCGCGAGATATTTTCGCAGCCTAGAACAACATGATCTTTCGGTGCAGATTCGGAGAGTTAAACAGCCTCTAATGGCAAAAGTTTGACTACCAAAGTTGTGGGACTCGACGATAGCTTCGATTTGGACATATGGAAGGCCCAATTCGGGTCAAGGAGCTAGGAGATATGGCCCCCGAAATGCCAGCTGCGCAGACGAGTCCGTTATCAGACAGATTATCTTCCGAGGCTGTTTTGGGGATCTTATCTTTGTTTCCACGGAAAGCAATAAATACCAAAGTTGAAGATAATTTCGTGGCACAACTTGGACACCGAATTTGCATTATTTGGAGTCCGGACGTGGGAGATACGGCACCGGCAAGGAAAGGCTGCGAATCGGGAAAATCTGGACGAGGCTGATTTTATGGAAACCAAGTTTGCTTCTCTCCCAAGGAGGATCTCGTGCAAGGCAAGGTGGAGCACACCCCAAGGCACCCCAAGAGCATAAATACAACCCCCTAGGCGCCCCAAGATGGTTACCCATTGACATCCATTCATCGGAGTGCCGCCGGAGATCACCACAAGGAGGAGGACGCCGAGGCCTTGCCGCGGCGCCGCCGGAGTTGGAGGGCGGCAAGGATTGATCTTCATCGGATGCATCTACCACATTCAACGGTACCATGCTTAGCATCTTGATGGAGTAGATTCATCGTTTGTCCATGGAGTTGTAATGGATCTTGATTTGTAGTCACCAACTCTTGTTTAGATCATAATATATCGTTCCTTTGTTGATGATGCTTAATGCTAAAGGTTTGGCCGCCATGCTTTTCGGGTCGCTCCTGTGGATCGCGTCAACATATCGTGATCATCAATAGGTTTAGCAAATATTACCTTCGCGTAGTGACAGTACGGGGGGAGGGAAAATGCTAAACCGTGGTCACATGTTTAGATAGATTAGATCGGTTTTATCATGTTTAGGTGATTGCATCTTCAAGTACCCTAGACTCCATGGGCAAATGTTCTCCATAACTTGTGTATCTCACATCTCTCGTTTGACCTAGATTAGATTAGTTTTGACTTGTCTTAGCTCATAGATTAGATTATCTTTAGTTCATAGATTAATCTTTCATCCAAAGGTTTGCATCAACTAGATTAGTGCTAGATCAAACGCTAGTAATCCCATTGCTCCGCGGATTGACATGAACCTAGGGAATCACCCCGTGGTGAAAAAGGCTAGTGGTCCGTACGCTTGCGGATCGAAGTTCGTTACGCGTTTCAACCATCAACAAGCCTTTTTTCTGGTGCCGTTGCCGGGGAGCAAGCCAGTTTACTTCGTTTGATTTTGTATTAATTTTGTTGATTACTAACATCTAACCCTAGTTTTCTAGAAAAAAAACTTTTTCTTGTTTTGCTTTTGTTTTTATTTTTGTTGTCTAGATGGCGTTTGTCAACCGTCCTTTGGAAGAACTGGAGAAATCATTACGGGATTACGCTAGCCCACGATGTGAGGACATCAAGGTACAAGAGTCGGATTCGAAGCTCGAAGCGACAAAGTATGAGATCAAAGCTAAGATCATCGAGATGGCGGCGGCAAACCCTTTTAGAGGGATGGAGACGGACAACCCGTATAGACACATCAAGCACTTCACGACATTATGCAATACGGTACGACAAGAAGGAGTTCCCGATGAATGGTTCAAGTGGAATCTCTTTCCCTACTCACTTGCTGGTGAAGCGAAGACATGGTATTCATTTGCATCCTTCGAAGTTGTGGGGAATTGGAATCAATTGACGAGAAGATTTTGCGAGAAATTTTTCCCGATAAGTAAGATCCAACATCTAAGGAGGCAAGTGATCACTTTCACGCAAGGAGAAGAAGAAGGGATAGACCAAGCATGGAATCGCTTCAATGAACTAGTTGAACAAGGATCAAGACTCGGATTCTCCGGTGATGTACTCTTGCATACATTTTTCTTTTCCCTAACCCCTAGTTGCATGGAATATGTTCAAATGTGTGTAGGAGGGGATCTCATGGAGAAAACACTCACGGAAGCTGCCCAACTCCTACAAAAAATCGGCAAGGGGGTGGCCTTGATGAGAGATTGGCAAAGACATTGTCGAGAGGAGCAAAATGACAAAAGCAAGTCTGAAACGCTTGCTGAAATTTCTGAAAAAGGTGAACCGGAGATCAAGGGAGATGAACCGGCCATACAAGAAATTGGAGAACAACTTCCTAAGGTAAGCAAAGTCATTTCAGATATTAAAAATGTTGAAACTAACATGAATGTAGGCCAAAGTATGTGAAATGCTAGACCATTGGCAGAATTCAATCAATCCGGTTGGATTCAAATTGATTTTGCCCCCCTAATCAACTACCGAAGGAAGAAGGAACACCGACACATCGCCAAGAGGATTGAAGATATATTTGATCAAGAGTTGAGTGGAGAGTCGATCCTAAAGATATTTGAAGAAGAAAGAGAAGAAGAAGATGAAGGATGGATCGACCGATTTGACAACTCGAAGATTTATAATGAAGGAAGAGAAGATTACAACTGTGATGTGCCTAGTGACTCGAAGGATAAATGGAAGAAGATAGGACTCAAGCTAGAAGATGAGTGGGAAGGAGATGGCACAAGGCAAACACACCTACATGATCCCTTTCAACAAGATCATAGCTTGTGTGCTATTGAAGCTTACAAACTAGTGAATCAAGACATGGAAGTGCTCAAGGATAAAGAAAAGAGTGAATCAACGATGAGCAATCTCGACAACATGTGGTACACGAAAGATAAAGAAAGCAATGTACAAGACTTTGAAGATGAAGATTGTGATGATCATGAAGACTTCAAAGAAGAGACGGATGCATACATTGCTAAAGGATTACATGTTACACATAATGAGATGAAGGAGATGCAAAAAGGTAACAAAGAGACACCTCTACTCGTCGAGATTGACTTGCTTTCAACGCTACAAGACGAACAAACAATCACTCTTGTTGAGAAAGCTCCGAGGCTAAGACAAGTCTTGAATAATGAAAAGAGAAGTTATGCCCAAAGAGTTTCAAGTCAAATCATCAACACGACTCCGAAATCTTGCAATGAACGCTGCTGTTTTCGTAGATTTTACGCATATGTTCAGAGGTATACAAATGAAGAAAATGAGATACTCAGAAGCTCCATTAAGTTTCCTTTCCAACGCATCAATAATCAATGAGTTTGAAGACCCATGCAAGGAGTTATGATGAAAACATTGAGCGATGCGCGTGCTGAAACAGCTCGGGACAGATTGCATCGCCGGAGTATAACGGACGTAACTTTCTTGTTCGGAGTCAGATTTGGGCAAATAAGGACTTGTTGGAAAGGAAATTTTGAGGACGGTGCAATAGTAATGTTTGGTACACATTCTGTCCTGGACATTAAAGAAAAATCTGTGAAGTAGAGGCAGCACCGAAGGGCGATAAAGGAGGAGAAAGCAATGACGTGAAATAGCTTGGGCAAGTCATCCATTGAACAAAAGTGATCATGCTTGACATGGGAAGTGACTTAAAGCTGCATGGGAACCTTTACTTCTTACATGAAGGTCCATGGCTTCGCGACAATGAGAAGGTATGTGAGAAAGTCGAGCTTTATGACTTTAAATGAAGCGCTTTCGGGAGGCAACCCGTTTCTTTGTGTTTCTATTTCTTTCTTAGAGAGAATAAAGAATGGCACCATCCTATGATGATCAACTTGTGGCTAATTAATCTAAGTTTAATTTTTCTTTTTAGAACCACCATCATGTTCATGCTCATATTTATTTATTTGCATACATTGAATTTTATCATTGACATGATGTTTCTTTATTTACATATACATGCTTTTCATATAGTTGGCTTGGTTGTTTTATAATGCATAATGATGAGTGCTTAATTTTACATGTTTATGCTTCACATGTGGTATATTCCAATTTGCAATTTTGTGTAAACGTGGTGTTTAAACATGATTGCGGACCATCATCATTAAGTTCGATAAACCTTGCTAGCTTTTCATATGTTTTCGTGTTGCATTGGTTAGTTTATAAGCTTTGCATTGAGCTTTATTTTTCTTGTGCTATAAGAGTTATTGATCTAGTGATAGACATGGTGTTTTAACCTTGGATAAATAAATCTTTATGGCTATGGAGAAGTTCGGCAACCTAGTTGTAAACATGGTGTTTAGAACTAGGTGAAAGCATTATCTTTGTTTATATGCTTTCCTCTCATGTGCATACACACCTTACACCCATGTACACTCTTTAGGTTTTTGTTTTTATTCCTCATTAAGACTAATTATGCCGCAAGTTAAGAGTCCTTGGAAGTATTGTTGGATTTTTGGCAATTCTATCTACTCCCAACCGCCACCTTGGGGGTAGAATGTGCACTTAAAATGTTTTGCAGGCAAGATAAAGACTCTCACGACAAGGAAATTGAAGGATGACCAAGAGAAAAATGCTTTATCTTCTTCTTCCATGCCTAGCAAAATGCTAAGCATGGGGGAGGCTCTAAACCTCCAACACGGAAGTGTGACATGACGCTCTAGAAGATAAAGAAAGAAAGACCAAGATCATCAACGTCTCCGGATCGATGCACAAGAAGCTATTGATCTCATCAAAATTATGCGTGGTCTCAAAGGGAAAACGCTGAACACTTTTGGATGTTTAGAAGCCCATGAGGTTACGATTCCAACAAATCAAGAATCAAGGCAATCGGAGCTTCCTACAAGCGGTTATGGCCGAATCACCGAGTGCAACACGACCTGAAATCAGTTTTGAATAGCACGCAGCGCTGAAGTAAAATGGACATAGCTCTCTTGTTTGAACTCCGTTTTTGATGAATGACCACACGTTGGAAAGGTAATTTCATAAACTTTTCAATAGAGCTATATTTTGATACATGTTCTATTCTGGACAGAGGGGAAATCCATGAAAAAGAGTCAGCAAGGAGATGATGAGAACAAGAAAGAGGAGATGATGATGACAACATTAGAGAGAAGGGCGACCATTGACTCCATTAAGCATACATGATCAAATTCAGAAGTTTAGGAGCATTGAAAAAAATCAAGAGAAAAGCAAATCCACATTCAATACATGGAGATGTCGAGAGAAGATAACGAAGAACTACAAAAGATGGTAACACCTCCATGGACCTTCTCTTTTCCGAAAATAAATGCTTGTAAGTATGCCTTCAACCTTAGATACAACCTTCTTGTGCTTTGTTGTATATGATTAAGCTAGTGCTCTCCTTAAATATGATCTGAAAATTAAATCAATGCTAGCCTAATCTTTTGTGGAGGTTATGATAACTTGAGACCCATAGTATTTTTCGTTGCTCTCATTTTTGAATGAATCAAAGATCATTTATTTTTGTTCTTAAAAGATATGCTAACCTTGTCTTTGATACCACTTGCATTTTGCTCTACCTATACAAAGCCTTATATTCATTGAGTGCAAAAACCTTAGTATATTTTGGATGCATTGATTCAAGGTTTGATTTTTCTGGCTCAAGACTAAGAAGTTGGTCATTCCGTTTTTGCGTATCTATCTTTATGCTAGCCTTTTCTATCCTTGCATTGTGAGTTCTCACATCGGGAATTTTGCAAACCTCGCCGGATATCCACCCACAAACCCAAAATATCTTTTTGTGTATACCTCCTTGACCACAACCCAAAACTTTGAGTATGGATGAATATTTCAAAGAAGATTACAAGGAAGGTGCCGTCAAGTGGAGAAAGATTTTGGGAGACCTCCATAAAAGGATCCCTAGAAGGTTTCAAGTATCTCTCTTCAAGAAAATACAAGAATTTCAGCACTTACCTCGGCACAATAATCAACTCTTTGCTCGGGGACGAGCTACGTCTAAGCATGGGGGGGTTGCTAAGGAAGTACTAGTGTAGTCTAGAGTTCAAGAGGAGTAAAAATAATAAGAAAAAGAAGAAAAAAAGAAGAAAAAAGTGATGAAAGAAAAAATATGAAAAAGTATGATGAGAAAAGGAAGAAAAAAAGGGTGAAAAAATATATAATAAAGCTCCCCGGTTCTCTAGCTACATTTGGAGATTTCAAAAGGATTTCAAGATCAAGGCCCATACTCATCTTTCCAACCATGTGCAATCTGATAACGAGGACTTCGTTTGTGCCTCGAGATCACTCTTTTCCATTTGCACATGTCCTCCTATCTTAGAAGTGTGTGTTTTTCTCTCCCCCCTCCGCGAAACATTATTTTCCAATAACCTTTTTGACGAGTCTTGGTAAGTCCATGAGAAGCTTGTCTTGTTTTGATAATATCTCAACTATAATATCTTGGTAGGACTAAACTTTCCCATAGCTTCATATAAAGCCTTCCACAAAATATTTGGGAGAGGAAAGGAGTAGAACAAGTAGGCTTGAGAGACAAGATGAGATGAGAGTTCATGAGCAAGATGCAAGGAGGTTTATTATTGATCTTGGTAAAGCAATTTTTCTTCATTCCGCTCATTATTTTCAAAATTTCTAAGATTTTTTTAAAATTTGAGAGCATGATCAATTACTTGTGGAAAGAGCTTAAATGATATCTACCCTCCATAGCGATGAAAACTAGCTACATTATGGAACTTTAACAAATATAAACTTGGAGAGCATTATGTTTTCTCATATATGATCAAGTGTAGGGTATGAACATTGAAAGGTAATACTGACATCCATTAAAGGCTTACTCGAGGACGAGCAAGATTTAAGCATGGGTGTATGTTGATGGCCGATTTCCGTCAACCAAGAGCACTTGTTACACTTTGGTTTGAGCTTTGAATTATAACTAACCCGCTACTAGGCATACTAATGATGTAACAAGTTCACACTTGAATGTGGTTTTTGGAGTTTATTGTTTACGCAGGAAATCAACGTTAAAGAGGAAACTTTCGGGATAAGTTCATCAAACACTTTATGAGAAGATCATGAAGCCCGTCACAAGTCAAGACATGAAGTGAACATGACTCCAAATGACCCAAGGACCGAAGCATCAACACGTAAAACTCCGGGGACTAGGAGGTTTACCAACGAGAACAACTCAGCCCGCGAGATATTCTCGCAGCCCAGAACAGTATGATCTTTCGGTGCAGATTCGGAGAGTTAAACGGCCTCTAATGGCAAAAGTTTGACTACCAAAGTTGTGGAATTCGACGATAGCTTCGATTTGGACATATGGAAGGCCCAATTCGGGTCAAGGAGCTAGGAGATATGACCCCCGAAATGCCAGCTGCATAGACACATCTGAAATCAGACAGATTATCTTCCGAGGCTGTTTTGGGGATCTTATCTTCGTTTCCAAGGAAAGCAATGAATACCAAAGTTGAAGTTAATTTCGTGGCACACAGCCTGGACACTGAATTTGCATTATTTGGAGTCCGTACATGGGAGATATGGCACCGGCAAGGAAAGGCTGCGAATCAGAAAAATCTGGACGAGGCTGATTTTATGGAAACCAAGTTTGCTTCTCTCCCAAGGAAGATCTCGTGCAACGCAAGGTGGAGCACGCCCCAAGGCACTCCAAGAGCATAAATACAACCCCCTAGGCGCCCCAAGATGATTACCCATTGACATCCATTCATCGGAGAGCCGCCGGAGATCACCACAAGGAGGAGGACGCCGAGGCCTTGCCGCGGCGCCGCCGGAGTTGGAGGACGGCGAGGATTGATCTTCATCGGATGCATCTACCACATTCAATGGTACCATGCTTAGCATGTTGATGGAGTAGATTCATCGTTTGTCCATGGAGTTGTAATGGATCTTGATTTGTAGTCACAAACTCTTGTTTAGATCATAATATATCGTTCCTTTGTTGATGATGCTTAATGCTAAAGGTTTGGCCGCCATGCTTTTCGGGTCGCTCCCGTGGATCGCGTCAACATATTGTGATCATCAATAGGTTTAGCAAATATTACCTTCGCGTAGTGACAGTACGGGGGGAGGGAAAATGCTAAACCGTGGTCACATGTTTAGATAGATTAGATCGGTTTTATCATGTTTAGGTGATTGCATCTTCAAGTACCCTAGACTCCATGGGCAAATGTTCTCCATAACTTGTGTATCTCACGTCTCTCGTTTGACCTAGATTAGATTAGTTTTGACTTGTCTTAGCTCATAGATTAGATTATCTTTAGTTCATAGATTAATCTTTCATCCAAAGGTTTGCATCAACTAGATTAGTGCTAGATCAAACGCTAGTAATCCCCTTGCTCCGCGGATTGACTTGAACATAGGGAATCACCCCGTGGTGAAAAAGGCTAGTGGTCCGTACGCTTGCGGATCGAAGTTCGTTACGCGTTTCAACCATCAACAACCGACCTTGTGGCCGCCAATGTCCTGCCTCCACGTGGTTACTCCTTGTTGGATCCTGGTCCATTCAGAGGGTGCTCAAGCTATTCTCACAAAGTTGTCCAAGCCTATAAATAGAAGTGAGGGGGGGAGGGGTTAGAATAGGACACACACTTCTTCTCCTCATTTTGCCTTTGGGCTCCTACCTCTCTAGGAGAGGAGTTCCTTTGCATAGGATTAGTGCTAGCTTGTTAGTGCTTAGAGATTAGAAAAAAGGTGAGGGGGTGACTGGGGACGTGCCATGGTGTTTTGGCATCTTTCCCCAAGAACGAAACTCTACGGATGCCTTTGTTCGTCATTTAGACTAAAGTGAGTATTTTGACATTCTCTGTTTAGACTAAAGTGGTTTCTTGCATTATTGAATAGTTCTTGTGTTCTTCATCTGTTTCTTGTGTTCTTCATCTGTTCTTGATTTAGAGGCTTGTGTTCTTCATGAACCCAACCCTCTGATCTTCTGGTGTAGTTCATAGGTTGCTAATTCTGTTTGTATGCCAATTCTAGTCTCTCCCTCGTGGGTTCGTTGCTTCGTATTTATACGAAGTGCTATAGTGTTTCTACGGGTGCACAGACGTAGCCGTGCTATAGTAGTGATCGGTGGTGTAGACGTGGTGTCTAGACTGTGGTTATCCTTCGTTTGCCCCGTATCCCATGGATTGTCTTGAGGTAGGATACGGTAGTGACAGCCATTGGACCCTTTGTACTCCTCCACGTTCGGATACGGCTTGAGCTTTCGGCCAGAACCAACTGCTATAGCCAGGAGGGAACTGGTGCCCAAAACGAGAGTTCCTAATTGAGAGACTGTTCTTGACTCTGTACGCTATCAGCCGGATCCTTTCCATCTCCCATCTCGTCCTATAGAGTGGTGTCCTTGGACCATAGCTAGGCTAGGAGGTGGCACTCACTGTTCCTTGGATTCGTTACCTTTTGGAATACTCCTTAGGCAAAGTGCTACAGCGGTATACTCGTGCGCTTGCGGACTCGTTCATACTCATAGGTGTACCCAGGTGGATCTTACGCTCACGCTAGCAAGGCACCGTTAGCGGTGACTTAAGAAATACCAACAAGCATTTCTGGCGCTGTTGCTGGGGAATGGTTGCTGTATCTATCTTCGAACCTAGTGGTCCTCGTATTTATCTTTCTTTCTCTTTCATCTTCTTTTCGGTTCTTCTTATTTTACCTTTGCCATGGAGCAACTATCTAGCAAATCACTCCTTCTTTTGTTTCCTTGACAGGTATTCCGGGTATCATCAAATCCCCATCCATCCAGACGATCAAAGCAAGACCACCTTCACATGCCCTTATGGAACCTATGATTATCGTAGAATGTCTTTCGGGTTGTGCAACGCACCCGCATCGTTCCAAAGGTGCATGATGTCCATATTCTCAGACATGATTGAGCAAATCATGGAGGTTTTCATGGACGACTTCTCTGTCTATGGAAAGACCTTTGATGAATGTCTGAGAAATTTAGACAAGGTCTTGCAACGGTGTCATGAAAAAGATTTAATTCTAAACTGGGAGAAGTGCCATTTCATGATACGCGAGGGTATTGTTTTGGGACACTTAGTGTCTGAACGAGGGATAGAAGTGGATCGAGCCAAAATCGAAGTCATAGAAAATCTCCCACCGCCTACCAATGTAAAGGGGGTTTGTAGTTTTCTAGGCCACGCGGGGTTTTGTTGTCGTTTTATCAAGGATTTCTCTCAAATCACTAGACCCCTCACGAGCTTGTTGGCCAAAGACACTCCGTTCGAGTTCACAGAGGACTGCATGAAAGCTTTCCTCACTCTCAAGAAAGCTCTCATCTCAGCCCCAATCATTCAGCCTCCTGATTGGACACCTCCCTTTGAGATCATGTGCGATGCTAGCGACTATGCTATAGGGGCCGTGCAAGGCCAAACCAAGGATAAGAAACATCATGCGACTGCTTACGCTAGCAAGACTATGACCGGAGCTCAGCTTAACTATGATACTACTGAATGAAGGACCGATTAGGCGAACCAGAGAGGGGGGAGTGAATGAGAGCCGATAAAAATTCTTCTCGAAGGAGATGAGAACTCCAACAAGACGAACACGGCTTCCAAATCGCGTCTCCGACTCAACTACCCAAGTTGGCCAAGACCACGCAGCCACTGGAGTGCTACTGGTCCTAGGAGCCAACACACAACCCTCCGAGCCAGAACTCACCAAAACACACAGCAGAAACTTGCACGGCTTGCTGCCTGTGCTACACCGGTCAGACCGATGACCTGCGCCGGTCAGACCGGTGACACCGGTCAGACCGGTGGACAGCGCCGGTCAGGCCGGTGGCTACAGCAGCCGCACAGCAAACGTTCCAGGAAGCCTCAGTGACTCCTCTAGGCCCTGGAACAAAAACCACCTCCGAAACACAACCTGGAAGGAAGAAGAACCCCTCACAAAACCTAGCAAAACAACTCCAAACACGCCAAGAACTGACCAGCAGGACCACGGGACAAAACCACACGAACAAGGCTATTCCCCGAGACAAATCCCACCAAGGGCTAGCACCGGTCAGACCGGTCAAGAGCACCGGTCAGACCGGTCGCGCCTGGGCAGCTCGGGATGAACAGCGCCTGCGAGTCAACTCCCCCAAATCCAACTCCCGATCTCCCGATTCGCTCCACGGATTCGCACAAGACTTTGGGGATAGTAGGAACACCTCATGGGCACTCCATAGCCAAGATTTGGTCCACCAAAACTTGTTGAATCAAGAGGAATCGAAGGATTTCCGCCAAGAACACCACGAACCCTAGAACCACGAAAACCCCAAAATTGAGCCCCTTTACTCACGGATTTGGGAGGGGAATCAAAGGGAAAAGAACCACGAGGGGTTCATGCAAACATCCCCCACCAAATCCCAAAGAGAAAGGTCTCAAAACCGTCACAAGAAATTCGCCAAGAAAAGCCTCCGAAAATCACCAAAAAGGAGAAACGGGAAAGACACAACCAAGCCTTGAGGAACCACGCCGAATCATCTATACATACCAAAGAGGTTCATACAAGGTCTAGCTTGCCGCCCGATCATCCTTCCCTCTCACAAGATCTCACCATGAAGCTCTCAAGCTAGTCCTACGAAAATCCTAAGGAAAATAGGAAGGAAAATAGGAAAACCAAATGAGCTAGGGTTCCAAGAGATGGCTGCCATCCTCTCACCCCTTGGGTTATATGGAGGCAACCGAAAGACTAAAATACCCTTATTAGCTAACTAGGGATACATGCCCCTCAAGGGCGAAATCGGAAATCTTTGTCTTCGCACCATCGGATGGATGCCCAGCGACCGCAAACTTGCTTAGCCTCGACGCAAGCCTTGCGATCCCGACGCGTGTGCTCCGCTTCGAAGATTCCGGACTGCGTCGTCGCACACCGGTCAGACCGGTGCTCCTCACCGGTCAGACCGGTACCCACCGGTCAGACCGGTCAGACCCACCGGTCAGACCGGTCTGGAGCTGCTGCACCTCCGTCTTCGGTTCTTCGGTCTTGGCTTTGTGGATCAACCAAGGAACCCAGTGGTTTTCTGGTGAACCACCGGAAACCCCGCGAACTCGTTGTAGCCTCCGCCAATCACCACTCATGACTCGACTCCCACGTAGTCCCGGCTCGACCTTGGTTTTGAGGCTCAACCAAGAAACCGTCCATGACTTCATCTTGCCGTTCTTGCCACCATGCGGCCCGCACTTGATCCCGCTGGCCACCGGGTCCCTCGAACCAAGCCTACTTGTCTTCTCCACACTGGAGGCCTCACCGTCAACGACCTTTCGCGCTTGTTCTTCACCTGCACCTGCACCAGTCAAGCCGCAACCTGCACCTGCAATACTTAGCCAAGAATCAGTCCACACCACGTTGTCAATCACTCATCACACCAGGAAGCGACCATCCACCGGTCCTCGAACCACACCTGGCTCTCAATCTCCCCCTTGATGAGTGCATTGACAACACACACATTTTGGTAACTAAGAGAAAAGGAAAAGAAAAGAAACGACTAAAGGAAACTCCAACAAGCGATCGAAAGCCAAAGAAAAGGCAAAGAGCAAGATCACTAGAAGAAGACAAGTCTCGGACCCCTTAGGCAAGGGCAACGGCTCGACACATCCGAGACAAAAGCATGCTCAAGCAAAGAGCACAAGCCAACAATCCAAAGCTCGAAAATCACAAAGAGCTCCCCCTGCACACATGCAAGCTCCCCCTGAACCAATGCAACTCCCCCTGGACGAATGCATGCGAGCCACTTCACGAAACAGAGCAGCTGCAACAGCTCAGCTCTGACCGGTCAGACCGGTCGACACCACCGGTCAGACCGGTGCTCAACATGTGAACAGGACCAGCACTCTGACCGGTCAGACTGGTGACCTCAACCGGTCCGACCGGTGCACAACAAGCCCAAAAATGGCTCGAAACCACCTGAAAACCTTCTAGATGCATTCAGTAGGCCAAAACATGCTCAAACTTCTCCCCCTTGTTGACAATGCATGAATCAAGCCAAAAATGCAAAAAATGCAACGTAGAGCTTCTCAAATAGACAAAATTCAACAAAGGATGCTACACATGTCCAAATGAGCAAGTTAGATACTCTATAGCTTCGTAATGACATCAACTACAAGATCACCAAGTTTCACAACCATTGGGCGAAGCTAAGATAGAATTGAGCAATTTTGCGAAAAATCACCCTCTCATGAGCAAAGTCCTAAACATGAGCAAAACATGTCAAAATAGCAAAGCCACACAAACTTCATGCTAGGACAACCATTCTAAGCATAAGACCATCATAAACACCCACAAGCACCTCATGTCATGTCAAAGCCACCGAGCCATGTGCCTACTTCTATATATGAGACTTCTCATTGGTAGGCATCATGCAACGGTTTAGCATCCAAAGCAAATTTAAAATTAGCACATATGACATGGGAGCACATTTTTCAAGCAATTTACATTTCATTTTCAGATTTATAAATGGTACATGAAATGTCTTTGCGACAAAAAGGAACTTATGCCCCTCCACAAGATGAAGCATGGGGGCTAAACATTCATGATGGCAAATGAGCCTTTGGCCCCATATGATCAAAATAAGCTATCCAACCACAAATTAAGCATAGCCAAGCCACAAAAGTATGTCAAGATCATGTAAAGGTATTTACTCACAAGAGAGCATACATATAAACTTTTTCAAAAACATAGCCATCAACCATGGATATAAACCAAGATTATCAAGAGCTAAGCCAAACTAACCATAGCTTACCAAATTAGCTCACAAAGACATATATATCATTCCATGGTGAACAATGTATATAGGAGAAGCCTTTCCTAAACAATGCATATGATACAAAATGCATGCAACCTAAGATACAAAGATGCCTATACATCATGTTACATATGCCATGCCAAATGCAAGAAATGCACAAAGGAAAGCTATACATATGCTACAAAGAAGGTCCCACACACAAAGCTCACAAACGACCGGCTCCTCGAGGGGAGGCAAAAAGGGCTCGACACCACCGGCAAAAGAGCAAAGGAGCGCAAAACTCACAAGCTCCCCCTAAACACATGCACTAGGGCCAAAGAGCATACAAAGCTCACCCTTAGTACACATGATAGAGTAAAGAGCACACTAAGCACACAGGCTCCCCCTAAACTCATGCATTAAGGTCAAAGAGCATACAAAGCTCACCTTACACACATGAGATAGGGCAAGAAGCGAAACGAACCAAGTGGCTTGACCAAGGCCACACTCTTGAAGGACACAAATTCACTTACCTTTATCATTTCTTCAGAATTCACCCGTCCTTGTCCACCATCCCCGAAAGTGATGTACCTCCATGTCATCACCGGGGTATGAGGCCGGAGAACCACCCCCGATATCAGCCAAATGTTCTCCAGGCATCCCACCTGCAACTCAAAACCAAGAGCGAGAGCGAGCAAATGACTCAACACTGGGGTTAGTACCAAAGGTGTCAAACCAGTGCCGAGCCATCTCCTCAAAAGTAGGATTAGCAACATCCATCCTACCGCGCCTATCAAAACTGCGATCCGTCCTATCAAACCTATCAAACCTGGAACCACCATGGGAAAACCACTCCGGTCTCACTGGAGGAGTACGAGCACCACGAAAAGGAAAGCGTGGTCCGTAGCCCCTCTGAGACTCAAAGCTGCGACTTCTCCCAAACTCGTATTGATGACAAGGTGGAGAACGTCCAGCAAACTCAACACCACCAGACTCAAAGCGCCTACCATCTGCTCTACGACCGAAAGGGCTGAACCCTCTAGCATCACGGCCTCGAAAACCAGACCGTCCAGCACTCTGCCTAGGACCGGTCTGACCGGTCACTCTGACCGGTCTGGCCGGTGGCCCTCGGCCAGTAAACTTGCCTCCACCTGAAGCTCTCCTATCTCTCCATGTTGGAACTGTATGCACAACACCCTTTCCCTTAGGTAGTGGCATACGAGGCTCAGGCACACCATGAGAAAGGTGGTACCTGTCCTTGTTTGCCCACTCCTTAGCCATTCTCGCCTTTCTCCTTCTCCTATAGCAAAACTCTCTCTTGTGACCATCCTTTCCACAAAACTCACAATGGAAACGGATTGGTCTTGGCTTAGGCTTGGGGTGAGGCTCTTCACAAGGCTTCTCACTAGGTTTCTCACTAGGTTTTTCACTAGCCTTCTCACTTGGTTTTTCTCTTGGTTTAAGCAACTGGTTTGGCTTGGGTACAAACTTGTCTTTGGATGTGGGTTGTGGTGGAACTGGAATATTCCCAAATTTCCCTTCTCTCTCACCACTGCTCTCACCAAACTTAACAGATCCCAAAGCCCAACCATCAAAGCGCTTATAACCGGCAATCATCATGCCAAGCTGAGGTTCCTGACTAGACAACCAACTCAGCACTTCACGCAACTTACTGTTCTCATCCTGCAAATGATCAACACATTGTGCAAGTTCCAAATTCTTCACAGCATGCAATTCACAGGTAGAGCAAGAAGTAGGAATAGGCATTTTCAAATCAGCCTCAAGCGAAACAATGCGAGAACGAAGCTCGGCAATCTTATCATGCAAAGCAGGGCAAGAAGTGCATGCACCAAGCAAAGTGGGTCTAGATTGCAGCTCAGCCAACTCAACCCTAAGCACATCTAGTTCCTCACACTTGGAGGCATGCTTTTCCCTAAGAGCAGTCAAATCAGCTAGGAAAACAGAGCAGTCAGTACAGTCAACCTCATCAGAAACCACAGGGCTAGCCTTAAGCGAATCAATTTCAAGCTTTCCATCAAGAGCCTGTGTTTCTAGCTCAGCCACTCTAGTCCTAGCATCTTCAAGCAAAGCTCTAAGCTCCTTCCTAAGCCTCTTAGCCTCTCTAAGCATGTGATCGCGATTATCAAGCAAGTCAACCAACTCCTCATTCTCCTTGTGCAAAGAAGAGAGCTCATCACATACCTCATCCTCAGAGTCAGAGTCTGAATCCGAGGCGTTCTTCTGGCTTCTCTTGCTGCTGGAGCTGCGTGCCATGCCGCAAAGACCATCCTTCTTGTTGCAGCCTCTCGAGGTCTTGCTTGAGGTACAGCAGGGGCCGTTCAAGTACTTACCGAAGTCCTTCTTCTTCTTCTTCCTGTGTTTCCTCTTGCTGTCCTCCTCTTCTTCTTCACTCGAGCTTGATGACACGTCCTCAGAGTCAGAGTCGATGTCGCTCGATCTCTTGATCTTCTCTCGGGTCTGTGTCTTCCTCCCATGTTCATGTTCCTTCTTCTTGGATCTTCTTCCTTTGTCCTTGGACTTGTGCTTGTCGTGGTTGTTCACCTTCGGACACGGCGAAAAAGTGTCCGGTCTTGCCACACTTGAAGCACGTCCTCGAGTTCCTTCTTGAGTTCACCCGGTTCTCGTGCATCCTCTCGAATCTCCGTGTCAGCAACGCCAGCTCGTCCTCTCCAAGTACATCGAACTCCTCGTCTGGCAAAGACATCAAAGAGGACAAAGAGTACATCCTGGAGGATGGGTTAACGTTAGTCTTAGCACCTGAGCCACCGACGAGAGCAAGACTATGAGAATCAGTCGGGCTCTCGATCTTAGCTGTCATACCACGGTCCAACTCAGCCGACTTGAGCTTCGAGAATAGCTCGTTCACCGTCAAGGTGTCATACTTCTCGGACTCAACAATAGCCTCAAACTTCCCGTCCCATACGGTACGATCCAACGAGTGCAAGAGCTTCACGGCTCTATCATGATCATCATATGGGAGCACGTCCACATTGGCTCTCATGTTGTTCACAACGACCGTAAACCGCTGGAAAAGGGCATCGCCGGACTCGCCGGCGAGATGAGTGAAGTTCTCGTACTCTCTCCGGTAAGTCGCGTACATCCGAGCCTGAACCTGAGCATTCCCAGCATGAGCATCCTTCAACTGCTCCCAAATCCTACAAGCTAAGTCCTCTGTCTGAACCCGATCGAATTCAGGCTGACACAGAGCATGAAACAAGTAGTCGACAACCTTGTTGTTGGCTTCGAACATATCCCTCGATCCTGGAGCAAGGAAGTTCATCGGATGAACATAAGCTGTGTCACCGTGACGTCCCAAAGGATCTGACCCTTTCCGCGGAGGAACGCTGCCATCCGCCTCTGCCACATCTGGTAGTTCTTCCCATCGAAGTGCGGAGGACCCGAACCCCGTTCCTGGTACGCCATCTTTGGATCTTAGACTGGTAAGAGTCAATAAAGACCCAAACCGGCTCTGATACCAATTGAAGGACCGATTAGGCGAACCAGAGGGGGGGAGGAGTGAATGGGAGCCGATAAAAATTCTTCTCAAAGGAGATGAGAACTCCAACAAGACGAACACGACTTCCAAATCGCGTCTCCGACTCAACTACCCAAGTTGGCCAAGACCACGCAGCCACTGGAGTGCTACTGGTCCTAGGAGCCAACACACAACCCTCCGAGCCAGAACTCACCAAAACACACAGCGGAAACTTGCACGGCTTGCTGCCTGTGCTACACCGGTCAGACCGATGACCTGCGCCAGTCAGACCGGTGACACCGGTCAGACCGGTGGACAGCGCCGGTCAGGCCGGTGGCTACAGCAGCCGCACAGCAAACGTTCCAGGAAGCCTCAGTGACTCCTCTAGGCCCTGGAACAAAAACCACCTCCGAAACACAACCTGGAAGGAAGAAGAACCCCTCACAAAACCTAGCAAAACAACTCCAAACACGCCAAGAACTAACCAGCAGGACCACGGGACAAAACCACACGGACAAGGCTATTCCCCGAGACAAATCCCACCAAGGGCTAGCACCGGTCAGACCGGTCAAGAGCACCGGTCAGACCGGTCGCACCTGGGCAGCTCGGGATGAACAGCGCCCGCGAGTCAACTTCCCCAAATCCAACTCCCGATCTCCCGATTCGCTCCACGGATTCGCACAAGACTTTGGGGATAGTAGGAACACCTCATGGGCACTCCATAGCCAAGATTTGGTCCACCAAAACTTGTTGAATCAAGAGGAATCGAAGGATTTCCGCCAAGAACACCACGAACCCTAGAACCACGAAAACCCCAAAATTGAGCCCCTTTACTCACGGATTTGGGAGGGGAATCAAAGGGAAAAGAACCACGAGGGGTTCATGCAAACATCCCCCACCAAATCCCAAAGAGAAAGGTCTCAAAACCGTCACAAGAAATTCGCCAAGAAAAGCCTCCGAAAATCACCAAAAAGGAGAAACGGGAAAGACACAACCAAGCCTTGAGGAACCACGCCGAATCATCTATACATACCAAAGAGGTTCATACAAGGTCTAGCTTGCCGCCCGATCATCCTTCCCTCTCACAAGATCTCACCATGAAGCTCTCAAGCTAGTCCTACGAAAATCCTAAGGAAAATAGGAAGGAAAATAGGAAAACCAAATGAGCTAGGGTTCCAAGAGATGGCTGCCATCCTCTCACCCCTTGGGTTATATGGAGGCAACCGAAAGACTAAAATACCCTTATTAGCTAACTAGGGATACATGCCCCTCAAGGGCGAAATCGGAAATCTTTGTCTTCGCTCCATCGGACGGATGCCCAGCGACCGCAAACTTGCTTAGCCTCGACGCAAGCCTTGCGATCCCGACACGTGTCCTCCGCTTCGAAGATTCCGGACTGCGTCATCGCACACCGGTCAGACCGGTGCTCCTCACCGGTCAGACCGGTGCTCCTCACCGGTCAGACCGGTCAGACCCACCGGTCAGACCGGTCTGGAGCTGCTGCACCTCCGTCTTCGGTTCTTCGGTCTTGCCTTTGTGGATCAACCAAGGAACCCAGTGGTTTTCTGGTGAACCACCGGAAACCCCGCGAACTCGGTGTAGCCTCCGCTAATCACCACTCATGACTAGGCTCCCACGTAGTCCCGGCTCGACCTTGGTTTTGAGGCTCAACCAAGAAACCGTCCATGACTTCATCTTGGCGTTCTTGCCACCATGCGGCCCGCACTTGACCCCGCTGGCCACCGGGTCCCTCGAACCAAGCCTACTTGTCTTCTCTACACCTGGAGGCCTCACCGGCAACGACCTTTCGCGCTTGTTCTTCACCTGCACCTGCACCAGTCAAGCTGCAACCTGCACCTGCAATACTTAGCCAAGAATCAGTCCACACCACGTTGTCAATCACTCATCACACCAGGAAGCGACCATCCACCGGTCCTCGAACCACACCTGGCTCTCACTGAAAAGCAGCTCCTAGCAATTGTATTTGCCCTAGATAAATTTAGATCTTACCTAGTGGGGGCTAAGATAATCATTTACACTGATCATGCTACTTTGAAATATCTGCTCACTAAGAAAGATGTGAAACCCCGTTTAATCCGATAGATCCTTTTACTCCAAGAATTTGATATTGAAATAAAAGATAAAAAGGGAGTAGAAAACTCGGTCATGGACCACTTGTCTCGTATGCGTGCTACTAACTCGCAGGACATACCGATAAACGACTACCTCCGGGACGACATGCTGCTGAAGGTCACCGACTCCAACCCCTGGTACGCAAATATTGTTAACTATATGGTTACATGGTATATACCACCAGGGGCGGACAAGAAAAAGCTGGTACATGAAAGCAGGAAACATATGTGGGATGATTCATACTTGTACAGAGTCTGCAATGGTGGCCTATTCCGAAGATGTGTGCCCGCTCCTAAAGGACTTCAAATCATTGAGAAATGTCATGCGGGGCCCTATGGAGGGCATTATGGTGTTTTCCACACACATGCAAAAATCTGGCAGAGTGGTTTCTCCTGGCCAACCATGTATGATGACACCAAGGAGTTCATTCGAAGATGCAAAAAGTGCCAAAAACATGGGGGAATCACCACAAGAGACGCAATGCCTTTACATGATAACCTTCAAGTAGAACTCTTCGACGTGTGGGCCATTGACTTCATGGGACCATTCCCGAAGTCAGGCGATTGTGAGTACATCCTGGTTACAGTTGACTATGTGTCAAAGTGGGTGGAGGCAATACCCTGCCGATCTGCAGATTCCCAACGTGTCCAGAAAATGTTCCGAGAGGTAATCCTACCTCGGTTCGACACACCAAGGCTGGTAATTAGTGATGGAGGTTCCCATTTCATTGACAAAAGATTCAGGGGATACCTGAAGGAGATGGGGGCATATCATAATGTTGCCACTGCATATCATCCCCAAACCAATGGTCAGGCCGAAACTTCAAACAAACAAATCAAAAACATTCTGCAGAAGACAGTGAGTGAGGCAGGAAGGAGTTGGAAGAAACATCTATCTGATGCATTATGGGCATACAGGACTGCCTTCAAAACACCACTCGGAATGACACCTTATCAATTAGTCTATGGGAAAACATGTCACCTGCCAGTGGAAGTTGAACACAAAGCTTACTGGGCTATCAAGAAGTTCAATTTAGATTTCGCCAGGGCAGGAAGACAACAGAAGCAGCAAATCTCGGAATTAAAAGAATGGCGAAATAAACCATATCACAACGCCAAGATCTATAAAGAAAGAACGAAGAGATGGCACGACAAGAGAATCAAGAAGAAAGAATTCGCAATAGGAGACAAAGTGTTGCTCTTCAATTCATGGGTCAAGCTATTTGGACATGGGAAGTTACGAAGTAAATGGGAAGGACCTTTCACCGTCATTAAAGTTGCACCACATGGGGCAGTCACACTGCAAATGATGAAGGAGAAACCTTCAAGGTGAATGGCTATCGTCTGAAAATCTTCCTGGAACCCGACGATAATGAGTATGAGATCATCAAGTTCATGGAAGGACCCTAGCTCAGGCTACGACCCTCCACGACGACAGGTAAGGAACCAGTGTGGGGGAGCTTCTTAGCCCCACACTCATCAATAAAAGCACATGAAGGTATGTTATTTTCACTCTTTAAGCTCAATAAAGGTTATTCTCTAAAGTTTGTGTTCCCGTTGCATGCTCTCAAAGGATAGCCTGCAATTAGCTTCATTCCTTACTTGACAACTTGATACTTGCGAACAAAATCCCTTTAGGGAACTCATGTCCATCAAGGTGGTTGATGTTTGAGATGTGGTTTGATAACATGATCTTTGTTTCTTCATGTTTGAGCACTTGGGGATTTCATTTTAAAAACCTAAAAACCCTGCGCAAAGTTCCTCTTTGATATGCCAAGTCCTACCAAAGCCATATGATGAGACATCTTGAAAACCTCATACTCATATGCTGCTTATTATTGCATTGAGCTTTGTCAAATTGTTGTGACCCTTGTGAGAATTATTTTCATGCTTTCATGATCAAGATTCATGTGCACACCATTCCCCCTTGCTATGCTTCTACACTGGAAGTTAGCATTGTACCATCTATCCATTCCACAAAATAAAGCTCCACACTATGTGTTGATATCTCTCTCTAATATTACAAAAGAGACATGGCTAAAAAAAGGTTGGACACATGAAGGTCCAAGAAAAAAAGGGAGAAGATAGCCATGTCCACAAAAGAGTTCAAAATAGAGAGAGAGGATCATACAAAAAAGAGTTACAACAAATCACATGGTAATAACTAGCACCCATTCCGGGCCTAGTGTACACCTTACCATCAGCATAACATTCGTTATATATAAATATAAATAAATAAATAAATATATATTTATAGCACCCATTCTGGGCCTAGTATCCACCTTACCATATCCATCATATCCCTACACATGCACATCTTGATCTGATTGTATGATTTGATTTTCTTCTTAGATCCGGTCTTTGATTTTACAATATATGTTATACAAGTATGCTTTATCTTTTACCCTACCCTGAGCTCCACATACAGCCATCATTCGAAGTAGGGTGAGAAAGGCAATTCTAATGCCTTTGTGAGGACATATACATAATGAGTGATCTGAGGGAATCAAATGAGGAACAAAAGCCAGGTTTCCTTGAAAAACTTATTTCAAAAACCCCAAGTGCCTACATGATGAACGAAGTGATTGGAGTCATGACTACTCCATCCCTCAACCACTCAAGATGACATGATAGACAATCCACAAAGCTCGCAAGTCCAAGGTGAAAGTTTGGTTTGATTCTTTTTGCTTGCCTTATATCTTTGAATAGTATGTCTCGCTTTGATCTTCTCACCTTCACTCGAGGACGAGCAAAGGTTGAGTGTGGGGGAGTTGTTGACGGCTGTTAAACACCATATTTATAACCGTCAACTCCTGCATTTTAACACAAGAAATATACAACCATGGTAGAATAGGGGCTTATACTGACAAATTCCACAAGTGGCGATGTATATTTGAATGCGGGCACTTAGCACAAGAAATAGAGCAAAAGCACACCTCATCCTTCCACCACATCAATCCAAGCCTCCAAATCCCAGCCAATAAAGGCTGCCATGCAAGGTACCACGGATCGCGGATGTCACCAATCCAAGGGAGAGAAGCCCGATGAATCAGAAACCGACACGTGTGCACCCTATGGCCCACAAATGTGTCCAAACTGCTTCCAAACCCCGTGGACACCTGGAACCGACTTGAGGACCCACCTGAAAGCCACCACGCGAAAGCACAGAGGCATTGGGGCCCACAAGGGGTCGGCCGACCCCACAGGTCGGCCGAACTGACCTTGTGGCCGCCAATGTCCTGCCTACACATGGTGTCCATTCCGGGGGTGCTCAAGCTGTTCTCACGAAGTTGTCCAAGCCTATAAATAGAAGTGAGGGGGGTTAGAATAGGACACACACTTCTTCTCCTCATTTTGCCTTTGGGCTCCTACCTCTCTAGGAGAGGAGTGCCTTTGCATAGGATTAGTGCTGGCTTGCTAGTGCTTAGAGATGAGAAGGAAGGTGAGGGGGTGACTTGGGGACGTGCCATGGTGTTTTGGCATCTTTCCCCAAGAACGAACCTCTACGGATGCCTTTGTTCTTCATTTAGACTAAAGTGAGTATTACGACATTCTTTGTTTAGACTAAAGTGGTTTCTTGCATTATTGAATAGTTCTTGTGTTCTTCATATGTTCTTGATTTAGAGGCTTATGTTCTTCATGAACCCAACCCTCTGATCTTCTGGTGTAGTTCATAGGTTGCTAATTCTATTTGTATGCCAGTTAGTCTAACTAGAGTAAAGTGGGTGCTCCGTATGATCTATTTAGACCAAAGTCCTTTTGTGATCCCTTGCATGAGATAGCTAATACCTGAGTGAGTTCTAGTCTCTCCCTTGTGGGTTCGTTGATTCGTCGCTTCGTATTTATACGGAGTGCTATAGTGTTACTACGGGTGCACAGACATAGCCGTGCTATAGTAGTGATCGGTGGTGTAGATGTGGTGTCTAGACTGCGGGTTATCCTTCGTTTGCTCCGTATCCCACGGATTGTCTTGAGGTAGGCCTCGGTAGTGACAGTCGTTGGATCCTTTGTACTCCTCCACGTTCGGATACGGCGTAAAGCTTTCGGCCAGAACCAATTGTTATAGCCAGGAGGGAACTGGTGCCCGAAACGAGAGTTCCTAATTGAGAGACCGTTCTTAACTCTGTACGCTATCAGCCGGATCCTTTCCATCTCCATCTCGTCCTATAGAGTGGTGTCCTTGGACCATAGCTAGGCTAGGAGGTGGCACTCACCGTTCCTTGGATTCGATACCCTTTGGAATACTCCTTAGCCGAAGTGCTACAATGGCATATTTGTGCGCTTGCGAACTCATTCGTACTCATAGCTGTACCCAGGTGGATCTTACGCTCACGCTAGCAAGGCACAGTTAGCTGTGACTTAAGAAATACCAACACCTGGTCAGGGGGTTTGCAAATATCATCCCAGGAGCAGTATGCAATGGAATTAGTATTTTGATCCTCCTGAACACCAGCCCAAAAGAATCTGCGCATAATGGTGTTGAGTTTGTCTACAAAAGTTTTGGAGAATAAAACAATAGACATATAATAGACAGGAATAGAAGCCAACACAGATTTGATATATTGCAATCTACCAGCATGATTTAGTTTGTTAGCTTTGAGAGTTCCAAATTTAGCTAAGAATTTGTTATGGATAAAATGGTAAGCTTTGTTTTCATCTTTGTGAGAAATGATGAGAGGAGGGCCTAGGTGCATGGTATTCGATTGTAGAGTAGAAACAGGAAAAATATGTTTGATCTGATTCTTAATATGGTTAGGAACATTTCTGCTGAAATGAATAGAAGATTTCTGAAGGTTAGGAGTTTGACCTGATTGATGACAGAAACCATATAAAATATGCTTGATTGCCTGGGCTTCTTCCAGAGTTGCTTTACCACATAAAATGAGGTCATCTGCAAATAAAAGAGAGTGAATGGGTGGAGCTCCAGGGCCTAATGATATGCCAGCCAGATTGTGGTTGTGAAGAGCCTCCTGCAATCTTATAGAAAGTTCATTAATTGCAATTACAAAGAGGTAAGGAGAAAGAGGGCACCCCTATCTTAAACCTCGTTGAGGGTGAAAATATTCAGTAGGTTCATCATTAACTAGAATGGCAAGAGAAGAAGTGGAAATACAAGCATGAATCAAATTGATGAAATTAGAATTGAAACCTAATCTTTGTATGGCAGCAACAATGAAGGACCATTCAATTCTATCAAAAGCCTTGGCAAGATCAATTTTGAGAATAAAAGCATGAGTCTACCAACTTTTAAGACCAAAAGTATGAATGATTTCTTGAGTGATAATAATATTAGAGGAAATATGTCTATTAGCAATGAAAGCAGACTGAGCTTGACTTATAATATCAGGAAGATGGTTTTTTACTCTATTGGCTACATATTTAGCTATAATTTTGTAGATGACGTTACACAAACCTATAGGTCTATAATCTTGAGGAATAATAGGTTATGCCTTCTTAGGAATGAGAGTAATGAAAGTTTGATTAATATCATCAGGCAACAGAGCGGTAGAGTAGAAATCTGTTACCACTTTGTAAACATCATGCTTCACCCAATTCCAAGAAGATTTGTAAAAAGCAGCATTCAGTCCATCAGGACTGGAGCTGCTTTGCTTCTCATACTCTTGACAATGTCATGGATTTCATTAATGGAAGGAGTAGAATAGGTATACCTGAACATTGCAGCTAGATGGGGGTCTTGATCCTGACCATGTGTTTGTGTGTCATTAGTAGAAGAAGCAGGGAGCGTATGTTGAGGCATGGGTTGGGGAACACGATCATTGTGGTGGTGTTATGTGGGATGATCAGTCATGGGTGGAGGATCAGGTGAGTTATGGGAGTGTATGGTGGAGGTTATAGGGTTACTAGTGGGAGTGCTTGTGGAAAAAATTGAAGTAAAATAATTTTTGAGGATACCAGCTAATTGGTCAAGTGTGGTGGAATGGGTGCCATCAGGATTTGTCAGGTAGGAGATCCTATTCTTCCTATTGATAATGGATTGGCGAAAGAAATCAGTGTTTCTGTCACCTTTGATAGCCCATCTCTTTTTGACTCGCTTGATGTGGAAAGTTTCCTCTCTGGCCAGGATTTTATGATGCTGGTCGTGAAGTTGTTGCTGTAAGTGGTTTCGGAGGGAAGGGTGTAGGGACTGCTATTGTAAAATTTGGGATTCAATCTGAGCAAGTAGATCACATTTTCTTGGTTTTTTCCTTCTCCATTTTCTAATATCTGCAGCAAGAAACTTAGTTTTATGTGAGAAATTACGAGTAGAGGACCGTTGCCAGCTTTGTTGAGCAATGTCCTGAAATTCATGTTCCAAAAGCCACCAATTTTCGAATCGAAATGGTTTGTTGGTACTGGGTCTTGTTGAATTCAGCACCACCAAGATGGGAGCGTGGTCACTGTGCATCATAGGGAGGTGATAGATGGTGGTGGAGGGGAAGGACAGACACCATTTTGCATTGGCCAAACATCGATCAAGCATTTCATAAGTTGGAACAGAAGAAAAATGTTTGTTAGTCCAAGTGTATGCCGGCCCATTATAACCAAGATCAATAAGACTACCACTACAAGAAAATCGTTGACTAGTGACGCAACCACATTTTAGCGTCATTGATTTATGACGTTCCTGGCTGATCTCGTCACAATATTTCACTTCCGAGCAAATTTAGTGACAAAAAAAACGTTCGTCATTACGGTTGGTACTGTAGCCGGGCTTTCACTATTCCATGCTGTTTTGTGACGCCATAAGCTCTGAAAAAATGTCACAAACCAACATCGGTCCCACATGTAAGCATTATTTTAAAAACAGAGTGTTCCAAGTCGTCATAAAATTCAGTAGGGTCCCACATGTAAGCATTTTTTCGAAAATAGAGTGTTCCAAGTCATCATAAATTTTTCCAGGGTCCCACATGTAAGCATTTTCGCCATGTCAGCGGTGTCATAAACCAACTGTGGTCCCACAAGTAAGCATTATTTTAAAAATAGAGTGTTCCAAGTCGTCATAAAATTCAGTTGGATCTCACATGTAAGCATTTTTTTCGAATCTTTAATATAAATCAGTAATTCGCAGGCGAAACGCTTCACTGCCTTCGCAAAGACTCTCGACTTTTGCTACGCGCAGATCTGCAACGGCTCGTGGTAGGAATGACGGATTCTGGTGGTGATGAGAGGGTGGTTTATGCGCCACCTCCCGGCTACGAGTTCATGAAACAGGACGACAAGGTCAGTCCTCTGGTTTGAGCCACTATATTTTCCCCTATCGACCTAGGGATGGGGATTTCTAGTTTGGGGATCTAGAGGATGGATGACCATATACAATAGATTCATATTTCATCGTACACTCAGATTTGAATTGCAATTGGTATTAGAAGTTGATTCAGTTAGTTTTCAGTTTGCATCGTTTGATGGATTGATAGGTTCTTGTATTTTTCTAGCTTCTGGAGGTGCTTGAATCCACTGAATAGCTGAGCTGATTTCATCGTACACTCATATTTGAATTGCAATTGGTGTTAGAAGTTGATTCAGTTAGTTTTCAGTTTGCATAGTTTGATGGATTGATAGGTTCTTGTATTTTTCTAGATTCTGGAGGAGCTTGAATCCACTAAAGCTGAGCTGTAGAAGGTGAAGAGAGACCTGCAAGAGGCTCTAAATTACAAGCTCCTGTATGAGCAATCATTATAGCAGCAGAATGAACAACTGAAAGAGATGAATCAATTGCTGCAACAGGAGAAAGACCAGCTGAATCAAATGGCATTGTTACATTAGGAGAACATTGCCCTGATGGATGAGCTGACCAAAGAGAGGGGCCATGTTAATCAATTGTTACGGCAGCTGAATGACCAGCTGAAAGAGAATCAGCAATTGTTAGCGGAGAATGCCCTGTTGAAAGAAAGAACAAATATACTCTGACTGAGCTGCAGACAATCGATAAAACATGTCTGGTGTTACTGCTAGCTAGACGGTTCATAGGTGGTGTGTACTTTGTGGTGATGAATTTGTTTGCATTTTTGTGTTTGCTACTTGCTGGTGTGTGAACTTTGTGGTGATGAGTGCTATGAGATTCCATCTTATTATGCCGATTTGGTTTAATCTGTTTCAAATTGAGTCGAGCATACTCACCATTCTGAATTAATTTTGCTGATGTTTTGCTGGTCCGTTCTGTTGATGTTTTGCTGGAAGGACCTTCCTGAGTAACGATCATGAAACTGCTTGTTTCCTACTGTTGGTCACGAAATGTTGTAAAAACAATTTGCCATAGCAAGGGTTCGAACTAGAGACCTATAGGAACGAGACAGCACTATCTACCACTGCACCACCTCTTGGTTGTGTCAATTTAATGAGAAACACTTTCCACCCCAACCACAGCACGGAGCGGTTGTTCTAATAAGTTGGCGGGAGAAAAGCCCACGCTGTAGCAAAAAGTAGTTTTCCCGCAGCCCGCTGCCCCGAAACGGGAAAACGAAGAACTGAGAGGCGAGTAGGCTACCAAAACTGATCATTCCGGCGGTGATTTGCGACTTCCAACGGCTGCTCACTCCTACGGGCGCAACCTGGGTGATACTTGCTGCAGCGGCGTGTCAATCAGGTAAGTAATTTTGTGTTCAATCCAGAAAATTTCATTTCGCAGAATGTTCTCCTTTTCGATTCGTTCTGTGGTCAGTAATTTTGAGTTGGATTCGCCAAAAACTTTCCAGATGGATAGACGCTGGATAACCAGTTGTACTGGTTTTACCACCGATCATGAGAAAGGGGTCCAGGATTTCTTGGCATTTCTTCGGACAAGATACGCTGAGGACGAAGAAATACTATGCCCGTGTCGTCGATGCCTCAATAACTCTACAGGGACTATAGAGCGAATTGGAGTTCACTTGTGAGTGGGATGGCAACCACTTACACTAGGTGGATCCATCATGGAGAAGCTTTGGAGGATATGGTTGACGATGATGAAAATGTACAGGATAACACAATTCTGCCGGATGCAGAGGGGGATGTGGATAATGCAGCTCCACGGGATGGTGGTGATCAGGAAACGGTCCAGGAAAACCAATACATATCGGGTATGGAGGAGGATGAAGGTCCTGGAGACGATGGGATGTCTGAATTGATTGCTGACTTGGGCAAGGGTCAGGTGCTCGGTGAGAAAATGTATGAATTTGTAAAGGAACATCTGAACCGTAAGGTGTCACCGACATCTTCATATGCACAATTTACATTTGTTGTCAAGTTACTTATATAAAGTCTTTCAGTCGGATGAGCAACGTCGCATTCAATGCAACGATGAATTTGTTACAAAAAGGATTCCCAGAAGCGTGTCTTCCAGACTCTTTCGATGCGGCAATGAAGTACATACGTTCCATGGGACTCGGCTATGAAAAAAATCCATGTTTGCAAAAATAATTGTATATTGTTTCGCAAGGAGAAGTATGTCAAACTTGATGTGTGCCCAGTATGATGTGAAGCGGATTCAAGATGGAAGGATGCAGACACCAACAAGCGCGTTCCTCAAAAGGTATTGAGGCATTTTTCGCTGATTTCCAGGCTGAAGAGGATGTTTCTTTCATCAAAAATAGCAAAGGATGCACGATGGCACGAGTCGAAGCGAAAACCGGTGAACAATGAGCTTAGCCATCCAGCTGATGGCAAGGCATGGAAAGAACTCAATAAAAGATGGAAAAAATTTGCAAAAGATGCTAGGAACCTTAGACTTGGTCTTGCAACCGATGGTTTCTATCCATTTGGCAACATGAACAACTCATATAGTATGTGGCCAGTATTTGTTGTGCCGTATAACATACCACTAGGGGTGGGCGTTCGGGTTACCCGATTAGTTCGGGTCGGGTAATTCGGGTTTTGAGAAATTCGGGTAATGAGAATCATTATCCGATATCAGCTTCAGAAAAACACTACCCGCAAGTTCGGGTACCCGCAAAAATCGGGTTCGGGTTCAGGTTACCCAATTTACCCGAAATCTATAGTCAAAGTATACACTAAAACACACATAATTTTGCATGGACTAGTAGTTTTTGTTGAATTTCAACTACAAGTTGAGAAGAATAGTATATTATGGTCACTTGTTCAAATTAAGAGAATTATATTCTAATAAAGTGGCAATTTCAAGTGTTCAACTAACAACACGTGAATAAATACAAAGACAAAGGCAAATTTCGGGTAGTTCGGGTAGTTCGGGTACCGGAGTGTATTACCCGAATTACTGTTGACGTGAAAATAGGACGTCACCTCCGCACGCAGCACACGTGACTCCCCGGTCTGTAGCGAGGCGTACCAGCCAATCTGACCTGTTGATTGACAATGAAAAATATTAGGGATCGGCTAGAGAACCGATGGCCTTGTAGCGACACGTGTACCAGCCAATCGGCCGATACGAGTAAAGCGGGATCAGCCGGCTTGAGGGCGACCGAAGCGCGGGTGCGTGAATAGATAGATCGGCTGGAATCGGCCGATCGTGACGTCAGCACTCGAGTAGGTCGGAATTGGCTGCGGTATTAGAAGCCGATAGGATCTAGATCGAGTGGGATAATAATGATAATAGCTAAAACCACAAGAATTGGTACGAAAACTTGCAGATCTAGCTAGTATCGGTAAGGGGTGAATAAAGAACTAGACGAAACCTCAGCGATGCGCCCGGAGGTTAAAGCCTAGGGTTATTCGGTAAAACGGTACTCACAAGCTTGCTGGAGGTCAGTTGATGCAGCCCGACGAACTCGAAGCACGACGTTGTAGAAAAGAGAAAAATCGCAATGGCGAAGTTGCCGGAAAGTAGATGCTGTAAAAGTAGATGCTGTAAAGTAGATGTTGTAAAGTAAAGGGTTTGCCCGGAGGCGGTTTGTTTGAAATTGGTGTGTACACTTTTTTCCTGACCACGCAGGGTCGCTATTTATGTCCTGAGGACAAACCCGACTCCTAGCCGATTACGGCACTGTTTACTTGCATCTAAAGAAAGACAAATACTACTAAAAATAGAAAAGGACTCGCAGGAGTCATAACTTCCTAAAAACTGACTTTTCGACCCGTTGCCAATCGTGGACTGACCCGCCTCCACCGTGCTTTCCTTCTGGCGAATCTCCTTGATTACTGCCCTCTTCCTTTTCATCGGCCGATCCTCTGGTCGACCATCGGCCGATCAGTTTGACTCGCTGGTCCACCAACAGACTTGAGCCCCCTTGACCATCGGCGAGTTCTGTGGACCACCCTTCTCTTTCTTCAATCGGCCGATTGCACTCTGTTCCCATCGGCTGCTTCTCCTTGACCCGTTTTTCCAAAAAACGGTGTCAACACATGCCCCCCAGTTTCGAAGTAAATAATCTTTTGCTCCGAAATTTCCTCGAATCCGTTATCTCCCTTGATTCGAAGTCGGCCGAAGAATCCAAACAAATCTTCAGGGGCCATAAATACAACTGCCTCGACTCTTCTTCTCTCCCTAAATCTCATTGCTCAAACGGCTCAAGCTTTCAAGCGACGAACCCTAAGCTTCAAAGCTCTTGCTGATTCATGGCGTCTTCAAGCTCCGCTGGAGGTTCCTGGTCTGCTTCCGCGCCCCCGAAGGCATCTCTTTCTTCAGTTCCCCCGGTATTTCTTCTATTCCCCTATTTTTTGTTTGCCCTTCAATGCCGCCGCTCTGCTTTGTCTGAAGTCCAAACTTCTTCCATTTATCTCTTCAGGCACTTAGATCTAATTTTATCATCCCGGTCCATGATAAACCTGGACTCGCTTTTCTTGGTCCAATGGGTGATACTGACCCCACTGATGTGATTAATCTTGAAACTGGCCGAATTCCCTTTAAGCAACCCTCTTTGAATCCTTTCTTTATCTGAGATGTCCTGGAATGAATCCCTGTTGATAGCCGCCTCCTATTTTTGGTCTGACGCGCTTAATGCTTTCTTGTTTGGCCATGGACCAATGGCTCCAACTTTGGATGATGTTCTTCTGCTGACTGGACTAGACGTCTCTTCTCCAGACACCCTTTTTAATCGTCGGAATGATAAACCCTCTCATCAGTTGAAAACCAAGAATATAGGTGGATGGTCTGGTTATGTTATCGAGCAAAAAAAAGATGGAACCGTGAGTCACAGGGAACATGTCGCTTTTCTGAACATGTGGCTTGAGAAATTCGTCTTCTGCGGCAAAACCTTTGGTCCCACTGCCAACTATCAGATAGTGGTTGAACGTCTGGCCGATGGCAATTGTATACCCCTTGGAAAATATCTTCTAGGTGCAGTTTATAACCTCCTCCACGAAGTGGCGGTCAGCTTGTCAACCAATTCTCCCATAGGCACCCCGAGAGGTCCCTGGTGGTTCATCAACATGTGGCTAAACCTTCATCTTCGAGATAGGTTGGAGCAGAATATTTTTACCAAGACCTTCCCGGGAGACCAACCAGATGGTGTTCCAATTGTGAGGCGCCGATGCATGAATTTTGGAGAACCTGTCTCTGTTTTTCCAGGACACAAAAGAACTCCTTCTCGTATAGCAGATTACTTCAGAAGTTTTTACCTCGGCTTCAATCCGGAATCCATTATCTGGTTTGCATATAGAGACGATGATACTTATTTCGAGACCACATTCAGCTTTGATGACATCCACAAGGATGATGAAGATAGGATCGTTTTTGTAGAAATCATCAAACCGGGGCTTCTCCCTTCTTGTGTTTTTGGAAAGGATCAATCGGCCACCTATGAATTTTACAACCCCTCAGTGTGTGCGCGTCAGCTGGGGTTTGGTCAGTTGCCGATTGGCCTTTACTTCTCTGATTTGATTAAGCCACGGGAGATTATTCCCAGTGGTACTTGTTATCAGCGCCTTTTGGATCGGGTTCCTGATTCTGCCACTATTGATCTTGCTTCCTGGAGATTCTCCAGCTTTACTTCCTCCCTCTTTAACATCTGGTGGGCAGAATGGTGCGATCACCTCTTCTGTGTCTCCCCAAGAATCTATTGTGAGCAATTGGACCCCACATATCATGCATCAGCTGATGAGATAATTGTCTTGTAATAAGTTCATGCATCCGTATTGGTTGTAGTTTGATTGCTGTATTTCCTTTTTTCAGCTTGAAACCACAGAACATTCTGTCATCAGCAGAAGTGGCAAGCCGATCCATTATTGGCCACCAAGACGGGCACTGTACATCAGCTATAACACTCCCTCGATTTCTTCAGTCATGCAAGGCCCCAAGATCAATCTTTCTTCAGATAATTTACCTCTGTCGACCCTTAAGAGAAAGGGTGTGACCAGCAAAGCTCTTGCCCGTAAAACAAAGAGGAAGGTTGATACTGTGATTGTCGATGCCTCTGATACGGCCAGAGTATTAGCAAGCGCCTTCAAGGTACTGACTTTTGCCTTTTTCCCTTTCCCTTTTCTATCTTTTGATTGATCATCTTCTTTTCCTGCCCAGTCTTCAAGTCAATCAACACAAACTGGTAATGCTGATTCTGATCAAGGTCCAGTTCTGGAGCCAATTCAAGAAGCTTCAATTGATGATACTTTGGTCGAGCCGTCTGAGCAACCTGAACCAGACAAAGTCATGGAGAATCCGGTTGATAATACCCTGACTTTATCGATCGAACAACCTAAAACTCGGAGGATCAATGTCTCAGATGCTCCTGTTAGTCAGCTTCGGCGTTCTCTTGAACAAGCCGATTTTCAAACTGAACAACCAACTGAGGTATAATCTTCATTAGTCGTTTCTTTATTACTCTCATCCTTTAACTCCTTGTCTTTGTTCCAGGATATTTGCTGAGACACCGACTGAGGTTCATGATAAGTCTTTGGGTGATCTTCAATATACCGGTGATCAATCACAGTTGCCGATTATTGAAGTCCCTGAATCATCATCGGCTGAAAACCTAACTGTCCAGATTCGAGCAACATCTTCTGCTGTAGAGGCAAACTTCTTGATTTCTTTGAATTTCTTCTTCAACTCTTTTGCTTTTTCTGCATGTTCTAACAAACTTGCCTTTTGTTCACGGCACGTTGGCAGTTATTCTCCCAGATGAAGTGAAGGCTAAGCTGATCGAGGTGTTGCCATTGCTGAACCAGGATATTAGTCAACTTGTACAAGATGCTGAACCGATCAGAGCTATCTTTAAGCAGATTCAGGGCCAGTTGCCTAGAGATCTTAAGGCGAAGATGCTTCAAGTCGCTTTCATCGAGAATCGGCAGCTCGTAGTCCAGGAAGCCCAAGATCGGCTGGATGAGAGGAAGCGTCAAGAGTGACTTACTCAGGATAGAGAGAATTTGGATAGTAGCATGGCCAATCTTGACAACAGGATTGAATTCCTGACTTCCTCTCGTTCCGATATTGTCAACAGTATCGATCATTTGAAGAGGCGTCGTGTTGAACTGATGAAAGAGCTTGGTCAGGTCGAGCAAGACTTGGCAGTCGAAGAGCAGAAACTTGCAGATCTCCCAGGCACGATAGCTTCCATGCGAGAACAGAGGGACTCCACTGCACGTCAAGCCCAAGTTCTCCGTGAACAAGAGCAGCCGATTCCTGGTTCGGCCGATGCCGATCGTCAGGAGATAGAGGCGGTCGATCAACTGCGTCTAGACCTCATCAATGCCATCCATCTTCTAGGCATAGTTTAAACTTTTATTTGTAATTTCCTAAACTGTGATTGGCCTCTATTGGCCAACTTCCAACGCTCTGCGTTAATTGTTTTGACCGAATGTTCTACTCGGCCTTTTATAAAACACCTAGATCACTTTAGTCTTTTGAACTGTTATCTACTCTTTGCGATGGCTTCTTCTTCCTCCTCCTCCTCTGTAAATCAGGTTGGTTTTCTTTCTTTCCTCCACTCTCATGATCTTTTTCCCTGATGCTTTCTTCTTTTGTTAGTCTCCAAATCGCGATACTGTGGAAAAGATCGTGTCGAACATCAATGCCTTTGGTGCGAATCGGCCAAACCACCCATCTAGACATGAACGCGGTCTCTGTTTGGTGATTGCAAGTAACGAGAAGAAGCTGGAGGTTCTCGAAGCCAGGAGGACAGCTCTCCTTCAGGAACTAGATCGTGTAGGTGAAGAGATAGCCCAAGTTAGAGTAGAGCTAGACAAGGCCAAGAGCCTCCTTTGAATTCTGATGTACTATCAGCCGATGCAATCGGCTTTTTATGAATAAAATCACCACTCCTTGATTGCCATTGATGGATTTAAAGTACTGTTTCCAGTAATGAACTTCCACCCATATTTGTAGGTGCTCTTTTATGACTTGGTTCAACTTCTCTGCTATAAGAATGCAACTTGCTTTTCATGTAGCATCACAATCCTTTGCCTATGAACCAAATCGGCCTTTTGTTGGGAATGAGAGGCATGTTCCTCCGAGAGAGTTTTCAGGAAAGCATAATTATCCCCACTCCGTGACAAGTTTCTTTTTGAAGCATCCTTGCAACCAGGTAACACATTGAAGCTTGTCGTTGTTGCTGGAAATGTTGAGGGAAAGGAGTCCTGATAGCCTCTTCTTCTGGAGTACAGAGTGGGGCCACACATTGTTATTCAATCCTCCTTCAAAGCCAGTCCCTGATTTTCGGGAAATGCATCACTGCATGCCTGCTCATTGCCCAGTCTGAGACTTTCACGGGGAAACTGTTCTTGCTTTGACGGCCTTAGATGCTTTTCATATCTTCTTTTTCAATTCCCTCTTGTAGTTATCCCTTCTGCTATTTAGGGCTATAAATAGGCCTGAAGCTTGATGGAGAAACTCATTCATCGGCCATGGCGCATCCAACTCAAATAGATTACAGACTCTTGTTGTATGACTGTTCCTCTTTTCTTTTTCTCTTTCATAGCTAGAAGAATTCTTGTGAAGTAGTGTAGCGACCCCTCTTCTTCTTTGCCTCCTTTTGAAAATCCAGGAGGCATTATAGCCAGAAGAATCCTTGTGAGGATCTGGCTTTAGGGGAAAGAAACAGGTAGGGTGTCTTGCTGCACATTTATCAGAGGGAGAGTGTGTCAAAGGAACGGCCATCTTGGTCATCAACTCGGGCTCCTTCTGGCGGAAGATTGTAGAGTCAGGTGAAGATCTTAATCTTCCGTTTCCTCTACGCTGTGTCCTTCTCTCATTCATCGATTCAATATCCTCATCATACTGGAGATTAGGACAACGCACCCCTTGTAGCCTCTTGAGAACGCATGTAATCTGTAGATCTGAGTTATAATATCATTGTTGTAATCCAAAACAAAGGAAATGAAAATGCATTCACTTTGATCTGAAGGCAATATATGTATCGGCTACAACCGAATATATTAATCTTGTATATCGGTTTTACATTTTTTGCATTAAAGACGATTCTTTATAGATATCGGCTATTCTACTAGAAACGATTACATTTGAAATCGGCTACAGCTCGAAAACTCAATCGGCCGATAGGCTCGATATGACAATCGGCTTATACAACTGCTGATATACTTGGGCGACCAATCCATCGGTGGCTGTGATTCCGTGCCCAAGCTTTCTCTTATCTTCAATGAACTGATTCATTAAGTCTCGTCATCAGAGCCGAATGCTTGAACCGGCTTTAGTCCGAAATCGAACACTTTGAGATACTTGGTATCCCATGCTTTTCTAGATATGCAGCTTACTCGATCATAGGTCCATCCTTGTGCTTCTGTAGCTGCCACTGTTAAGGAGGTTTCTCCTTGGACTACTTCCACTGAATCTCCGATCCATAGGATGATGCATTGATGCATTGTAGATGGTATGCAGCAGTTGGCATGTATCCAATCCCGACCCAGCAGTAGATTATAAGATCCCCTCCCTTTAATGACAAAGAAAGCGGTCGAAAAGGTCTTACTGCCGATGGTGAGTTCCACGTAGATTGCTCCTTGAGCCGGAGAGACGTTGCCTTCGAAATCCACCAGCATCATGTCGGTTTGGGTTAAATCTTCATCAGATTTCCCAATCTTGCACAGCATAGTGTACGGCATCAGGTTGACTACTGCTCCCCCATCTACTAGCATCCTGGTGACTGGCTTGCCATTGACAAATCCTTTGAGAAACAGAGCCTTCAAATGTTATCTCTTCTCGTCTTCTGGATTCTCAAAGATAGCTTGTCTAGGTTCCAGTGTTAACTGAGCCATGCCAAGTTCTTCATCGGACACATCCGAATCAACTGGAGCCATGAACTCTTTTAGCAGGAAGACGACCATGTTTATGTCAGCTTGTGGTTTGTCATCTTTCCTATCATCGGCCTTAGGCTTTGGGCGCCAGACTTTAGATCGAACCTTCTTTTTGTCCAGCACGTGTCTCTCCGCTTCTTCTTACTGTTCTAGCTGACGTAAGCGCTGGACTCTCCTATTCTGGGACTTGGTCAAGCCATCTGGAAACCACTGTGGATTGGGCTTCTTACGTGTTTGGCTTGACCCTTCATCATCCAGTTGCAGCGTGCGTCGACGTTCAGGAGCTCGGCACATGATATCTTCATCAGGGACTAGAGAATCGGCCATTTCTTCCAGCCGATTATTTGACTCCTCATTGACTCGGCCTCCTAGCCGATCATGAACACTGACCTTGCCCCCCAGCCGATCGTGGACGCTGGCCTTGCCCCCCAGCCGATTGTGGACTGAGATCCGTTGATTGCTGAATTCACGGTGATCCCCGGCTGAAGGTCTTCTGTCATTGAAGCAAACTCTCGTAGATGAGCTGCTGTTGTTGTAAACCCCATTGCATTCTGGACAATTCTCTACCGTTGGTAGCTTGATCCCTTCTTCCCAGCAGTACTTGAGGAACGGACATCTCCAATGTCCCTCATTGCGTCGAGCCCACTCTTCTCTTCCTCTTGCTTTCTCCTGTCGACATTGGAACTTGTTGATCAGCATCTGGGACGTGACAGGCCAGCGTGGCTTCAGATCTCTTTCTTCAAGTAGCAACCCTTTTCCTTTGACATTAGCAGCGGTTGCTTGTCCTTTGGGATCGACAGCTCCTTTATTTTGAGCCGAATCAGACGTCAGCAACTTAACTCGTGACGTGTCTTTGCTAGACACCTCAACTGTGTTAGTTGGGAAGGGGTGCTGATCAATCTTCATCGGCTTTTCAGCTTTGGTAGGAATTTCAAATTTAAGCCTCCCCTGCTCAATAGCTGATTGAATTTGTTGTCTGAAGATCTTGCAATCATTGGTGTCATGCGACGTTGCATTGTGCCACTTGCAATACTTCATCCTCTTGAGTTCCTCTGCAGATGGTATAGTATGGAACTGGGAGAGTTTGATCTGCCCTTGCTGAAGTAACAGATCAAATATCTTATCGGCTTTAGTAATATCAAAGCCGAATTTCTCTGGTTCTTTCTTGCCAAAGGGACAGGACACTGTCTTCTTGCCTTTGACCCACTCTGCAAGTCCTATCATATTGTCTTCATCTTCTGAATCAGAGTAATCCACATAAGACACCTTCTTCTGAAAGTTTCTTCTAGGCTCATATGACTTTGCGGTTTCCTGACTCATCCGACTGACCAATTGGCTGAGGCTCTCGAAGTCATGTGAGGCATATTTCTCCCTTAAGGTTGGCAAGAGACCTTGAAATGCTAACTCAGCCAGTTGTTTGTCTCACAGATTCAGGCTATAGCACTTGTTCCTGACCTCCCTAAACCTCTGAACGAATCCAGCAACTGTTTCATCGTTCCTTTGCTTGAGTCTGGACAGATCAGTAATCTTCATCTCATGGATGCCAGAGAAGAAATAATTGTGGAACTGTTGTTCCAAATCGGACCACTTGATAATGGAATTAGCTGGCAATGATGTAAACCATGAGAATGCTGGCCCTGAGAGAGATGAAGAGAACAATCGTATTCTGAGTGCATCAACATTCCCTGCTTCTCCACACTGGATGATGAATCGAGTGATATGCTCCATAGTGGATGTTTCATCTTACCCAGAGAACTTGGTGAAGTCTGGCACCTTGAATCTTGGAGGGAACGGTATCTGATTGTAGCCAGATGGATACGGTGTCCTGTACATGCAGGACTGCTGCTTGGGTTTTATCCCATATTGCTTCTGCAGCATCTCCGAGAAGTGGTCGATCAACTCCTGCTTCATGTGAGACTTCAACTCAGCAGATACTTGTTTAATTGCTTGCATTTCAGCTGATGGAGTCTCTGGAGGCTGTTCTTCTGAGATTCTTGGCTGTGGATTTGGTGCCATCAATGTTCCTGCTCCAGAAGAACCTTGCGCATTTGGTTGACTTGCAACATGTGGAGTTTGTCCGATCGACTGACTAGCCGATGGGGCTGATTGCTGCAAATTCAACTGGCTTGAAATAGCCAATTGATTTAGAAGCGTTTGCAGCACTTGTGCAGGATCCACTTGTGGAATTATTGGTTGTCCTATCACCCCTTGGTTGATCGGCTGTTGAGGTGATAATCTTGTATGAGCCACTGTGTTGGCTGGGGTTAGGACAGGCTGCATTGATGTTGACTGTTGAAGTGGGGCAGTCTGTACAGGCATCCCTAATATTGGCTGCTGAGCTGATTTCTGAGATTGAACAGGAGTTGGTTTCTGAGGTAGAACGGGAGCTTTTCTCACTGTTGGTATGACCATATGAGCATGAGCTGGACTGATCTTGACTCTTTCAAAAGCTTTGCTCCCGTGATTGAAGTAGACAAATTCTACTCCATCCCTGTTCATGTGAACAGTCCCTGGAGTACCTCCAAACATGGCTTGATAAGACTGCGGGTACTTTACTTTTGGAACTTCTTCAGGCTGAGGTTCGAGGAAACTTGAGATATCAGTCTCAAAATGATCGCGAGGTAAATCCCATCCTGCAAGCTTTCCGTCTTGATCTCTCATTGCAGGATATTTCTGATGCTGATTCTGCACTAAGAATGTCTGATCCTGGACATTGGACTGTGTCGAGTGAGTCTGGATCACAGGCATTGTAACAGCAGGATCTTTAGCTTTATCTCCAACACTTTGATTCTGAATCGGCTGAGAATCCGATGAAGAACCAGGAGCAGTTGCATTAACCTGTGGAGACGGTGAAACCCCTACTGTTGGGTCATCAATCGGCGGGGGAGCCGATTGGTTATGTGGGAACATCGAATAAGTTCGATTTGGTTGGAAATATGCAGGTCCCAGGTATCCTCCCTCTGCTCCTTTCTTGAGTGCTTCAATTATGGAATTCTGAATAGTATTGGCGAAGACCTTAGATTGATCAATCATTGTTTGATGCATCGCCTTGGTCATCATGTCTTGAAGCCCTTCAGGATCGGCTGAGAAGGTGACTTGCTTAGGTGTTGGTAAAGGATTCTTCTTGAAAACTCCACCTTTAGTCTGACCGTATGATGCCAGGCAAAGCTCTTCATAATGCTTCATGTGAGTTTCGAACTCAGCTTTGTCTGTATCTTTCAGCTGATCCTTGGTGATTGCTTGGACGTTGTCCGGATCAATCTTAGAAGAACCACCCTTCGTGTTCTTCATCATTGTTGACTTTTTCGGGTCCCACCAGGCGTGCCAAAAGTGTATTGACGCGAAAATAGGACGTCACCTCTGCGCGTAGCACACGTGACTCCCCGGTCTGTAGCGAGGCGTGCCAGCCAATCTGACCTGTTGATTGACAATGGAAAATATTAGGGATCGGCTAGAGAACCGATGGCCTTGTAGCGACACGTGTACCAGCCAATCGGCCGATACGAGTAAAGCGGGATCGGCCGGCTTGAGGGTGACCGAAGCGCGGGTGCGTGAATAGATAGATCAGCTGGAATCGGCCGATCGTGACGTCAGCACTCGAGTAGGTCAGAATCGGCTGCGGTATTAGAAGCCGATAGGATCTAGATCGAGTGGGATAATAATGATATTAGCTAAAACCACAAGAATTGGTACGAACACTTGCAGATCTAGCTAGTATCGGTAAGGGGTGAATAAAGAACTAGACGAAACCTCAGCGATGCGCCCGGAGGTTAAAGCCTAGGGTTATTCGGTAAAACGGTACTCACAAGCTTGCCGGAGGTCAGTTGATGCAGCCCGACGAACTCGAAGCACAGCGTTGTAGAAAAGAGAAAAATCGCAATGGCGAAGTCACCGGAAAGTAGATGCTGTAAAAGTAGATGCTGTAAAGTAGATGCTGTAAAGTAAATGGTTTGCCTGGAGGCGGTTTGTTTAATATTGGTGTGTACACTTTTTTCCTGACCACGCAGGGTCGCTATTTATGTCCTGAGGACAAACCCGACTCCTAGCCGATTATGGCACTGTTTACTTGCATCTAAAGAAAGACAAATACTACTAAAAATAGAAAAGGACTCTCGCAGGAGTCATAACTTCCTAAAAACTGACTTTTCGACCCGTTGCCAATCGTGGACTGACCCGCCTCCACCGTGCTTTCCTTCTGGCGCATCTCCTTGATTACCGCCCCTCTTCCTTTTCATCGGCCGATCCTCTGGTCGACCATCGGCCGATCAGTTTGACTCGCTGGTCCACCAACAGACTTGAGCCCCCTTGACCATCGGCGAGTTTTGTTGACCACCCTTCTCTTTCTTCAATCGGCCGATTGCACTCTGTTCCCATCGGCTGCTTCTCCTTGACCCATTTTTCTAAAAAACGGTGTCAACAATTACCCAAACTAAATTCGGGTAATCACAATCACTATCCGAACTTGGGATCGGGTACCTCGGGTTCGGGTAATTCGGGTTCGGATTCGGGTAATTCGGGTACGGGTAATGGGTATCGGGTATTTTGCCCAGGCCTACATGCCACCATGGGTATGCATGGAAGAATCAAACTTCATGATGGCCTTATTGATCCCTGGGCCGAGTTCTCCATCAAAGGATTTTGATATCTTCATGGAACCTCTCGTCGAAGAGCTGCAGCAACTTTGGAAGGGTGTCTGGGCAATCGATGTTGTTGAGGGTAAAGGATTTAAACTGCGTGCTGCGGTTCTTTGGTGCATACATGATTATCCAGCATTGAACACGTTGTCTGGGCGAGTCACGAAAGGTTATTTTGCCTGTGTGCGTTGCGACAAGGATCCTTGCTCAAGGAGATTGAAGAACAAGATATGTTACATTGGGCATCGTCGTTTCCTTCCAACTGACCATCCATGGAGAAGAAAGAGAGCAGATTTTGATGGTACTGCTGAAAACCGAGAAAAGCCAGAGCAGTTTACCCATGAGGAGCTGAAGCAGCAACTGGAGAAGGTTAAAGACGTTACACCAGGAAAGCATCCTCTACCTCAAGGAAAGAAAAGGAAGCGGGAATCCGGACAGTGCTGGAGCCGAAGGGTTTGTTTGTGGGACTTGCTGTACTGGTCATCTCTGAAGTTGGCACATAACCTTGATGTGATGCACATTGAGAAAAACATATGCAAAAACCTTATTGGAACATTGCTTAAAATTACTGGGAAGACAAAGGATACCATCAACGCTAGGGTTGATTTGGAAGAGATGGGCGTAAGATCAAATCTACACATGGTGGCAACTGAGGATGGTGAGTCATGCAAAATGCTAGAAGCTCCGTATGTACTTTCAAAAACGAAACATAAGCTATTTTGTGATTTTATAAGTTCGGTGAAGTTCCCAGATGGATATGCTTCAAACTTAGCTAGGTGTATTGCTACAGATGGATGCAAACTACAAAGACTGAAAACTCATGATTGTCATATCCTACTCCAAAGGGTTTTGCCGGCTTGTCTTCACAGTTTAGTGGACAAAGAGATATACACAGCTATTGCAGAATTAGGAAACTTCTTTCGGCAACTATGTTGCAAAACTCTGAAGTTGGATGCCTTGCAAAAACTGAAAACAGATATCCCAATAATTCTGTGCAAGCTTGAGAAAATTTTCCCTCCTGCCTTCTTTGATGTTATGGTCCACTTGGCTGTCCATTTGCCTGAGGAAGCAATCCTGAGAGGTCCAGTACAATATGGATCGATGTATCCCGTCGAAAGAAGGCTATGCACATTGAAGCGTTCAGTGAGAAACCAAGCTAGGCCTGAAGGATCCATTGCAGAAGCATATGTTGCTAATGAGGCCTTGACATTTTGCTCTAGGTACTTCACGGCTGATGATGTGGCCACACGATTCAATCAGGTTGGAAGGAACAGAGAGAATGCTGATTTGTCTGTAGATGGAACATCCTGTTTCGATCACAATGTTCAAGTACTTGGAGCAGGGACCACTTGTTGGCTTGGGTCAAAGTATGACAAGGTGGTTTGGTATGTGCTAAACAATTGCGAAGAGGTGAAGCCATATATCGAGTAAGTAAATCACCATTGCAATGATAGAACTACAATTATTTCGTTCTAACTTTGAGATGGTACTGCTTTGCAGAGTGTTCAAGAATGAATTAAAAGCGAAAGGTGTGTCGGACGAGGATATTGATCGTCGATATGCTACAGAATTTCGGCACTGGTTTAGATCGCATGTTAGTATTCATTTTTTTTGTTTGGTAGCTAGCTTATATTACCTTGTGAGGACCTTTACATAAGACTATATTGAAAAAAACTATGGCTCTTCTGTACAGATTACAAACAATCCAGTGAGCGACGACAACCTATATGCATTATCAGCTGAACCAGACCGGCGAGCAAAAACTTATACAGCATGTATTGTAGGCGGTGTCCGGTACCACACCAAGGCCCGAGAGGCAAATAGGAAGACACAGAACAGTGGAATCATGACTACAGGATCACATAAAGACATTGCAGAAATTGAGTTTTATGGTTCACTAAGAGACATTATTGAGCTGCGATACAACTCAGGGCTTGACAGAGATCGAACTGTTGTTTTATTCCAGGTTGACTGGTATGATCTGGAAGGGATCAAGAAGGAACCGAAGATTAGAAATGATGGTTACTTCACAAGCGTCAATACTAGATATTACTGGTACCAAGATGATCTCTACATTCTTGCTGAACAAGCAACGAAGGTCTTTTACTTGCCAGACACCCTACTACAACACCCATGGAGAGTGGTGCAAAAATTTGAGCACAGGCATTTGTGGAGCTATAATGAAAATGAGGAGGACATAGCTCCCACAGGCATGGTACTTGCATATCAAGATGATGAAATTGACCAAACCTTGCATGATGTTATACTTGATGATGGTCTCGGTGATGGTTCGGAGGTTCCGGTGCCTATTACTGGCGAGGAGACTATGGTTGCAGCCGCTGAAGTTGACGCAATTCGCCAGCAGGAGCTGTCCGATGTGGATGGATTCAATTCTGAAGATGAGGACGACGACACTCTATGGCAATACGTCGATGAAGATGAAAATGCTGCCGATGAAAGTGACGACGACTAGGATATCAAATCAGTAAATGTTTAAGTCGTTCCGAACTGAAATCATGTGGACCTTATGATTTATATGTAATTTATATGTAGTTGAAGTGCACTTTCCTGAATATTAAACCTGCCGTAGGTGCCTACTATCTAGTTCACTGTATTATGTAGCATCAGAACTTCCTGTTGTGTCTTTACAAAATATATGATCGTGCATAGGGATGCGTTGTATTATAAAACAACGGAACATCCTGTTGGGCTACATGAATGTGTTAATCTCTAATGTGGGCATGATTGAGGAGTATGCAACGTGATGTGCTCATAATCTTGTAGTACTAAGCCAATCGAATCGACGAAGGAAGGGATGTGTTGATCTCCAATGTGGGCATGATCGAGTAGTATGCAACGTGACGTGCTCATAATCTTGTAGTACTAAGCCAATCGAATCGACGAAGGAAGGGTTGTGTTGATCTCCAATGTGGGCATGATCGAGGAGTATGCAACGTTACGTGCTCATAATCTTGTAGTACTAAGCCAATCGAATCGACGAAGGAAGGGATGTGTTGATCTCCAATGTGGGCATGATCGAGGAGTATGCAACGTGACGTGCTCATAATCTTGTAGTACTAAGCCAATCGAATCGACGAAGGAAGGGATGTGTTAATCTCCAATGTGGGCATGATCGAGGAGTATGCAACGTGACGTGCTCATAATCTTGTAGTACTAAGCCAATCGAATCGACGAAGGAAGGGTTGTGTTGATCTCCAATGTGGGCATGATCGAGGAGTATGCAACGTGACGTGCTCATAATCTTGTAGTACTAAGAATCGAATCGACGAAGGAAGGGATGTGTTGATCTCCAATGTGGGCATGATCGAGGAGTATGCAACGTGATGTGCTCATGATCATGTAGTACTAGGCGAATCGAATCGACGAAGGAAGGGATGTGTTGATCAATATAAGGGGAGCGGTACATAAACGAAATGAGTAGTTCCTAGTCAAGGAATATCCTATCTAGTAGTATCTTGATTAGAGGAACATCCTTTGCCACAGTATATAGCGTTGACCAGCCCTCAGAACAAACCGGCGCGCGATTCAAATATTCGAAATTTCGGACGCCCAGGCAAAGCAGATGTTAAATGTCCTTTTTGCTTCCCCTTCCCAATGCACCTCGTTTCAGTCACCACCATAATGAAAGGGTATATTGGTAATCTGACAAGGCCCTCCACCGAAATGGATAAATTACCCCCGTCCCTTCCCTCCCTTCTACTCCTCTCCTCGCCATCTCAAATCTTTCCGCCCCCATTTCACCTTCCCGCCTCACCGGCAGCCCAAATCTTCACCTCCTCTCCTCCATCGTCTCAAATCTACCGCACATAGCTTCAGCCCCTTTCCCATCTGCCTCTGTAGTAGCAGCGGCGACAACACAATGGCACCAGGAGGGAAGATCGTACGAAGGAAATATCCAGAACAAGGTACAATGTTTTCCTCCTCGGTTCAGCTTCCCCGGTGGATTCGTACTTGCGTGTTTTCCCATGTGGCAGATCCCATGTGTGCACTAGTTTTTTTTATCAGGTAGATCCCATGTCTACACTAGTTCTTTTTAGGATCTTGTTTTGACTAGGAACATCCTTTCAGGATCTTGTTCGGCTAGGAACATCCTACTGGTTCTTATAGAAGTTTTTAGATCTGACAGATCCCATGTCTACACTACTTCTTCTCAGGATCTTGTTTTGACTAGGAACATCTTTTTCATGATCTTGTTTCGGCTAGGAACATCCTACTGGTTCTTATAGAAGTGTTTAGATCTAGTTTTATTTACAGTGGTAGGCCAATCTTACAGAAGTTTCTCTACTTTCCTAACAGAAGTAGACGAGCGCGGCGATTACGAGCGGCAGAGGGACATGAATGTTTTGAAGAATCACAATTTCTTCTCTAGTCTTGGCATCGAGAAAATGAAAGCACTTTTAACAGCTGACCGGCCAAGCAGAAAGGGTACCAACGATACAACAATACACGATTCGGATCCGGAGTACAACCCTTCTGATGAACATGAATCTGACCCAGAGACATGTCAACAAGAGGTAGTCTTATCATGAACTCATTTCATGTACTAGTTATGCAGAATTGCTTCTGATCTTCTCTTTCTTTGTTGAATTTTGTGTAATCAGGTCACTCATAGCATACCTGTCAGTGGAGAAAGAGGGACCAAGAGAATTCGGGCACCGGATGACCCTACCAGAATGCCTCCTAGACTGACTAGGACCAAGGCAAGGGAATTGACTTTAGCTGATGGGAGTGGGACAACTCTTGATACACAAGAATTGCCCACTGAAGGCCAAGCAACAACAACCCACGATGAGAACATCATTGACATGACGACTGCAGAAGGCAAGTCATTTGATCTCATATTCGAATGTCCTAATTACCAACCGAATAATTATTAACTTGTATGGCTGTAACAAACTTGTTAGGTGATGCACGCCCTTCCAGAGCACAACGGGGGCCGCGGGATTCAAGAAGATTGGGCAGAGATCTGGACTGAATTAGCCGAGGCTTAAATGGCAAGATCCCTATACACATTCAAGAAGGGCTCAAACGCCCAGAGGCACCAATGCAAACTGCAAAGTTTGCATCAGAAGGTGGGATCATAGTGCGTGGGCACATACCGATCCTTCCTAGCTGGAAGGACTACAAGCCAAAGAAGAACCAGCAAGATGGTGAAAAGACTGAAGACCATCTCAAGAACTACATGGGCAAACTAGCGGTATGCATATGTCCACTCATCTACTACCATAGTTCTTTGCATCCATTCTTGTCATCCATTTTTCTGATAATTGTCTTGTGCTAGGGGCAATTCGACATTGACACCACTAGTGAGTCTGTAAGGGTGGCATGCACTGACATGCTGAAGTCGATACAGAGACAGGCGAGGTATCGCCTGAAGCAAAAGTACTTCAATGATGTTCCAGCAAATGCAGTCCCAACTAAATCTCCTATGCCCAATCCGACCGACGCCCAATGGAAGGCACTGGTTAACATGTGGTCTTCCCCTGAGCACAGGGTATGATAGAACTTCAACTTGCCACTACCACATTTTCATGTACTTATATATTGTTCTTAATCTTATTTCTTACACGAGTTCTTATTATTGTAAAGGCGAGGTGTAGTACAAACACCGGTAATCGAGGAAAGGTCAAGTACCATCAGCGCACGGGATCTCGAAGCTACATTGTACAAGCTAATCTTGTGGTAAGCAGATGAACAGGTCATGTTTTTGCTCTGTAGTTCATTTTATGAACCATTTTACAATGCTAGCACTTTGATAATTATGCCTGTTTTCGAAACATATTTAGAGGCAGAAGTATACTGCTGAAGGAGAAGGGCTAAGTCCACTTGATTATTTCAAGTCCTTCCACTGCAGGAAGAATGGCTTCACCGCTCCAGTACAGGCAGCCATTGTAAGTACTTGTCTGCTTTTGCATTTTTCTTTGCAACAATACTAGAAACATGTGTGACTATTTTATTTTAAACCTTTCATTTTATTTCCTTTTTTAGGCTCGCATGGAACAAATTGTCGCTGAACCTCAAGGCGACCAACCAAGAAAGACTGCTGCTGAAGCAGTGGCGGAAGTTGTCCAATCTAGGACTTTTCGGGAGGTTGCTGGCATTCGCCCGCCCTCCATGAAAAAGTCTAGGGTTACTACTGCACTTCAGGTTCAGGAAATACGAGCTGGACTTAACAATGAGAAGCAAGGGAGGGGGCACAACTGCGGTAGAAGATTGTTGAACAAGAGGCCGAGATGAGCGAACTGAGATTGAAGGCTCAAGAACAGGAGACAACATTGAAGTCTCAAACAGAAGCACTTGAAGCTTTGAAGAAGAGCACAACTGACATGCATAATCTGATCCAAGACTTGATAAATTTCAGTCAGATTTATCCTCCTCTCAACTGAAGTGTGGTCCTGGTGAACTTGTGTTGCTGATGACTTGTTGTATGTTGATTTGATTCGATGCTAACTTGATGTTATTGCACAATTGTACTGGTTGAACTATTCCCTGAATGTGGTGTGAATTTTATAGAAGTGGGAAATGTTTTGTTTTGTTGTCTGATTATGTGCTGACGATCAGCAGCAGCCAGAACAGTATACAGTGCCCTGCGAAATGCAATATGGGCTGATCTAAAAAAAGCAATATGGGCCGAGGCCCAGGAAAGGCCCTGTGGATAATGCCCAAAATCAAATGTCCAAGCATAATGCAATATGGGTCAAGTTCGTTAGATTGTTAGGGCCCAAAATAAAATAGCCCAATATACTGTGTAACAAAAATTTTGGGAATGGCCAAAAAAAATAACACGAAAACCTGAAACGGGCTAAAATTGGCCCAACAATATAAGGCGCACAAAGGCTCTTACATGGACCGAGCCTCAATTTGTGACGAACCGAAATCGTCATAACCCCCTGCCACGTCGGAGCCACGATGGATCTCGGTCCGACGTGGTAGGTAGCTTATGACGCCTTAGTGTTACGAATTTATATGCGTCATTAAACTCATGACGCCGGGAAATAAGGTCTCGTCATTAATCGTGGTTTGTGACGCTCGATTAATGACGGAGTATTTTCGTAACAACCGGCGTCATTAATCACGGTTTATGACGAGAAAAAACCTTTTTTTGCGTCACTAGTCAGCGTTTTTCTTGTAGTGTACATTGTTTAACATACGCACAAAAGTCATTGATGCGACGAACATCAACAGTTGTAGGACCTAATTTCTCATTTTCAAGCATAAGTTCATTAAGATCTCAAGTTGCTGTTTTGAGTCACAAAATGTAGAACATTCTCCCATATGTATGATGTGGTACGGTGTTGAGGGTCCCCATAGATACAAATTAAACCATAATGCTTTATACTAATTTTATTATTACACAAAGCAAAGATGAAATGATGGTTATAGTCAACAATAGTAAGATCAATATCATCATTCCAAAGCAGCCAAAGGCCACCAGACTGACCTTCAGAAGGAACAACAAAAGTATCTTTATAATTGAAGTGATTTTTAATAGCATTTTTGGTAATTGAAGCAGTTTTTGGCCATGCACTTTGTTTAGTCGCTTTCATGAGCAAACAGAAAGTCGCTAAGAAAATAGGGGTGTTAAGTTTGGGTTTTCACAACACCACGTGTCGAAGATTGTGAGGAAAGAGCCACTAGTCTTGGGTGCAAGTAGGTGTGGTAATAGGTCATGGTCCTAATGTATCATTCATAATCTAACTAGACCCTTTTATTTTTCTAGTTCAAAATTGAATAGAATTATGATCCGATCGGGCCCGATCCTTAAATTTCTTAGTACAAAATGGAGGGCCTGTTACCACCCCTGGGTGCAAGTGAGGACATGATTCAGAGAGTTGTAGATTTCTGGATGAGGGACGTTGGCCTTGAGTCACAGTACATTGCACAAAACCCAGTACTGATGATGTATAGTGTTAAGCGACGGTTATTACCCCGCCATCGTCTGCTCAATGTTCTCAAGGAAAAGGGTTTGCAGAATCTTGAGTTAAATTGCTATACATCAGCAATGAGTTAGAAGACTTTCGTGGAAAAGTTTGTGACTCCATATATGGACATTGTTCCAGGCCTTGCTGAAGATTATGGCTTGTAAAGGAGTGTTAACTGGATGAGGGTAAATCTTGTTCCCAAAAAGTACAAGTTGATTGTTGTAGAGGCCATAACCTCAACTGATTCCAGTAATCTTTCCAATTTTCTGTGGCTGTTTGGTTCTCCGTATCACTCTTAACGTTCAAGTTACATGCTTGTGGTTAAATTAATATTATTATTTGCTTAGCAATGTATGCCGGAACATGTTATGGGTTACAACAAACTAGCAGCTTGCTTTCTGTGAGCAAGTGATCCTGCATTTTTGGGATGCAGTGGCTTTCTTCTTGTATAATAAAGTTGATGTTGACTTCTCGAAGGCATAAGTGGCGAGCTACATGGAGAATTTAAACCTAAATCTTGTGCGCCCACCAGCCTAGTTGGTTTGTACTCAGTTGCTAAGTAAAAATATGCTTGTCAGTCATCAAAATTGTGGAAGTGTATTTGAAGATCCAATTGGCAATCAGTTCATGATCAATCACTTTGCTTGCTATGCACAAAAGGACGAAATTGATCAAGCTACAATCTCGTTCTCTGCAGTTCGAGAAGTCAGAAATGAAACATAGTACTGCATTTATCTTTGTTTGAGGATCATACTATTTTTCTTCAAATTATACAGAGTCATCTGCTCTTGTTCTGTGGGCTGGCTGGATGTTGTATTATGTATTTATGTTGATGCTATTGCTGCATTTATCATTTAGGTCTTCTGTCCATTGAATCACTTTGTGTTAATTAATACGGAATATAAAGTGTTGATGGTTTTGTTTATTTTGATAAATACATTTACCATTTCTATTCATGGCGTACACCAAAGTTCTCCTGTGTTGCCTGACATCTTTATTTCATTCTTTTTAGTGGGATGGGGAGAAGGCGGGGGCGACAATACCGACAAGGTTAGTGGAGGACGGGGTGGATGAGGGGGAGGTGGCGCGATAGGCTGATAGCCGCTGGCTGGGGCAGTGGTCGGAGGGGGCGGGGTGGGGCAGTGGATCGGACGGGAGGAAGACGAAGAGATAGGAAGCGGCGGTTCGTGGCTTCACGCGCTTTGCTCATGCGACCCACGTCGGGGGTTCTCGCGTGTGTTTTTTTACAACTGATTCCCGAGCGTGGTGGAGAGGGAGCTCTGGACCGAACGCTTTCGGGAGAGCCCTCTCCCTTATTTTTTCGTTGCAATTGCAGGCTAGCAGCCATGGTGCTTGAGCTAATCATTTCTACTACTCCATACAGTTCCCAGTTAAACCAATTTTTTTTTTTAAGGGGTAACTGCGCCTTTATTAATCAACAAGAGGGACCAGGTTACACACTCCTGTCGGCGAAGTTAAAAACCACACATGTCTACCCAAGGACTCAGAAATGCAACTTCTAGCTACAATGTGCGCATCACTGGGTTCAAATTCTATATTGAGCCTATATGCACGGCCCATCTATCTATTCTTCCTCCTCGCAAACCGTCCGTGCGCGCACGCAGGCCCTCAAACAAAAAGCCTATCCTATCTATGGGCACGGGCCCATCTTCATTCTCCATGCAACTGCGGCCCAGCCAACAACAACCTTCCAACGCCCAAGCCCGGCGAGCCGGGATTCGGGCGTGGTCTGGCCTCGCCTTCCGTCGCAGCAGCCGCCAGACCCTCCCCGCCACTGGGATTGCGCCGCCGCCCGCCGGTCACGGCTCCACCAGCCGCCGCATGCGCGTATCCGAGGCCTAGCCCGTTCGTGGCCGCGGATCTCTCACCTCGCCACGCGATGCATCGCGCGATGCGGCTGCGTTGCCTCCTGCGCCCGCCGCTCTGGCGCGTGCCCGCCGCCAACCCCGCGGCGGCCTCCAGCGGAGGCGGTGCCGCCCTGGCGCGGAGGCTCGGCGCGCCGCCGCCGCGGCCGTTCGGCGAGAACCGGCGGCTGTGCCGGTTCTACAGCTCGAAGGAGGGCGTCGGCAGCGCGGAGGCAGAAGCGGTGGGGACTGGTGGCGGTGGAAGTGGCAGCGGCAGCGGCAGCCGCGAGCAGGAGCACGCGCGGCTCGGGGAGAGGGATCAGCAGGAGTGGCTCAGCGGCGAGGGGTTCCTCACCGGCTGCAAGCGGCGGGAGTCGCCCTTCCTCACCAAGCGGGACCGCTTCCGCAAGGAGTTCCTGCGCCGCGCCGTGCCGTGGGACAAGACCGGCGTCTCGTGGAACAGCTTCCCGTACTACGTCGAGTAAGCATGTCAAAAACCACGCGTGCACTCCACCTGTTTGCTGTTCTGTGCACGAATGATGTTAACTCAGTTGCGTTGTGCCTTTGGGATTGCCAGTCAGCATGCGAAGCAGCTGCTGAGCGAGTGTGTGGCGTCACACCTGCGGCATAAGGATTTAGCTCTGGAGTATGGTTCCGGGCTGCAGTCTTCCACTGGGAGGATATTGCTCCAGAGCTTGCCAGGTACTGATCAGGAATGGAGCTAATGTTTATTTAAATCATATATGCTTCCATAGTTCCATGTGCCTATATCCTATATGGATGTTGAGAACTTTTTTTGTTTGGTTGCTATTGCTACAATGCAGGGACGGAACTTTATCGGGAGAGATTTGTGAGAGCGCTTGCCAATGAGTTGCATGTGCCATTATTGGTTCTGGACAGCAGTGTTCTAGCTCCATATGTAAGATAATCTGCCCATATATTAAATGTCTCAAGATCTCAGTTCGTGGTGGAACCTAATGTCTGACCTTGTAGGACTGTGGTGAAGATTGTTCAGAGAGTGAGGAAGAGGATAATCATGCAGAGTCAGAGGATGAAGGTTCAGAATCTGAGGTGGATGGCAAAGGTGATGAGAAATCTGGTGAAAGCAATGATGACAATTCTGTTAAATCTGTGGCAGACCTAAAGAAGCTAGTTCCATGCACTCTTGAGGAATTTGCCAAGGTATCTGTTTCTGTCAAGCTGTGAAACCATATAAAATAATGGAACTGACAATTCTTGCATATGTGTTATGTCAATGTATCTTGTTCTTTTCATTCTATTGAGAAAATAAAGTGTTTTATTTTACCTTTACCTATACCATGTATCTACACAATTTATTTAATGTCAAGAAGATACTTGTAAAAACTAACATTAGTACTGTGTTGCATTCAATTTTATTTAAACAAGCCACATGCGATGCGACACTGTTTTTTTTTTCAAGATCATGGAAAGATTCTTTAAATCTTTTGGTTTGTTTTCTCTCTGCCTTACAATTTATGCCTTCACTGCTTGTGCTTGCAGAGAGTTGTTGGTGTACAGGAAAGTTCTTCAGCAGCAGAATCCTCCAGCACTGCTGAGTCATCCGAAGAAGAGAAGAGGTCCCTTAAAAAGGGTAAACACGACTTCATTATTTTCCTTTTCAGTACTGAGTGTTTTTATCAAGCTGGCTCTAAACTATGTAACAATGAACTGTTTACCTTCAATATGGTGTACAGTATGCTTTGTTATGGTCTAGTTTTGCATTGATGTCTTTGATCATATTCTGCGAGTAGCTATTTCCTTTTGGAGCCTTATCAGTGCATTTGGTAGGCTAAGTTCTCCTGTAGTGCTTTGAGTTACTATGCCATTTCACAAAAAATAAGTTGGCCTTTGTTTTACATGTCACGATGTTCTATGCTTTGGATAACACCTGTTGGTCTAGATCGGGCACATACCCAGTTACACTCTACAATTACTCTGTTCTAAGGAGGTGAACCCAAGCACCATTTTACCATAAAAACACTTAACTACATTGCAGTAAGGCAGTTATACCATGTATCCAACTCTTTGTGTTGAAGTTTATTTTGTGAGCCATCTGCAAAGTACAAATGTACCACTAATTGTACATACATTCTACTCGCTCTTGCAACATGGAATTCCGGCTGGACTCTTTTAGCAGTTACAAAAGTTACAGAAACAGAACACTGAATGAAGGCAAAGCCAACTTAAACCTTTCTCATTATTATTTTCAGGAGATAGGGTCAAGTACGTTGGAGCGTCAGTGGTTGTCGAAGCAGATACTAGGTACTTGTTGGAATCTGTGCTATCCTTATTTTGGTTTTGTGGGCCACATTTGTTTGAAATTCATTTCACTGCCAATCTTTGGATCTGTCTAAACCACATATTTTTGGCAATTCTTTTGCTTTGCTACCCCCATTTTCTTGCTAAACAAAGTTTATCACAGATTCGAGATCTGATCTATGTCACTTGAAATCAAGGTTACAAAAAGCGCTATTACGCGCTCGCTTAGATGCGCTGACGCAGAGCGGACGGGGAGCGCATCGCTTTGGGGTATAAGCGGTAACCTAGGCGGTTGTTTGCTCCCAAAGAATTAAAGATTATGCAGTTTCATGGCCTGACTCTTGTGTGCCCCTGCCCCCTACCCTCGGCTAAGCGTTCTCTTATGCTTCTTTGTTCCTACCTCCCATGCTCCGCTTTCTCTGCGCTTAGCCATGGACCATACATTCAACAAGCTGAGATATAGGATGCAAAATCAATTCATCTCCCATGAAATTGAGAGTATAGGAGAGCAGAAGACTACATGAGTAATCGATTTTTGCGTCCAATTTGAGGTGGTGGTGCTTGAGGAGGGGTCGGATTTGTGGCTCCTGGTGGAAGGAGCCGCCATGGAGGCAGGTTGAATTAGGTAGGAGATCCTGCCAGATGAGAGGCGTAGGGGAGATAGATATTTTTATTAGGTCTGGGCCTTGTCTTCATAAATAATAATATACTGCACATAAGGTCCATCTCTCGTTGATGAGGCATGAGCATGCTGGGCTGTAGATTGCTTGTACGTGACATGGGCTATCATGTGGATTTCTAATATTATTTTTCTTAATTAACCTTGCAACACAAACGCTTAAGCGTGCTTAGGAATGCTTAATCTCGCTTAAGCTCTAAGCGAAGGGTCACCACTCGCTTAGCGCCTAGCGCTTGTTATAACCTTGCTTGAAATAAATGTAGTGCATTATAATAATGTGAGCTTGTAGTATAAAATATTTCCATCTGATAGGCATTCCAATGTGTGGGCTGTGTTTATGTGAGATGTCTGTTAATGCATTTGGGTACACTTGCATGCAGAAGGCTTAGGCAGAAACATGGTTGCACCCAGATAGGTTTTGCAGGGTGTGAGGTTCACACTTATATGTGATCTTATATGTCCACATGTGCCCATTCCTGTCTGCATTCTATTTGTGTGTGCATGCTTAGTGATTCTGGTGAAATTGATGAGTGTCAAGACTCAAGAGAGCAAGTTACCACATGTTTGCCGCTAGTATTTTTACACTAATTGTGATGCATATCATATATGTCAAATCACAGGATCATTTTGGGGCAAATACCTACACAAGATGGCTCAAAGAATGCCTATACCTTTATTAGTGGCAGGTGGGTGGATAATTCTTGACTTTTTCAAGGGCATTCTTTGTTGCCTGTTTTTTCCCAAGTAATCTTTGTTGAATGTTATTGCCACAGCATTTCAGCTTCATTCTTTATGTGCCTTGCCACAGCATTTTAAGTGACCATCACAAGTTAATTCATTTATACCTCTCTTAGCTTGACAAAAAGGATGAAATATTTAAGATTAGAACTATAAAACCTATTTTTGCACATTGACAAAAACATTAGTTGTCACGTGGGGTTACAAGGACTGAGGGGCATAGGCATTTTAACATGGCTTGCTATACACTTTTGAATTGAGTTTGTACCTTGAAGAAATTTTATATACCACGATTGTTTTGGAAATGCTTGTATTGATGTATTCTTATACTGCTTAGTGTTGTAGGTGATAGATAGTGGCAGAATCTCATACACACGTGCTTAGCCTTTTTTCCAACATTGTTTTGGATGGATGATTTGGTTTCTGGTTGTATTTCCTTACATTGCATGCTCGAGCCTTTGCCACTGGGGTTGCATTATTATCTCTCAACATTTGTAAGTACTAATCCTGTATAATTGAACATTCTCCTATCTATTATAATTGCAGAACTTTATCAAATGGACAGCGTGGAGAGGTATATGAGATCAATGGCGATCAAGTGGCTGTTATATTTGACCATCCTGAGGAAAAGGTGGCTGATGGTAACAAAGATGAAGCAAACAAAGAGGAAAATGCTACACCTGCAGTTTACTGGGTTGACAGTATGCTTCTAGCCCCAAGCCTACATATTGCTATATTCAGTTTGGACATGTATGTAATTCAGCATTGTTTACTTTTTGTACTTCCAGCTCAGGATATCGAGCATGACCATGATACTCAGGCGGAAGATTGGCATATTGCAATTGAAGCACTTTGTGAGGTATTTTGTCTGCAAATAATTGTTGCATATAACTTGTATTATCTTGATATATTCCTTTTTCCTGTGTACATGCATCTGATTGTATAGATTCACAGCTCAGTCTGTTGCACAATTGACAAGATTCACAAGTTATGATTTGCTTAATAAACTTACCTATAATGTCATGTTTACTAAATTAGGTACTGCCATCTCTACAACCAGCCATCATTTACTTTCCAGACAGTTCCCAGTGGCTGTCTAGGGCAGTTCCAAAATCAAATCGTAGAGAATTTGTTGAAAAGGTAGAGGAAATGCTTGACCACCTCACTGGGCCTCTAGTTTTGATATGCGGGCAGAACATAGTGGAGCCATCAACAGAAGCTTCTAAGGATAACGAACCTGTAAGCCATATAAGCTCCTGTAGCCCTACCTGCTTGCATTCAATTATATATTTTGTTGTTGGTTCTTATGTTGTTTTTGCATAAATACAGAAGACTCTGCTGTTCCATACTATGGCTCGCCTGTCTCATCTGGTAATTTTCTTAACAACCTGCTAAAGAAGATATGCTTGTTTTCTGACCCTTCCCTATTGCAACTGGTCCAGAAAACAGTTATTCTTCCAGTTCTTCGTGTATTTGGTTCTGCTCATCTAGATTTTATTTACCATCTAAAATGTGCCTAACTAACTTTAGTTTTTCCATCCATTGCTTCTGGTCCTAACAGTTGCAACGATAGTGACTCGTGATGGGAACCAAATTAGTAACAATTTATCGTGCTGTTGTTGCTTAACCTATCCTGCCTGTATGTGTGGGTCATATGGCAGCCATATTATTAGCATTAAAGGCATACTTTTTTCTATAGTAGGTTGCCATTGGATAATTTACTAGTGCATGATTATATCCAAACTAGACATCATTATGCTTGGACTAAGCAATGCCTATTTATCCTTATCACTGGCCAGTACAAGCTGGGTTTTTTATCACTATACTCCTATAGCAAGCATGGCCTTGTTCTGCTTGGCCTGAAGATGAATTATGCAATTTTTTTTTTTGAGGGCATGAATTGTGCAAGTTGACACTGCATAAGGCTTCCCAGTCAGTCTAGCAAAGATTCCTTCATCCAACTTTTTATTGTTGTACTGCATTGCTTTGAGGTCTGGTTAGTACAAAGAGATTTGTCTGGTTAGTACAAAGAGATTTATCTATTCTAGTAAAAAATATTGCTACAGATATTAAAAGGGTTGACCAGTTAATTTATGCTCCCTCCGGTCACAAAAGAGTGTCCTTCTGGGTTGCATTCAGTTAACATGTTTACTCGATATCCTAGATAGGTTTCAAAATATAGTTTATTAATATTATAGCTTTGCCTCATTTTGCATATACCTTATACTGGTAAGTAGTAGTCAAAGTAGTGTGTTGGTGACTGTCGATGTCTAAATCGACACCTTTTGTGACTGGAAAGTGTTGTGCAACTTTCTTGGGCCTTCTTCTTTTAAACTTTAAACTGGTCTGAGTCTCGTCTCTTTCTTAGATTAACTTTAAACTGCAATACCTTATATCATGAAGTTCACTTTGGTGGATTGTGCCCCTAAACTCACTATTACTCTGAAATGTATCCAGACATCCTTCAAGCGGCTGCTAGGGGGCCTAAAAGGACGGAAGCCTTCAAGTTCCAGTGACATAACAAAGCTTTTCAAAAATAGATTATTTATTCCTCTTCCAAAGGTAAGTTGATAACCATTCAGTTTTTTCCCCAAAGTGTTGATATGTGAAACCACGTTGTCTTCGCTCACCTGCTGCATCTGATGATGGCTATTTATTGTTACATCAATAACCTTGGTGTTCAATAACTCAATAACTTGCTCACCACATATGCTCTCCTAGCTTGAATTAGCTCTTCAGCCGTGTTTACACTAATATTTATCTATTCAATATTCAGGATGATGAGCAAATGAGAGTTTTTAACAACCAGATTGAGGAGGACAAAAAAATAATCATTTCAAGGCATAACCTTGTAGAGCTGCACAAGGTATTGGAATTGCTTCAGAGTTTTAATCACTAATTTCAATCCTCTTTTGATTTTCATTTCCTGACCTACATATATTATATGATTGAGTATTTGCTTCATGAAACACCTGTTTTTTTTGTCATGATTGATACATATAGGTGTTTGAAGAACATGGGCTATCATGTGAGGATCTATTGCATGTCAAGTCAGAGGGTATTGCTTTGACGAAACAAAGTATGTATGGTATCTGGATCCGCATTTTGATTCATATATGCTATATTCTACCTGACCTTATGCTTGGCCTTACATGATAAATCAATTTTTTTCTCCTTCCTAATGAACACAACTCCTTATATCAATTGTAAGGTATCGCCAGAAGCAGGACCCGTGCTTACTGCTTCTATATGTATTGTTGATTTCAGGAGCAGAGATGGTTGTTGGATGGGCTAGGAGTCACTATTTATCATCAGCAGTTAATCCTTCCATAAAGGGCGACAGGCTGACCATTCCCCGTGAAAGGTAGTGTATCAGTGATCATGGGAGTCGACCATCTATCTTGGCTGGACACTAACTAACACCATTGTCTCCTTTGTTTTCAAGTCTGGACCTAGCAATTCAGAGGTTGAAGGAGCAGGAGGCTTCCAATAAGAAGCCGTCTGAAAGCATGAAGGTAGTTTAGTTCTAGTTTTTCCATTATAGGCAAACATACTTTTTCTTCTTGGAAATTCTTTGTACTGTGGGACTGCCCAACCTTAAGAGGTGCTTTCACTGCAGATGTTGGCGAAAGATGAGTATGAACGCAATTTCATTTCAGCAGTTGTGCCTCCCAATGAAATTGGAGTTAAGTTTGATGATATTGGTGCTCTTGAGGATGTCAAGAAGACACTTGATGAGCTTGTAACTCTTCCGATGAGGAGGCCAGAGCTTTTTTCTCACGGGAACTTGTTAAGGGTATTCTTATGAATTTTGGTTTCTGATACTGAGCTGGGTTTGTTGTTGCCACTTCCTTGTTGATTATATAAATCATAGCTCCTAGGTTATGGCTTATTCTTAAACTTAACCTACTGCATGGACCTGCATAACATTGCCAGTTTGTTGCTAAACATGGAAAATAATGTTCTAGGGAAGAAACAGCCTGCTTCTTTTGTCCCTAAATAAGTGTTGCTCGGGACAATCACGCTTCCCGAGTGACACTTATTTAGGGATGGAGGTGGTAAGTTACTATTAGTGTCTACGCCACTGGTAATTAGTATTGTGCCTTCACTTGAATTCTCATCATTGGAACAAGTTACTGCAGTAGTTGCATGTCAACACATAATGGATAGAATCATAAAAGACTCAAATATATATGAATCCATGAACCAAGTTGCTAAGTTCGTGGGAAACAAACCTTGGAAGTCACAGATGTATATGATGTGTGAGCTTTTGCATCTTTTCTTTCAACATCGTGTATGCTCACCATGTTTTTTGTTTTCTTTTCATTTTTTACCTTTCTTCAGCCCTGCAAAGGTATATTACTTTTTGGGCCTCCTGGAACAGGAAAAACACTTTTAGCAAAGGCACTTGCAACAGAAGCCGGAGCAAATTTTATAAGCATAACTGGTTCTACTCTCACATCAAAGGTATTTTTCATCTGTATATAGCTCTCTTTTTTTTGGTATGGTTTGATTGGTCATGTTGTGGCAACTGACAACTGAACAGAATACGTATCAATTTTATATCATATGAAAGTATCCTTTGTCAGCAATGCACGGCTGTTAGCATACTTTCTTGGCTGTAATCCTATGTATACTGGACATTCCTTTTGTATTTGCAAGCATAACCATGATGTTTTGACATATGGTATATATTAGGTCTTACATATGCTGGTGTCATAGAGGTAATCTCTTATAGCTCATAGTTAGCAGCAGGAAAGTGCTGGAATCTGTAGTTTCGGCCTTGCCTTTTTTTCCCTTCCTGGTGTACCTGCCTCCTTATATGGAATAGATACCACAAATAGAAATTTCTCATCACGGAACTTGGGATGTACGATAATGTTGCTCACCTCTATTCACTTTGCCCATCTATCTCTGTTAACAGTGGTTTGGAGACGCTGAGAAGCTCACCAAGGCCCTTTTCTCCTTTGCTAGTCGACTGGCTCCTGTTATAATATTTGTGGATGAGGTATGTTTTTCTTCAATTCAATGCAGTTACATGGTTGTTAGAATTCTGGAGGATATCCTGAGGGTTTCCATCATTCTTGATTTGTTGCGTTTCCAGGGATACCTCATGATTCAAATACTATTACAATTTAATGACAGGTTGACAGCTTACTTGGTGCAAGAGGTGGTGCATTTGAGCATGAGGCAACGAGAAGGATGAGAAATGAATTTATGGCAGCTTGGGATGGTCTAAGGTCCAAAGAGAACCATAGGATCCTTATTCTTGGCGCAACAAATCGCCCCTTTGATCTAGATGATGCAGTGATACGACGTTTACCTAGGAGGTAAATCTGCATATATTTTTCTCATCCATTTCTGAAAATATTTATGCTTGATAGGCTTAGTAAAATGATGATTGTTCAATCAATTTATAGGATATTAGTTGACCTTCCGGATGCCAAGAATCGGATGAAAATTCTAAAAATTCTACTTGCCAAAGAAAACCTGGAATCTGATTTTAGATTTGACGAGCTTGCTAATGTGACTGAGGGTTACTCTGGGAGTGATTTGAAGGTACTATGCTCAAGTCCTCCATTACTCTTCTGATCTTCCCTCTATCATCACAAAAATGTTACTGGCTGTTGTTTGTGCTGTGTGGACTCATTTTATGCCTTTTCTGCAGAATCTGTGCATAGCTGCAGCATATAGGCCAGTCCATGAACTTCTAGAACAAGAAAACAAGGTAGCTTGTTCTTGCTTTCTGATATTAGTACTTGCATTCTTGTTCATCACCAAGAGCATGGTCCTTGAGCCCCATGTTTGCTCATATCATTGCCCATCTTTTCTTAGGGAGACAAGGGTAGCACGAATACTTCATTAAGGGCACTGAAGTTGGATGATTTTGTGCAAGCAAAGGCCAAGGTATTATAAACTACTGTACCTTCACTGGGCGGAGATGTCTCCCAGGATATTTATGTATCTCAAGATACGACTGTTTTCCCTGTGCAGGTAAGCCCGTCTGTTGCTTTCGACGCGACAAGCATGAACGAGCTAAGAAAATGGAACGAACAGTACGGGGAAGGTGGCAGTAGAAGCAAATCACCATTCGGGTTTGGCCTCTAACACACACCCACAGCAAGGTTTCCCACATTGTATTGGGAGCGTGTGAGCCCAAATTTGGTCATAGGAATTTGGTAGTGGCTCCACGACGGCAGTAACCTGTGCTGTTCAGTTACTTCATCCTGGCCACTCCCTTGCCCCCGTTTTTTTAACCCATAGTCATTAGAGCTGCGCTGTTGTCATGTATCGATAGCAAAATGGCTTGTCAGATGCCAAGTTTTCATTATATACCCCCATATTGTAGTGTCACGGGCTCCCAACCAGAGGCCTGATCGAACTGTAAATAGCCCCTAAAGTTTTGCCCCAGAGCCAACAGTTTAGCCATTTTCCGGGCTTCCGGCATTCCTTACAGTTTTGATTCGTTACCGCTGTTTTACATGGTTGGACAATAAACTTTACACGAGTGTATTCGCTGGTCTTTTTGAGTAACGCAGGCAATGCGCTACTGTAGCGTCATTTCGTTGGTACATCATTTCCCAGCTTCTGGAAATGCTATGCGTGCCCACGGATCTTAGCTGGTGGGTGTAGCAGCTAGCCGAGTCTCCACGGTTGCTGGCATTTTCGCTTGGGGTTTCCTCGCGTCCAGGATGGTCATGCTCCGGCAGTACAGCAGTAGCTTCTAGCTTTGTCAAAGTTGCATCGTGCTGTGGTGCGTGACCGATGCCGTTTGCCTGCTGGTGTGTTCACTCACGCAGCTTTACCACGATTGCAGTTCGACGCCGGCGAGAGGTGATCTGCAAACCATGGGGCTTCATGGTCCCGTTCCGTGACCGGCGTTTTGGTTTTTTGTTTTTTCCTGTAAAGGCCGCTTTCGCGGCATGCGTAGGCGCGACTAGGCGTGACACGTCTGTGCTGCAATAATCTGGCACGACCTGATGCGTTTCTGCGGCGGATCGATGGCGTCGACGAGTCAACAACGGTGCTCGTGCAGTGCCCATCTGTCATGTGTAGGTTTTGCGGTCCTACTACTACGCCTGTTGGCTGCACGTGGTGAGGTCGTCAGCGTTGAGGGCTCGAGATCAATAGTAGATGATGGGCACGATCCATGCCGAGTCAGTGCCACATGTAGGCCCCGTCTGGAACAGGGGAATTTCACAGGAATAGCGTAGGAACCAATTCCGGAGGAACCATATCGTAGGAAGGCGTCTGGAACGAAGGAACGAAACCTTCCGTTCCGGAGGAAAGTATCCCGCCACTACGTAAAATGGAGGAACCAGAAAATCCACAGACCCAAAGGAAAGAATCTTGCCGCTCTCTTGCTCTCTCTCCCACGGCTTCTCCTCCTCCCGACATGGCTGGGCGCGGAGCTTGGGCCTCCGGCGGTGAAGGATGAGGCGGAGCTGGGACCCCTCGGCGGAGAGAACCGGCACGGAGATCGGCCCCCTCGGCGGAGAGGACCGGCGCAGAGCTCGGCCCCCAGCGGAGAGGGCTGGCGTGGAGTTCGGGCTCCCCTCGCTAGGAAGCGATGCCGCGATGGAAGCGGAGCGGAGAGGATAAGGTTGGGTCATCACTGGTGCTGCATCGGCATTTGCACGGAAAAGCAGGAATAGATAAGATGGAGAAATCCTCTCTCAAAAAAAAAGATAAGATGGAGAAAAGAAAGAAGAGAAAAAATAAGAAAAAAAAAGAAACGTCACCCCGTGTCTTTTGGGCCTAAAGCCCATAATTCACATCTAAAGTCTTAAATAATTATTTGTTAATTTAGAATTGAATATATCTTTTTAATTTATTTATATAACATTGCTTATAATGAGGGCTAAACATAAAACCTATTTGTACAATCAAGTCAAAGTAAGGATTTTCTTTGTTTTCCTATGTTTCAAATCCTACGTTCCAAACAGTCATCTTCATCTCATTCCTCTGTTTTTCATTCCTCTGTTTTGTCACAAACGCTACATGTCATTCCTGTGTTTCCTTCCGTTCCTGCGTTTTCAATTCCTTCGTTCCAAACAGGGCCGTAGTATTGCACGTGAAGGTCAGTATACAGAATATGCCATAGAATCAAAGTAGCAGCAATGCCGGAATTTTGTGCTGATACGGTGATACCGTAAGGTTCACCTTCCTGACTACAATATACTACCTCCGTTCTTAAATATATCAAATCACTGTTTTTTCGTTCTTTTGACTATTCGTCTTTTCTACAAAATTTTTTAGCAAATCGATAAATCAACAAGTTAAATCTAAAGTACATTAGATAATTGATATAATAATATATCTTTTTACTTTAGTTAACTAATTTATTTAATATATATTGGTGGTCAAAGTTGGAGTAAAATTCAATGATGTCATATATTTAAGAACGGAGGAAGTGATTTTAGATTATCCAAACATGATCTAATAATATTCTAAAGTCAAATTTGCTATACCATTTTTATAAGTTCATCATGTTAATTACTTCCCAAGGCAAAATGTGTCGACGTTGTGTGTATTGCTGCCTATAAATGATATATCTTTAAGTCTACTAAGTTAAATGAGACACTATCGGTCTCATACACGCCTTAAGTGGTCTATATTTATGGATTTTTTCTTCTACTAATTTGCTTTTTTTTGACAACTGCATATATTGTATTAAGCAGCCAGTTTACAGATAAGTCCTCCAAAGAGGACAGAATTACACAAGGTCCAAAGACCGGATAGGAGCAACAAGAGAAGCGAACAACGGCGACCTCACCGACGGAAGGCAGTAGACGCTACTGCTGGATGGAAGGCCGTGCACAGAAGCAACAGTTGAAGAGGATCGACAGAGTCTTCGAGGCAGCATACACCAGACGACCGAAAGATGCTTGGATTGCCGTCGCCGGAGGTTGAAGGAGGAGCTCCAAGTCGAGATCCAGGGGGAAGACGAGGTCGACGATGCAGCGCGTGATGTAGACGAGTCGCTGATTGTGTAGATCTGCAAAACATGTGGCTGCTTGAACCAGGGGCGAGGCGGAGGCAGATGGAGGTAGGGGTCGCAGCCGGGAGGGGGAGGCGACCAAAAATCGATCCACAGACCAGATCCACCAAGAAGGGGACCCAATCCATGAGAGACACAGCAGCTTCAGCTCCGGCTGGATCGAAGGCGGCGAGGTGGGAGCTCCAGCAGCAGACGAAAGGTGGAGAGGGAACTGCAGGAGTCTGCGGGTAGTCCTGCGAAGGGTGTGGAGCGGTGCGCTTCGGCTGCCGACCCGCCGATCCATCCGCGGCAAGCCAGGATCGAGGGTCGCCCCGCTCCGTGCGGGCACGTGAACCGCCTGCTCCAAGGTATCCGGGGTTCGACCCTGGCTGACGAACGTTATGGGGCATGATTTGAGGTCCTACGTAACAAGTTAATTCAGCCACAATATCCTGGCACACTTAAATCTGCATAATACAGAATAGCATCCATAACTAGCACATCCCATCCATTACTGCTAGCGGAACGACGTACAACTCCAACTATCAAAGAAAAAGGGGTTTCAATTGGACACGATTACATGATGGGAACATATTGCCAATTTATAATAACTGTTAATCCAACAATGAATGGGGTCCGGCAATGTTAAATTGCTGATGCAACATCAATGAATCAGAACATCAAACTACAGATATTCAGGCACATCAGTACATCAAACATGCCATATATACTGGACATACACATATTCCTCTAGAATGTAGCAGTAGCACTAGTTTTGATGTAGTTGTATTCAGGAGGGACCAAACAGGAATCCCAGGGCAGATCAATCATTTTATCAACTAAATTCCTTTCAATGCAGAAAGTACAAAATTCAGTCACCATCCCCTCAACATGGTAAATCCAAGAGCTTCCAAGGACATCATCAGCATGTATCATATCTGCTGCTCGCTGTTCTTTCACCCTAGAACAGTAATTCTATCAAATACTAAGTGTAATCATGTGAACATATATATTCAAATGGATGTTTTATATGCTACGAATTGTCCACTCCAAATCAACACAGACCGGAACACAGCAACCGAGTTGCATCCACCAATCACAGCCTACACGGTAAAGAGGATCACAATATTAGTTTTCTACAACAGGAAGCCACAACCAACAAGAACAGGAAGCAACAGGTAGGAGAGCCAGAGTGCACATGGATCAAATCAGTAGAATGGGTTAAAGTTAAAGAATATCTCAAGTTCCCATCTCAAGGAAGAATCATGGTTTCATGCAAGCAGAAAGATAATGGCATATGACAGGAGATAACAATATAATCTACAGTTATTGATTCATATGTTCATTCTCAGATTACCTGGTATCATTCTCAAACATTTCACCCATGATAAGATCATTGGTAGACTTCATACTAAACTCGGATGATCCTGCGATAGGTTCCATTAACAACGATATTTCAGGAATGAAGTTCAGTAAAATTGAGACAGTAAAATTTCTTAGGAATGAAATTTACCTTCTGCTCTATACCAGTCCTGTGTGCAAATTAGGGCTTCTACTGTCTCAGGCGTCAAACTGCTACGGAAATCGCTGATTATTCTTTTACTTGTGCTGAAAGCTGATTCTGAGGCTACAATGAAGCTGGAATGGCTAGCAAATCCCTTGCTATACGAACAAGAATCGGATACTTGGTTGCATTATCCATCCACCACTTGAAGATGTCAAAATCCTTAGAACGTGGAAGTGGGATCTCATCCAAATATCTGTCAAGTTCTGTACTCATTTGTGACTGAAGATCATTACTAAGTTGCCGATCCCATGCAGCCCAAGGATCAACCTTTATGGAAGGCACTTCATGATCCACTACACCTTGCTCACTAGATGCTACGTTTGAGTCTTTTCCATGAGAAGAATATGCTTGAAACAAGCTTCGAACTAGTCTTTCAACTTTGGCAAACATTTCCTTGGCTTTGGTGGGAAATGACTCAGTGAAAAGAAAATCAATGAATTTGAGCTTATACCTTGGGTCAAAGACAACAGGCACACAAAGCAACACATATGACTTATTCCAGTATTTGCTAAATTTATTCTTCATATATTCTAACACTGTGGCAATTTCAGCAATTTCAGACGGGGGTTCTTGTTCCAATGTCAGCTTAATCTTCCACATATGATGAAAGTACAGATTTGAAGTGGGGTATTGAGTACCTGAGATGACTTTGGTTGCATCCTTGAATACTGTCAAAAGCCTACAAAGAACCTCAGCCTTTTCCCATTCCTCTGGCAATGGTGCATATGTGTACTTTTGATCCTGGTCTTTCAACTTATCAAATGCTACTCTGTACTCTAAGGCTATTTTAAGCATTGACAGTGTCGAGTTCCATCTTGTCACAATATCAAGGTCGGGCTTCTTCTTACATGTAATTCCTTCTTCAACAATTATTTCCTTGAACATTTGCTTCCTAGATACAGAAGAGCGTATATACTTGACACTTTCACGAATGTTCTCAACAACCGGCTCCACAACTTCAAGTCCAGCCTTCATGATGAGATTTATGACATGACCGGCACACCGATGATGAAGCAGCTCCCCTTCTGCTGGTAAAAGTCCCCTGAGCTTCAGATTATGCCTCAGTAAACCAATCATGGAGTTATTTGCTGCAGCATTATCAAGAGTTATCCCAAATAACTTATCTTCAATTGACCAATCTTGAATGCAATTCTGAATAGTGGAAAAGCTCAAGTCCAGTGTGTGGAGTTTTCACATCAATGAACTTGATTATCCTTTTCTGTAATTTCCAATTGTCATCAATGAAGTGACATGTTACAACAATGTACCCCAATGTTTGGTTGCTAGTCCACATATCCGTGGTCAAAGAGAACCTATTGCCTGAACTTCTGAATGTCTCCTTAAGTGCAACTTTCATCTCATGGAAGGCTTTCATACAACCATTCCTACCTGTAGTCCTACATGGCATCTTGAATAGTGGGTTCAGACTAGACACAAATCTTCTAAAACCATCATACTCCAAAAAGAGAAAGGGAATCCCATGCAAAGATATCATCCGCATAAGCTCATACCGTGACACATCTGGATCATAGCTCCAATCCTTTAACTTACTGCCACAAGGAGACCTCAGTGTAGAACTCAACTCTTGCACAATCCGAAGACCCCTGCTCCTTTTTTTCATCTTCTCAAATGTGTTAGAAGAGAACTTGTCCCTGCACCTCGTTTGGCAGCCATCTCAATATCACAATGCTTACACCATCCTTTCACAACTACCCCATCTTCAATGATTGGTTCGAATTCTTTCCAACATTGGGATCTGAAATTTTTAGTCACCCTTTCAATCACTGATCTGACAGATGGATCAACTTCCTCGGATTGGTGAAGGTTATTGTCAGCATCATTATCACACGTTTCAGCATCTTCATTGATTCCTGTCAACAAAAAAAACAAAGGCTTATTCATGCTTCATCTTCCAGCAAGCTAAATGAAAAAAAAAACTGCAGCTTATAATGTCTCAAAGGAATTATTTGTCGCAACGCAAGTCTGACGGGAAGAGAAAAACCAGTGATCATTTGACCAAGTTGGAGTCTGTGTTTGGCGTGCCCTCACTTCTTGTATGTATTGCATTATCCTGGCTGGATCTATTTTATTTTGCCCTATTTTTAATAATCCTAATATAATACGGCTGCTCTCCTGTCACTACTGTGAATTCCAAAAGAAACAAAGCTGCTGAAGATATAAGTGTAGAACATGCGCTACAAAAAACAATCTGTAGAACATGTTGGAGCCGATAGCTCTTCTAGTGATCTCTGAGAAAAATACCCATCAAATCCTTTTGATGAGATTACGTTGCAGACAACTTGCCCTTCTTTAATTGCCCAGGGTAATATGAGAAACTCACAAGAGCTTCAGAGTTCAGAAACATCTATCAGTAATGATACAAGCAAACTGCAAGAAGCAAACATAGAAATGTCTGATGTTCTTGTGGCCAAAAGTATATCTACTCACCAGTATATGTCAGCGAAGTGGCCGTCAGCGGGGACCACACAAGATATTCATTCACAAGATTAGGACTTGCACTGTTGGACGGTGGTGGGGAGTAGCTGCAGGTAAAAGAAAAGTTCTTGTCAGAAGTAAGAATTACCCTACATTAAAAGTTTTAACTATCATCATATACGAGTTGTCTACAACTATACATCACCACCAAGATAGGGTATCAGTCACAACAAAGAGGATTGAATTTCTTTTTGTTATATCAAATATACAAAGAAAAGAGCAAACAAGATTAAAACCTACCCTAAGAAGGAAAAAAATATAAACATGCATCCAAGATTACACTAACGTAATTACAGCAATCTAATATCACATAGTCCCTCACCTTGTCTATCGTCGTGATCTGGATTTTTCTATCCATCATTTTCCATGGTACGGAGTATATTACAGCAATGTCTCACGTAGTACATACACGCTTCCAATATCAGCTGGTAACTAATTCTTTAATTTTTTTTGTATGGTTTCAGCCCGTTTCGTGACTCCTCCTGGCATGCATTCTATCTGTAATTTCAGTTGCAGCAAGTGAAGTGCATGTATTTTTTTCCCTCTTGGAAACAGGTACTTGTGTGCTTTAGTACTATGCTTATAGGCCAGGATTACTATCCCATCCCCTTAAAAAAAAGAAATCCATAGATTATTTCTGGTTGTGATATGTAAAACCGGCCCACGCTGTACATGTATGCGTGCGGGAGCCGATTACGGAAGCCGTTGTTCATAAGGCATTCTCAGACAAGCTCATGAACAAATTCAAGTGCTAATCACGAATTGAGCATAAATCAGCTGGTAAGATTTCTCAAGAAGTAAATTACGTTAGTGTAATCTTGGATGCATGTTTATATGTGAGCAGCCGAGCAGGCATGGCATTGTTAGTTCCTGATTTAAACGAAATTGAGTCAGATTCGACCGACCAGGAGGCACATAGTTATTCCATCATTCTTGGCAATATAAAGTTGGTAAATTCACTTGTTGCCAGGTGACAATGCATGCCTCATTGCAGTTTCAAAATTAAATCGATGACAATTCACACCCTTGTACATTCTACAGAGGAATCGATGACCCAAAGTGAGGACCTGTGTGGTTCGAGGACCGGTGGATGATCGCTTCCTGGTGTGATGAGTGATTGACAACGTTGTGTGGACTGATTCTTGGCTAAGTATTGCAGGTGTAGGTTGCGGCTTGACTGGTGTTGGTGCAGGTGAAGAACAAGTGCGAAAGGTCGTTACCGGCGAGGCCTCCGGGTGTGGAGAAGACAAGTAGGCTTGGTTCGAGGGACCTGGTGGCCAGCGGGGTCAAGTGCGGGCCGCATGGTGGCAAGAACAGCAAGATGAAGTCGGTGGACGGTTTCTTGGTTGAGGCTCAAAACCAAGGTCGAGCCGGGACTTCGTGGGAGCCGAGTCATGAGTGGTGATTAGCGGAGGCTACATCAAGTTCGCGGGGTTTGCAGTGGTTCACCAGAAAACCACTGGGTTACTCGGCTGAGCCACAAAGCCGAGGTCGAAGACCGGGCGTGGCTGTCAGGCCAAAACCGGCCTGACCGGTTTGTGAAACCGGTCTGACCGGTTTGGGGTCGCAGGGCGCCGGGAAGCTTCGAAGCGGAGGACACGCGTCGGGATCGCAAGGCTTGCGTCGAGGCTAAGCGAAGTGCGGTCGCCGGGCATCCGTCCGATGGTGTTACGACGACAATTTCCCAAAGTGCCCTTGGTGGGCGTGTATCCTAGTTTATGTAATAGGGGTAGTTTCGTCTTTCGTCTAGCCTCCATATAACCCAAGTGGTGAGAGGATGGCAGCCATCTCTTGGAACCCTAACTCATTTTCCCTTTGCTATTTTCCTTCCGATTTTCCTTAGGATTTCTAGGACTAGTTTGAGAGCTTCATGGTGAGATCTTGTGAGAGGGAAGGGTGATCGGGCGGAAGCTAGACCTTGTATGAACCTTCATGGTATGTATAGATGATTCGGTGTGGTTCCTCAAGGCTTGATTGTGTTCTTCCCGTTTTCCCTTTTTGGTGATTTTCGGAGCCTTTTCTTGGATTTTCCGTGGAGAAGTTTTGGGAGCGTTTCTTCGAGGGATTCTTGTTGGATGTCACATATGAGGACCTTGTGCCTCTTTGCTTGGTGATCTTGCTCCAACAAACCCTCCGAAACGGCTTCGATTTGGTGGTTTTCGGTGGAGTTCTTGGGAAGGTGTTCTTGAGGGTTGACTTCCGATTCCTCTTGATTGGGTATGTTTTGGGGACCGAGCTTCTAGCCAAAGGTAGCCCACGAGGTACCCAGCTATCCCCAAAGTCTCACTTGAATCTGTGAAAGGAATCGGGAGATCGATCGAGGTGAAGTTTGGGTTTTTCCCGCGGGCTGAGTTCTTCCCGACTGCCCAGGCAAACCGACCTGACCGGTTTAGCCCCGGTGGGTTGTCGAGAGGAGTTTTTGAACAGGAGAGTCTCGTTCATGCTATGGCTTTTCTTGTTCAAAGGTTGAAGGGTTCTTGACGTGTTTTGGCTAGGTTTGGTATCGAAGGCCTTTTGGGGATTTCCTGAACAAAACCGGCCTGACCGGTTTGCCAAACCGGCCTGACCGGTTTTGGCTGCCAGCAGCTGTTTCGAGTTGTTTTCCGCTATGTGTTTTGTGTTGCTGTTGGTTGAATCTTGCTCCTAGATCCAGTAGCACTCCAGTGGCTACGTGGATTTGGCAAGAGAAGTTTGCGGAGGTGTCCGAGTGATTTTGGGTTCATAGGCCGAATTCTTGAGTAGAATTTTTATCGGCTCCCATTCACTCCCCCCCTCTCTGGTTCGCCGTTCCAGTCCTTCAAGTGGTATCAGAGCCGGTTACGGGTCTTTGTTGACTCTAACTAGTCTAAGATCCAAAGATGGCATACCAGGAACGGGAATCGGGTCCTCCGCACTTTGATGGGAAAAACTACCAGATGTGGCAGAGGCGGATGGCAGCGTTCCTCCTCGGAAAGGGTCAGATCCTTTGGGATGTCACGGTGAACACAGCTTATGTTCATCCTGTGAACTTCCTTGCTCCAGGATCGAGGGACATGCACGACGCCAACAACAAGGCGGTCGACTACTTGTTTCGTGCTCTGTGTCAACCCGAATTCGATCGGGTTCAGACAGAGGACTTGGCTTATAGGATTTGGGAGCAATTGAAGGATGTTCACGCTGGAAATGCTCAAGTTCAGGCTCGGATGTATGCGACTTACCGGAGAGAGTACGAGAATTTCACTCATCTCCCCGGTGAGTCTATTGATGCCTTGTTCCAGCGGTTTACGGTTGTTGCGAACAACATGAGAGCCAATGTGGTCGTGCTCCCGTACGATGATCATGACAGAGCTGTGAAGCTCTTGCACTCGCTAGATTGTACAATATGGGGCGGAAAGGTCGAGGCCATCCTTGAGTCTGAGAAGTATGACACTCTGACGGTGAACGAGCTGTTCTCTAAGCTCAAGTCAGCTGAGGTGGATCGGGCTGTGACAGCCCGTCTTGAGAGCCCGACTAACTCTCGTAGTCTTGCTCTTGTCGGAGGCTCCGGTGCTATGACTAACGCTAACTCATCCTCCAGGATGTATTCTTTGTCCTCTTTGATGTCTTTGCCAGACAAGGAGTTTAATGTACTTGGAGAGGACAAGCTGGCGTTGTTGACACGGAGATTCGAGAGGATGCACGAGAACCGGGTGAACTCAAGAAGGAACTCGAGGACGTGCTTCAAGTGTGGCAAGACCGGACACTTTTTCGCCGAGTGTCCGAAGGTGAACAACCACGACAAGCACAAGTCTAAGGACAAAGGAAGAAGATCCAAGAAGAAGGAGCATGAACATGGGAGGAAGACACGGACCCGAGAGAAGATCAAGAGATCGAGCGACATCGACTCTGGCTCTGAGGACGTGTCATCAAGCTCGAGTGAAGAAGAAGAAGAGGACAGCAAGAGGAAAGACAAGAAGAAGAAGGACTTCGGCAAGTACTTGAATGGACTTTACTGTACCGCAAGCAAGACTTCGAGAAGCTACAACAAGAAGGATGGTCTTTGCGGCATGGCACATAGCTCCGGCAGCAAGAGAAGCCAGAAGAACGCCTCGGACTCAGATTCCGACTCCGAGGATGAGGTATGTGATGAGCTCTCTTCTTTGCGCAAGGAGAATGAGGAGTTGGTTGACTTGCTTGATAATCGCGATCACATGATTAGAGAGGCTAAGAAGCTTAGAAAGGAGCTTAGAGCTTTGCTTGAAGATGCTAGGACTAGAGTGGCTGAGCTAGAAACACAGGTTCTTGATGGCAAGCTTGAGATAGATTCGCTTAAGGCTAGCCCTGTTGTTTCTGATGATGCTGATTGTGCTGATTGCTCTGTGTTCCTAGCTGATCTTACTGCTCTTAGGGAAAAGCATGCCTCCAAGTGTGAGGAACTAGATGTACTTAGGGTTGAGTTGGCTGAGCTGCAATCTAGACCCACTTTGCTTGGTGCATGTACTTCTTGCCCTAGTTTGCATGAAAAAATTATTGAGCTTCGTTCTCGCATTATTTCACTTGAGGCTGATTTGAAAGTTCCTATTCCTACCTCTTGTTCTACCTGTGAATTGCATGCTGTGAAGAACTTGGATCTTGCAAAATGTGTTGATCGCTTGCAAGATGAGAATGATAAGTTGCGTGAAGTGCTGAGTTGGTTGTCTAGTCAGGAACCTCAGCTTGGTATGATGATTGCCGGTTGTAAGTGCTTTGATGGTTGGGCTTTGGGATCTGATAGATTTGGTGAGAGCAGTGGTTGAGAGAGAAGGGAAATTTGGGAATATTCCAGTTCCACCACAACCCACACCCAAAGACAAGTTTGCACCCAAGCCAAACCAGTTGCTTAAACCGAGAGAAAAACCAAGTGAGAAGGCAAGTGAAAAGCCTAGTGAGAAACCAAGTGGGAAGCCTTGTGAGAAGCCTTGTGAAGAGCCTCACCCCAAGCCTAAGTCAAGACCAATCCGTTTCCATTGTGAGTTTTGTGGGAAGGATGGTCACAAGAGAGAGTTTTGCTATAAGAGAAGGAGAGAGGCGAGAATGGCTAAGGAGTGGGTAAATAAGGACAGGTACCACCCTTCTCATGGTGTGCCTGAGCCTCGTATGCCACTGCCTAAGGGAAAAGGGTGTTGTGCATACGATTCCAGCATGGAGAGATAGGAGAGCTTCAGGTGGAGGCAAGTTTGCTGGCCGAGGACCACCGGCCAGACCGGTGCTAGGCAGAGTGCTGGACAGTTTGGTTTCCGGGGCCGTGATGCTAGAGGGTTCAGCCCGTTTGGTCGTGGAACAGGTGGTAGGCGCTTTGAGTCTGGTGGTGTTGAGTTTGCTGGACGTTCTCCACCTCGTGATCAATACGAGGTTGGGAGAGGTCGCAGTTTTGAGTCTCAGAGGGGCTACGGACCACGTTTTCCTTTTCGTGGTACTCGTACTCCTCCAGTGAGACGGGAGTGGTTTTCCCATGGTGGTTCCAGGTTTGATAGTTTTGATAGGATGGATCGCAGTTTTGATAGGCGCGGTAGGATGGATGTTGCTAACCCTACTTTTGAGGAGATGGCTCGGCATTGGTTTGACACCTTTGATACTAACCCCAGTGTTGAGTCATTTACTCGCTCTCGCTCTTGGTTTTGAGTTGCAGGAGGGAGGCTCGGAGAACATTTGGTTGATATCGGGGGTGGTTCTCTGGCCTCATACCCCGATGGTGTCAAGGAGGTACATCACTTTCGGGGATGGTGGACGAGGACGGGTGACTTCTGAAGAAATGATCAAGGTAAGTGAATTTGTGACCTTCAAGTGTGTGGCCTTGGTCAAGCCACTTGGTTCGTTTTGCTCCTTGCCCTATCTCATGTGTGTAAGGTGAGCTTTGTATGCTCTTTGACCTTAATGCATGAGTTTAGGGGGAGCCTGTGTGCTTAGTGTGCTCTTTGCTCTATCATGTGTACTAAGGGTGAGCTTTGTATGCTCTTTGGCCCTAATGCATGTGTTTAGGGGGAGCTTGTGAGTTTTGTGCTCCTTTCCTCTTTTGCCGGTGGTGTCGAGCCCTTTTTGCCTCCCCTCGAGGAGCCGGCCATTTGTGAGCTTTGTGTGTGGTTGGTTTCCTGAGTTGGTGTTCGGAGCTCCTTGTGTAGCATATGTATAGCTTTCCTTTTGTGCATGTTTGCATTTGCATTGCATTTTGTATCATGATGTATAGGCATCTTTGTATCTTAGGTTGCATGCATCTGTATCATATGCATTGTGGTAGGAAAAGCTTCTCCTATATACATTGTTCACCATGATGTGCTATTGTGAGACATGGGTACCCTTGGGTCCCCACCGACCAGGCTCACGGCCGTCCCCGACAAGTGGGTCCGGCCTACCAGAAGACCTGCCGACCTGACAGTGGGCCCAACCGACCTAGTTGGTGGCCCACACGACCTTCCGAAGACCTTCCAGAAGATTCCAAGACGACCTCATCCAGAACGACTTCAATACTTGACGTGCAAGACAAGATATCGGTGGATTCCGACCAAGCAGATCGACGGATATGGCAAGTGTTGTAACCAACTAGATTTAGGTCTCCTGGTCGTAACCGACCAGGAGTCTGGGAACCGACCTTGTCCGCTGGCCAATATAAGGCGGGCAGGGCGACCCCTTGTAACAATACGCAATCCTCAAGCAATCTACACCGACAACTGGACGTAGGGTTTTACTCTCCGGAGGCCCGAACCAGTATAAACTCGCCGTGTTCTCTATGTTCCGTGTGCTCGTGCGCAACCTTCGAGTTCTTAGCCCTAGATTCCACCCCGCCGAACAAATAAACCACCGGGGTTAACCCCCTGTGGGCTGTCCAGATCTCAACCTCTGACAGTTGGCGCGCCAGGTAGGGGGGAATTCAGGGTTCTTCGTGCAACTCGATGGCTTCTTCAAGCGACGTCATCTTCCTCAAGAGCATGGCGGACTTCCTCGCCAATCCCGTCGACATCTGCTTCGGCTGTATGCCGGCGGAATCCATCGCTCCAGCCGCCTGCCTCGTCATCGAGGGCAACGCGGTCACCTCCAACCAGCAGGTCAGAACCGACCTGCTGGCGGAAACCCACCCACCCACTCCTCGCGACCTGATCGTGAGGCTCGATCGCGTCAAGGACATGCTCTCCGACACGGTCAAGGTCTGTGAACGCGCCAAGCGCCCTCGCAGGACCTCTGTTCCTCCAATTCTTTACCAAATAGCAGCACCTGCCAGCTCAGGTTCTGCGCACGATTCCCCCATCTTGGCCCTTCACCATGTGGGGCCTTGACTCTGTAGGTCCGTTCCGAACCGCTCCAGGCGGCTACAGGTATATCCTTGTAGCCGTCGACAAATTCACCAAGTGGATTGAAGTCCGCCCTGTCGCAAAGGTCACATCGGAGGAAGCGGCAAAATTCATGCAAGACATAACACATCGCTTCGGTGTGCCTAACAGAATCATCACCGACCTAGGGACGGCCTTCACAGGGTCTGCCTTTTGGGATTTTTGCCAAGACAACACAATCGATGTCTACTACTCCTCGGTCGCCCACCCTAGGTGCAATGGCCAGGTCGAGCGTGCCAACGGTATGGTCTTTCAAGCTCTCAAAGATCGTATCTTTGACGCCGCCTCAAATTATGCCACCCGGTGGTTAGCCGAGCTACCACACGTAATCTGGGGTCTGAGGACCCAAGTCAGTTCTGCCACGGGCTTCTCGCCTTTCTTCCTGGTCTACGGCTCAGAGGCCATCCTACCCACCGACGTCACCTTCGGAGTCCCACGCATACAGTTCTACGAGGAGGGAGAAGCCAAGCAGACTCGTCGTGTCGACCTCGACAGCCTCGAGGAACAGAGAATGGCAGCCGTTATGAGGCAAGCTCGTCACGACCAGCAACTCCGTCGGTACCATGATCGCAACGTCAAGGAGACCTCCTTCAACGTTGGCGACCTAGTCCTAAGGCGTATCCAGAAGACCGACGGCATGCACAAACTATCTGCCCCCTGGGAAGGACCCTTCATCGTCACTGAAGTCATCAGCCCATCCACGTATCGCCTTCAGTGGGGCGATGGGCAAGGCGTGCCCAACCCATGGAACATGGAGCACCTACGACGATTCTATCCGTAGAATAGTTTTTATTTCAGCTATGTATTCCTCGTCTTTTGTACTTTTAGTTTAGTAAATATTAATTAAAGTAGTCAGCTGCTGTGTCTCGAGCTCTACCTTCTCTTCTTTCATGTCATGCACCCTCCCCCTCGACATGCTCAGGGGCTTGGCTAAAACCAATACAAGGGTTGAAAGACCTAGGGGTGAAGTACCTGTTCCTCCCCCTCGATATGCTCGGGGGCTTGGCTCAAGCCAACACAAGGGTCGCTCGACCTGAGGACATCGTCCCTCATGACTACCTACTTTGTGTTGTTGCGAACCTGCTTGGTCATAAGGTTGCAAAACCCGAGTCCTAGACTCCTCCCCGCGCGCCGATTGCACGTAAGCCTTCCCGCTGAGCCGTGATAGTCGGTAAGCCAGCCTCTCCGTGAGAAGTGGTTAGTAGAGTATGATAAAGACACATCGCTTCAAGACTACCAAGTTCGCGCAAACACAAATTAAGTACGCCATGCAAGCCAAAAGAAGGTTATCAGGAGTTATTTTACATGACTGGAGGAAGGAGGGGGTACAGCTCTAAGGCTACGGCTACTCTTCACCATCATCACCCTCACAATTGATGGCGTCCATTATCGCCATGGCAGCCTCCCGTACTTCAAGCTCGATGGCCTTGAGATCCTTCGTCGTATCTGGGCCTTCTCCGACCTTGACCATGTCAACGTCAGGGTGATGAGACTTCACCCGCACCAATGACTCTGTAGCCGCCGTTAAGCTCGTCGCCTTCAAGAGGTCGACCAACTTCTCAGGTGCAGCAAGAAGTTGATCGATAGCCGGTTTGGGATCCTCCCCCTCGACCTGCGTCGCCACCATGCCCATCACGAAGTGGGCAGCATTCTTCAGGTCGTTCAGCTCCACCTCTTGCCCTGCAATGATCACCTGGTCATTTTGCAGCGCCTTCAAAGCTACCTCAAGACTGACGTCAAGGTCCTTTCGAGCTTGCTTCTCATAAGCCAGCTTCTGGGATACAGCGTACTCACTGTCTATGGTGCCCTTCATCAGCTGCTTTATCTCTTCAGCTCCGACCTCGGCCTCCCGCAGGTTCACCTCCAAGCTTCAGACCTTCTCTTTAGTGTTTTTAGGTCGTTCTTGAGGTCATCCTCTCGCTGGTGAAACTCTGCAATATGCAAGAAGCCCTCAGGTCCAGCCCTCAGCAGTACAAGTCAACGATGGACAAAGTATCAAGGCAACTGGTCTTACCGGTGCTCATGGTGTTAAACTGCACATCGGCCTCCTGACCTTTGCGCCTTTCCTCGGCCAGCTCGTCTTCAAGCTTCTTCTTGTCAGCCGCTGCCGCCTCACGGACCTGCTTGAGCTCTTGCTCGAGCTCCTTCATCCGCAGCTGCGCAGCCGCTGCGTCCTTGAGCTGGTCAGCCCTGCTCTTGGCACGGTTGGCCAATGACTGTTTTGCAAAGATAAAATAGGTCGTCAGCTACATTTAGAAAACAAGTCATCTATTGAACTCAAGACCAGCTGCTCACCGTGAGAGATTGGTTAAGTGTCAAGATCGACCGGCGGACCTCCTTCATATCCTCGTCATCGTCAAAGATATCCTCCTCCCAGGGAGTGCCAGTCCAGTCGATGTCTTCCCGCCTTAAGCTTGGCCCCGTCGACGTCGGACCCGGTGCTCGCACACCGGTTGTTTCTGGGTTCCCCTGAGGTGGCTCGATTTGAGCCGGGTTCGCAGTTGGGCCCTGAGCTGATGTGCCGGGCATCGAGTTGATGGGGTCTACATCGATAATGGGCGGCGAAGTCGACGTCCCGACGTCACCAACGGAACCCTGTGTTCCGACCTCAGTAGCCGGCGGGGGAGCCGATGTCCCCACATCACCGACCGAGCCCTGAGTCCCGACCTCATGGTCGGACGACCTCGTCCGCGAGGGCGAGTCTTGAGCACCCAATGCGCTCTGAGGCTGGGCATCCGACCTACAGTAATCTTCGTCAACACAAGAGAAGAGCTAATGATAGCTAGCAAAGGAACCAAATGCAGTACTAAGTCCTTACCTCACGGTAACAGGTGGGCGCAGCTTCGGCCTCAAGGGCCGAACTCGTATCTTCACAGGCATCTTGGCCTGCGCACCAGCGGTAGCTCGCTGTGCCTCCCTCATCCGACAGAGGTCTTCTTCGTTCACATGTTGCTCTAGCTCCTGTTGCCTCTTGGACGCGGGACTCAGCGACCTTCTCGCCGTACGATCCTCAACAACTGGCGAATCGTCGGTAGCTTCATCTTCATCCTCCTCGACCTCCTTGGTCGCTGGAGTAGGGATCGTCGGCGTGCAGACTGCCGGAGGAGGGCTCGCCTTCCTCTTCCTCTCCTTCTTGTCGGCCTCGAGCTTGGCAGTCTTGGCTGCCTCGGCCTTGGTAGCAGCCCTTGTGGTCGACTGCTTTGCTGTCGCCACTCTTGTCTTACACCCAGGCTTTGTGGCGCTGCTTGCTGCAGGTCGGTTCGCCACATCGCCACCGACCTCCTGGTCGGTATCTTCATCAGCATCAATCGACGAGTCAGACTGGTAATTCTCCAGTAGCACAGCTACTGGAGGCTGATACTCCTTCGACCTCAGCTTCCGACATGGTTCCTCACCCTGTGGTAAGGGCGCAGGGCACCAGAACTGCATCTCTCGAACCTACAACAAATAAGTAACAAGGAATAATATCGATGCAAGCAATTAAACAAGACAAAACGACCTGCTAGTCTCAGGACTTACAGGGTCGGCTGGTCGAGTCAGGGAGTGCGCCTTCAGACACTTCTTGCCTCGGGCACCCCTGGTGTAGAGCTGTGACACCCTGGCCACCATCTCCTCCTGGGAGACCTTGCGGTTTACCTCGCGAGTGGGGTCTGACTGCCCCCAATATTCATACGCCGGATGCACCCGGTCCTTGATCGGTTGGATCAGGCGACGGCAGAACGACCTCGCCACTGAGCCCCCTGTCAGCCCTTTCTTCTTAAGGTCGCGCACCAGGGGGAGCAGCTCCTTGACGTCATCCAGTTCACGGGAGGTCAGCTGCAGATCCCACTCCGGTATCTTCTCGGGCTTGTGCCCGGTTCGCTTCGGCAGCACTGGCTGCTGGTTGGCAATATAAAACCATTCCGACCTCCAGCCAGCAGTGTTGTCCGACAGGTCCATATCTATCCATTCTGTCTTGAGACCTGGTCTCAGGCAGAACATGACCGATCCTACTACGCCTAGACGCTTGCCGGTACTCTTAACATTGAAGAGATGGCGCCAGAGCAAAAAATGGGGCGGTATCCCCAAGTACGCCTCACAGAAATAGATGAAGGATGACACTACGGTTATGGAGTTGGGGACGAGGTGTACCAGCTCCAGCTTGTAGTAGAAGAGGAGACCTCTAAAGAAGTCGCCGGCGGGGATGTTGAATCCGCGCTCGAAGAAAGAGGCGAAGACGACCTGTTCCTTGTCGTCCTCCGTCGGGAAAGCCTCGCCCGCAGGTGCCTTAAACTCTACCACCGCCTTGGGCCTCAGGAGCCCGCGATCCACCAGTGCTTGCACCTTCACCTCGGTCATCACCGAGGGCTCCCACACCATCCGCGGATCCGAGATCTGAGGAACAACTGCCACCATTTCTTGAAGACGAGGAGCTTTGGACCTAAAATGTACTAGGGTTTTGACGCGCATACGGAGCGGCGCGGCGCGTGGATGGCGGAGGCGGCGCGCGGTCTGCTACAGACGCGGCGGGGCTGAGGATTCTCGGGTGGAGGTTGGATGCAGAGCGCGCGGCGGCTAGGGCACAAGATTCCGGCGGAGATGGCGAGAGGAGGAAGAAGATGGAAAGGGACGGTCAACGCCGGTCCCCGCTGCTCTATTCATAAGGGCCCCACCACGGGTGCCCGTTGCGGATCCTTTCGCCGCAAGGAGCTCGCCGCAACGGCTATGCGCCGCTAATTTCGCGAGACGATCTCGCCGGATTTCACGCCAACGGATATATACCCAACGGATAGTCTGGCGACCTACACCCTGAGTTTAGGTCGTGAATGCAACCAAGATATCAGGTCGTCCTGATAACACATTCGATCTCCATGAGGTCGATAAGCCTCCAAATCACGTCATTTCAGGTCTTTGATAAATAATTTCTTCAAATCGACCATTACATGACAGAAGAGAGCGAACATTACACGGGAACGTCGATGGTACACAAGTCGCCTGCGACCTCATTGGATCCAGAACCTGTGGAAAAATACAAACATATTCGAAGACCTGGTCTACTTAGAGCAATCCTTGAGGTGTACTCTGCTATAGCAGAGCACATCACAAGAATTCTCCTTGCCCCAGGACCTCGATGGTGGCCTTGCGGTGAACAACTGCACGATGCTGCACATAGCAGGTCACACTTTGTGCCTGACTATGGAATGCAGATACGAGCTTGCTCTTCAGCGCGGACCACAAGACCTCAACAAGCATCTCATTCTTACCAAGAACCTGCAGCTTCACCTCGGGCCTCTACAGCATCACCTCCAAACTCTTCATGACTCTTCGCTGAGACACGGTACAAAGAGTGGGGGTGATACCTCTACCTCGCAAGAATTCTTCTAGCTCCAAGCTTCTACAAACCTTGCATCCAATGCTCTGGTGGACGGACACATGCCCATGGCATGGCTAAATTTCTACTCTGCGGCTTCATAGCTCAGCAATGCTCGGTGCTTGCTTCCTTGAGCCTTATGGTGCTATTTATAGCCCAAGTCAGGCCTCGAGTGGCCGGTATAGTGGTGGCACTGTTACCATGTGATCGGGAGGACCTGTCGGCATGTGCATGATTAAAGGCGATGTCTTTTTCCTGACTCACGACTACTTTGTCGCTAGTGCATCAATGATGCCTGAGGCCGCTGCGGCGTCTCATGGCTATAGTGCACCTCTTGGTCAGTGGGTGGTTTGTCGTTTTTCTGGGTGGCAAGGGAATCTCCGACCACTGTTGACCCGTGACCCTGCAGTCTACGGAGAGATAAGCCTGACTCTGCGTCAGAGGGCCCGGCGCCTTACTACATCTACGGACGACGACGACGATTAAACGCACCCTTTACGGTTCTGCGTCTTCATTGCACCCGCTAGGCTCTGCGTCCTGGTGCACCCGCTATGGCTCTGCACGTAAACAGACCTATACCAATCAGCCTATATTTCTGTTTCCTGAGCAGAATGGTCGTAGGTTCGATTGAAGACCTTCCGGGGTAGGCGTGCCTCGCTGCTCTGCCAGATCCGTCTGGGTGCCTGGAGATCAGAAGCTTTACATCTACGATTTCGTCGGGCCCCCGTGGTCGGTGTGCCTATTGCTGGGATAGTCAATACTCTAGCAACTTGGCTCCGCTGGAAGACTGGCAACTATGTTAGTCGTATGGACACCAAAACGACCTCCTTGAGGTCGGAGTGCCTTAATACCTAGGTCTTGCAATACCTCGGTATGTATACGGCTCTGCCAACCTAGTTAGGCGCCCTGGATGCGTGACCTTCCTGAGGTCGGTGTGCTCTTATAGCTCTGCCAGCCTGCTCTGGACACCCAGGATTTTGTGTAGGGAATGAAGGCCTCCCTGTGGGGTGCGCGCCTAATGGCCCTACCAAGTATCTCCGGATGCTTGGGTGCTTATGTTTTGAGACCTTCTTAAGGTCGGCATGCCTTGAGTGGCCCTGCCAGACTCCTTGCAGCTATGCAGGATATCTGGATGTCTCTACACTCCATACGTTCAGGATCAATATTTTTCTGTAGCTTCATCATCGATCATTTCGACCACTACAGAAGACCTCTTCATGTGACGCGCCTTTTAAGAATCTGCTGGGTATCCTCGGATACTGGACATTGTTGATTTGAGGCCTCTTTGAGGTCGGCACGCCTACCAAGGCTTCCTCGAGGTCGGCCCTGCCAGACTCCTTGTAGCTATGCTAGGAGATCTGGGTGTCTCTACACTCCGTTTGATCAAAGACTATGACCTAGTTTTCTTCTCTTTTTTGAGCATCAAACCAGTCATGCTGACTGCTTCAATGCTCGAGGACTACTATACGAGAGCGTCTTCGACGCCCTCTTGTTTTCTTCGTCGTACCGACCTGCTGGGAAACCTGTTCCTCATCACGTCGTTACTTGACCTACTTTTTCTTCTCTTTTCCTTTTTTGGATCATCATACCGGCCATCCTGCCCGCCACGATGCTCGGATATTACTCTATGAGTGCATCCTTGATGCCCTCTGAATTTTTTCATCGTCGTTTCGATCTATTGGAAGTCTGCTTCCTATAGATCGTCACTCGACCTCTCTGCATTCGGCAAGAATACAACAGGCCGGCTGCTAAGCTGATTTGTTCTTTTTTCTTTTTGGACCGACGTGCATGCTATTCGACCTGTCGATAGCTCTATGACTTCGTCATGACCTTCTAAGATCGCTGCGCCTACATCGCTCGGGGCTTGTGAGACATGAGTACCCTTGGGTCCCCACCGACCAGGCTCACGGCCGTCCCCGACAAGTGGGTCCGGCCTACCAGAAGACCTGCCGACCTGACAGTGGGCCCAACCGACCTAGTTGGTGGCCCACAGGACCTTCCGAAGACCTTCCAGAAGATTACAAGACGACCTCATCCAGAACGACCTCAATACTTGACGTGCAAGACAAGATATCGGTGGATTCCGACCAAGCAGATCGATGGATATGGCAAGTGTTGTAACCAACTAGATTTAGGTCTCCTGGTCGTAACCGACCAGGAGTCTGGGAACCGACCTTGTCCGCTGGCCAATGGAAAGCGGGCAGGGCGACCCCTTGTAACAATACGTAATCCTCAAGCAATCTACACCGACAACTGGACATAGGGTTTTACTCTCCGGAGGCCCGAACCAGTATAAACTCGCTGTGTTCTCTGTGTTCCGTGTGCTCGTGCGCAACCTTCGAGTTCTTAGCCCTAGATTCCACCCCGCCGAACAAATAAACCGCCGGGGTTAACCCCCCTGTGGGCTGTCCAGATCTCAACCTCTGACAGCTATATATGATCTTGTGAGCTAGTTTGGTATGCTATGGTTAGTTTGGCTTAGCTCTTGATGATCTTGGTTTATGCCCATGGTTGATAGCTATGTTTTTGAAAAATGTCATATGTATGCTCTCTTGTGAGTAAATATCTTTATATGATCTTGACATGTTTTAGTGGCTTGGCTATGCTTAATTTGTGGTTGGATAGCTTATTTTGATCATATGGGGGCCAAAGGCTCATTTGCTATCATGAATGTTTAGCCCCCATGATTTATCTTGTGGAGGGGCATAAGTTCCTTTTTGTCGCAAAGACATTTCATGTACCAAATATGAATCTGAAAATGAAATGTAAATTACTTGGAAAATGTGCTCCCATGTCATATGTGCTTAATTCACTTGCTTTTGGGTGCTAAACCGTTGCATGTTGCTTACCAATGAGAAGTCTCATATTTAGAAGTAAGCACATGGCTCGGTGGCTTTGACATGACATGAGGTGCTTGTGGGTGTTTATGATGGTCTTATGATTAGAATGGTTGTCCTAGTATGAAGTTTGTGTGGCTTTGCCATTTTGACATGTTTTGCTCATGTTTAGGACTTTGCTCATGAGAGGGTGATTTTTCGCAAAATTGCTCAACTCTACCTTAGCTTCGCCCAATGGTTGTGAAACTTGGTGATCATGTAGTTGATGTTCATACGAAGCTATAGAGTATCTAACTTGCTCATTTGGACATGTGTAGCATCCTATGTTGAATTTTGTCTATTTGAGAAGCTCTAGGTTGCATGTTTTCAAATTTGAGCCTTGATTCATGCATTGGCAAAAAGGGGAGAAATGTTGATGGAGAAAAGTTGCATTGCATCCCTAGAACGTATCCCAGCTGTCAAGGGAGAGTTTGTGCATTTCCTTTGCATTTTTGGTCTTTGGAGCGAGCTGCTGAAGAAAACCGGTTGGACCGGTTTTGGAAACAGGTGTGACCGGTTTTGGAGTGAGATGTTGAAGAAAACCGGTGTGACCGGTTTTGGCTGCTGAGCATGCACAAGTCCAGGGGAGTGTGCTTTGGCTCAGGGGGAGTTGCATATGTGAAGGGGGAGCACTTGTGTGAGTTTTGCCTTGGTTGCTTTGGTGGTTTGCTCTTTTGTGGTGAGCTTGTTTTGTCTCGGTTGTGTCGAGCCGTTGCCCTTGCCTAAGGGGACCGAGACTTTCCTCTTTCAAGTGATCTTGCTCTTTGCCTTTGTTTCGGCTTTTGATCGCTTGATTGAGTTTCTTTTAGTCGTTTCTTTTCTTTTCCTTTTCTCTTTGGTTACCAAATGTGTGTGTTGTCAATGCACTCATCAAGGGGGAGATTGAGGACCTGTGTGGTTCGAGGACCGGTGGATGGTCGCTTCCTGGTGTGATGAGTGATTGACAACGTTGTGTGGACTGATTCTTGGCTAAGTATTGCAGGTGCAGGTTGCTGCTTGACTCGTGTTGGTGCAGGTGAAGAACAAGTGCGAAAGGTCGTTGCCGGCGAGGCCTCCAGGTGTGGAGAAGACAAGTAGGCTTGGTTCGAGGGACCCGGTGGCCAGCGGGGTCAAGTGCGGGCCGCATGGTGGCAAGAACACCAAGATGAAGTCGGTGGACGGTTTCTTGGTTGAGCCTCAAAACCAAGGTCGAGCCGGAACTTCGTGGGAGCCGAGTCATGAGTGGTGATTGGCGGAGGCTACATCAAGTTCGCGGGGTTTGCAGTGGTTCACCAGAAAACCACTGGGTTACTCGGCTGAGCCACAAAGCCGAGGTCGAAGACCGGGCGTGGCTGTCAGGCCAAAACCGCCCGGACCGGTTTGTGAAACCGGTCTGACCGGTTTGGGGTCGCAGGGCGCCGGGAAGCTTCGAAGCGGAGGACACACGTCGGGATCGCAAGGCTTGCGTCGAGGCTAAGCGAAGTGCGGTCGCCGGGCATCCGTCCGATGGTGTTACGACGACAATTTCCCAAAGTGCCCTTGGTGGGCGTGTATCCTAGTTTATGTAATAGGGGTAGTTTCGTCTTTCGGCTAGCCTCCATATAACCCAAGTGGTGAGAGGACGGCAGCTATCTCTTGGAACCCTAGCTCATTTTCCCTTTGCTATTTTCCTTCCTTTTTTCCTTAGGATTTCTAGGACTAGCTTGAGAGCTTCATGGTGAGATCTTGTGAGAGGGAAGGATGATCGGGCGGAAGCTAGACCTTGTATGAACCTTCATGGTATGTATAGATGATTCAGCGTGGTTCCTCAAGGCTTGATTGTGTTCTTCCCGTTTTCCCTTTTTGGTGATTTTCGGAGCCTTTTCTTGGATTTTCCGTGGAGAAGTTTTGGGAGCGTTTCTTTGAGAGATTCTTGTTGGATGTCACATATGAGGACCTTGTGCCTCTTTGCTTGGTGATCTTACTCCAACAAACCCTCCGAAACGGCTTCGATTTGGTTGTTTTCGGTGGAGTTCTTGGGAAGGTATTCTTGAGGGTTGACTTCTGATTCCTCTTGATTGGGTAGGTTTTGGGGACCGAGCTTCTAGCCAAAGGTAGCCCACGAGGTACCCCAGCTATCCCCAAAGTCTCACTTGAATCCGTGGAACGAATCAGGAGATCGATCGAGGTGAAGTTTGGGTTTTTCCCGCGGGCTGAGTTCTTCCCGACTGCCCAGGCGAAACCGGCCTGATCGGTTTCCCAAACCGGTCTGACCGGTTTAGCCCGGTGGGTTGTCGAGAGGAGTTTTTGAACAGGAGAGTCTCGTTCATGCTATGGCTTTTCTTGTTCAAAGGTTGAAGGGTTCTTGACGTGTTTTGGCTAGGTTTGGTCTCAAAGGCCTTTTGGGGATTTCCTGGACAAAACTGGCCTGACCGGTTTGCCAAACCGACCTGACCAGTTTCCCCTGCCTATGAGAGGCTAAGTCTCAGAAGGTTGGTCTAACCGGTTTCAGAAACCGGCCTGACCGGTTTTGGCTGCCAGCAGCTGTTTCGAGTTGTTTTTCGCTGCGTGTTTTGTGTTGCTGTTGGTTGAATCTTGCTTCTAGGTCCAGTAGCACTCCAGTGGCTACGTGGATTTGGCAAGAGAAGTTTACGGAGGTGTCCGAGTGATTTTGGGTTTATAGGCCGAATTCTTGAGTAGAATTTTTATCGGCTCCCATTCACTTCCCCCCTCTCTGGTTCGCCGTTCCGGTCCTTCACAAAGCATGCATCCTAGTGACTTATTCAGAAAACCAAAGTAAATAACCAACTAGGCAACTACAAGATTGTGCAAATGTCTCACCACATATCATTATGCGCAGGGAGAGGGGTGGGATCTACACTTTGATGGTGCTCATCGTGGCTGCCTCGTGATGTAGTCGGAGCTGAAGGAGCCAACGGCGAGGAGGTTCCAGCCATGGTGAACCGATCTGGGGTGGTGGTGCCGCCGCGAGATCGAAGGGATCCCCGTCCCCCACCTCGTCGTTCGAGGGCCTAGTCGGATTCACCGCCGCCGGAGCCGGTGCCGAGGGAGGAGGGCCGAGATGGTGAAGCCGGCGGAGTGCCTGACTGACCGAGGTAGAAGTTCTTGGCGTACTCGGCGCAGACCTCGCCGCACCGGTCGTAGGCGTCGCCGAGGAGACCCCACCCGACGACCCCCTCCTCCTCCTTCTCCTCCGCCCACCGCCTCGTCGTCGGCTGCCAGCTCCGCGCCGGCGCCGCCCCCTTCGTCGCGACGCCCTCCCGCACGAGCGTCACCTGCCGCAGCACGATGAAAGCGTCGAGACCAGAGAGGAGGCCGGGAGGAGGGCGCCGGGGATCGAAGGCGGTCGGGAGGAGGGAGGACGGGGCGACGGCGCGACAGGAACGGGAGGTGATGCGGTTCGACCCGAGGGTCACCATGGGTCAACAGGATCAACACCCTCTCGATCCTTTTTCTTTTTGGGCCGACCCGCTTCGAACCGTGGCCCAATTTGAGGAGCGGAGCGACTTTGAAAAAGGGTCGATCCGAACCCTTCGCAGGACTATCTGCGGGGGAGGACAAACCGGATCTCGAGGGCGATGTTGGCGAGGCGAGGCGGGGTAGGCGAAGACGAGATCCAGCAGGGGAAGCAGATGAACTGCTTTATTTATTCTGACCTCGAAGAAGTCGGCGACGACGGCGAGGCTGCCAAGAAAGATCTCGGCGACAACGGCGAGGACGACGACGAGCTCCGGGGAAGACCCCATACGGCAAAATACTACTAGGAGCGAGTTACTAGAAGCTAAATCTACAACTACTAAAAGACGGGGGGGGCTCCGCTCCCTACCCGCTACGGTGAGACGAGCTTGCCGGAGCCTGGAGGGAGGGGGCCGAGAGGAGGCGGCGGAGAGAGCTCTCGAGAAGGGGCGGTTCCTTCCGAGAGAAGGGAGCTCTCGAATTTGCATTTAAAGTCTCTTCAAAATAATCGAACAATTGAAAGCTTCTGAAACCATGTTAAATGTTATGAAAATGTAAAATGTGGTTAAAAAAGTCCTACTATACCTATAATCACAACTTTATAGCAAAGGTAAAGATCCATATAAATAGCTCGATCAGGTCGTACACTTTGTTGTATTGCACAGAACTGTATGATAATAAACAAATTAAAACGTGAAAATTGTGTTTGGTACAGCGCCCGCGCCCACGCCCACGCGGTGCAAGGAATCCAACGGCACCCTCGGCGAATCTCGTTTCTCATGTGGGGGGAAGTAAAACAAACAACAAAATAAATAAATCCGAGCAGCATGCCACGCACTGACAAGAGGCTCAAGAGTGAAGACCAACCCCGATGCGGTCAACAAGCACGAGTGGATTCTAAAAAAAAAAAGCACGAGGGGCACAACCGTAAGCACACCACTCCTCCGCGAATCTCGTTTCTAATTGTTTTTAATAGAGGAATCTCGTTTCTCATTGGAAAAAGTCTACATCACCCCCTCACCTATGGGGTTGGACTACATAACCCTCAACTTATGAAACGGTCTATATCACACTCTAAACTTTTCAAAACCGGTCAAATTACCCCTAAATCAGTTTTGAAAAATCATAGTAAATCACAGAAAATTTATGAAATGAAAAAATCCAATTGTGTTGGACTCTAAATCAATAGATCTACACGATGAACATATAATAAGGTATGTTTTAGCACATTTTTTACAGCTACGAAGAAAAGCATAGATAGAAAGCTAAAAAAAGTACTAAATCATTTCATATTATATGTTCACTATGTAGATATACTCATTTGGAGTTCAACACAATTGAATTTTTCCATTTTATGATTTTTCAGTGATTTCTTATGATTTTTCAAAACTGATTTAGATGGTAATTTGTCCTGTTTGAAAAATTCAAGAGGTGACGTATACTTTTATAGGTTGGGGGTTATGTAGTCTACTCACCATAGGTGAGGGATGGTGTAGACTTTTTCCTTTCTCGTTGCGTAGGGAGTAAACAAGCAACAAAATATGCAAACGCATGCCACGCACCGACAAAGGATGATCAACATCCTTCAACACTCATCTCTCGGTCCCCTCCTCCCACCTCAGCTCGGGCCCCTTCCTTCCTCCCCGCGAGCGGTGAGAAGGGCAGGGAGCCCCCAAATCGATAGATCCACTTAGTAGCTAGCTTTTTCCTTTTAGTTGTAGTCTAGTAGCCCTAGTGCTTGTGCCTTAATGGCTTTGCTCCTGCCTTCGGTCGCCGCCCTCGTCATCGGCGTTCTCGCCGCCGAGGTCTTCCTCGGTGGTTCCGTCGCCGTCGCTCCAGCCAAGGTATGGTTAAATAAAATAAATCCGCCTCCCCATCGTCTCGCCCTTCCCCTTCCTCTGCTGGTGGATTTCCCTCGCCGCCGTCATAGATCCGGCAAGAGGGGAGGTCGATTTGAGAGCACCTCATGTAGATCGGGTTCCCCTGTTGGTGGATCTAGTCTTGGGGACTGCCTCTTGCTACCTTCCCATCTTGGCTGCGATTCCCGCCTTCACCATCTCCAAGCAGTCGTCGCTCCTTGGACTCAAGCTTCCTACTTGCAACTACGCTTCCGATGCTACCTCGACGACCTCGTCTTCCCTCGGGATTCGACTTGGAGCTTCTTCTTCAACCTCTGGCAATGGCTACCAAAACATTCTTCGGTTGCTCGGTGTATGCCTCCTACACGGCTCAGTCGGCCCATCTTCAACCGAAGCTCTGCTCGGTCCTTCCATCCGGCTGTAAGCGCCATGGGCGCATTTACTGCTCACCGCCGGCGAGCTCGTCGTCGTTCAAGTCTTGGTTGTAGTTGCTCTTCCTATCCGGTCCAAGGACCTAGTTGTAATTCAGCCTCCTTCGGAGGATCTTATTGTAATTTGACTACTTAATATAATATATATCTGGCGTTGTAAAAAAAACATCCTGTCAACAATTAGGGGGGCATAACCGTAATTGCATACTTCCTCCGTCCCAAAAAAGAGTGTCGTCGTGGGTTTTCGTGCCACAAATTTTACCGGATTTGTAGAAAATATGTGCAACATTTGTGTCTCGAAATAAATTTTATAAAAAACTAGATTCAAATATCTATTTAACGATATTAATTTTATACCATAAATATTAATATATATCTTTATATATTTAGTCCAAGTTTACTCCGGCCTACTCCGAAGTGAGTGGACGACACGTCAGCGTCCGCGCTGGCCGCCTTGACCGCTCGCGCTATTTAACCAACGCCTCCGTCTTCGCCGCCGAGCGGCAAGCCGGCAACCACCTACCAACTCGCTCTCCCCGCCACCACCCCCGCGCACCCCCTCCGTCTGATCGTTTTCTCTATCTCTCGTGCTCCTCGGTTTCTCCCTCCAGCATCGCAGGCTGCTTGCACGAGCTGAGAGCAATGGAGGTGGGCGGCGCGAGCATGGCGATGCAGTCGCGGGCGCATGGCGTCGGTGTCGTCGGGGCCGGCGGGCGCAGGAGCGCGTTCCTCGGCCGGGAGAAGCAGGCCCGGCCGGGGAGCCTGCGGGTTGGAGGAGGAACTGCCGGAGCGGTGGCCGTTGCTGTGCGGGCTCGCGGCGGAACCAGGCCCGTCGCCCCGCTCTGCTGCGTCAGGGCATCCCGAGGTGAGCGCCCCCCTTTTCCCCTGTCAAGTTGATGGGAATTCGGGGATCGGGTCGATGATACCACGATCTGTTCAGGTTCGGATTCAGTGCGATTTAGGAGGCGGGCATGCGTCTGGCATTTGATTCGGTTAAAATAGGTTTAACTTCGTTTCTTAAAAGATAAAAAAACTTTATTACTGTAACTCATCTTGGCGGGTTTGGTGGGCGAAAATGGGTGGTTTGTGGTTCACTTGGTTGGTAACGGAGTTTGGTTGAAGCTTCGGAGTAGGTGATTGTTGGCTTGGTCAAATCCACGAACCGGAGACTATTCTTGCCTTTGAACTGATGTGATTAGAATTAGTTGCGATTGGGATTAAAGAGGCAGATCACACGGAGTTGGTGGCAGAGACTGTGCTGTGAAGCTGTAGTAGAAAAGCCATTTTTTTCTCCTGCAAGAAATATTTTATTGCATTTTAGACTACTTATTACTTGGACTTTAGTCAAATACTCAAACTGACTTTCTTTACGTCGTCTTATGTAGGCAATGAGAGCTTGCATAACTCGGTAGACGAGGCCCTACTGTTGAAGGTAAACAAGTACACCAAAGCAAAGTTCTAGTATCAATTACATCAAATGTGCCATCATATATAATTTCCTTGCCTTTTGGACATGTTTGTGATGTATTTCCATTGTACCTGCAGAGAAAATCAGAAGAAGTTCTGTTCCACTTGAATGGGCGGTGCATTTACCTAGTTGGTTAGTTCTGAACTTCCGAGACCTGTCTATTGACCAAGTTACGGAGTATATATTCATCTTTCAACATTGTCTCAGTAATTAACAATTTTGAGTTCCTGCTGCAGGAATGATGGGATCTGGAAAGAGCACGGTAGGGAAGATCTTGGCTGAAGTTCTGGGCTATTCGTGCTTTGACAGTGATAAGTTGGTAGAACAAGCAGTTGGCATGCCTTCAGTTGCTGAAATATTTAAGGTTCATAGTGAAGCATTTTTCAGAGAGAATGAGGTAATGTTTGCTGAATTTTCTTTGCTCTTTTGATAAGTTTTTTATATTTTCTTATGTAATCCATTGAATTGTTGTTGTCCTTTTAGTAATCAAAACAGAAAGACTTACGGAATGACATTGTCTTGTTTCTCTTCTTTCCTGTGTTGCAGAGTAGCGTCTTAAGGGACTTGTCCTCAATGCGGCGATTAGTTGTTGCCACTGGAGGGGGTGCAGTTATCAGACCAATCAACTGGTACTGGAATAACTTTGGCTTCCCCTATCTTGCGATTTGAGCTTCCAGTTTGTTGTCAGAAAAACAACAATTCTGACTGTTTCCCTTTAAAAAATCAGGAATTACATGAAGAAAGGACTATCTGTTTGGTTGGATGTGCCTTTGGACGCACTTGCAAAGCGCATTTCTCAAGTGGGGACTGCTTCTCGTCCTCTTCTAGACCAGCCATCTGACGATCCATACACAGCGGTATCTATTTTCATCCTTAGAACTGTCAACGTTTCAATTTTTTTGCATAAGATAAATCCCATCCACTACCCACTTCACAAGTCACAACTGTAAGGCTAGTCAGGCACTCAAGCTTCCATCAAAAACTTGCAATGAAGAACTACTTACAGTTGTATCTTTGCTACTTGTCTTTGCAATGGCCAAATTGCACAAATAGCTGAACTAAGTTTTCTTCAGGCTTTCACAAAACTGAGCATGCTTTTGGAGCAAAGAGGCGACGCCTATGCAAACGCTGATGCAAGAGTTTCTCTTGAAGGTACTATTCTCATTCTTGCACCATCAATTTTTGCCCCCCTTCATGCTTGATGGATAAAACATAGACTAACATCACACGCACTGTATTCATTTGTGCAGAGATTGCAGCTAAGCAGGGCCACGGTGATGTTTCTAAGCTGACACCAACCGATATCGCCATCGAGGTGTTGTATTGTACCACCATTGTTCAATCGACACTCTACACTGTGGCCAATATTCGAGTAATTTTACCCTAGTTCAAAATCATGCTACATTTCAGGCGCTACTCAAGATTGAAAACTTCGTGACTGAAGATCCCACCACCCATGGCCAAGTTGATTCTCAGAGCCGCAGGATACAGGCCTTGTAGCTAGAATTTTGACCCAATGTACCAGTAGAGTATAGCACTCTACAATATTTATTTGTTTTTTTATACTGAATAAAATCTGAAATGCGGAGGTATAAACTATAGAGCAACTGATGGATGTAGCTAATGAGAGAAGCTCCACGGCTGAAAAGGGTTGTTGCAGTGTGCCAAGCTTTCTTTGCTCCAATCCGGCAGAATGCCCGTTTCAGATACAATGAAAATTCGTAGGAAATTCATGGTTAAATGGTTCGTTTTCCCTTTAAATCGGAGTAAGAGAGCAATGTGTAAGGTTACCTTCAAGGCTTCAAATCACTCCAATATCATCCGATTATCTATACTATATACTATAAGGAGCGAAGACAATTGAAAACTTTTCTCACCTAAATCGGGTACGCCTTACCCCTCACGCTGGACCCACCCGTCAGGTTGCGTGATGACCAAAAAGGTAGAACGACCATAGAAATCACAATTTGGGGAGCGTTTCTGCCAAAAACGCCTAACTTTTTTCACCCGCGCCCGGCCTACCCGCCCTCCATACCCGCTGGGCCCACTTTTTCTTCCCTGCGCGGTGCGCCAGCCTGCCCGCGTGCTTCCCGTTCGCCCCGTGCCCCCGTGCGTGAAAATAACGGTTCGGCCCCCGCATCGTTAGGCGTTTTTGGCGGCGGGCTCGGGCGATTCAGGCGGCGGCGTAACCCTAGCCGCTGCCACCCACCTCTCGCTCCCTCCTCTCAACCTCGCCGTCGCCGAAGAGAGACGCGGAAGTCCGTGCGGCTCCCTAAGATGGCGGCGGCGGCGGGGTCTCGTGTCCTTAGGCCGCGTGCACCGGATTTGGCGCGGGGGAAGGTGCACGGTGGCGCTCCACCGAGTCCTCGCGCTGTGAAGGGTGGCGGTCGGCGGTGAGGCAGCTCGTGGAGGGCACCAGGCGCAGCCTCGGCGAGGCCAAGGACGCGGTCAGGCTTATGCGCAACGCCGTGCTGTGCGAGTTCTTCGAGGCATGTATGATTCTGAAACACGTGTAGCTGCAGGCGCCGCCTCTGTTGGCTTCCTGCTTGTGCTGCGCGCTCCCACCTTACCCAATCTTTGCTTAGCTTGTTCCTGCTGGGGAATTTCAGATTCGATTCTCTCTGAGTGTGTGAGTATGAACATGTGATTCATTGCTCAGCCAAGGTAGATATGGAGTGATCAGCATTTGTCAGCAAACTCATTGAGATAACATGTTTCAATATAATACCTGATGACTCATCTGTTGTCTGCATTTTTCTGACAGTTATTTTGATTTTTTTTGCCAATTGACATCTGCGATTTTTTTTTACACAATCATGAAGTAGTTTTGCTTGGCAAAGTTGGGTCTCCTACTTTATCAATCAGTTCACTATAGGGCAGAGATAGTGTTCATCAGTTGCATGTCTACAACTGTATGTCAGTTTGGGAATGTTCAGATGAGCAATTGATGTTCAGAGTGTAATACTCTTCATGACTTCATCCAAAATGCATTCATCTTACATTCTTACTGTCACAAAGTGTTCAGACAAGCTTGAGGAAGTGATGAACCATTTCATTCAACTGATCTATCAACTATCCATCAAAAGGTTGATTTGTTTTTAGTGATGAGTGCAATGCCCGCACACACTTCATCTCCAGGCACCACCACGCCTTCGTCTCCAGGCAACCATGACTTTGCTCAGTAAGAGCTCCATGCCATCCCGTCATTGTCTTATCGCCACTGCATAAGATTTGTGTGTTAGCCTAATAGAATAACATAAGCAGGAGGTTTGACACTAATAAGCTGATTTGTGCATGGATTGCATGGAGCAAGTGTAGTTAAATAATTGGCCGAGTTCTCATGTTTTAGCTCAAACATTCATTTGTGCTAGGGTAAAGAATGTCACAGTTTATGAACTGCTTCTTTCAGATGCCATAGAATTTCTCTGGTTCTTTTCATAGGTTAAAGAGAGAATTGCATTTGTTTTAATTGTTGTTACATGAAGTATAACAGATGACAATGACCATAATAGATGGATCTAATGATTTGTTATAAACAGCTTTGCAAATCATATTTTATGTTTGGAACCAGTCACTCGAATTTAGATATCCCGCGGTGGTTCCTCTTCTATAGTAGAGAATAACAGCAATGTCCTGTGAGTTTTATCTGTTAAAAAATAAGACCTGGTTGGAATAAATGTCACATTATAAGTATCTTACATGTATGATTTAACATATTGGATTATTACATTTATTTTGAAAATAATACTAAACAACACTTTCTGAAGGAAATATTATTCTGATGAAAACTTTGGACCTTGACCACACCTTGCCATCATTTTTTTCATGAAGCTAAAAGCTGGAGGGCTACACCAAGTGAAACCTTCTGTCTTTCCCTATGCACATATCATCTTTATTGCTCGGTTGGTGTATAATTTTTTTTCCTTTTGAGGCTCTAAAGCTGAAGATGCTAGAATAATGAATGGTCTCATTGCAAAAATCCAATCTAATTATTTACAAAGGCAAAGGTGACCAGCACTCCAATTTCTACCCTTGTGCAGTTCTTCATGGTACCAGTAGCATTCTATTTCTATGACATCATTGTAATGTATTCCATTCTCGGTACATAGCTTGTATGGTTGTTGTTTGTTGGTTCCCTGTTCAACTATCTTGGCCTGTCGGATGGCCAGTGCCTCTACATAATTTATTTTGACTTATGTAGTCCTAAGTTATCTATCTATTCTTTTGATACAATATACATACCTGCTACGTTTTGCACATTATATGGTATCACATGAAATTATGTAGGTTGGTTTGGCAACACCCTTTTCATGTTTCCTTGTTTTCTTGCAGGTTCACACTCCTTGTTCTACATGGAGGTTTGGCGAAGCAGGTTACTTATTATCCAATTCTGATCACACTTGCTCCTTAACTGATAAAGCTGGGAAGAATATGGTCATATGGAAATATGGTTATTAGTAAACTAATTAGAAATGGATGGGTTATGTGATGCTATTATTGCTCTCAATGTACCGACAATGGTGTTATTCATTTGGTGCGACCGCAAATTGATGTCAATAGCTTTGCTCCACATGCTTATGCTATTTTCATTTGTGTAAGCCATGTGTTTCTTTTCTCTTTTGACTATCCTGTTCCCAAAGCCAATGGCATCATGGAGCTATACTAAATTGAATGAGTTAATGTTATGTATGTTCCTGAGTTACAATGTTCAGGATAGCCTCTGAATATATATAAACTGATCATGGTGTAGTAGCTTCTCTTGCACACCATCACAACCTGAAGCCAATAAACTGCACAATGAAATATATATTCTCCAATTCGGTTGTTGTAAATGTGGTTCATTCCATTGCCTTTGAAAATTTGCATCTGTGTGATTTAAACCTGAATTGTTCATGCACATTATCCAGCCAGTCCTCTGATCAGTTGGCATGGCATTATGTGAAATGGAGAGCATGTCATTATGACTAATAACCAAATAATAGAAACTAATTTGTGTACTGCGTATTTGATATTATAAATAATAAAAAGTACCGATAAGTTCATATATATAAATTACCACCTATAAATTAGACCTGCTTAAATGAGAGGCAAATAGATGATTGTAAGGGTTTGTTATCTTTCTTGTTTGCTTTAAGAAATACTGCATGCTTTGTAGATTAATTTCATGTCCTCTCTTTGCTTGATTCCTTTCCAGGATCCTTCCTGTCCTCTCTTACCCTTACTGTTCTTACCTGATACTATCTATCTGGAATGTTTTTGTAAGGGTATCCTAGAACTATTAGAATAAGTACATGTTTAACTTTGCTCCGTAGAAGAACTTGTAGTTTGAGCACCGCGTTCCTTTTTCTTCTTAGAGATAATGGCAGGTTAATGTAGTGTTGATTTTTGTTATCGTTATCTTTCCTGATGCCCTTTGAAAAGAATATTGACATTTGGAGGCAGTTCTAAAGGGTGCCTGAACACTGTTTTTTTCTGAACAAATTGCCGATTGTCTTCTTCCGTGAAGCTGGTTATTGTGGTTTATTCGAAACCCTTATTCTACGCTATCCTGATCTTGAGGTACTGCTTATATGGGTTCGTTTTAATAATTGATTTAACTCCCATTGAAATAGCTTTTTAAGCCAACCAAAATGGTGGTACCACTAACACCATATTTGGGATGTCAATTTTTTTTGTTGATCAGGAAGAAGAGCATGACAAAAACCATTTTGCAGATGCTCCGGCAGTCTAAATTTTGGTCTTGTAGGTGTAGTGGATCTTTAGACATAGGGAAATTAGTCATATGGACCATGGAGTTATGTTTTCCCTGTGTGAGTTTATTTGTAATTTATTTCCATCCTTGCCTATTTTCCTGTTTTCCCGGTGTAAGAAGTTATGTAAATTAATTATTATGAGTATAAACTTCTTTGGGCATCCCTTATTTTAGAGTGAAATGCTATGAATAGGCTGATAGTTTGTCATTATCAGTTTAGAAGTGATTGGAATATTTACTTTCCTGGGAGGTACATAGAAGGCTGAGAAGAATGAGATTATCATGAAGGAAACTGTGAACAAAGTGATCAAATAGGATCAATATACAAATAACAAAATAACTAATCCATAGTTTCTTAAGGTTTCTTCAGAACACGTGTATGCCGCACGTGCACTTTACTAGTATTTTTTATTTACAAGCACAACTATTTACCGGGGTGAGAAGGAAGGGGAACGCTGAGGCTGTCAACAACCCGGTCGGCTTCCCTTCCGCTACCCGACGAGCTCCCAGGCTCCCCTCCAGCGCCCCCCCCCCCCCCCCCCCCCCCCCCCATGTCGTCGCCTCCGCCGCTACCCGGCCACTCGACAACGCTCACGCTGCCGACCACCGGCGCCTCCGCGTGCCTCCTGCGTCCGCGCGCACAGCAACTCGTCCGCGGTTTGTCCAGAGCCGCCGCTGCGACGCCTCACGCGGCCGCATCCCCGGGCCTCCGCTACTCCCACCACTCATCCGTGGCCGCCGCTCCCTCCACCTCCCCACAGCGCGCAGGCGCAGGCGGCGGGGGAAACCTCGTCGCCCTCACCCTCACTGCTTCCGCGGTACGCCCTTCACCTGTCCTCGTCTCACCTCGCGCTCCTAATCCAGCCAGTGCTCGTGGCGGCGGCTGGCCGAGTCGACCATATGTAGATTCGATTCCACTATATGGCTACAGACACTGGGAATGAATTTGAAGGCGGGGTCTATTCAATCTGTGCTCTGAGTCTGAGGTTCCAATGCACATAGACCAGATTTTACTTCATATATGTTCGAATTTGGTACGACGCTGAATTTTTTAGCTGCTATCCACATGACATCAAATTGGGAGTTCTCAGCTCTGTAACTTCTAACTCTAATAACGTGAAGTTGCTGAAGACTCGGTATGGTTCAGACACAGATGGATAGCAGAGTATGTCATAGGCTCTGTTATATTCATACTCGTGCAGAAATACTTGCAAGCTCCTTGGGCATCATATCCAAACTCACTGCAAACATGAAGTGTAGGTTGTTCTTCCATTTTATCTGACTAAAATATTTGAAATTCTGATTAAATATTCTCATATAGATCCACATCTTGCCAAGTTTGCTGATGCATGATTTTGGACTGCATTCTTCATTTGTTTGTGCACCCTTAGTTTGCATATGCATAATCTGAGAAGATTGCCTTTTCCATATCACAGTTGCTATCTTATGTAGGTTGCAGTATCTGCATGCTTGATATTCTTTTCGGCAATTCGCTCTATGCTGGTATGTTGCTTATATGTTACAAATTTTCACGGGAGGAAGGCAACTGTTAATAACTGATGAGCATGTTTCTCAGGCATGTAAGAGGGAGGCAGAGTTGCTCGAGAAATACTTTGATTCAGCAAGAGAAAAACTTCCTGAAACTATGGCTTCATTGAGACTGATTGGAAGGGAGGTCGGTGACTTAGCTGCAGATCTTAGTGATCTAAGGTAACGTAGTGAACTAGTGATACTCCCTCCTTGCTCTTCCTCCCTTATTGGTTACAACAACATCTTTTGTTTGTATCCATATAAGCAATTGTTCAACTGCAAATTGATGACTCACACGGTACATAATGCACAATCTATTGAGGCAAATTATCAATATTCTTGGCTAGGTTGATTACCTGGAAGTAGAATGTAGGAGATAGGTTCTTGTATCCTCCATAGCCACGCATCAAACATTTTGCTATGATAAATTTGATGTCATTGTGTACAAAATTCAGAAACATTTGTGTTATATGTTTTCTTACATAGAGAGCCAAATTGCCATATATTCATGAAAGAGTCTTAAGTGGGAATAAGTGCAAACATTCCCTGAAGCAAGAGGACGGGTTTACTACCATGACCATGAGTTCTTTCCTTATTGGCGCATTTTCTTGAATTTAGTGTCTGTTTTAGCGATTAGGCATCACTTGCCCATTGATCCTTTCTTGCCCTTGTTTGTGAATATAACCACTAATGCCATCATTTTCTATGTCAGCCAAGAATTGACAAAGGGTGTGAAAAGTTCCACGAGCATCATTCATACAGCCGATGCTCAACTTTGCCAACCGACACCCCCTACCTTGCCAGGTGACTAATCCTGAAAAGCATGTCCGTGAAAAGCATGTTTGATGGCACTAACTCGATGATCCAAGCAAACTTATCCTGAATTTTTCTGGTTACTAAGGAACCGCAGGGAGGATGTCTAATCAGAAGAAACTGGCAGAGGAGTCGTTGCTGGCTAGCACCGTGAGAGATCTGCGTGTGTTGATTGCAGACATCCGGTCAGGATTTGGAGTAGCGGCCGGCATCGCTGGCCTTTTCATGTGGGCCTCCAACTTCGGTTCAAAAGCGCCGTAATAGCTTCAGATTGTTTAGAGGTGATCATAAATATCCCGAAGCAAAATTTGTGTACATATTTGGCCATCTTGAAGCAAATCAAAGTTAGAAGTTTATTACTAAACAATGAGGGTAGAGACTCTAATAACAAGGCCCATGTATTTGCTAAAAGTGTTTGTAATCTGGAACCAGTGAGATACGTGTCTCCTTGGGAGGGCAGACATTTTACATGTATGAAAATATTGTGAATCAATAAGAGTCTATTTTCATCTTTAAAAAAGTTGGGTTAATTGGATCTGTGCCATTATAATTATCGTTTTTGAACCACACCATTACTATTCAAGAAACTATGTCACTGCCATTACAATTTTGCATATGTTTGAGATATGTCATTATGTATGCTTGGAGATGATTTTGGGTCCACTGTCAGGTGTATAAGGGGTACGTATATTCGTATAGACAAGATTACCCCTACTCAGCTTTCTCTTTCACCCTCTCTCATTTCACTGACGTGTGGGACCCACATGCCAGTGCCTTCTTCAACCTCACGCCACCGCTGCAAGAGATGCGCGCAGGGAGCGGCGGGAGCAGCCCCGGCCGCGGGGAGGAGCGCCGCCCCTACCACGACTGCCCACCTCCCCCCGTGCTCGTCGCCCCGCTCTTACCTGGATCTTGTGCGCCGCCGCCACAGCCGGCGGCGATGGGGACCCCGCGCCCACCGGCTTGCAGTTCTCGGAGGAGGCCTCCAAATCCTCACCGGCTTTGATTCACTTCCAATTCCAATCGCCTGCGGAACCCTACTGAGGAAAGGAAGGTTGATTGGGCCCGGCTTCGTGGTGGACTGCTCAACGCCGGCATGGATATCTCGTTCAAGGCGTGGGAAGGTGTGCAGCGGCACGACCAGGACCTCACGGACCACCTCGCGCAGGGCTTCACGGGCCTGCTCCAGGTGCCGCTGCAGTTCCCATGGCCGCCGGCGGAGCTCTTTGTCCTGGGTTCGGCAGCGGAGGAGATCCCCACGGCCCCGACGGAGCTCTTTGTCCTGGGTCCGGTGGTGGAGCTCGAGGACGGCCGGGGAAGCTCGCCCTTGCGCCCCGGCGGGGCTTGCCCAACCCCGGCGGAGGAGCTCCCCCGCGACCCTGGCAGAGCTCTTCCTCCTGGATCCGGGGGTGGAGCTCAAGGACGACCGTTGGGTCTAGGGGCTAGCTGCGGCACAAGCCGTGGCGCTTGCCTCTGGCATGTCGGCAAAGGAGCTCGAGAACGGGTCGCGTGCCGGCTAGAGGGTCAGGGGATGGGTCGGGCGAGGGGTGGCGGCGTCGATGGCTCGGCGGCCACGGGAGCAGCAGCGTGGGAGGTTGAGGAAGAACCTGACGTGTGGCACCCGCACACCAGTGAAATGAGAGGTGAAATGAGCAAGGGCAATCCTGTCTATACAAATATACGACCCCCTCTAATACGCCTGTAGGTGGGCTCTGGACGGCGTCGGGCGTACATAATAACATTCTCCAAACAAGTGCGAAATTGGTAAGTTGAAAAGTAATGTAGTTCTCCGGAAACATGGAAATTATAATAACATAGATCTCGTTAACCAAAAAAAAAAAGTTACTAGGAGTAAGCCCCCGCCCGCCGCCGCCCATTCGCTGCCTCAGGGAGCCCTCGAGGGCGCCGCCGCCTGATCCATCCCGGCCGCATCCGCTTCTCCCCTCCCGCCGCAGCCGCTTCTCCCATCCTCTCGCCGGTCACAGCCGCCCCCGCCCCTGAAGCCTCAACAACACTGCTTTTCCGGCCTTCCGCCACCACCCTAGCCGCCGCGTTGCCCTCCTCCGGTCATTCGCAGCAGGCGCCCTCCCGCATCGACCATGCTCCACTTGAAGAACCATCTCGGCGTCCCATTCCGCCACCTGTGGCTCTTCCCCCTCGCCCGATTCGCCGCAACCACCGCAGCAGCTGGAGCCCCCACCCCGTTCGCCGTGGGGGACTACCTCGTCGCAACCTGTGGCCTCACCGCAGCGCAAGCAGCCAAGGCAGTCGGGCGCGCCAAGACGCTCTCCCGCCTCGAGTCCCCCTCTAAGCCTGACGCCGTGCTCGCACTCCTCTCCGGCCTCGGCCTCTCGACCCCCGACATCGCCGCCGCCATAATCCGCGACCCGTACCTTCTTTGCTGCAATGCCGACAAGATCCTCGCCTCGCGCGTCGCCGAGCTTCGTGATCTCGACCTCAGCCCCTCCCAGATCGCCCAATTCGTCCTTCTGGCCCCTGCAGGCTTCCGCCATCCCAACATCGTCACGAAGCTCCTGTACTTCATCCCCCTCTTCGGCTCCTTCGATAACTTCTTTCGTGCGCTGAAGAATTGCTCCTTCAGACTCCTGGCCGCTGATCTGGAGAGGGTGGTAAAGCCCAACGTCTCGTGCCTGCGCGAGTGCACGCTAACTGCTCACCAGATTTCCAAGACGTGCATGTATCGGCCGAGGCTGCTCTACTGCAAACAGGTGCATGTCCGGGCGATTTTGGGACATCGGCATACGTCGTGGCACCCCAATGTTCCGGCATGCGTTGACATTTGTTGCGAACCACAACAAGGAGACTATAGCTGGGAAGATGGAGCTCTTGAAAAAGACGTTCCGATGGTCGGATGCTGAAGTGGCTAGTGCAGTGTCCACGAACCCGTCGCTGCTGGCGATCTCTGAAGATAAGGCACAGCGTGTAAGTGAGTTTCTGTTCTCTGAGGTCGGGTTGGATCTAGAGTATATTGCTGGGAGACCGAAATTAATCACATATAGCCTCGAGGGCCGTCTTATGCCCCGACACTACGTTGTGAAGTTCCTCAAGGCAAATGGATTGTTGGAGCTTGACCGGAGTTACTATGCCGCAGTCTCGCTGACTGAAAAGGTTTTCGTGCACAAGTACATACATCCTTACAAGGAAACTGCACCGCAGCTCGCTGAAGATTATGCTGATGCTTGCAGAGGGGAAATGCCCTCTAGACTTAGATTGCAGGAGCCAGGTGCTGCATTGGCAAGTGTGTAACTTTGTAGTGCAAGTCTGCACTGCATAAATCGACAGTTAGCAGAAGTAAGAGTTGGCGATCTGGTGCATCGGTTATATACAATGCTAGTTTGGCTTTGTTGCTAGTCTCCGATGAAACTATAATGCGTGCATATTAATTTGTAGACTTTGTCTTCCAGTAAACAACTAGTGTTGGATTCTAATTACTGGGATGTGTGTGATGCTGTGATTGGGTTATAGGTAGTAAATTTTTTGCATTTTTGTCCGGTAAGAATTTTACATATACACCCCTGGGGGAAACAATTGCAGAAATAGATCCAAAGCACGGCGTGAAGAGGGGAGAAACTAGGAGTAATTATCTTGGCCTCTAAATCCTCGAAATCATGAAGGCTAATGATGTGCCGCATCCGAGAAAGCCAAACATCGGCAACCAGCATGCCAGGCCCAACTCCCCCTTTCTAAAGGCGGCGGCCCGACATCATCGGCAGGGCCACCCCCGACTTAGGGGGCCGTCCCGGCTACCTCGACGGGCGGCTCCGTCTCGCACTACCTAAGGTTCCTTGTGTTGCAAACCCCTGGCAGGGGGGCCCCGGGCGAGAACCGCAACGTGGCGCAAGCAGCCCCGCGCCATCCGGGAAGTGCAGGAGCAGCAGGGCGGGCGGATCTGCCCTGTCATGCGGCCAGGCCATCATGAGATTTTCCCTGACGTGGGAAGCGGACTGCCCCGGCGTCCCATCACCTGGATAATGAATAGTGGCAAAGGATATGTGAATCCTTCGCCTGCAAGACATCGACCAATGAGACCCGACCCAGCAAGCATCAGAGGGAAGGTCAGGGCTTGCACAAGAAGCCTCGACCTTACAAGACCGGCACGGCTCTACGTCAGGAGAAGCCATCTTGGGACGAGAGCCGCAGCTACGCCGCCCTACGAGGGCTACCGCAGCTAGCACAGCGTACGGTGCCAACGGGAGACGAAGGCCCACGGTGTGACATTGTTCCAGCACTATTCCGGCACTGTTACTGCACTATAGCAGGACGCCGTTTTACCATCTTAACCCTTGTACTATAAAAGGAGAGACGAACAGAGACAACAGAAACCTTGAACTATAAAAGGAGAGGCTGACACCGTAGAACGGGAGACAACAGAGGAGAGACGAACAACAGCTCCTAACCACACACACACTCGCTCAGCGATCCCGATACGATCAAAGAGCCCACAGCAACCCTCACTGAGCTCTTACAGCTCGGGAGCACATCCAGAGACTTGGGACATCCTCCCTCTCTCGACCTAAGCTTGTACCCCTTACTACAAGCCCCCGTGGGCATATAGAACATTCCTTCGAACTGGACGTAGGACACCCCTCGTGCCTGAACCAGTATAATCCCGGTGTCTCTAAGCCCAACCATCCGGATCAGATGCACGAACATACCAAAATTTACTTGCCGGCGGTATCAAACCCCGACAGTTGGCGCGCCAGGTAGGGGCACTTCGTGTGTCATGACACCAACAAGGGGTCCGGATGGCCCACTCCGACGAGCAGCCGGTGCGCTCCACCATGCTGCGCTTTGGCTCACTGGACTTCGTCTTTGATGGTCCAGTCGAGTCGCCCGCTGGGGCCGTGTTCTCGCGGTCCTAGCCCGACGCACCCGTGTCTCCCCAGGGCCAGCCGCCTGAGGAGCCGCGGGCGGCGAAGTCTGCCGCCGACCGGGTTTGGGACCTAGTCGGCCGCAACATGGCGGTCGCTCTAGGGCCTAACCCGTCCCAGGAGTTTTTCCGCTTTGCGGCGTTCGCCACCTCTATGCTTGTTTTCGGTCTGCAAGAGGAGGAGACGCTGTCCTGGGACGAGTTCAAGCTCTGCTACGACTCCGTGTACCCCGAGGGACAGACGTGGCAACCCTGCAGCGGGGCCGCTGCCTCCGTCGCGACGGGCGGTGCACGCTCGGTCCCTCGGAAGCATCCCAAGCAAACTGCGACGAGGCCGAGAGCAAGCCGCCTCTCCGGAAGGAGGCGCCGACGCCCCACGACCCAAGGCGCGAGTGCTTCGTCCTCCAGCAGCAGGTCGGCGCTATCCACTCCGCCAACTCCGACGAGAGCTCCGCGGAAGGTGAGCCCACTTCGCCCGACGTCTCCGCTAGTGGGGAACCCCCGCAGGCGGGGAACGATCTCGAACGGCAGCGCGCTCGCCTCGACGAGCTCGACGAGGCTCAGAAGGCTCTCGAGGAAGAGCAGGCAAGGCTCCACCACGCGCTCGGCGCAGAGGCCACGGCCACGCCCGCACGCGAACGCGCACAGGAATTACGCCGTTGCCAAACGGGCCTCCCAGAACCTCGCCGTGGCGGTTGTGCTCCTCCGGGCCGGCCCTGAGCCGACGACCCCGGAAGAAAAGAAGCTCCGTCAGCACCTCCAGACACTCCTCGACGCGGCCGCCGAGCAGCAGGCGGAAAGTTCGGCGTCCCAACGGCGCGAGGCGCGGGTTCCAGCCCCGGAGCGCTCGGTTCACCGCACGTCCTCACGCCCATCAGGCCAGCCAGGCCGGGCGGAGAGCGTGCACTCGCCCACCGGCCGTAGGGTCGACTCCCACCACGGAACCCTAGGCGCATCCTCGGCGCGTGGAAGGACGATGACCAGAGGCGGTCGGACGACGAACACCGGTCGCGAAGGGAGTACAACCGGAGGCGCGGAGGCCTCTACGATAGCGGTGAGGACCGAAGCCAGAGTCCGACGCCTGACCCCCGAGGTCCATGGGCTTTCGGTGTCAATGTTCTCGCCGCAGCCCCACCAGCTCGATATCGTGCTCCGACCACCGTCGCGAAGTACGATGGAGAGACCAACCCGAGCGTTTGGCTCGAGGACTACCGCCTCGCCAGCCACAACGGCGGGGCGACCAGCGATCTGTTCATCATCAAGAGCATCCCGCTATACCTTGCCGACTCGGCACGAACCTAGCTCGAGCACCTCCCCCGGGGGAGGATCAACAGCTGGGCTCAGCTCCGAGACGCCTTCATAGGGCACTTCCAGGGCACCTACGCCCGGCCCGGCAACGCCTGCGAGCTTCGCCACTGCCGGCAAAAGAAGGGCGAGAGTCTCCGCGACTACATACGCCGCTTCTCCAAGCGCTGCGCCGAGCTTCCCGATACGGCCGACAACCAAGTTATCACAGCCTTCCAGGATGGTACCACGTGCGAGACCCTTGTCCACCGGATAGGGCGAGTCAAGCCGAAGACCATCCAGAAGCTCCTTGACTTGGCCACCGACCACGCCGACGGGGAAAAGGCCGTCGCTTTTAGCTAGAGGAAGCCCGAGGAAGAACAAGGCGAGGCTCCGGTCACCCGACCGGAGAAGAAGAAGAAGAAAGAGTGCAAGCTCTGCAGCAACAATCTGGTGGCGGCGGCCGACAAGGGGCCGCCCAAGCCAAAGGCTGGTCCCCCGAGGGATCACTTTGAGAAGATGCTCGAGAAGCCTTGCCCCTACCATGAGGGACCGGTGAAGCGCGCCTTGAAGGACTGCAACCTCATGAAGAGCTACCTCGGCGGGAAGAACAAGCCGCCGGACGCGGCCAAAACCGGTCCCGCCAAGAACGTCGAGCACGACGAATTCCCCAAGGAAGATGGCACCGTCATGATGATCTTCGGTGGGACGCCCGCTCGCCCTCTGAGGTGCAAGCATAAGCGCATCCTACAAGAGATCTACCACACCTAGTCGGCCGTGCCCTCATACCTCCGGTGGTCCGAGACGACCGTCACGTACGACCGAGCGGATCACCCCGACCATATTCCACAGCCGGGGGCTTTCCCCCTCGTGGTGGCACCTCTCTTCGGCACCAAGCGGGTGCACAAGGTGCTCATGGACGGGGGCAGCTGCCTCAACATTGTTTACATGCCCACCCTCGACAGCATGGGGATCCAGCGATCTCAGCCCCGTCCGTCGTCGACCCCATTTCACGGAGTCGTACCCGGGATGGAGGTAGTCCCACTTGGACAGATCGACCTACCGGTCACCTTCGGCGACGAGGGAAATTTCCGCAAGGAAACGCTCACCTTCGAGGTGGTCGGCTTCTTGGGAACGTACCACGTGATCCTCGGAAGGCCGGCCTACGCGAAGTTCATGGCGGTCCCCAACTACACCTACCTCAAGCTGAAGATGCCCGGGCCCAAGGGGGTGATCACCATCGACATCAAGTTCTAACATGCCTACGAATGCGACGCCGAGTGCTTCCACTTCGCGGACTCACTCGTCCGCTCCAACGAGCTCGCCGCGGAACCAGTCCCGGATGTGCTCGACATCCCGGAGACCTCCATACGGGCGGCGTGCTCCTTCGAGCCCACGAAGGACGCCAAGGAGGTGCTCGTGTCCGACGACGGACGCACCCTCCGAATCGGCACAACACTCGAGCCGAAGCAAGAGGAAGCGCTCACCCGCTTCCTGAAGGCGAACCTCGATGTTTTCGCATGGAAGCCGTCCGACATGCCGGGCATCCCAAAGGAAGTCGCCGAGCACAAGCTCAACATCAAACCGAGCTCCAAGCTGGTTAAACAGAAGCTGCGATGTTTTGATGGCGACAAATGCAAAGCTATCCGAGAAGAGATCAAGAAGCTCCTCGCGGCGGGTTTCATCAAAGAGGTGTATCACCCCGAGTGGTTGGCCAACCCTGTGCTGGTGAAAAAGAAGAACGACAAATGGAGGATGTGTGTCGACTACATCGGTCTCAACAAAGCGTGCCCGAAGGATCTGTTCCCTCTGTCGCGCATAGACCGGGTCGTGGACTCGACCGCAGGGTGCGAAACCCTTTGCTTCCTTGACGCCTATTCAGGGTATCATCAGATTGCGATGGATTCGGACGACCAACTCGCCACGGCATTCATCACCCCTTTCGGCTGTTTTTGCTATTCCTCCATGCCCTTCGGGCTGAAGAACGTGGGCGCCACCTTTCAGAGGTGTATGCAGCGTGTCTTCAGTGAGCTCATCGGACAGTTGGTCGAGGCATACGTCGACGACATCGTGGTGAAGTCAAGGTGAACGGGAGATCTGGTCCCCGACCTAACGGCCGTCTTTGTGAAGCTGAGGAAATTCCAGGTCCGACTTAACCCCGAGAAGTGCGTTTTTGGGGTTCCACGAGGCATGCTCCTCGATTTCGTCGTGTCGGAGCACGACAGAGGCCAATCCAGAAAAAATCACAGCCATCACCAGCATGGGGCCGATTCAGAACATCAAAGGAGTCCAACGGGTGACCGGGTGCTTAGCGGCCCTCAGCCGGTTCATCGCCCGATTGGGTGAACGGAGCCTACCTCTCTATCAGCTTTTGAAGAAGTCGGAACACTTCGCCGGGACCTCAGAAGCCCAGGAGACACTGGAGTCCCTCAAGAAGTTGCTCGAGAAACCACCCATCCTCACGGCGCTAACGCCTGGGGAGCTGATGTTGCTATACATCGCAGCCACGACCCAGGTCGTCAGTGTAGCTCTGGTGGTCGAGCGCGATGAGCCGGACAAGGTGTTGAAGGTGCAGCGGCCTGTTTACTTCATTAGTGAGGTACTCTCTGACTCCAAGACCCGCTACCCGCAGATCCAGAAGCTGTTCTACGCCGTGCTAATCTCCAAAAGGAAGCTCAGACACTACTTCGGCGCGCATCCTATCACAGTGGTTTCGAAGTACCCACTCAAGGAGGTAATCCAGAGCCCGGAGGCAGAGGGAAGGATCGCGAAGTAGGCCCTGGAGCTGATGGGGCAGAGCATCACTTATGCTCCTCGCACCGCCATCAAATCCCAGGTCTTAGCCGGTTTCGTGGCCGAATGGACAGAGATCCAAACGCCTTCAGCCCCGATCGAGCACGAGACATGGGCCATGTACTTCGACGGATCCCTCACGAAGGAGGGAGGAGGAGCCTGACTCGTTTTCATCTCGCCTCTGGGCGTGCGTATAGAATACATGATCCGACTCTTTCCCGGTATCCAACAACGTTGCGGAGTACGAGGCTCTCCTTAACGGGCTCAAGATCGCTCTCGAGATAGGGGTTCGACGCCTCGAGGTTCGAGGGGACTCCGAGCTCGTCGTCAATTAGGTGATGAAGGAAGCAAACTGCGTCAACCCCAAAATGACGGCCTACTGCAAAGCCGTCAGAGAACTCGAGGACAAGTTCCTCAGACTCGAGCTCAAGCATGTGCTACGGAAGTACAATGAGGTGGCCGACACTCTGGCAAAGGCGACCTCGAACCGAGTGCCAGTTCCCAACGGCGTGTTCGCAAGTGACCTAAGAGAGCCTTCCGTCCGCTGCGATGTAGACGACCGTCCACCACCGCCATATCTCCAGGAGGTGATGGCGCTGGGGGAGGCTTCCGAGCCCAACTTCGAGGATCTGGACTGGAGGATCCCGATCCTGGAGTGGATGGTCGAAGGAAAGCTCCTGACCGATAGCACCGAGGCCCGACACATCACACGACGAGCCAAGTCTTTCAGGCTCATCGACGGAGACCTATACCAGCAAGGCGCGGTCGGGATACTTATGCGCTGCATCCTCGCGGATCAAGGGCGCCGATTGCTGCAGGACATCCACTCGGGGGCCTGCGGCCATCATGCAGCCTCCAGAGCAATCGTCGGCAACGCTTTTCGGCAAGGTTTCTACTAGCCCACAGTGGTCGCTGATGCCAAGAGCATTGTACGAAGCTGTGAAGGTTGCTAGTTCCACGCTCGGCAAACGCACCTCCCGGCACAGGCACCCCAAACCATTCCCGTCACTTGGCCTTTCGCTGTGTGGGGGCTCGATATGGTGGGCCCGCTGAGGAAGGCACCCGGGGGCTTCATGCACCTGCTCGTGGCGATCGACAAGTTCTCCAAGTGGATCGAGGCGTGACCTATCAGCAGCGTCAGGTCGGAGGAGGCCGTCGAGTTTTTCACCGACATCATCTACCGTTTCGGGATCCCAAATGCCATCATCACCGACAACAGATCAAACTTCACCGGCAAAAAGTTCCTCTGCTTTTGCGATGACAACAACATCCGGATAGACTGGGCCGCAGTCAGTCACCCAAGGACCAACGGGCAGGTTGAGAGGGTGAATGGGATGATCCTACAGGGACTGAAGCTACGCATCTTCAAGAGGCTCGAGAAGTTCAAGGCAAGGTGGGTGGCCGAGCTACCCTCGGTGCTCTGGAGCCTACGAACTACCCCTACGCGCGGCACTGGTTACACACCATTCTTCATGGTCCATGGGTCGGAGGCGGTCCTCCCGACTGACATCGACTACGGAAGCCCAAGAGTGCGAGCCTACACCGACGAAGGGAACCAAGTCTCCCTCGAAGACGCCATCGACCAGCTCGACGAGGCGCGGAACGTCGCACTACTACACTCCGCCCGGTATCAACAGGCGATGCGGCGCTACCATAGCCGCACCGTTCGGGAAAGGGCATTCCAAGTCGGGGATCTGGTGCTACGCCGGATCCAGAGCAACAAGGATCGCCACAAGTAATCACCGCCATGGGAAGGCCCCTTCATCATCGACCAAGTTCTGCGTCCCGGCACTAACAAGCTTAAGGACGAAGAAGGCTGACTCATCACCAACGCCTGGAACATCGAACAACTACGTCGTTTCTACCCTTAAGAAAAAGAAAGCTTTCATGTTCCCAGTAGGAAAGATAGCCTAGTTTTTTCTCTCCAGCTGCAAGGTGTTTTTTGTCACCCAACAAATCCCTTGTAGCTCGGGGGGGGCACTTGGGAAAACAGCGTTTTTTCTTTCTTCTCTCCCAGAGCTCAGGAAAATGCTCGTACCTCGACGCAACAAAGGAAGGGAATGTAGGAAAGACGGGAAGGCAAACACTTCAAGATCTTTTATTAAAAAAAGAAGGGGGTCCACCATGGTGGACATGGCCACGATACATATTGGCGGACTCGACCAACAATGCCTACACGCCGCCGGCTCCACCAACACCGTCGCCGCGAAGGATCTCGCCTACGTCGACCCTATCGGAGATGGCGTTGGTAGCTCTGGTGAACTCCGGCGAGTGAAGGCGACGGCGGTCCGCGTCATAGCCTTCGGGCCATCCTGGCGGGACGAAGGAGAGCCACGGCTCGTCCGACTGCGCTTCGGCCGCGGCCAAAGCTTCCGACGCCCCTCGGTGCACCCCGGCACGCACTGTCCCCCTGACACGGTCGGGCAGCGCTCCAAGCTGATCTACCAGCAGGGCCAGAGGAGAAGCCACGATGTCAACGGCTGCCTGCGTCGCGGTCGTGAGAACGTCGAGGCGCGTCTCCGCGTCGAACTCTCGGCGCCGCAGGACCCCCATCTCCCGCCGGAGGTCCAGCATCCTCTCTTCCATGTCTGCAAGCAACGGAAATTAGAGGAACCCCACCCAGGCAGCCGGGGAACAGGAATCGTCCAAGGTACATACCAACTCGGCGAGCCTCCGCCCCGTCGGCATCAAGGCGAGTTGCCTCGACCTCCGCCTCGATGGCATTGAGTGCCGCACGGGCGGCCTTCAACACCTCCTCAAGACGGCGGCGATCGCGCAGAGCCTCCTCTAGGCGGCTCCCCGTTTCCGCCACCTGCGTCGTTAGGAAGAGGACCTCCTCCCGGGACGCCTCAACTGTGGGGGCCGCACCACCAATCTGAGGCTCGACACCTGAGGCCCCCGCACCCCCAGAGGCCCTACATGTGAAGAGAGGAGGCAAAGACGATGAGAAACACGAGAGGCCAGAGCGGGGTGACCGCCGCCATCCAGGTGACGGAACTTACCTCCGACGGCGTGGTGACGGCGGCTGCGGCACATCACCTGATGCAGCGCGCTTCCCCCTATCCATCGCAGCCAAAGGGGCCGAGGTAACACTTCTTCTGAGTCCCCCGCCTAAGTTTTTCCACTTCCGCCACAAATGCTTCTGCAGGAGCTGGTGAGGAGAATAAGGCGAAAACCTCTAAGAAGGAGGGGGATTTAAAGGGTCGTCGGCAGGGAGAGCACGACCGATGCACTCCCCCACGACCGCCACGATCAGATGACCCACCTCGATCGGAGGCACGACCGTCCGAGTCGATTAAAGTCCCCCCGCAGGAGAAGTAATCACTAGGACGCGAACCGTCACTAGTCCCCAGGGGCCTAGGGCCGACGCGCGGTTCGAAGGCTGGCCCAACGAAGGGTTTCGAACAGTCGCCGCCGTCACCAGAGCGAGGGACGATAATGGATGGGCCCACAAGCGGCCGAGACCCGGGCGCACGAGCGCCACGGGCATCCTGGATCGTGTTCGAGCCCCAGACGAAAAGTGTCACGGAATCCCCATCGGAGGGGAGGCAACGAGCCGCCAGGGTCAATCGAACGACCTTGGAGATAAATGAGATATTCAGAGGTGTTGATAAGATCTATCACCAGTTGATCCTGTCGGGACCCCGCGAACGGGACCCGGATCTTACTCGAACTACCCACTAGTAGCTCAATGAGCACCACGACTCGGCCACCGAGGTAAGCCGTGGTACTGCTCATCCCTCCTTCCCTAACGAAAGGGATGCGTGAGGAAAACCAAACAGGCGCTAAGCCCACGGGGCTAATTGAACGACCCGAACTAAACAACAAGCCCCATGAGGGGGACGGCGGGCTCTCAGCCTAGCCACCCCTCGAGCAGTCGGGAACCCGGCCTAAACTCAAAAAACGCCCCGGACAAACAGCGCACGTCGCCCGTTCAGACGGACAGCGACAAAGCTTGACCAAAGGGGGCAAAACGCGGCAAAATATCACGCTCAAAGGTCCCAACGACGAATCTTCTCTGTATAAAATACATAAGGGAAAAAGCCGGAACAGAAAAGGGAAACAAGACGAGCAGGATGCCGCGACAAACGGCGCCCCAGTTCTTGAGCGAAGCACCATCAAGGTTGCGAAGGGGCGATCGCCCAAGAGTAGGCCGGGCACAAGGAGGTGGGCCGAGACTCTCGTAGATCCCGTGCCCGCCACAATCCCGTCGTTGGCAGTCAGGCGCAGGGCGCCCGACGGCCCCTAGGGCTGAGAAGTCGTCGGTGCACTCACGATCTTGATGATGAAGCATCCTCCTCAAAACGGAAGGAGGGCGCTTCAAGAAGAGACGCGGGCGGTCGAACCAAACTCAGGGGGGATCTATGCCCCCAAGGCATAAGAGCAGGAAGTTCTGATCCCAAACGAACGGGCCTAGCCTATGATAGGTCGAACCGCTCCGGGTAACCAGACACCTAACTCTAGCACGCCTCCCCATTCGCTGAACTCCCATCAACATCAGAAGGCTCGAAGGGTGTCACTACGCTCAAGGGGATGAACCCCCCATGACGGAAGAAGTAGCTGCTTCTTTTCCCTCTGCATGTGGCAACCATGGAGTCTCAACGGGACGAAGTGGAGCTCCTTTTATAGGGCGGCACCAGCCCAACCACGTGAGGACTGCAGCCGGCTCGGTTTAGCTTACGAAACAAGCTAAAACGGCCACCCATTCCGCCCGGCGGCGCATTAAAGACCCGCAGAACCTCGCCGTCACATCGGCAGAAGCCAGCAGCAGTGCCCTGTGACGCCGGGTCAAATCCCCCGTCCGGCCACGTCGGCCTCAAAAGGCGAGCCGGTACTCGCAAAGGCTAAAATAAACACCCCGCAGCAGAGTTTCTGGCTCTACCACGGGCTCGGGGGCTACACCCGGCGGTTGCGCTCGCGCGCCCCCACCAAAGTGAAGAACGGAAGAAGAAGCTCAACGTCACTGATCCTAAGGGAGAAATCCACTCTTTCCCCCTTAGGCTCGGGGGCTACTGAAGAGGGGAGAAACTAGGGGTAATTATCTTGGCCCCTAAAGCCTCGAAATCATGAAGGTTAATGATGGGCCGCATCCGAGAAAGCCCAACATCGGCAACCAGCATGCCAGGCCCAACTCCCCCTTTCTAAAGGCGGCGGTCCGACATCATCGGCAGGGCCACCCCCGACTTAGGTGGCCGTCCCGGCTACCTCGACGGGCGGCTCCGCCTCGTATGACCTAAGGTTCCTTGTGTTGCAAACCCCCGGCAGGGGCCCCCCGGGCGAGAACCGCAACGTGGCGCAAGCAGCCCCACGCCGTCCGGGACGTGCACGAGCAGCAGGGCAGGCGGATCTTCCCTGTCAGGCGGCCAGGCCATCATGAGATTTCCCCCGGTGTGGGAAGCGGACTGTCCCAGCGTCCCATCACCTGGATACTGAATAGTGGCAAAGGACATGCGAATCCTTCGCCTGCAAGACGTCGACCTACGAGACCCGACCCAGCAAGCATCAGAGGGAAGGTCGGGGCTTGCACGAGAAGCCTCGACCGTATAAGACTGGCACGACTCTACGTCGGGAGAAGCTATCTTGGGACGAGAGCCGTGGCTACGCCGCCCTATGAGGGCTACCGCGGCTAGCACAGCGTACGGTGCCAACGGGAGACGAAGGCCCACGGCGTGACACTATTCCGGCACTGTTACTGGACTATAGCAGGGCGCTGTTTTACCATCTTAACCCTTGTACAACAGCCCTCCTTGAACTATAAAAGGAGAGGCTGACATCGTAGAACGGGAGACAACAGAGGAGAGACGAACAACAGCTCCTATCCACACACACACACTCTCTCAGCGATCACGATACGATCAAAGAGCCCACAGCAACCCTCACTGAGCTCTTACAGCTCGGGAGCACATCCAGAGACTTGGGACATCCTCCCTCTCTCGACCTAAGCTTGTACCCCCTACTATAAGCCCCCATGGGCATATAGAACACTCCTTCGAACTGGACGTAGGGCACCCCCGTGCCTGAACCAGTATAATCCCGGTGTCTCTAAGCCCAACCATCCGGATCAGACGCACGAACATACCAAAATTTACTTGTCGGCGGTATCAAACCCCGACACGGCGCCAAGCGCCTTAGCACCGTAGGTACACAACACGATGCCAAGGTCACTGGCGCCGTGCTGTGACACGTCAGCTCCGTTGTGGCGCGGCAAAAATCCGGTCAAAATTGACGGCGCTAAAAGCCACGACGCCGTTCCATGTACCTACGACGCCAAAGGCCGTGGCGCCGTGCTATGTAAGAATGACGCTAACAGGCATGGCACCGTGCTTCGACACTTAAGCCCGCCTCAGTTCTCCACGCCGCCCCGTCCTCTGCCGGCCCGCCGCCCGCCAGATCCGGAGGAGGCCGACCGCTGCCCCTGCCCCCGCCCCGTCCGTCCGCCGCCGGCCAGATCCGGCCGGCGGTGAGCTCGCCGCGGCCGGCGCGGCCCTCACCTCCGTTGGTCAAGGTGAGACCTCTCCCCTCCCTTTGTATTTTTGAATTTATCTACATTGTTAGATTTGGTAGTTCATACCCTAGATGAAATTAGTGCAACAAACCCCAGAAGAAACCCTAGATGTACGTTGGTTAGTATTTTTCTTGAATGTAGTTGGATTGTGACATGACATGATTTGAAAATGCTATGAAAATGCATGTGTAATTTTAATTTCGTGATGCACATGTGGAATGATAATTTTTTTATGTTGGATAGATGGATAAGCTAGTGACAATTCATCATGGTGGTAAAGGAATGACAATGGAGATGTTGAATTTGAGGGAATGCGGGAGGTTTCAATGCTTTTCAATGCTCGGCCATCTTATGGTTTCCCTGTCACTAAATTGAAAGAGAGGCTTCAGTGGGCGGATGAGGGAGTGGATATAGTTATGCAAGGGGTGATTGATGTGGGTTGTGTAATAGGCCACGTATCAAGCGGTTGGTTTCAATTAGTGGTCTAGCTGAATGGAACAATTATGTGTCAGTTGTGATGGAAACGGGAGTGAGAGCACTGGACTTGATTGTTAGGTAGGTTGTGAGGGAGCCGCCACCTCGGGAGCCATCACCCATACAATGTGGTGCTTCTTTTGAGGTGGTTCCTCCTGAAGCATGTGAGGTTGCATTTACTCAGGCAGTGGAAGAAGAAGATGATGATGCTGTGGGAGGGGGTGGATTTGCAGATGATAATGATGTGGGAGGTGGTGCCTTTGCTGATAATGAAACGGGTGATGGCATTTTTTCTGATTCAGATGAAGATGACTTGCACGAGCCTTGTCACCACTTCGCAATCCTGTAGTTGAGCAACCGTCGTTGGTTTGTCAGGCTTCGAACCATCATAACGTCCGTTTGTGTGATGATGATGTCACATATGAGAGGATGAGAGCTGTTGATTCTGATGATGACCATGTTGTTCCTCCACCCTCTCCACGTACTATTGAGATTATGAAGAGGCTTTTCCCAGATCGTGACCCCCTTGTGTCACATTTTCGTGACCTTAGGGAGTCGCACAGAGCTGTTGCTGACAGAGGGGCATTGGAAGATGCCATTTTGAGGACGGAATCGAGCACTATAATTCAGAAGGGGCACGTATTCAAGGATATCGAAGCTCTCAAGATGTGGTTGAGGGAGTATGCTGTAGTGCACAACCGGCCTTACCGTGTGAAGAACTCACATGCCGCAAGGAGGTACACCATCACGTGTGAGTCTAGTCATTGCCAATGGAAAGTTTGTGGTAGAAAGATGAAGGGCTCATATAAGTTCAAGATCACTAGTGTGGTTGGGCCGCACACTTGTGGATCGGCGGAGTGAAACCAAAAGCATCGTCAACTGACGTCAAAATTCACTGCAAATCGCTTATTACCTGTAGTGAAGCAAGATCCAACGATTTCTATTCGTGGGGTGATTGGTATTGTGACATTGAAATGGAATTACGCGGTGAAGTATGGAAAGGCATGGAGGGCTCATCAACGGGCTTTGAGGATGATCTATGGTTCTTGGGAGGATGCATATGAGGGATTGCTTGTTATGTTAAATGCAATGAAAGTTGCCAATCCGGGTATGCATTATGAGTACTTGCCCATTCCGAATGTAGAGTTGAACGGCTGACAGGTGTTCCAGCGTGCATTTTGGTGCTTTGCTCAGTGTGTGGAGGCATTCAGGCACATGAGACCTGTTTTTTCTATCGATGGTACCTTCTTGACCGGGAAATACCAGGGCACACTACTTATTGCTATCGGGATTGATGCGGAGAAAAGTCTTGTTCCTTTGGCATTTCCGTTGGTTGAGAGGAGAACAAGGGGAGTTGGGCATGGTTTCTACGTCTTGTACGGATCCATGTAGTTGGTCCAGGCATATCGATTTGTGTGTTGTCAGATAGGCACACCGGCATCTTGAGCGATGTTACTGAGTCCATTCCAGGACATGCGCCTGTGGTACATCGTTGGTGCACTCGCCACCTTGCCGAGAATTTGTTGAAGAAGGACCATGTGAAGGATAGCTTCAAACTTTTTGAAGATGTGGCTAAGCAGTTGGAGGTAAAGTTGTTTGAGAAGTTAGAGGAGCTGAAAACTAAAACAATTGCAGAAGGGAGAGATTGGCTCCGAGGCTTGATGTATGACGTTGATAAGTGGTCCAAGGCTCATGATGGTGGTTGGAGGTACTCGTTCCAAACAAGCAACATGGCAGAATGTTTTAATGGTTTGCTTAAAGGTTCACGGGCGTTACCGGTGACTGCCATTGTTGCATTTACATTCTACAAGTGTGTAGAATGGTTTGCGAATCGAGAGAAATATGCGAGGTCTATGTTAGAAAAAGGGGAGAGGTTGGGACCGAAACAACTCTAGCACCTAAATGATGCCAAGTTGGCCGTGATTGGTCAGCATTGCCATTTATTCGACCATAGAACCGGGACATATGAACTTGTCGTACGGTTTTCTTGGGTCAACCATCTCTGGGCCATCAATCCACTGAAAAAATAGCACATCTCCCAGTCCTGCACCAATATAAACATTTCAATTCATCATTCAAGCGTTCAAACCAAGAAATGTTGTAAATCAAGAAAAAACCGAGAAATCTACTTACACGATAATCACCACACAAGTAGTATGCCCAAGCCGCCGTGTCAGGGTGCATGGATTGAGTTACCTTGGCCTACTTCCCACAGTCACATTTAGGGACAGGAAGTGCAGGTGGTACAGGTGCATACTTGCAGGATACATCAGGATAGAGCTCCTTGGGCCGGTCTTTCCACTTGTTCTCACGCCACCGTTCATCCATGTTCTACAATTTATACATTAATAAATGATTACCCTACAACCTTGGTAATTATGCCGCCGTAATAATATATAACCTAGGTAAGATATATATAACCTAGTATATATATAAATGAAATCTATTAATGCAACTAATTCTCACGAAATTGGCATTTTCCAACTCTATCTTACTACTCATCGATTCGGCATCTACAAATTCAAAAAAATCATTGAGATTCACCAATATGTAACTACATTACATATATCCACGCCACAATCCTCGTATCAACCACTAATTTCATAAATTGAGACCCATACCCATCTAGGGTTTCTTCAAATACTATCTACGAAGCCAACCAAATCAAAGAAAAAATGGGGAGGGGAGAGGCCTAACCTTGCACAGTGGACTAGAGGGCCGCGCCGGCCGTGGGGAGGACGCCGCCGGCGGATCTGGCCGCTGGCTGTCGGGGGCGGACGGAGCCCCTGCTCTTCAGGCGGGGACCGAACAGAGGGAGGAGGTAGAGGAGACCGGGAGGCTGCACGCTATTGACATTTCTTAACGTCATCACTAGGTTTGTATCCACAGTAACGACGTCAGAAATGTTTGTCAGCATTTCTTAAAATCTTTGCTAAGTTCGTGAGTTCCTAGCAACGATGACAGAAATGTTCCGATGGTAATCCTAACATTTACAAAGAATCCGCAAGCGCACAGATATACCATTGTAGCATTTCCCCAAAGGAGTATTTCAGAGGGTATCGAATCCAAGGAAGGCATGGTCGGATTAACATCTGCAACACTATTGCAATGAGTATAGATCAATGACGAGAATAAGTCAGGTCCCAAACGCAGGGGTAAGATATGATAATGATAGGGTAGTGTGAACACACCCGAACTCGTTCTCTCTGTGGTACACTACGGCTTAGGAGGCAACATATGAGTTAGCTCTAGGTTCTAAGGTACTAAACATATAAAGTCAGTAGACATCAGTCAGTCACACAAGCATTGTATGAATATCAGCTCAGCACCCAGGCACAAACGGGGAGCTAACCGCCCGCGTCGCTTCCGCATGACGTCGGTTGTTAGATTTTAGACTCCTACAACGTACCCGAATGTGGAGGAGTACAAAGGGTCCAACGGCTGTCACTACCGTGGCCTACCTCTATCAATCCGTGGGGCACGCTCATATGCAACGCAGCTACTCAACCCAAGCACCATGCTTGTGTTGTTAACTAGACACTGACCGGCCCGGGCTATTGTGGCCAAGGTCAGTGCCACTAGATAACTAGCCACTTACACCGAGTACCGTAGCTTGAACTCGAACTTCATACAACACAAACATGTGATCTAACTGGAACAAACTAGGCTAATCATACAAACGGATTCGTGTTCTACTATGTCTATTCAACAGGATCAAAGGGTCGTGTAATGAAGAACACGAGCCTCTAACTTATGAACAAACACCGAAGACATGAGTAAATCATTCGTCAAGTGGATCGAAAGGCCTTGTTCATCAAGAACAGGAGCCTCTAAATGATGAACGAACGAAGAACACGTGAACGAATCACCCATATATGCGAACACTACTTTATATGAAATAGCTAAATAACTGAAGTAGATCAAAGTCATACAATAAAATAAAGATACAAGAGAACTCATACCTAGATCCCAAAGTAGACTTGGGACCTGAAGTAGAACTACTCTAGCCTACCTCCTAGCCTTGGAAACCAAAAGTGAGAGAGGAGTTGGAAAGTGAGTTGGGTAAGAAATGAGTCCCCTCCCTTCTATTTATAGGCCTTGGACAACTTCGGGAGAATGGCGTGAGCACCCCGGGAGTGGACCAGGAGCCAACCAGGAGACACCATGTGGAAGGCCAGGATGAGCCGACACAAGGTCGGTTCGGCCGACCTATGGGGTCGGCCGACCCCTTGTGGGCCCACCTCGGCCTGTGCTTTCGCGTGGTGGCTGTCCTATGGTTCCTAAGGTCGGTTCCCGGTGTCCACCCGAGTTTGAGGCGTTTTCCTGCCCGTGGGCCCTTCAATCCTTGTGACGTCCACGTGTCGCCCTCTGATTCGTCGGGGTTGCTTCCCTTGGATTTGTGACATGGCTTGCATGCATGGGATCCTAGGTGGCAGCCCCTCTTTGGCTGAGGTGACGTGGCATGGACCATAGAAGGTGAGTTGTCACTTCTTTTATGCTTATTTTACCTGCAAGCTCCAAGGACAAGTGGAACTACATTATTCTTAACTAAATGCGTGTAAGAAATGTCTTTTGCTCCTTTATTTATGAGTATATTGACGGCTAAAGTAGGCACTTAACAGCCATCAACACGCGCGGGCTTAAGTGTCGAAGCACGGTACTACGGCCTTTGGCGCCGTAGGTACATGGAACGACGCCGTGGCTTTTGGCGCCGTCAATTTTGACCAGATTTCTCCCGCGCCACGGCGGAGCTGACGTGTCACAGGACGGCGCCAGCGACCTTGGCGCCGTGCTGTGTACCTATGGCGCCAAGGCGCTTGGCGCCGTGCTTTGGGTCCATTTCTGCAATTGTTTCCCCCATGGGTCTATATGTAAAATTCTTACCGAAAAGGGACCAAAATTAAAAATTTTACTCCTTTGGTGACCTGGAGTTTTAACTTGGGAAGGTTTGTTGTCGAACTTAAGGCATGATCAGTTGTAGAGTGACGAATATAAGGTGTTCCGGGAGTTGGTAACTCGCTCACTCTACAAATTCTTGAGTTTCAGGGTCTGTCTAGTAGGTGGTCCAGAAAGGTACAATCTGCAGATGTATTGTAAAGAAGTGTGTACAGAAAATGTTTCCTGTTCCTTATGTTGAAAATTAGGAACCATATTTTGCTTGGTTGTATTACCGGTCCATATGGAGCTGCGTTTGGGAAACTTTCGTGCAGGAAGGATCCTCGACTTCAAATGGACTTTTATTGAAGTGTGGCTTCCAAAGCAATTTGTGTTCTGCCAAAATATGGATCGCTTTATTTTTGCTGTTGCTGTTAGAGTATATGTGTGTATATGTGAGTGTGGCCCATATGGCCTGTGTATAGCCCATATAGAGGCACATGTATAGCTAACTATATACCCACCCTTCTAGGGTTGGAGGAATAGACAAGGAATTATTCCCCACTAACAGTTGCTACATGGGCTTTGGGAAGGGGTCTCATTATACCAAGTAGTCTCATTCTTTTGTGCCATCTTCCTGTTTAGCTTTCAAAGTAGCAATTATTGAAATGTGTTTTGGAGTGATTTCTTGCAGTCTAAATTGTGTAATTGGCATACCAGTAGCGATGTAGACATTTTTTTAGATGAAAGGCCTCTTGGCCCGGCTTTACTTAAAAAGCACAACAACGTACTGGGGATACCAGTTTTACTGAGAAGCTCTAAAAGGTTTAAGGTTACAAACCATCAGATGGCCAAAAGCAAATACATGTTTGTAGCCTCCACACTCTAACCCTCTCTACAGCAGATTCAAATGCCCAGGAAGCAGGCATGCATTACAGACAAAAGCAAACTCAATAAAGAGCTAGAGATAATCATCCCCCCTGGTGCATGCTTTTTGTTCATTCCTCATATCTTAATGAAGATAGTCGGTGTCTGAGCTTGATGATCACCAAATCGATCCATGGTTGCTCCTTCTCCCTGAGTAGTACCTTCCACTTCTGCATGAATGAGATTGTTCGGTACAAACTTACATTAGGGGAGGATACTACAACATTGTTAAAGATAAAGTCATTGCGGATAAGCCAAAGGGACCAAGCCAGGCAACCAAAAATGAAAACAAATTTTCTGTTCTTCCTGTCAGACCCTTCTACCAACTTTCCATGTATATCCTCCAAACTTATAGGTAGGGCCACCCATTCACATATGTCTCTAAACACACTCCAGCAGAACCTAGCTAACACACACTGAACAAATGTGTTCAGCACTCTCCAATTGACCACATAGTTTACATTTAGTCGGTCCAGCCCAATTCTTTTTTGCTAGCTGTTCAGCTGACTGTATCTTGTCATTGCATACTTGCCACAAGAAGATCTTGATTTTCAAAGGAATTTTTGCTGTCCAAATGCAGATCATCCATCTATTTGGTACTCCAGGAAAGCTCAGCGCATGGTAAAGCGAAGAAGTAGTGAAAACACCTGTTTTTTCCAAGCACCACCTAACTGTATCTGGTTCCTGGGAAAGATTCATCCCTTCCATTAGCATTAGTAGATTTTCCCACTCATTTTCTTCAACCTCTCCAAAATTTCTCCTGAAAGTTAGTTTCATATCCCCTTGACCTAGTACTTTAAAAACTGAGCAATCCTTTTGGTTACATATCTCAAAGATTTCATGGCACACTATCTTCAATGGACAGTTCCCTCTCCACACATCATGCCAAAATCTTGTTTTCTTCCCATTCCCCACCTCATATATTATGCCCCTAGCCACATCTCCTCTAACAGCCATCAGCCCCTTCCAGAATTGTGATCCATCATGTTTCTTATAGCTGAAGACCCCTTTTTCTCCCAAGTACTTTTGTCTAAGTAGATTGCAGCATAGTGTATTATCTCCTCTCTCTATTTTAAAGAGCCATTTGGAGAGCAAACATCTATTCATTACCCTTGTGTTTGTGAATCCAGCACCTCCCGCTCTTGGGTGAAGCCATAAGATCCCATTTTGCCATATGGTATCTCCTTTTCATATGAGGTCCATGCCAGAAAAAATTGGCTCTAGCAGAGTCCATTTTTTGGTGATTTTCCTCCTGCAGTAAGTATACTCCCATTGTATAGTTTGGCACAGAGATCAAACAAGATTCCACCAGGATCATTTTACCTCCAGATGATAGCCCCACACTTTGCCAGGTTGGGATTCTTCTCTCTACTTTCTGGGCTACATAGCTAAGCTCAGCCGCTGTCATATATCTGTTGCTGACCATCACTCCAAGGTATTTTATAGGTAGCTGGCCCACCTTGCAGTTAAAAATCCCAGTCACTCTATTGCTTTCCTCTTCAGAGCTACCCAACACCAGAACCTCACTCTTCTGATAGTTTATTTTTAGCCCTGACATGTTTTCGAAACAGTATAACATGAATTTTGCATGTAGGATTGTCTGATCATCTAAGTTCAAGAAGATAATTGTGTCGTCCGCATATTGCAGGTGCGTTAGTCCTCCCTCTATCAAATGTGTCATCAACCCTCTAATTTCCCCGGCCTCTTTTGCATTGTCTAACATTGTAGCCAAAGCGCCACTCACTAGATTGAATAGCAATGGTGACAGCGGGTCACCCTGTCTGAGCCCTTTGTGGGTGTTGAAAAAATTCCCTGGGGTCCCGTTGATGTTTATACCTACACTGCCTCCCTCTACAATTTGTTTCATCCACTCTATCCATTTATTGGGAAAGTTTTTCTTCCTGAGCACCTCCATCATAAAGCTCCAGCTCACTTTATCATAGGCCTTTTCAAAGTCCAGTTTTAAAATAATCCCAGGTAGCTTCTTCACCCTCAGCTCATGCAAGATTTCATGCAGAGTGATCACTCCCTCTAGAATATATCTCCCCGGAATAAACGCTGTTTGAGTGTTACTGATCAGCCCTCCCGCAACCGGTGTAAGCCTCATAGTAAGCACCTTGGTAAACCATTTGTAATCCACATTGAGCAGACAGATAGGCCTATACTGTTTAATGTTGTTTGCTTCCTTTAATTTCGGTATCAGCGAGATCATCCCGTAGCTTAACCTGCTTAAATTCAGGGCCCCTCTATGCAGGTCTTGAAACATCTCTAGTATGATAAATTTAACCTCACTCCAAAATTCCTTATAAAAACCCACTGATAAGCCATCAGGCCCCGGTGATGCATTAGCATCCATATCTTTGAGTGCCTCCTCCAGCTCCGTTAAGGTGAATGGCTTAATTAGCTCTTGTGCTTCCTCATCAGTCAGCCTTCCTTTTTCTGCCCAAAAACCATCACCCAATGACATATTGCTCTCCGTTTCTGGCCCAAAAAGTTCCTTATAGTATGCTTCCACATGATTCCTGATTTCTGTTGGATCACTAATCTTTCTATCTTCCTCCTCTAGAGAGAAGATTGTGCATTTTTTCTTCATGCCATTAGCTATATTGTGGAAGTACCCATTATTGGAATCTCCCTTTAGTATCCATTTCACACCCCCTCTTCTCTGCCATTGAACTTCCTCAAACTGATATATTGATTCTAGTTGTTCCTCTATTTCGTATCTTTCCTGCCATCGCATCTCATCAAGTGCACTCATATCCGCTTCCCTATCTATAGTCTGAAGTTTAGTTAGTAGGTCTTTCTTTTCTCTTCTCATTTGGCTGTTTATGTTAGCTCCCCATCCTTTACAGAGTTTTCTTGTTGCAGCTTTTACATCTCTCCAATGATCTTGTATCCTTTTCTTCCCCCTCTCTGGCCAACAGTTAAGTTCCGCCTCTCTAAAGCCGTCTTGCATCAACCAAGCTGTTTCAAACCTGAAACAGTGTTGTTGCTAGAAACGTTGATCATCCGTGTTTACCAAAACCGGGCAATGATCTGAGCCCACTCTAGTTAAAGATTCGCAGGACGCCCTCTTATACGTCATGTCCCATCTGGGAGACATCAACACTCTATCAAGAACACTCATCACCGGATTTTCCTGCTTGTTGGTCCAAGTAAATTTGCCTCCTTTTCTAATCAGCTCCTTCAGCCCATGCTCTCTTATAAATTCGTTGAACTCACTCATCCAAACTGGGTTTACATTTTCCGAGGATTTCTCCCATGTGAATCTTATTAAGTTGAAATCTCCCCCTATTATAAACTGATCCCCCATGTCTGAAATCTTCCTTCCTAGTTCTGCCAAGAAGTCCGCTTTTCTCTCTATATGTACTGGCCCATAAACATTCACTACCTCCCATTCCATCTTGTCATGCCTAGATGATATCTTCATACTGGTGAAGAACTCACCCTTATCTTTGCTTATCACCGTGATATCATCCGTCCTCACACCAATCAAAGTCCCCCCAGAGTGGCCTTGAGCCGTAGTCCACACCCACTCAAAATTTTCACCTTCACTTATACTATATAAGTCTCCTGAGGAGAAGTCAGCTTTTATTGTTTCCTGCAAACATATCATCTCCACTCTATTCTTTTGCTGTAACTCTTTTAGTTGTTTCCTCCTCCCAAGTGCCCCAAACCCTCTCATATTCCAGAATAATATCTTCATTTATTTTTCTGGTTCTTTCCTCCTGCTTCAACCTTTTTGCCCTTCATTGTCTGCTTCTTCCTAGGAGGTTTTCTTGCAGGTCTGAGACCTTCACTCTCTGTATCTGTCCCCTCCCCTCTATCAACATCTGTGTCTGCCCCCTCTTTTCTTGTTTCTGTCTGTTCCCCTTCTATCTCTTTTTGTTTTGCTTGCTCTGCAACCTTCCTCTTAGCTGTTAAAAGCGTTGCTTTGGCTAACTCATTAGCTTGCATAGTAGAAATAGATGCGGCAATTTTCTCAGATGAGTCCCCCAACTTAATATTACTAGCATTAGCTATTTTTTTCTAAATAAGCATTATCTACTGAATTTAGAACAGCAAAGGATGATGATTTACCTGCAAGCTCGTTGCTTTTCCTCTTAGCTGCTTCCGCTTTTTCCTGGATGGGCCCCTTGTCACCCTTGTTCCTGGCGCTTCTGCGAAGTTCCATTGCTTCCCTCTTTTTCTTCACATGCAGCAAGTCCACCTCCACATTGTTGTCCAGGCTTTCCTGGATTTGGTCCCAATCAATTTCATCATCATCATCTGTGTTGGCAGATAAGCTTTTAGGGCTTCTCACCTATCCCCTTGGCTTCTTCCCCACCAGACTTAGTTGTTTCAATGTTTATCTTGATTGCTGCTGACTCCATTAACTTGTTTGCCCTGATTTCCACTCTTTTCTCTAGTTCTTCCATTTCTGCTTTTTCTGTGTACATTGGGTCATCCTCATAGTCCAATTGTTCTTCCTCACTCAACTCACCTGCCCCCTCTATCACAGTGCATTCCTCACTCTGCTGTGTGTTACCAGTGTGGGCTTCCTTGTCCTGCATGTCTTCTCCCTTGCCCACCACTTCAGCTTGGCTTTCTTGTGTATCCTGGGCCCCATCTATATCCATGTGTGTATTGTCTGCATCCCTTTCCTTCTGCATGTTTTTCTCCCTCACATAGGCTTGATCTTCTTTCTTATCTGTCTGGTATTCTTTTTTCCTGTATCCATAGTCTTCCCCTCCCTTCTCATTTTGGCCCATATAGCTAGGTGCCCCTTCTCCCTCCTTTTGTTTACCAATGCCAGTATTTTTCCCTCCATTGAACTCCCCCTCTTCTTCTTGCTCCTCCTCCTCATCATCTAATCCCCTTCTCCTTTCAAATTTAGATGAGCTTTTGCTGGGTTCCTGTTGCTGGGTCTCCATCTCCCATCTGATATTATATCCTTCCCCATTAAAAAAGACCTTTGTCTCCCCCCTGATCTTGGTCAACTCTCTACAGCCCAGTTTAACCCTGATTGGGCCATCCCTATGTAGAGTGTTGCGGTCCACTTCTATAGGATCCCCCACCAAGTAAGCAACCTCCATGACTACTTCCTCTTTTCTTGCAAATGGTGGGAACTTGTGAGCCTTTACCCAGACTATTTCTAACTTTTCATCGGCATCTGCAGACATATCAGTTGGGGTTACCTTTGCTTTCACATTAGCTGTTTCAAACTCAAAGCTTCTAAACTTTGCCACCTGATATCTTATATCTTCACTGGGGAAGTTGATTAGGTACCTGTTTCCAGCCTCCATTTGTTTAATAGTCCACTTGGGAACTTCCCTAAAAAGGTATTTCAGCTCCCTCTCTATTGTCTCCACTGCAGCCTGCCCACTCATGATGTTCATAATCCCCAGGACCTCCCCCTTCTTGGCTTCTTTATCCACTGGAACTCTGATGCTATAAAAGCCTTGCCCTGGGAATCCATAGCCACAAAGCCTCAACCCTCTTTTCTCTGGGCACACAGTACACCTGTGTCCTGATTTTTTGCAACAATAGCAGTAGGGTGGGTTTGGGCAATTTTTCCTGAGGTGTCCCACTAGATTACAGTTGTAACAAGGTTCCCCCTGTGGCCCTTTGTTTTTTCCTCTAGGGTCCCAGGTTTCCTCTCTCTGGTTGTTCCAGGATCCCTGCTCTTTTGCTCTTCTTTCCTCCTTCTCTCTCCTCAGTTTTGCTCTCAGTTCCTGTTCCTCCCAGTCATATCCCTCTCTATCTTCCATCCGTCTCTTGTTGGGGTTAGGTCTGTTCTGCTCAGGTCTCTGTCTCTCCTCTCTATACCCACCCTGGTAGCTGTTGTTCTGATTATTGAAGCCTCCACGGGGCCATCCTCTTTCTGGATCTGGGAACTGCCTGTCCCAGTTTGCACCTCCACGAAATTGCTCCCTCTCTCGATCTTGGTAACCTCTCTCTCTACCACGAAAGCTGCCCTCTAGGCCTTCCGCACCGTGCTCTTCACTAGATCTCCCCGGGCCACCCCTGTCCCCCGGGCGCGCCGCCATGCTTCCTTGCTTCCTTGCTCCGAACCCCCTTCCTGGCTCCATCGCCGCCACCTCCGCAAAAGTACGCTCGTCTACTTGCTTCGATGTTGTTCTCACCACCATCTTGCTAACTCCCCCAAATCGCTGAATCTCCTCTCTTCTCGCGGGGAACCCTAGCCCTTGCTCCGCCACCGCCTGCCCCTTCCTCACCCAGATCCAGACTCCCACCGGGTCTGACCAGGAGTGGGAAACCAAGTGTGACATACACGTTCCATATGGGTAATTGGGCTTACTTGGGCTCCTCGGCTCAGCCCACGCTGGATTTGTATTTTTTTCATTAGCCCCCCTGTAATTGTTCGTCTTCCCCAGGTCACTCCCTCTCATCTCCTCCTTCCCGAGTTCTTCCTGGAATCGCTCCTGGAGTTTGACGAATTCATCCACAAAGCGCTTCGATGATTCTCCCTTTGCATGTTTTCCACGAAACGCAAACCTCCCGAATTTCTGTATTTCTCGCTCGAAGACATCCCCCAAGGAGAACGAACCAAATCTTATCTCGCTAGCCTCAGCACCCAATGAGTTTGGATCCTGCCATTGACCCCTCCCCGGTGCTGATTCAGTCAATCGCCCCTTCACTGGAGACGTCGATGCAGTCCTCCCGCTCAACGATGACGCCATTGCTCTCAGATTTCGGTCTCTACGATCCCCACTCTATCTCTGTTTTTCGATCCGCCAATCCCCTTTCTGTGTTTGGTGATCCACTTCCAGATGCCCCAAATCTTCCCGATCCTCTGTCGGGCGACTAATCAGGCATCCCGCGCAGACGAATTCTCCTTAAGCTACTTGATTTGTTTGGGAATCTTCAGCAGACGTAGTCGTCACCCTCTCTACTTTCCAGTCCCGCTCTCGAGTTCCCCCACCCTGAATCCGCCACAATCCTTGTGCGGATGCCCCGCAAAAGTAGGAGATGTTGTTGCGGTGGCGACGCTCGATCGAATCCGCCGCTCCAGCGAGGAAACTGACGGAGGAATCGGGCGATCGCCGGAGTTTCTCTCTCCAGTCGCCCTTTCTCTCTCTAGTCGCTCTCAGGTTGTTTTTCGATGTAGACATTTCCCAAGGCGCTTTCAAGAAAAATTGAAATTATCTCCTTAAAAAAAACAGGTTTGTTGATGCATAATCTTGGATCATGGATGGAAAATGAGGCACGGTTGGTATGCCAACTAACAATGAAAATGACCTTTTGGAATTTTATTGAATTATGCATGTATTCTTCTATTTCTATATCTATATAGAACTCGAACGCTCACATATATAGAGGGAAAGTAATGTGATACGGAATAATCCAAACCTCCTACCCTGTTGTAGTCAACTATGTTTAATGATTCATCAATTTTGACAAAGTGCAACAAAAAATGATTTGTTCGTTAACACCTCCTTGCAACGTCACCGTCACTTCATTTTCTGGGCAGTCATTGGCTCAACCAATAACAAATCTGCTGAAGTAAAAATGAAGAAGAAACTGATGCCATTTTCATACTAATCCAGGGTATCTAATCTTTTAGTAAAAAATGAAGAGCATGTAACATTTTCAAAATGTCAAATGTAAATAGCATACAGTCCCTTTAAGTTATGCAAAGACCATATACTTACAAAATAAACATAGCATGATCTAGACATTATCGAATTCAAATTTTATTCATCACTAGCCACTCTGGAACATTCTAGCCACTCTGAATCAGGCATTTTCATCATATGATCTGAAATCTGATCCAATCTTCACCCAGCGCTGTGAGACTGGGTGGAGTGCAGGAGCAGCCTGTATCCCAATGTTGAAGATGCATACTTGGCTTCCACCAGCAAGCATTGAGCCCAGCCTATTTGGTGCACAGCCCAAAAGGCGAAGAAAGTGCAAATCTGAAAGATGATCTCAACAGATTTCTTCATCAGATTGTTCTCAAAACAGGCATTATACAAGCACTTGCAGTCTTTCAGATTTCCCAAAAACAAGTAGCAAGCCCCACAAAATAACCCAAAATACAACCACTGAATTTGAAAAAGAAGCAAAACGCCATCAAATGTCTCCGTACACTTTAGGTTCACGACTCTACAAGATAGGCGAGCCATAGCTGAGCCATCCTTACAAAGTTTGGGAGGTTGCAAGTTCCAATGAACAAAAGAAAAGAAAGAGGGCATTTTCCCCAAATTTTTAAAATTATATGTATATATTAGCATTTCTGATAAAAGAAAACCAATGAAAATCTGACAGCCAAATTGCATTGCTAATTGGAAAGGAACAGTTTTCATACTGAACTTTTTCAGGATATAAGATGTAACGTCGTATGAAAGTCAAAAGGCAAAAGAGAAATGCTCCATTTTAAATTTTGCGAAGAACACAGAGGTATATGCATATACGTCCTCAGCAGTGAGCTCATTCTAAATACAGAGCATTGAATTTTAATATCATTTTTAGTCACTGGTGGATGATAGAATGAAAACAAACATAATGGAATGTTCCAGCCATCCTACACGAAATTGACATAAAAGCAGAATATAGTGAAAATGTTAATAGAAAACAATGCAGCACTGCCTTCTCTTTTCTTGTTTTACAGAGTCCTCGTTCCATCAGAAAATAGGCTCACACAATTTAATCAGCAACATTCATATCGTCATTGGGAATGATCACCTTCCAAGATATCTGGGAAAGAAAATGAAGCATCAGATGGTGGCACTATGGCAGTGCAAGTGAAAAAGGAGCTCCATGTTCAGTGACATTTTTATTTTTATATTAACTATGTCTACAAGATAAAAGTGTATATAGATTGAAGTTAGGACAAATATATTTTTGTGAAATTATGTTAACCATAGTAAAGATGCTGAATCTTTTAAGCCAACTTGATTACTAGAGAGAAAAGATAGATCTATTCGTGGCCGTAACTATGCAAATGTTTTGTTCTCAATAACCAGACTCTGATTATATATGCAACAAGCAAGAAGTTATAAAAAAAATCAGGAACTTACGATCAACCTCTCCTACGGACCTTTACTGTGCTCTCTGTGACTCTGAGATAGTGAGATTTGAATCCTTCAACAAATGCTTTGTGGAATTTATGAAACCAGAACTTATCTGTGCCACAAATAACTCATCAGAAATCTTCACCTGGATTACCATCAACACCCAAGGTTTGTGGCATGTAGTGCCAAGCTTCATGTGTTATCCCCTTATATGAAATATCAAGTAACTAAGTTACAGATAACTTTCCATGGATGTATGTTGTTGAAATTACAACTGATCAACTAGTTAATTTACACACAAAAAGGATAAAGGATAATTAAACCTAAAATGTGTTCATCTAATAAGAGAGCCAATTTTTTTAAAACAAAATAGCGAGTTCCACTGATCAATCAAGGATAAAGTGCAGTTTGCACAAGCCAGAGCTGGGGGTGACCCCAGATGACAAATTAAAAGTACAACCTGCAGAGCACTTAGCATTGTAGGTGGTACACAATAACACAACAACAAAAGAGTGCATGTGCAACCTAAGCACATTGTAACAAGACCCAAGAAAGGAAGGCTTTGTAGAGGCATTAACAAATTCCCCCAGCGCATTGTAGCAAGATCCAAGAAATAAACTTCATAATATATATCGAAATTTCAGAAAAAAGAATGGACAAATACCTCCATACATGTGCAACAGGAGAACGGTAGATTTGGTTTCTTCTGTCAGATCAAAATCCATCACAATTTAGGAAATTCCTTGCTCAAAAAAGAAAATGGCCATTCCCCCATAAAGATCAGCAATGATCCTAGAAACAAGCTTAACCAATCCCTAGCATATTAGGGAAAATTATCTGATAGCTATCAATTTGCATTGCTTGCTAGAAATTTAATCATAAATGTGGCATCATCATATTTTCAGAAATTTACTCATACTGTAACATTAGAAAAAAAAATGAATGTGCTCTTAAAGTTTCGCAAGGAACATAAGGTACACATGTATGACCTGAGCACAATCTAAATACTAAACATTGAACATGAAAATTTGATAATAACTGGCCTATGATAGAAAAATGAAGAATGATGGAATGAAAATGGAAATCCAGCTACTCTGGACAGAAATTGCTATAAAAGCAGAATACATCGTACAGTTAGTAGAAAACAGCTCAAAACTGTTTCCCTTGGTTCCTCATTTCTAGTTTTACAGAAAGTTTGGTTTCATCAGAAAATTAGTTTACACAAGCATACAATTTTCAGTGCAAGTGCAAAGGGATAACCCCGTATAAGCCCTCACCGTGTGTCACACATCAATGAGTCTCATGACAGTCTTCTGCATGAGTCTATAAACTGTTAGTAAGCATCAGAGGTTAGCAGTGCAAGTGCAAAGGGACAACTCCATGTATCCCCTTGCTGTGCCATGGGTCTCATGACAGTCTTTACCCTTTAGCATTAGTTTGTAAAACCGTGAAATTTAATGACAACAGGAAAGATGCTGAAGATCTTAGTCAACTTAATGAGACAGCAAAGATAGTCGTGGTCATAACTATGCCATACTGTCCTCATTACCAGAAGAAGAGTCTACAATCAGGATTCAGGAAACAAAACTAGCTCCATTGGGTGTTAACCACAACTGATCCAGCATGTAGCAACACACTACCGTTAGGCAAGAACACTGAAACAAAATTACCAGCTCACTGCTCAGTGTCAAAATACTGCTAAGCACTACACAAATTAACACTTGCCGAGCCACTGTTGGGTTCCTGAAATCTGAAGGTATTGGGCACTTCTCCTCTGCAAGCAGCAGCATAGTCTTGGGCGAGGCTTGGTGCAGCTTCCTTGTAAGGACCTATGAACTTCTCCATAAAGACATTCTCACTCACTTGGACAGCGGTATAGTAGCTCTGGTCCTGCTCCAACAATCCATTTTCCTTAAGGAACTTCACAACATAATGCCGAGGCATCAGGCGACGCTCCAAGCTATATGTAAGTAGAGCAGGCCTGTGAGCTATATACTCCGGTTCCAACCCAACCTGGGTGATCAGGAACTCTGACATGCGGCACAGCCTGTCCTTGGAGTGCTTCAGCACCAACAGTAACTTGGAAACTGCAACGCCCACCTCAGCATCCGACCACCTGAACGTCTTCTTCAGGAACTCCACCTTTGCAGCAATCTTCTCCTCGCTAAGGAACGCGACTGCGAGCAGCGCGTGCCTGAACATCCTCGTGCGACGGGGCACACCGACAGCCTCGGCGCGCTCCACCATTTCCCGGACGCGTTCAGGGTTGGTGGTGATCAGCCTCGGCACGGGGACGGACAGTTTGGCAATATCACAAGCATCTAGCCCGCACTCGATGAGGAAGGAGACGTTGGGCTTGACCACCCGCTCCAGGTCGGAGCTGAGGAGATAAGCGTTGCTCCTGACAGCCTGGAGCAGGTTATCGAAGGAGCCGAAGAGGGGAACGAAGTACTGCAGCTTGGAGATGACGGTGGGGCGGCGGAAGCGCGCGGGGTCGACGAGGACGAGGCGGGCGATCTGGGACGGGGAGAGGCCGATGTCCCGGAGCTCAGCGAGGCGCGGGGCCAGCGTGCGCTCGACCTCGGAGCAGAGAAGCTTCGGGTCGTAGGCGACAGCGGCGGCGATGTCAGCGTCGGAGAGACCGAGGTCCGATAAGAAGGCGAGCACTGCGTCGGGCCTAGAGGGGGACTTGAGGTGCGAGAGCACCTTGGAGGCCTTGAGCGCCTGAACAGGGGTAAGATGGCAGGTGGACACGAGGTATTCCTCGACGGCGAAGGGGACGGTGTTGCTAGCCGAGTAGGCGGCGGCGGCGGTGGTGGTGGAGAATCGTGCCGCTGGGAGACGGCATTGGTGGCGCTGCAACGAGAGGAGCGTGACGGTTGTGCGGGGACGGAAGGAGAGAGGAAGGTGTTGTTTCTGGACGGGGAGCATGGCTGCCGGCGCCGGCGGGGAAGCACGCGGCGTCGCCTAGGACGGGGCAGAGGAAGCGCTATGGGCGTGGTTATCGCACAAAATGCGCTTTTTTGTTTTTATTTTTGTTTTTTGATCATATAAAGGATGAAAAATCAGGTTATCCACAACTCGGGCAAAACAAAAGAGAGTGAAAGGTGTCCTTTTCTCTATGGACCTGACTACATGCACGGAGAGACCTCTCCTTTTAGACTATCCACACTCGTGCTACTTCAAAACCTCCTTCAAAACAGTGTGTCTTCATATCTCCTTTTAGTCCTCGTCATCCAAATTCTCTCCTTCATATCTACTTCGCCCGCATCCATCTTCCTTCATATTTCTCCTTCATCCCAACTACCCACCGGTGGAGCCCACGCGTCAGCCTCCCCTCCTTTTTTTACTCCCCGCACAGCCGCACCCAACCCCCTCTCCTCGGCTCCTCCGCCTCCTCCCCTGCGCTGCGCCCCTCTCTCTCCTCTCTGCTCCGCCGGCGCCGCCCTCTCTCCCCTGCAACTCCGGCGAAGGAGTAGGGCGCCGGCATCCGCGAGCTGGGGCAGGGGCGCGCTGGCCTCCTTCCTCACGCGCCGGCCTCCTTCCTCCCGCGCCGGCATCCCCCGCGGCCGTCCTCTGCTCCTCCTCCCCTGCTTCTTCCTGATCTGCGGGAGCGTGACGGCGGCGCGTGCTGCAGGAGCGGGATGGCGACGCGCTGGAGCTGGTGGGCAGCATGCGGCGGGCGGCTCCTCTGCGGTGGGATGCGGCGGGCGGCCCCTCTGCGGCGGGATGCGGCTCCTCCTCCGACCCCGACTCGCCGGCGCTCGCCCCTGCTCTCCTGCGCCGCCGCGGCGGGCGGCGGAGCTCCTCCTCCGCGTGGGGACGGTCGTCTGCGTCGGAGGTGGAAGAGGAGGAAGGCCACGCCGAGCTCGTCCCCTTCCTCCCCACGGCCGGCCGGCGGCTCCTCACTCTCGGCCGCGCCGCCTCGGTGGCTCAAGTCGGCAGATCGAGCTCCTGCTCGGGGACAGGCACGCGAGCGGCGTGGCGGTGGAGCTGCCGTGCGGGATGGTGGTGCGGTCACGCGTCACGGTGGTGGCGCGGCCGCAGCGTCTGTAAGTGCAATCAAGCCCTAAGTGGGTTTTGGTGAGTCGAGTGACAACTTGATTAAATCACTGATACTCTTGTGAAGCATATGAGCAGGTTGTTGATTATTGATAAATGATATTCGTGTGTAAGATCATGCATTTGGCTCATATTGCAAAGAAAACAAGTGTGGATCATGACATTATACATGGAAAACATGCAAGATTGCTATAGATGAATGTCATGATGTGGATAGGTTGTTCTTTCCATTTGAGTTTACATGAGACATACAACAAGCGATCCAAAGCAAAAGAAAAGTGAATATAGAGACATGATTATTTAATATTTATGGTACTTGGTTGGCCTCTCTATGTCAAAGCAAAGCATATTGTGTAGAATGGAGAAGCTTGTGATATGAAAATGGGAGAACTAAGTCAAAGTTGAGTATGGCATCAAGGGGATTTCACTATTGATACAAGATGGAACTTGATGAGCTATACTATTAGCTTACCGAGTATAATATCAACTGGATTTCACTCTTACATCATATGGAGGATATTGACTCTTACAAAGAAGCTAGTTGCAAGACTTCAAGTAGAGCTTTGACAAAGGTCATGTGGTTACCTGTAACACCCTAAAATTTCATCACCAAAATAATGTAAGCAACATGGTGTTTAGATTTAATTTTCTAAGGATTTAAATAAATTATCAATTAATTTGAGCCATAAAATATTTAAATATCATTTTTATAATTTAGAAGCAACAAGTGTTTGTGCATCATATTTTGGTTGCATGACTTCTTGTTTGATTGTGTGAAAGTTTTCAAAAACATAAAAGTTCAAAACCAAACCCCTCTTCTCTCCCTCTTTCTCTTTCTTTTTTTGGCCCAGCCCAGTTTCCTCTCTCTCTTTTTCTTTTTCTTTCAGCCCGAGCTGTAGCAGGCCACCGGCTTCTTCTTTCGCGTGGCCCAGTTCCCTTTTCGTCCCATCGCAGCCCAACAGCGGCCCAGCTCTCTTTCCCCTTCCCCCTTGCTCTCTCTCGCCGACAGCCCGGGCCCGCATGTCAGCTCCGCCCCCTTCCTCCAGCTCTTCCCCTGCTTCGCAATCGCCGCGCAGCGCCGACCGTTTCCCCGCGTCTCCCGCGCCTCCCTCCTTCAATCCTCTCCTTCATTGTGCAGTGAAGCACCGGCCGCCGCCTCCTCCCATCAATCCCCTTCCGTTTCACCTCAATCAAGCTCTCTCTTGATTGCAATCAAGGCCGCCGGCCCCATGGCCATTGATGGCCATTGCTCTCCCGGCCGCCGTCGCTCCCGCTCCCTCTCCCCGGCCTATAAAGGTCACCCGAGTGCTCCTGCAGTCGCCCCTTTCCACCAATCGAGCTCCCGCACTCCCCCACGCTCACACACGCGCCGTCGCCTGTAATTTTCGCTGCCACGCCATTGCCGGCCGCCCGGAGCTCCTCGTCGCCGGTGAACACCCCCACGAGCTCCCCTCGTCTTCGCTCGTAGCACACGCCGCCCGCACGAGGACCCTGCACCCCAGAGCCTTCTCCTTCCCCGCCGGACCGAGCTGCGCCCCAAATCCCCTGCCTTCTTCCCCGGAGCGCCGCCCGAGCTTGATCTCCTCTGCCGCTACATCCCCGCCGCCCATTCCTTAGCCAAACCGTCGCCGTATGGTGAGCGACTTATCCCCCCACTCGTTTCCCCTTGTATCCCGAGCCGCAACACCCCCCGCCGCTCGCCGGCCGTGCACCGTCCGCCCCCATGGACGTGGTGCCCTAGCCGTCGACCAAATCACCTTCCCGTGCCCTTAGTTAGCATCGCCATGTCCTTCTCTTCGCGTAGGTTCAAACCGCAGCCAAAATCGAGCTCCCTAGCCCGTTTCCGAGCTTCGCCGGCAACCCCGCCGCCACACGCCGCCGTGCGCCGCCGCTTCCGGCGCATCCGCCGCCGCCTGGCCGCACGCGTGCGTCGCCTGCCGTCTGATCTGGCGTGGACGGCCCAGATCAACTCTTGACCCGGGTCAATCCAACTCCATACCGGTCAACTGGGGTCATTTTGCTAAAGAGACCCCTGGTTTTATCAGTTTCACAAGCCGGTCCTTCCACCTATAGAAATCCTTGCATATAGGTCCTTTCTTTTACGTTTTTGCCCCTGCTTTTGTTAGTTTTAGCGCCCGAGGTCCTTTATAGGTTCTTTTGCGCTTTAGACCTTCTGTTTTTACGCATAATTAGATTTAGGCCCTCGGTTTCTTGCAGTTAGGTCCCTGGAAGCCTAGTTTCTTCGCAATCTAGCCCCTAAACCTTGTTTAAGCCATATTTTTTCCGTCTCTCGTCCATTTTTAGCGTTTTTGGTGTCTATGCGATCGTCTCAGTGAGCCCGTTGCTTTAGTAGTGTGTTTGTAGCCTTTAGACCTGTTTGATGAATTGTTTTATTTATTGTTTGCTTTATTTGTGTGCTCGTAGATCTCGTGCCAGTTTCAAGTGATCAGCCAGTTGGAGTTGATCAAGGGCAACTTTTTGAGGAAGAACAACAGTTTTTAGGCAAGGAAGGCAAGTGGTCTTCTCCCCCTGCATGATTCTACTTATCCCATATAATTGCATAATAATTAAGTTTATATTTTTTCTGATATTGCATTAAATTGACGGGAACACCTTTTTAAGGACTTACCTAGACTTTTATCCACAATCCTTGGAACAACCCGGTTTAATAAATGTTTTTGGGTAGAATATGCTAGTGGCTCAACTTGGGTTGGATAAAATGGTTTTCCTGGTAAAGGCTTTATGCTTAATGATCATGGCTTTGGGATAATACAAGATTACTTGATTTAATCGGAACATGGAGAACCACCCAAGAAAACATGTGCAACCACAGTGTCATATGGCTCTGACCTTAGCCAATTAATTAGGTGTGCGATTGATCTGATGGCCCTTTTCCGAAAGGAGCAGAGGGGGATCCGGGTTGCAGGGGTATAGCCCGGTCCTCTTGGGGTAGCAGCCTTTGCTAAGGTGCTGACCACTAGGGAGGGTTATGGTCCGCCCTGATCCGTAACTATGCGGGTCGTTAGTCTTTTGCATGCCTTTGTAAAGGCTTCATAGCGTCCCTATGCAATCACACCTCGGAAGTGTGGTATGATGCCTAGCTAGCATCGCATGGTTGGGTCCAAAGTTCTTCGGAACTTTTACGCGAGCTGTGGGTAAAGTGTGCAACCTCTGCAGAGTGTAAAACTGATCGATCCGCCGTGCTCACGGTTATGAGCGGCTTGGACCCTCACATGATAATTAAACTCAAAGATGGAATTAAATCGTGGTACGATGGGTTTTGAGATGAGTTGTTTATAAATTCTTAAGTGGGTTGGTATAAACTTACATCTAGTAACTAGGCGTTCTTTAATTAAAACTTGACCAACATTAAAATGCTAACCGCTGCAAAACCTTAGCCTATCCTTGGTAGCCTTGCATCTTCCCCCACTTGCTGAGTACCAACCATAAGTGTACTCATCCTTGCTTACCGCTGTTCAGAAGAGAACAATGGTGAGGAGTACTACGACGACTTTGAGGAGTTCTGAGGCATGCGATCCCCCAGTCAAGTGCCTGTGGAAGCGGAAGACGAAGACTCTTCGTGTAGTTATCGTATTTCGATGTTAGACCTTCGTGTCTTCCGAATGAGTGTAATAAAGATGTTAAACTCTATGTTACGTTTTGAATATTGTCTATGATATTACACTCGTTTTGTCTATCATATGTGTGTAACTTGATCTTGGCGCACATATGAGATGCATTTGGTTTTTCTTCGGAAATCAGGTGTGACATTACCTCTATTTGGAAGTTTGCAAAGCAAGGATATTTATTATCAATCAAAGGACAATTATTTGAGTAGCATCTCAAATGGAATTCTCTCTATGGTGCAAGGCTTGACTCAATAGTGCCAAGGATAAGTGATGAAGAAATCAAGATGGCTAAAACGAGGAACTAAGCAAAAGCTATGGATAACGACCATGAGCAAAGTTGCTAGGGTGAAGTTGAGAGCGTCAAGGGATTTCGAAGTATCATATCCAAGTCTACCGAGGAAAGCGATGAATTGCATCTAGTGTCATGATTGATAAATTGGAGTGGCTTTAGAATTCAAAGTGGTTGACTCTACTCTATGGAAGAATTCTAAGTCACTAGCTCAAGGTGGATGTGCTCAAGCACATGCATATATTTACTTATCCATTACATGTGCTCAGTTGGTATACAACATTGGAAGCCCTCGAATCATTGAAGATCAAATACCGGCGTACCTTGGTGGTTCAAGCTCAAGTAGATTAATTAGGGTTTATCTTTTATCTTGAGTTTAGGTATGCCGTACTATCAAGAGGGATGAATCATTGGTTGGACAACAAAACATCAAAAAGTGCTCAAGTGAACCCATGAGAGACTAACTCGTGAGATCTAAACCTTAGTAGGGCTCTCTAGCCCAAACCGGTCTGACCGGTTTGGCAAACCTGTCGGGGACAGCCATAAGGGGTCCCCTAACTACGGGGAAAATCGCCCTCTTAAAAAACAAAAATCGCTAAACGCACTCCCCAAACCAACCGCAGCTAAGACACGAACAAAGCCCACGACCTGCTACGGCCCAACGGACTCCGTGGCCGACCAAACCGCCGTCGCCAGCCACCCTCGAGCAAACCTCCGCTTCGCTCGAGGGTCGAACGCCACGTGGGCGAATGTCCGCCTCGCTCGAGGGCCCTGCACCCCTCGAGCGGCTTTCTGCCTCACCCGAGGCTCCCCCTCGACCCTCGGTGTTTTACCTACTCCTCCTGACAGGGGCATTAATTGCCCCGTCACGTCGCTGGCACCGTAGTCAAAGGGCGAATCCTCGCCACGCCGAATCCCTGACAGCGCCCGGGAATCTGGTCCCGGCGCTGTGCGGACAGCCCGCCACTATGCGACCATCCCCTGCGCTGTGCGGGTGCTGTGCGAAGTGGCCGGTGTCATTCCACGGCACTGTGTTACCCGCTCCCGTCCTTCCCCCACGCCACGCCCCTCGAAAAAGGACGGCTACACCCTCGAGGATCGTACGGCCGCCGACCTGACGCTCGGCCAGGACAGCGCCGTGACGCGGGGTGAGCGGAGCACGTCCCCTCCGTCAATTCCGGCCCCGTGCGGCCATCCCCAGCCCTGTACCACCATCCCTGGCGCTGTGGAACCATCCCCGACGCTGTGGAAGCCCTGTTTCGATGGGGCACCCCCATGCCGGCCCCTGTACAGCACGAGCACCCCGTCAGCAAGACCCTCGAACTGATGTACGAACGGCGACCAGGCGTGGACGCCGGCCGGACGACCCTCGAAGCTACACCCCGGCGGGTACGAAAGCCACCACGACGCCTGTGAGAGCCAGGGTTCGCCGAGACATCCATCAAATCGCAGGCACTACACGGCGGTACTACGATACTGTACAAAAAACCGTGTGGCACGTCTGTAAGCTGCCTCCCCTTGGCCTATAAAAGGAGGAGCGGCCGCCCGGCCGCAGGGACCGCATTACTTTCACCCGCATTCACCCACACATCCACTCGATATTGGCACCTTGCCTCAATCACCTAGCAGGGACTTGGAGGCTTTTCCTCCTCTCCCGCCTTGCTTGTAGCCCCCCTCTACAGGCACCCCCGGTGCAACGCAATACAGCGCGCACGCGCAACCTGCTGGACGTACGACCCCGTGGCCAGAACCAAGATAAATTTGTGTCCCCGTGTTGCTTAGCACCGGCCATCGAGAGGCTGATCACGGCGCATCTCACTAGTTAGTGTCGGGACTAATCCTAACACCGACAAAACCGGTCTGACCGGTTTTGGCACTGACACCGTCCAACGGCTAGTTGGTTTGAAAATCGGTCTGACCGGTTTGGCAAACCGGTCTGACTGATTTTGTCTGATAGACTAACGACTAGTTTTGTGGAAGTTGGGTATTTATACCCATGAGCTCCTCTTTGAGGGGCTGCTGGTTCTCCACGTCTCTAACACCTTCCAGAACCCCAGCTGAGCTCTCCCCAACCTCTCTAAGTGAGATTCAAGCCTTTAGTGCCCTATCCTTGAGTTGGGTTGAGAGAGTGACTTGTGTGAGAGCTTAGAGAGCTTTGTGAAACCTAGTGAGCATCCCACACTTGAGCACCTGCTGATCTTGTTGAATGTCTTTGAAGCATCTTTTACTCTTGGAGCCCTTGGCTCCTAGACGGCTAGAAGTCGCTTGGAAGCTCCCGATCCTTGTGTGGCAGCTCCAAGAAGTTTGTAATTGCAAATCAAAGATAGTTGTTGATGGTGTATATGCGTATCAAACTTCATTTGGACTTGCAAGCGGACAAGTCCTCCGTCGTAGCCAAGGGACCCTTCTTCCCTCAAGTGTGAACCCAAGGTATCGAATCCGTGGAACAAATGTGTGATGCAAGAACCAATCTAATAAAGCCACAAACACTTTAATCTTTGAAAGGTTGTTGCTTTAGCATCTAATCTAGAGAACATCATAAAAACGAATCTAATCTATGAAAACCGGAGGTAGCAAGAGATAGAGAGGGAAAGGTAAAACCAATCTAGAGAGATTGGATCAAGCTCTTGTTGATGTTCCAAGCAAAGAAGAAATAGCCAAGTCGAATATCATAAAAAGCTTCTTTAAATCACGGCTTCCCGTCTAACTCCCCCACCTTTTGGAGCCACCGTTCTGTCACAACGCACTCCTATTCGTGCGGGTTAGCCTAGGGCGAGTCCAATGGACAAGTTGAAATCTCTTGGAAGGTCAGGCATGCACCTCTAGCCACCATGGCTACAAGAACACCCTCTATGATCTATCTCGAGAATAGATCTTAAAGTAAGAAAAGCCAATTGAAATCAAAGTCGTAGAAGAAGCACTTGATCGCCAGAAATCAGACTGCAACTTGATAATTCAACATAATACATGATACATGGACAAGATCACCACCGGGATCCTACCTTGATCTTGCTCCTAGCTCCTGGAACTCCGACGTGGTCTTCCTTGCAAGGTTCCCACGCCGGCTAGGGAAACCCTAGACAACTAGCTCGACCCTCTCCTCTCCGGAATGGTGTCCCTCTCTTCTCTGCTCCTCGGCGGCGAATGACGAATGAGTTGATGCGTGGCTCTTGGCCAGGGGGCTATAAATAGTTCGAGAGGCGGCTAGGTCAAAGGGGGACACGAATGGACCCAGAAATGGGCTGGGCCGGCCGGCCTGGGCCCATTCTGGCCCATCTCGTGGCCTCCTTCCTCGGTGATGCTTCCCGTGTCTTCTAGAACGTTCCCCCTTCTACATGTGGGCCCTTGACGTCAGTTTCTCCGCGGTTTAGATGGAGCTCCTTGTCCCGCAAGATTCAGCATTTTCTGTTCAGGTCCTCGGAGTTTTCCGTCTTCACGGGTTGGTCCTTGGGCTTCTTGGAGTCATGTTCACTTCATTGCTTGACTTGTGCCGGGCTTCAAGGTCTTGTCACGAGGTGCTTGATGAACTTTACCCGGAAGTCTTGCTTTCAACGCTAATTCCTGCATAAACATCAAACTCCAAAACCAACATGCACGAACGAACTTGTTATATCCAGGGGGTTAGTACCAATGGATAAGATATAAAATTCATGCCAACACCGAAGGTAAACTCATGGATAGGTTGACGGAAATTCACCGTCAACATCTCCCCCATGCTTAAACCTTGCTCGTCCTCGAGTAAGCCTTTGATGGATATTAGCGTTGCCCTTCATTGCTCAAACCCTGCACTTGATCATACACGAGAAAACATAATGCTCTCAAAAATTTAATTCGTTAGAGTTCCATAATGTACTAGCCTTCATCCCTACGGAGGGTGGATATTAATTAAACTCATCCCACAAGTTTTAAACATGCTCCCAAAATTTAAATGGATCTCAGAAATTTTAAAATAAAGAACAAGATGAAAAAGAGCTAAACCAAGTTCAAAAATTTAAACCACCTTGCATCTTGCTCATGAACTCTCATCTCATCTTGTCTCTCAAGCCTATTTATTCTACTCCTTTCCCTCTCATAACATACATATATGTGGTAGGCTTTATATGGAGCTTTTTGGGAAAGTTTAGTCCTACCAAGATATTATAAATGAGATGTTGTCAAAACAAGACAAGCTTCTCATGGTCTTACCGAGACTCGTCAAAAAGGTCATTAGAAAATAATGTTATATCAAGAGGGGGAGAGAAAAATACACACACTTTGAGATAGGTGGACATGTGCAAATGGCAAAGAGTGATCCCGAGGCACAAAGGAAGTCCTCGTTATCGGATTGCACATGGTTGGAAAGATGAGTTTGGATCTTAATCTTGAAACTTTTGAAATTCCTAATGCATTTAGAGAACCGGGGAGTTCACTTTATTTTTATACATACTCATATTTTTTCTCATACATATTTTTTCTTTATCTCTCTTTTTTTATACTCATTTTTTTCTTTTTTTCTCTCTTTCTTTTTTTATTTGCTCCCCTTGAACTCTAAATTGCATTGTACCTACCTCCTCCCCCATGCTTAGACGTTTGCTCGTCCTCGGGCAAAGAGGTGATAGAGATAAGATAGGTACTAGAAATATTTTTCCTTTGGAGAGATACTTGAAATCTTCAATCTTGGCACCATCTCGCGATCTTCCTCGAATTGACGATCCATACTCAATGATAGGTTGTGGTCAAGGAGGTAAACACAAAAGATGATATTTTTGGTTTAAAGGGTGGATATCCGGCGAGGTTTGTGAAATCTCCGTTGTGGGGATACACAATGCATGGATAGAAAGGCTAGCAAAAAGATAGATACGCAAAAACGGAATGACCGGCTTCTTAGTCTCGGGCCGGAGAAATCAAGCCCTGAAATAACTCACCCAAAAATAAACCTTTTATACTAAGTTTTTGCACTCAAATATATATATGGCTCTGGATAGGTAGAGCAACATGCAAGTGGTATTTATGACAAGGTTAGCATTGCTTTTAAAAACAAAAATAAATCATCTTTAATCCATCAAAACTTGAGAGCATATAAAAGACTATGGGTCTTATTTTTATCATAACCTCCGCAAAAGATTAAGCTAGCATTTAGACAAATTTCAGATTTGTATTTTAAGAGAGCATTAGCTTAATCATGCATAAAACAAGTACAAAGATAAACAAAGCGGCAACTATCATCATATATCAACATGGCACAAACTTTTTATCTTTGCCAAAAGTAAAAACAATGTGGTGATTTTATTCATGATGAAAATAAGAACTAACACACATGCTGAAAATTAAATAAAAAACTGAAAACACTACGCATACATAGGCGCATACAAGCTGAAAATTAAAGAAAAGGGAAAAGGAAAACTAAAGCTCCTCCTCTCTCTAATCTTCCGCCGGTGGTTGATATTGATAATCTTGGTTGTTGTACCCTTGCTCATAATAGGATTGCACCGCTCCTCCTATGAATTGCTCCGGCGGTGCTAGGTGAAGGCGTCCAAGCTCAAAGGCGATGTTTGCATTGCCTTCACCCATTTGGTTTGCATTGGTTTGGATGGCTGCGATATTTTGCATGTTTCTTGCAGCGTATCCTCCAATGATGGCCACACTTTGTTGTGGTTGAGGGAGGTGTGCATATTGCTCCGCAAAGGCTACGTTGAGTACCGCAAAATTTGGTGGGGGCATGGCTGCACCACTCCCCCATGCTTGAATTGGTACACCACCGTAGTATCTCGGCGGCACCGGAATTCCTCCAAATGGTGGCACATAATTTTGTGGCACACCTTCTTCTTGGGCTGCGGAAGAACCTTCTTCTATAATCCTTCCTCTCTTGTTCTTCTTCGCCGGCACAAGAAGTCCTTTCTCTAACCAATCTTCTTTCCCCTCAAGAAAAAAGCTTAATCTTGCATCCGGTAGGGGTAAATTCACCTTGACCAATTTGAAGCCTCCTCTCTCATCTCCACTTATATATTTCCCTTGCTTCAAACAATCAAATCTTAGGGAAGTCCCAACTAGGAGGTGCTCCGGGTTTCTTGGAATTCCCGGCCTCAAAGAAATAGCCAACATAGAGAGGTAGCACCCCGAACCAATATCTCCCGATCCCGATGTTGCTTCACAACACCACCTGTTAATCATAAGGTGAGTGGGGTCTATTAGCTGCCCGGCAATCAAAGCCGAGTAAAGCCAATTCACCTCCATGTCGGTTATCTTAGTCTCTTTCATTCTCCCCAAAATCCTCTTGCTCATCCATGAGTGAAACACTCGGATGATAGGGTTCCGGATCGATTTCTTTGCCGGTTAGCTTCTCCCGCGATCATTCTCCAAAAACTTTCCAATGTGCCTCCATGCACATCTACTTGCTCTGGGGCTCCCTTTTGAAAACCAAGCAACTCCCTAATATGCTCATAGGGAACCACTTGTTCATCTCCCTCCAAACGGAATGAGAGACTCGGCACTCCTTCATCAAGAATAGGCGCCATGGTCATGAGAATTTCCAAGGTGAATTCCTTGTGGGTGTTTGCCGACACTCCGTTGGAGAATTGCACCCAACCTAGGTGTCCCAACATATAATAAATATCAGTATGAAAACCCAACACTTGGAGAGCTTGGTCGTCGAGGTCGACGTTTGCCACAAGCCTCTTCTCAAGGCGAGTGAGCTTCTCCTCCTCCTCCTCCGTCTTGATAATAAACCCATACTTGGAATACCGCGGAGCGTATGGAGGTGGAGCGGATGATCGTGTCGAGCGACGAGGTCGGACGGGCGGCTCCTCCGTGTGTCCATGTGGTTCGGTGAACCGCATAGACGAGCTTCGTGTGGCTCTCATGCCACCGAGGAGAAGAGTGTTGTTCCTCCTCGGCGGTGCCGTGTCCTCCTCCATACTCCGAGGAGACTCGGAGACCGAGTGCCTCCTCGAAGAGGTTGTCGATGATGGCTTGGACGACGATGATCCCTTCTTCTTGGTGAAGAGACTTGTAGTTTTCTTCCACGTGGTTGTTGCACTCTCCCTCACAAATATATATCCTGGGTTTTCAATCGGTAACAAGGCACACAAATATTATTTGGAGTATGGACTTTGAGTGGTATTAGGATGGATTTTGTTGGACGAAACAAAACTCGAAGTGGAAGGCTAAGTCTATGGTGGTTCTGGACTAAGAGCTCATGAACACGAATAGGGAACTGGACGAATGACTTACTTGAGGAAGATGGGCACTGGGGGCTTTAAAAGGAGGTGAGGCCGGCCGGCCTGGGCCGACTGGCCTGGGTGGTCTACTGCTCCTCCTAGCTTCGGTTTTCTCCAGCACACTCATGCTTGCTTTGTTGCTTTGTGATCGCGTGCTCCACGGGGTTGCATCGCCCAAATGTTCTCGCAAATTCTGTGCTTGCATGATTGATCCTTCCACTTGATTGTTTTGCTTTGAGTCACTTCCATGCTCCCTTGCCCACATGCCTCCATGAGATTCCTGCAAAACAAAGCTTTGGCTGCCCCCCCATGCTTGTCCTTTGCATGTGGTTTGATGAAAAATGTTGGAGGGGCATCCCGTGATGCATCATGGTGCATGCATAGTTAAGTTAACTCATTTGCCTCCCTCTAAGCATGTTTTAATGCTAAGCACTCCTCTAATTTCGAAAATAAAATTAAACTCAGAGCTTGCAATGAGTTCAAATATATTTATAGGAGTTTTTAAAGCATTAAAAACAAATGTAAGTCGAAAATGTTTTCCGACTACCTTTATTTTGGTCTCACCGGTATTGTTTGCTTCCATTAGTTGAGAGCAAGCTTTTCCCGATTTGATCATGGGGGCATAGGTTTAGGTTCTAATTTTGGTTAAATGAGAGATTTTGAATGAAATAAAATTAAATGAGGCTTAGAAAAATTCTAACTCTAAAGAAACCAAGGATATGAATTTTTAAACAAACCAAAAGTTAAGTTTCTAGGTTCACGCGAGTCCTACCATGCGCTGAAATTTAAATAACATCTAGGTACATAGCGTGGCTCTACTCGTGTGTTTTTAGCATGTAAAATAAGTCAACCATAACATCATGAAGAGGATGAAAGGTTGAGGTAGGTTCTGAATTTTTTTTTTGGTTTTGGTTTCTCGAAAAGAAGCAAATAACACATAGGATGGCTCATGTAAAGGGTTTATGATCCAAATAAAATATCCAAACAAGATTTATAACTCTAAACATTATCCAACCACTTAAGAGTCTATGAATGTCTTGCGTAGCAAAATTTTAAAACTAACTTACTTGAAAGACTCGAAAAATCTTGATCGGGTTGTCCTCCCGGTAGCTTATTCTTGACTCGACGAAACGGGTTGCCTCCCGCCTAGCGCTTCGTTTATAGTCCATGGCTAGACTTCTTCACTTGATTACTTCGGATCAACGCTCTTTGCGGGCTTTGCAATCTTGGGTACCCACTTCCGCACCATCTTGGGCGCAGGCTTATTCTCCGGCTTAGTCATCTTTTTGGTCTTCACAGGCGACTTTTGTTCCTTTATCTTGACGGATGCAACAACTTCTTTGATTTCCTTCGCTTCCTTCTTCTCCGGCTCTTCCTTCTTCCTTGGCTCTTCCTTAACACGACGATGAGGTAGAATATATTTAACTTTGATCATATTGCATACCTCGAAGCGTGGTCGAAACTTGAAGGAACTCCTCTCGCCGTTGATGTCGAACTTGATCTCCCCCTTCCCGACGTCGATGGTAGCTCCCACGGTCTTGAGGAAAGGCCTCCCAAGAATGAGTGGCGGCTTCTCCCTTTCTCCCATCTCGAGCACCACGAGTCGACGGGGATGAAGTGGTGTCCGACCTTCACGGGCACATCCACAGCGATGCCCAAAGGGTAGCGAATGGAGTTGTCACCCAACTCCAAGCACATGGCCATAGGCTCTAGCTTCGGTAGGCGTAGCTTCTCGAACACATCTCTTGGCATGACGCTCACACTTGCTCCAAGGTCGCATAATGCCTTCTCAAACTTGAATGAACCAACGGAACACGGAATCGTTGGGCATCCGGGGTCTCCTTGCTTCTCTAGTCCGTTCGCAATAGCAGTGCTACATTGCTCGGACATCTTGACATGATCCACCCCGAGTGTTGCTATCTCATACTTGTTTGCAAGAATATCTTTGAAGTAGCGAGAATATGTAGGAACTTGAAGGGCGTCCAATAGCGGCATGTTGATGCTCAACCTACGCACAACCTCCACAAACTTCTCAAAATGATTATCAAGTTTACCACGGAAGTAGCGTGGCTTGAGTTGCGGTATCTTCGTGTCTTCACCCGGCATCTCAAACTCGGGCTCTTCGGTGATGATCTCAGTAACCTTCTCCTTAGCAAATTCCTCCGCCTCGGTAGATGGTTTAGGCTTTCTAGCTCCCGCGGAACGCTCCGGATCTTCGGTCTCCTTCCTCGAACGAGTTTGAATGGCCTTCGCCGTCTCGGGACCTTGAGGTTGCCCTGGAAGCTTCCCTTCATTAGCGGATAGGCGCCCGGTAAGTTGTCCCACTTGTGTCTCGAGCATCTTCATCATGTTGAGCACTTGATGGTTGGAGCTTACGACCTCTGTCACCTTGCTATCGATGTTCTCCAACACCTTGTCTATGGCCTTGAACTTGGTGACGGTGTCCTTGTTGATCTTAGCTTACTCGTCCATGAAGTCCGTCAATTGCATACGAAGAGGAACCGAATTCAAAATGGATGAGCTTGCATTAAATTGAGGTCTACCTTGCCCGTAGCGGAAGTTCGGCAAATCTCCCTTCCTCATGTAATCGAGCATCTTGGCTTCCTCTGGGCAATCCTTTTGGACATGGCCATATTCTCCGCACTCTTCACATGTGGATCTTGCTTCGGCAGCCTTTAAGTCTTGAGCTTCTTTCTTCTCTATCTCCATCTTCTCCAACCTCCGCATAAGCGAATCGATCTTGCCTTCGAGTAGATCTTCTTTCTCCACTTGCAAGACTCCTTTGACGTTCCTCGTGGGTTGAACCGGAAGTAAGCGTCCGGATGACGCCCATGTGTCATTGTCCGCGACCTTCTTGAATAGAGTGAAAGCTTGGGTCGGTGTAAGCTCGATGATGGATCCTCCCGCCGATGCATCGATGATTGTCCTTGACGTGATGGTAAGTCCTTGATAGAACTTTTGAATGAGATCTTCCTTTGGGAACTTGTGATGTGGAACCGCCCGAGTGTACTCATTGAAACGCTCGAATGCTTCCGATATGGTCTCCGTAGGATATTGAGCAAAGGTAGCAATCTTATTGCGCAAGCTTTGAGTCTTACCCAGTGAGTAGTATTCCTTCATGAAGGCTCTCATCAAGGTATCCCAATTTTGCACCGTCTCCGTCGGTTGAGAGTAGAACCATTGCAAAGCCTTTCCGAGTAGCGAGAACGGAAAGAGCCTTGCCCTCATTTGATCTTGAGTCACCCCGTCCATGTTGAATGTTTGACAAAGTTGAATGAACGCTTGGAGGTGAAGGTTTGGATCCTCTTTACCGGTGAAGGGTGAATGTTGCACCATGCGGATCGTTGAGGTCTTGATCTCGAACGGCCTTCCGATCTCCGCGAGGTTCAAGATTGGTAGGTCGACGATATCCGGGGTGCATAGCTCCTCGATCTTGCGCTCCGGCTGTTGATCTCCCATCAGTTGCAGTGGAGGTTGATTCTCCCTAGGGCTTGGAGGTGGTGATTCCTTTGGAGACTCCGACGATCCTTCGGCCTCCGCTTTTGGATCTGCAAATTCCAGCTTTTTAGCTTGTGCTTCACGTCTTCTTAGCCTGTAAAGTTTTTCTAGATCATCCACAAAATTTTCGGGTTTGTTGGAGAGGTAGCCGTCCATCTCCTGTTAGGGTTAGCAATAAACAAAATATATACAGAGACAAAATAAAAACAAATCTAAGAAAACTAGGGTTAGTCAAACTAGATTAGATTGATTTTTGAGGATGATCAAAAGTTAGTAGATGCAAAAAGAAAAACCAAAAAAAACTGAAAATATTCACAAAAAGCAATAAAAGATCGAATCTTGATCACTTGTTCCCCGGCAACGGCACCAGAAAAAGGGGCTTGTTGACGGTGTATATGCGTATCAAACTTCGTTTGGACTTGCAAGCGAACAAGTCCTCCATCGTAGCCAAGGGACCCTTCTTCCCTCAAGTGTGAACCCAAGGTATCGAATCCGTGGAAGAAATGTGTGATACAATAACCAATCTAATAAAGCCACAAACACTTTAATCTTCGAAAGGTTGTTGCTTTAGCATCTAACCTAGAGAACATCATAAAAACGAATCTAATCTATGAAAACCGGAGGTAGCAAGAGATAGAGAGGGTAATGTAAAACCAATCTAGAGAGATTGGATCAAGCTCTTGTTGAAGTTCCAAGCAAAGAAGAAATAGCCAAGTCGAATCTCATAAAAAGCTTCTTTAAATCACGGCTTCCCGTCCAACTCCCCCACCTTTTGGAGCCCCGTTCTATCACAACACACTCCTATTCGTGTGGGTTAGCCTAGGGCGAGTCCAATGGACAAGTTGAAATCTCTTGGAAGGTCAGGCATGCACCTCTAGCCACCACGGCTACAAGAACACACTCTGTGATCTATCTCGAGAATAGATCTTAAAGTAAGAAAAGCCAATTGAAATCAAAGTCGTAGAAGAAGCACTTGATCGCCAGAAATCGGATTGCAACTTGATAATTCAACATAATACATGATACATGGACAAGATCACCACCGGGATCCTACCTTGATCTTGCTCCTAGCTCTTGGAATTCTGATGTGGTCTTCCTTGCAAGGTTCCCACGCCGGCTAGGGAAACCCTAGACAACTAGCTTGACCCTCTCCTCTCCGGAATGGTGTCCCTCTCTTCTCTACTCCTCGGCGGCGAATGACGAATGAGTTGATGCGTGGCTCTTGGCCAGGAGGCTATAAATAGTCTGAGAGGCGGCTAGGTCAAAGGGGGACACGAATGGACCCAGAAATGGGCTGGGCCGGCCGGGCTGGGCCCATTCTGGCCCATCTCGTGGCCTCCTTCCTCGGTGATGCTTCCCGTGTCTTCTAGAACGTTCTCCCTTCTACATGTGGGCCCTTGACGTCAGTTTCTCCGCGGTTTAGATGGAGCTCCTTGTCCCGTAAGATTCAGCATTTTCCGTTCAGGTTCTCGGAGTTTTCCGTCTTCACGGGTTGGTCCTTAGGCTTCTTGGAGTCATGTTCACTTCATTGCTTGACTTGTGTCGGGCTTCAAGGTCTTGTCACGAGGTGCTTGATGAACTTTACCCGGAAGTCTTGCTTTCAATGCTAATTCCTGCATAAACATCAAACTCCAAAACCAACATGCACGAACGAACTTGTTATATCCAGGGGGTTAGTACCAATGGATAAGATATAAAATTCATGTCAACACCGAAGGTAAACTCATGGCTAGGTTGACGGAAATTCACCGTCAACACAGAGCAAGGAACTCCGATTCGAGCTTAACCGCTTGGAGAAAAGATGTCGACAACATATGTGGTATCTTTTGAGCCATTAACTCTAGGTGGCTCAAACTATGATTCTTGGTCAGCTCATGTACTTAATGGAATTAGGACCTTTGGTCTACATGCTCAGCGGGTTGTAGTTGCTAGTATTCTTCCTCCTCACACTAGAGTAGACAACATTGACTTGTCGAGCTTATCTCTGGAGGATTTAGAATGTTGGCAACTCAACGCTCAAGTTACTAATTATATTCGTAGTACCTTGAGTTGTGATGTGCAGGAATTAATATGTGATGACATAATTGATGCACATGACATTTGGGAAATTTTTCAAGATCTTTATGACATGCCCAAATGTGAAGATCAAGATCAAAGAGCAAGCATGCAAAGTGAAGCCATAGCTGCAAACCACTCATCTTCATGTGCTCATGATGACATCTTGGCCAAGGATGATGAGAGAAGAGAAACCAAGAGCCAAAATGAAGATTTGGGGTTTGAGCATGACAAGCCGTCAACAAGTGAGGATCAAGTGGCAAGTGTGTCTTTAGAAGAGTGCTCAACCTCAAAAGCACACACCGATCCTCTAGTGGCCTCACACGTGGATCAACTAGTCAAGAAGAGCAAGTCGGGTGACCCTGTGGGGAAACCGGTCCAACCGGTTTCCAAAACCGGTTTGACCGGTTTTCGCAGGATGAACGCAGTCAAGGGTAACAAGAGTTCAAGAAGGCGATCAAGACAAGCATCTGTATTTTCTAGGTCCTCAACTCCCAGTGTTGATGATCACAAGTGCTTGATGGCCAAAAAGAGCAAGGAAACCAAGGAAGATCAAATGGCAAAGAGAGTTGAAGATCAAGTTGATATCATAAAGTCCTTAACTCAAAAGCTTGAAACCTTCAAACTCTCACACTCTACCTTGGTCAATAAATATGATATCTTGCTTAATAAAGTTGCTTGTGCTACTAACTTGTCTACATGTGTAGCATCTTTGGAGCAAGAAAAGCAAGTGCTCAACAATAAGCTTGAAAAGCTCACTAGCGAGCATATGGCATTGCAAGCATGTCACAAGGAGCTTGAGTGCTATCATGATAAGCTTGTAGAATCATATTCTTGTCTAGAAGTAGCTCATGAGGTTGTGATTGCATCGTAACATCCACTCAACCTCTCTCACACACATGCACATGCTCACATGTCAATATTGAATTGTCTTGTACTAAACCTTGTTGTTCTCAAGCAAGTCAATCTAGTATTGAGCATGTATTTGTAGAGACTTGTGATGACCTCATTGCGAAAGAAAATGATCAACTCATGCAAGAGGTTGAAAAGCTTAAAGAAGACTTGAGTAAGTTGAAGGGAAAGAGTCAAGTGCAACCTTCTCAAGATAACCGTGACAACATGGTGAAGAAGCTTGAGAAGGGTTCAAACCGCGCTAACTCAACCCTCCGACCAAAGAAGCAGGGCAACAATCACAAGGCTCAAGAAATCAAGAAAAAGAAGCTTGATCACACACAATGCTTCAAGTGCTCAAATATGGGGCACTATGCATCTATGTGCTCTCCTCAGCTAGAAGGCAAGAAGAAAAGGTCAAGAAAGCTAAGGAGGAGGATATGCTACAAATGCAAGAAGCATGGACACTTCATTGAGGCATGTCCACAAGTAACAGGGGTGCTGTCTGCACCAAACCGGTCTGACCGGTTTGGGAAACCGGTCCGACCGGTTTTGGCAACAGCAGTGCCCCCTGAGCATATCAAGCACAAACAAGCTTCTACAGCAAGCCACAAGACCAAGAAGCAACAAGTGAGCAAAAACAAGAGCAAGACCTCAGCAAGCAAGATCAAAAGCCGTATTTGCTACACTTGTTGGTCAAAGGGACATGAGAGTAATGATTGTCCAAACGGTAACATTCCTAAGTCAAAACTCGTTGATTATGCATTTTCTAGACTTAGGGATGACAAGAATGGTATCTATGCTACTAGAGTGATTAGTTCACCTCAAACTAGCATAAGAGCCATTTGGATTTCCAAATCTCTAGTGACTAACCCAAAAGGACCCAACATGGTTTGGGTACCAAAAAGAGCTTGCTAGAAATGCAGGAGCATGGAGATGCCTGTTGGTTTGGAAACCTGTCTGACCGGTTTCTGTACTAACAGAGGGTTAAAGTTTTTAATAAGTGCAGATTCGTCTATTCACACCCCTCTAGATGACATCAAGATCCTTTCAGCATCGCGGGATCTCGGGGCACGAGCGGCGGCGCCCCTCGACAACCGCTGCACCACCGTCGCGCTCACCGTCGACGAGCTCCAGCACGAGGCGGCGGTCCTCGACCTTCCTGGGACCGACGCGGTCTGCCTCCTCCCACGAGATCACCAGGTGGTCCGCCTCCTCCCCAATCCTGCGCCGGCGCGTCCCGGAGCAGAGCACAGCGGGCCCGCCCACGCCGCGGCCCTCCCTCCCCGACGACCTTGATTCGGGGCCGGTGCGTGCGCGAGCTCCTCCCCTGCTCACCGGCGTGGGCAGGACGAGCGCATAGATGCGGTGGGCGAGCTGCAGCGGCGGCAGGCGGATGCGGACGGCGTGCGCGAGCTCCTCCCCTTCTCGTCGAGTCGCCGGCGAGCAGAATCCAGAGGAGGGCGTGGTGCATCCATGGTGGTTGGTAGGGCGCGGGAGCCGACGACCAACGCGAGCCCTGTTAGAAATAGCTTATGTTCAGTTGTAACAGACTCGTTGGAGATCTGGTTAGGCCATAGTTGTAGATAGGGTTGTTGTTATCTTTGGAAACAAGTTTGTAACTAGAATATCTTGTAGATATGTTCTGGCCGAACTAGATCCCATGGGTTATATATTGTAAACCTCTCTCATGCATTGTTTGCACCAATTAACACGAAGCTGACGCCGAGCCAAAGGCCGTCGTTCCATGCTTTGCGCCTCTGAATTCCTTCATGGTAATCAGAGCCAGGCTGCTTAGGTAGATTGCTTAGCATCCATGGGTTCATCCGCGGCATCAAGCTCCAGCGCGGCTGTCGCATCCTCCAATCTCTTCTTTGGCATTCAGATCTCTGAAAAGCTAAACAAGACCAACCATGTGCTATGGCAAGCGCAGGTCCTCACCGCAATCCATGGTGCTCGCTTGGAGGGTCACATCACCGGCAAGACCGTCGCGCCTGAAGCTGAGATCGACGTCAAGAAAGGAGACACCACCGTCAAGGCGCCCAATCCGGCGTATGAAGAGTGGTTCGCCTGGGATCAACAGGTCTTGGGATTCATCTTCACATCCATGTCCAAGTAAGTTCTTGGGCAGATCGCTTCTGCGTCAACGGCGGCAGAAGCTTGGGATGGAGTGGCGAATATTTTCGTCACCCATACCCGCGCGCGTTCAGTCAACGTGCGCCTCGCGCTCGCTACTACAAAGAAGGGCGCGATGAACATCACCAAGTATGTCACCAAGATTAGGGCACTCGGTGACGAAGTGGGAAGCCACTCGAGGGCGACGAGATGGTCGCCTACATCCTCAACGGCCTCGACCGCGACTTCGACCCCATCGTCTCCACCATATTGGCCATGGTTGAACCGATCATGATGTCCAAGCTGTACTCACAGCTTCTCAGCTTCGAGAACCGGATTGATCTGAAGGACGAAGGCGGCTCCAACAGCTCCAACTCGTCCTCCTACGTCGCCAACAGGGGTCGTGGCGGAGGTCGCGGCCGTGGAGGAGGTGGTCGCAGCAACAGTCGTCGTGGCCGTGGCTATCCTGGATGTGGACAGGAGAATTCTTCATGCCAGCGCAACACCTTCACCAAGGAGCGGTGTCAGGTATGCTTTAAGAAAGGGCGTGCTGCTACTAAATGCTGGCATCGCTTCAATGAGAATTATGTAGCAGATGAGAAGCTTGTTGGCGCGGCATACAACTCCTATGATGTCGACACAAACTGGTACACTGATACTGGTGCGTCTGATCACATCACAAGCAACCTGGAGAAGCTCTCCATCTGTGACAAGTATAAGGGCAACGATCAGATTCACACCGCTAGCAGTGCAGGTATGAAAATTAGTCATATTGGTCATACTCAAGGTACTAAATAGCGTTCGTAGCGCCCGCAATAGCGGCCGCTATAGCGGTAGCGGTACCCTGCCGCTACCGCTATAAAGTAGCGGACCCAAGATAGCATCTTTGGACTTAGCGGCCGCTATTGTCCGCTATTGCACGCCATTGGAGCCGCTATTGCTCGTGTTAATCCGCTATTTGGTAAATTTATTATTCAAATGGTATATTAATACGAATTTAATGGTAACAATAATATTTTGATTAATTATTTAGGTAATGTACAAAAATTATGGAGTGATAAATGAATTCTTTATTTATGGATATGATAATTTAATATTAATATGTATCCCTAAATAATAAATATATCTATTTTTGTGATTCTTGTCATGAAATGTAATTGACTAACTTAAAATTTTAATATTTTCATGTAAATTTGATGTTAATACACTAAAATTGTGACTATTTTTTGCATTCCGCTATTTGGACTTAGCACCCGCTATCCGCGATCTGCTACGCCGACACTAATCCGCTACCATACCGCTAAACGCTATTTAGTACCTTGGTCATACTATTGTTCCGACTAATTCTAGAAATCTTCATCTAAACAATGTGCTTCACGTTCCTGATGCTGCAAAGAATCTTGTTTCTATTCATCGTCTTACTCGTGATAAATCTGCTTTCCTTGAATTTCACCCTGATTATTTTTTGATTAAGGATCATGCCACGAAGAACACGATTCTTAGAGGGAGATGCCACAAGGGACTTTATCCTCTTCCTTCAACCCGTCCAATAAAGCAAGCTTTTGGAATTGTGAAGCCCACCTTTGAAAGGTGGCATAGTTGTCTTGGTCATCCATCCTCTTCCATTGTGTCGAGGGTGGTCTCTAGTAATAAGTTGCCTTGTTCTTTTGAGTCAAATAAAGAGTCTGTTTGTGATGCTTGTCAAAAGGCAAAAAGTCATCAATTGCCTTATCCCAAGTCGTCAAGCACTTCTAGTTATCCTTTGGAGTTAGTTTATTCAGATGTCTGGGAGCATGCCCCTGATTCGGTTGGAGGAAAGAGATACTATGTGAGTTTTATTGATGATTATAGTAAATTCACATGGATTTATTTACTTAAGTTTAAGTCAGAAGTGTTTGAAAAATTCCGTGAGTTTCAAACTCTAGTTGAAAGACTCTTTGATCGAAAAATCCTCACCATGCTGACAGATTGGGGTGGTGAGTATCAAAAACTTCATTTGTTTTTTGAAAAAATTGGGATCACCCACCATGTATCTTGTCCTCATGCTCATCAGCAAAATGGCTCTGCTGAACGCAAGCATCGCAACATAGTTGAGGTAGGATTAGCTCTCCTAGCGCACGCTTCAATGCCCTTGAAATTTTGGGATGAAGCCTTTTTAGTTGCTACCTATCTTATCAATCACACCCCTAGCAAGGTCCTCAACTATGCAACGCCCTTAGAACGGATCTTTAACCAAACACCAGATTACACCTCTCTCAGAGTTTTTGGTTGTGCATGTTATCCTAATCTCCGGCCCTACAATCGCCACAAGCTGGAGTTTAGGTCCAAACAGTGTGCGTTTCTTGGTTACAGTACCATGCATAAAGGGTTCAAGTGTTTGGAAATCTCCTCCGGTCGTGTCTATATCTCTAGAGACGTGGTGTTTGATGAAACTGAATTTCCCTTCTCTAAACTCCATTGTGACGCCCCAAGTTTTTAATTAACATTAATGACTGGTCAAACCTGTGGACTTTGGTCAAATCATGGTCAACCTGGGTCATCACCTCGGAAACCTAGCCAACACTCACCCCTAAGCACCTTAAGCAAGTCAACATTATCTACCTTGGTCAAAACCCTAGTCAAAGTGGTCAAAACCCCTTGATGTCAACACCTTGTCTTAGAACTTTGGTCACGTTCTCCAATTTTTGTCTAAACACTCAAAATTCTGCCAATATAAAAGTTGTGCAGAATTGAGTGGGACACATTTTATCTTTAGGTTGGCATTTCAAATTCTGAGAGGAAAAGGTTCAATTTTGCAAGTCAAACCTGTTTTCACTGTTCCTCGACACCATAAAAATCAGCAAGTTCACCAGCAGTTCATGCTCCAACCAGTGCTCAAACCACATGTCAACCTTTGTGAAAATTGTAGGTGGATGTCTCCTCTACAACCTTTGTTTTTGGCGGTTGTGAAGTTCTTTTTGGAAATTTTGAATTTGAAGCACTCAAACACGGGTAGTTTGAAATTGAGCCGGCCATGCCGCGCTCTGGCTCATGCACGCGCGCCGGCGCGTCGCGCCCGCGCCGCCACGCGGCGCATCGGCGTCCGGGCCCCCCCTTGCCTCGCCGGTCGACCGTGCGCCCGAGGCCGGCATCATCATCACGCGCCCGCGCCCCGAGCGACTTGGGGACGTGTTCCTCCACACGCCCGCGCGCGTCCGCGCCGTGGCCGGACCCCCCGCCGTGCCGCCCGCTGGCGACGTGCTGGGCGCCTCGGCTGCCGCGCGCCTCCCCCTAACTCCCCCTCCGTTGCTTCGAGGCGAAGCTCGCACTCCTCTCCGCGCACCTGCCCACCTATTTAAACGGCTCCCCTTCTCCCCTCGCGCGCGCACGCCCTCCGCTCGTCCGCCATTGACGTCGCCACGGTGAGCACGCGCCTCCGCCTGCTCCCGCCGCCGGCCAAGCTGTCCCCCACCTTCACTGGTACCTAGCAAAGCTCGCACGGCCACGTGTTGCTCCGCATTGCGCTGGTGTTCGCCGGAATTCGAGCCGAGGCGGCCGCGCCGCCGCGGTCCCGCCGCCGCCGCTCGCCGGAGCCGTCTCCGGCCAATCCGCTGCCACCAATCGAACCCCGGTGAGCCTAATCGCACCTCCCCGCCGTTTGTTGCCCTGCTCCGGCCGTAGTTCGCCGCCGGCGAGCCACCCCGCCGCCGGAGGGCACGGGTGTAAATCCCCGAGGGCATGGTTGTGAACCAGGGACCTGGTTGTAATGATCTTTAACTTAGTTTTCTAGCAACTCAGTCCAGCACCTTAGAAAAATCATAGAAATCCATAGAAAAATCAGAAAAGTGCAAACCCAATTTTTTTGGTTTCAGTGAGACTAGAACTACAACCTCTACAAAGCATGACCATACTTTTGACTTATAGATTTTGAATGAAAATTCAAATTCAGTTTGACATGCTTTTACTGTAGTTCAAAATCTATAAAAGTTATGGAGCTCAATTTTGGATATGTTTCTAGTTATATCATTTATAGGCTCTAGACAAAAAATTGCATGAAGTTGTTGAACAGATCTTTTTATATGATTTACTTTGCATTTATGCTATTTCTACCTTAATGATTTTTGTAGCAAAATGTAAATAGATTTTTGTACTCAACTTGTGGTTATGCTCATGTTATGCCTAGATTCAACTTTCCTGCATTTACCATGATTTTATCTCTGCCAGAAATAATTAATCTTGTTTTATGCTTAGATTTACATTTAAATGCCTAGTTCAAATTTCAAATTTGATCTGGATGTGCTTGTTGGTTTCCTGGGCTTGTTTTAGGTCAGAGATGTTGTAGGGATGAGTTGGGCTGTAGAAGTGCTTTATTTATTTATTTATGCATTTCTCATAATTTTATAGCTAGGAAATGTCATTTTTGATATATAGGTTTTATGTCTCTTTTAAATATGAATCTTGGACTAGTAGCTTGTTTGGGTCACTAGGACCAGCAATGCATCTTTTCCCCTATTTTTATAATTTATTTTGTAATTAAAAGTGTGGAATACCTATAGGCTCCATATTAAGTTTAATTAGGAAAAATCACCCTTGCTTCCTTAATGTTTTTGTTAAAATGTTGTTTAGCTTAATTAAGGGCTATGGATCCACCCTTGTTGTTTTTGTGTGGTTAAATAGTTCTTTTGCTTAGATGTGTACACAGTCACTATTAAAAAGATTGAAATAGTAAACCTTCTTATGTAATGACTTAAATGGAAAGAAATGTTAATAACATGTTTGTCAAGGTGAATATGGCCAACAAGAGTTGGATGTGATCATTTAACCCTCACTCCACACAATAACCCTGCATTGCATTCCGTGTAGAACTTCCTGACGGTAACTACTCGCTTGTGCCGGAAGCCGAGGAAGGAGGAGCTGACGCGGAGCTGCAGTACGTGGAAGTGAACGTGGACACCGAGGACTCCCAGGCTAACTGTGCTGACGAAGGCAAGCCCCGGTGCATCGACCTAATTGTTTTTGGAAATTATACAACTATCTATGGATGTTTGTGCATTTACGTTCAGGAGTTGAAATGAGACCCTAGATGCATGATCCCTAGGTACCCGTGTCCTTTACTAGTATGCTAGGTCGATAGCTGCTATGCTATAGGACCGTTACAAGTCGAGTGATACTTGTCACTCGCGAGAATAGGTTCTTATGTTAGAATCATAAGATCTGTATAAATGGATGGCTCATGTGGTAAGAGCATGGGATGTGGGCTCCGGTCCAATGGCTTTCGTGGGTTAAGTGTTTGAAAGTACTAAGCACTTGTCGGGAATGGGACCTGTAAGCCTAGTACCTTAATGACGCGGTGAGGGATCTTACTATTACTCATCTTGAGATGCGTCTCACGGCTAGCTACCGGTGGTGCATGGTGATTCTGGGTGCCTTGCGGGGTATGCCAGATAGCCTGTACCAATGACTGTAAGATTCGATCCTGAGCCGAAGAGTTTTGGGAACCGCCTGGTTGGTGGGCTCTCGGTGAGTACACCCTACCGTGTGTTTAGGTCTATCTTGCAAGGTTTAAATCAATCGGTTGTCGGCCTCTCACCGTTATCTGAGACTACTTATCCAACTGGCCATGATATCCCTAACGATGGAACTTTGTGAATATTTACGCTTGATTAATTGTTTGCACAATTTATGCTTGCAATAGCTTGCTCATTTAGAAAAGAGTAGTCAACTAGAATCTGTGCTAAAATCTTGAAAGTAAGGACATACTCTTTATTGCTTTTCAGCAAAAGAACCCCACTGGCCAAAAACCTTGCATGTCTAGAGTTGGCAATGTAGTTGTCACCGACAGGTAAGTCTTGCTGAGTATTAGTATACTCAGCCTTGCTGTAATTTGTGGTTTTTCAGGTAATGCCTTCAGTGATGTGTGGCCTGGAGAGATCCCGCCTGGCTGGGAGCTGGAGTGGGTGGAAGACGAAGAGTAAAGGCATCATAGCAGGCCTCCTGTGATGCTCATCGCACCGTTTAGTTTAATTCTGCTGTTTTCGAAACTCTGAACTTTGTTACCATGTCAAGTACCTTGGTTTGTAATAATTAAACCCTTCGGGGCAGATTTGGATTTTAATTTGTGTTGTACTCTGGACTCGCCTTCGTGTGAGTTTTAATGCATATTTGTCGATCCTTTGTTGCTATGTAAGTGATTTCACCGGGCGTTAACCCGGCAACTAACGACGGGATGATACTTTACTGTCGCTTAATGGCCAAAGTGGATTGGTTTAGGCGATAGTACGGTATTTTCCTGGGTGGGTTGTCACATCCATTCTAATGCAGGAGCCCGTCTTAGAGCCGAAATCTCTCTTCTTCCACAACACCTCCTGAATTCCTCTGAGTCGAAACAATTGGATGATCATGTGACTAATCCTCCTGATGAATCTGATATTTTTTGTGGAAGTTTTGGTGAAAACAGGGCTCCTAACGCATCAAATACAAGTGCTGAAGCAACAAGACAAGAAGACCCACCTACCCAAGCTGATTTGCCTGGGGATCCGGCAGGATCAGCCCCAGGATTGGGGCCTGACTCACCTGCGTCCGAGGTTGCCCCCGCGCCAGCGCAAGACGCTGCACCTGCCCAGTCCGGGGCCGCCACGCCGCCGACAGCATCTCCATCCTCTACGTCGCGCCAGTCCGGAGCCGCCACGTCGCCGACAGGGCTCCCGACAGCGCGTGGGGGAGCATCGCAGGTGGATCCGTCTGCGGCAGCGGGATCTTCTACGCATACTGAAGCTGTTGATCATCCGGCAGCTGCACAAGAAAGGCCTAGAACTCGTCTGCAGAGTGGGATTCGCAAGGAGAAGGTATATACTGATGGCACTGTTAAATATGGCTGTTTTACTTCTTCTGGTGAACCACGTAATTTATACGAGGCCTTGCGTGATAAAAACTGGAAAGAGGCGATGGATTCTGAATATATGGCTCTTATGAAAAATAAGACATGGCATGTAGTTCCACCACAGAAAGGTACGAATGTGATAGACTCTAAGTGGGTTTGGAAGATCAAGTATAAGGCTGATGGAAGCTTAGACAAATATAAGGCTCGTCTAGTAGCTAAAGGTTATAAATAACGATATGGGATAGATTATGAAGATACTTTTAGTCCTGTTGTGAAACCTGCTACCATCAGAGTTGTTTTGTCTTTAGCTGTATCTCAGGGATGGAGTTTGCGTCAACTTGATGTGAGCAATGCTTTCTTGCATGGTCATCTTGAAGAAGTTGTGTATATGAAACAACCTCCTGGCTATGAAGATAAAGCTTTACCTGGTTATGTTTGTAAATTGGATAAAGCGTTGTATGGTCTTAAACAAGCGCCTAGAGCTTGGTATTCGAGGCTTAGTACTAAGCTGCAGATGCTTGGATTCAAGGCGTCAAAAGCAGATACCTCATTGTTCTTCTTCAAAAAAGGGTCTCTCACCATGTTCGTTCTTGTTTATGTTGATGATATCATAGTTGTGAGCTCAGTCCCCAGTGCTACTACAGCCTTACTAAAGAAGCTTAATGAAGAGTTTGCGCTAAAGGATCTGGGTGATTTACATTACTTTCTTGGTATAGAGGTATCTGAGGTACGTGATGGAATAATTCTCACACAAGAAAAGTATACTAATGATGTTTTAAAACGAACTGGTATGACACAATGCAAGCCGGTTAGTTCACCATTGTCCATCTCAGAAAAACTTTCACTTCATGAGGGATCTATTCTTGGACCGAAGGATGCAACTAATTATCGAAGTGTAGTAGGAGCACTTCAGTATTTAACTTTGACAAGGCCTGACATTTCTTTTGCGGTTAATAAGGTTTGTCAATTTCTACATGCACCTACAACGGTTCATTGGGCAACACTAAAGAGAATTTTGAGATACTTAAGTTAGTCAACTAGACTTGGGCTAAAAATCAGTAGATCTTCCTCATTACTTGTCAGTGCGTTTTCAGATGCAGACTGGGCAGGTTGCTTGGATGATAGACGTTCTACTGGAGGATTTGTTGTATATTTGGGAAGTAATCTTGTGTCATGGAGTGTCCGTAAGCAAGCTACGGTGTCAAGGTCGAGTACTGAAGCAGAATACAAGGCTTTAGCAAATGCTACGGCTGAGGTAATGTGGATTCAAACATTGTTGATGGAATTGGGAGTTCGAGCGCCAAGAGCAGCCAAGTTATGGTGTGACAACATTGGAGCTAAGTATCTCTCAGCTAATCCTGTCTTTCATGCTAGAACAAAACACATTGAAGTTGACTATCACTTTGTTAGAGAAAGGGTAGCTATGAAACTTCTTGATATTGAGTATGTATCTACGAAAGATCAGGTTGCAGATGGATTCACAAAGCCGCTTCCGGTGCGTCAGCTGGAGATGTTTAAACACAATCTTAACTTGGTGCGTTCAGATTGAGGGGGAGTGTTAGAAATAGCTTATGTTCAGTTGTAACAGACTCGTTGGAGATCTGGTTCGGCCATAGTTGTAGATAGGGTTGTTGTTATCTTTGGAAACAAGTTTGTAACTAGAATATCTTGTAGATATGATCTGGCCGAACTAGATCCCATGGGTTATATATTGTAAACCTCTCTCGTGCATTGTTTGCACCAATTAACACGAAGCCGACGCCGTGCCAAAGGTCGTCGTTCCACACTTTGCGCCTCTGAATTCTTTCAGGCCCCGCCTGGGATGAAGGAGTCCACCTCTCCCATAGATTTAGCGTCGCCGGGAGCTGCCTGGAAAATGAAGTCCCCGATAAAGGAGACCGTTGCAGGGGCAAAACCTTCAGGAGACGGATGAGGCCCCGGTGCGGGTGGTCTTAGCACTAACCGGAGAGGTCTCCTAAATTACTAAAATAGAAACATAACATAGTTTCCGTTTCCACCATGCACTTAATTAATCGCGCGCCAAGTGATCACCAAGGCGACACGTGCAACGCGCACAGCCGAGCAAGGTCCTGAGAAAAATAGTAAGGACAATCATCATTAGAGACACTGGCCGATAACAAAAGATTGACCCAGAAAGTAAAGAAAAACAGAAAAAAAGAAAGAAAAAAACAGAAATGAGAACCTCACATGGAGAGGCCGCACATGGAGATCCAAAAGTCATGTCTGGCAAAGCAATTGACTGCAGATACCACGACAGTTTTAAAAAAGCAGGAAATGAGGGGGGAAATTGCAGATTTCGCTCAAATAAACACGGATCTAAATTAGCACATCCATAAAAAAAGATTGTATTGTGGATCTAAACTACTACATAATCAACACATGCATCTTATGAACAACACAAGTCTTTCTTTTAGACAGCAAGATAACAAAGTCTGCATGATGTGTCTTGAACCGCATGAAGGATAGATAGGTACTGCTGTTGAATATTGCTGTTCAACATAAGTTGCACATAAACACAGGATCACATAGCCTAAATCACAATCAATCTGCTAATGCGAAATTAGGTGGGATAAACTTATACCAGCGTTAGTAGCCGCCATGGGAGCCTCCTGAGACGATGTAGTCGGTACGGGTCTCAGCCTTGAAGTAGTAGAATCGATGACGAACGCCGACTCAAGAACTTGTGATGTTCTTGATCGGCAACTTGAACGTATCCCCTCTGGACGCCAACAGCACTGACCCGGACGTGGACGAGGAACTAGAGCTTCTACCTCCTCCAGCTCCCTTAGCAATCGGTGTTTGGTCTTTAGGCTAAAGCAAATTGATTTGATGCGTTGGAGGCTTTGCCTTACCCTTAGTTTTATATGGAGCTGTGGAGGCAGGGCCTAGAGTCCTAATAGGATTCTAGTTGTGTTCCTGTCGATTACAGAACACGAGTTCTATTCCATCACGTAGGGGAAAACGTGAGGAACAAGTTCCTCTCGGTTGGAGACCGAGAAGATCACGATAACAGTTTATTTCCAACATTCTCTCACTTGATCGAACGGTCTACAATTTGTTCGCATCATACTAATGTTCACACTCGGTAAAAAAGTAAATACTAGACCAATGCGTCGTCAGCAGCATTTAATTCGCTACCGGGACCCCATTACCTATAGTTTCACTGAGACACCTTGTTAGAACGCTTATACATTATTGGGAGTTCATAACGGCCCTAAACCAGGACCTAAAGACTATCCACCAGACCCATGTCTAGAACATGTTGCTTAAATAGATTAGGTGGTATGCCTTTAGTGAGCGGATCCGCGAGCATCTCATTAGTTCTTATGTGCTCAACATTAATAGTACGATCCTGGTCTCTTTCAATAACAACACGATACTTAAGGTCAATGTGTTTGGAAGCACCACTTGACTTATTGTTCTTTATGAAAAATAATGTTGATTTATTATCACAGTATAACTTAAGCGGTTCTGTAATGCTGTCTATAACCTTAAGGCCCGGAATAAAATTCTTAAGCCACACAGCCTAAGCTGTCGCTTCATAACATGCTATAAACTCAGCCTGCATAGTCGACGCTGCAGTTAACTCTTGCTTAGAGCTTTTCCAAGAAATAGCTCCTCCTGCTAGAGTGAAGACATATCCAGATGTAGACTTTCTACTATCTTCACATCCAGCAAAATCAGCATCAGAATAACCAATAACTTCAAGATTATCTGATCTCTTATATGTAAGCATGTAATTTTTAGTGCCTTGGCAATAGCGTAATGCCTTTTTGACACCCATCCAGTGGACCTTTCCTGGATTTTGCTGATATCTTCCAAACATTCCGGTTGCAAATGCCAAGTCCGGACGCGTACAGACTTGAGCATACATTAAGCTCCCGACAGCTGAAGCATAAGGAATATTACTCATCTCACTTAATTCCAATTGGTTTTTAGGACTTTGTTCTTCACTAAATTTATCGCCCTTTGCTATTGGAACAGGTGTGGGCTTACTATTTTGCATCTCATATCTCTTAAGTATTTTATCAATATATGCCTTTTGAGATAATCCCAGCACTCCTTTGGTCCTATCTCGGTGAATCTCAATGCCCAGAACATAAGAGGCCTCACCGAGATCTTTCATATCAAAATGGGATGATAGAAACCTCTTTGTCTCATGTAACATTTGCTTATCGTTACTTGCTAATAGAATATCATCCACATAGATTACTAGAATGACAAATTTTCCACCTTTTATCTTAATGTAGATACAATTGTCTATAGGATTTTCCTTAAATCCGAATTTCTTAATCACTTGATCGAATCTAAGGTTCCATTGTCTTGACGCTTGCTTAAGTCCATAAATGGATTTCTTTAATCTACACCCCATATTTTCCTTACCTTTCACAACATAACCTTCCGGTTGTGTCATGAAAATTGTCTCGTCTAAGTGACCATTAAGGAATGCAGTCTTAACATCCATCTGATGTAGCTCTAAATCAAAATGAGCCACTAGCGCCATGACGATTCTAAACGAATCTTTCTTAGACACAGGTGAAAAAGTTTCATTATAATCAACCCCTTCTTTTTGTGTATAACCCTTTGCTACGAGCCTTGCTTTGAATTTATCGACATTCCCTTTAGAGTCACGCTTAATTTTGAAGACCCACTTACAGCCTACTGGTTTGACTCCATCAGGAATTTCGACTAAATCCCATACATCATTAGTGCTCATAGACTTAAGCTCATCTTCCATAGCCTCAACCCACTTAGCGGAATGCTCACTTGAAATTGCCTCTTTGAATGAGACAGGATCATCTACCTTTCCGACATCATACATATCTTCACTTAAGTATGTCTCATAACAGTCGGGAATGGCAGACCTCTTTGGCCGTTGTGATCTCCTTATAGGCTCATTCACAACTAGCTCAGGAATGGGTAGAGGTTGCTCAACAGGGTTTTGCACTTCATTATTATGCACCACTTGCTCTTGCTGTGGCACAATCACTGGCTGATGTGGTGCCTCAACTTGAGCTGTAGCACTTGAAGTCTGAACAGAGGGTAAGAACAATGGCACTAACTGAGGTGTCACTGATTCTTGAGTCACCGGAATGGGAAGCTCAGCCTGGATTTCCTCAAGACTTATTTCCCTCGTTGGAAAGCTCCCACTGATTTCTGCATCCTCTAGGAACACAGCCTGTCTAGTCTCTACGAACTTAGTGTGGCAACTAGGATGGTAGAAACGGTACCCCTTAGACTGATCGGGATATCCAATAAAATGGCAGCTTATCATCTTAGTATCTAATTCATTTTGTTGTGGATTGAATAATCTAGCTTCAGCTGGACAGCCCCAAACACGTAAGTAATTAAGTGTCGGTTTCCTTCCAAACCACAATTCATAAGGTGTTTTGGGCACTGACTTACTAGGAACCCGATTAAGAATGTGTGCAGCTGTTTTTAATGCTTCCATCCACAACTCCACTGGCAAACTAGAATAGCTAAGCATGCTATGCACCATGTCCATAAGTGTGCGATTGCGTCGCTCAGCCACTCCATTCTGCTGTGGTTCGCTCGGCATAGAATACTGGGCCTTAATACCATTTTCCTCAAGGTACTTAGCGAATGGTCCAGGAATCTGGCCATATGGAGCATGTCTCCCATAATACTCACCACCTCGATCTGATCTTACTATTTTAATAGTAATACAATGTTGATTTTCCACTTCAGCCTTATAAATCTTAAATTTATCTAATGCTTTAGATCGATCGTGAATGGGGTAAATATGACCATAACGAGAGAAGTCATCAGTGAAAGTAATGAATGAATCATAACCATCCACTGAAGTTACTGGGAATGGGTCACAAATGTCAGTGTGAATAATTTCTAAGAGACCCGAACTCCTAGTAGCTCCTTTCTTAATTGTCTTAGCGAATTTCCCCTTAATACAGTCGATGCACTGTTCTGAGTCTGAGAAATCTTATGAATGGAGTATCTCTTCTCTAATGAGACGTTCCATTCTCCCCCTCGAAATATGGCCTAAACGACAGTGCCATAATTTCGAAGAAGTCTCATCATTTCGCTTACACTTTTTAGACACATCACTCACATTCATCACAGAATAATCTTTATCAAGAGAGAGCATATAAAGCTTGCCTTGCAAATAACCAAGACCAACATTTATATTATGATAATATTACACTTATTGTTGCCAAACTCACAAATATGTCCCGAATAATCTAATGTTGAAGCTGAAATGAGGTTTCTCTTTAAGCTAGGAACATAAAGGACATCATCTAATTGAAGACTGAAGCCGCTTGGTAGCTCTAATGCGAAGTTTCCAACGCCTTCGACTTCAACTTCATTTCCATCAGCAACTCTAAGATTTCGCTCCCCCCTTCTTATAGTTCTCATCGAACTGAATGCCTGTAATGAATTGGAAATGTGCACAGTGGCACCTGAGTCAATCCACCAAGTATTCGGGGAAAAATCAGCTAAGAATGATTCATCAATAAATGAAACAACATCAGTACCTTTGTTCTTTAGCCATTCCTTAAACGTTGCGCATTGCTTTTGCAGATGTTTAGGAGACTTGCAGAACTTGCAAACTTTAGCATCTTGAGCATTCTTATGTGAAGTGGTCTTATTCACCTTATTTTTCTTAAATTTCTTCTTAGGCTGCTTGCTGCTTCCTGATTCAGCTTGATTTTTAGAATGATGGTTAAACCCAACAAGGTTAGCAACATTCTTCCCTTTTTCAGCCTTCTGCCTTTCCTCTTCCTCAACACAATAGCTGATGAGCTCAGCTATGTTCCAAGTCCCTTTCTGAGTGTTGTAACTTATCTTAAAAGGACTATATTGAGGAGGCAGTGAAGTCATAATGAAATGCACCAGAAAACCATCCGAGATGGCCATATCCAGTGCCTTAAGCTTATTGGCCATATCACACATGCTCAAAATGTGCTCCCTAATACCACTTTGCCCATTATACTCAGATGTTAGCATTTTCATAATGAGAGTGCTAGCATAGGTCTTAGAGGAGCTCTTAAAGTTTTCTTCAACCTTATCAAAGAATTCCTTAGCGGTCAACTCACGACCATCCTCATGTTTATCAGGAATAGCACCTCTAATGGCAACAGAGATCGATTCCTTAATGATCATGTTGGCCATTCTGTTATTCCTATCCCACTTATCGACATTAGAGTTGTCAGCACTGGGAGCAGTAGAAACAACAGGCCTAGCCTCACATAAGACTGAGTCATACTCTAAAATGCCAAGTATGACCTGCACCTTTTCTTTCCAGCTAGGAAAATTGGTGCCATTAAATGGCTTAATGGTGTTTAGGTAGCCGGTCACATTGTTCACTGAAAATTATGGAAAATTATGTTTCAGTAAAATAAACAATAAAGATGCACATAAAAGCATAATAATAACCTTACGATGGTCCGATTAAAATTATGCAATAAATTTCAATTTGCATTACCGATGGGCAGAAAACAAACGAAATTTATCATTAAACTCGTAATTAAAACAACGATGGTCAGAATTAATTACAAGTGTACTCTAACTAAGCTTCTCGATGGTTCCACTTAATTAGAGAGCATCTTAATTGCATACTGGTGGAAAACATAAATTTTTAGCGAAATAATGCAAACTAAACAGTAATTAAAACAATTATATGACTTATGGAAATTAAATAAGCTGGAAAACATAAAAGATAAAACAAGAAACATAAACAGGCTCAAAACCTCAAAAGAAGCCCATATATGCTTTTAGCCCGCAGCAGCCCTATTGTTTTTTTTAATTTACGAATTTGGCTCAGCTTACGGCTTGCGCAGCGGCCCAACTAACGGCCCACTGCGGCCCGACCCACTCGCACTGTTGTTCTGATGCGGACGATCTAGGCCGTTCATTGCAGATCGGACAGTTGAGGGAAACTCAAGCCGGATCAAAACCAGCCGGCGCAGGGGAAACCCTAACTCCCCTCGCATTTCTCCCGCACACCGCAGTCACCCCGTCTCCCCTTTCTCCTCCCCCGGATTCCGAGCTCGCAAACGCCGCCGCCATGATCCACCGCCGCCGACCGTAGGCTCTGCCGCGGGCCCTCTGGCCGGAGGACGCGTGCGACTCGGTCGCGCGTGCCTCGGTCAAGGGGCTCCGCCGGTGGTGCCGTAACGGGGCGAGCGGGGCGCGGGAGGCGTTCCGGAGCGCGGGCGGCACTCCGACCTAGCAACGGTAGTGACGGCCTGGAGCTAATGACGCGCCGATGAAGAAGTCGCGAGGGCAGACTGCGGTAGTCTGATGCCGCAGTTGCTCGGCTCGGTGGCCCGAAGGCACACCGTCGGCTGCACAAGGTGTGCGCGCGCGGCGGCAATTCATGCCGTGCACGTGCCCCTTAGCTGATGCAGCCGGTGAGGGAGATGGCCGTGGCGCACGCGCGGCGTCCTGATGCCGTGCGCCGCCGCCGACCAGATAAGCCCCAAACCCTAGGGTTAGGGTTAGGGTTACATGATTTGGGGATTTTCGAATTTGGGGATCTTTTCTGATGAATCTTTGTAATTCGATTCGATTCCCCTCCTTCTATTTGCTTATGCGCTTTCAATTTCGTGAATTGATGTTTAATTTCACGAGATTGAGTACTAATAGCGCCTAATTGGGGTTAACAGAGATGAACTAACCCTAATTACTTAACTTAATCATGAAATTAAACTTAATTAGGGTCTAATTATCGTAATTAGGCATGCAATTAGGCACATGAGCATCTAATTCAGTACTAACAGATCAAAACTTGAACTTTAATCATTAACCGAACTAGATTTCATCTAATTTGCACATGATTTGCACTTAATTTTACTGCATTTATCTAATAACACACTGATAAGCACAAACCAATATAATTGCATATCATAAACTAATCTGCAGGGCTAAAGCACATCAAATTAACCTAAACCGACTAATACAGGGGCATAACCATGGCTTAGGATTATGATTAGATCATGATAAGGCTAAGTACGGCTCTGATACCAATTGTTGAATATTGCTGTTCAACATAAGTAGCACATAAACACAGGATCACATAGCCTAAATCACAATCAATCTGCTAATGCGGAATTAGGTGGGATAAACTTATACCAGCGTTAGTAGCCGCCATGGGAGCCTCCTGAGATGATGTAGTCGGTACGGGTCTCAGCCTTGAAGTAGTAGAATCGATGACGAACGCCGACTCAAGAACTTGTGATGTTCTTGATCGGCAACGTGAACGTATCCCCTCTGGATGCCAACGGCACTGACCCGGACGTGGACGAGGAACTAGAGCTTCTACCTCCTCCAGCTCCCTTAGCAATCGGTGTTTGGTCTTTAGGCTAAAGCAAATTGATTTGATGCGTTGGAGGCTTTGCCTTACCCTTAGTTTTATATGGAGCTATGGAGGCAGGGCCTAGAGTCCTAATAGGATTCTAATTGTGTTCCTGCCGATTACAGAACACGAGTTCTGTTCCATCACGTAGGGGAAAACGTGAGGAACAAGTTCCTCTCGGTTGGAGACCGAGAAGATCACGATAACAGTTTATTTCCAACAACTGCATCTTGAATATCTTCTGAAATCTGCATTAGCGTGACAAAGTTTTCATAATCAAATTGATATAGTTGTGATGTTCTATGTTCCACCAATACAAAGTAACATTTGTGGCCACTATAATTTCACAAGTAGCTATGTGAAGAAGAAGAAGAAAAAGATAAATACTATCATGTTCTATTGAAAAAACACAAATCAATTGATTGGGATTTCTACTTATTTTGTATAACTAAAAGGTACGAGAGAAAATCATGGTCAATCAGTCAATGTGTCTGAGCCTGGACTAGTAAATCTAACTACATTAGCAAATATAAGCATCATTTATTTCTGATATGATTCCAATGTATGCTAGTTACTTTCAGAATGTTAAGATCCGAGCCTTAGTTACTTTATACAATAGTCAAACCAAGATTAGGTTACTTCCGATATGATTCAAATGTATATCTAGTTACTTTCTGATGTTCAGATTAGCGCCTTAGTTATTGTCTACAATATTCAAACCAAGATTAGGTTACTTTCGATATGATTCAAATGAATGCCTAGTTACTTTCTGAATGTTCAGATTACCACCTTGGTTACTTTCTACAATATTCAAACCAAGATTAGGTTACTTCTGATATGATTCAAATGTATGCCTAGTTGCTTTCTTAATGTTTAGATTATGATTGAAATGTATTGCCTACTTGAGCTAATATAGACTGATAATAACATAAAATGAACAAATCGCAGACATGTAAAAAGCAGTGACTTACATCCTTCTATTGAAAAAATTCATGTTGAGTTTATAGTTAATATATAGATTGTAATGTAAGACATACAAGTAAGTTGTGCTATAAGCATGTGTTGAATACGCTTGCATAAAGATGATAGCATCAACATGCTTACTTGCTATAAGCATGTGTTGAATATGCTTACACAAAAATGACAGCATCAACATGTGTTATATTATATGGAATAAAATTTCAAAACTAGTTACTTATTTGATTTACAACTTAGGGGCATGTTACTTTCTGTCATATAAGCTATTGAAAAGTTACTTCCTAAGTCCGATAAATGGTAACAAGATACTTCCTAATTCAAAATTAAAAAAGGGACGGAGCCACTTCATTTTATTTGGAAAATTATAGGACAACAAAATCAAAACAAAGCTACTACTATCACTGATATTCAACTATTGTTATTTTTAAGGATACATAATCAGATATCAATAAGCTAGTCTTGGCAAAAGAACATGTGAATCTAATATATTTTTTCAAGTAAACACAACAAGTGTAATGTGTTACATCCTACAGAATAAAAATTAAGAACTAGTTACTCGTTGTGTCACCTAATATATGTTAAGTTACTTTATATGGAATACAAATATATAATTAGTTACTTCCCTTTGTGACTACATATATATGTGATAAAGTTACTTCCTACGGTAAACTAATCTCATTGCCAAAAAGATTAGTGAAATGGTAGTGAGAAATTGCAGCTTGTTATGAGAAATGACAGTGACAAACAAAATATAGTATGGGAAAATACCAAAAAACTCATCCTAGACCGAGCTAGCAGGAATTATAGTCTACTGGATGCAAAAGCAGCAAGGATGGCTTTAAAAGAGTTGGGTACTTGAGTTAAAAAACAATCTACGTCGAAACTGAAATGGATGCAGTAGCTCCCTTCTGATCTTGAATGCTAACTCTTCTGGTCTTTATTTGTTAATAGAACAGAATACCATTGGTTAGATTAGCAGAAAACATAGTGTTTTATTATCAACATTACACACGTAAATATGAAATAAGTTTGGCAAATCTAAATAACATTGATGCAACTAAAAAGCGAAGAGGGAAACACTCAATAATTGAGACGATCTCTGGCTGACTATTAAGAATAGACTTCTGGTACTTTTAGAAAGATGGAAAACTAATATAGTTACATTCAATGGAAAACTTCTTAATAAAAGAGGAGTTTTACCAGAGGTACTTGCTAAAACATCAAAATATGGTTACATTCAAAAACATCAATGCAACAAACTAACACAAGATTAAGGTTCTCGAAAAAATACATAAAAGTAGGGATGCTTCTGTCGGATGTATGCTATCCTGGAAGACGTTGAACTCAATTAACTTAATTATATCCTAATCCCTAAGTTTCAGTTTCAGTAAGTGTTGAAAAAGTGCATAGTTTCAGCTCACATGGACACTAAAAAATGTGACTAATTCTTTTAAGTATTTCATAATTTTAATTAAAAATCTGGATACTGCTGATGAAAATAGTACTGAATATCTATGTAGTTTAACAATTGTTAGGCTCGATTGCTAGAAAAAGAGTGTCAGTGACTTAGAGTTTCAGGTCAAAAGGTTCTGAACACAAAAAAACCAAGAGCTGGGAATAAAATTATCAACAGATTTGTAGTAACAAAATTGCAATTCTTTACCTGGATAAGACATCCTAATTCATCACTTGTTCCCCTAAAAATTATAGAAGGTGTTTTTTTGTTTTTCCTAGTTCGTGCTTGCTACTGCTGAACTGTTCTGCATTGGTCGTGAACATTAGATGCTCCAACAGACAGATGTTGAACTACTGAAAATCGATTATCTTAATCATATGCGAAACTTTTTTTCAAAGAAAAGGCAAGAGCACTACCATATCATATCATAAACTTAATGCAGCTAGAGACATGCTCCAAAAACACTTGACATACTCCAAAACTCCAGATTGGTTACCTTAATCAGGTCCTAACACTAATGTAGAAGACAGGAAGAATCACAAATAACATGCTCAGGAAAAAATGTAGATCGTGACATGCACAAAACAAGAATGTGCTTGTGAGCTGATGATTTTGTCCCATAAACAACACAAACAAGAGCAAATAAAGTACTAATGAGCATGATGAAATTCATAAAAAACATCACATTATTCTTGATGATAGTAAAGAACAAGGTGACGAACGAGAAGGGGTCTGGACATACCTAACCTGCTAACTGAATGACCGGCACCATGTCGGAGGCCAAGCCCTGCTACGCGTAGTCGATGGCGCTGTTGTGATTTGACTCGCAAAGAGCGGTGGAGAAGAGGTTCAGGGGTGGGGTACTAGATCCGCGCATGGCCGCAGCGGAGTCATGCGCTCGACGCCGTGGAAGGCGTGCCGCAGAGCGAAGCCTCCCTCCGCTCCTTGCGCGTCGCCTCCGGCCGGAGATGCGCGGCATGTGACCTCCACACCTTTGGGCGTTGCCGAATATCATGTGCCCTCCCCTCCGCAGGGCGCATGACGCCTCTGGCCGGAGAATCACGACGTGTGGCCTCCCTACATCCCGGGCCATTCACCGGAATCACCTAACCTCTCCCACGGAAGAAGAAAGGTCATAGACTCCTCACAGGAAAGGGGAAAACGAAGGAGATGCATTTTTCTCTCTCCTCACACGAACAATAGTCCGCAAAACCAATTTGACACTCGCGCGTCCCATGCGACCGATTAGACAGCGCGTCAGCTCTCCAGTCCTGGCGATTGATTCCTGAACGCGAGCATGTTGCACGTGGGCGGGTCCCACCGACGTCATTTATTTTCCATTCTCTTTCTTCGCGTGGAGAACCGGAGACGCAGCATTTTTTTTTTGCGTTTTCTTTCGCATAGACAGCTGCTCCAAATACAAAAGTAATTTATATGTATAACTTGATATATATATATATATATATAATTGTTTCTTTTTAGATAAATTTTGTTCCTTTTTTAATAAGTTGTGCACATAACTTTTTCTATTTTTCACAAATTATGCACATAACATTTTCTGTTTTTCACAAGTTATGCACATAACTTTTTTTTCTTTGTCAATTTTTTTTCTTTTTTTTACAAGTTGTGCGTATTTTTTTATTTTTTCATAAGTTGTGCATATAATTTTTTTTTGCATAAGTTGTGTGTACAACATTTTTTTTCCACAAGTTATGCATATAACTTTTTCTGTTTCTTCACAAGTTATGCACATAATTTTTTTTCTTTTTTCACAAGTTATGCATATAACTTTTCCTTTTTTCAGAAATTATGCACATAACGTTTTCTTTTCTCAGGAGTTGTGTGTATAACTTTTCTTTTCCATAAGTTATATTAATAATATTTTCGGATTACATCTACCCAACTTTTTCATTCAAATTCTATGCACAACTTTTTTTTGAAAAAAATTGTATATACAATTTCGTCACATATGTTTGTGACATAAGTATCAAATTTAGTCATAATGTTTGAGTATAACATTTGTTTATAAATATGTATGTCCATAAATTAATAGAAGAACTGAAAAAATTGTGAGACCGGTAGTTTTTTTCAGTGATTTTGCGAGGATGACCGGCAGAGCAGGATGTCAGACTGTCATAACCCATGTGTTGGGGCGCGTGGAGGTGGGAAAAGGAAGTACTCCGTACGAAGTAAATGACTGGTCGGAGATCCTTGGCTGGTTACCCTCGCACCCGGTAGCATTGTCCGTCTCGACTGCCAGAATAATTAAAAACGGAAAGCGGTACTGTCTACTTGTGTGAGGCGGGCAGTAGCAACAAGCTTTACAAAAATACGCTGTCCAAAATCGATCGCTGTGGACGCGCGCGCTAAATAGCAATGCCCACAATAGTCGTCGGCGCGCAATGGTTTTCTACTACGCCTCGTCCACTCGTTTCACAAGCGCGGCCTGCCCGTCCAATCTGATACTGACGAAGATGAAAAGGGGTCTCAGCATAAGGCTAACGGGAAACCCCTCTCGTCGTAGGATTCACGGTTTTCTATTACTGGACATACCCGCGCGGCACGCGCGGGACTCTTGATAATCAAATTTACCCACTATACTAACATCATTTATAGTTTAACTCTATTAAAATAATTATCTAACCACAAAAAGATAAGTGCTTGATATACTCTATTTTTTTTTTCACACCTTCGAGATCTATAGTATATAGTTCACACACGTGTTTTGTAAAAACGAATTACAAAATAAATTAACAAGAAGAATAATAATGACCATTCATCTATTGTCGAATGTATCACCCTAGCAGCGTCATGACCACCTGACACCATGGATTCCAGCTTCTCTATTTGCCTCCCCACTTGAATTGGTGGGCATTGTTCAGGGGCAGTAACATCAACCCTTCCATAGATCATGGGAATGTTGGGGCCACCTGCTTCCTGAAAAGAAAGAAATCAAAACAACTCGTGTGCTTCGGTTCTTCGGCATGGCGGATTTGGCACCCTCGCGGGAGGAGTCGGTAGCGGTCTGGTGGTTGCGAGCGTGGAAGGCGGTCGCCAAGCCTTTCCGTAAAGGCTTCGATACCCTGGTCTGGTTGGTCGCTTGGTTGCTTTGGAAAGAGAGGAACCGACGCGTCCACGAGCGGGCGGCCTTGCAGCCGGTGGCCCTCGCCGGGGCCATCATGGAGGACGCGCGTCTGTGGGCTACAGCGGGCTTCGTGTCGATAGCCGCCCTGTTGGGCTTTCGTCGTCGGGTTGTGGCGCCTTAGCCGTGTTTTTGGCTATTGTTTTTTCGTTTGCTCAGGCATGGGGCCCAGACTCGTTTGCTGTAACTTGTCCAAACTTCTCTCTTCTTAATGAAAAACGTGCTATGCACGTCTTAAAAAAAACAACTCTTAACAAGAATAATTTGCCAACAATCATCGCTTACTAAGCTTAAGTACAATAAGTCAATAACAGACTAAAATGGTTGTGGCGCTGGCTAGCTGAAAGAAATATGTGCATGTGACACCTGGAAACTTGAACTTGGTCGGTTGGATCAGCTTCAAAGCATTCACAAGACCTGTTGCAGAGCTAAATGTAAAAATCGCCATGAAAATGGAAAGGTATATTCCTAGGATAGTACATTCCACTTAAAACAGCTCATGTAAGAAGGAAAAATAGAAAACAACAAAAGTTTGACAGGAAACCACCCTGATGAGTGACCAGCCCGGATGCTAATGGCACCAAAAGTTTTCATTTGATTAGAGGTGAACAACAAGGTCCCAGATTGCCCTAATATTCTATTTCCCATATCAAAGCAGGAAATGGAAACTGTGCATCTATCGTATCTGCCCTATTGAAGTAGCAAATGCAAATTGTGCATCGAGGAGACGCAGATACTGCTGGAATATGCATAGCAGCACAAACCCTGGCCTCTTCATGATTAGCTTGAGCAAATGCCTATATATTTTTTTTATTGAAAAGGATGAAACTGACAGCTGTCCAGTTGCTTTATCCTAACTACTCCTCTAAAAAATGTTTTTGCAAAGCTCAAATTAGACAGGAAGGCAAAGCTCATATTTTTTTCGTCGGTAAAAACTAAAAATGAAATGATCATCGGCTGGAAAACGAACTGAGCCTCTCCATTACCCAAAATGAAATCATCATCAGATAAGAGTTTTGAACTTGCTAACCTGAACTGCACTCCATTTAGGAAAATCAATAAGATCTGAAACAATGGTAGTCAGGAGACTGGTTTGGAACCTGTAGGAACAAAAACAAAAAGGGACTTGTGTTTGTGATGCACACCAAGAGCAGACCTTTTAAAGCCAGACCTCTAACTTTTACCGGCATATGTGATGAAATTATGGAATATTTTTGACGCTGAACAATTGCATCCTTATGAATTGAACAATTGTGTTCTTATGAATTTAATTAATACCTTATAAAGTATATAGGATGTTCGGTTTCTATATGTGGTTTTCAAATATCAAACCAAAGGCCCTGTGCTGCAACCACTTTATTTGCCTTGCCCTGAAATCAGATAGGTGGATTATCTGATTTATCTGAATGAGATCAGCTTTATCTGGAATGTGTGTCTTGCTTTCTCTTCCAACACTAAGCCCTCTCTCCCCACCTCCACTTCAGCCGTCCACAACAACCGCGTAAGTGATTATTTCCAAAAAAAACATTGTGTCAATTTCACAAGTTATCACACCTGTTGCTGCAGCTATGCCTCAGGTAGACAATGAAATTAATCCGCAATCCCCCATGGCTATAGGAATTGCGCCAAACAAATCCTCACACATCCAAAAGAAGGCGCAAGCAAACATTGTTGAATGATGATTTCATCTAGAGAGCAAGCAAATATGGCAATTAGTGCGGTTGGCGAAATTACGTGCAAGATGGGGAGGGGAACAATTGTTCAATTGCCCACCACATCTCAACGGATCGAGTACATATGCATACAAGGGTAAATACATGTTGCGCGTGTTGGTTATGAAGGACCGAATTGACAACCACAGAGGGGTGAATGGGAGCCGATAAAATTCTCTTCTATGAGATGAACTCGGTCTATGCCTCAAATTCAACTCCGGGTACTCGCACACAAAGGAGTGACCCAAAACTGGGCAATTAACAATCCTACAAGCCCTAGAAACAAACCTTGGAACAAAGAGCGGAAGCACAAATCAAGAGGCAAAGGACTTGCGCAAAACTACCGACCAGGAACGGACCGTCCATCAGGGCCGGGCGGACTGTCCGCGGACACGAGGCAGACCGTTCGCGGGTAAGGGGCGCACCGTCTGCGGGTAAGGGGCGGACCGTCCGAAAATTCCAACGGAACCTCCAGAGACGAACCGCACCTCGCGGACTGTCCGTGAGAGCCACGCAGACCGTTCGCCAGTGCCGCGGACCGTCCGTGAGCCTTACGCGGACCATCCGAGCCAACCCCTGGGATAAGTCCAAAACCTTATCTCTCCGAGCCACACCACGCGGACCGTCCACGAGCTGATGGCAGACTGTCCGTGAAAACTCGCGCACGAACAGGAAGAACAGCAACAGTAACTCATGAGGAAACACTCTGAAATCCATCACCGGATCTCCCAAACGACTGAAGGGATGTAGCCAGGATTTTGGGGAAAGGAGAAGCGTCTCTAGGAGATGCTATGCCCAAAAACTTGGATCCTCAAACCGACCAAAACGTCGGGAATCGCCAACCTACCGAGCTCAAGCAACCACCTAGGGTTCCAACTAAAATCCGTGAATCGAAGGCCAAATCCGGCTTTTGAGGGGTCAATATCATCCACAAAGATGCACAAGACATCCACCCATCATCCCCTCAAAGAAATCCGAACAGGAACGCCCTCAAATCGACGAATCAAACGAAGAACGAAAATCCTCTGAAAATATCTCCGAAAATCGCATAAAAGAAAAACGCTCAAGATAAAAGGATTTGTCACAAGATTAAGAGAAAGATTTCACTATGAATCACTTTGCCATATCTGATTACAAGCCACTCACAAAAATCACAAATCTTGGATGGTAAAAAGCTCAAATAAAGAGCCACCTCTCTCCTCTCACCTTCTCTCCCAAGAGCATCCTAAAAAGAAAGAGCACTCCCACCAATTAAGCCAAAGAGTTGGCTACAATTCAGTCACTCCTCCTATATATAGGCCCTCAGAAATGACCAAAGTGCCCCTACACTAGGAGTTAGAACACAAACCCTCAGGGGCATTTTGGTCAACACATGAAATTCTCCATCGGACGGTCGTGCATCCACCGGGCCTTCACGTCCTCCCGACGCAAGCACCTCGATCATACCACGTGTCGCCCTCTTCGAAGCTTCCCGACGCGCCCGGATCCTATCTCAGCCCGTCGAACCTTCGGACTTGGCTTTGTGGAGCAACCAAGGAACCCGAAGGTTTTGTGGTGAACCGCTGCAAACTTCGCGGACTCAGTATAGCCTACACGCCAAGCTCCTCTTGACTCGGCAGCCACGTCGTCTCGGCTCGGTGTTGGTTTTGTGGAGTCAACCAACTAAACCCCACGTGCAGACTCTGGTCGTTAGCCGCTACCCTGCACCGGCTCCTTGTTCACGACTTCATCTTACTTTTCTTGCCACCGCGCGGCTCGCACTTGATCCTGTCGGCCACTGGGTCCCTCGAACCAAGCATACTTATCTCTCCACACCTTGGAGGCCACACAGTCATAGGCCTGTCATGTTAGCATTAAACCTGGAGAAGCGTATGATACCTCGGCATACTGTCATGAAGGTCCTGCAGGAAAAGGGATTGCTAGGTAGCTACAAGTTTTACACCTTACTCCCTCCGTCCCACAAAAAAGTGCAATCCTAACTTTTTTAGGACAGATTAGTGGTGACATCAAAAGACTTCAATACCCTCATTTGTTAGCCAAATAGAGTAAGTTTTGACATGCAGATCGGATCTGGTTGTTTAATTAGGCAACTAATTAGATCTATTTTCTAGAATTGCATTTTTTGTGAGATTTTTTTAAAAAACTAGGATTGCACTTTTTTGTGGGACGGAGGGAGTATGCAAATGTCCAGAGAAGACTTTCAAATTGAAGTTCATCGACTGTCACAAGGACTCTGCTCCTGGGCTTGCAGAGATTTATGCCACAGCTCGTGCTGGTAGCGTGCCGGTCAGACATTAAACATTAACACCCTGAAGTACTTAAGATCCATTTTATTGTTCAGGTGGATGGTAGAATTGCAACTCACTCTCATTAGGGTCTGTCCATGGAACAGGTATCCTCGATTTTTATGGTTTCAGCTATAGAACTTACAATTATCACTGCTCCCTGTACAAATTTGAGTTTTGGCTATCTGTGATGGAACATGTTTGACTTAATCACACTAGTCACCTAGTCACTGATACGTTTTTGAGGCTTGCAATTTGATATTTAGTTGAATGGGCTACTCTAAATAGAAGAGTAAAGAGTTTTCTAGGGAACAGTTGTGTACAACCAGTGTCGTTATTTTGGATTAATGCTTCTAGTTTTCTTTGTGTGCCTGGTCTGGACCTCATCTCACAAGCCAAAGACGGTTGTCTGTTTGACTTGAAGGGCATGAGGTAATGGGTTCAAATAGATCAAAGATAATTGAGATGCCTTTAGATAGGAGAAAGACTAATCTTTCTTGCATTTTCAAATAATATATAGAGCATATTATACTATATCATTTTTCTTTGAGAATCTTTAAGGAATTTTATCGTTGTTATGTATAGAATGATATATCGATATCTCTTCTCGGAAGAATGTGACAGAACCGCCCAAAATAATTCCGTATTATCGCCTAAGTCTGTCCACCTGGCCATTAAGCAATAATAAAGAACTATTCTGTCACCTCTGCCGGGGCATGCCCGGTAAATCACTTACACAGGATCGAATTATGCGCTAAGCCCACACGAAGGCGGGACCAGAGTACAACATTACATTACATAAAAGTTCATAAGTTCACATTATTACAAACCAGGTTTTCGAACATGAAAGTAAAGGTGTTTCAGAGTTTAAACAGCGGAAATAAATCTAGCGGAAGATACACATGGGAGGCCATCCATAGAGTATCACTCATCAACATCGTTCTCCCACTCAAGTTCCCAACCATCTGGAATAGATCCAGACCAGATGGGATTACCTGAAAACAACAACAAAAGCAAGGCTGAGTATACTAATACTCAGCAAGACTGACCCGACAAAAATAAAAGACACAGCTAGACATGCAAGGCTTTTTGGCTGGTGGGTTTGTTTTGCCAAAAGCAACTAAGAGTTGATCCTTACTTTCAAATTTTAGCTCAAGTTCTAGTATGTTAACCATTCTAGGTAAGCACCTAGCTAAGCAAGCATGGTTGTACAAACAAGATTAATCATCCAAATATTAATCCGAAATGTTCCATAAATAAACATGGGGTAGCCAGTGGTCAAGCCGACTCAGATAACGGCGAGTGACCGACGATCGATCGATTTATATCCTTGCAAGGTAAACCCAAGATACACGGAAGAAGGTAGACCAAGTGCAGTGTCTACCCCAACCAGGCGGTTCCCGTCATTCCCCAGATTAGGAAAAGATGATACAGTCCTAAGTACAAGGTTTACTGGTACGCCCAAACATGGCACGTCCAGAATCACACTTGCACTACCGGTAGCGAACCGGGAGACGCATCTCAAGATTAGTAGCAATAAAATTCCCGCACTGGTTCATTAGGTACTAGGCTTACCGGACCCATTCCTGACAAGCACTTGGTACGTTCAATAGCTTAGACCAGCACCATGCTACTCGGTCGAGACCGAACCCATTGCTCTTACCACATGAGCGAGTCAATTTATCCAACTTATGATTCCAACATAAGCATCATATATCTTGCAAGCAATGAGTCATTACTCGACTTGTACCGTGTCCTTAAAGCATGGCACTAGCATTCCTAACATACTAGTAAAAGAGCATAGGAGTCCTAAGGATCATGCATCTAGGTTTCAAACAACTCCTGGAACGTAAATGCACAAAGTAAAGCATAAAAACTGGAAAGGTAAAAGATGTGATATTTAAATCCAAAAAGGTTGTATGTGGCTCCGGTGCTTGCCTTCCTCTGACTCAACACTAGCCTTGGGCTCTTCTGGACTTTGGTCCAGGTCTTGCTGCACACTAGTCTGGTTCACCTCTCCGCTAGCTGCTCCCTCCTCCTCCTGAGTGAGCGTGTACGTCCCGTCTGGTAAATCTACACGTCACATGCATATGCATTAGATTATGGTGAGGGTGGGAGAATTACCACCAACCCAACTCTTGTTGGCCATATTCATCTAAACATTATTAATTTCTCACAAAATTTATTAGGGTGGTGTGATGATGAACTAAACACTATTTTGATGATGATTGTGTACATATTTAAGCAAACTAAAGTATTTAACTTCACTAAACAGTAAGGAGGTGTGTTGAAAATTCAAAAACAGGAACATAACATGTTTTCACAATTTAACACTTTAATTTCCATTTCTTTATTTAATTAAATAAAACAAGCATTTCAACCATAAATCCAAATTAAATCAAAAACACTTCAAATGAGCCTAAGCTTTTGCACACAGCAACATATGCCTATTTTAAGCTCACAAACCAAAATCTAGCTTAAGATCATTTATATATTAATTTATACGAAAAAGACAAATTTTAGCCTAGTAAATCACCATTAATTCATATAAAAAGATTTACTAAACTTTTTGATCTCAACTTTCTCCTAGCCATCCTCTAGGTCAAAACTAAGTTTCTGGCCAAAACTCAAGTACAGTGGCGGAGGACTCGGTATGGCGAGGTGTGGCCACCGCCATACCTTCGATTTTTCTGAGAGTACCTCCTCTTCTTTGCAACCTTGTTTTGTTCTGTATTATTCTCTGTCTTGACATCATGAATCAGTGCACTGAGCGAGATCTATGCTGAGCTTTGGCCATTCATTCCATCAAGCCAGTTTTCGCCATACCTTAATTTCAATCTGTCCTCCGCTACTGCTCAAGTATAGATCTTATTTATATATTGAGTTATTAATTTATCACCCTACACAAGATTAAATTCAAAACACATATCAAAACACATCCTAAAATCACATCCATTCTACCAGAGGCACTATACATCAACACAAAGCCCTAGGGTGCACTGGTGCTTAAAGAAAAGTTTATTAAAGGGACTATAAAAAGCATCAAGATTAAACTAGTATAAAGCTTACATAAATCATAACTCAAAATATACACATCAAAATCATTCCAACTTTGGTCACAAATCTAAACATACCAATAAGAGCAACATATCCAAAATTCAACTCCATAGCATGTGTATATTTTAAACTACACTAAAAATACATCAAACTGAGTTTGAATTTTCATTCAAAAACTACACAGAAAAACCCTATACATGCTTTCTACAAAAGGTAGGTTTCTTCACCAGGAATCCAACAAAATTGGATTTGCATTTTTCTGATTTTTCTACAATTTTCTACGGATTTTTGAAGTTCCAGCCGAAACCCTAATGTACATTTACAGGGGGACCTTGAAAGAAGAAATAGAAATTACGAAAGGGTCCCTAGTTTCCGGTTTACACCCTGGAAAGAACCAAATCAACGCAACAAGGTCCCTGCTGGCGAAGGGAGCTCGCCGGCGGCGGTTCCTTCGCCGGAGCTCGACGGGGAGCGGCCCTAGGGCTGATTGGTACCTCCACTGGCCGATTTGGAGTGGGGCACGGGCTTGATACAGAGTCGACGGGCGTCGGCGGCGTGGCGGCCCTGGACCGCCCGCCGCTGCTGCTGGTGTCCGGCGGTGGAGCGGTCTGGCGGTGCTGCAGGAGCTGTGGCGGAGCTTCGAACGAGGAGAGGTGGAGGCGTGGCGCTCGCGGAGGCTGTTCGCAGCAGCGGCGGTCCAGGCAGCGGCGGCGGAGCCCTACCTTGCGCGGACCGGTGCGGCGGCGTGGAAAAAGAAGCGACGTCCACGAGCGTTGGGTTTTGACGATGGCCGGCAATGAGGCTTGACAGGCGGCCATGTGCCAGGGAGGCGGCCAGGTGGCGCCGTGCATGCCCTGGCCGTGCGCGCGGCGCTCCTGCGTGCGGCGCGTGGCCTGGCCGAGTGTTGGCGCGGTGCACGGTGAAACGGAGGTACCACGGTCGCGGCTTGGTCCACAGTGGAGACGCCTAGACCATCCGTACGCCGGAACAAGGCTTGGTCGCCACGTGGACGCGATGACGCGGACGCGCGCACGCGCGTGCCGGCTCTGCAGCTCTACGTCGCCGTCCGTTTTTATTTCGTGATCCTGCTTTCGAAATTCGAAAACTCCGCAAAGTGCCAACATACTCGAAAATCTCCAAAACTAGAAGTTGTAGAGGAGCTATAGGCCTACAACTTTTACAAAGGGCGACATATGTTTTGATCCACGGATTTGTAGCAAAAACGCGTTGAAGTTCAGCAAAATCTCGGCCCTGAAATTACTGTGCGCAGCAGCTTCAACTCAAATTTAAGCGGCTTTGCACTCAAAATTTGAATGTCCGCCAATTATGAAAAATATGTTCCCAGAAACAAGGAACAACTTTTATATTGGCAGATTTTGAACTTTTATAAAGAAAATTGGAGAACGCGTAAGAAAACCGAATCAGCCTTTTGGAGCTCTAGGGGTTTGACCATGATTTGAGAGTTTGACCAAGGGTTTAAGTGCAAAAGTGTGCACAATCAAGCAAAACATGCTTAGGGACTAATTAACCTTGATTATCATGAGTAATTGAAGTACTTAACTGAAGTAACATCAGGGATGTTACAAAGAAGCCATGGAATAAGGAAACCACATATTCATGAATCTAAGTCATTTGATATTTTGTGTAGCATTTGACTTGTTCTGCAATTTGAGGACTTGTATTATTTCTCTCAAACTGTCTAAATTTTTTTAGTGTGTGCATGACACATAACTAGTATTAATGTATTATAATTTACATGTCGGTGTATGCATTTTATCTTTTGGAGGATACAAGTGCTATGGAGTGAGTGAGTGAGTGACAGTGCGCAATATTCAGCCCCCTGCTAGTTTCCAAGTGCCACTATCTATTTTTGAATTGTTTTTGAAGATATTTTGTTCTAGTTTCCCTATGGAGTTCTTTTCCCTTTTCTGTTCTAGGAGCCGCAGTGTCACTTTTATAAGATTGTCGGTTTGGACTAGACAATAGTACTTTTCTCTCAGAACAAATCAGCCACCAGCAACCAACAACCAGCCAGTAGTACTTTTATCTCAGAACAAACCAGCACCAGCCACCAGCCAAATGAACATATCGCAAGTCACAGCAATTCAGTACTAAGTATTGCAGTGTTAATTTCCCCCCAAAAAAACTAATGCAGTGTTAATGACCGCTGCCCTGAAGAAATTTTGGGGTGCCTGCTCAAAGAATGAAGACCGTTCAAGTTTGCCACAATCTTTACGTCATTGGAATTATGGGAATTATGGTTTCTCTCTGATTATGATATTGTGAAGTTTGTCTTCGTAACTAATGTTTCAGTGCATCAAGTACCTGGAGAAGTTGAGTTGTCGTGTTGATTTTGCAAATTCTATCACATGTGCTTTTGGAGACTGGTACTTGAATCAAGTACTTTTGGAACAATGCTGTGGAACGTTTGTACATTTATTATTACCTGCAAATATAGCACGCATATTCCAAATACATAAGTAATAATAAATTAAGGATAATTGTAGTACTAGCACAACACTCAACCGGAATCTGCAGAACACAACTGGGCTTCGCACTGCCAAAGCACAAAGCCCACGAACTCACGCTGCTGGATATCGCCAGCAGCCGCCGCTTGACCGTCTCAAGTCTCAACTGGCGCCGCGCCGCCGTCCCCTCTGCAACTGCCATGCTGCTCCTCCGAAGGCACCTCCTCCCCCTCCTCCGAGCGGCCTCCCCGCTCCCTTCCCCAATCCACCACCGCGCATGCCCCCTACTCTCCACATCTGCCTCGTCCTCCGCCTCCGCCTCCCACTCCGCCGCCCCTTTCTCCCTCGAGGACTACCTCGTCGCCGCCTGCGGCCTCGCCCCAGCTCAAGCCAGGAAGACAGCCCAGAAGGCGTTCGATGGAGCGTCCAAAGATAACAAGAAGGCAGTCAACGAGCTCTCCAACTGCCGCCTCAACTCCGCATCTAACCCGGACGCCATCCTCGCTCTGCTCTCCGGTGCCGGCCTCTCCCGTGCCGACATCGCCGCCGTCGTAGCTGCGGACCCGCTGCTTCTCCGCTCCTGGCCCAATAACGTCGGCCCCCGCCTCCTCGCTCTCCGTGATCCCCTCGGTCTGTCCGCTCCTCAGATCGTTCGCTTCCTCATGGTCGGCTCACGCTCTCTCAGGAAGTGCGACGTTCTTCCCAGACTCCAGTTCATGATTTCGTTCTACGGCTCATTTGAGCAGGTCCTGGTGGCAGTAAAGAGGAACTACGGCCTGCTAAATATGAGTCTTGAGAGGGTGATCGAACCTAATATAGCGTTGTTGCGTCAGTTTGGTGTTCGAGATATTGCCCAGCTGTGTTCAAACAGCCCGCGGTTGCTTACGTCCAGACTGGAAAACCTGAAGGACTTATTGCTGCGGGCAGAAGAACTTGGGGTGCCTCGCACTTCACGGATATTCAAGTATGCGGTGTCTTTGGTTGCCGGTTATTCCAGAGAGAAGGTTGCTGCCAAGCTTGAGTTCTTTAAGAGGTCTCTTGGTTGTTCCGAGTTGGAGATTTCCATTGCAATGTCCAAGATGCCAAGTATTTTAGGAATCTCTGACGAGAATCTTACCCGCAAGAGTTTCTAGTCGATGAGGTTGAAATGGAGCCACAGTACATTCTGGAAAGGCCTGTTCTGCTTGGATTAAGCCTGGAAAAGCGTCTAATCCCAAGACATAGGGTTATGAAGGCCCTGCAGGCAAAGGGATTGTTGAATAGCAATATGAACTTCTTTGCACTGGCTGTAATTGGAGTGGAGGCTTTCAGATTGAAGTTCATTGACTGTCACAAGGACTCTTTTCCTGGCCTTGCAGCTTATTATGACACAGCTTGTGCTGGTGATGTGCCACCTGAAGTCCAACTATCGTCCTGAAATGTTAAATATTCTTGGTATCATTCAGGTGGATTGTAGAATTGCCACTCATGCTCATTTGTTGTCCATGATACAGACTTTCGGATTTTTGTTTCAGCCTTATGTAACTACTATGATGGTTGACTAGTCATTGTCCAAGTTTTTAATGTGGTTATCTATAAGGCATTGGTTTGAGTTATTCAAGAAATGATGTACGAGGATAGCCACTACTTACTAGCACATGACTTATGTATCATCAAGGTTAGTTATTCTTCAGCAGAATGGTCATTTTTACAGTACTTAAGCTACTAGTGATATGATAGTGTTAGCTTACCCTTTTCTCTAACCATGTTTGTTAATGTATGTTTTCATCTGAGCTTATGTTTAAGTACCGCACACTACTTTCTTTTTGAATGACACACATCTCACACTAGTCACTGATATTTCTGTGGGGCTTCCCTTTTTTGTTTTTTTGTATTTTCTGAACGAACTGCTTTCATGTCTACTGCTGTTTACATTGTACATTCATTCATTAATGACGCTGGACTCTGTCTTATAGAGTTGGAGCTCCCTGTGGGACACTTGCATTATACTCTGTAAAAACTACAAAGTTTGCATACTTTCTCTACCTGTGTGAAGACTATGATTGTTTGTTTGGCCTGAAGGGGATGAGTTACTAACCTACTAATAGTTGGAATGAACCATTGGTAAACTGTGAATGTATCGGTGTTGATAAGTGTGCTGGTAATGTGCTCTCTGAAGTCTAATTTTAACATCTTTAAAATGTCCATATTTTTTGTCATTTTTGGCAGATGGTAGAGCTGCAACTCATGCTCATTAGCAGCTGTTCACGGTGTAGGGTTGTAGGTTTTTTCAATTCTGGTTTCTACAATAAAATCACTAGTGATCACTGTACGCTCATGGTCCAGGTTTAAGTTTATCTATGAAGAAACTGGTTTGACATATCTGGAGACTGGAGCCTTACTGCTTGCATTCATTAGTCACTTTGTTATGGGAGTGGGCCAGCTAGGCCTGGGCCCATGATCTACTGTAGCACGTGAACAGGACGCGCGTGAACAGTACCCGAGTCAAGGGATAGGCTCAATTAGAGATAAGATTAGGTTAGTTCCTTAAGGGTCAAGTTGATTAGTTTCTTCAGGGTCAAGTCTTCTCATCTATATAAGGATGGGATTGTATCTCCTTTGGGGCGATCAAGAAATCAATGAAGAAGTATTATTCCCAAAATCCCCCAAAAGTCTAGTCTCCCTCCAAGTCGACTCTGCCCGGCTATCTTCCCGGCTATCTTCCCGGCGGTGGTTATCCTTAATGGACCTCGGTCCATAACACACTTCTGCCTAGTGCGTGACCAGAGTATGCTTAGCTTACTTGTTCTTCTGCAGATGAGTTTTTATGTAGCACTTAAGCCAATTGGAATGTGGCAGTGTTCGCTTTCCTTTTTTTATCTAACCATGCTTTCTCAGCATGTCTTGTTTCAAGTTTATGAACTGATGTTTTACTTAGCTCGTGACAGGTACTTCTTTTGGGCTTGCCTAATACTCCCTTTGTTCCAAAATATATCTTCCTTTAGACTTTTTCAAAGTCAAACTTGTTCAACTTTGACCGTGAATAGCGAAATAACCATAAATACTAATAACATAAAAATGATATTGTTAGAATTACCATGAAACCAACTATTAAAATATGTAATTTTTTCTATTTAAAATAAATTATTTAAGAGTTATTATTGGTCAAAGTTGAAAAAGTCTAAATCTGTCTATATTCTGGGACGGAGGGAGTATGTTTTTAGCTGACTGGATAACTGATACTTATCTTTGTAGCCTCTGTGCACCATTGAATACAGAAATGGATTCTTTAGAAGCCTTTTTGACTATTCCTCACGCTATGCATTTTTTGGATTTATGGAGTTCACATGAATACATGATATGTGTTCACAAAAATGATGAAGTGTGTCCTAAGCAGGCTCACAGAAGCTGCTGTAGGCACATGCTTCCTCTGTTTTTGAGCTGCTTGTGAAATCCCAGACCCACCGGACGGAGAACCCTATGTTGATTGTTTGCTTGAAGTGCAGGTGCAGTTGATATCCATGTTATGATATATTCTTCTGTTTTAAATTTTTCATAGCTCAATTGCAGTAGCAATACATCAGATGGGCAAATTACAAATTGTTTTGCCTTTTCTTGATACATCAGTTGCTTTCCTTGTCGAGTTTTGTCAGTTTTGGTTTGTGTGTCCAAGGGATGATAGAAAAACTCTTATGTGCTTTCGCCCAGCTCTCATGTGTGAAGTTTCATGCCCAGGTTTGATGGATCGAGTAAATAAATGAATGGAACGTCAAGAAGTAAGAACATCTAGGTTACTCGTGCTGCTTTGTGCTTTTTTAATCAAGATTAGCGTTTGATCATGATCTGCCCGTAGATAGAAATCAAAACAAATTGTGTTGGCTCTCACGGTCGACGGCCAGCCGCACCACGGCGAGAAAACGCCAGAGGACAAAGCTTCCGGCCGCCGATCCGGTACTAAAATTTTGCAACCCGCCCTGTTCGGCTGGCTGGTGGCTGACGCTGATTTGTTCTGAGAGAAAAGTACTGCTGGCTGGTAGTTGGTGGCTGATTTATTCTGAGAGAATAGTACTGCTGGCTGGTGGCTGATAAGCCAAACGAACAGGGCGGACATCCTCTCAGTCCATTCCTGTATATGCACCCACAAAAAAACCAAGAGAGAAGTACATTTGACACAGAAAAATCATGCACATCTAAATCGTAGCAGCTAGGGAATTAGCTTAGGTTAAGCGACAAATTCGAATCAGCTGTGTAAAGGGCAGCGTTGTTCTTTGCACAGTCCAACCAAAGAGGAACCTTTTGCCTAATGTTCAGATTTGTCTCTGCTCCACAATCACAACACAAAACCTGTAAATACCAAACTTCTCATGCCCTGAATCCTAGCGTCCAATGTCAGCTTAAGCATGCAATAGATTTGCGTGCATTGAAAGTATGACCTCAAATCGACGATGCTTAAAAACACACAAAAATTATGTGTGCTTTGATGCAATTGAGACATTGTTATCATACCGGAGCACCAAAACTCACCAAAGTTAATCGCAGTTCATATACAGTCCTAAGTGTCCAAACCACCGTCGCTTTTGTTTTCTCTGCGTCCAACTGGTGGCCCAGCCCAAATCACTGTGCGTCTGCGCCGAATCGATCCACGACCATCACCTACCTAGTCGCCGCCGCCGGATCGCCGCGCCGCCGCCGCCATGCTGCTCCTCCGGACGCGCCTTCTCCCTCTCCTCCGCGCGGCCTCCCAGCTCCCTTCCCCTATCCACCACCCCGCCTGCCTCCTCTCCACCTCCTCCGCCCCATTCTCCCTCGAGGAATACCTCGTCGCCGCCTGCGGCCTCGCCCCAGCCCAAGCCCGCAAGACGGCGAAGAAAGCGTTCGATGAATCATCCCAACTTTACAAGAAGGCATTCGAGGACCTCGCTCGGTCCCGCCTCAAGTCCGCCTCCAACCCCGACGCCATCCTCGCCCTGCTCTCTGGCGTCGGCCTCTCCCGAGCCGACATCGCCGCCGTCGTCGCTGCGGACCCGCTGCTCCTCCGCTCCTGGCCCAATAACGTCGGCCCCCGCCTCCTCGATCTCCGCGACCGCCTCGGTCTGTCCGCTCCTCAGATCGTTCGCTTCCTCATGGTCGGCTCACGCTCTCTCAGGAAGTGCGACGTTCTTCCCAAGCTCCAGTTCATGATTTCGTTGTACGGCTCATTTGAGCAGGTCCTGGTGGCAGTAAAGAGGAACTACGGCCTGCTAAATGTGAGCCTTGAGAGGGTGATCGAACCTAATATAGCGTTGTTGCGTCAGTTTGGTGTTCGAGATATTGCCCAGCTGTGTTCAAACAGCCCGCGGTTGCCCGCTTACGTCCAGACTGGAAAACCTGAAGGACTTATTGCTGCGGGCAGAAGAACTTGGGGTGCCTCGCACTTCACGGATGTTCAAGTATGCGGTGTCTTTGGTTGCCGGTTATTCCAGAGAGAAGGTTGCTGCCAAGCTTGAGTTCTTTAAGAGGTCTCTTGGTTGTTCCGAGTTGGAGATTTCCATTGCAATGTCCAAGATGCCAAGTATTTTAGGAATCTCTGACGAGAATCTTACCCGCAAGATAGAGTTTCTAGTCGATGAGGTTGAAATGGAGCCACAGTACATTCTGGAAAGGCCTGTTCTGCTTGGATTAAGCCTGGAAAAGCGTCTAATCCCAAGACATAGGGTTATGAAGGCCCTGCAGGCAAAGGGATTGTTGAATAGCAATATGACCTATTTTACATTTGCTAAAATGGGAGAGGGTGCTTTCATATTGAAGTTCATTGACTGTCATGAGGACTGTGTTCCTGGTCTTGCAGCTTATTATGCCAAAGGTTGTGCTGGTGATGTGCCCCCTGAAGTCCAACTATTGTCCTGAAATATTTAAGATTCTTGGTATAATTCAAGTGGATTGTAGAATTGCACTCATGCCCATTTGCTGTCCCTGATGCCGATTTTTGAATTTTTGTTTCAACAATATAATTACTCTAATCACTGACTAAGCATTGTCCAAGTTTAGCTGTTGTTATCTATAAAGCATTGTTTTGACTAGAGACTTATCGGCTATAGTCGCTTCTTCCTAGCACATGAATTACTTATTCTGAAGGTTAGCTGTTCTTTAGCAGAATGGTCATTTTTATAGTACTTAAGCTATTAGTAATATGATAGTACTAGAAACTCGGTGCGGCTGTTGCCGCGCTTAACCGGAGTTTGGCCCGTGTGCCTGATGTTAGATGGTCCGTGTGTATCTCTTTGATCTATTGTGAAATTAGTTAAAGACGGAAAAGACAAAGATCACTGGCTCCCTATATAGTTCCAGCTTTACATGTTTATATATAACTGTGGACAGGTCATAAAATTAAAAAGTCACAGCTGAATATGCAAATACATTTTGAGTTTTACATTGTAACTGAATTATGCTTAACTGAAAAATAGCACATGGTTTGCTGAACACAAAGGGCCAGGAATAAAATCAGCTACTGCATTTTTTATCTTTCCAAGTTTGGGAATCAGTAAGGACAATAAAGCTTGATACTTGGAAGGATTCGTATGAAAACTTGAGAGGTTTTGGTTTACAGATAAACTTGGAAGTTCAAGAATCATTGTCCAGTGGTTGAGTAAGAAACATTGAAAGTTTAATTTGAAATCAAGAGTCAAAGTTTAATTGTTGTGTGGTACATGACTGTAGGACAAAAACTATGTCTGAAACTCTGAAAACAGTGTGAACTATGCAATTTTGAAAGATTAGTCATATACATGTTGAAAGACTTTGGATCCTAAGTGGGATATAAGGTCCAGTAAACAATTTGACCATCTGGTTGGACAAGGAAAGAAAGGAAATGAAATTTTACGGGAAGCTCAAAGTTTGAAATATGACACTGTCAGTTTAACTGACAAAACTGAATGACCATAGCCATTCAGTTCTAAGGACAGTTGAAAATGGCAAACTTTGGCTTGAGGTTTGAAAGAATTTGTATGTAAGAGTTGAACTATATTATGCAAAAATGGAATCCCTGTTATATGTTGAGAAGGTTCTTGTAGTTGATGGGCAACATAAACTGAATTGGGTTGGCTGAAATGGAGTTCAAATTTTGGGCATCGGGATGTTTGTAGGTTTGTTACGAAACTGAATAAAGAGCTCGAATGAACACTGACAGTGTAGTTCAGCGGCACGATTTCAGAGCATAAATCCGCAAGCTGTGTTGCTTAAGGGTAAAAACTTCGAATCTATCGATTAAAGCCCTACAATTCAGTTACAAGTTTGATAAAGGAAGATCACCGAGTTTGGATTGAAACTTGAGAGCAATTTCGGATCAAAGTCAGGGAAAAAAGGGAGAAGAAGAGAGAACAGAACACGGTCAACTCCCTGCTCGCCTGCTTCACCGGCGCGCCGCCGCTCAAGGCCGCTCGGCCGGCACGTCCTGCGACGAGAGCTGGTCATCGCCGCCACGCCGCTTCTTGCCGGGTAGGCGGGCTGTCGCGTGCCTGCGTGTTGCCTCCGGCTTTGGCGGGGCTTCCCATGCGTCGTATTCGAGATGCCATCACCTCTGCTGGAAGGCGGGACCCCGCGCGCCGCCTCCGGCCGGCGAGGCCGGGTTCCTCGGCGCTGGCCGGGGAAGAGAGGTAAGCGGCGGTCGGCCTGGGAGATGGGAGAGGCCGAGAGGATGACGGACGACGGGTGGGATACTGGGATTTCGGTGAAACCAGAGGGGCCTGCTGCAAAATTGCCGATGTTCGCCCGATTTGGGCCGTCGATACGCGTGATCGGACGGCGTGGGCAACCAGTGATGTGGCCTTATGAGGTGTGCGAGCTTGGACCCGGGATTCAGTATTTAGATATTAGCTTCCCCTTCTCTAACCATGTTTGTTCAGCTTGTTTTCATCTGAGCTTATGTTTAGCTACCTCACATTGTATTTTTAAAGACCACCGATACCTCAAAACTTTGTATTTTCTGAATGAATTGCTTTCATGCCTACTGGTGTTTGCATCGTACATTCCTTCATTAATGGTGCTTGACTAGGTAGTGGCCAAAATATTTACAGAGTTGGAACTCCCTGGAAGATGCTTGCTTAATACTCTGTAGAAACAATAAACATTTCATATTTTCCCTGGACTGTTTTGAGTCCAATGAGCTCAACCTCTGCAAAGAATATGATTCTCCGTTTGGCCTGAAGGGGATGAGTTACTAATAGTTGGAAATCATTGGTAAACTGTTAATGTATTGGCATTGCCTTATTGAACTCATGACTCAGTTACTGGTATGACTCTCCATTCTTGAATTATCATATTTGGTTTAGTAATGAACTACAACAATATTATTGAGTAGGACACAATTTTTTTTTTTTGGATACAAGTTAATAACTTTGTTTTGTTCTCCTTAATGACTCAAACTGTGAGCTATGTGCATTCCTCAGGGATCAAGATCCAGGGATATTGACATTTAATACTTGGGAGCAAGAATAGTTTTTTTATGAATTAGTTCTGGATTACATTTTTCATAATAATGTTAGTGTTGCCTGATTTATCGTGGAACGTAACATCGTTCATCATAGGAACACAATGGCTATTCATTGTGTTAGCTGTATCTGCTTCTTGTGCTGTACTTGATGATGCAACTGCAAATGTTCCTTCACTACTTCAGATGCATTTTGGTCTGGTTCGGTTCTGGAAAATTCGGCATGAGGATGTTTTCGAGGCTGACTGGCAAATTCGGCATGAGGATTTGCAATCTGCCTTCGGCATTTGGACCTGGATAGATATTGTATTTTGTTTGTTTCTGATTCTCCGTTTGTAATCTGGGAATGTAGTGAGCCAACTCATTAATGTGAGGAATTTACTACCTTCGAAGTGTAGACAAGTCCAAATAACTCTAATTTCAGGAATTGAACGCACCCAACCACGTTACCACGCCAACAGAACAAACAGCACACTTGATTCCAGAACCCATCCTCAAACCATCACGCGATCCGTCAAGCAGCATGAAAAATCGATGCAGGGTTACAAGCACATCGCAGCACGAAACAGGTCCGACTCGGGAGCGTGGAATTTAAATGCAGTGCACGATGCTATGTGTGCTGAAGCAGAAGCTTGTTTAGCCACTTCGGCGTCAACAGCGCATAAAAGTATGACGAAGATCTTTTATGTTCAGCGACCTGGCCGGTGCCCAGGCAGATTGAAGGGCGAGCAAACGTACAGAGTTCCCAAGAGACAACTGCAAACAGCAAATTTTGGTAACGTGGCTCAGAGTAATCAGAACCACCACAATTATCAGTGGGAGTTGATCTATAGCAGATCACACCATGAACATAAATAAGCTCACACATCGCAATCACAATTCTTTCTTTCATTCCAAAATGAGTTCAGATACTGCTGGTACTCGAGGGAAACATAGTGTGATGCCATAACTAGATGCATTAAACTTCAAATTCTCTAAACCCATAAAGGCAGGGCACATCTTAGTTCAAAACAGCAACCATCAAACACGAGATCATAGAAACTTAAGACAGATGCTCAAGCCTCAACAACAACTCTTCCAGCCACTTGGTCCAGATCACGCCTTCCCTGGGAGGTGATGAGCCGTCCACTGCAAGAAAACACAAGATATGTTAACTTCTCACAAACACAAACCCACAACCATTATCAAGCAAGACTAAGCAACTTTGTAGTTGGATTACCCCTTGGGATCCACATCAATGATGCCCATCTTCTGCAACTGCTGCAGGATGTTGCGTGAAATGGCACCACTGCTCTTGCAGAAGTGTGGTGGGCGGGAGCCGTTCCTCTGGCGGCCACCATAGATCTTCTGGAAGCCACCAACTCCAATGCCTTGCCGCAGGTAGATCTTCCTGGCAATTGAGGCTGCAAGGAAAGAAAGTCAGAAATCTAACCATAGTGTTGGATACCAAAGCTGATAGAATATAAAGAAAAGAACAAGATTCCTCACCAGCCCTGGTGTAGTACCAGTCAGGGTCATAAGGAGGGAGCTCCTTAAACCTGGCAGTCTTCACAATGTCAACCCACTCAGGAAGCTCCATCTGATAGAAAATTTATTATAATTAATGCAAAAGAAAAGTATAAAACAAGCAGCATGGATGAACAAAGATTTCCAAACCATTGTGCACTAGGTTCCAAATTTTTCATGTGGTACAAAACTGGCAACTATGATTTCAGTTCAGTAAATACAATTTTATGAGAAAGGTAACCCAAGTCCTCTTATGGAAAACACTTAGCAATACTACAACAAGATCCTTCCTTTCATGTAGTATTAGAATTTCAAAAGACAAACGTTATAAATTTTGATCAGCAATTAGCCAAATATGCATGCTTAATGTATAAAAGCTACACAGATATATTCGAATTTAAAATATCTTATAATATGGCATTGTTTTCATAACAATTTATGACATTGCAAGAGATCAAAACTAAGAATGAATGAAGGCGTTACTTTATACATAACAAACAACAGAAATCCATTTCAAATCATTAAAGATTACAAGGTTTCTAATACACCCTGATAGGTAGAAAATGTTGCAGCTGATTTTTGAAGAAGACAGAGACACTACTATCATCATGTGTGATGTTTTCAGCATTTCTCGAATTAAAGTTAATGGCATGTCTACCTAGGCTCATATGCCTAAAGAAGCCACAGTAGGCAATATCATACAACTCTGCTATGCATCGACAACCCTCGTAAATGGTTTATCCGCACAGGTATGAACCCAACGAAAGCTAGCCAGAGATAAGCACCCAAACTAATAATTTAACTACTTAGATCTTGGAGAAAATGCTAAATGCATCGCTGGTATAATCAAATCACTAGATTGACAACAAACCAAAGGATCACAGGCTCGTTACCAAAACGAAACGGCGACGCCACTGTAACGAACAAGCACGCCTCACCGGCTAGAAACACCGCGCGGTGCGACAACAACCCCCGTGGTTCGCCCAAGAAAACTATCAACTCCAGCATCGAGGAGGGAATTAAGCCGCGTTACCTTGCCGGAGCGCTTGAGGTGGGCGGAGTAGGCCTTGACGAACTCGTGCGGGTTCACATCCTTCACCGTCCTCGCCGTCGAAGCCGCCATCTTGGCGCCGCCGCCGTCGCAACTGGGGGTCACGAGCAGATGGAGATGCGGGGCGTGAGCGCTGCGGCTGCTCGGGTTAGGGTTTGGCGGAGGCGCGGAGACGGAGGCGGATGGCCCATTTATAGAAGACAGGGTTCAGTTTTTTAACGTCGGATGGAGATTGGACGGCTACGATGGGGTAAGCTGGTGGGGTTAGGGTTCGCGGATGGTGTGGGCTGGCTCGGGCTGCTGACGTGGGCCTAGTTGGGCCGATGCCATCTGCTTGCAAGAGCGAGTTTTTTTTCTATTTCTTTTTTACGATTTTTAAAAAAATATATATCTATATTATTCTAAACAATTCTCACTCAGTTTTAAGTCTGCCCATCTCTCACAAGAGCCCCACATGTCAGCCTGAGTCCACCCGTTTTGGACGAAGAAAGGGCGCGACGACGAAGATTTTTGACGATTCTAAAATGTTTCCGTCGAAAACCACTATTTTTTCTCACCCACCTCATTCTTACCCGCCCGCCCGTACCCATCAGACGTCGGTCCCGTCAATCATGGTTGTTGTTTTCTTTCTTCATTATTTTTTCAAACGTCGGAGGCAATCACGACTATTGTTTTCTTTGATCATTCTTTTTAAGGAAAGAGAAATTAATTGGCGTGATTGATGGCATAATTAAAAAAATACTCAGGAACTCAAAAGGAAAGAGATATTGATATACAAAGTAAAAGAAAATTGATTGGTGTGATTGATGACATATCAAGGAAAGGAAAAATAAGGAAAAATCAAGTAAGGAAAGAATCACTGTGTGATTAGATGGGCTAAGGAAAGAATTGTTACGTCATTTTGTCAATGGTAGTCGCGTCATTCATAAATAGATAGTAAGGAAAGGGAAAACAAGAAAAGATCAAGTAAGGAAAGAATCACTGCGACACCTAACTATATGTGATTGGATGAATGTCATTCAAATGCAATTAGATCGATGACATACAAATGCAATTAGATAGACGACATTTATATGTAAATGATGTTTTGAATCCTTGACTATTTCCTTTTGAGTACAATGCCCTCAATCACACCAATCAATACTCCTTCCTTTTTTACACCCTGTGTTCCCTATAAAACTCAATTATCAGATGACGAAAATATTATTTTGGAGGCATGACTTCTCAAATACAGTACCCATGTAAGTTGATTTGTTCTTCGTTTCAATCTACTGCTTGCATCAATTTCGTTATTGTTATTTGACGTGGTTCCATCGATTTTGTTTATTTATCCATCGTATATTGTCATGATGAGTAAACAAATTTTGTTCTAAGATTTTCCAAACACAACATTTTATCGTGCACCAAAGAGGGAATGTGAAACTAACACAAACCAAGGTAATTTTTTGTGCAATTGCTACCTTTTGAGCTTTTTGTTTTTAATCCTGAAATGAAATGCATGAAATATTTGGTTGGCATATTTGCAGTTTTTTCATATGTTGTTTTACAATTTTTAATACTTTTGTTCATGTATTTTCTCTCATCTCATTATTCATCAAGTTTACAATGATGTTTTTTTTGTAAAATAGGTTTTCCATCTGTTGCCGGAAGATCAGCTAGAGCCCCGGTCTCGGGTTTGTTAATACTTTCATTCATGTATTCCCCTTACTCACGTTTCGACAAGTTCACACTGATGTTTTTTTAATAGTTTTTTCATGTGTTGCCGAAAGATCATCTCGAACGCGGCTATTTTTATTTTGTTTTGTTTCTTAGAAAAATAGGTTTTTCATCTTTCAATTTTTTTTAATATGTGTGTCGCATGGGTACATTAGTCCGGATAAAACTTTAAAACTTTTGCAATACTAGTATAGACGCATGTGCGACACGCACGTGTTTAAAGAATATGTGGAAAATTGTATTGTATTTTGATTTTATAGCAAAAGTTACCATGGATATATTTTCAAAAAATATAATAAATGATATTTTAGTGAATCATTTACATTAAAATTAGTCAATAATGAAATCTAATTCATGCCAGAATTACCTTCGTCCACTTGGAATTTTAATACAATTTATGTAACTTAATACTTTTTATTGAAATTTCACGCAATAATAAATTCTTGCACTGGCTAAAAAATATATATTTCTCTTGCATCTCCCTCTCGTCGCATTGATGTGTTCTTCCCCGCCCCTTGAATTATCATGCTTTGTTGGCTCCACAAGTTCATGCGACCAAAGTACAGCTCGCTGCCTATCTTGCCCAACGATATCTTATGTGTCAACAACTCCCACTAATAGACCTTGAGCGCCACGAAACTCGACGATTGCAGTCTTGACAATTTTTTGTTTGGTGAGAGGGATGAGAGCAGATGGGTCCTAACTGTCATTCACTCAGAACAAAGACAGAAGATATGGCCCACATGGAAGCCACTGCGATGGCCTACTGTCCTCTGTCATAGCAGACACACATTCTTCCTGAACAAGTCCCGTGAGCGGATAAGGGTAAAGACCCAATTGAGATAGCAGCATCACCATCATGTAACAAGAAGCTAGTAGCCCGCATCGTCGGTCAAGTTCCTCATTGCTCACGGTGTCCACACTCGCCGACAGTCTGTACTCTGTAGATAGCTTGCTCTTGCGTAGTCATGTGCGGAGGATTGCAGCTCGCTCTCGCGCAGCGTCGAGGTCATCCATGCCGAATCTCACCTACACCAGATTCCGACGGCCAGGCCTCACTTGCGCACGAGCTGAGCTGCCTGCAAGGTTCGGCCGCATGGAGGCCGCCCTCGCTAGGAGCTTGATCGTGCATGTCGGTCGTGCGCTCCTGCGCTCGCTTTTGGCGGAGCTCCTCCAACTGCGCCGCCATTGGTGGCGAGTTCAGTCTCTACCTCTCCTTGCGTCATTGCCATCAACAGCAAGGTAACCTCTACGGCTGATGAGCCACTCCCATTTGATGTTGATTAGCGGCCACCGGCCAACTTGGCTTCCGAAGCTCCGATGCATTAGCGAAAGGAAAAGGCTTGACGGGTCGACAGAAGCAGCGACGATTTAGATCGCTGTGGCTTGGATCTCTTTAGACCACCCGCACTGGACCCTTTATCCGTCTCGGCATCCTCCAGGACGACTGGGAAATCCAGTCGCCCCCGCTTCTCCCTCATTTCCCCAGTACACACGGACTCACGGGAAAGGACGGTGTGGCGCGGGACCGCACACCAACGGTTCGTCCGCGCCGGGAGCCGGAAGGGGGAGAAGAAGAGGCGCCGGGACCTACCGCGCGCCGCCCCTTCATCCGTACCCCGCCGCCGCTCAGGAGCAGGGGAAGTGGAAGGGAGCGCCGCCGGTGCAGGGGAGAAGTCGAGGCCGCCGCCGGTGCCGACTCCGACGACGAGAGAGGGGGGAGGAGCCGGAGATGGGGAGGGCCGCTGTCGGAGCTTCGCCCGCCCCCGGATCGACACCGGAGATGGGGAGCTCGCGCATCCGGCCGCCACAGCTTGGCCGGCCCTGGATCTCCGCACGTCTGCCATCCGGCCGCTAGGGCCAGCTCGGTCGCGCCTCGCTCGACGGGCGAGGAGGCGGCGCCGGAGTCCGCATCTCCCGCCGGTCGTTGTCGATTCGCAGCCGAGGCGGGCGGAGCGGCCGAGGTGGCCGGTGCCGGTGAGGGCGGGCGCCGGGCCGTGGAGCAGAGGAGAGCTGCTGCAGCCTCCCGCCGTCGTGGAGCACCTCGAGCTCCGCCGCCGTGGAGCACCTCGAGCTCCGTTGCGCCTCTGCGTACTTTGGGGCATCGGGGTCGTGGATCCCGCTCGCCGGAGGCCGCCCCGCCTCGGACCGCTCGGAGCCCGACAGGCGTGCCCCTGCTCCGCCCTTGGCCCCGGTGGCCTCCCCCACCGCCGCGCCCGTCGAGCTCGCGGTCACCTCGCCGCCGTGCCCCAATCCTAGCCGTGCTCGCGTTGCTTCCCTGCTCCGGCGCCACCGCCGCGCGCCTGCTCCGGCGCCACCCCGGGCGGGCGCCACCGCCTCCCTGCCACCACGGGGCCCGCGCCACCCCTGCTCCTCGAGAAACAGAGCTCGAGGCGGAGAAACAGAGGAGGGGCGGAGAAAGGAAGGAGAAAAGAAAAAGGGAGAGAGAGGGGGTGGGGGGGAAGGGTAGTTGGAGATGAGGGAATAAAATATGGGATATTATAGATGGAGGAGAGATATAAAGGTTGACGAGTGCGGATGGAAGTTATATAAAGGAGGGAATCTCGATGGTGGGGAAAGAATATTCTGTTTTGAAGGAGGATATGAAGTTAGATGAGTGTGGATGGTCTTATGCGGGAGAAGTCTGTCGTCTGAACAGACTCTTTAGAGCTCGCTGTTAATTGCAATCACACATGGCATTTAGCAGGAGAGGTGAAGGTTGAGCTGTCGCCGACGGCAGCATGGCTGGCTATAGCTAAAGTCGCGGTCACGGCTTGTGCGCGAGAATAACGGGCGCAGTTTCATATGTGTTTTTTTATGGAGCCTGCTTGATGGCTCGGGCGCAAGTTGCAGAAGAGCCGGAGATAGCTTCGCCGGAACACGTGGAGACGAATCGGGCGGTCTCACACGGAAATTCTTGTGCGGCATAGAATTTTCGTCCGCAGGTGGGTGGCCCCACATGGGTATTGAGATTCCATGGCTCTTCCACCCTATCCACTCCTTCAAATATATGACGGGTGGGTCCAACGTGAGGGGTATGGTGGACCTGATTTGGGTGCGAAAGATTTTTCAAATTATTCGATCTTTATATTTGCAATACTACTAGTTTATTGTGACGCCCCAGGTTTTTAATTAGCATCATTAGTGCTAATGACCTCGTCAACCGAGTCAAACACGTTGACTCTAGTCAAACCTTGGTCAACCTGGGTCATCACCTCGAAAACCTAGCCAACAATCGCTAATGACCTTCTTAATCAAGTCAACACGCACTTGAGTCAAACCTTGGTCAAAGGCATAGTCAAACCCTAGTCAAACCCCTGATGTCTTTGAACCACCTCTAGAACTTTTGCCGCGTTCTCCATATTTCACTTAAACACTTCAAAATCGACCAATATAAAAGTTGTTCGTATTTTTGAGGGACACAATTTTCATAATTGGCGGCATTGGAGATTGGGAGAGCAAAATGGTGAAAAACTTGGTCAACTGCAGCTGATACTATTCACCAGTGCCGAGAAACATTCAAAGTTTGCCAGCAGTTTATGCAAAATCCGTTGCTCAAAACCCCTATGAGCCTTTCTAGAAGTTGTAGAGGGTAGCTTGTTCTACAACTTTGCTTATTAGCTCTTAGTGCACTTTAGTTCGAATTTTTGGAGATATCGTCAGTCAAACAGGAGTAAGTGAGACGCTTTTGGCGATGTCGCGCCGCGACGTCGTGGCCGCGCTCCAGAGCGCGCCCGTGCGCGCCGCCACGCGGCGCGGCCGTCCCTCGACGTCCGGGCCCCCCCGGTGGGTCCACCGCATCCCGAGGCTCCCGCGCCCGTCGCCCGAGCAACGTGTCTTGGGGCTCGCGCTCCCGCCGCGTGGAACGCCCCGCGCGCCCGCCGCCGGGTCCCTCCCGTGCCGCCCGCCAGGCTTGTCTCCCATGCGCTCTTGCCGCGCCCGGCCCCCTTCTTCCCGTGCTTATGCCTTCGAGGCGAAGCCTCCGCCCCCCACCCCCTGCACGCTCGCCGCCTATAAAAGGTGATGCCCGTGCTCCTCGCGCGAAGCCCTGCGCCGCCGCCCGCCATTGTTGCCGCTGCCGGCGAGCTCCCCCTCCACTCGCTCCCGGTGCCACCCAACCACCCAGGCGCCTCCCCTAGGACCCAATGGAGCCGTAAGCGCCGTCCCTTCTCAATCCTCGGCTGTGAGTTCGTCGGAGCAGCTGCTCCAGCGGCCGCCGCCCACCGGTACCGCCGTGCGTCGTCGCCAGCGCTGTCCCCGCCCCGTCTCCGGCCACGAATCGAGCCTAGGTGAGCACCCGGCCGCCCTCCGCCTATTTCCGGCCGACCACGGCCACCGGACCGCCGAAATCCGGCGATCCCCGCCGGCGGCCCGCCCCTGGGGACCCAATTGCTTAGCCTCCTTTCTTTCCAGGGACTCAAATGCAAAGCAAGGGCCTATCTACAATAGAAACAAAGTTTCCAGGGACCTGCTTGCAAAACCGAATCTTAAATAGTGTATGGATTTTGCTGGATCTTAGAAAATTTGTAGAAAATCGTAGAAAAATGATACAAATGCAAAACCAATTTTTTTGGTCTCCTTGTGACTAAGTCTACAACTTTCACAAAGCATGACCATACTTTTGAATGATAAATTTTGCATGAAAAATTGAAATCAATTTAACCTAGATCTGTTGTAGTTCTAAATCTACAAGTGATCTCAAGCTAAATTTTGTTTATGTTGTGAGTCATGCCATGTCTAGGCTCAGTATTAAAAATTGCACAAAGTTACTGAGTAAATCTTTTAATATGATTTATTTTGTATTTATGCTGAATCTGGCTTAATAATTTTTATACCTCAAAATAAATATACTTTTGTACCCAACTTCTGGATATGGTCTTCGTATGCCTAAATACACCTCTGGTGAATTAATCATGATTTTATAGCTGTCAGAAGTATTTATTATTGATATATGCTTAGTTTTAAATATAAATGCATAGCTCAAGATCTATAGTAGATCTTGATGTGTTTATTGATTTCCTAGCCTTGATTTGAGTCAGAGAACCAGTGGGAGAAAGCTAGAATCCATTTGTTGTTTATTTATTTTTATATGCATTTCTCATGTTTGGATGGCGAAAATTTGTTATTTTCAGTATAATTAATTCATAGCTCTTTTAAGTGTGCATGTGTGTTCAGTGGCTTGGCTTAGAGTTATAGAGCTTAGAAAACACCACTCACTGAATTTTATGAATTTATTTATGCATAAAAACAATGGAGGCCAATTGAAGCTTAATATTAAAATAAATTGGAAAACCACCAACACCACACCTAGTGACCCATGTTTGTGATGTGAAACATGCTAAGAAGCTTAAGACCATCCACACTCGTTCTCCTTCATTTTCTCCTTCAAAACGGAATATTCCATCCTACTCATCCATATTCTCTCCTTTATACTTACTTCTCCCGCATTCATCATCCTTCATATTTCTCCTTCATTCCAACAACCCACACCGGGACCCACCTGTCATCCTCCCGTCTTATTTTAACACACCCCACCCACCCACCCACCGCGGCCTCCCCACCTCTCTCTCTCCTTCCTCCCTCCCTCCTCGCTCCCTCCGCCGAGCTAGCTTCAGTGGCGGCGAGGTGCATGTGCCGCCGGCGGAGGACGACGCGGCCGCGGCGGACCTCGCGGCGGCACTTCTCCTCTCCCGCGTGAGGCCTCCGCCGCCCCTCCCTCGCCGGCTTCTTCTCCCCCGCGTCGGCGGAGGATCCGAGGCGGGGAGTGGCGGGGCGGCCTCCTCCCTCGCCGGCTTCTCCTCCCGCGGCACGCCGGCTTCCCTCTCCTCTGCTCCCCCGACACCATCTCCCGTGGCTGGTCCCTCCCCGGTGGCCGCCTCACGCCGGTAGAGGACGACGCGCGTGGAGGGCATGGCCGGCCATGGAGCTAGGCCGGCGGCTGTGCCCTTGCGCGAGGCAGATCCAGCGGCCCTTGCGCGAGCCGGATCCGGCGGCAGCGGATCTGGAGCTCCTCTCCTCTGCTCAGTCGCCGTCCACCTCATCGTCGAGCCCCACGCCCACCTCGCCGCAGCGGAGGAGCCGAGGCTGGGGCGGGCAGAGGTCCGACGGTGGTGCCTCCCCGCGAGCCGACCGGTCGTCCACCCCTTCCCGCGGTGGCGAATCGACACCTCTTCCCCTGTTCGGCGGCGGATGGCGCATCCGTAGCAGGGTCCTCCCCGCCCCGGCCGCGGGCGGCACGTCGTCCTCCATGGGGTCCTCCCCGCGCCGCCACGCACCCACGCAGGGGAGGAGCACGGAGGTGGCGGTGCGGGCGGGCGCGGGCTCTCGGTGACGAGCTCCATCGACGGGGACGGGAACCACTGCGGAGGTGACGGCGGTGATGAGGTGCAGGGGCTCCGTGAGGACGAGCTCGAGGCGGAGGCGGCGGAGGAGCTCGTCGTCCCCATCTCCATCCAGGCGGCTCCCCAGCGCGGCCGTGCTCGAGCTCGTCGCCGACGGTGAGGCAGGGGACCTCCTCCGGCGGCCATCCCTCTCCCTCTCCTTCTCCGGCGTTCCGATGGATGGCGCACGGTCGTTGGAGGGACCGTGGCAGTGGGGTGCGTGGTGGGCCCGCCTCCTCCTGCATGAGGTCCTCCATCACGGGAGATCTGGAGGATGTGGGGGGCGACGGGAAAATGAAGACGATTTACAGTCCCCCGCTGCGGGGACTTTCTCCTTCATAGGACACCGCTACAAGGATGGCGGGGGGATATCCCGTCCCCAGTGCGGATGGTCTAAGACCAACTCCCTTGCTGTTTTTTGTGATTTAAATTAATTTATTTGCATAAATATGTACACAGTCACTATCGAAAAGAATAATTAATAAAGAACCACATATTGTTCCTTAATTGGAAGAGTATGTTGAATGTATTCTTATCTAGGTGAATGAGGTAAACCATGCACCCCATGGTTGTCATATGTTGTTTTATAATTAATTAAATCAAAATCGTTAATTAAATCTTGCATATGCATCCTCGTGTAGATCTTCCCGACGGTAGCTGTACACTTGTGCCAGAAGGAGGAGACGGAGGAGCTGACGGAGACGTGCACTACGTCGCTGTAGAGCAAGACCTGGACCAAAGTCCAGAAGGGCCCAAGGCCAATCTTGCCAACGAAGGCAAGCCCTGGATCATTAACCTCTCTTTTTAAAATTATGCAACTACCTTTGCTATGTTTGTGCATTTACGTTTCAGGAGTTGAATGAAACCCTAGATGCATGATCCCTAGGTACCAATACTCTTTTACTAGTATGCTAGGTCGATAGCTGCTATGCTATAGGACCCGGTAAAAGTCGAGTGATGTTCGTCACTCGCGAGAATAGGTTCTTATGTTGGAATCATAAGATCTTTATAAATGGATTGCTCATGTGGTAAGAGCATGGGATTTGGGCTCCGGTCCAGTGGCTTTCGTGGGCTAAGCTTTTGAACGTACTAAGCACTTGTCGGGAATGGGACCGGTAAACCTAGTACCTGATGGACACGGCAAGGGAACTTTTCCCTACTACCCCTAGGACACCTGAGTGTCCCCCTGCCTGCAACAGTGGGGTACCTGTGCAAGTCTGGGCGGTCCGGCGTGACGTTCCAGTAAGCCTTGTACCGAGGATTGTAGGTCTGATCCCGACCCGGAGAAAGATGGGAACCGTCTGGTTGGTGTATACCCCGTTTCGTTTTTGTTTGGACTTTCTTGGGGTATGCATTCTTCCGTGTGTTTAGGTTTACCTTGCAAGGTTATTAATCAATCGATTGTCGGCCTCTCACCGTTATCTGAGACTGCTTAATCAACTGGCCATGATATCCCTTAATGATGGAACTATGTGAATATTGTTGCGTGGATTAATTGTATTGTACAATTCTTGATTCAATAGTTGGCTCACTTAGAAATGAAAATTAAATAGAATTTGAGCTAAAATATTGAAAGTAAGGACCTACTCTTTGTTGCTTTTCAGCAAAAGAACTCCACCGGCCAAAAAGCCTCTCATGTCTAGAGTTTGGTGATGTAGTTATCATCCGATGGTTAAGTCTTGCTGAGTATTAGTATACTCAGCCTTGCTTTATAAATGTTGTTGCAGGTGATGTGGTTTGGCCTGGAGAGATTCCACCCGGCTGGGACCTGGAATGGGTGGATGACGACGAGTGACGGCATCACGGATGACCTCCTGTAATGTCTGTCGTATCGCTAGTTCTTTTATTCCACTGTTTTCGAACTCTGAACCTTTACTTATCATGTCATGAACCATGATTTGTAATAATTAAACCCTTCGGGGCAGAATTGGATTTAATTTGTGTATTGTACTCTGGACTCGCCTGCGTGTGAGTTTTAATGCATATGTTCGATCCTCTGTGTGTTATCCAAGTGATTTACCGGGCTTTGACCCGGCAACTTACGACGGGATGGTACTTTATTATCGCTTAATGACCAAAGTGGATTGGTTTAGGCGATAGTACGGTATTTTCCCGGGCGGGTTGTCACAGCTGGTATCAGAGCGATTAACATGCATCGGAATTTAATTCACAATCTTAAGCACATGTTTTTGAATAAAACTTGCCAAGATTGTTTATATTTGCAAAATACGTTGGTTCGCTAAGGATGGAAATAGACCGAGAGGCCCTAGAGGGAATTTTTGGATTCTTTCAGGTGGCTTGCAAATCTATGGTTTATTTTGCTAACTTCTAGCACTTCTTAAGCCACGTGTTTCATACGTGTGTTGTGCCGCATCACGAGTATGCGAGGGTCGATAGGGCAATCCATTCCATGGATCCTATCTTCTCGGTTGGATGCCCACGTGTTTCATACGTGCGCTTTCCGTATGCAAGTCATGCGAAGGATGACGTGTTCTATTCAAGATGAACATGTCATGGGTTGTGATGTCGCCACGTTTTGCCATACGTGTGCGTTCCGCATTACGAATATGCGAGGCAAGGATACGCTCCATTCAAACGGAGGGTGTCTGAGGTTGGACGCTGTCCATGCAGCGATAAACGCATGGGTGCCGTTTCTATAGTGAACGGTAATGTATGTGGATGCTTTCATGAGTGCTGGCATGAAAGGTTCGATGTGTTCTGTGATCTTCTGCAGGTACACTAACCACGTTTCGTAAGTCGCTAAGTGAGCATCGAATAGTTCTCGACTAGTTATTATAGGGAGAAACGTATATATGCCTTGCCACCGGCACTAACTTCGATTTTTGGCTTGATCGCCTTGTGAGAACGAATAGGACGTCATGCATCATGTTAAAAATTGTAGAAACTAAAACTGAACCCATACATGTTTTGTGTGCTCTCTAAGTGAAATTTTGGTAGTGTGCGATTTCTTGCATAGCCTCTCATGTGTAGGTGTAGTTGCTGTCCAAAATTTGATAGGGCTGTTTGATTGAATTTTTGCACCCTGTTCAAAAATTAATTTGACTAGATAATCTATACCAAAGTTGCTCCATATCTAATCTAGTTTTTGCTCGCAAAAATTCACGGCCATACCTTCTGTATATCTCAAGTTATGCTCAGATTAGTGAACCTCTATCATGCTGTTTTTCCGGGAACCTAATCTGAAACCTTGCTTAGTTGAAGCACCTTCCTAACCTTTCTAGATCAACATTGGAATACCAAAGACGTGCCTCATAACCTCGCTGGGACGCTACAAAAATTTAGGAATTTTTTGAGCTCTGGTTTTTAAGTTATGATTTTTTGTTCACAACTGCCAGAACTTTATGTCATTAGGTATGTATGCTCGTTTCGAGTTGTAACATACAATTGTACCTTTGTACACATGACTACACCAGTTTTTGCCCAGCATGAGAAAAGAACTTTTTCTGTTCTACCATGTCAGTTGGGTATTGTCTTGATCTTAGAGTTCAATCTTCAGTTGTAATCTTCTCCTGTCAACATGTTATCTCCATCGACATGTATTCATTCCACCCCCTTGTGTTTATACATGTTGACGCACTAAGCTATTCTTTGTATTGATATCTATGTCTTGATTAATTCGATCTCTCAATCTTGAACTTATTCTTCTTGATCTTGGTCGCAACCTTTGAAAAAAAATGCCAAACTTTTTGGGAATGCATTTGCATAGCATGTGCACTTGAGAACCTTGGGTGAACTAACATGCATACGAATTGAAGGTTTCAAGCTATCTACGTTACCCTTCTTATGGTGGGCGATGTTGTCCCATAACCAAAGGTGCCGCGACGGAACCTAGGACATCATGTGTGTTGCAGCCATATGATTGCCGCTAGGAGCGCGCTGGGTATCTTGGTTGTGAGAATGCGACTCGCCACATATATACTCCTTCTCAACTCTATGATTGGCATCTCAATCACTAACTCACTCCTTGTGTAACCTGAGTTATGTTAACATGCATCATGAGCACCATACCGCATGAACATGTGCATCATGCCTTCACAAACTTGTGCATCACACCCAACTTTTAAAAACCTTTGCACCGTTAATGTAACGAAGGGATATCACCAAAGGTCACAAACTAATTAACATGTGAGGAAGATCGTTCTGAACTTCCTATACTGGCGTGTCTCTTCATACTTCCCCGCTTGCATCCGCAAGTCAACTTCCTGCAAAAGCTCTCTATGACTTTGTCACCCTGGGCTACTCTTATGGGCTAACCTTGAATCGATGATGGTAGGACTCTTTGATCTATAATCCCATCCTGGTTACTCCCCAAAGTAATCTTAGAAGACCACCCTTCCTACTTTCGTCTTTGACTTTCGAATCTCGGGACGAGATTCTTTTTAAGGGGGGTAGGCTGTAACGCCCCAGGTTTTTAATTAGCATCATTAGTGCTAATGATCTCGTCAACCGAGTCAAACACGTTGACTCTAGTCAAACCTTGGTCAACCTGGGTCATCACCTCGAAAACCTAGCCAACAATCACTAATGACCTTCTTAATCAAGTCAACAAGCACTTGGGTCAACCTTGGTCAAAGGCATAGTCAAACCCCTGATGTCTTTGAACCACCTCTAGAACTTTTGCCGCGTAATCCACATTTCACTTAAACACTTCAAAATCGGCCAATATAAAAGTTGTTCGTCATTTTGAGGGACACAATTTTCATAATTGGCGGCATTGGAGATTTGGAGTGGAAAATAGTGAAAAACTTGGTCAACTGCAGCTGATTACTATTCATAGGCGCCGAGAAACATTCAAAGTTTGCCAGCAGTTTATGCAAAATCCGTTGCTCAAAACCCCTATGAGCCTTTCTAGAAGTTGTAGAGGGTAGCTTGTTCTACAACTTTGCTTAAATAGCTCTTAGTGCACTTTAGTTCGAATTTTTGGAGATATCGTCAGTCAAACAGGAGTAAGTGAGACGCTTTTGGCGATGTCGCGCCGCGACGTCGTGGCCGCGCTCCAGAGCACGCCCCCGCGCGCCGCCACGCGGCGCGGCCGTCCCTCGACGTCCGGCCCCCCCGGTGGGTCCACCGCATCCCGAGGCTCCCGCGCCCGTCGCTCGAGCAACGTGTCTTGGGGCTCGCGCTCCCGCCGCGTGGAACGCCCCGCGCGCCCGCTGCCGGGTCCCTCTCGTGCCGCCCGCCGGGCTTGTCTCCCGTGCGCTCTCGCCGCGCCCGGCCCCTTTCTCCCGTGCTTATGCCTTCGAGGCGAAGCCTCCGCGCCCCCCTGCATGCTCGCCGCCTATAAAAGGTGATGCCCGTGCTCCTCACGCGAAGCCCTGCGCCGCCGCCCACCATTATTGCCGCCGCCGGCGAGCTCCCCCTCCACTCGCTCCCGGTGCCACCCAACTACCCAGGCGCCTCCCCTAGGACCCAATGGAGCCGTAAGCGCTGTCCCTTCTCAATCCTCGGTTGTGAGTTCGCCGGAGCAGCTGCTCCAGCTACCGCCGCCCACCGGTGCCGCCGTGCACCGTCACCGGCGCTGTCCCCGCCCCGTCTCCGGCCACGAATCGAGCCTCGGTGAGCACCCGGCCGCCCTCCGCCTATTTCCAGCCGGCCACGACCACCGGACCGCCGGAATCCGGCGATCCCCGCCGGCGGCCCGCCCCTGGGGACCCAATTGCTTAGCCTCCTTTCTTTCCAGGGACTCAAATGCAAAGCAAGGGCCTATCTGCAATAGAAACAAAGTTTCCAGGGACCTGCTTGCAAAACCGAATCTTAAATAGTGTATGGATTTTGCTGGATCTTAGAAAATTAGTAGAAAATCGTAGAAAAATGATAAAAATGCAAAACCTATTTTTTGGTCTCCTTGTGACTAAGTCTACAACTTTCACAAAGCATGACCATACTTTTGACTGATAAATTTTGCATGAAAAATTGAAATCAATTTAACCTTGATCTGCTGTAGTTCTAAATCTACAAGTGATCTCAAACTGAATTTTGGATATGTTGTGAGTCATGCCATGTCTAGGCTCAGTACCAAAAATTGCACAAAGTTACTAAGTGAATCTTTTAATATGATTTATTTTGTATTTATTCTAAATCTGCATTAATAATTTTTATTGCTCAATATAAATATATTTTTTTACGCAACTTCTGGATATGGTCTTCATATGCCCAAATACACCTATGGTGAATTAATTATGATTTTATAACTGTCAGAAGTATTTATTCTTGATATATGCTTAGTTTTAAATATAAATGCATAGCTCAAGATCTAGAGTAGCTCTTGATGTGTTTGTTGATTTCCTAGCATTGATTTGAGTCAGAGAACCAGTGGGAGAAAGTTGGAATCCATTTGTTGTTTATTTATTTTTATATGCATTTCTCATGTTTGGATGGCTAAAATTTATTATTTTCGGTATAATTAATTCATAGCTCTTTTAAGTGTGCATGTGTGTTTAGTGGCTTGGCTTAGCGTTATAGAGCTTAGAAAACACCACTCACTGAATTTTATGGATTGATTTATTTATAAAAATAATGGAGGCCAATTGAAGCTTAATATTAAAATAAATTGGAAAACCACCAACACCACACCTAGTGACCCATGTTTGTGATGTAAAACATGCTAAGAAGCTCAAGACCAACTCCCTTGCTGTTTTTGTGATTTAAATTAATTTATTTGCATAAATATGTACACAGTCACTATCGAAAAGAATAATTAATAAAGAACCACATATTGTTCCTTAATTGGAAGAGTATGCTGAATGTATTCTTATCTAGGTGAATGTGGTCAACCATGCACCCCATGGTTGTCATATGTTGTTTTATAATTAATTAAATCAAAACCGTTAATTAAATCTTGCATATGTATCCTCGTGTAGATCTTCCCGACGGTAGCTGTACACTTTTGCCGGAAGGAGGAGATGGAGGAGCTGACGGAGACGTGCACTACGTCGCTGTAGAGCAAGACCTGGACCAAAGTCCAGAAGGGCCCAAGGCCAATCTTGCCAACGAAGGCAAGCCCCGGATCATTAACTTCTCTTTTTAAATTATGCAACTACCTTTGCTATGTTTGTGCATTTACGTTTCAGGAGTTGAATGAAACCCTAGATGCATGATCCCTAGGTACCAATGCTCTTTTACTAGTATGCTAGGTTGATAGCTGCTATGCTATAGGACACGGTAAAAGTCGAGTGATGTTCGTCACTCGCGAGAATAGGTTCTTATGTTGGAATCATAAGATCTTTATAAATGGATTGCTCATGTGGTAAGAGCATGGGATTTTGGATCTGGTCCAGTGGCTTTCATGGGCTAAGCTTTTGAACGTACTAAGCACTTGTCGGGAATGGGACCAGTAAACCTAGTACCTGATGGACACGGTAAGGGAACTTTTCCCTACTACCCCTAGGACACCTGATGTGCCCCCCTGCCTGCAATAGTGGGGTACCTATGCGAGTCTGGGCGGTCCGGCGTGACGTTCCAGTAAGCCTTGTACCGAGGATTGTAGGTCTGATCCCGACCCAGAGAAAGATGGGAACCGTCTGGTCGGTGTATACCCAGTTTCGTTTTTGTTTGGACTTTCTTGGGGTATGCATTCTTCTGTGTGTTTAGGTTTACCTTGCAAGGTTATTAATCAATCGATTATCGGCTTCTCACCGTTATCTGAGACTGCTTAATCAACTGGCCATGATATCCCTTAATGATGGAACTATGTGAATATTGCTGCGTGGATTAATTGTATTGTACAATTCTTGATTGCAATAGTTAGCTCACTTAGAAATGATAATTAAATAGAATTTGAGCTAAAATATTGAAAGTAAGGACCTACTCTTTGTTGCTTTTCAGCAAAAGAACTCCACCGGCCAAAAAGTCTCTCATGTCTAGAGTTTGGTGATGTAGTTATCACCCGACGGTTAAGTCTTGCTGAGCATTAGTATACTCAGCCTCACTTTATAAATGTTGTTGCAGGTGATGTTGTTTGGCCTGGTGAGATTCCACCCGGCTGGGAGCTAGAATGGGTGGATGACGACGAGAGACGGCATCACGGATGACCTCCTGTGATGTCTGTCGTATCGCTAGTTTTTTTATTCCGCTGTTTTCGAACTCTGAACCTTTACTTATCATGTCATGAACCATGGTTTGTAATAATTAAACCCTTCGGGGCAGATTTGGATTTAATTTGTGTATTGTACTCTGGACTCGCCTGCGTGTGAGTTTTAATGCATATGTTCGATCCTCTGTGTGTTATCCAAGTGATTTACCGGGCTTTGACCCGGCAACTTACGACGGGATGGTACTTTATTATCGCTTAATGACCAAAGTGGATTGGTTTAGGCGATAGTACGGTATTTTCCCGGGCGGGTTGTCACAGTTATAGCCCGTGCGTTGCTACGGGGCATACGAAATTTGAATGAAGCAATTGCTTTTCAAAAATAAAATCTTGAAAACAATATATGAGATCAATACTACACCTTAGCAATTCCAACTCTTCACAGGACTGTTAGTGAGATTATACTAATATGTTTCATCATACTATTTATCATATTTTGTAACTTTCGCTAGTAGTTACTTAGTATTCGTAACTTTCTCCAACAACATGAGGTGTGTTATGTGTGTGGTTTCTTGCATGAGCCAATCTTTTACAAAGAAGAGCATATGCTCGCATGAGCTTACGTGTTGTGAAGTGTTTAATTGCTATTGTCTTGTCATGCGGCATGCGGCAATGAATTCGCAATGTTTCGCCTAGCGAATAGCTCGATGACCGTTTTACCTAACGAAAGCATACAACATTGGTCAGAGTCGCTAATGGGTGAAAACAAGGTCATTAAAACGGAGACAACTGTGGATTTTAGATACTTGTGGAAAAAGAATTACTCGTTTCGTTTTTAAAATGGTGAATGAAGAGTTAAATATTCGGAGACTTATAAGGTATTATTTGCAAATTGTAGGGACTGACAGACAAGTTTAGAGATGTGAATAGGCAAAACTTTTGGACTATATTTGCAAAAACACCAAGAACGGACGAAATCTCCACCAAGGGATATTTAGTGTTAAGGCACATATTATTGCAACCTGTTCGTTTGGCTTATGGCTGGTGCTGATTTGTTCTGAGAGAAAAATACTGCTATCTCGTTGCTGGTGGTCGGTTTGTTCTGAGAGAAAAGTACTGCTGGCTGGTGGCTGATAAGCCAGACAAACAGGGCGTTGGTTGGGAGTTTGGTATTTCAGGGGTGTTTTTCAAAAAGCAATCTCATCCTTAGGGTATGTATAGCCCACAGACGGCGGATCGTCTGCAGAACCTCGAGTTTAGCGTCCAGACAGATATACAGACAACTCATACAACCCACAGACAGAGAGGTCGTCTGTAAACAATTTAATGCTTTGCATGTAACTCAAGATCAACTACAATTGTATTTGTGTATACCATTACGTGGTTTTTACTATCCTCTGAATAAATAACAATGTATTCACAACAATATACAGAAGCTTATTGAAAAGTTCCATCAATTTTGTACATTCTTTTTGAAAAACAATTTTGTACGTTAACAATACGTTTACATTGGAGTAACTTTTTATTTCATTTTCTATCTTTTTTCTCTCTAAAGGACCTTTGCATGTTTTGTCTCTCCATGAGTGGTCATACGGTAAAAAGGAGATGATATCTCACAAGTGAATGGATAGAATTGAATCTCATCCTCATCCGGTCCTCTCCTGTCCCCTGCGTCCTCTAATTTGAAAAAAAAAAATCCCCTGCGTCCTCTCTCAAGTATCTCTCTCCTCCCGTTGCAATCCGGCGCAGCTTGCAGCAACCCGGGCGGATGGTGGGCTCCCCCGCAGACGGGCGTGCGAGCTCCCCGTCGGACCGCTGGTGGTCACCTCCTCCGCATGGACGGCGAGGTGGGAAGCAGCTGCTACCTCGAGCGTGTGCGCGCAGCGGCGGAGGTGGCGAGGTGGGGAGCTGCTGCTGCCTCGAGCGCGCGAACTCGCGACGGACCACCGGCCGCGGTAGCAGTTGAGAGGGAGACGGGGCGACGGCGGAGCTTTCTCCACCCGGTCGTGCCTCGTCGGCCGCGCGCGGGGGCGGAGCTCCATGCTCGCCCGACGGCCTCGATCTACGCCGGCGGCGGTGGGGCGTGGCGGGCTCCACCCGAACAAGAAACTTGCGGCGGCGGAGGTGCCGAGGTGCGGCCTCTCCCGTCCGGCGGGGCAGGGCTCCGACCGGCGGCGGCCATCGTCGCCTCGTCCACCTGCTCTGCTCAGCGGAGTTCCTCTACACGTGAGTTTGGGGAGCTGCGACGGCATGCGAGTGCAGTGGGCTGGATCCGGCGGTGGCTATGGAGGATTTGGGATTTGTGGATTTTAGATTTTTCAGAATTTGGAAATTTGAGGATTTGTGCATCCATAGATTGGGGGATTGTTGTGATTTCGTTGATAATCGATTTTTTTGGCAACTGATTTGATTTTGTACAACACTGATTTGGTTGCTAGAGTTGATTTAGTGCAGGATGCTGTGCTCGTCCGCCCATGACTCTGCCGATGTCGCTCTGGGCGGCGGCGCATGGAGGGAGTTGTGGTGGGTCCGCTGTGGCGCGGGAGGGAGGCGCGATGTGCGGCAGGAGAGGCCGTGAGCAGCAGGCGGGGAGAGGAGAAAGCGGAGGAGGGCAGGGGGCGACGCAGAGCGTCGTTGGAGGGACTCACACGCCCGCGGTTCTGCCGGCAGAACCGTGCAGGGGCAGAACCATGGGTGGCGACGTTGCGCTTACGATCTTTTTAGGGGTAAGATAGAGATACCATTGACCAGCGTGGACTGAGCATGACAAATGACCATAATGTCCTTGCTTTCTTCCTATTAGCCATCCATTCCACCCTCTCCTGCCACGTACATGTAGGATCCATAATGGTTCAGTTTGGCCTTATTTCGGAGAGTATATCATTTTAATACGGATTACAATTATGATAATTTGTTAGTTATATGTAGGGAACATATCTCATTTGGACATAAATCCATTCAATAAGAAAGCAAAATGCTCTTAAATCGAAGCTTCTTTATTAGCATATTGACCAGTCCTGTGTTTTTTGAAAAGTGAGAATCTCTCCAAATATTTACACGTCTATAGCATGTGCACGATGAATAAGCATATTATATTTACTTTATGTGGATTTACTTGATGTGTGTCATACTATGCATATGCAGTTTGTTTTTTATGGAAGCTGACAAGATGTGTGCAAGAACTTGCTTAGGTGTTCTCTATGCAAGATTCAGCAAAAGCCGAGCAACTCTAACAGTTCCCCATCCCAAATTGTCATAGTTATTTTTTTTTTGACAAAAACAGAATAAACATTCTCCAACAGTTCCTCATCTCAGGTTGTCATTTATCCCAAGTTGGGAAAAACGGACTCCGCGCGTGTATATATACGCGGAGCGATCCGCGGCGCATCCTTTCGTATTAGAAGAGGTGGAAGGGTATAAAAATAATTTTGTTTTTTCTCAGGATTCCTTATTTAAGTTTTCAAGAGGTCGAAGGGTACAAACATAATTTTGTTTCTCTCTCAGGGTTCCTGATGTAAGTTAGATCTGGATTTGGGAAGTGAATTATGTCAAACTGTTGGAGATGAACTCTTTTTTTATTTGTCATATCTTTTTAGAAGTTGATAAAACATAAGATTTGCCAAGTAAAATTTGGCAAACTCTTGGAGTTGCTCTAAAGCCTGTAACCACGGTGAGCATCTCCAGCTGTTTGGCAAACAAACTTGGTATCTATATAATTTTGGCAATACAAGAAAAAAATAGAGTAAAATGCATTGATAGCCATTGTACTTGTAGGCGTGTTTCAATTTGGTCATCGTATTTAGAAAAGTGTAAATCATGATCATTAAAAAATGACTGACTTTGTCGATACGGTCATTGACTCTCTAACTATACGTATTTGGATGACGTATCTATTTGTAATTTTTCTTTTTATCCCCTCCTCTATTAATTCTCTTGACTCCATATATAAACGTTAGATGCACTACCTTGCCCACGTTTCCTTATTATGCGGGTATGTAAGTTTTGAAGGCAAAAAAGATTGCAGCTGAAGAGAAAAAATATATATTAACAGTTGCAAAAAAGAACAAGCAGCTCCCCAGAGGGTTGCTGACAATTCTCATGGGAGGCAGCAGGCACAAGCGCGCTGCGAAGAAAATCTAATTTTCTGTGTACTTTGTGTCTTAATTTTATTGTATTTTGGAACTTTTATAATTCCATTTTGAACTGAACTTTATGTGATATAAAATGCTACATATTGATGCTTTCCCTCAAAACTAAATTGAAATAGTTAGTTAGCTTAAACCTGATAATTCACGATCTTACCGAATAACAAGGAAATGTTGGGATGTCATAATGCATCTGTGAACCAATGAACAAACTTTTATAGATGGAGTCAAGAGAATTAAGAGAGGAGGGGTAAAAGGGAAAATCACAAACGGATACGTGGTCGGAGTCCGTATCGACATAGTCGACCAACCTTAATGGCCATGATTTACACTTTTCTAAGTATGATGGCTAAGTTGAAACACACCAACAAGTACAATGACTATCCATGTATTTTACTCAAAAAAATAATCTTCAACAGTTTGGCAAACCAACTTGGTAAAAATAGAAATTTGGCAACACGTCGAAATATACGCGCGACGATCTGGGTTGGCATCAGCGTTTCTCCCACGCGTCAAGCCATGTGGGACGGTGAAAAAAATAATAGAGAAGGGTATCTGATGCAACTTTTCAAAATGTGAAAGGACATAAAAATAATTGTCTCTCTTAGGGTTCCTGATGTAAGCTTAGATCTGGATATGGCAAGTGCATTACACCAAACTGTTGGAGATGAGTTTTTTTTACTTAGCACATCTTTTTAGAAGTTGGCAAAACACAATTTGCCAAGCAAAATTTGGCAAACTCTTGGAGATGCTCAGCGCATCTGAAATTCCCAACCTATATGGAGATCTTGTTTAATGTATGATTAAAGTATGGTTGCTTTTTAACTTTCCGAATCTTTTCCATAACTCATGTGAGAAGGCAGCGAGTAGATAGGCCAGGCGTACGTTCAATTTTTTTGTATGACGCGTCTGTAATGAGAAGAGCTATCTTTTTGCCTCCATTCATTTAATCCAGACTAGGATCGCACTCGTGTGTTGCTACGGGCAACAAAACATTTATATTACAAACACATTAGATTCAACAGGATAGTAATAATAAGGAAGATACATAATAAGTACATCATCCCAGATCGTAGTTATGCCATTAAACAAAGTTTGGATGATACGGTATATTGGATAAAGAATATTGTCAATCCGAATATGTGAATAATAGAATGTGTACAAGTCTACAAGAATCTAATCATCTGAGCAAAATATAAATCTGGTAAATTGTATCAAATATTAATTTGGCACTCTAAGCTTTTTTTTACTGGTTGAGTCTTAGTCTTATGATTGAAGTCACAGGCTTGATATCCTTATAGCTACGGGCCCGTAGCAACACGGGCAACAAACGTTTATATCACAATACATATAGCTATCCATATAATAATGATAATGATAATAATAATATTAGTAAGCATATCTAGGGGTGGTAAAAGACCATGGCCCTAATGCACCATTCACAATCCAACTAAACCCTTTTATTTTTTACTCAAAATTGAATAGAAATATGACCCGATCCTTACAGGGCCCAATCCTTAAATTTCTTAGTACAAAATTTAGGGCCCGTTAACACCCCTAAGCATACCCATGGAATGTTGTGAAAGTAAGCAAAAATATTAATTAGGTTCATTGGATTGTTTACACCCATGTCAGGGCACGAGTGTGCAAACTAAAAGTTCAAAAAATTGAAATGCTACCAGACTACTACTGCTGATAAAAATATACGATGATCATAAATTCAAATATACATCACAAACTTCTACACTCCACAGGCATATAACTATACAAATCACAAAAAAAAGGTGTCGCTGCATCCTCTCGGAAATAGGAAGCAGCCTGACGCAGACATAGAAAGAATATGGGAGATAAAGACAAGGTTTAACAACCAAATTGAAGACACGAAGCTCAACAGAACCGCTCAAAAATGTCCTCTGGTTCTGAGTATGAGAAAAGCAAGGACTTAAAAGACTTGAAATATTTCAATCTATTACAGCAAGAAAGAAAGTTCACCAAGAAGAATATGGGAAAAGTTCAAGCAGACCTTTGTTTGTGGCAATGAATGCATTTTTTGCACAAACAATTAATGCCTTATTTGCACAAACAAGGCATGCATGTATAGTAGCAAAGTGCAAACACAATAGTATCTGTCATGCACTACAGGCCGGACAATAAAATTACAATCCAGTTTAACTCACATTTTGAATTTTCAGTCATGGAAATCGAAGCATATGAGCATGATTGATTGCACAAATTTACAAGAGAAATCTGCCACTGCACAAAGAAATGATATTTTACAAGGTCTAAACATTTGCTCAAACCAAGTCAGCAAAAAAGTAGAAACTTAGTGGTACCTTATTAACTGGTTCTTAGTTTGATGTCTTGGATTCCTTCATAGCTTTCATTTGGGGTTTTGCTGCTCCACCAGCTGCTGACTTGTCAAATTCATCTTGTCTAAAGGTTTAGAAATTTATAAAAAGAAAATCAGTAACAATCGGGACGAATAAGCTACCTCAGAGGTTCAGACCAAGTAATCACTATGAATTAGTATCAAATAAAAATAAGAAAAATATTAAAGTAAATGTCTTCCCAATCTAAATTCTCCTATTTCTCTTAAAGTCAACCCCTCTCCAATCTCCAGCCGGTAGTCTGCGCCCAGCCAGGAAACAGAGGATAATGATAATCGGATCCATGGAAATAATATTGCATATCCCAGGCCTATATAGCATATCTGATAATATTAAATAAAAGGACAGAATGCAATTTTTCATACCACATGATCGGGGATTAAGAATAAGCACAGACTGAAGTCAGGGGCTCGCAGTTCCATGAGAGCCTGTCAACAGAATGTCGTGGACAAAACCATAGTCAGACAATAAACCAAGATATTATGCTACTGATAAATAAAATCAATGAAATGATTAGAGCTTATGACCTTAATCAGTATGCAGGCTACAATCTGCATGCTCATACATTGTAATGTGGCATGCAAGTTGAGATTTAGTAAGAATGCACAAAGCAATTATCCAATATATGTTGCACTGTAAATATTTATGTTCCACTGCTATATCTGACATGAAAGGTGAAATCTCAAATATTGCAGATAAGTAGCTACATGCTAAACAAATTTATTCTTCAAGATACCAAAATATTTCTAGTGACATATAGCAATAGAGACATATACCTTGCCTCAGACTAACTTAAGAACGAATCATTATTAAGACTAATGAGTCTGTCTACTCAGCAATTATTTTCCACAGGCAATCCAATGCAATGAGAGCCATTAGTGAATGAGAAATACCCAAAATGTAGTCTGAGAGACCAGGTCATTTGCATTGTCACACTAAAAGAAGATTATGACATTCAACAATGCAGCATCAAGGAAACTTTGTCTTCAAAATCTTCACCCAAAATATAGACAGCTCTTTTCTTCTATTTTCTGTGCAAGTTTTTCAATAATGCTCCTTGAGACTAAAAACCTATAACAAGGGTAAAAGTGGAAGCACTTTCATCTTTCAGATAGTTGTATTTCTGCATCATCACGAGAGCCATTAAGGAGGGAAAAACAGATAATGATTGTAATAAGAGCAGTTTACTTGTCTCATAGGCCTTATGATCTGAATGTTGTGAGACCAAGAGTGTAGTAACATCACTCAAACAGCTTACTGTATCGTAGTTTTAAAATGTACAGGACATCCCATGATTTCAGGTTTATTGCTCTTTGAAAAAACGTTATTCCCAATGGGCGGTCATCAAAGCTGAAATTATATTTGATATAATGGATCACTGAAAACTGTCAAACCATAGAATTAGTATTTGATGCTGGAGAAGATCTGTGGTTTCAAAAGTAAAAAAAGGCTATACAACAGAGATAAGGAGGTGCCTCAAAATGAAAAACTGAGAGTTTACTACCTTATCAAGCAAATTTGAACTCTAGTGAGCCAATCGATCCTTGCAGCTTCAATTAAAATTTTGCGAATTACAAAGCCCCCATTCACCAGATACAACTACAATACTATTTACCTAATGTGGTGTCCCAGAACTGTTGGTTTGACACTTTTGGCTGTATTGAACCAAACTTCTATTTGTGGTGCTCAAGCCTGAAAAGAAAAGAACCCGGAAGACAAAACAAAGGTCTTGGAATAACTTCCCATGTCAAGCTGTTGCAGAATCACCGAAAGATTGCATGGCCAAAGTAGTATGGATCAATTAGATAATATTTAATAGGAACATTGCATTTGATCAAAAGGCAGGCATACAATACAATTCTAACAGAGACATGCATTTGATGAAAAGCCAGTCACACACAAATCCTTGCATATAAGATGGCTTGCACGAGAAGCTCCGAGAGATGTTAATAATGTTTTATAATATAAATAGAGTTCCCGATTCCAACAAGATACTAACAAGATATGTGACTGGCCAGTATGACGTTCAAAACTCTACACTACATGCTTCCAACTTAAATAGATTCAGTAAAGCTCGTACTCCTCCCTCCTATTTCTAACACGATCTCTTAAGTCTGATGCGATCTCAAAGGAGCATACAGAGACAACAAGCAAGGACTAAAACATTCATGAACAATCAAATAATGCAAAGGCATACCAATTCATAGGCGCATACAGCAAGGACTCAATGTAGTCCGCTTACCTATTGAGTTCATGCTTTTACATCTGAAACAGCTATTAGTGTCTATTATACTTGCAGTGTTGGGCATTATGATTCCCTAGAAACCAACCAATCCACAATTGCAAACTGAAGCTGCAGACCGAGGGTTACTGCCAAGATTGGAATAGGACAGAAAGACGCAACGATCAGACACAATCGGACAGAGCATGTCATGGCAAAAGAAGGAACTGGCAGGGCATGGAGGTCGAGCAGCGAACAGAAGGACCCGGTTGGACGTACCTTCAAGCTGGGTTGGAGGAGACCGACGATCCGTGTTGCTAGATAGTGCCGGCGGCTTCGACGGGAGACGAAGACGGCGGCGTAGGCGGTCGCCGGCGAGGCCACGGGAGACAACGAGGATTGAAACGTCGGTGGTGGCGCGGCCTGTCATGAAGTCAGAGGCGTGGCCAGGGTGATCCAATCGAGGGCGGAGTTGAGGATTCCGGCGGCGGCGCGGTTCGATACGCGCGCGATGCTGCCCCGCGCCATTGCGTCGGCGCTCGGGTCGGCGAAGCACCGGACCTGCGCGGGAGGCACCGACGGCGCGGCGCCAGGGCCGCCGAAGTAGCGGACCTGGGCGTCCCGGGCGGCAATGCTGGATGGCTTGGCCCATACGAGCTCCCCCGCGGCTGGGGTTTGGGTGGCGGCGGTCGCTGCGGCGTCCGCCTCCGCGTGATCGCATCTGCGTCAGGGGTTAGGGTTTTGGCCTCCATTGCCATTGCTGTAGTGAGCGGGACGGGGGAGGCGACGCGGGGAGGTGGTGGCAGGGCTATACCTGAGCATTTTGGCCCGGCCCGGGCCAGGCCCGCTCACGGACCTTACTGGACGGGCGTGGGCAGAGATCTTGGAGCCCGCGAAAAAAATCTTGGCCCGAGCCCGGCCCGTAATGCGGTTTTTAGCTATTTTACACTATAAAATACGCGCGCGGCCCGCCCAAGCCCGGGCCCGGCCCGAGCCCGGCCCGAAAATTGAGGCCCGACACGTCCCATGGGACGGTCATGGGCAGGATTTTCTCGGCCCGAAAAACCCGGATTTTTTTCGGCCCGGCCCGAACCCGGCCCGGACCGTGAAATGCTCAGGTCTGGGCAAGGCCAGCGTTTTTTTTACCGTTAGTAACCGGGGCGGTAACCGCGGTTACCATTTATACCGCCCCGGGACGGTAACGGTACCGGAAGTTGAAAACCGCTAGGGTTCAAAATTTTTAAATTTGAATTCAAAAAATAAAAAATTCTAAAAAAAATCCTTAAAAATACTTCATGATTTATAGAATATAACGGGGTCAAAAATTTTCAAATTTGAGTGTGTTTAGTATATTTTTTGACCTTTGGAAGTTAAATAGAAAAAGAAAAAGAAAAAAAAGAGTCGGCGGCCCGTTAAAGCCCATGAGGCTCAAAAATGAAAAATTCTACAAAAATCCCTAAAAATACTTCATGATTTATAGAAGCCAATGGTGTTAAAAATTTTTAAATTTAAGTGCATTTAGTATTTATTTCGACCTTTAGAAGTTGAATAGAAAAAGAAAAAACAAAAAAACCAGTGGTATAAATGCTAACCATTTATACCGCTCCGGTTACCATTCCTACCAAGCGGTATACCGAAAAAAACCGTTTGCACTACGCATTTTGTTTGGAAATTTGAATTCGAGCGGTAAACCGCTATGGTATACCCTTACCGCCGGCCGGCGGTAACCACCCGGCGGTCGGTAAAAAAAACCCTGGGCAGGGCAGGGGAGAATGCTACGGGGCGGATCCGGCGGGGAGATCAATGGGGGAGGTGATTGGCAAGGCTGGCAGACCCGCGCGAGCGGAGGGATCAGGAGGACGGGTGTCACACCTGCCCAGGAGGCGTATTCGGAGACTACGTCAACGGTGGAGGAAGACGGAAGAGGTAAGTAGCAGGGTGTGACCGACGAGTGGGCCCTGCGTGGCCTTGACGGGCGAGAGCTTATAGGCCAGCCCTGTATCTGCTTTAGGACTATGAAAAACATTTCTGTAAAAGATATTATCGAGCTCGAGGAAGGGGAAGGTGTTCTTCCTCCCTCCGATCTCTGGGATCAATCTATCCAGTGCTCTTGATTCCATTTGTGCTTGTCACGCTCCCAGACTGATCCGCTGGTGAGCTAGGGCGGTTACAGTGGTATCAGAGACAGCGGTTTTGGGGGAATTTTTCGATCGAAGTCGCCTGTGTTTGGATTCGACTTCCTGGTTAAGAACTGGTGAGCGCGATACGTCGTGGCTGGTTCCCAACCCCGAATTCGTTCTGAATCAGTGCTTTGATCTCTTGTCCCATAACCAATTCAGATCCGTATTATCTAGTCATCTAGGTATACCTGAGCATTTTTGGCCCGGCCCGCTGGCCCGGCCCGGGCCAGGCCCGCCCACAGACTTTACTGGACGGGCGTGGGCAGAGATCTTGAAGCCCGCGAAAATTTTTTTTGGCCCGAGCCCGGCCCGAAATGCTGTCTTTAGTTACTTTACACTATAAAATACGCGGGCGGCCTGCCCAAGCCCGGGCCCGGCCCGAGCCCGGCCCGAAAACTGAGGCCCGACACGTCCCATGGGACGGTCATGTGCAGGATTTTCTCGGCCCGAAAAACCCGGGTTTTTTTTCGGCCCGGCCCGAACCCGGCCCGGCCCGTGGAATGCTCAGGTCTACATCTAGGGTTCGTCGCGTCGGGTTAATTTCCCCGATTCGTCGCACCTACCACAGCCAGTCTTCCAGGTCTTGACCAATCAGCGTGTTACCGCGAGATTGTGGCTCATCCACCTAAAATCCCTCTCGCTAACCGGACCTATGAAGAATAACCCCTTTCCTCCCCACAAATTGCGGCTATTCGACTGTGGCGAGGGTTACGGAACAAGTTTCCGTGTAAAATTCCGAGAGCCAAGGTTGAATTTTGTTTCGCGGTGGCGACGGAGGGTGTTGCCCTTTGGTCAGGGTTGCGGAACGAGTTTCCGTGTAAAATTCCGTAGCCAAAGCCGCAACACAGGTGTAGGGATCTTCCTTCGTGTACTCACGCTGGGTTCACAGAGTCGAGTTGGAGGCGAGAAGAGGCAGACTTTGCAACCAGTGCACAAGATAGGGCGCACTAGGTCGCACACCACAGCGACGGTCAAGCCGTCGGCACAAACTCAGTTGATTCTCGACGAGATGGATATCAACGAATCTATCAATGAGGAACATTGGGATAATTTGCAGCAAAGCCTGGACCTGATGTTCGCCAAATTTTCCACCATGGCGAATAATCAGGTACAAATGAAAGCCCAATTGGATTTAAATTCAGAGTTGATTGATAGAATGGCTAGGGAACAAGTGATAATGACAAAACAACTTGCTGAAAGTGGTCGTGCAGTAGCTCAATTGCGCCTTGATAAAGCCAAATCCCCGGTACATGAAATACCTGAGAGCCCAAGGTCACACATGTCTCACCAAGATACACTACAATAAAATCGTTGACTAGCGACGCAACCACATTTTAGCGTCATTGATTTATGACGTTCCTGGCTGATCTCGTCATAATATTTCACTTCCAAGCAAATTTAGTGACAAAAAATTTTTTCGTCATTACGGTTGACACTGTAGCCGGGCGTTCCCTGTTCCAAGCTGTTTTGTGACGCCATAAGCTCTGAAAAAACGTCATAAACCAATATCGGTCCCACATGTAAGCATTATTTTAAAAACAGAGTGTTCCAAGTCGTCATAAAATTCAGTAGGGTCCCACATGTAAGCATTTTTTTCGAAAATAGAGTGTTGCAAGTCGTCATAAATTTTTCCAGGGTCCCACATGTAAGCATTTTCGCCATTTCAGCGGCGTCATAAACCAACTGTGGTCCCACATGTAAGCATTATTTTAAAAATAGAGTGTTCCAAATCGTCATAAAATTCAGTTGGGTCCCACATGTAAGAATTTTTTTCGAATCTTTAATATAAATCAGTAATTCCCAGGCGAAACGCTTCACTACCTTCGCAAAGACTCTCGACTTTTGCTACGCGCAGATCTGCAACGGCTCGTGGTAGGAATGGTGGATTCTGGCGGTGATGAGAGGGTGGTTTATGCGCCACCTCCCGGCTACGAGTTCATGAAACAGGACGACAAGGTCAGTCCTCTGGTTTGAGCCACTATATTTTCCCCTATCGACCTAGGGATGGGGATTTCTAGTTTGGGGATCTAGAGGATGGATGACCATATACAATAGATTCATATTTCATCGTACACTCAGATTTGAATTGCAATTGGTGTTAGAAGTTGATTCAGTTAGTTTTCAGTTTGCATCGTTTGATGGATTGATAGCTTCTGGTATTTTTCTAGCTTCTGGAGGTGCTTGAATCCACTGAATAGCTGAGCTGATTTCATCGTATACTCAGATTTGAATTGCAATTGGTGTTAGAAGTTGATTCAGTTAGTTTTCAGTTTGCATAGTTTGATGGATTGATAGGTTCTTATATTTTTCTAGCTTCTGGAGGTGCTTGAATCCACTAAAGCTGAGCTGCAGAAGGTGAAGAGAGGCCTGCAAGAGGCTCTAAATTACAAGCACCTGTATGAGGAATCGGTACAGCAGCAGAATGAACAACTAAAAGAGATGAATCAATTGCTGCAACAGGAGAAAGACGATCTGAATCAAATGGCATTGTTACAGCAGGAGAACAATGCCCTGATGGAAGAGCTGACCAAAGAGAGGGGCCATGTTAAACAATTGTTACGGCAGCAGTATGACCAGCTGAAAGAGAATCAGCAATTGTTAGCGGAGAATGCCCTGTTGAAAGAAAGAGCAAATATACTCTGACTGAGCTGCAAACAATCGATAAAACATGTCTGGTGTTACTGCTAGCTAGACGGTTCAGAGGTGGTGTGTACTTTGTGGTGATGAATTTGTTTGTATTTTTGTGTTTGCTACTTGCTGGTGGTGTGAACTTTGTGGTGATGAGTGCTATGAGATTCCATCTTATTATGCCGATTTGGTTTAATCTGTTTCAAATTGAGTCGAGCATACTCACCATTCTGAATTAATTTTGCTGATGTTTTGCTGGTCCGTTCTGTTGATGTTTAGCTGGAAGGACCTTCCTGAGTAACGATCGCGAAACTGCTTGTTTCCTACTGTTGGTCACGAAATGTTGCAAAAACAATTTGCCATAGCAAGGGTTCGAACTAGAGACCTATATGAACGAGACAGCACTATCTACCACTACACCACCTCTTGGTTGTGTCAATTTAATGAGAAACACTTTCCACCCCAACGACAGCACGGAGCGGTTGTTCTGATAAGTTGGCGGGAGAAAAGCCCGTGCTGTAGAAAAAAATAGTTTTCCCGCAGCCCGCTGCCCCGAAACGGGAAAACGAAGAACGGAGAGGCGAGTAGGCTACCAAAACGGATCATTCCGGCGGTGATTTGCGACTTCCAACGGCTGCTCACTCCTACGGCCGCAACTTGGGTGATACTTGCTGCAGCGGCGTGTCAATCTGGTAAGTAATTTTGTGTTCAATCCGGAAAATTTCATTTCACAGAATGTTCTCCTTTTCGATTCGTTCTGTGGTCAGTAATTTTGAGTTGGATTCACCAAAAACTTTCCAGATGGATAGACGCTGGGTAACCGGTTGTACTGGTTTTACCACCGATCATCAGAAAGGGGTCCAGGATTTCTTGGCATTTCTTCGGACAAGATACGCTGAGGACGAAGAAATACTATGCCCGTGTCGTCGATGCCTCAATAACTCTACAGGGACTATAGAGCGAATTGGAGTTCACTTACTTGTGAGTGGGATGGCAACCACTTACACTAGGTGGATCCATCATGAAGAAGCTTTGGAGGATATGGTTGATGATGATGAAAATGTACAGGATAACGCAATTCTGCCGGATGCAGAGGGGGATGTGGATAATGCAGCTCCACGGGATAGTGGTGATCAGGAAACGGTCCAGGAAAACCAATACACCCAGTATGTTGTGAAGCGGATTCAAGATGGAAGGATGCAGACACCAACAAGCGTGTTCCTCAAAAGGTATTGAGGCATTTTCCACTGATTTCCAAGCTGAAGAGGATGTTTCTTTCATCAAAAATAGCAAAGGATGCACGATGGCACCAGTCAAAGCGAAAACCGGTGAACAATGAGCTTAGCCATCCAGCTGATGGTGAGGCATGGAAAGAATTCAGTAAAAGTTGGCCAAAATTTGCAGAAGATGCTAGGAACCTTAGACTTGGTCTTGCAACTGATGGTTTCAATCCATTTGGCAACATGAACAACTCATATAGTATGTGGCCAGTATTTGTTGTGCCGTATAACATGCCACCATGGGTATGCATGGAAGAATCAAACTTCATGATGGCCTTATTGATCCCTGGGCCGAGTTCTCCATCAAAGGATTTTGATATCTTCATGGAACCTCTCGTCGAAGAGCTGCAGCAACTTTGGAAGGGTGTATGGGCAATCGATGTTGTTGACCGTAAAAGATTTAAACTGTGTGCTGCGGTTCTTTGGTTCATACATGATTATCCAGCATTGAGCACGTTGTCTGGGCGAGTCACGAAAGTCTATTTTGCCTATGTGCGTTGCGACAAGGATCCTTGCTCAAGGAGATTGAAGAACAAGATATGTTACACTGGGCATCGTCGTTTCCTTCCAACTGACCATCCATGGAGAAGAAAGAGAGCAGATTTTGATGGTACTGTTGAAAACCGAGAAATGTCAGAGCAGTTTACCCATGAGGAGCTGAAGCAGCAACTGGAGAAGGTTAAAGACGTTAGACCAGGAAAGCATCCTCTACCTCAAGGAAAGAAAAGGAAGCGGAAATCCGGACAGTGCTGGAGCTGAAGGGTTTGTTTGTGGGACTTGCCGTAATGGTTATCTCTGAAGTTGGCACATAACCTTGATATGATGCACATTGAGAAAAACATATGCGAAAACCTTATTGGAACGTTGCTTAAAATTGCTGGGAAGACAAAGAACACCATCAATGCTAGGGTTGATTTGGAAGAGATGGGCGTAAGATCAAATCTACACATGGTGGCAACTGAGGATGGTGAGTCATGCAAAATGCCAGAAGCTCCGTATGTACTTTCAAAAACGAAACAGAAGCTGTTTTGTGATTTTATAAGTTCGGTGAAGTTCCCAGATGGATATGCTTCAAACTTAGCTAGGTGTATTGCTGCAGATAGATGCAAACTACAAAGACTGAAAACTCATGATTGTCATATCCTACTCTAAAGGGTTTTGCCAGCTTGTCTTCGCAGTTTAGTGGACAAAGAGATATACACATCTATTGCAGAACTAGGAAACTTCTTTCGGCAACTATGTTGCAAAACTCTGAAGTTGGATGTCTTGCAAAAACTGAAAACAGATATCCCAATAATTCTGTGCAAGCTTGAGAAAATTTTCCCTCCTGCCTTCTTTGATGTTATGGTCCACTTGGCGGTCCATTTGCCTGAGGAAGCAATCCTGAGAGGTCCAGTACAATATGGATGGATGTATCCCGTCGAAAGAAGGCTATGCACATTGAAGCGTTCAGTGAGAAACCAAGCTAGGCCTGAAGGATCCATTGCAGAAGCATATGTTGCTAATGAGGCCTTGACATTTTGCTCTAGGTACTTCGCGGCTGATGATGTGGCCACACGATTCAATCAGGTTGGAAGGAACAGAGAGAATGCTGATTTGTCTGTAGATGGAACATCCTGTTTCGATCACAATGTTCAAGTACTTGGAGCAGGGACCACTTGTTGGCTTGGGTCAAAGTACGATAAGGTGGTTTGGTATGTGCTAAACAATTGCGAAGGGGTGAAGCCATATATCGAGTAAGTAAATCACCATTGCAATGATAGAACTACAATTATTTCATTCTAACTTTGAGATGGTACTGCTTTGCAGAGTGTTCAAGAATGAATTAAAAGCGAAAGGTGTGTCGGACGAGGATATTGATCGTCGAATTGCTACAGAATTTCGGCACTGGTTTAGATCGCATGTTAGTATTCATTTTTTTGTTTGGTAGCTAGATTATATTACCTTGTGAGGACCTTTACATAAGACTATATTAAAAAAACTATGGCTCTTCTATACAGATTACAAACAATCCAGTGAGCGACGACAACCTATATTCATTATCAGCTGAACCAGACCGGCGAGCAAAAACTTATACAGCATGTATTGTAGACGGTGTCCGGTACCACACCAAGGCCCGAGAGGCAAATAGGAAGACACAGAACAGTGGAATCATGACTACAGGATCACATAAAGATATTAAAGAAATTGAGTTTTATGGTTCACTAAGAGACATTATTGAGCTGCGGTACAACTCGGGGCTTGATAGAGATCGAACTGTTGTTTTATTCCAGGTTGACTGGTATGATCTGGAAGGGACCAAGAAGGAACTGAAGATTAGAAATGATGGTTACTTCACAAGCGTCAATACTGGAGATTACTGGTACCAAGATGATCCCTACATTCTTGCTGAACAAGTAACGAAGGTCTTTTACTTGCCAGACACCCTACTACAACACCCATGGAGAGTGGTGCAAAAATTTGAGCACAGGCATTTGTGGAGCTATAATGAAAATGAGGAGGACATAGCTCCCACTGGCATGGTACTTGCATATCAAGATGATGAAATTGACCAAACCTTGCATGATGTTATACTTGATGATGGTCTCGGTGATGGTTCGGAGGTTCCGGTGCCTATTACTAGCGAGGAGACTGTGGTTGCAGCCGCTGAAGTTGACGCAATTCGCCAGCAGGAGCTGTCTGATGTGGATGGATTCAATTCTGAAGATGAGGATGACGACACTCTATGATAATACGTCGATGAAGATGAAAATGCTGCCGATGAAAGTGACGACGACTAGGATATCAAATCAGTAAATGTTTAAGTAGATCCAAACTGAAATCATGTGGACCTTATGATTTATATGTAATTTATATGTAGTTGAAGTGCACTTTCCTGAATATTAAACCTGCCGTAGGTACCTACTATCCGGTTCACTGTATTATGTAGCATCGGAACTTCCTGCTGCGTCTTTACAAAATATACGATCGCGCATGGGGATGCCGATTATCCGGTACGTTGTATTATAAAACAATGAAACGTCCTGTTGGGCTACGTGAATGTGTTGATCTCCAATGTGGGCATGATCAAGGAGTATGCAATGTGACATGCTCATGATCATGTAGTACTAGGCGAACGAATCGACGAAGGAAGCGATGTGTTGATCTCCAATGCGGGCATGATCGAGGAGTATGCAACGTGACGTGATCATGATCAGGTAGTACTAGGCGAACGAATCGACGAAGGAATGGATGTATTGATCTCCAATGCGGGCATGATCGAGGAGTATGCAACGTGATGTGCTCATGATCATGTAGTACTAGGCGAACGAATCGACGAAGGAAGGGCTGTGTTGATCTCCAATGTGGCCATGATCGAGTAGTATGCAACGTGACGTGCTCATGATCATGTAGTACTAGGCGAACGAATCGACGAAGGAAGGGATGTGTTGATCTCCAATGTGGGCATGATCGAGGAGTATGCAACGTGACGTGCTCATGATCATGTAGTACTAGGCGAACGAATCGACGAAGGAAGGGATGTGTTGATCTCCAATGCGGGCATGATCGAGGAGTATGCAACGTGACGTGCTCATGATCATGTAGTACTAGGCGAATGAATCGACGAAGGAAGGGATGTGTTGATCTCCAATATGGGCATGATCGAGGAGTATGCAACGTGACGTGCTCATGATCATGTAGTACTAGGCGAACGAATCGACGAAGGAAGGGATGTGTTGATCTCCAATGTGGGCATGATCGAGGACTTGCAACGTGACGTGCTCATGATCATGTAGTACTAGGCGAACGAATCGACGAAGGAAGGGTTGTGTTGATCTCCAATGTGGCCATGATCAAGTAGTATGCAACGTGACGTGCTCATGATCATGTAGTACTAGGCGAACGAATCGACAAAGGAAGGGATGTGTTGATCTCCAATGTGGGCATGATCGAGGAGTATGCAACGTGACGTGCTCATGATCATGTAGTACTAGGCGAACGAATCGACGAAGGAAGGGATGTGTTGATCTCCAATGCGGGCATGATCGAGGAGTATGCAACGTGACGTGCTCATGATCATGTAGTACTAGGTGAACGAATCGACGAAGGAAGGGATGTGTTGATCTCCAATGTGAGCATGATCGAGGAGTATGCAACGTGATGTGCTCATGATCATGTAGTACTAGGCGAACGAATCGACGAAGGAAGGGATGTGTTGATCTCCAATGTGGGCATGATCGAGGAGTATGCAACGTGACGTGCTCATGATCATGTAGTACTAGGCGAACGAATCGACGAAGGAAGGGCTGTGTTGATCTCCAATGTCCGGTTCTTTGTATTATGTACGACAGGACCATCCTGTTATGACTTCCATACTCATCGACATACATCCGGAGGATGGTCCGGTCTGGTATACATCGGAACAGAGGAACTTCCTTGTAAACTGCAGGTACGAAAGGCGCTTCCCATTTCCTGGTCACAGGGTGCCAACAGCGCACTACACACACCTTTATGGCTTTATCCAATGGCGTGTCACTCGTGCTGACCCGCCATCCCCCCATTTACTGTCTCCTCACTTGAGGCGCAACCCCTTGGTAGGGTTCCGCTGCTGCCGCCGCCGCCGCCTGCAGCAGCCTCCAGCGGATACCTCAATCCGTCGCCGAAATCAGAGGTATGCGACCGCCTCCAGGCTCCAACGGATACCACAATCCACCGTCGAATTCTTGGAATGGCACTAATTCGAGAAATTCATTGCAGATGGGACGAGATGGTGGCAAGAGAGATGGAAAGGCGCTTGATCCTCCTCCGGCGAAGCGACAACGAAAGTCGCAGCTCACTTCTGAAGGCACGTCTGGTCCTCAGACGAGGCTAAGGTGCAGGCCTGCGGCACGGGATTCTTCCTCTGCCCCTACACGCCGCACACGGGGTGGGTCAACCTCGGTGCCTTCCTGCCGCACACGGGGTGGGTCAAGCTCGGCGCCTTCCTGCCGACACGGGGTGGGTCAACCGCGGCGCCTTCCTACCGCACACGGGGTGGGTCAACCGTGGGCCGTCGCCTGCCCCGCCCTTCAGAGTTTCCTGCGCCAGATCCTAGGAAGGAGAAACAGGTACAACTTCACCCTCCACCGGAAGAGCCGCTTAAGATGATGGACCTGCGCAACCACACCTACCAAATGATTAAAGGTCTTAGATGGGTGCCTGAGAAGCATTGGTGGGACAAAACCAAGGACAAACGGGTCGAACCAAGATTTAGGAATGTCCTTCAGCAAACTTTCTATTACAACTACAAATACCTGCCCATGAAACTGTACCAGCACAGGGTTATAAATTGGGATCATATGACGTTGGCCGCGGGAGGGGATGTTAAGGCATACTTCAATGATCATCCCCGATTGGCTGATTTGGTCTCAATGCATCATAAGTATGTTGAGGATTGGGTGAGAGTTTTTTATGCTACTGTGTACATTGCCGATACTAGGGCGTACATCATGTTCATGTTTCAGGGACGCTAGTATACTCTTTTCCGACACCATATTGCTGGTAAACTTGGATTGACGGATTTTGAAATAGGAAAGTACGACCATAAGACATCCCTACATAATATTGTCTACGGGGATCGTGAACCACCTCAGCGTAGTTTGCTCGTTGGGTCGTTCCCGTCCGACGAGGAGATGGCCGGACTTTTTGTTGAGTCGTTTACAGGTAGGCGAGCATATCGCACGCCTGACATGCTTACCCCTGAGGCAAATGTGGTTCACCGGGCACTACGGAAGACATTGTTACCACGGATTGGCAATGCAGAGTCGATCACTAGTCTTCAGCAGTGGCTTCTCCTTCACGTCATGACTAGCCGGCCCTTCCAGAGATGGTCATTTGATCTCATATTCGAATGTCCTAATTACCAACCGAATAATTATTAACTTGTATGGTTGTAACAAACTTGTTAGGTGATGCACGCCCTTCCAGAGCACAACGGGGGCCGCAGGATTCAAGAAGATTGGGCAGAGATCTGGACCAAATTAGCCGAGGCTTAAATGGCAAGATCCCTATACACATTCAAGAAGGGCTCAAACGCCCAGAGGCACCAATGCAAGCTGCAAAGTTTGCATCAGAAGGTGGGATCATAGTGCGTGGCCACATACCGATCCTTCCTAGCTGGAAGGACTACAAGACAAAGAAGAACCAGCAAGATGGTGAAAAGACTGAAGACCATCTCAAGAACTACATGGGCAAACTAGCGGTGTGCATATGTCCACTCATCTACTACCATAGTTCTTTGCATCCATTCTTGTCATCCATTTTTCTGAAAATTGTCTTGTGCTAGGGGCAATTCGACATTGACACCACCAGTGAGCCTGTAAGGGTGGCATGCACTGACATGTTGAAGTCGATACAGAGACAGGTGAGGTATCTCCTGAAGCAAAAGTACTTCAATGATGTTCCAGCAAATGCAGTCCCAACTAAATCTCCTGTGCCCAATCTGACCGACGCCCAATGGAAGGCACTGGTTAACATATGGTCTTCCCCTGAGCACAGGGTATGATAGAACTTCAACTTGCCACTACCACATTTTCATGTACTTATATATTGTTCTTAATCTTATTTCTTACACGAGTTCTTATTATTGTAAAGGCGAGGTGTAGTACAAACACCGGTAATCAAGGAAAGGTCAAGTACCATCAGCGCACGGGATCTCGAAGCTACATTGTACAAGCTAATCTTGTGGTAAGCAGATGAACAAGTCATGTTTTTGCTCTGTAGTTCATTTCATGAACCATTTTACAATGCTAGCACTTTGATAATTATGCCTGTTTTCGAAACATATTTAGAGGTAGAAGTATATTGCTGAAGGAGAAGGGCTAAGTCCACTTGATTATTTCAAGTCCTTCCACTGCAGCAAGAATGGCTTCACCGCTCCAGTACAGGCAGCCATTGTAAGTACTTGTCTGCTTTTGCATTTTTCTATGCAACAATACTAGAAACATGTGTGACTACTTTCATTTTATTTCCTTTTTTAGGCTCGCATGGAACAAATTGTCGCTGAACCTCATGGCGACCAACCAAGAAAGACTGCTGCTAAAGCTGTGGCAGAAGTTGTCCAATCTAGGACTTTTCGGGAGGTTGCTGGCATTCGCCCGCCCTCCATGAAAAAGACTAGGGTTACTACTGCACTTCAGGTTCAGGAAAAACGAGCTGGACTTAACAATGAGAAGCAAGGGGGGGCACAACTGTGGCAGAAGATTGTTGAACAGGAGGCCGAGATGAGCGAACTGAGATTGAAGGCTCAAGAACAGGAGACAATATTGAAGTCTCAAACAGAAGCGCTTGAAGCTTTGAAGAAGAGCACAACTGACATGCATAATCTGATACAAGGCTTGATAAATTTCAGCCAGGTTTATCCTCCTCTCAACTGAAGTGTGGTCCTGGTGAACTTGTGTTGCTGATGACTTGTTGTATGTTCATTCGATTCGATGCTAACTTGATGTATATTGCACAATTGTACTGCTTGAACTATTCCCTGAATGTGGTGTGAATTATATGGAAGTGGGAAATATTTTGTTTTGTTGTCTGATTATGTGCTGGCGATCAGCAGCAGCCAGAACAGTATATAGTGCCCTGCGAAATGCAATATGGGCTGATCTAAAAAAAGCAATATGGGCCGAGGCCCAGGAAAGGCCCTGTGGATAATGCCCAAAATCAAATGTCCAAGCATAATGCAATATGGGCCAAGTACGTTAGATTGCTAGGGTCCAATATAAAATAGCCCAGTATACTGTGCAACAAACATTTCGGGAATGGCCAAAAAAATAACACGAAAACCTGAAACGGGCTAAAATTAGCCCAACAATATTAGGCGCACAAAGGCTCTTACATGGACCGGGCCTCAATTTGTGACGAACCGAAATCGTCATAACCCCCTGCCACGTCGGAGCCACGATGGATCTCGGTCCGACGTGGCATGTACCTTATGACGCCTTTGTGTTACGAATTTATACGCGTCATTAAACTCATGACGCCGGGAAATAAGGTCTCGTCATTAATCGCGGTTTGTGACGCTCGATTAATGACGGCGCGTTTTCGTAACAACCGGCATCATTAATCGCGGTTTATGACGAGAAACGGCCTTTTTTTGCGTCACTAGTCGGCGATTTTCTTGTAGTGATAGACCACCATTCCAGAAATACAAGGTTCCCAGGGGTGTTAACACAACATCTGACAAGTCCAACTTTAACATCCCAAAGATGCCATTCCCTAAGTTTGATGGAGCTAACCCAAGGATTTGGATAGACAAGGCAGTGAACTATTTCACCATGTATAACATTCCAAGTTGCTTGTGGGTCACAGCTTCTACAGTAGCCTTTGATGACAATGCAGCCAAGTGGTTGCAAGTCTACAAGCTTCAAAATGAAATTGTCAGCTGGGAGGAATTTACTGCTGCTGTGGAGGAACATTTTGGAACCTATGACTACAAGAAAGCTATGTCAGTGTTGATGTCCTTGAAGCAGACAGGTTCTGTTCAGGAGTATTAGCAGGACTTCTTAGATGCTAAATATCAGCTGCATATGCATAATACTACTTTGGATGAAACATTTTTTGTCCAGCATTTTGTGAAAGGGTTGAAACAGGATCTAAGAGGGGCAGTGGAGTCTCAAGATCCAGACAAGTTGGAGAGGGCAGTACACTTAGCTACAATTCAGGAAGATATTGCACAGAGGCCCAAGTTCAAGTTTTCCAAGCAATTACAAAGCTCTAAACCTACAGCACCTACCACTAAGGAAGCAAAAGGACCTCAGCAGGGAGGTGAATTATGGAAAGCAAGACAGACCAGGGACTATAGAAGAGCAAACAACCTATGTTTCTATTGTGCAGCACCATTTACACCAGCACATCTGGATGTGTGTGAGAAAAGGCCAAAACAACAGGTGCATACATTGACCCTAGAAGAAATGAATCAAGAGGAATTGACTGATGACATATTGTTGCAGCTAGAACAGGAAGATGAGGTTGCCCAGAATCTTTTCTACCTCTCCATCAATGCCATCACCTCAAAGGCTACAGAGTCCACTATTAGACTCTGGGCACTTGTCAAGAACAAGGTAATGCTAACATTAGTGGATTCTGGGAGTTCTCACAGTTTTGTCAGTGCTGCCTTAGTTAAGAAATTAGGCCTCAAAACACAAAAGGTTCCTCTAGCTCATGTCAAGGTTGCGGATGGTTCAGTCTTATAGAGCACTGAAGTAGTGCCTGAGTTAGAATGGTGGGTGCAGGGACACACTTTTAAGACTGATATGCGGGTGATTGACTTAGCCACACATGGTGCAATTCTTGGTTATGATTGGTTGGAGCCTAGGAGTCCCATGACTTGTCATTGGCAGGAGAAAACAATGTCTTGGCAGGAAAATGGACTCCCCATCCAGTTACAAGGAATAGTGTCACAACAACAACTGCAGCTCCAGGAAATGTCAGCAGAGCAATTCCTCAAGTGCACAGTGGGCAATGATATTTGGGCCTGTGCCATTGTAGAACAACATCAACACACTCCCAAAGGGCATCTTGCAGTGCATAATTTACTGCAAGAATATAAGGACCTGTTTGCTGTCCCAACTAAACTGCCACCACAAAGAGCATATGACCACACTATTCCACTGATACCAGGTGCTACTCCTGACAACTCAAGGCCCTACAGATATTCCCCAGCTCATAAAGATGAAATTGAGCGCCAGGTCAAGGAGCTTTTGGAAGCTAGACTCATTTGCCACAGCACTAGTCCTTTTGCCTCTCCGGTGCTCTTAGTGCAAAAGAAGGATGGCACATGGTGCTTCTGTGTCGATTACAGGAAACTCAATTCTCTCACTATAAAGAACAGATTCCCATTACCAATCATTGATGAAATTCTTGATGAGCTGGCAGGAGCTCGCTTCTTTACCACACTGGATATGAGGTCAGGGTATCATCAGGTGCGCATGCATCTGGATGATGAGTATAAAATGGCTTTCAAGACTCATCATGGTCACTACCAATTCAAGGTAATGCCGTTTGGTCTTACCAACGCACCTGCAACCTTCCAGTGCATTATGAATAAGGTGTTGAGCCCTTATCTTAGAAAATTTGCTTTAGTTTTCTTGGATGATATTCTGATATACAGCAAAGACCTTCAGACTCACTTGATTCACCTTAGAGCAGTGTTCACAGCCCTCAGAAACCACAAATTTTTCATCAAAGAGTCTAAATGTTCTTTTGCTCAAGATCAACTTCAGTATCTGGGCCATATCATTTCAGCTAAAGGGGTAGCTACAGATCCTACCAAAATTGAGGCAATGAGGCAATGGCCAACTCCAACCAATGTCACTGAGTTAAGGGGCTTCCTAGGCTTAACAGGGTATCATAGGAAGTTTGTTCACCATTATGGCATATTGGCCAGGCCTCTCACCAATTTGTTGAAGAAGAAATCATTTCAATGGAGTACAGAAGCCCAAACTGCCTTTGACAGACTTAAAGATGCAATGTCAAGTACACCAGTGTTGGCCCTTCCTAATTTCAATGACACTTTCTATTTGGAGACAGATGCTTGTGACACTGGAATTGGAGCAGTCCTTATGCAACAGAATCAGCCCATAGCTTATCTCAGCAAACCCTTAGCCCCAACCCACCAACAATTATCCATTTATGAAAAAGAATTCTTAGCCCTGATCATGGCAGTGGAGAAGTGGAGGCCCTATTTGCAAAGAAAAGAATTTGTCATTAACACAGATCACAAGAGTCTGTGTTATCTAACTGAGCAGAACCTGCAATCTGACCTCCAAAGGAAAGCTATGACAAGGTTGATGGGACTACAATTCAAAATTGTGTTCAAGCAAGGCAAGGAAAATAAAGCAGCTGATGCCCTTTCCAGGGTAGGCCATATGATGTCCAATGCTATAGTGTCAGTGGCCAAGCCTATGTGGGTACAAGATATCTTGAACTCCTATGTTACTGACCCTGCAGCTCAAGAGTTGCTTCAGGAGCTAGCAATTCGAAGCCCCAATGATCAGGGTTATCATCTTCAAGAGGGGATCATCAGAAAAGATGCTAAAATCTGGGTTGCACAGAACACAGCAATTCAAACTAAAATCATTGCTGCTTTCCATGCCTCAGCTCTGGGAGGTCATTCAGGTGTTCAGGCTACCTATCTCAGAGTGAACAAATTGTTTTGGTGGAAAGGTTTGAAGCAAGATGTTGAGAGCTTTGTCAAGCAGTGTCTCATTTGCCAACAAGCCAAACATGAATTGATTAATCCTCCTGGGTTGCTGCAACCATTACCAGTCCCTAAGGGTGCTTGGCAAGATATTACAATGGATTTTATAGAGGGCTTGCCTAAGTCAGAGAGATTTGATACCATTATAGTGGTAGTGGACAGGTTTTCCAAGTATGCTCATTTTATTCCATTACATCATCCCTTCTCAGCACAATCTGTGGCTCAGGTTATATTTGATCAAGTGGTGAAGTTACATGGTCTTCCAAAGAGTATTGTATTTGACAGAGACAAAATATTCACAGCCAACTTTTGGGCAGAACTAATGAAAATTATGGGCATCAAGTTAACAATGAGCACAGCTTATCACCCCCAAACTGATGGGCAAAGTGAGAGGGTGAATCAATGTTTGGAAATGTTCCTTACATGTGCTGTTCACAACTGTCCCAAACAATGGAAGAAGTGGTTGTCTCAGGCAGAATTGTGGTACAATACTAATTATCATTCATCTCTAGGCTGCTCTCCATTCAAAGCTTTGTATGGATATGATCCTAATGTCATAGCTGCTCCTGTGGATGAACCTACTACCAACTTGTCTGTAGAAGAATGGGTGAAAGAAAGACAACTCCATAATGAAGCCCTGAGACAGAGTCTACTAGCTGCACAGAATAGAATTAAGAATCAAGCAGATAAGAAAAGAACTGACAGGGAATTCCAAGTGGGTGAACAAGTTCTTCTTAAACTTCAACCATATACTCAGAGCACAGTTGTCAGTCGACCCTGCCCTAAATTGGCACTTAAGTTCTTTGGACCCTTCAAAGTACTGGCCCGAGTTGGTAAAGCAGCATATACCTTGGAGTTACCAGAAGGAGCACAGATCCACAACACCTTCCATGTATCTCAGCTTAAACCCTTCACACCAGATTATACACCTGTGTATAAAAATCTACCCCCAGTCATTGACCTGGAGCTTCAGGAGCTCCAGCCGGAGAAGGTGCTACAGAGGCGGCTCGTCAAGAAAGGCAACAATGCTGTTCCTCAATGGCTCATCAAGTGGAACCACCTCTCTGAAGATTCAGCTACTTGGGAGGATGCTACGGTGATTCAGCAAAGGTTTCCTCTTGCACCTGCTTGGGGACAAGCAGGTTCTGCAGCGGGGGGTACTGTCACACCTGCCCAGGAGGCGTATTCGGAGACTACGTCAACAGTGGAGGAAGACGGAAGAGGTAAGTAGCAGGGTGTGACCGACGAGTGGGCCCTGTGTGGCCTTGACAGGCGATAGGCCAGCCCTGTATCTGCTTTAGGACTATGAAACATTTCTGTAAAAGATATTATCGAGCTCGAGGAAGGGGAAGGTGTTCTTCCTCCCTCTGATCTCTGCGATCAATCTATCCAGTGCTCTTGATTCCATTTGTGCTTGTCACACTCACAGACTGATCCGCTGGTGAGCTAGGGTGGTTACAACAGGCTGTGGCGGCACAGGGAGAACGCCCGGCAGGATTGGGGGAGGTCAAGGCGTCAAGCGGAGCCTCAGGCAAAAAGAGATCCGCGGGTCGCGACTAGCAACGCGTTAGGGGCAAAAACGTGATCAGGAGGAGTGCTGACCCGCGGGAGCGGAGAAAATGGGGATGAGGTTTTAGTCTTACTTTCATTCTTTTTAGGAGTACAGAGAGATACAATAATAATAGGAGTACCAATCTTCGGCTCTAACTTCCAATTCCTAGGTTTGCACCGTTTTTCAGTGAATTGTCATTTTCGGGGGCTCCTATATCCCTTCCAGAAGATGGATAGCGATGGAAACTTCCAGCCCATTTATAGCCCATCTAAGCATCATCTTCTTCCTCACCTCCTTCTTCTCCCGGCGTCCTCTACCCCCGCCCCTTCTTCCTCCACCCCGGCCGGCGGCTGCCGCGCCGCCGCGCCGTCCGCCTGCCCACCACCGCACCTCCCTCCATCCCCGCCCTTCCTAATACCGTCGCTCGTCTCCCCCGCCGCCGGTCACCGGCCCGACCGCCGTCCGACCCCGCCCGGCCGGCGGTGCTACCGCGCCGCCTCGCCTCCGCTACCGGTCGCACCACCACCGCCGCCGGTCCTCTGGCTCTCCCACCCCTCCTCTTCTATGGTCGGCAGCCATAGAAATCCCCAACCCCCAGCAACCCTAACCCTAACCCTGTCGCCGCCTCGACCACCACCCCGGCCGGAGGCGAGGTCGCCGCCGGCCGTTCCCCCCAGCTCCCGCCCCTCGTCGGCTTCATACGCGGGCAAAAGCGGGGGCACGAATCGGCGGCGGTAGCATGGAGATGGTCGACGAGCTGAGGAAGAAGAAGGCCATCCTACGGCTCCCATCACGTGCACGAATCTTAAAACAATTGAAGATAACTTCGTTTCTTCCTTCCGGAAGATGTATAGGATTCCCGGTTATTTTCCTCGTGGAATTTTCGATCACTTAGGGCCTCTTTGGGAGCCCAGATTCCCCCAGGGTTCCCCTTTTTCCCTGAGTCGAGATCCTGCGTCGTTTTTGGCCCCGGGCCAAATCTTCCTGTCATTTGGCAGCCCACCACAACCCAGGGACGCCACAACCCTAACCTCCCCTTTTCCCTGTAGCAAGCCCTTCCCACCTCCAGACTCGTGACGGCGTCACCCTGTCTTTCCCCTTCTCATCGCGAGCCACCACCGTTCCACCATGACTCCTCCCCGTTAGCTCAACTGCTCCACCACATCGTCGTCGCTCCACCACGCCCCCTCCGCCCGCTTCTCCACCTCGCCGCTGCTCGTCGTCGTCGTCCAGGCAGTGCACCACGCCCACTCCCCGTCTGCTCCACCACGTTGCCGCCCCCCTCCTCATCCTCCAGTTGCTTCCTCTACTCCACGTCCTCGTCTTCGTCCCCGACCAACTGTCGTTGTCGCCGCCGTCGTATCTGCTCCTCTTCGCGATGTGCAACTCGATCTACACCGCCCTCTTCCTCCCTGACACCACCTTGGCCGGTGACTAAGCGCCGCGTCCTTCTCGGTCGATCTTGGTGAGTCCCCCCCCCCATCCTCTTTCCTGATTTGATCTTGGCTCCAAGATCCAGGTACTCCTTGGTAGGAATGCATCTGGCAGATGTGTCTAAGAATTTTAGTTTTGCGTGTTTCAATCTATCTTCTTTTCCACCCAAAAAATTGGTGTCTTTACATCAATTCCATATAGCTTGTCGGGGTTGTTTTTCCTTCATTTTTCTTCATACAAACTTTGGAATATTTATAAAGCTTGATATATCGTATTCATTTGTATACTTGATAATAATTTTTTAGTACCTGTTGGATGTGTGGCAGCTAGAGGCTTTAGAGTTGCGAGTATATTTGGTAATTATTGCCTGATCGAATATGGAGATCTGATGTTTATAATGAGTTGGCAGCCTTTGAATGGCCTGTAGATCAACTGCATCCAAAGTGCTAACTATTGTTGCTGATATGTCCCACTTATACAATTTTGTTGTATTATGACTGATGCAATGCTAGTTATTACTATAAGCCAACAATTTAATTTATCCATATGCCTAACTCCAATTCCTTTCTTATCTTCTCAAATTAAATTGGCATGTTTTATTTCAAGTGGCCTCCTTAATTCTAGATATCAATGCAGAATATGCTATTTGCTTGTGTTTTAGCTAATGCATCTGAACTATCAAGTTTATCGATTTGTTTTAGTCCATTGCCATATTTGCCTCCATTATAATTCTAAAAAGTCGGTAGACGCTACAACTACAGCAAGAGATTATCTGAAAGTTCATAACATAACCGACAATGTCAATTGTTCTTCTTACGATTTTATCTGAATGTTCATGCTTGGTAGCAAAATTCTGGTGTTTATTATCTCAGGATAATGACAAATTGATCCTAATTATTGTTTTATTGTTTATTTTTTCATAATCAGTGGCTGTTGACTGGAAGATGGTGGTTTTGTTGTCTTAATCTCTTGGATAATGAGACCATTTCAGAAGGTGTGATGAGTTGCTAGAATTTCTTATATAGCAAATACTTACTAGATCTTAGTTGATATTTAAATTAAACTTTGTTTGAATTGTAATTATGGACAAAAGAATTCCAATTTGTCTTGGATGTGCTTGTTTTTTGTGATGGGGTGCAATTGTGCATGCTAAGGTGGATGAATATTTTTTTCGGGGGAACAGGTGGATGAATATTTATAGCTATGCCTTAAACTAAGATTTTTATTTTTAGTATACATGTGTCATTGGTGCAGTTTTTTAATTCTCAGAGATGGTCTTATAGGTGAGCATTTTTTAGATTTTGTGTTTTTTCGGAAATTTCCCTAACCCATATGACCATTTTTTGTTATTTTATCCAACCTACATACAAACACACCTTTGATTTAGTAGCTTCTTATCAGATCAGCATGACCCCCCTGGGCTCGGCAGCCAAACAGCGACGGGAGACAGGCGCAGGAAAACCCTCTGGTGGAAGGGATTTCAAAATCCTAATTAATCCCCATAGGGCTACTCCTACTCTGGGTTAGTTAGTTGGCCGGGCCCTGAGCTTCCAAAGGCCTCCTTTGGAATGCACCCAGCGAAAGAATTCATCCCAAGGGGGGTTTTCGAGAGTCGAGACCTCCGCTTCCCCCTCATGACACAGGGTAAGAAGGCCCACCCTCTTGCCTTGTTTGGAAGCCTGATTGCAGAGGGACAGGGGTATGCACTCCCCGTGACATAGCTAACTCTGGGTACGTGCAATTTCAAAAGGAAAACAAAAAAACAAACAATGCACGTGTTGAAAGATAAAATGCAGTTACAATCTGTATCAACATTATGAAATAATAGCTGAAATTTGACTGATTTTTTTACAATCCACAATTATGAGATAAATATGAGACAAATTACTTTCCAGATCACTGGTAAAAGTACTGTCCACTGTGACATCATCTGATCTCACCATGACATCATCTAATCTATACGATTTGCTATTAACAGAAGTGGGGCAGATTCTGAACTTGCTCCAGGTCCAGATGCATAATAAGAAATCGACATATAAGATACAGAAAGTAAGCTTTCTTGCAGCAAGTATGTCATGTGCACATACATCCAAATCTTTATGGGATATTAAGAATCAAGATTAGGATGGCGCATGACAGAGCTGACGTGGAGATGGCGCGGCCTCCCTCGCGCTCCACCTTCCACCCACGGGGGCATTTACATATTGGTCATTATAACGAATGGCACTAAATCGAAAACCACTCTTAGGATGGCACCTGTAGATTTGCCATTCTTATTTGAGAATACATTCCAAATTGCCTTTTTTCTCGTGGGGCACGCCAGTGCACGCCACGACGCATGCCACGTAGGCACCCCTGCACGAAATTCAGTTTGTGCCCCTGCCTACCACTCCTTTCACCTGGACCCGAGACTACCCTCCACCACTGACATGTAGGACCCTCATGTAAGGGTCATCTTCAATCTTAAATCACCTCCATTCTCAAGCATCTCCATGGCCGCTTCCCCTCTCCTGTGGCCGCACGCGCCGTCCCCGTGGCCGGCGTGCCGTCCCAGTGGCCGGTTTGCTGCCTCCCATGGCCGGCGGCCCCCAATCCTTGGTCGGCGCGCCCTCCCAGTGGTCGATCTGCCGCCTATTCCCATGGCCGACGGCCCCCTCTCCATTGTCAGTGGCCCCCAATCCATGGCCGACGTGCCTCCCCGTGCCAGGCGCACCCTCCCCTTCCCGTGGTGGTCGTCCCCTCCCAGGGCTGGTGTTCGTCGGAGGTAAGCCGTCACAGCCCCACGCGGCTGGAGGGCGGGGCATCACGGCCCCCGCGGCTGAAAGCAGGCCATCGTGGCTCCCGAGGTCGCCGAGTGCCCTGGCCAGGCCGCTACCTTCGCCTCCCGTGGCCGGCGCCCTCCCTGGACGGAGGCAGGCCGCCGTGGCAGGGAGTCATGAAGAAAAAAATGAGGGGAGGAAGAAGAAGATAACTTGGGTATTTTGGTCATTTTGCGTTCCAATCTACGTTGGCACGAGTGATTTGGGTGACACATCAGCCAAAATGGACACACTGGGGTGCCACATCAGAAAAAGGACAATTTTGAATGAGTTCTCAATTTTTTTTTTGAAATTAAAGACAGGAGCACTGCCATATCATTTAAGAAGAAGAAGCAATTGTACATCACGAGCCGAAGTGAACGGCACCACACACAAACAACGCACGGGAACAACGCACACAACAAGACACTACACCACCACAATCCGGGAGAAGAGCTAAAAGTAAACCACTGCAACCCGTGTCATCGTCACCAACGTTGTGCCATGCCTGAAGCCGCAACCCGCTACAAGCTCAAGTGGCTACCTGAACTCCACCATAGGTTATCACCAACAAGCCGCACGCACACGATCGTCAATCCCTCTTCTCTGACGTTGCTTCGGCGGATGTCAGTGTTTTAACCCGGCAAACCTACCAAGGGAGTACCTGAGGTAGTAGATTGTGCAGTGGGGGGATTGCCAGACCTGGAATCCAAAGGTAAAGGCAAGGACACGAGACACAAATTTATATAGGTTTGGGCCACCAGAGTAGCGAACCCTACGTCCTGTTTGGAGTATCATATGTGGCGTCCTACGCTTGGGTGTTGTTCCCCGGAGGGGTTGTGAAGTTGTCTCCTCCTAGGTACCCGACTCTCCTTTATATAGTACAGGGGCGGGTGACTAGTCGGTTACAAAGTAGGAGTCATAATAGGATTACATAGTACCAATCCTAGTAAGATTATAGGTGTGAGTCTGTATTCCGTATTCTCCCATGTATGGGTATCTCGGGTGTATGCCCGACAGCAGACCACTCCCGTCGAAGCACCAATGAAACCACCGATCCTGGTCACTCTACGTGGGGGCCTCGCCTGACCCACCACCTCACACTCCTCTGCCAATGACTTGGATACCTGAAACTACTTTGAGAGCCACACCTCCGCCCAGCCATACCGAGTTCTCAAATAAGAAGTGCAAATATGTAGGAGTCATTCTAAGAATGGCTTTCGAGCGAGCGTCATTCACAAGAGAGGTGGGGCGTCAGAACCCGAGGAAAAGTCAGGGGTTGGGGAAGGGTCGGGCGCGGCTGCCTCCTGTTCGTGGGCTCCCAAACGACGCACGGGTCCAGCTCCCGCGTAGGCTTGCAGCCTAGGAAAAACGGTGAGTTCCCCACGGGGATTGGGGTTCCCAAAGGGGCCCTTATGTTTTCAGTTTCTATGGATGAGAGCGATGATTATTCATGTAATTATTTTTGTAACTAGTCTACGTTAAATACTTCTAATAGACCTTGTAAGAGGACTCAAAAATTTCACTCCAACTAAACATGACCTTAGCAGTACAATAGTTTTTACTCAGGTCTCAATCTCGGGATTGTATAAAGTTTCAGCTCAAGGCTGATACAGAACTGGAAGATCTCTTTTCTTAATGTTCTTTCTTCTTCGCTTCTTTTGAATGAGCCGTCACGGGATGATGCTAATTTAATTTAGCAAGTAACGGAAAGGTTCCGCTAATATTGAGTAACTTATTTCCTACTTATTTCGTCTCCCAACATCACTCCGGATCCGTGGCGCAATGGTAGCGCGTCTGACTCCAGATCAGAAGGTTGCGTGTTCGATTCACGTCGGGTTCAAAGCCCCGAACTCAATCCGGATCATTTTTTCCTCTTTTGTTCTTCCTCTTTCCTTTGACCTCTCAGCGGCAGGAGTAATTAAATCCCCTCTGTTTTTTTCTTTTGACCCTCTGTTTCATGCAGGAATATTTTGTTCTTCCGTATTCCGCCCCATTTGCCAGACGGTGCGCCGGGTTTATAACACGACGGGATCCATCGCGCCGGTCGGTCACCGCGCTGAAAGGCTCCTTGCCGAACTCCTGCCGCCGTCGCGACGCAGAGTCCGGTGGTTGTTCCTCCCTGGACACTGACTGGTGCGTGAAACCGAGCTGGCGACTGGCGCGTCGAAAGTCGGCTGGACCGTAGCTAAAACTGTGTGGTACGTGAAACCGAGCGCGACGCGCCGCCGGTGCTTGGGAGAGATCAAACTGAGGGCGTTCGTGCCTGAATACTACCTCCGTTCGAATACTACCTCCATTCTTAAACATATGACACCATTGACTTTTTTCATTCGTTTGACTATTCGTCTTTTCTACAAACTAGTAAAGTGCATGTGCACATGCACGTGATTTAGAAAAAAAGAGCAGCAGACACCCGCTACATATTCACCCAGCATAAACAACATAAATATAGTTTCTCTTTTTTCAACAAATATAAAATGGCAGCCACGTACTAATTCTTCAAATTTTAGTATTTGATATTTTGTTCATCTAAACCGAATCTATCCAATCAGATTCTTTTGATGACTGTCACCTCAAGCACTTCCCGTCAAATTCGTGAAATTAATCCTTTTTTATTCTACAATATCAAGATTGCACTGCCAAACCAAGATCACAGACTTCAACCATGCAACTTGATAAAAATGGAAGTATCCTTCAATATAGATAAATTTTGTTAAATTTTAAACTTTTCTTAGTGACAGAGGTGTGTATGTTTTCTGTGAGAATGTTAGCCACAGTTAACATCGACTACTCTCGCTAGTTGTAACTTGTAAGAACCGACCGGCACCACAACCATGGCTGATCTCTATTGTCTATAGGTGACGACACAAAGAGCCTCGTTTCAATTGAGCTATTTATAAAGTGGAAAATTCACAATTTTTTTTTGATTATCCACTTTTAACAACTCATGTCATTATTTGACCATTGAAGTACGGTACATTAAAGTGTTTGGTGGTATGGATGCTCCTTTACCTGATACATGCTCTAGAGCAGGTAATTCTAGAACCCCAACAATCTCTCCAGCGACATAATGTTCATTATGTGTGTTGGTTTAATTAGCAATCATATACTGGTGAACTTGCTGCAGTAAAAAAATGGATAGGTTTGCAGAGTTTTGTTTCTTTGGGATAACAGTAAATCAATACCACAATAGCACAACTTCAATATTTTTCCAGAGATGTGCCATAAGTAGGCAGGATTGCAAAGGATGGCCTGTTAAAAGGTCTAAGTCAACTCTCAACTGATATTCAGAGATTGTGATACATCTTAAAAAAACATATAACAAGATAAATCATTGGAAATCCAAAGCATTGATTGGCACCCGATCCAACAAGATAAATCATCTCAAAACAAACCCTTTTTCCCAAACGAAATCTCAAACCCCGATTGTTCATAGAATGATAGACCGGACCTGAAGGGAATGCACATCGCATTTAATTGATTGATCAACCAGACCTGTAGGAGGGGAACCAGATGTGCCATAAGTAGGCAGGATTGCAAAGGATGGCCTGTTAAAAGGTCTAAGTCAACTCTCAACTGATATTCGGAGATTGTGATACATCTTAAAAAAACATATAACAAGATAAATCATTGGAAATCCAAAGCATTGATCGGCACCCGATCCAACAAGATAAATCATCTCAAAACAAACCCTTTTTTCTGAACGAAATCTCAAACCCTGATTGTTCATAGAATGATAGACCGGACCTGAAGGGAATGCACATCACATTTAATTGATTGATCAACCAGACCTGTAGGAGGAGAACGCCGCATGGAAGCGATTGTAGAGCATGCTGAGAATGCCGTCATCTCTGTACAGGCTCATGAGCTCCACCTTCTCGCCGCTCTCAAGGTCGTAGCGGAGTAGGAAATGGTCCTTGTCGACAAGAGCCGCCGGGTGCGCCGACGAAGTCCAGTGGCGTCTCGTCACCGCATAGACTTTTGAGGTTATTACGTGTGTATAATACGTTTATTAGATAGTAGTACTTAAGAAATTGCGAGGGTATTCCTGTGGGGGAGAAGAATACCTGCAAGCATTAGCTGATTTTAGGGCTTAAGTAGTACTGTGGATCCCTGAAGAACCTGACAATCCTCTCTGCCTTCTCAATTGCTTGGATGCCTTCGCAATTGCTTCAATGGAGCCAATAGCTTGGGCAAGCTTAGAAATAAATAAAAGAGTAGCATCACTATCAATAAGCACACCACAGTGAACAGTGTAGAGAAGTTATTAAACAGATAATAGGCAATTGGTGTTTACAGTGAATCTGACTACTTAACTACAGTTAAGGCTAATAAATAGATTAGCACAGGAAGCATCAGGGAATAGATCACAATTCAATTTGCAAAACATACCACAGTGAATCTGACTAATTATTCTTGAATAGCTGCATAAAACTGATACTATTTTGCACGCAGAGCTCCGAAATACATTTAAGTACTGATCCGTCCTGAATATCATTAAGATTATAAATGTACGGTGGCTTATCGTTCACACATCATAATGCATGAGTGCAGAACTGCAGATGACATGTGAAATAATGATCATTCTTGAAGCAAATGATGTGTCATGTGAATTCGTATCCAGTTATCCTAGAGAAAGAACTTGCAAAGCACTCAGAACTAATCAGCTACAATTAATACATAAGTAATCAAGAGATCATAGAGTTACAGAAAAAGGAAAATAGTTCAGCACATACCGCATTTGCATCATGACTGTCGATACCAGGAACAGAGGTTAGGACTCGCAAAAATGCATCCACACACTGAACAGCTTGCGCACGCTACAGTGAGAAGTAAGAGAATCATTCAGCTAAACCTAAGACCACAAATAGTACACCCATGTATCTGGGAGCATATCAAATTACCTCATTCCTCATAGTATCTGGGAGCATATCAAATTACCTCATTCCTCATAGTTGTGATAATGTCTTGCTGCTTGCATACTGAAGAAAGAAGATATGCGATCAATGCTAGCTTCCGGTTCAGAAGTTGAACATGAGTTGGGAACTACGGAAAAGAATGCAGATGTTTACCTACACGAGCATGAGCTACCTTTACAATCTTCTCAAATCCCATCTCTGGATCACAAACAGGCACAAATGTAGGACAACCAAGCTCCATGCCATACCTTGAACAAGAACCAGATGGATATAAAGACCAACAAAAAATAAACACTTCACATTTAATATCATATCAGGTGCATACTTGAAATAAGATTGGTTAAATGATTCGTTTTGTTCTCCTGTGGGAACGACAACAACAACATAAAGATGTTGGAACTACCTCTTCAGTGTATTCGCCCTGCAAAGGCATTCCAAGACTGACATCACCATCCCAACAAATGCAATGCATAGCAAACATAACCAGGAGGAATCTCACGGCGTCACCTGCTGAAGACAGCAGCGTCATGTTCAGAATCCCAATTCGTCTCAAAGACAAAAGCAACAGATGATGTGCCCCCATTGTTGAAGATGAAGTCCTCGAATCCGCTCAATAAGTCTTATACATAAAGGCATGCAAGAGAAAATCAACAACATTTCTGAACTTGGGTACTGACCGGAGAAACTGACATAAAGTTGAGGCGGTATGAGTTTGCAGCGAGGAATGTGGCGATGAAGTTGATGAGGTTGCGGTGTTGCTTGTCTCTCCACGAGGTGTCATCATGCATACTCCTCGGCCTGCACTCAGGGTAGTGCCTGCACAATTGAGTTACAAAAATTTCAAGTCGATGGACACAGGCAATAAAACCCAAATAAATATTAAGAGGACCGCTGCTCTAGATAAGCATCCTTGCTCAGCGTTTAGAATTAGAACCACCACTGCATACAGGAGAAGACGTCGCCCCCGCCGTCGGCCCTTCCCACCGGTTGTCGTCTGCCGCCCGCGGCACCTCGCCACCCTCGATCCGCTACCGCCATGGTGCCTACTGCCGTCGCCAGACGCTCTAAACCGTGGACAACCCCGATCCGGAAACCTAACCCAGCCACCACCATGCCTCAATCCGAGAGAGGAATGAGGAGCGGGAGGAGGACGACGACCCACCACCGACCACAAGTTGGACGAGCACGACGAATCATCGGAGGAGAGACGGGATGGATTTAGAGTGGAATCTTTGAATCGAACAATTGCTCAAGCGGAAAAGAGACGACGTCGTACCGATAGGGAAGTCGTGACGGGACGGGACAGGATAGGGAAGCTGTGAATCGATCGAGACACGACTTGAGATTTTGAGAAGAGGTGAGGTGCGGGTACGGCGGGTGGGCCCCTGCGATTATGGGCGGGTGGGTAGCTGACGGACGGGTGAAAAAAATATTATATTTTTGGCAGAAACGCTCTCCAAATTGCGATTTTTCGGTCCTTCCATAGTCCTTCCACCCTATCCACTCCTAAAAACATATGACGGGTGGGTCCGACGTGAGGGGTACGGCGGACCCGATTTGGGTGAGAAAAGTTTTCAATTGTCTTCGCTTCTTATAGTATAGATATTTTAGCAAATTGATAAGCCAACAAGTTAAATCTAAAATACATTGGATAATAGATATAATGATATACATTTTACTTTAGTTAACTAATTTGTTCAATATATATTAGTGTCGGGGACAGCCACGGGGTCCCCTAATGATGGGGGAAATCACCCCTTTTTTCGAAAAATAACGAAAGCGAACGAGCAAACCACACCACGCACGACAGCGGCCCAGGGCAGGGCCCACGACCCAAAAAGCCTCACCGGCCCAACGAACAGTCGACCCCCGGCGCTCCTCGAGCAAACCTCCGACCCGCTCGAGGGCCGGGCGCTGCGCCGCGAATCTTCCGCCTCGCTCGAGGGCCTGACGCCCCCTCGAGCGAGTGCCCGCCTCGCTCGAGGGCTTGACGCCCCTCGAGCGTGTTTACGCCTCGCTCGAGGTCTCCTCTGATCCGCGACACCGTGCCTGCTCCCACGACCGGAGCATTAAATGCTCTGGCGCGTCGCGGGAGCCCGGGTCAAGGGCAAATCCACGCCACGCCGGCCCTCTGACACCGCCTGGGAATCAGATCCCGGCGCTGTTCGGCCAACCCGCACTGTGCAGCCATCCCCGGCGCTGTGCGGGTGCCGAGCGGGATGGCCGATGTCATTCCGTGACACTGTGCCGCCTACTCTCATACCTCCTCCACATCGCGCCCCTCGAAAGAGGACGTCGACACCCTCGAGAGGGGTACGGCCCCCAATTCCCCGCCCGCCTGGGGCGATGCCGTGGCGCAGGGCCAGCGAGGCGCGTCACCTCCGTCACCTCCCGGCGCTGTGGAGCCCTGTTACGATGGGATGCCACCACGGCGGCCCCTGTACGGCACGGGCGCTCCCGCCATCGAAGCCCTCGAAAGAGCATGGATCAACCTCGAAGGGTGTACGGGCAGCGACTTGGTGCGCACACTGACCGGCGCCGCCGTACGAGCGACGTGCGCCGCGTCCCCTCCGCTAGCTGCGGCGCCGCCCGGCCATCCCGGGCGCTGTGCGACTCGCCCAGGGTCCGTGCGATCAGCACCAGCGCTGTGCGGACATCCCTGACCCTGTGGCACCATCCCGAGCGCTATGCTGTCATCCCCAGCGCTGTGGAGCCATCCCTGGTGCTGTGCGACCATGCTTCGATGGGACGCCGCCGTGCCGGCCCCTGTACAGCGCCGGGTGCCCTCGTCAGCAAGACCCTCGAACGGGTGCACGAACGGCAGTCAGACGTGCACGCCGAGCAAGCTACCCTCGAAGCTTTTCCCAGACCAGCATATAGCCACCACGACACTGGCAAGTGTTGAGACGTCAGGACGCCATCAAATCGCAAACACTGTGTGCCAGTACCACGATACTGTGTAAAACCCCGAGCGGCACGTTTGTAAGCCGCCTCCCCTTGGTCTATAAAAGGAGGAGGCGGTCGCCCGGCCGCCGGGGGGACGAGATCATCGCTTCACACTCACTCTCACTCGCATACTCGTTCCCATCGATATTGGAACTTTGCCTCAATCACTTAGCAGGGACTTGGAGGCCTCTCCTCCTCTCCCGCCTTGCTTGTAGCCCCCCTCTACAGGCACCACCGGTGCGAGTCAATACAGCGCGCACGCGCCAATCTGCTGGACGTACGACCCCGCGGTCGGAACCAGGATAAACTCGTGTCCCCTGTGTTGTCATTTGCACCGACCATCGAGAAGCTGATCACAGCGTAACTCACTAGTTAGTGTCGGGACTAATCCTAACACCGACAATTAGTGATCAAAGTTGGAGTAAAAAGTCAACGATGTCATATATTTAAGAACGGAGGGAGTAGAAAACAGCGACGAGCCCTTGAGGAGTGCGCCGCGCGGCTGATTGTTGTGCTTGGGATTAATATACTAGAACAATCAGGCGCATGATGCGCGCCATATCACAATGTAACAATAAAATGAATGTGCATGGCCTAGAAATAAGTTTGCATACATCAATTAAAATGATGGAATTTGTCCTCAATTTCTCAAGTATCAAATTACAATTGCATGAGCAACTAATTTGATTGATTAAACAACAGCTGAACCATGTCACGCGTGTGCAATGGCAACAAGAATTTATATACAATCACAGGCACACCCATTTATTCGAATCGTAGATAAGAACTTAGCACTGTTATAATCATTAAAAGACATGTAGGAAATCAAAAGAGAAAAGATAAAACAAATATCAGCTAAGAAAGGGCAACAAATAAAAAGAGGACCTACACACTAACTCAAGCCATCATTTTAGCACATTATAAGGTCTGCTCTAGCTACTCCCCCACAGCATCACCATCCAACCTTCACAACCTGCAAATTCTAGAAACAATTAAAACAAATAACAATTAAACCATCCATTGTTTGCAACCTGAAGTGCAAGCACAAGTTGAGATATCTACTCTTTATTGTGTTTCTAATTAACTGTTGGGGTCTTATTTATGACATCACAACCTAAAGCTGAAACATCCAGTATTCCACAACTAAAGTTGATTCAAAAGCCAGATCAAATGGAAGTGTTAATAACATGCAGCATATAATGTGAACCGCATTATTGTTTTTGTTTCTGGACACAACAATCCTTAGTTGCTAAAAAAGTGTTTTACAAACGACTGTCCCTAGACCATGTAACATAATTCCAATATAACATACTACTTGATTCACATTTAGCAGCTAAAATATGAAAAATACTTACCAATGACCTTAAGAGGGTGCTCTTGGTGCTGATTTCTCAGCCATCACAACACGATTTTATAGCCTCTCATGTCATAATCTGGAACATGAGCAGAATAGCTGCATTAAAAATAGAACTGGACTAATGCATCTCCTTTGGCTTTTCCATATTCATCAGTGAACATCACAAACTGAACTGGACTAAGGCAAGCATCTCCTTTGGCTTTTCCATATTCATCATTCCGTATCCTATATCATTTGTTTAAACTAAGACAAACTGTTTCTTGACTAAGGCAAAAATTTCCAAAAAGGACTAAGCCAAACATAATTATTTTGTACAGTTTTTATCTATAGAATGTTTGAAAAATGATGCGGGGTACTCCAGGACCTCTACAGCAAATATACCAACAAGGATCTGTCAGTTCTGGTGGACAGTGAAAACTAAACACATTCAAACGAAAGCGGATCAGTTATCTGTTGCTTACTTACATAGACAAAAAAAAACTTCCACCGTAGTATTACAGGTGGTTCTATATGTCTCAGCCACAGCCACTTAGAACACACTGCTTAGCTTCCCCATATATGGTGCTCTTGATGTACTGAAAAAATAAACATCAAAGCACAAGTCAACTTAAGAAACATGGGTCGAGTATATGTAAAGAGGCGAGGTGAGGTGCAATAAGAAATCATATCCACCGGAAATTCTTTAGCAAACATTTTGACAATTCGCAGAGCATTGTGTTCTTCTATACATTTTATAAAATTTCTAAAACACTCAGCTGAAACAAACAAACATGCCCTTTCTTGCCATCCACCATCGCAAAAAGCTTCAGGCGCGCTGGTGCTCCAATCCCACACCAACATGAGGAAGGGCAGTGACCAAACATAGCATTTTGGTGGAGAGAAGCAGAAGCAAACTGAGAACCCACCGTGCTTCAGATAGCAAGGTAGAAGTAAATTGGGAAGCCATGGTTCCACAGGGACTCCTCCTTGAGGCGCTTCACCTTGCGCCGTTGTGTCTTGAGCTGCTGTCGGAGTGACTCCGCCTCGGGCGAGTCCCCGTCTTGACACAAACACAATACAAAGGTAGTTGTATAATAAATCCTACACTGAAACTTTCTGAAAATTGTATAATGAATCCCCTTCACTGTCTTCCAATACCATAGCCCATCTATGGAGCCAATTGAAATATCATTATTATATAAACTGAATGTTATAACTCACTTGCAAGTTGCAATGTCTCCTTTCTAAGCTCATCACGCACCTGAACACTAAGAAAGAACACCAGGTCAGAAGATATACATGATCCCTCAGGAATTTCTTTTGTGGGTACGCCAGATATAAGGCATTGAGATAAAACAATCACAGATAAACAACAGTCAACACCACAGTATAAATATTTGCAAAACCACCACAAACACATGGATGAGGGGGCAGTGGAAAAACACAGTTAGCACAGGTGAAGCATCTAGGGGATACACTGTAAAGCTTAAATGATGAAAGAAAAAGAGCACAACAGTCTGCACTTTGCAACTCCGACAAGTTAAGATCAGGAAGATTTGAAAACTATTTTCTATACACTGTAGAGTGGACAGCCAATACAAACGTGGATAATCACTCTTAGGAACCACTCATAGTTATAAAGACCATAGCTCGATGAGCACTCTGACTGATACATTATATGAAACAAATCCTGGTGCTCTCTAAAATGCACATAAGCCAACATCAATCCCAGTCCCAACCAAACGCTAATCTAACCCACGGCTCCTCTTTCTGCAGCCCAACATGTTAATTGAGTTATCAAAACATACCTTTGCACCGCATCAGATTCATAACAAGCAGCACGAGAATATAGAAGAAACGAACCAAGTACGAAAAGGCACACCTCCTTCCTGGCGAGGTTCAAGATCCTCCAGGTCATGTTCTCCAACCGTGTGCTCTTCTCCTGCGGGCTCTGCATCGCGTTCACCTGCGCCCAACCCACTACGTGCACACGCTGTCACACACAGCACACAGATATATTAGCACATCCCGCGGATCACCAGCGAAGGGAAAACGGCAGCGAGCAGGGTTGACACAGATTTAGAGTGCATTACGCTCGCCCTCCGCCGTAGCGCAGGCTTGGGGAAGGAGGAGCGGTCTCGTAGCTGGCGGTCTCGTCGTAGCCGGTGATGACCTCCTCGTCGAAGTAGCGGGCGAGGGAAGATGTGGCCGCGCTCGCCTCCTCGCCACCAGCCACCGTGACGCACCTCCTTGGCCTTACATGCCCGTCGCTCCAGGACGCAACGGCCTGTGCTGGAGGAGGGGGCAGCGCGGTTGAGCTCCGGGGCAGAGCCGGACGGAGGCAAGGGGGCACCTCTGCCCCCCGCGCTGGATCTGGATCCCGTGGGAGCGAGCGGGGCGGCAGATAGAAGGGGGCGGTGGTGGCGGGGAGAGCGGTGGAGGCATGAGGAGAGGGAGAAGGGGGTGGGGAGGCGGCGGTGTGGCGGAGAGCAAGAGACCAGGGAGAGGAAGGGCGGCGGCGGGGAGGAGAAGAGAGGGAGAGAGTGGGCGGCGGGGAGATGTGAGTGGAAAGCTAGGGTTTCGGGCTGGGTGCGGATGGGGGTTGGCTGGTTGGGGTGGTGGGAGGGGGTGTCCCGTGCGCTCGGTCCAGGGCAGAAGCAGTCACGGAATCATCTAGGCAGCCTGATCTACCATGAACCAAGCTCACGCAGCGTGGAGGAGCACCTCAACCGCCAGGCTCTTGCGCGATGGAGGCGCGCGCGGCCTCTGCCGAGGGCGACGTGGCGAGCAGGCAAAGGGCCACCGATGCCTCAATTGCTGAGGAGCCGAGAATGGGGTTGAGCCTTTCGTATCTCCGATAAGATACTACTAATTTGTTTTCAGATCGCTCGAGAAAAATCATTCTCTTTATAATTTTCGTAAGCCATATTTTTCAATTAGGAAAAATTGCAGCATTGTTGCATGCAGTTGCAGAATGCAGCAGAGAGACATGCATTGCGTTGTTTGGTTGGAGTGAAATTTTTTTCTCATCTCTTTGACCACTAATTAACGGTATTAAACATAATCAGTTTTCAAAACTAACTTCACAACCCCTTTAAAATCGCGAGACGAATCGAATGAGGTCTTTGAACGCATGATTAAAGGATGATTACTGTAGCAAATCATGGATTACTAATACTCATTTGATTCGTCGCACAAATTTACACTTATATGTGAAAAGTTTTTGCAAATAGATTTCATTTAGTACTTCGTACATACAAAATCCTTTAGGATGAAATTTTTTCCCTCCCCTAACGAACACTGTGCTCCATGAGGAACCAAATCCTCTGCAGTACTTAGAGGGACTCACTGTCACTTACATGTGGGTCCGGTCCCACATGTCAGTGAGAGTAGTCCCTCTGCAGTACTTAAGCTTACAGGTGGGGCGGGTTGCGGCTGCTCGCAAACCCACAAAGCTTGCCACTATATAAATCTGGCGGGTTTGTGGCCGGCCACTAATTTAACCTTGCCGCTGGGCTTTTCTTCGTGGACGTGGTGGTCAACCCGCAAAACTCCGCATTGCACGCAAGCGCCATGCACCAGCTTCGGGAAGAGGAAGTGCCAGCGAGCGGCGAGCAGAGGAGGACAGGGCAGAGAACTGCTGCGTGGCAAGCCGGCGAAGAAGACGTCGACCTCCGCGAGCCGCTGCCCCGGCGTGGCCACCTGCACGGGGTGCGACATGACGTCCCCGAGCTTCGCCGCCGGGCTCATCTGCCGACCAACACCAATCACATCGTGTCCAGTAAGGGGAGAGGAGGGATGACAAACCTCGCCGGCGGTGGTGATCTGGGACTCGAGGTAAGCGTGGAGGTCGTCCAGCACGGCAGGCGCAACCACCGCTGCGCCCTGCCTCGCGTGGCCGCGAGCGGCGCGCAGGACGGTTGGCACTGGCCGCGCACGCCGAGCCACTGCCACGGTGGTCGCGGCCCGCGGACGGCGGCGGGACGGGGAGGACAGCGGCGGCCTTGACGGTGGACGCGGGAACGAAAGCTGAGGACGCCATGGATGCAGCGAGGAAGGTGACCTGCCGTTTGCGACTTGTTGGCGCGGGCGCCGACCACGACGAGGCTTGCCCTGCAAGGGCGTCGCCGTCGAGTGAGCGAGCTCCGGCGCGAGAGCGGCAGCACCTCAGCAGGGGATGCGCTCTGGGAGGCTGCAGGGACGCGAAGGAGTGCGGCGACGGAAGCAGTACGGCGGCGCGGCGCTGGAGACAGGGTTGGCGAGTCTTTGTGGGCTTTTGCGGGTTTCTACTCTTGTCCAGTGAACATGACGACGCGGACGACAGTACACCGCAATAATTTTGCCGCTGCGTCGCATGAGTCGCAATGACCGATTTTGCAGGGCGGGTTTGCGGGCTCGTATAAGAACCCGCCCCGCCTGCAAGGTTAGCAGTACTGCAGACAAGACTCATCCCCTGCATGAAGAAGAATCCACCGTCTCTGACGTGGGCCGCCGCCGCGGTCAAAGTCCGTGCCGATCCAATCCACTCGACAGGCCCGATCCGAGGAAGGCAGACCCACGTGACAGGGAAACGCCGCCCCCCCTCTGCCCTTCCTTCTTTTTTCTCCTCTCCCGTTTCTCTCGTCAGTTTCCTCCGCTCGCCCCGCCCCGCTGTTCCCGCTTCTTACAACCCCCCGGTCGCCCCGGGTCGGCCTCACCCCACTCCACCGCCGCCGCTCCGCTCCGCTCGCCCCCATTTCCTCCCTCCCTTCACCTCCTCCGTCCCAGTCAAACCCGCCTTGGGAGGGCACGGATTTCGGCTCCTCGGTTTGGACCCTCGCGCGCGTACGCCCTCGCTTCCTTGTTCCTCCCTCCTCTCTCCCTTCGCTTCCCTCTCGATTAATCTCTGCTTTGTTTTTTTTTTGTACTCTGATTTTGTTTTGGCCCGTATGTTCAATCGTGCAGGTCAAGGATTCACGGCGGGTTCGGAACTTCAGATTGGTGCCCGTTGCTCCGGCGTTCTTCGGCAGGTTGGTGTGTTTGAATTTATTTTTTGGGGGGAATTCGGGCGCGTTTGCTACCGTTTATTTTTCGGTGGATTGCTGCGGATGTGGTTTAGTTGGGGATTGCCCGTGCTCTCGGTGTTTACCGGTGGCGGGATCTTGTGTTTCGCGTTTGTGCGTGAGGCGACGGTTGTGGCGGCGAACTGGGATGTGACGGTGCGCGGTTGGTTACGGCCTGCTGATCTGGGGGTTTTGTTGACTGTAAACGCTGGGGATTTGGCCGAGTCCAAGCGTGGCGTTTGCGGGAGGAATGTTTCGCGGGAGATGCGGCTTGTTTTGGTAGTTAGAGCCTCGTGTTTGTGCATGGAGCTGGGTGATTTGCCCAGTGTGTGGCGGCGTCTGTCCTAGCCTGTAAATGTGTTCCAGACTTCCAGTCCGGGAGCATATGCATCATCCATCAATGTGTGCCACGGTGTTTGTTGTTTGCAGTCAAGGATATGAGATTAATTCTTGTCCTGTTTCCTTTTTGTGAATTGGGTTGAATGCCTTAAGGAGAGTGTTTAGTGCTAGATTGTGATGTAGTACTAGTGTTTAGTTCGATGGAGATCTTTGCCACCAATGGATGGTCGTTTAGTTACAGAATTGATGTTGGATAATTTTGAGTTTGTTCCAAAGACCGTGTTTTTCCCCTTTCCGTTTGTGGTACTCTCGTGTGTAATAAAAAACAGCTATATGCATAGTTTTATGCAGAGGCTGGAATATTGAAATATATTCCCTTTTCTAAAAAGTACTAGTGGTTGGCCTGATTGATGTGGATGTGACATGTTCGATAGTTAACATTTTTGGTGCATTTTCCCGTGTAATTGCTGCTGTGCAATTGAACGATGTGATATCAGAGTGGTCCTCCTATTTGTGATAAGGATGTGTTTTTGAAAACGTGCGGGGGGGGGGGGGGGGGCTAATATGCATCATTTAATTTTCCAAAATGATCGAGATCTGTAGTTTGTTTGTGTTACTATAACTGTTGAAATTTCTCTTGCATACTCATGTGAGTTGCTGATTGGCACTAGACACTAACCGCATGCAGTGCAAAATTGAATGGGGGCTAAATTAGGAAGAATGGTTTGTCATCTATGCGGGGTTATCTTGTATTCCATTTATTTAGATACATGCGAGGTACAGGCTTACATGCTTGCATCCCTAATTGCATACGATTTCTGGATAACATGTGCATCGGTCATTTGCATCACTCACCTTGATATTCTGCCATATTTGACAGTCTACTGCATGTCTTGTTTATTACACAGGCTTCCTACTGAAGGCTATTTTGCATCATGGAGAGTACATACAAGGATGAGAAAAATCTTACTGCAACCAAAGAGTGTACTAAACCTGAAGAAAATTGTGGAGATGCAGGGGATTTGTCAAGGAAAACAGAAAAATTAAATGTGGAAGAAGCAACAAATTCTTCGAATGTGGATTTGAGTGAGGAGTTAGAAGCACAGATTCAAGAGGAAGATAATAATTCAGAAAAGGACTTAAATGGACAACTAAATGAAAGCACAAGTACAGATGCCATGGAACCTGTAGATTCAAACCAGATCACAAAAGAGATTCTTGCTGAAGACAAATCTGAAGAGCCAGTGTTTGATGGAACCGAGGTTCCTGAAATGGAAGAAATGAGGCGTTCATCCAATCAGTCTGTGGAACTTGACTCAGAGGCTCAAGGGTCTGCACTCAATGAGCGAGCTGTTGCAATCAAGAATTTTGTTAAAGAAAAGGGTGCCATTGCAGTTTCAACATTTATGCGTCGCCTTTCTGGCAAAAAGGATGAAAATGAGTTCAAGGTTGAAGCTGACAAGAGTGATGGTTCAGAATGCATCGATAGCGAGAAAACTGGGTCTGATGCTGAACCTAAACCTAAAGAGGTGCAGCAGAAAACTGACGAAAGGACTACTTGGAATCCACTAAACTTGATTAAAATTGGACGAGATTTTGATACTTTTATAACTGGGGAAGCAGTGCATGAAGAGTTGGAGCAACCAACTGTAAAGGGTAGGATTATAATATACACTAAACTGGGGTGTGAAGATTGCAAAATGGTTCGTCTTTTCTTGCTTCAGAAAAGGCTCAAGTATGTTGAGATCAACATTGACATCTTCCCCGGTAGAAAGTTGGAATTGGAGAAGAATACTGGGTCATTCACTGTACCAAAAATTTATTTCAATGACCTCCTGATCGGAGGATTAATTGAGTTGAAGAAAATGGAAGATTCTGGCATACTTGATGAGCATATCAGTGTTCTTTTCCAAGAAGAACCCTCATCTTCTGCTCCCTTACCTCCCTTACCTGGAGAAGATGATGAATCTGGAAGTGGGAAGATGGATGAGTTGGCAGCCATTGTCAGAAAAATGAGAGAGTCGGTCACTCCTAAGGATAGATTTTATAAGATGAGAAGATTTAGTAATTGCTTTCTTGGTAGCGAAGCTGTGGATTTCTTGTCAGAAGATCAATATTTGGAGAGAGATGAGGTAAAGTATCTTTGATTCACACCAAAATTACTCTTTTCTTTATGAGATGTTACACCTTGCAACATGGACTTTGAATAACATCATTGTTGATTTCTCTAATTCTTTGTAGTGACTTTAATTTAGCTATAGATGGCAAAATCGCACGTTTCGTATCATTACGTTGTGAAAGGATTTTTCATTTAATTTAATTAATACGTTTTGTTTTGTACTGAAAATGTAGGCAGTGGAATTTGGAAGGAAGCTTGCAAGCAAATACTTCTTTCGTCATGTTCTAGAGTAAGTTTGAAATTGGCATGCAATATTCTTTGCATTTATATTGTATCATTTTGTATTGGATGACAAATCGGAGATTATTGATATCAACTTCTGTCACTGCAGTGAGAATGTCTTTGAAGATGGAAATCACATGTATCGTTTCCTGGATCATGATCCTGTAGTTATGACTCAGTGCTACAACATCCCTAGGGGCATTATTGATGTTGCACCAAAACCTATTGCTGGAGTGGCATCAAGGTTGAGATTGTTATCTTATGCCATTTTTGAGGCTTATGTATCTGTGGATGGTAGACATGTTGACTACAGAAGTATCCAGGGCTGTGAGGAATTTAAAAGGTCAGTGCTTAGCTGTATATACTTGATCAAGATGCAAAAATCATATTTTATAGAATAGTCTATGTATTGTTTGTCTCCATATACTACAACAGTTGGTTGTTATTGCCATTTTTGGCAGATTTTGGGTTGATACAGATGTTTAAGTTTGTAATATAATGGATAGATCTTGATATATTTATTGGGCTTGCTCTTTATTTTATACTGTTTGTCTCTATTAATAGCATTTTCTTTCAAACACACTAACACAACTGGAAATGCATCTATTGCCGACCCGAGACTTTTAATCAAATGGCTGACAGAGACCAGTTATTTTATTTCCTATAACCCTCATCTCGACGCATTTTCCTGGTCGACAATTGTTGGACAGTGATTACATTCTACTATCAGCAAATTATCCTTTTAGGCCTAATTATCTTCGGGCATTAGCGCAAATTAATGCTTGATTAGTATCACAAGCCACCTGCATAGAACCTCTCGGCGAATGTTGCAAATACTGTAGTGTGATAACATTTTGTTTTGTTTGGGGTGCCCTACTGTGATGATGGGTGCATTATACCTTTTCTCTCTCTCTCTCTCTCTCTCTCTCAAATATGCAGGATATCTGTGTATCATTGCATTAAGACAGGAGATTGTATTAACTCTCATTTCTCCTACATAGGTATATTAGAACAATCGAGGAGCTCCAAAGGGTGGAAATTGATGACTTATCACGTGAAGAAAAGCTAGCTTTCTTCATAAATCTCTACAATATGATGGCTATTCATGCATTAGTGACATGTGGCCATCCTGCTGGACCACTGGACAGGAAAAAGTTTTTTGGAGATTTCAAGTATGTCATTGGTGGATGTTCTTATTCACTTTCAGCTATCCAAAACGGCATTCTACGTGGCAACCAAAGGCCACCATACAACATTGCCAAACCTTTCGGACAGAAAGACAGAAGATCTAAGGTGAACAAATCAGATCCCAGTGAAAATGTGAAAACATATTTATCTGTTTACAACTACTTGCTTTTTCCTCAAATGCCCCAATAGTGCCTGGAATCCTCGTTGTGCTTGTGTATGTATTTGTGTCGTATACTTTTGTTCTACCAAGCAGCTCTTATGTCTAGTTGTCTTTCCTGGCCACCAAAATAGATGTTCGGTTCTTTTTAAGACTGGATGTATGTGCAACCTGCACTTTTCCTAGGTAGGGAGTATGTGATTTGCATGAAGATTAAAAAACGTCATCTTCTTTTGAAAACAAAGAACCTCTCTTTTCTCGCAAAGATAGATCTCTTTCAGTTTCATGTGATTTAACACCGAATGAAACATTCATCAATACACTGCTGATTGAGAATGTTATGCTGGTGCGACGTAGTGCTGGTATTGTATTTGTTGGGTTTTTTTTCTTGTAGAAGATTGAAATATGTACTGTTGAGTAGAGTTTCTAGTAGCAGATTACTGGAGAAAGAAGAAATATATATGGCCCATCAGACGACCATTGTATATTTAGTATATTCCTTTGTTTTCTGAAAAGTCAGATATAAGTTCAGCAGATGTTATAAACAAAAAGATTAGGTATCCAATATACTTGCCAAAGTAAAACATATTGTTATAGAAGTTGTCTGCTGCATGCTCCCACAATTGAAGTTGCTGTATCAGAGGCGGGAAGGTTTGCCCACTTGCCAAAAACAGCCACTACATATCCACAGCTCTTTTTACGTTATAGCAGAAATAGGCTGTTACAGCATTTTATAAGCACCCTTTTGTTCTTTAACTAACTAATTACTGAGTCCAACATATGCCACCCAGGAGTTAACTAGATTTGTGATGAGAATACGCTTTCATTTACCTTTCCCTGTAACTGCAGGTGGCCCTTCCATACCATGAACCTCTTGTTCACTTTGCTTTGGTATGTGGCACCAAATCTGGACCTGCACTTAGGTGTTACTCGCCAGGCGATATTGACAAAGAATTAATGGTAGCCGCACGTGATTTCCTAAGGAATGGAGGACTGATTGTTGACCCTGATGCCAAAGTAGCATCTGCAAGCAAGATTTTAAAATGGTAAGAAGATGTTATTCTTGCTTTACTCTGTCTTCTAAAATTTTACTGCTTTCTCTTGGTAGTGTGCATATCAAAAACTGTTAAATCAAAATGATCATGTGTTTATCAGTGCTACTCTTGGAAAATCCAGTGCTTTGATATATGCAACTTTATCGTTAACGCAATATACAGAGGAGGGTACTTCAGATACGAGGACGACTCTGCCATTCCAGAAGTATAAGCAAAGGATGGATTTTATTAGAGTTCAAAGTCTTCTACTTATGAGAGTGCAAGTACCTATTGAAATAAAGGATGACCGAATTTATGATCGAGATCTTGATAGGATATAGTGAATGCATTAATGATCACTTTCTCAGCTCAATCTCATCTTCTACATGATTTTCAGGTATAGCACAGATTTTGGCAAGAATGAGACGGAAGTACTGAAGCACGCCGCAAACTACCTTGAGCCTGCACAGTCAGAGCAGCTCTTGGAACTTCTCGCGAGCACTCAACTGAAAGTCGCGTACCAACCCTACGACTGGAGCATAAACATTTAGGCGCAGCGTTTCAGTTACATTTTCATACATGTTACAGAGTCCCGTGGATCCATGCCGCTTATGCACACAGAGTTCTTATATTGCGACGAAATGGATGACCTAATGTATGCATTCGTTGACCGCAGCATGTGCTCTCCTTCTCGGCGCAACACCGTCTCCTTTACGCGCAAACCCCTCTCGAGGCAGCACCGTCTCTTAATTACATCTATTTTACTTAGGTAGTGAGTATCCCTTCCGTTCTAAATTATCGATATCATATCTGGATGTATTATAAAAATTATGAATATTGAAATATACCAAAACGATCTAAAATTTGAAACGAAGTAGCATACACCTTTACGTTTTCATTTTTCATTCTCTTAATGGCATCTATTTTACTCGGATAGCATACACCTTAATCAATGTGACTCTTTGTCTTAATAACATCTATTTTTACTTGGGTAGCATACACTTTAAACCCTAAAACCTTAGCGAGACTAGATGCTTAAACGTAGTAAGACTAACTACACGGAGAAAATTATACGCCAGGAAAATTAAGACTAATTATTCGGGCAATTACATGAGAAAATTGCATAGCCTAACCAGACGGGCTGGAAAAAAATTCAAAACCACTGCCTTCCTCTCCACGACTCCACTTCACAAATATTACCGGTCTTTTTTTTTCACTTTCATTAGTCCCATGCCAAACCCCAACATTCCTCTCCACTTCTCGACAAGAATTAACAGTCACTTTTTTCTATTACAAAACACATATACGTGACCGAGCTTGATGCAAATGAAAAAGAACGTCTTGAATCTCTTGACAGGTACTATGCAGACACTCACTTTTGGTATCACTACGTCTACACAATACACAAAAGCAAACATCCAATTTTCTAGACTCCTGCACACTCGTTTTACAATTTTTGTCAGGGCTCCTCGTGAAATGTCCTCCCTGCACACTCAGTGGTAATGACATCTCTAGGCTTAGGCTGTGAAGAATAGATGCACGAATCAATTGTCAAAATGAACTTGTGATGCCTGTGGACACGGCACCAATATACACATTGGTATTGCACAGACGTCACAATATCGTACATCCACATCTGTTCTGCTTCGGAGAGTTTGACTGTTGCTTCTCTGAAAAAGGAAGAGAACATGTTATGGAACTTTTTAGCAGAACTATTTCAAAACATATGGCATGGAACTAATACACAATAATGCACTTATACAATGCATGCCAATGAGGTTGCCCTTGTGACGGAACACGAAACAATGACAAAATTAAATAGGTGAAGCACAGGGTAAAACAAATGAGTCAACACTGCACTTCCAGTACAAGACCGATTAGCAGATAGTGCAAATGTGTAACATGCACTCTTATACTGGACCAAAAAAACAAATAACAGAAAAGGGGCTCAAACACATGGTAACATTGTAAGCTATACGACTGATCAACATACAGTTTAGTCAAACTTCTGTTATGCCTAACCATCAACCCAGCACCAGACCAGCTCAGCTTTGACTATAGTTACTATGCAAGTTTGTGACCACGAGCCTGTTCTGATCAATAAAAGCAGTACATACAAAAATCCTGCTACAAAACTTCATATCACAGCCACAGAGCAATGCAACAATACATTCATGATAATGGTGAACAATGTGCACTCAAATAAATAAAATAAATACTTCATTCATTCTTTTTGAGGGGTGAAAATTTGAGGTTGCAGTGCATTTAACAAATTGTTTCTGAATGATGACAATCAATATTTCAATTCCATAGACAATAAATTTTCAAGCCTTAAGAGCAATCGGGTGAGATTATCAACCACATTAGCATTGAGCAAACAAGAGGAAAAGTAAGCATACCACTTTTATTTGATTGGGGAGGCCGCACAACAACATGCATCGTAATCACACTTCCAGGAACTTCTCCAACTGGGACTCGTGACTCGGCAAGAGTTTTGCTATTCTCCAGTATCCTTCCAGCATTGATGAGCTTCACATCATTGACAGTTTTAGGAACTATTTCTTTATCTGTTGACATACATGAAAAGTAGCACTATCAACAGAGAGACAACATTACTTCACAAAGGTTCTGGAGGACTGAAATGTGCCCGAAACTATGTAAAACATTAATATTTGAAAATACTAATGACAGACAATATGAGGTGAGCAAAAGAAGGGTAATTCCCATTTACGGGTAGCTTGTCAGTCATCACAAGGAAAGCCCTGAAGTATGGTCCCTTGTGTTACCCTAAATTGCATCATCCACAAAACATGCTCGGATGCTTGATTCATAACAGAAATGGTTCTTTCCTTATTACTGTGAAACCTGTCATTAATCATCACTCTAAGCTAATAAGTTCTGGAGCTCTATGCTACCTCTGAATTTCTTTCCCAGTCGCACCCATTTAAAATGTTTCAGACAAAATAAACAAGGCCCCAGTTGCACAAAATCAACGAGCTAGTATTTACTTGTGGGATTGCCAGACAGATATAGCAGAAAATGATGACATGTGGTCCTGTTCCATGCAGATGCTCAGTCGCACTCCACATTTGCAGTTACAAGCTTAATACAGACATATCTGTCTGCATAACCAGAAATCATTCTGATGACTCACTCGAGCGAATGGAACCCTTGGTTACTGAGAGCTCAGAGAGAACCACCAAACAACTGATCATCATCAATAGGCACGACATGATAATAAAGGCAGGCAATCTCACTGAGCCACACAATCTCTGGAAATGGTCCTGCCATCACATGTTTGCAGAGAGCCTCAGCATGGCCCTTAAAGATACAGAGATCAAAATTCTAAAAGTAAACTCAGAGGTCTAGCAAGTAGCAAAATGACAAAATCCAACCAGGATATATAGCACGAAAAACAAAAAATCATATGTCATCCCTTTATACAAGAAAGTGAAACCCAGACATGTATACCCTGATGTGATATCCATCCATATCATATATCAAGTAAGTACGAGGCCAGAACTTCTACATTTAAACCCTGATATGGTAGTATTTGCTGCTACAGGTAAGAAGGCATGACTAACACACCATCACTTGGACGGTCAGAACAACCAACTACCACGCGAACAGAACAAACAGCACTCCTGAACCCATCCTAGAACCATCAAGCAATCCACGCAGCAACATGATCAATCAATATCGGGGTTACAAGCACATCGCAGCACGAAACGGCCCAACTCCTAAATCCCAACCCAACAGTCTGCGCGACATGGGGGACTTCTTGTTTTTGGATCAAGAAACGGGCAAATGCAGGGCAGCCGAACAAGCAAGCTCCCGAGTCCCGGAACAGGAGGCATCAAGCCATCAACAAACCAGAGCAGAGCTGTATATATATACGCTACGCAACAGCGCACGCCGCACGGAGAGGGAGAAGAGAGGAAGAGAAAGAGAGAGGGTCTCCTCACCCTGCGGCCACCGGGAGAGGACGAACTCCTTGAGCGCGGCGACGGTGGTGTTGGGGTCGTACTTGCTGGGCCCGATGTCGGTGCCGTCGAAGAGCCGGAACTTCACCTCAATCGGCTCCTTCCCGCCGGCCATCTCCCCCGGCGCCGGATCGCGGGTACCGCCTAACCAACCCCACCAACCCCTCCTCCTCCTGCTGCTGCTAAGATCCCCCAACAGGCTACAGGAACAACCACCGCGGCAGGAGCAGGGAATCGGCAGAGGGAAGAAACCAGGGGAGGAGGAAAAAGGCTGCCGGAAATCCGCGCAGGAAGGGCAAGCACCGATGCGGATCCCGCGGAGGATCCGATCTTCTGCCGCGAGGATTTAGAATTGCTTCGTGGGGGGCAAAGCGAGGAGGAGACGGGCGTCTCGAGGCGGAGGAGGAGAGAAAGGGGCAGTGGGATTCGTCGGCGTTTTGGCAGATACACCCTCCGTGATCTCGATATTTATGACTATTCGCTGCAGGGATTCGAGTAGGAAGCTGCCGTCTGCCTGTATCCGACTGGGACTCGGGAGATGACTCATTCAGCACGTGGACCACTAGTGTTTGCTCGAGAGTTAAGATTTTTTTATATATATAAAGCAAGAGCACTATCAAACCAACCATATAGGAAGATGAAATAATTGTACATAAACATAACGTGTCGAAGGAAACACCACCACACTAACAACACACAAGACACTACACCACCACAAACTGGGAGAGGAGGCAAAAGAAACCACACGTGAATTGCGTCGTCTTCGTTAATGTTGTGCCACGGCGGATGTTGCGGCCTACTGCAAACTTGGGCAGCATCTCAAACCGAACTCCTCCACCATGGGACCGCCCCCTCAAGCCGCACACACACAATCGGTGATCCTCTGTCCCATGAGAAGAAGGATGATATGTGGTGCATTGATGATATCATACAAGATTTCGAGTAATTGTCTCCATACCATACAACATTTTGAGTCCGAAAACTTTACCGATGAAACAAAATCCAATGACTCGGCTTTGTCACCTACCTCTTTACCTTCCTCGTATTTGTGAAACCCTTTGTTCCCATCCATTGGTTAGCAAGCTAAAAAAGAAGTTTATGAGGCCTTCATTGTACTGTTATTCTCCTCTTATCGTCGATGAGTCGAACAGGGCAACCTCTATCAATAGCAACATACTACCTCCGTTCTTAAATATATAACACTATTGATTTTTTTTCATTCGTTTGACTATTCGTCTTTTTTGCAAATATTTTTGTAAATTGATAAAATTATATGTTGACTCTAAAGTACAGCTGATAATAGACATAATGATATATATTTTACTTTAGTTAACTAACTTGTTCAATGTATATTAGCGGTCAAAGTTGAAATAAAAATCAACATCGTCATGTATTTAAGAACGGAGGGAGTAGCATCCTATTTTCATTTTTTTCAGCGAATGAAACACATGAGATGGAAGATGGCTCAGGTTTAGTTTAGTGGCGAACCACTAGGCGCTAAATTTCCTCACCTCGCTGTTTTATCCTGGTTATATGATGCACGGTTCGTTTCACTGGCAAGTGGGGCACTTGTGTCATTGGGTGCTCAGGGCGGCTGGCTCGCTGGGAAAGGAATTTGTAAGGATGGCCCACGCGTCAGCGATGCAACGCTCCCTCCCAAGAGGTCCGCTGCCTCGAAGGCAGAAGTCACCGCTCTCTGCTACGCGTCTCTTCCAGGCGCGATGTTACGTGTCGCTTCAGCGACAAAATACCCGGTTGTCGCTGAAGCGCATGAGGGGCCGCGGGTGTGGGGGCCGGGGGGCCTGGGGCGGGTACTTTCTTTTTTTTCTTCTTTCTTTTTTTTCTTTTTTATGTTTTTTTCTTTTTTCTTTCTTTTTTTCTTTTTTTTATGTTTGTTTCTTTTTATTATTCTTTTTTCCTTTTCTACTTCTTTTTCTTTTTTTGTTTTTCTTTTTTATTCATATTTTTATGGACCGCTTTTTCTGTTGTTCTTTTTTATTTTTTCTTCTGGTTTTTCTTTTGCTTTCTTATTTATATTTCTTTTTCTAATATTGTTTTTTCTGTTTCATTTTTTCTTTCTTTTTTTATTCTATTTCTTTTATTTTTCTTATTTCATTTTTATTTCTCTTTCATTTTTATTTATTTATTTTTACTTTCTACTTTATTTTTTTCTATTTTCATTTTTTATATTCTTTCTTTTTAATATTTTCCCTTCATTAATATTTTTATTGTTCGAGATGAGATGTAAATTTGTTCTCGCTATAATAATAAGTTGTTCCGGCTATAAGTATCTTGTTCGGGCTATAATAACAATTTGTTCTGACCATTGTTCTGATTTGTCTGACACTACATTTGTTTTTGTTCGAGATGACACACAAAATTGTTCCGACTATAATAGGATTTTGTTCTCACAGTTATTCTCATTTGTTCTGACACTTTTTTTGTTTTGTTCGAGATGACATACAAACTTGTTCTGACTATAATAATAAGTTGTTCTGGCTATAGTAATATCTTGTTCTGTCTATAATAATAACATGTGTCTGACCCTTGTTCTGATTTGTTCTGACACCACATTTGTTGTTCGGGATGACATATAAAATTGTTCTGACAGTTGTTCTCGTTTGTTCTAGCACTTCATTCGTTTTGTTCTAGCGATAACAGAATATATAATCGTAATTAAAAAATACGAATAAAAAAATTTGTCAAAATATAGTCAAGTGGGATCTTGTTTCGAAGTTTTTATTGTCAGAAATCCAATGGTGCGATCAGAATTTAATTTTGATGTTCGATTTGTGATTTATAGATTTTTTTAGTTTCAATCAACATTACATGTGGCTGATGTCATCAGTTTTGTTTTCTTTTGCATACATGCACTCCAACCTCCGAGTCTTCAGCGACACCTTGCTCTTTTGTCGCTTGTCGCTGAAGCGACGTGCAACAGCCTCTGCCAGTGTGCCACCATCAATCAGTCCGGCGGCCCGCCACTCACGCCACTGTAGAGCATGATCTTCGTTCACCACTCTCCTCCTTTGCGCCTTCTTCGATCCGTTAAGCCTGGCACTCCTGCTGGCCCGGTCGCCGCCCATGGTGCGGTGCAGTGCAGGGGCAATGGTTTATTGGATGTGGAGAGGGGAAATCGAGGGAGATCGCGCAGCGGGTTCTGCGTTCTATGCGGCACTGACACTCCTAGCCTTGGTTGGGAGTTGGGACGATGAGATTGTAGCAAAGGCAGCAGAAATCGAGGATCGATTGCAACAGCAAGGTGATGGAATAGTGAATCGCAACAGCATGTTTTGGGTTTCTGCTTGTCAGGATGCAGATATAAAACGGTTCAAAATGAACAAACTGAGGTTCATCAGGGTCCCCCGTTCTTTTCCTTCGCAATCATGCATGAACACAAGATCTCAGATCGAGCAATGAAAAAAATGTTGGCAAGATACTGAAATGCAAGGTCCAAAAGTAACAACATTCAAATATGGTTTCAAATGGGGTGAGATCAAAAGCCAAGCGCGATTCTTGGTGTCAACCAACCCGTGTGCAATGGTTGGCTGACACCAACTACAGCACACTGGTCATGTTTGGATGGAGGTGTTAGTGTTAGTTTGTAGTAAACTAACACCAAAACTAACACTTTAGAGTCAAACACATGTATTAGTTTGGTGTTAGTTGGAACTAACACCCCCCCAAAAAACTAACACCTCCAAGAGGTGGAAATTGGTATTACTTTGGTGGACCCCACCCCTTTTCTCTCTCCCTCTCCTTTTTCAAATGATTGGAAAAGTTACTTTAAATGCAAACTAACATCTCCATCCAAACATCCAAGGTGTTAGTTTTTTATGTGTTAGTTTGGAGGTGTTAAAAACTAACACTAACATCTACCATCCAAACACGGCCACTACTACTCTGTTTGACGGCAACGCACTGCAAATGATTTTTCATCCTTGTGATCTTTGTAACAATCTTTTCTTTTAGGGAACTACGGCAGGCAAGAAGCCGACCTGAACATTGTATTGATAAACCAAGTTAGTGTTTACATATTTTTGAGAAGGGGGGAGCTAGGAACAAGAGACTCAAACAACTATGTTACAAGACTCTGTGCCCACATCTGTAGAGAATAAGCGTCGCTAGGGTTTTTGCACCGGTGAGCCCAAAGCTCAAGGTCGGAGACGATCGAGCGCACCGCAAGGGATACTGCATGAAGGAGGAGCAGAACACCACGCTGTTCCTCGCTTTCCAGATATTCCACAGGACAGCTGTGATGATGGTCGAGCGAACAGCAGAAGAGGCATCCGGGAGATCAGCGAGAGACCACAGATCGCGGAAGGAGAGCAGGTGCGGCGCAACGACCCACCCAACAGCTCGCCAGACTGCAGCAGTGCATGGGCAGTAGAGAAGTAGGTGCAGCTGATCTTCATGTGCGCCGCAAAAGGCACACAACGGCGAGTCGATGATATTCCGGTGATGCAAGAGCGCTGCAGACGGGAGGCGTTCATGATGAACTAACCACAGGAATTGCTTGCAGCGTGGGGTGGCTTTGCTTTTCCAGATTGAGTCTGCGAAGTCATCCAGAGGGCGTTTCTCCATGTGCCACGCGTAGAACCTTAAGGAGGTGAATGGCCGGAGCTCCACGCCAATCCCTCGTTGATCAGGGGCACCAATCACCGGGAGCGCCGTGGCCAGAGCCGGAAGGAGGAGCCGCAGTTCATCCTTGGCACCAGCAGACAGACGGGGGTGCAGGAAGAAGGACCAAACACCATCACACAATGCATTGGCCTCAGTCACATTGGGGCGCCGGCAATGTGACAGGAGGGCGGGGAAAAGCTCCGCCAGAGGTCGAGGCCCAAGCCAGTGATCAAACCAGAAGCTGCAGTGCTCACCATCGCCAAGGTGAACCCTTGTGCACTCTCGGAATTCCGGCAAAAGCTTGAGCAAGCGGTCCAAACAGGGGTGTCGAGGCGGTGATGGTCGCCCAGGTCGCGATGGGCACCCACGCCGTAGATCCGGTTGAACCAGCGCTGCCAATTGGTGGTGGGGTGCTGGTGGAGCTTCGAAAGGAACTTGGAGAGGAGGCCCCGGTTCTGGATGGCGAGATCCTTGACCCCAAGCCCGCCTCGCTCTTTGTCAGCACAGAGCATTTCCCAGGCAGCCTTGCATTGCCCCCTAGTGCAGCGCGACTCCCTAGTCCAGATGAAGGCCCGGCGCAATGCATCAATCGCTTCAACAGTCCCTTGTAGCAGTAAAATGGAGCACATGGCGTAGACTGGACGGGCAGCAAGAGCGGCATTGAACAGGGTGGTGCGACCACTCGGTGTGAGGAGCGGACCACACCAGCCCGGGATATAACCCGCGACGGCACGAACCAGTGGTTGAAGGTCACACAGACGGAGTTTAGTGACTGAAAGAGGGAGGCCCAGGTACGTCTGTGGGAAGCTTGCCACAGGACAACCAAACAACGCAGCCAGTTGTTAGGCTAGCTCCGCCGCCAAAGCAATGGGAACAAAGGTGCTTTTCTCAAAGTTGATCTGCAGGACGGTCATGTTGGCAAAGTCCTGGAGCAGCTGCTTCACGCGCTGGACCTGCTCCACATCGGCCTTAAGTAGGATGAGAGTATCATCTGCATACTGAAGCACAGGACACGGCTCGCCGGGGATCAAAGGGTGGTGAAGCTCGGCACAGAGCAGCATCTGTTGGAGGAGGTCCGCCACCAGGATAAATAGGTACGGAGATAGGGGGTCACCTTGACGGAGCCCACGTTTGCACTGAATCCATTTGCCTGGAACCCCATTCAGGACCACGGCGGTCTGGCTGGAGGCATTGAGGGAGGAGATCCACTGCCGCCATTGTGGGGGAACACCTTTGGCCGTTAAGACAGCATCAAGTGCAAGCCAATCAACTGAGTCAAAAGCTTTCCTGAAATCCAACTTGAGGACGATGGCGGGGGCATCCCGTTTGTGACAGCATTGGACCAACTCAGCAGCATAAATGAAGTTCTCCGCAATACACCGCCCCTTCAAGAAGCCTGTCTGGTCAGAGTGGACAAGCTGGGGAACAAAAGGTTGGAGTCGGTGGGTCATTCCTTTGGTGCAGAGCTTGGTGACACAGTTTTGAAGGGAAATCGGCCGGTAGTCCTTCGGCAAGATGGACGTGGCCTTCTTGGGCAAGAGAGCGAGATAGGCTTTATTGATCCGTCGCAAATCAGTCGTGCCTTGCTGGAAGTTGTTCATAAGTAGCAATAAGTCATCCTTGACTAAATCCCAGTTGGCTTGGAAGAACAGCGGAGTGAAGCCATCAGGCCCCGGCGCAGCGTCCTTGCGCATGGTGAACAGCAGGTGGCGCAATTCTGACATGGTGAAGGGAGCCAGCAGAGCATCGGCCTGCCAGGGGGAGAGTGAAGTATCCACGAAGTACTGTTGCAGGTCCGGCAACATGGAGCACTGGTCGGCCTCTCCCAGGAGCTGACGGTAGAAAGAGTGGAGGACGGCTGCCTTGGCTGAGTGATCAGTGACAACGGAACCATCCTCAAGCTGAAGGGCTTTGATCTGAGAGCGGCACCATTGCACAGTGGCAGACATGTGGTAGAACCTGGTATTCTCATCTCCCAGGCGGCAGGAACGGACCTTGGAGCGCTGCCGCCAATAGATGGCGAGCTGGTCAACCTGCTCCTGAGCCGCATCCCTGACCAGGGAGCGCAGCAATGCCTCGGCCGAGTAGAGGGGCCGGAATTCCTCCAAACGATCCATCATGGCGATCACCAGGTTACAGTTCACCAAAATGTCGCGGGGAGAGCGAGTTCTCCGCTACCAGCTCTTCAAGTCCGCCCGGCTGCGCTTAAGGCAGGTTGTGAGGCGAGCAGTGCCTTCTTTATCATGGACACTACACCAGGCCCCATTGACAACAGCAGAAAAGCCAGGCACACAGACCCAGTGGTTGTTGAAGCGAAACACTGCAGGGCGCGGAATGGAGGTGGCAGCAACAAGAACGAGCTGACAATGATCTGAGACAGGAGCCGAGGCAGAAGTTACCATGGTATTGGGGAATAAGGAACTCCAATTGTTGCACACCAGAAACCGATCCAATTTGGCCAGGATCGGCCAGTCCTGATGATTTGACCAAGTGAACCTCCGATCCAAGAGCGGGATCTCCTGGCACGCGGCGGCGTCGATGAAGGAGTTGAAGGCGTCTGCCTCCCGCTGATCAAAGTTGCCGTTGGAGCGCTCATCCGGCGCCCTGAGGAGGTTAAAATCCCCCAGGACAACCCAGGGCCCATTGAGCGTGGAGTGGATTAGGAGGAGCTCCGCCAGGAAGGCTTGCTTGTTGTGGGGAACACAGGGACCGTAGCAATTGGTAACAGTGAAGCAATCACCAGAGGCAAGGATGTTGAAGATGGTGGTTAGGGTGAAAAGGCGCTGGGTGGTGGTGGATGGGGCGAGGAAGCAAGGGTCCCAGGCCGTTAGAATGCCACCTGAGGCGCCAACGGAGGGGAGGTAGGCGAAGGAGGAGGCGAGGGGGCGAGGCAGGAAGGTGGTGGCTTTGAAGGTGTCGATGTGCTGGAGCTTAGTCTCCTGCAGACAGGCAATGGAGGGGGAGGGGTTGGGGGAACGCAAGCCGGACATTGTCGCACTTGTCTCTGTCTCCCAAGCCACGGACGTTCCAGGTCATGATGGTCACCTGTTTCGTGGGGTTAGCCATTGAAGAACCAAGAAACCACCATGGCAGGCAACAAGGCGGGCCGGGAGAGAAAACCAAGCAGGCAACAAAACACGAGTGGGCCATCCCAGATTTCCCATCCGTGCCCCGGTAGCGAGGGGGGCCGCAGCCACCCCTGTAGGTTCAGCGAGCATATTACAAGCGGCTCCGTGCAGGCGCTTGAGCAATGTTTAGCTTGGACACGCCTAAGCGATGCATACAGCATCGACAACAAAAGAGGGGAGCATGGAGCCGGGCAGCGACGACACGCAACATCAATCCAAGGGGGCCAGCTTCGGGGTGGGGACGAGGATCATGGCGTCGAGGCGGTCCTCAGGAACGTTGCAGGCGCGCCCCAGCAGCTGAAGATCTTCCACACGCCAGGCTGGAACGCCCGGCGGGTCGCAGTGCGCCGCATCCTCAGCAGACGACCCATCACCCGCAGCAAGGCCGGCGTCGACGATGTTGCTCTCGGGGTGAACGGGGGCAGGAGGCGAGGTGGATGAAGCCGGGGCATTGGTGTCAGAGCCCAGCTTGCGCTTCTTGAGGCGGATTGCCGCCTCGGCGACGGTCTCACGGACACCGCGCACGTGCTCACGAGCCAAGACGCGGTGGTTGCGGCGTCGCCCATCCTACAGAAGATCATCAATGTCCTCATGGCAAAGGAGATCGATGGCGGGTTCCTGAGGGGGCGAGGCGGCCCGCAGCGGGGACGGCGGGAGAGGGATGGCGACGCTGGTGATGACATGCTCCGCATCCTTGTTGACCGCCGTGAGCTCCAGCGAGTTGCACGGTAGGACGCCGAAGTCGAGGTCGAGGGAGCCGCAGCTCAGCGCGCTCTCAGGCGAGGCCACGGCAGGAGGCGCGGCCAGTGGCACCAGGTCCTCCAGAGTAGCGTTCAGCGGCGCAGGATCCTCTAGAACGCCCCCGGGCACAGGAACCACAAGAGCAGCAGGGCTCGATGGTGCGGCAGGGGCAGGGTCCCCCACTCCAGGCACAAGCGGGGCGCCCACACCAGGCCCCCCATGCGGAAGCGGGGTGCCGTCGCACAGGCGCGCCGCATCCTTGAGCGGTATGGACGGCGGCAGAGCAGAGTCAGCGCCAGAACAGAGGGGATCCACAGAGAAGCCCGTGCACTTGCCGGCGCCAACCGTGTAGACCTGATGGAGAAAACCAATGGAGGCAGAGCAGAGGTTAACCACAAGCATAACCTGGTCACCGCGGAGGCCGGAACGCGTTGGCTGGAGCGGCACACGGTAGACACCAACATAGTTGTTGGGGCCGGTGACGCGGATCTCGTAGAAGGACCCGGCGCGCAGGGTGATGTCCACCGTGTCCGGCTTGACAAGGAGCAGGCGCACCTCCACCGAGGGGAGGATGGTGGAGCCCCGGAGGCACCCCACGGGCACAGGCAGGATGTCGCGGGCGGACATGTGCCCCGGGGCGCCTGGAGCGGCCGAATCTTAGGGTGGACCGGAAGCACCCGGGCCACCAAGCGGGGCGGGGGCAGGGGGCGCGCCATGGGGGCCTGGCGCGTCGCCAAGGCTGAGCGCTCCGCCCGGCTGGGCAGGATTCCCTGGGCCAGGGGAGCCTGGGCCAGAGTCGCCCGAGTCTGAATCCTCCAGCGCCTCAATGTCCGTGACGGAGACGCGCGCATAGGCGCCAAGCCCTGAGAGACATGGGTACCCATGGGTCCCAACCGACCAGGGTCTCAGCCGTCCCCGACAGGCGGGCCCGACCTATCAGAAGACCCGCCGACCTGACATGTGGGCCCAAGGACATGAAGACAGCTTGGAGTACAAGACAAGACAGACCAGCTCGGATAAGCTTTCCCTGTTGTAACCGACTAGGATAGATGGAAACCAACTTGTAGCCCAAGGTCGTCGGCCAATATAAGGCGGCCTGGGGCGCCCTCCTCGGGGGCAGATGACTCTCAGATAATTCCACCACCAAACTGGACATAGGGTTTTACTCTCCGGAGGCCCGAACCAGTATAAATCGCCGTGTTCCTCGTATCTCGCCGGGATTTCCGTGCTCGTCCTACATGCAACCATCTACGTTCTTAGTTCCCTGATCCCTCCATTAACCTACAACCGCTTGGGTCGCCCCCTTACGGATCTGTCCAGGTCTCAACCCCGGACAGTTGGCGCGCCAGGTAGGGGTGATCGGGAGCTCTTCGTGCAGCGTGATGGCAGTTCGCTCCGGCAATAATCTTCGGCAACTTCACAGAAGTCTCCCTCACGGCGCGCAAATCTTTTTTTCCGGTGGCCCTCCCACCCACGACCTCGTGTTCCAATCACGGTGGAGACGTCAGATGCGCTTTACGTCATTGGCGGCGGCGGCCTCTCGATCACTTCGTGCGGAAGCCAGACAATTTCGGCTGCCGTCGTGGACATGGTCTCTGTGATCATTATTGCTGGTTCGGTTGTATTCATCTGCACTGTTGTTCTGCTCCCAGGACAGGCTGGTTTGCGTACGGCACCCAAAAAAAAAGATTCATCTACTAGATGCTAACAGGGAGATAATCTTTCTATTTTATTTCATTTCTTTCTATAATACGATCTCAAGTGCTTTCGATTTTGATTGGCCGGCAAGATTAAACTAATCTATTTCCTTTCCCTAATGTGACGAGATGCATCTTTAATGAGATGGATGTCCTCGACGTCTTGGGCCGGGCGTACACGTCGAGACCAGCTCCGCGGATCACCCCAACCTGATGACATCGGCTTCATCAACGATCGATGTTCATCAACGGCTCATAGCCGACCTCGACGTCCCGAGCTCGACAGCTCAGCAAACCTCCTCGGCCACACCCAAGCTAATTTCCCAAGTCGGCGAGATGCGATCCGTTGGTCGCTGGCTTCGTCGATCAGACATGGCGGTGCGGGTCTACACGCCGTCGTTTCTTTTCACTGCATGCCGGCCTTGGGCGTGGTGCCAAAGATGCAATTGGGAGCCGTCTACTACGTCAAAAACTCAAAACAATGGCGACGGCGCCACTGGGCAACAGGAGCAAGCAACACGTTGACCAACATGACTCCACCGTCCCGTGAAACAGGAAACAATTCCACCTTCCGTTCATATTTTTTAATTCCAATTTCATTCTCTATTTACGGCGGCATCTAACACAGATTAATTATTTCTCTCTTGTGTTATTTCCTTAACATGCGAGGAGCACGTTTCGAGTCCGACCTGCAGGAGATCGGAGACACATGACCTCCATCTGTATGCGCATAACGTCCATCACATCGGCGAGATGCGATCCGCTTTGCTGGCGACCTCGTCGTAATCCGGCGATACGCGGCGCTTCGCTGCTTCTCTGTTGCATGCTGACCTCCAGGGGCGGCGACCTAGTTGCAGTCTGGCATCGACACGTCTCCGGCGTCCTGCACATGGCCAAAGAAAACCAATCTACAAGACGTACTCTCCCGCGGCAGGGGAGTTTCCTTCTATTTTTCTTTCTTTACTATATTCACCAATCTCGTTCCTTTATTTGGGCTACACGGTTTATTTAATTCTAATCTGTTATTCTTCCCTAATGCACGCATGCATGATCCAGCCATGCACGGCCAGATTGTCGAGCACCAAGTCGCCAGCAACGAATGGCCTGATTACATTGGTGTCTATGCACGTCTGTTGCGCTCGCGGTATGGCCGCGACGTCACACAAGGGCGGTTACTACGCCGCTCTTGTGGCCGCTCCTGCAGTCCACATCGTCGACACCTGACCTCACATCAATACCTCGTCGGACTTCTTAGATTCCTCCGTAGCTCGGCACGGCTTCGGCTTGTCTCGACGACCTGCTATGTCATCACGCGCGTACCGATGACCTCTTCGACGTCTTCACAGCTCGGCACAACTTGGGCTCTTCTGACCTGCAACGACTCATCGCCGAGCTCTTCGGCGTCTCGAGCTCGCCACGTCGACCTCGGCCACGGCGACGCACAAGCTAAGTTTTATTTATAATTAAATATTTTACGGCTCCAATTTCTTTTGTAGACCTACTTTACATGTTTTCCCTGCTTTATTTTCCCTACCCCTTCGACACGCTCGGGGGCTTGGTATAGCCGACCTCGGTATGCTCGGGGGCTTGACTTTGCCAATATAAGGGTCCTTCGACCTGAGGGATTTTTAATTATTTCTGTGTGTCTTTCCTTAAAAGGTCTTTTAATTTGATATGCGCATTCTTAGTCGTGTGGTTGCAAGACCTTAAGTCTCTGACTCCCCCCGCGCGTCGGCTACACCTAAGCCTCCATGCTGAGCAGTGTAGTCGATGGCTCCGCGTCTTGCTATACCTACGGACGACGACGACGACGGTCAAACGCATCCTTTACGGCTCTGCGTCTTCATTACACCTGCTAGGGTCTGCGTCCTGGTGCACCCACTATGGCTCTGCACGTAAACGAGCCTATTCCAATCAGCTTATATTTCTGCTTCCTGAGCAGAATGGTCGTAGGTTCGATTGAAGACCCTCCGGGGTAGGCGTGCCTTGCTGCTCTACCAGATCCGTCTGGGTGCCTGGAGTCCAATCTATGATTTCGTCGGGCCCCCGAGGTCGGTGTGCCCGTTACTTAGGTCGTCAATACCTTAGTACCATGGCTCCGCTGGATGATTGGCAGCTTTGCTGGTCATTTGGGCACCAAAATGGCCTTCCTGAGGTCGGCATGCTATTATAACCCTGCCAGCCTGTCCTGGACGTCCCCTTGCTTTAGCATGAAGGTCTCCCTGTGGGGTGCGCGCCTAATGGCCCTGCCAAGCATCTCCGGGTGCTTAGGCGCTGCTAACTTGAGACCTTCCTGAGGTCGGCATGTCTTGGGTGGCTCTGCCAGACTCTTTGCATCCGTGCAGGATATCTGAGTGTCTCTACACTCCGTTTGTTCAAGACCAACATATCCCGCGACCCCGTCGTCGCCGACTCAAGGTCCTGAGACCTTCCCGCGACTCCGTCGTCGCCTACTCAAGGTTCTGAGACCTTCCTGCGACCCTGTCGTCGCCTGCTCAAGGTGCTGAGTCGCCTACTCAAGGTCTTAAGACCTCCCCGCGACTCTGTCGTCGCCTACTCAAGGTCCTGAGACCTTCCCGCGACTCCGTCGTCGCCTACTCAAGGTCTTGAGACCTTCCCACGACCCTGTCGTCGCCTACTCAAGGTCCTGAGACCTTCCCGCGACCCTGTCGTCGCCTACTCAAGGTCCTGAGACCTTCCCGCGACTCCGTCGTCGCCTACTCAAGGTCCTGAGACCTCCTCTCGACTCTGTCGTCGCCCACTCAAGGTCCTAAGACCTTCCCGCAGCTCCGTCGTCACCGACTCAAAGTCCTGAGACCTCCCCGCGACTGCGTCATCGCCGACTCAAAGTCCTGAGACCTCCCCGCGACTCCGTCGTCGCCTACTCAAGGTCCTGAGACCTCCCCGCGACTCTGTCGTCGCCTACTCAAGGTCCTGAGACCTCCCCTCGACTCTGTCGTCGCCCACTCAAGGTCCTAAGACCTTCCCGCGGCTCCGTCGTCGCCGACTCAAGGTCCTGAGACCTCCCCGCGGCTCCGTCGTCGCCGACTCAAGGTACTGAGACCTCCCCGCGACTCTGTCGTCGCCTACTCAAGGTCCTGAGACCTCCCCGCGACTCTGTCGTCGCCCACTCAAGGTCCTAAGACCTTCCCGTAGCTCCGTCGTCGCCGACTCAAGGTCCTGAGACCTCCCCGCGACTCTGTCGTCACCTACTCAAGGTCCTGAGACCTCCCCGCGACTCTATCGTCGCCCACTCAAGGTCCTGAGACCTTCCCGCGGCTCCGTCGTCGCTGACTCAAGGTCCTGAGACCTTCCCGCGGCTCCGTCGTCGCTGACTCAAGGTCCTGAGACCTCCCCGCGACTGCGTCGTCGCCGACTCAAGGTCCTGAGACCTCCCCGCGACTCCGTCGTCGCCTACTCAGGGTCCTGAGACCTCCCCGCGACTCTGTCGTCGCCTACTCAGGGTCCTGAGACCTCCCCGCGACTCTGTCGTCGCCTACTCAAGGTCTTGAGACCTTCCCGCGACACCGTCGTCGCCTACTCAAGGTCATGAGACCTTCCCGCGACTCCCTCGTTGCCATCTCGAGGTCGCTATACCTCCCAACGTCTCCATCGTCGACAACTTCAGGTCGCCAGGCCTCCCGGTGTCTCCGTCGTCATTCACTGCAGGCCTTTGACCGTACAACGAGCCGGCGACTCAAGTCATGGCAGTTTTGACGTCTGGCGTCTTCCTCAAGATTCCTCGTTCTCTGGCGCATTTGCCCAGTTCGTCAGAGCATCATGATGGCTGCAGAAGGCCGTTGGTTCTCTATTTCTTCTTTTCTGGAGCATCAAACCGGTCATTCTGGTCGCTTTACTGCTCGGGAGCTACTACACGAGTGCGTTTTACGAAGTTCTCTTCTTCTATGTCGCATCGACCTACTGGAAGCCTGCTTCCACTACTCCTCTGCTCGACCTACCTATGGTTGGTGTTGCGACCTTTCTAAAGGTCGCGTGAGCTACTCTACTTCACCTGATCATGCCAGGTCGGCGGTCCTACGTTTTGACAGCTTGTCTTCTGCTTCGACCTCCTGACATCAAGATCCCAGCAGATCGACGTTCGACTTCGCACACAAGACTGGAGCATCTTTTTCTTTTTTGGATCCCCGTGCACCCTACGCGACCTCAGCGGTGCCATGCCTTCGCTTCGCTTCGACATGACCTCGTCTCGGCCGCTACGACTACACGTCGATCGGGGGCTTGAGAGACATGGGTACCCATGGGTCCCCACCGACCAGGGTCTCAGCCGTCCCCGACCTACCAGAAGACCCGCCGACCTGACATGTGGGCCCAAGGACACGAAGACAGCTTGGAGTACAAGACAAGACAGACCAGCTCGGATAAGCTTTACCTGTTGTAACCGACTAGGATAGTTGGAAACCAACTTGTAGCCCAAGATCGTCGGCCAATATAAGGCGGCCTGGGGCGCCCTCCTCGGGGGCAGATGACTCTCAGATAATTCCATCACCAAACTGGACGTAGGATTTTACTCTCCGGAGGCCCGAACCAGTATAAATCGCCGTGTTCCTCGTGTCTCGCTGGGATTTCCGTGCTCGTCCTACGTGCAACCATCTACGCTCTTAGTTTCCTGATCCCTCCATTAACCTACAACCGCTTGGGTCGCCCCCTTGCGGATCTGTTCAGGTCTCAACCCCTGACAAGCCCGCAATGGTTTTTGAAGTACTCCTCAAGCGGGATGTCGATGGCGTCCTCGGCTTTCACCTGCATCAGGACGGCGGAGTAGTCGACACCTTGAAGGCAGACAGGGTCGACGCTGTGCGGATTGGCGAAGGGGCCGACGGCGTAGATCATGCGCTCGCGGTTCCAGTGCTCGAGGGGGTAGTCGCGGATGGCGATGGAGACGATCGCATCATGCCCAAAATGGAACCGGTTCGGCGTATCCTCTTGGCGTTCCAGGACGATGGTGTGGTGCTGTCCCACGAACGGCGCCGCGTTGATGGCGGCCTCGCGCCGAGCATGGTCGTCGAACATGAGGAGCATCGTGCCATAGGAGGAGGGAGTAAGGGTGACATGAGCATTACCACCCTGCGTGACGAGAGCATCGCGGATGTTGTCGACGGGCGCATTGTGAGGCGGGGTGATGGTGGCGTACGCGAGATGGTTGAAGTGCGACACGTTCACGAACGGCATGTAGACATCAATGGATTGGGGGTGCACCGGTTCCTCAAGATCCTCGGCGTCCGGGAGCTCCGCCTCGCGCGCACCAAGGGCGATTTCGCCCTCTTCAAGCTCCTCTAGCGCTAGTGGCGGTGGCGGCGAGTCGGAGGAGGAGGTGGCCTCAGAGCGCCGCCCCGGCAGCGGAGGCAAGGACGAGCCGGGGAGCCCGTCGAAGGGGAGCCCAGGCATGGCGGCAGGGCGATGGCGACGGGGGGCGCGGCACTGGCGCTCGAAGTGGCCGAACGCCCAGCACCGACGGCAGCGGATCGGTTCCCTGCACGCCGAGCGAGAGTGGTCGGAAGCAAGGCACCGGAAACAACGACCTTCAATGGAGGTGAGCGATGGACGGGAGGGGGTGGCGGTGCGGGGAGGCGGCGGGGATTTGGACGGAGAAGCAACAGCAGCGGCGAAGGTGGCGTGGGAGCGGCGGGGGTTTTCTTGGATGGGGCTTGCAGGCGAAGCCGCGGCGCCCGGAAGAGGGGGAAAAAACCCCGTCGGCGGGAAGAGGTAGGATCCCCCTGCACCCATCGCATGGACCGGGTGCGCCAACTGTCCGGATGAGCGGCTGGGGACCGCCCGCCTGGGCAGGTGGCGTGCACCGGGAGCACACGTCCACCCGAGCGCGGGAACCATGCAGGGCCGCGCCGATGGGACGGCGCCTGCCACGCTGCAGCCGACGCGACTCGGGGACTGGAGGCGTCTCGCCGGTGGCACCGGTGGTGCCGGTAGCTGGGCCGGTCTCCATGCCAAACTGGGCCGGAGGGAAATTCGACGAAGCCGCACAGCCCGGAGACGGCGCCGGCGACGCGCTCCCCGATTTTGAAATCGGAAGCGCCGCAACGGCCATCTGCAAGCTGGGGAAGAAGCGCAGTCGGAGGAGACCATGGCGAAGCTCGCCAAGCGTCAAGATGAAGTTAGCGATGGACGCCCTGGAGATCGAACAGGCGAAGATGGCCGGCACCTCAACGCGCAGCGGAACCTGGGGAGAGGAGCCATCAAGCCAGAAATTGAGTGTTCTTCATCCATGCCAAGTTGCAGGAAGGAAGACGAGGGTAGGGGAGACCCAAATGGTGGCGGGCTGGAGCAACGGGGAGGAGTGGCGGAGGTGGGCGAACACTTCCGAGTGGAAATTGCGCAAGGAGTAGTCACGGAAGGCCTCACCGGGGGAGAGGCTAGGACTGCTGAGATCATCACCGGAGGGCCCCATGCCGGAGCACGCTCGGAGGAGAAGCCAGACTTGCTACGATCAGGGCGCCCGACAACACGGAAGCGCAGGTCTTCCACCAATCTCATATATATATATATATAGAGAGAGAGAGAGAATCGCAAGGAACCAACCGGTGACACAAGCAAATCCTGAAAAATTGCTCATAATTGATAATCTAATAAACAACACACAAAACATGGTATGTTAACTACACTATCTTCATGTTACTTGTTACCCACAACAAATGAATCGGATCGGGGGCTACGCGCCGCCTAGTCGGACAGCAGGAGATGTGTTTTCCTAGTCGGAATCGGATTCACCATATACGGAAGTATATCCAACTGACTTTTACAGCTGAAAAACATTTTCAGTCTGTTTTTGTTTACAAAAACACGAAATTCATGGAAACATTCATACAATCATACGCACTTTATGTAACTTCAAGAAACTGGGATCGTCGAAATTTATTTGCCATGGAACTGAGACTGAGATCATCAGATTTCGTCAGATCAAAGCATGAGTTGGTGTAAACTGGTACCTGATCAGCCAGAATTTGCCAAAATCGTTTATAAAAACTTGTTGGCATTCCGTCAGGTCCGGGTGGGTCTTCAATACTGAATTGCTGCTGCTGCAGTTCTAACCTGTCCAATTTCTCACGCAGAAAATGTTCTCGAGAAATTGTAGTCTCGTCAGTTGTGCCAACGCCCAGAGAAAAGTGTTGCCGTGAGGCAAGAAGTACCTCCAAGGTGGGTCTGATGCTATCAGCCTTTTGCATCCCATGAAGACCAATATACTTATATACGGGAAGCTGAAATCATGTTCTATAGCAACAGGTATAGGACTGGTCGAGGCTGGTGGCAATTTGTCAGTGACAACTAACTGAAAGTAGGCGATATCTGCCTCTTTCAGCTAATGGAAACCAAGAAGCTTAAAATGACTGTCCACATCATTCGGAAACATGAATGTACTGTTCTTGATGATGAATTTGTAAAATGGCAATGCTTGTGTCTTGGAATTGCTTGGTATACAAGCACAGGTTAGAATGTAACCAACTTTCAAGAACCCAATGCGCCATTTGATTTTAAGAATAAGATGGAGATGGACCATCCACTAGCAGCTCCGGACCTATTCATGTTTTGTTTGAGTAATGTAATCTTTCCATCAAGGATGGGTTGACCCTGGTATATTAATTTTCCTGGCCGGGTTGGAGTCATAATTATTATCTAATTTTCTGACAGTTCAACATAGCATTGAAAAAGGGCTTAGGATTTGAAGATCAGGGTAACTTATTGTTCGCTAGTTTTTGAAGTTTTTCCCCCTTCAGGTCTACTGATTTCTGATACATCTGTGTTCGCTATATTTTTATGTGGCAGTAAATTTGCGATGATCACATACTTAGTCAGGAAAAGAAAAGGTGAGGTTTTGGGAGCGTATATTCAGCCAATATTAAGTCAGTTTGAGTGTTCTGTGGTCTGTGCTTCGTCAATTTCGTTTCTGTTTTTCTTGTTCAGTGTTCTGCATTTTCCCCCTTGGCATCCAACCAGTGCACTGAGCCACAACGGAAAAGCTTCAAAGATGACTCCAGCAGACTCAACTGCATATAGATCAAGTACTATTCAATCTTGACAATTCACATTTAGATATACAGCTCCTTTTTTTTCATTACTTGTCTCAGCAAAATGTTCTGACTTTGTAACTAGCACTGCATCACCTGAAGAAATGCCATATTCAGAGGACGCTCTGAACCCCATGGATTCAGGTGGCCTACAAGCATCGTGCGCTGCCTTGGTAAAGGAGTGGAACCTGACTAGTACGCAGAAAGGAGAAACTCGGCACATTTCAAAAGAATATCAGGCCTGGTGTTCCACTGTATGTCACAAACATGAACAAGACCAATCAGCAGAAACCAACTAGATAGTGTGACAGAAGCAAATCCTGAAAAATTGCTCATAATTGATAATCAAATAAACAACACACACAAAACAGGAGTATGTTAACTACACCATCTTCATGTTACAATTCTCCACAACAAATCTTAAATTAATTTAGCTATAAGAATTTTCTAGGAAACACACTCGTCTAAATATCAACAGAGATCATCAGCTGCCAAAAAAGTTCAGACTTCTCCGTGCTTGATCAGCACTTCAGCAGAGCTAATAGGCAGCATAGGACTGGTTGTTGGGCATGGTGAAGAAGAAGGAATCAGCCGGGTCCATGCAGCCGCGATACATAGCCGGAGCAGATGGTGCCACAAGACCGACGCCGCCATTGTACGGTGGTGCCGTGTCGCAGAAGAAGCTTGAGCCCGCAGCGCCGGCATCAAGATATGCTCCACGATCCATCAATGCTGGCTGGGCGCACGGGTCGGTTGAGGGCGAGTCGCCGAGGGAACGAATGAACTCGCCGATGTCAATGCTGTCCAACAAGCCCAGATCCCATGACGTGTCGGTGGTGACGCCGGCGGTGAGGTCCTGATTCGTCGGAATAGTCACCGGCGCCGTGTGCTGGTGTGCGTCATCAGCGATCCAATTGCCATCAGCGTGGCCCACGTGCACCATCACCATCGAAGATGAACAGCTGGGCTGCGACGTTTCCATCTCGTCGAACAGAGGCAGAGAGTCCTCTGCCACACACCGGCGGGCCGGGGCCGGAGCTGCTTCGTCGGCGGCCGAGTCAGCTGCTTCTCCCCTCTTCCGCTTCTTTCCGTGGCCGCTGAACCTGATGCGGCAGAGCCTCAGCTGCGGTTCGGCCAGGTGGTCCGGGGCGGTGATCGCGTACTCGTGCATCACCCACCCCGTGCTGCTCTTCTCGCCGCCTTCCTGGAAGCTGAGCGACCTCTTCGTCCACGCCACCTCCACGCCGGCGCCGCCGTGGCCGGGGACGCGCAGCTTCTCGCCGTCGAGGCACGTCCTCAATCTCTCCCCGTTCCAGAACCCACCGCCCGCGCAGGTCCGCTTCTGCCGTGAGCCCTTGCTGCTCTTCGCCTGCCCCAGCGCGAAGAAGAAGGCGTCGTCCTTGCACCCGTTGCGCTTGAGTAACTCCCACGGCGGCGCGCTCAGCGGGTCGTCGTCGAGGATGAGGCCGTCGACCGGGAGCGGCTGGCCGAGGACGCGAGGGAGGAGGTAATGCGCGACAACGTCGCCGTCCTCAGGAGCGAAGAGGAAGCCCGGCGGGAAGCCGAGCGCGCGTGGCACCTCCATGGCGCCGCTCTGCTTCCTCCCGTAGCAGCTGCGCCGGATGTGGTACAATCTCAGCGGCGACTGGGCCAAATCCTCTGGGGCGGTGACCGCGTACTCGTGCATCACCCATCCCGTGCTTCCCTTCTCGCCGCCGCCGCCGTGGAAGTTTAGCGCCTTCTTCCGCCACGCAGCCTCCCTACCGCCGCCGCCGGGGACGGACAGCTTGTCGCCTTCCCCGCTCGTCTTCTGCCCCTCCCACCAGCCGCCGCCCGCGCAGGTTCTCTTCTGCCGCGCACCCTTCCCGCACCTCGCCTGCCCTTCCGCGAGGAAGAAAGCCTCCTCCTCGCGCCCATTCCGCTCGAGGAGAACCCACGGCGGCGCGCTCAGCGGGTCGTCCTCGAGGATGAGGCCGTCGATCCCAAGGTGCTGCCAGCCCAGGAGGCGAGGAAGGAGGTAGTACTCCACCGCCACCTCGTCCTCGGGAGCGAACACGAAGCCTGCCGGGAGATCGGCCATGCGCAGAGCCGCCTCCATGCGCCGCTAGCTCGTTAGGGCTCAAGCGCCGGCGCCGCTGGAGGATTGGGGGAAAAGAAGAAGAGAACTGCGCGTATGGGCGGCGCGTGCCTTCGCCCATATTTATTGGGGGCGTGGGAGGATTGCGGATCGGGGGCGCGGTCGGGCAGCAGGCAGATGAGTTTTCCTGATCGGAATCGGATTCGCTTGAACATATATGGAAGTATTTACAACTGGATTTTCTAGCTGAAAAACAGTGGTAATGCTGTGCGTGGAGCTTACGGAACATTGTCAGTCTTTCCTTTTTAACCAAACCACAATATTCATGGAAACATTCATGAAGTACTAGTAACTTAAAAAACTGGATCAACATATTCCATTAATCAAATTGACTAAAGTCATTACAGTGCGCATCGCAGCATTCAAAACCAGAGCATTTCGTTCGACAGTGTTTTATCTGCTGGCTCTCTCCACCAAAATTTAATATAAAGATTTCGTCAAATCAAAGGGTAGTGCCTGAGCTGCGCGGCTTCGATGAATATCTCTGTTTTTGCCTTGGTGAGTAACTTCACCCCTGGATTTTGTTCCATACCTTCTCTTACTGAATTTTTTTGATTTGACATTCCCAATATAAGATGGTAAATAATCCAATCTATCCAGTATAGAGCTAACTTGAGCACTTTCAGCAACTGCTTCAAGGAGCAAAAGTGAAACATCTGCCGACAGCAAATGACTAATGTCTGCACTAGCCGAGCTTAGTGGAGTTTAGAGGGATCCATGGCCCCATTGCCCAATGAAAATCCCCATAACATGGACAGTAAATCGGCTATTGTTCATTTATTTTCAGAGAAAATAAGCATAGCTGCCCCAGACATTTCATTACCAAATTTAACCAAACATTTTCAAACCCAAGTTTGAGCATCATATCCTTACAAGGTTCCACTCTAACCAATTGTAGGCCTTGCTCAAATCTAGCTTCACAGCAGCATAGCCCACTTTGTCGTTCATTTATCTCTGTAAAATTGTGTTCTGCCAAAATCGTTTATAAAAACTTGATGGCATTCCCGGGTGCTCTAAGGTCTTCAATACTAATCTGCTGCTTTCACTTCCTCTTCTGTGTACTCCGCACAGAGGTTCACATTCTCATCTGCTAAGAGGTTTTTTCTAATGAAACCCACGAGATAGTGCGAGTTTGCGGTTAACTGCTTGCAATATATATATTTCTTCACTACTTGACCCTGCTGTAGATGTGCAGAGATTAGAGAAGTAACTTGCCACATGTTCCTTGATCAGTAGTTGGAACTTTTCATGTTGAATTGGCTTAACTGAATGTTTGTACTCAAACAATCTTAGTGCAGAGTACTCAAAACTATAGGCAGAGTGGAGATTGAGCTTTGATTGTTATGGCTGATGCTTCCTATTTTTTCCAACTATAGGCAGAGTACTCAAAATGGCTGATGCTTCCAATTTTTTCCTCTTGGGTTCATCTGGTGGCTTGTTATTAGTATTATTACTAGAAGCCAGTATCCAGAGGTCATCCACTGGGGTCAATTCTCTGTTTCCTCAGCATGGTTGCGTTCACTACTAGCTCAATGCTATTATTTCTTAATTTTTGAATCTTTTGTACATTTGATTTTCTGTTCCACTAAATTTAGCTCCAGGAGCTGTACATAATTTGTATGTGCTGATCTTGAATGTTGGAAACTCCACATCTGATAATCTTGCAAAGTTTATTAAGTTGACGTTTCCTTGTTTTGGTCTTTTTGGCTTGCTGCCACATTGTAGTGTCAATCGGTCTCATAAAGCTTTATGCTGGAGCCTTCATTGTCATTTTTCCCTTATCAAAAAGTATTTGACAGTGCTGTCTTTAAGCTTTGACTGAAAACTTGTCACTGGTTAATTGCTGGCAGAAAATGGATATTTCTCCAACATGATGAATTGATGATGGATGAAACTAATCTAGAGAATATTTATAATTCTAACACCCCCATATGCTGGCCAGCAGTCACAAGCAATGCAACTCGTGTTCTTGTTGCCATGCAGCTTTGCCAAATTATGATGACGTGGCATGTTTTGAAATATTGAGGGTTGATTATTAGCAATCTGTTGTGGGTTGATATAGTTTTGGGAAAAGAAATTTTTTTAGCAGCATCCAATACATAGTCTTGGTGAATAAATTTTTAGCAAACTGAAGATGCTCTAATGAAGGAGAGAGAAGGGCATCTTTGGACCTACGAGCTGATCCATTCTTTGATTTATGATGAGTGGTAAAATCCTAGTTTCTCAAGGGCTTAACATAACTAAAAAAATTGATTAACTAGACACAGTAGGGTGAATTGTGTCATGCATGTACATCTGGACATATTTCAAAACACATACATCATATACTTGTACAAGCTGTCAGACATACTGATTGTGGAAGTAAAAAAAAACATTCCCAGATTTTTTTCTCTGTCATAGTGCATACAAGAGCAGGAATGAAAAATCATGAGAACTATCGTGTAGGATTCTTGCCAATTAGTGAATGTGTTGGCAGAATTGTTGAGCTATGGTGTTAAGACCTCTAAAGCCAAGTTTTGCAAATGGTTAGTGAGTACCAGATCGAGTTTTGCGAGTTTCGGAAATGTGGTACAATCGTGCAAAAAGTGCTGAATACTATTCAAAATCTCTTCCCTGGTTTGCCCGTTTCAGATAGCGCCTCCCATCAACGAGCCGACCGAGTTGAGCTCCATTTCCACATCTCAAATCTCAACCATAGTGTGTCGAATCAGTGAGATTTTCGGTGAGAGTGAATGGTCACTTTTCAGATTTGTTCACCCCTTTGAGGGGCATTCGCCAAGGTGACCCGTTATCCCCCTATTTATTCCTACTATGTGCAGAAGGTCTATCTTGCATGCTCAAACACTCGGGCCCCAATTATCTTGCGAAAGGCATCAGGGTGGGCATCCATGCACCATGGGTGTCTCACCTATTATTTGCAGATGATTGTCTTCTCTTCACACAAGCAAGTGCCAATGGAGCACAGAGGTTGGTCGATATCCTGTAATGTATCAGCGGGATCAGGCCAAATGGTAAATGTTATGAAGTCAGCTATTTTTTTCAGCACCAATTGTGAAGATTGTGTGAAATCTGAGATGATGCAGATTACCGGAATAAGTATGGAAACACTTTGTGAGAAATACCTAGGCCTTCCCACCGCTGTAGGAAGAAGCATGAAAGAAGCCTTTGACCACATACCCGGGAAAATCAGAAATCTCATGTGTGGATGGAGTGAGAAAAATTAAGTAAAGCAACAAAGGAAACACTGATCAAGTCAATTGCACAGGCTGTGCCAACGTACTCGATGAGTTGCTTCCTCCTCTCTCCTGATAATTGCAAAAAGATCACCTCAGCCACCTCAAATTACTGGTTGAGTGGTGTGGCAGATAAGAGGGGAATCCACTGGAGGAACTGGCCAGGCATCACCCTGCCAAAAAGCCATGGAGGGATGGGATTCCGGGACGTCAAGACCTTCAACCTTGCTATGCTTGGAAAACAAGGATGGAGGCTCATGTCAAATCCGAACTCATTATGTGCCAGAGTTCTCAAGGGAAAATACTTTCCACAAGGCGACTTCATGACGGCAGAAAAGAAGAAGAACTCCTCTTTCACATGGCGGGCGATCCTTGCTGGCAGGAAAGTGATTGAAATGGGGTTGATAAAAAGAATTGGGGACGACATGTCGACTAATATATGGACTGATCGATGGATCCCAACGGCTATTGGAAACTAACCCATCTTCATGAAGGATGGAGCCTCAGCCATTCAGGTTTCTGAACTTCTGAACGATGATGGAAGATCTTGGAACTTAGACGCCCTCAATCAGAACCTGTTACCCATTGATGTGGAGGTTGTTAAGCTTATCCCTCTTGGTCGTGTGCAAGATGACCTCTGGGGATGGTCAGGCGAACGTCACGGACTCTATACGGTGAGATTAGCATACCGGATGCTATCCGTGGCTGAGGCATAGGGGAGAGCTTTTGCTAGCGGTCGTTCCTCACATTCAGCAGCAGCAAGTGACCAGAGGTGGAAAAAACTATGGAAGCAACATGTGCGGTGTGCCGCCCAAAGTGAAAGTCTTCTGGTGGCGAGCTGTGCATGACTTTATGCCGAGTCGAGCAAACATGCATAGAAAGCACAAAAGCCTTCTGGAGAAACTTAAAGAATTTGGAGGGAATCAAATTACCTCGGCTTTGTCCAAGATCATGGGCAGAGGATCTGCTAGATGACTCAATCTGCAAGGAGGAAGACAGAGTTGTGATCATGTGTTGCAATGTGGTCCCTCTGGAACGCCCGTAATGACAGGAACCATGGAAAGATACCGATTGATCAAAAGCTGGCAATCGACTGGGCACTGTATGCTTCATCATTCCTGTTGGCGAGCCGACAACATCAGGTTCATGCTCCCCGTCCGGCAAGATGGACTGCTCCGCCAGTTGGTATAGTGAAAATCAATTGTGATGGGGGTTTCAATGCCGCTGACCGTTCTGGCTCTGCTGGTGTGGTCTTGAGAAACTCTACCGGCTCCTTCCTAGGCGTTGCAGCAAGATGGCTACCGACAGTAGCATCTGTTCTTGTGGTAGAAGCAAAGACTTGCAGAGATGGGCTTCATTTGGCGCTGATGAGGGGTTTCAGGAGAGTGATTCTCGAAACAGACTCCCTTGAACTCGTTTCCCTTTGGAACACTGGAAGGCAACAAAGATCGGAAATTGCAGATATCTTGGGGGAAATACTCCCTCCGTCCCACAAAGACCGTTCGTTTAGAAAATTTAGGACATGCTAGTAGTTGTGACAAATGACCTTGTTGTCCCTAATTAATATGCATTGGAACTTGAAAAGAGGCATCAAATAAGCATTTCATTGGCTCCATGTGTTTCTCAATGCAATATTTCCTTGGTACTTGGTGTTAGTTTAATGAGAAAAACATTTACTACAAGCTAAAAGAACACTCTTTGTGGGACAAATTTTGAAAGCTATATGAACAGTCTTTGCGGGACGGAGGGAGTACAAGAGATGGCGATGACTATGAAGCTGTTTGACTGGACTCACACTAGGAGGCTAGCCAATGTAGTAGCACATCTATGTGCTGAGCATGTATGTGCTGGAAATCCTGTTTTCTGAGTGGCATGTTCAGCCACCTAGCTTTCTTTTGTCTTCACTTCATAGTGATTGTAATCAGGGTGACTAATGAATGCAAGCTACGTGTTCTAAAAAAAAACTCAACTATAGTTAAAAAAAACTCGATTTCAACAAGTCGTGTAGTGAAAACGCAAAACCAGCACAGATAAGGCAAGAAATTAATCGATCCTTATCTCAACGACGAAAACCCGGCCGATTAGCCTAATCGCCCCCGTCCGATCCCCGTACACAATCCAAACTCCAAGTCCAAGCCAAAACCCTCGCCAACGCCACCCGGGTATAAATGCACGCCATCATCCTCGTCCCAAGGAGGCAAGGACGCCGCGCCGAGTCCGACTCGGAGGGCGACCTTTAAATAGCTGGGAGGGAGATCTCCCCATCCGCCACGCCACCGTACGCGGCGAATCTGCGATGCTCCTCCTCCCCGCCGCCGAGGCCCGTGACGCCCCCGCCTGCTGCCCCCTCGGCCTCCAGACCCTGATCGCCGCCGCCGCCGCCCCGTCCTCCTCATCCTTCCCCACGGGGGGCGGCAACGTGGCCACCCGCACGATCGCCGCCTCGCCCCGCGCTGTGGGCTGCCTCGCCGCCGCCGGCGACGGTGCGGAGGGTGGTTGTGATGGGAAGGAGGAGGGGGGTGGGGAGGGGTGCTGGGTGTCGTACGGGTGGCGGCGCCGCCCGCGCCGGCTGCCGCCCCCGATCCCGTCGCTCCGGGCGCCGCTGGCGCGGGAGCGTACCGCCGACGGCCGCCTCGTGATCTCGCGGGAGGAGGCGGCGCACCGCGTCGGCGCCAGGAAGGTCGAGGACCGCCGCCTCGTGCTGGAGCTCGTCGACGGCGAGCGCGACGGCGCCGCGGCGCCGCCCGCGCAGCAGCGGCGGTGGTCGCATCCGCTGGCGGCCGGGCAGGGAGCCACCAAGCAGCCTCCCGCGCCGGCGGCGGGCGAGGAGGAGGAGGCTGGCGCGCGGGCGCCAGCGGCGTCCCCTGTCCCGGCCGCGGCGTGCTTCGACGGCGCGATCCACGCGGCGTCGCTGCGCGGGATGCGGATGAGCTTGCCTAGGATGGTGCATTGATTAGGAATCGCGCTTGCGCCTTGAGGAAAATTTTTTGCGGCTGTAGTAAGAATTTTTGTAGTCACCGGAGAGGAATTTTTATTTTAGTCGCCGTCGTGGAATCCGTAGATGCGATCGATGCTGAGAGAATCATAACAATGTCCATCAGTTTGATTGACGGCGGAGAACGTGTCAGGAAAATCTACTCTTGTTACTGGTTGGAGCTGGAGTGCTGGACTGCTGGAGCTGGATCATCTCTGGCGAAGAGATCTATATCTTGTGGACTGGATGTGGCAGAAGGGTTTAAGAAACATTCGTGGGATCGATGCAACCCATCAAACTCTCAGAACCCAACGGCGACTGATAATATGACAACAACGAATTAACCAGGAATGCAGAGATGAAGATGTGAATCCCCCGAAATGCTCTCAGTTACTGCACAATCATTATGAACCTTGCAACTGGTATTAGGCATATGGATATGGTAGTAACGAAATGCACTGAATATTGTTTTCCCCAAACTGAATACTATTGTGAAATGCACAATCATTGTGTTGTTAGTGTAGATTTAAAACCATATTTGCCAATGCAAATCAGTTGGAGTAAAATGGACCTCAGTTTTACTGGCTTGGAATCAGTCATTTCTGATTACGTTGAGATCAGCAGGTTGGCACGAACCCCAGTTATCATGATGTTAGAGCTAACGGTTGCAAGACTAGATGAAGCAGTGTAGTTTTTTTTATTATCATGATGTTAGAGCTCACGGTTGCAAGACTAGATGAAGCAGTGTAGTTTTTTTTTTAAAAAATGGTGGAAAAAAGCAGTAGTGCAGATTATGGCCATGTACTTGTAATTTGTCATTTATCATCTAGCACCACAAGCTCTTTAAGACTTTAACAGTAAAGAAGTTCCTCGAGAGTCTGAACACTGAAGGAGTACTGTAGAAGTAAGTAGTAACTTCATTTCTAGAAGAAATTTGCGGGCCGTGCATGTAAAAATATTAAGCCCACGTACCGTCGAGATCAATTCGTGCGTGGATCGAAGCCTACCTAGAGGTTTGTAGTAATTGGCCCAATTCTCTGTACATCTATCATACATTCATATACCACGGCGTCTTCCTTTTTTTTTTTCGAGAACCATTTAGTAACAATGACTCGGAACAACAACCAATCAATGATGAAAACTGCAAAAATGTTGTTGCTGTATGGATCCAAGCCATGAACAGGCAGAACAGCTCGTACTTGTAGGACCAGGCTGCCTGTATCGTCACAATTTTTTCTGAAATAAATAAATAGAAACGTTCTGGACAAAAGTGCAGGTCGTCAGCTCACTTAGCTTGAGCTTGCCAGTGCGTTAAGGAAGGAAACGGATCAGATTCGCATGGAATCAAGTTTAGGTAACACCTTTATCACATTTTTACTCAGATACGAATACAGATTCGAATATTCTCGAATACGAATACAAAACGGATGTCTCGAAATCAGAAACACATTCAGATATTTACTCAATTTGAAGGACAACATTTATCAATTTTCTTGATTGTTAATTTACAATTACAAAATCATGTAGAGACTAAAGTATTAGTACATAACAGAGATTGCCCATTAAGAATATCACATTCATCTATATTTATTTTAATAATTAATCATATAATAAATAAAACTATTAATAAATTCATATTTTTAATATATATACATTTATCAAACAAATAATAAAAAATACATGAAACATATTTTCATCAATACATAAATAAACTAGAGTAATTAAAATTAAACTTTATCTTAATGTATTTTTATTATTAAAATTAGTTATATTGGTCAGTAAATTTAAATATAACTTTTAAATTGTTTTATGGATGCAATATTTTTAATATTAAAATAATGTCATAATCATTAGTTATGGATATAATTTTTTTCAATTATACACTATCATTATTAGTATTCTGTTGAACATAATTTGTCATTAATTATATATATACTCCCTCCGTCCCAAAAAGAATGTCATTCTAGAAATTTTAGGACAGATTATTAAGGAGGTGAAATGACATCGATTGCCCCTATTTATTTGCCATATTAGGTGCTAATTGATTGTTGCATGCCTACATGCACATGCACACATGCCAAATTAAGAAAAACGTTATTCTTTTTGGGACAAATTTTGAATCCTAAAACGTCATTCTTTTCGGGACGGAGGGAGTAACTTACAATTTTATATAGTTGAATACGGATAGTGCCGGATATTGCCGAATGCGGATGGAATCAGATAGGGAAAAATCGACAAAAAACGAATTCGGATGTATCCACTTTATTACCACAGTTGAATTTGAATACGGATATCCATATTTATATTTTAGCGGATACGAATATCAGATACTGTACTAATTCGAATTCCATCTCCGTATTTTCATTCCTACGGTGCGTTGACTGGGCGAATGCTTTTCCGGACACTCGGACAGTGCAGCCTGTGCAGAGGGCTGCTGCCGTGGTGGTGGACGCAGCGGCACGCGGCGGAGGAAGATTCTGTACGCGCACGTTCCACGAGGGCGTCGCCCACCAACCACCGGGAGCAAGGGAGGCCCCACGCCACATGTGCGGCAGAGAAAGAGCGCGCAGCGGAAGCGGACGACGAGACGAGCGCCACTGCCTACTGCTACCGACTGCCGCTCGCTGCACGGCAGTGGATCGCCGGGCGCATGGGCGCTAATAATCAGTGATCACCAGGCCCAGTGCCAGTGAATGATTAAAACCAATAATCCCGGCGCCGGCACGGACAAAGCCCCAACAGTTCGGCCACGTTTCAGTCCTGGGTGATGATCTGGAACTCGACGAGCCCCCCCAGCGTCGGTGGCTGCTGGGCTGGAGGGTCGAGCGGATCGGAGCCGGTGGTGCTTGTGCTTCCTCCAAGTACGTGACACTGACGGCGAATTTCATTCGTCCACCTCGGAGTGCCCCCGGGCGTCGATCGTGTCCCCGCCGGCCGTGCATGGCGCGGAGGCGGTTGATGCGACGGCGAGGCGGCCGTTGAGGTCGGTTCGGTGGAACATCCCGTCGCGCCACCTCTACCGGCGCCGGGGCGGGGGAGACGGCAGGTCGATTTTGCTAGTGTTGTGGTTAGGGACCAGAATCAAAGATGGCCGCGCCCTCGCGGTAGCCGGTTGCTGTCGCCGCATCTCGCGCCGTCGCGCACTTGCTGTGACCTGACTGAGGACGGAGCATGGACGAGCGCGCGGCTGCGCCGCGCGTCGCCCGTCGTCAGCTGGCAAAAGGGCAATTGAAAAGGAGGCCGGTCCAGCCGGGCAGCTAGCTGAGCTCACAGCTCAGGCCGCAGGCTAGCTTTTTAGCCACGCCATCGTCCCCGACCGTCGGTGCCACGTGCTGCTTCCGTGCCCGGTGCCCCGGTGAAACAACAAGAAGAAGAGCATTTCAGACTATCTGTTGACGCCTTTCACTTTCATCCTCTCCCCGGCTACAATCTGCTGTGTTTGTCGTCAACTCTCGATGTTCGAGAGCATATCCAAATCCATGCTGGAACACGAACATCCATGATTTTTGAATTGGCTGGAGCCGTGCAGCGAGCGATCGGCCGGGCAAGTGCGCCGTCCCGATCGGCCGCCGTCCAGCTTGGATCACACGCGCGCCGCACGAACACATGCACTGACTAAATACGGGCCCCGTCGAAGGGTTAGTTCTGCGAGAATGGGGTTAATTAGGAGACGTCGTAGCTACTAACCTCCTCAATCATCGGCGTCCTGGGCCGTGGCCGTAATACGGTTGCGCCGTCCCATTCACCCAAAGAACGCGCCGCCGTCGCCACCGGCCGTTGCGCCGTCCGCATCAACACCCGGCCCGGAGGAAAAAATGCGAGCAAAAGCTTCACCGTGAATTCTCTCCCTCTCTCTCTCTCTGCTTTTTCCCTCTTTTTATTGACTCGAAAGTCTCGTGTTAGGAGAGAAAAAAAAGTTAGCTAGTAGCATGGACGGGATCACAATCGAATAATATAATAGAGTGCGTTTGTTACAAATAAGTGCATGCATAACAGAAGGACCATCAGGCCATCAGCTGTTAGTTCGGATGTTACTGTTCCTTCTTCCTCGCTTGGAGCTATACCTTTGGAAGGAGGGTTAATTACTATACTAAACAACCTGACAAAGCAAGCTTAATCAATCTGCTACGAGGTCAATAATGGAGTAATCATCGTGCACATGGCCACGCCGATCAATTAGCAGAGCTGGGGGATGCAGGCCAGGGCTGCGCTGTCTTTTCGCTCGCAGAGGCTGAGGAGCATGGTCCCAGCACCCTAACCTACTGATTAGGCAATCCCCAACATATAAAAGAAAAGAAAAAGGGTAGCGGTCGATCCCGAGCAGATGAAGGATCTAGCATTCCTTTTCAGCTTCAGAAACTGTGAGTGGTGTTTTACGAATCGTGACCGACGAGCACAAACTTGTCTGGAATGGACACTTAGACATTTAGTAATACACTGTATAGTCCCTGCTAATTTGCCAAAGATAGCGACATGTAATTGTTTCTGTTGCAATATAGCAACACAAAATGCATGACTCGATCTCGGCTTGATATGGTTTAGTTAAGTTGTTTAGTTAGCAACACCGACATGCTTATCCTAAAAAAAACAATGCTACTTTCCTGCAAGAATGGTTGCTTTTCTAGCTTGGACAAATATTTTACATCCTACAAAAAAAATATGACACTATTTTATCTGATAAAAAAAAGAAAGGACACCGCAGTGAATTAGTTAAATCACTCACGACGGTTTCCCCTCTCAGAGAGAGAAAAAAACAGCCATGTGCACAATCATTCTTCCAACAATTCATTTTCCTCTTATAAAATAATTCATTTTAAAGGAAAGTGCCCCAACTATTGGTGTTCGATCCTCTCATGGGTCACTGAATTTACAGCTATTTGGGGGTTGGCAGATACCTCTCCCACCTGTTGGATTTTTTGTCTTCTGGAAGACGATAAAAAAAAAACTCCTCTCTCCTCCCTCCAGCGGCCAGCCCATGCAGACTGGCACTGATCAACCACCACCCTCATCCAGCGTATCGTGCTCCCTAATTAACAAATCCCTCTCCTGCTTAATCTAATCACGAAAGCTCAACAACAATTAAAAATCGCAATCTTACATAAGCACCCTAAGCCTCCTCAGCATTCAGTCGTTCACCCTTTGCCCCCCACAGACGTCGGAACATCAGCTAGTACACATTCTCCATTGTAAAAGCGTCACTCCATGGCTGGCTGCAAAGCCAACTTGTTTCGCCACTGCCACTGTCGGCAGTCGTTGGGAGAAGGAGAGCTCACTTGCTATATAAACTGCAACCCTTTTACGCCGCGGAAATTAGCGAAATTAAATCGCCCAGAAAAAGAGAGAGAGTAACAGACGCGCTGGTGGGGCGGCGTCTGTGTATGGGCGGCTCCCTCCCCGCTGGATCTGCGGCCGCGAGATAGCAGGGGGGCGCCGAGTCCCGTGGGATTGTTCGCAAAATCTCCCTCCCCCGGCGCTGCGATTCCATGAGAGGTCGGCCGCTCTATCCATCTCCGGAGGAATTGGTCCGAGTTCGCCGGTTTTTTCGCGGCTTCTCTGGGTGCTCTCTCTGTTTTTTTTGTCGGTGCGGGGTGTCTGGGCAGCGCGGTTGTGCCGTGGGTGGCGGGCAGTAGTAACCGCTTCAGTGCAGCGCAGCGCCGCGCCGCGCAGCAGGTTTGGGTGCGGGGGTTCGGTGGCTTGGCTCCGGGGTGGCGCGAGTGGTTGGTAGCGGCGGAGGCGCGTGATCTAGCTGGTTGAGTGAGGACTGAGGAGCCCGCGGGGCAATCGCGGTCAAATGCTGCAATTCATGGGAGCCGGTTTGATGGTTTCGCGATCGGGGAGTGTCCAATTCCATTTGGTAGCTCGCATTCGTGTATGGTTGGATCTGAGGCGCGCGTGACTAGTCGCTTAATCACGATGCGGAATCTGGGGTTAATTTGGTGTGTGGTTCATTTGATTGGATCATCTTGCGGTGGATCTGATTCCCAATTGTTTGCTCTCGTGTTGGTTTCAGGTTGAGAGCTCGGCACTGAGGAAAGCGGGTAGCCTGATCTGCTAGTCTTGGGAGTTTCTGACAGCTGACAATGGCGGCGGCATTGGCGTGGAGGTTCAATGGAACCAATGGCGGCAGCCATGGCGGCGCAGATCTGGTTGGTCTCCTCTCGGATTCTTGTGGTTCTGAGCTTGTCGATTGGCAGCCTGTCACTTTCTCACGCTCATCAGACGAAATTCTGCTCTCCTGCTGCTCGAAAGGAATTGGTTGCTTTGTATGAGGTTTTGCTGCGTCCATTTTGGATTTAACTGCACGTAGTTTACCGTAGAATATGCTTTGAAAGCGAGATCAGTGTTCAGTCTACTGGAGAAAAGTAAAATATTTAAGCAGTGGGGTTTTCATGCTGTATTTTTTTAATCCAGTTAGCTAGGTCCATCAGCTTGATTGTCAGCAGTAGTTTGCATAATCTGTCTTGAGAAACATGGAAGCTCTCATGCCCTATGTAACCCATCCTTTTTCAATAAGAAAACAAGGACATGGTTCTGTTGTATAGATGATTGCAGTTAAAATGGGTTGAAGCGTAGAAAAGATCTTGGAGCTTTCTGCCAATAACACCAGTCCTGTTTCAACTGAAAGTCATGCCATGTGTCTTCAGTATATTCTCTTGTACCTAGTTTACAACACATTATTTAAGTTGAGCATCCACCTATTTTATAAGGTGTTATTTCTATGATTGATACCTTTAAGATCGCACTCTCTTTTGTTGGTTGAAGTGTCCATTTCCTGGAATTTAGAATGTATGGTCCAGTGCTTTGCGTGACAAGATATGAACTCATGTAAATATTAGAAATGAGATTTGGATTCTTGCATCATGAATTCTTGATAATAACTGTTTCTGTTGCCATTAACAGGAAAGGCATGTGGACAAAGTTCAAGAATCAGAGCCACCAACTCCTATGTCAGTCATGAAAATGGGCAAGTAAGTTTTGACTCTGCTTCCCGGCTCTTTGCAAATTTACATAGCTGAAAGAAAGGAATGGGACTGGAGATTTTGATCTCTAACATGTCTATTTGACTTGTCACAAGCCTCCTATTGTTTTCTTTTTCAAAAATAGAGGAAGTGATTTTGACTGTATTTCTACAACTTTCTTTTCAATCATATATTCATACCAATCAGTACAGCCACAGTATTTTCAAGATTGATCTAGTAATCACTTTAATTATATTTTTTGACGCATATGTGGTTTCCTTCTCTTTAAAAATTTAACAAAGAACTATTGCAGTCAAGCTTGCAACACTTGCTCCAACACATCACTAAAATTTGACGCGTCTAGTAAAACTTACCGCTCCTTTTTCTTATTATGTTTTAATCAAAGAGTATAAAAAATTCACTGGCATCAAAGTGTTCTTTGGTGAGAAATTTTCCAGCATGATTGTTCATGTCATAGATTGAATAATTTTAAACATGTCCTTTTGTCAAAGTTTGTGATGGCTATCAACTAGATTTTACAGGATACTGATAGCCAACAAGAATACAATTGGGAAGCACTAGAGGGCTATGCTACAACTCCATATGCAATTCAAGTTTACCAGGACTAATTATAATGAAATTATTAATCTGGGTTTGCTAGTTTGCAATCTCTTGGATCGTGTTGGAATGGACATTGGGTGGTGTGAATATATATGTATCAGCCAATCCTTTACGAGCTTTTATTCTGTAAAATATTTAAAGCAATACACCACAATCATGCATCTTTAGTGTCATCTTTTGTAATATACCTAAAATTGTGCTCATACAACATATAGGAGCTGTTTCAAATTCAGAGCCTTATAATTCTGTATTTGCAGGAACCGAGTTAATGTTGAGGATGAGGAGACACTTTCAAGTGTTGCTCATTGTATTGAGCAGTTACGACAGAGTTCTTCATCCACTCAAGAGAAGGAGAGCTCTTTGAAGCAGTTATTAGATCTTGTTCAAACACGTGATACTGCATTTGGAGCTGTTGGGTCACATTCACAGGCTGTTCCAATTCTTGTATCTCTTCTTAGGTCTGGACCATCTGGAGTTAAGATGCTGGCTGCCACTGTTCTTGGGTCTCTTTGCAAGGAAGAAGAATTAAGGGTGAAAGTCCTACTTGGTGGTTGCATCCCTCCATTGCTTGCTCTTCTCAGATCAAAGTCAGCTGAAAGTCAAACTGCAGCTGCCAAAACCATCTATGCTGTTTCACAAGGTGGGATTAGGGATCATGTTGGATCAAAGATTTTCTCAACGGAAAATGTTGTTCCAGTACTATGGGAACAGCTTAAAATTAGTCTCAAGAATGAGAGTTTAGTGGATGGCCTTCTAACTGGAGCGCTGAAGAATTTATCAAAAAACACAGAGGGGTTTTGGTCAGCAACTGTGCAATGCGGCGGAGTTGATATACTTATAAAGCTGGTCAGTTTGGCAAGTACAAACACACTCGCAAATGCTTGCTATCTTCTTGGGTCTTTGATGATGGAAGACTCTTCTGTTTGTTCTAAAGTTTTATCTGGAGAAACAACAAAGCAGCTCCTAAAGTTACTTGGTTCTGGTAATGAAACTTCCATAAGAGCTGAAGCTGCTGGGGCTCTCAAGTCCCTTTCTGCACAGAGTAAAGAGGCCAGGCGTCAGATAGCTAATTCTAATGGTATTCCTGCTCTTATAAATGCTACTATTGCTCCATCGAAAGAGTTCATGCAAGGTGAATCTGCTCAAGCACTGCAAGAGAATGCAATGTGTGCATTAGCAAATATATCTGGTGGTTTATCTTATGTAATCTCAAGCCTTGGTGAGAGTCTCGAGTCATGCTCTTCACCTGCACAGATTGCAGATACACTTGGTGCATTGGCCTCAGCCTTGATGATATATGACACAAATGCAGAATCTATCAGTGCTTCTGATCCTCTTGACATTGAGAAAACACTGTTGAAGCAGTTTAAGCCTAAGGTGCCTTTCCTTGTGCAGGAGCGCATAATTGAAGCCTTGGCTAGCTTGTATAGTAACCCAGATCTCTGCAAGACGCTAGCAGATTCTGATGCAAAACGCTTGCTTGTTGGTTTAATAACCATGGCAGGTACCGAGGTGCAAGATGACCTCACAAAATCACTTTTTGATCTCTGCAAGAAGGACTGTGACCTTTGGCAAGCTCTGCAAGGTCGTGAAGGTGTTCAGCTATTGATTTCTTTACTTGGTCTTTCCTCGGAACAGCAGCAGGAATGTGCTGTTGCTCTGCTTGCTCTTCTGTCAAAGGAAAATGATGAGAGCAAATGGGCTATCACTGCTGCTGGTGGCATACCTCCTCTTGTTCAAATTTTAGAAACCGGATCTCCCAAAGCTAAAGAAGATTCAGCGATCATCCTTGGCAACTTGTGCAATCACAGTGAAGACATAAGAGCATGTGTTGAAAGTGCAGATGCTGTTCCTGCTTTACTATGGCTTCTGAAAAATGGCAGTGATAATGGCAAGGAGATAGCTTCTAAAACACTGAATCATCTCATCCACAAGTCAGATACAGGAACTATTAGTCAGTTATCTGCTCTCTTAACAAGTGAACAGCCTGAGTCAAAAGTTTATGTTCTGGATGCTTTGAAAAGCTTGCTCTCTGTTGCACCACTCAATGATATTCTACATGAGGGAAGTGCAGCAAATGATGCGGTTGAGACAATGATTAAAATTCTTAGCTCACCCAAGGAAGAGACTCAGGCTAAATCAGCATCTGCTCTTGCTGGTCTATTTCATTGCCGCAAAGACCTGCGAGAAACTCATATTGCAGTGAAGACACTTTGGTCAGTTATGAAGCTGCTTGATATGCAGTCTGACAAAATATTAATGGGTGCCTCATCTTGCCTTGCTGCCATTTTTCTTTCAATCAAGCAAAACAAAGAGGTCGCTGCAATTGGACGGGATGCTTTAACACCAATGGTCTCACTTGCAAATTCTTCAGTTATTGAAGTAGCAGAACAAGCGACCAGAGCTTTAGCTAATCTTTTTCTTGATCAGGAGTTATCTCTCCAGGTGTCTTTTGAAGAAATTCTCTTCCGTGTAACACGTGTGCTAAAAGAGGGAACTATTGATGGAAGAACTCATGCAGCTGCAGCAATAGCTCGTCTTTTACAATGTCGAACTATTAATCAACTGCTTTCAGATACCATTAACCGTTCTGGGTGTGTTCTCGCTCTAGCTGGGCTCTTGGAAGCTGCTAATGGTGAAGCTGCTGCAACATCAGAAGTTCTTGATGCACTGGTCCTACTATCACGATCAAAGGCATCAAGTGGGCACACCAAGGCTCCCTGGGCAGTTCTTGCAGAAAATCCCCACACGATACTTCCCCTTGTTTCATGTATAGCTGATGCTGCTCCCTCCTTACAAGATAAAGCCATAGAAGTTGTGTCAAGGCTCTGTTCGGACCAACATGATGTTGTGGGTGGTTTGGTTTCTGAAACTCCAGGTTGCATAGCATCCATCACACGTCGAGTCATTGGCTCTAACATGCTTAAGGTTAAAGTTGGTGGATGTGCTCTTCTTGTTTGTGCAGCAAAAGAGCATTGTCAGAAGCAGATAGAGATTCTGAATGATTCAAGTCTCTATATTCAACTAATTCATTCTCTGATTGGAATGATCCATATGGCAAACACTCATGCTGAGAGTGACATCAGTGATAGCATAGCAGATATTAGAATTTCCAGACACTCCAAAGAAAACAACAGCGATGGTGAAACTGTGTGCCGTACTGCTGTAATCTCAGGCAACATGATTCCACTATGGCTACTTGCTGTCTTTTCTCGTCATGACAGCAAAACAAGAGCCGAAATCCTAGAAGCTGAAGCAGTTGAAATGCTCACCGAGAAGATTTCACAAAATGCATTCCAATATGTGGTATGTTAATGCTATTATCTCCATTACTTTTGTAATTCTTTGCATGGATGCTAGTATCTCCTATGCTTTGATAACTCTACACAAACTATGATTATAGATAGTAAAGTTTAGTTAACTCCTATAACAGTCTTTCTGCTTTAAATTGTTGGTTAATCTTGTAACACTTAATATAATATTTCATGTCCTAATTTCCAAGTGATTATGTGGGAAAATTTTTTGGTTTTACAAACTCATTGATGCTTATAGGTAATAGGTAAAGTAATGAAGTTATGAGAACCTAGCTAATAGGTAAAGTTAAAGTAATTATCTGTAGAGTGGAGTACTGCATTTGACCAAATTGGTTATAAGAATTCCAAAATAGTTAATTTGGATAATGTAACAAATTTGGATACAACCATGAAACATGGGATTGTACTTACCTACCTCTATAATTGGGGGAGTTGTTCGTGTTGTCTGTGCACATGCTTTGCCAAACAGATATTATGTAGATTGGTTCCATTTTGCTACTACTTCTGTCCTTAATTACACTCTTTCAATAAGCCTATGCATAGAGATGCTAGTCAATTTGACTTATCTATTCCACTCTTTCAATACTTGTGATATTTTCGGTACTGCAATGACATCCAAATATTTGATTGAAGTTCTATTAGGGATTTCATTATTCATACTATAAGGCAGTGTATCTCCTTTGATCAAACACTTCAAAATCAGACATGACCAAAAGTAATTTAAATTGTGTGAATTGCTTCAGCTTATTGGTAGGATACCATAACTACTCCTTGTTCACTTACTTGGTATTTGTACATAAGGGCATTAAAAGAAGTTTTGCATTGGGATTTCCTAGAATAATTTTTTGCATGGAATGTTCACGCTGCAAATATCTGTCAGAATTCGTATTCTTCAAGCCTTTTTTTTTTTGCTGTCCCGCTACTTATCCTCTCACTGCATGTAGTTTGCTAAGTTTGTTAGATTGCTGCAAGCCTGTGACCACCCTTACATATATGTTCATGTTCTTGTCAGGGTGAAGAGGATAGCACCTCATGGGTCTGTTCGTTGCTTCTTGCTTTGCTATTCCAAGAAAGAGAGATAAATCGATCAAACTCAGCGTTGCACTCCATTCCTGTGCTCTCAAATTTGTTAAGATCAGATGAGCCAGCATACAGGTACTTTGCTGCACAAGCTTTGTCAAGTCTGGTCTGCAATGGTAGCAGAGGAACTCTTCTGGCTGTTGCTAATTCTGGGGCAGCCATTGGACTTATATCTTTGCTTGGATGCGCTGATGTTGATATAGCTGATCTTTTGGAGTTATCAGAGGAATTCATGTTGGTGCCTAATCCTGATCAAATTGCATTAGAGAGGATGTTCAGAGTTGATGATATCAGGGTTGGTTCAACTTCCAGAAAATCTATTCCTCTTCTTGTGGATCTACTTAAACCCATTCCTGAAAGGCCTGGTGCTCCTTTCTTGGCCTTGGGTCTTCTGACTCAACTGGCTGTTGATTGCCCTCCAAACATGCTGCTAATGGCTGAAGCTGGAATCCTAGAAGCACTTACCAAATATCTATCTCTTAGCCCACAAGATTCAACTGAAGAAGCTACAACTGAATTGCTGGGCATTCTCTTCAGCAGTGCAGAAATAAGGCACCATGAGTCAGCACTTGGTGTTGTTAATCAACTTGTGGCAGTCCTCCGTCTAGGAGCAAGAAATTCACGTTACAGTGCTGCAAAGGCATTAGAGAGCTTGTTTTCTGCCGACCATGTGAGGAACAGTGAATCAGCTAGGCAGGCTATTCAACCACTTGTGGAGATTCTGAGTACTGGCATGGAGAGGGAGCAGCATGCAGCTATATCAGCCCTTGTTAGGCTTCTCTGTGACAATCCCTCAAGAGCACTTGCGGTTGCAGATGTTGAGATGAATGCTGTTGATGTTCTGTGCCGTATTCTTTCTTCCGACTGTTCAGCAGAGTTGAAAGGAGATGCTGCAGAATTATGCTGTGTTCTATTTGCAAATACAAGGATCCGTTCAACAATGGCGGCAGCACGTTGTGTGGAACCCCTGGTTGGTTTACTAGTTAGTGAAGCTAACCCTGCCCAGCTTTCTGTGGTTCGTGCATTGGATAGACTCTTGGATGATGAGCAGCTTGCAGAATTAGTGGCAGCACATGGAGCTGTTGTTCCTCTTGTCGGTCTTTTGTATGGCAGAAACTACATGCTTCATGAGGCAGTTGCTAGAGCTTTGGTGAAACTTGGAAAGGATAGACCAGCTTGCAAATTGGAAATGGTGAAAGCTGGTGTAATTGAGAGTATTCTTGAGATTCTCCATGATGCTCCAGATTTTCTGTGCATTGCATTGGCGGAAATGCTTCGGATTTTAACAAACAATGCTAGCATAGCAAAAGGTCCATCTGCAGCCAAAGTAGTACAGCCTCTTTTCTCTTTGCTATCTAAGGCAGACATGGGTCCCGAAGGGCAGTATAGCGCTTTGCAGGTTCTTGTGAATATTTTGGAGCATCCTGAATGCCGTGCTGATTATAACTTGACACCTCGCCAAACTATTGAGCCAGTCATTACCTTATTGAATTCATCCCCACCAGCTGTGCAACAATTAGCTGCCGAACTCCTATCCCATCTTCTTTTAGAAGACCACCTCCAGAAGGATACAATAACAGAGCAGGCCATTACTCCTCTTATTCAAGTTCTTTCTTCAGGTTTGCCAAACCTACAGCAGAGAGCTATAAAAGCTCTTGCCAACCTGGCAATAGCTTGGCCAAATACAATTGCAAAGGAGGGTGGTGTTTTCGAGTTGTCCAAGGTTCTTTTGCAATCTGACCCACCTTTGCCTCATGTTGTGTGGGAATCTGCAGCATCTGTCCTGTCTAGCATTTTGCAGTACAGTACTGAGTTTTTCCTTGAGGTTCCTGTTGCAGTACTAGTGCAGTTACTCAGGTCAGGAACTGAAAACACTGTTGTTGGTGCTTTGAATGCCCTGCTTGTTTTGGAGAGTGATGATTCAACAAGCGCAGAAGCAATGGCTGAAAGTGGTGCTGTGGAAGCATTGCTAGATCTCCTAAGGAGTCATCAGTGTGAGGAAACTGCTGCGAGACTCATCGAGGCATTGCTTAACAATGTAAGAATAAGGGAGGCAAAGGCTGCTAAAAATGCTATTGCACCTTTGTCAATGTACCTTCTGGATCCACAGACACAGTCTCAACAAGGAAGATTGCTTGCTGCCCTTGCTCTTGGAGATCTTTTCCAAAATGAAGGTCTTGCTCGTTCTACTGATGCCGTTGCAGCATGCCGCGCCTTGGTTAATCTTCTCGAAGATCAACCAACTGAAGAGATGAAAGTGGTAGCAATTTGTGCCTTGCAGAATCTAGTCATGTACAGTCGCGCAAATAAGAGAGCAGTTGCAGAATCTGGTGGTGTCCAGGTCCTGCTGGACCTTATCAGTTCAAGCAATCCTGACACTTCTGTTCAAGCAGCAATGTTTGTCAAACTTCTGTTCAATAATCACACCATACAAGAGTATGCAACCAGTGAAACAGTCAGAGTTATTACTGGTAAAACAACATTCCTTTCTTGTTTCTGTCATATTCATTTTGCATGTTAACTTTTTTTGAAACTGTTATTTTGCATCTTAACTTCATTAACCAGTGCAACAGTCAGAGCTATAACTGGTAAAACAACATTCCTTTGTTGTTTCTGTGATTCTTTTTGCACAATAACTTCATTATTATCTGATATGCCTGTCATAATAAAGATGCTAATATCTACACTCAGCATTAAGTAAATTCTAGGTAATATATAGCAAATACATGAATCAAGGTCCTCATATTTGTGAAGTTCATGATTACTTTTCCAATTCCAATCTGAGATTATCTTTGTTTTTGTAATTATATTGCAGTTGGTTGTGTTTAGTTTGACTAAAAATTAATCTAATTTCTTCTGGCAACCTGAACATAAATTTTTCACTATACTCGAGTATATGTATATAATGTTGGATGTTTTGTTTGCAGCTTCTATTGAGAAGGATATATGGGCATCTGGAAGTGCTAATGAGGAGTATCTAAAAGCACTTAATGCTTTACTTAGCAACTTCCCTCGTCTAAGGGTCACTGAACCGGCTACATTATGCATTCCTCATCTTGTAACATCCCTTAAAACTGGTTCTGAGGCAACTCAAGAAGCAGCACTGGATTCTCTATATCTTCTCAGGCAAGCTTGGTCAGCTTGCCCAGCTGAAGTATTCAAAGCTCAGTCAGTGGCTGCCTCTGAGGCTATTCCTCTACTTCAGTACTTGATACAGTCTGGCCCACCCCGGTTTCAAGAAAAAGCAGAACTGCTTCTTCAGTGCTTGCCCGGGACACTTACAGTTACTATAAAGCGTGGCAACAATCTAAAGCAATCGGTTGGAAATCCTAGTGCATTCTGCAAGCTTACTCTTGGAAATAATACGCCAAGACTGACAAAGGTATTATTTCTGACAATAACTAACTTAATTACAGCCTACTTTTTTTTCTTGGCATGTTTCTTTAAAAGTAAACTCCAGTTCACCTTAAAAGGTCCCCTTTAAAGATTTTTATTGGAAACAAAGTTGCCCTTCTTGGAAACAAACTTCAAAGTTCAGTGAAAGAAAATAGATAGTCAGATAACTTCGAAGTTTCGGTGCCTTCATGAGGTGCCTACAGCAAAGCATTCAACAGTAGTCTACTTTTCTATATGAAAATGGTCACATCCACACATCAGTTGGTTTTTCTTCTTAATAGTGAACTGACCAGCCATTCACCTCTCAACACATCTGGCTCTAAACATTCTAGTTTTATTGAATGCAAGCGATGTTGACCTAACTTCCACAATTGCACATGCAGATTGTATCCACTGGCACAACACCAGAATGGGATGAAGCCTTTGCATGGGCCTTTGACAGCCCTCCCAAAGGCCAGAAGCTCCATATCTCCTGCAAAAACAACAGCAAATTTGGAAAGGTATGAACATAGCAGAGAGATTTGTTACATTAACTACCTTTGATTCTTTTTCCGGCCCATATCACTCTGATTGGATGCTCAACCTCTCCAATTTTGTGGTCGCAGAAATCATTCGGGAAAGTTACAATCCAAATCGACCGGGTTGTCATGCTAGGCTCAGTCGCGGGCGAGTACACCCTGCTGCCCGAGAGCAAAAGTGGCCCCAATAGGAACCTGGAAATTGAGTTCCAGTGGTCAAACAAATAACTGTATACCTACATAAATTAGGCTGTCTGTGTAAGTTAAAAGATCTACAAGAGAGGTCCAGAGTGGTTTCTTGTTTTTGTCCTCTGCTAAAGGTTACTAAGTTTGTGCATCAGTGTAAATAGCGGGCAGAGAAAGTTGTCATTTGCCGTACCTTTTCTCGTTCAGTGAGATATATAAACAGATGAGTTCTCAGATGTTTTGTACTGATTGTAACAGGATTCATTCGTTTATTTTTTCCCCTTCTTACCCCTGGGATTTTGTCTTTGTAAAGGGTGTACTGTAAACAGAATAAATATATGCTGTGGTTAGGTTCTGTCATACGGAATGGAGTTGTGCTGTTAATAACCTGTTGCTTTGCTATGTTTGTTCTTGTGTGAGAATGCAATGCACACCGATTGTTACCGAATGCCCAATTGATCATTGTATTGTGCTCGACTCGAGTATAGGGTATCGTTTCAGTATTTATTTACTGATCCATCGCAGTAGCCCGCATAAGAATGATTCATAGGTTGGGGGTCGTAACAGATGGTTGTTCGAAATAGGGATCAGTTTATTTGCAATTACATCATCGTCGTCGCGCTAGGGGGAGGCGCATGGTGAGGTACTGAGGTGGCCCTGGCCCTGGCTACCCTCCCCCTCGCGCCATCGCGTGCAGACGAGGCGGTGCGAGATGACGAGGCGCCCGTCGCCCGTGCGCGTGCGCACCAGCGCCGGCCACTGCCGCAGCGATGAGATCGGCGGCGGCAGCAGGCTGCGCGCGCGCTCCCTCTCCGCCCAGCGCGGCCGCAGTCCCCATGGCGCCGCGGCCCGCGGCTGCTGAGGCGCCGGCGGTGCTGGCGCTGCTGCTGCCGCGGCGGCGGGGTTCGCGCGGACCAGAGCATGGAGGCCGGCGGCGAGATCGGGGTCGGCGAGGTCGACGCGGATGGAGAAAAGCAGCAGCAGCGGCAGTGGCGTCGGCATCGTCGCGCTTGGGTGGTGGGAGGGCTTGAGAGTTTCTGTGTCAGCGTGTCACTGGGTGGCTGCTGGATAGTGGAGTGCGATCTGAGCTCGCGATTGGTAGCTTTATTCTGTCGGCAGACGGCAGTACGGCACGAGGGCCCACAAGGCGGACTTCGGTGAATCGGCGGTGTTTGGAACTTGCCAACTTGGAAGTTGGACGCACACTAATTCGTTATTTTTTGGTTGTCAAAAAAAAATCGTTATTTTTCTCAATCTGGGCCGGCAGCCGGCAGCCAGCCCAATGTAAATGTTTGTGCCTAATGTCCGGATGATTGATTTGCCATTGAGTTGTCCTTCCTCAATTTCAAATTATAAATCCTTTTAGATTTTTAGGTACATAAATGTATTTATACATATAAATATGTACTATATCTATATGCATAAAAAAGATTATGTACCTAAAAAATCAAAATGATCTACAAATTGACGAAGGGAATATACAAAATAAAAAAGATAACTTTTCAGTAAGCTAATAGTCATCCTATAAGAGTGTACTCCCTCCGTTCGCGTATATATGACGCCCGCAGATCAAACCAAAAGATGTTAAAATATATGACGCTGCAAGCAAAGGCAAATGTGCTCTACCGTTTTTGCCCCTGTCCTCCTATGCTGCCCCGCATTGTTCCCGTGATGGCGTCCCAGTGTCCCACCCTTCGTCAAAGGTGCAGCGCAACGACCGATGAGAACGAAGGCACGCGGGAGCAGGAAACACATAATGAAGGGCAAAAGTGTCAATTCGTGATAGGGATGGCAATGGATCGGGTCGGGTGCGGGTGGAGCAAAACCCACCCATTATGACACCCACCACATTTAGCAACAAACACCCATTATCACACCCATGGGTGAGATTTCACACCCACACCCGCACCCACTGGGTCCATCGCATTTATGACATATATAAATATGATGACATTATATCAAGTAATATAATAGAATAAAATCATGAAAGTCACAAATAGATAATTCTAACAAGCCAAACTTCCAACTTATAGTCACGTAACGTCACATAAATGTTCATAGTTCCAGCGAGAAAGTAAATTAGTCATCATACTCAATACATCACATAAGCAAATATAGAATAAAGATTTAAACCTAACCTTAAGATTAAAAATACAAGGTATAGATTACAACATCAATCATCATAAATCTATCAAATAGGTTTAGTATCTACTAAAAAAATAAATAAATTATTATTTCGGGCCCCATGGGTCATCCACGGGTTAAAATCTACACCCGCACCCACAACCACTTAATACGGGTCGGGTCGGGTGTAGACCCATGGGTGAAATTTTGCACCTGCGCCCGCACCCATTGGGTGTGAAATCCGTGGGCACCCGCACCCATGGGTCCGACTGCCATCCCTAATTCGTGCCATCCTTAATTGCGTTGAAGCTGTCCGAAATGTCAAATATACAGAAACGGAGGGAGTACACAACTCAAGGATTGCTTTGCACCCCCCCTCCCCCGCCCTCCCCCCCCAAAAACTCAAGGATTGTTTTGCTCGCCATGACGCCGAATTGTCACCTGCTGCCCTGTTGGACAAGGATTTTATTTTATTTTTTTGAGCAAACACCGTGGGGCAACGCCCCCCGGCAATAGAGAAATAAATTAAAGGAGTAGACAGAGGTAATGAAGGAACCAGAGTAATGAAGGAATAGTTGATGCTTTTGAGATCAGCCTGATGATGATAGAAATCATGGCAGAGCTTATACATGTCCCCTCTAATTATATACCAAGATTTTTTAAAGAACAGATTATTAAAACCATCAGGGCCAGGGGCCTTGTCAAGAGGAAGGTCAAGGATGACCCTGTCAATTTCCTCGGTGGAGAAAGGACTGCAAAGATGGTCAAGGTTACTGTGCCTTTGAACAATGTCCTGAAGGTTAAATTGCATGGTGGTCTGCACTGAAGAGCCTAAACGCCTCTTAAACTCCTGCCAGAAGAGGGCACTCTTTTCCCCATGATCCAACACCATTCTACCAGAGTCATCCATAATCTGGGAGATAACATTTCTCCTATATCTCTCAGTGGCCATTGAATGGAAAAACTTTGTATTCTCATCACCAAACTGCATAATTCGCTGAGTGAAACGCTATCTCCAATATTGATTTTGCATTCTAAGAAGGGTTCTAATATGTTCCTTGATTATATTCCTGAACTTTGACTCATTAGGATAGAGAATCCTGATTTCCTCTAACTTGTCAAAAAAAGCAATTATCATATTGCAGTTGGCGATCAGCTTTGAAAGATTAGAAATGTTTATGGACCAATGCTTGAGGGTTCTACGAAGAAGCTTGAATTTGGCACTAAGAACATGGGCATTGTTGGAGGCATTGACTGGAGTGATCCAGGTATTTTTGATTTGTTCCAAACACTCCGGGTGGCTGAGCCAGCAATTCTCAAATCTGAAGATGTTGGCTTTGGGAATGTTGGTGCCAATTTGAATCCTACATGGCAAATGATCAAATGTTGTTCTAGTAAGAGGCAGAACAACAGAGAAAGGGAAAACACTGGTCCAAGCAACCGAGGTAAAGAACCAATCAATCTGCTCTAGAAGTAGGTTTTCTTGCATATTGCTCCAGGTGTAACTCCTACCCTTGATGGGCAATTCAATCAGACCCAAATGGCTAATGATATTGTTGAAAATCAGAGTGTCCTGGAAATTACCCCCAACTTTGTTTCTGTTTTCTGCATATCTATAAAAATTAAAATCTCCAATGAGCATCCACAAATCATCATCATCAATTTCAAGACTGTAAAGCTAGTTAACAAACAGATCTCTGGCTGGTTGCCGACAAGGGCCATACACAACAACAAGGTTCCAGGAAGTATGGGAGTGAGTGGATAACATTTTGAGAGTGATAGCAAAGGGGTTCTTTTCAACAGTGCTAGCAGTGAAATGATTAGAGGCCCAACAGACAAGGATACCCCCCGAGGCTCCAACAGAAGGACTAAAATCAAATTTGTCAAATCTCTTGGGAGCAAATTTCCTAATGAATTGCAGATCAATGGCTTCTCTTTTAGTTTCTTGGAGGCAGAAAATGTTAGCACTGCTTTCTTCAATTTTATTTTTAATAGGGTCCCATTTATCTTTATCATTAAGACCTCGGACATTCCAACATAAGACATTCCAAGCACGGTTATCCATGACAAACAAGGAAGAGAGTAGCAAATAACAGTGGGGTGTAACCACCACTGAGAACATAAAAGATCAATAAAGTTTTGGACATCAGCCTCTGGCTCACAAAGTAACAGCCACGTTCAAAGGACCACCAGAGACAAAGGCAGACAAAAGACCACCCTGGACAAAGATAAACAGTCTTCATTATCTTCATTGATCCTGTTCATCATGGGGCATAGTGGCAAGGTTCAACTCCGAAGGAGGAACACCACAGAAAAAGGTACCAAGATCAACAAGGGTTGGGGTTTGGATTGGAGCAACTTCAAACACAGCCAGACTTTCTTCAAGATTGCAGCTAACAATGGCTTTCTTCAGGTCAATGACAGATGAGAAGGTCACTGACTTCTTGGAGGCCCCCTTCTTCCTTGTTGGCTCATTATCCAACTGGATGTGATCCTGAGGGGCTTCTTTTCTTAGTCTGGCACTCCTACGAACTTCATCATCAACTATTGGTGTCTGACCTCTCCCTCTTCTTTTTCTAGCAGTGACAGGGTTGGAAAGACTCTCAGTAGCAGTGGGGGGGGGATCAACCTCCATGTCTACCACCCAGCTGTCAGAGGCAACCTGATTATGGTCCAGCACTGAGCCATGGTTGAAAGGAACAAGGGCAACACTGAAGTGCCCCAGATCAACTGCACCCGAGTTATTAATATTTCTGCTATACTGGGGGCACTAATGAGCTCCAACCTGGGCCTTCAGGCACCACTGGAAGAAGAAGTCTCAGCATTATTCCCCCAATTGGGATTGTCAACACAGAGGAACCAGGTGACATTGAGTGAAGTAGGGACAAAATTCCAGGACTGCACAGGAAGAGGTTCCTTCATTGGTAGTGAAGCAAGCAGGGAATGGGCATGAATGGCAAGGTCTTGGACAAGCATTTCCACTGATGGAGAAGGACCAAAACATTGATGAATGCCAAATCTTGCAGCCAACCTTCTTATGACAGCATCATCATCAAAAGAGATAGTATTGTTGCTGGTCAGAGGAACAATCCTGTTGGCAGAAGCATCAACGGGGAGAGGCAACTCAAGGGTGACAGGAGCACCTTGGGCTCTGAAGAAGGCCTGAGTTCCACTGCTGACAGAAAAGCTATCTTGAGGCACCTCAGGGTGCTGCATCAGACCATTGATAGCAGCATGGGCCACAACATCATCAGCCAAATTGTTCACCAAATTCAGTTCATTATCATCAATTCCTTCCTCCTGCGGTTCAGGCCATGGGTTCCATCCCTCATGATGAAGATGAGCTGGGGGAGGCGGTTGCTCCCAGCCATGGTTCACATTCTCCTGGTGAACTTCATCCAAGTCTTGAACAGCCTCAAAGATCCCCAGATTTTGGTTGGCATTTCCATCTGTAGCATTCTGGAGGGGGTGTTCAGGGTGAGGATTACCATTAGCAGGTATAGGGTCTTCATCTCCTGCCATGACATCATTCTGGCTACTGTTCAGAACAAAAACAGGCACTGTCCAGCTGCTGCCATGATCGCCCATTAGGTTGCCCTCACTGATAACAATGCTTCTTGGAATTCTGCTAACTAAGGTCACTTTGCATCTGAGAAGGACTCGAGAGCGACATCTGGCGTTATCAATCCAATTGGTCACTAAACCAAAAAGACCCACTGCTTGCGAGATGATTTCTCGGGTTTGAAAATCCAATGGGAATGCCAAAAACATGACCCAAAAGGTGCGAGTGAATGGGCAGCTTCGAAAGTTAATTCCCCTGTCATGTTCAACAATCTCAGTCTCCCGGACGACATCAAGTTGTATTGGGCTTCTACTGATCATAACCTGCCGTTCCAACGAGGAGGAGATTTGCACAGGACACAGACCAAGAGGCGATAAACAGCACGACCTTATCCCAGCATGCTGCTCTTCTTCAAGGAACGTAACTACCTCTTCCATGGCATCATGAAGCTGATTTGGCGGGGGAGGGGGGACAAGCGAGATGATGGCATACTCGTCATGGCGACGCGGTGGGTTTCCATGGATGACGATCCTACCACGCGCAGGCCGCGCCCAGTCTTCAATCTCAAGCCCTTCCGGCACAAAAGGAGCGGGATCCACCACAAAGTTCGCCATCGCCTCCTCCGATTGAGGCTCCGGGGAAGAAGAATGGCAGCAGTACAGCACGGACTCCGAGGCGGGAGTCGCAGAGGTGGGAGTGGGGTTTTCTAAAGAAGGAGGAATTGGGGGGGAACACTGTAGGCCTCCGTCGCTTGATATTCAGCACCCGACTCCTGAGCTGTTGGGTTGGGCTGGTTAACTTGCTTCTTGGGCCTCCAGAAAATTCTCGGCCTGCTTTTGGTCAAACACATTTTGAATTTGTGGCCTTGCTTAAAGCACGCAGCACACTTTAGAGGAAAGGAGCAATTAATCCTGGTGTGATTAAGGCCAAGGCAGCGAACACAACCTCCAAGACGCCAAACACGGTTAATCTCCCCAGAGGAAATATTCATGCGAGTAATTAGAGAGGGCCGGGAAGCATTGGGAATATGGAAGCTTTGATTACCTTGCCGGGCAGAAGACCGTTGCACCGGTGGCTGTTCATCTTCAGTCTGTTCATCTTCATGCTGATCTGAGGATGTGCCTTCGCTATGAGCAGCAGCAGAATGACCAAACTGACTCCAATTCAAACTTGCCACCACAGGTCTAGGAGAGGAAAAATTAGTAGAGCCTGAACCTTCATGAAAATTAGACCTAGGAGAATTCTTGAGAATTCCAATCGGGCCAGCCTGATTGCCGGAAAGGGACTCATCAGGGATGTCAATAATCAGGGAACCAATTCTGACAGAGCGCAAAGTATTCAGAGGTTTGGATTTGAAAACCGGGGAACCTTGAACAAGATTAGCAGCAAAACAAACTTTCTTCCTCTGAGAGCTAGCAATCTGTCTTTTCTGCCTCTTAGACATAACCACCTTCCAACGCTTAGCTTCTTCAGCTTCTTAAATTCTTTTTTCACACTCCCAATGAGGGGCTCCATTGCTCCAAAGATGGAAATAAACATCAAAAGATCTGCCAATGAACCTCCGAATTTTATAAATGGCAAAACCTACATCTTTGCAGGAGACAGAGAAACGGAAGTGATTGTGACTCTGAAATTGCACGTTGAAATCCCTCTCATTGCCCCCAAGACATGAGTGAAGAGCTAAAGCAACAAAATCCTCATTGAGTTGGAAGAGATATCTTCTGAAGGTGGCGAGGAGGAAGAAACCGTTATCCTATTGTCGACGCCCATGGATTCTCAATCCGGAGGTTCTGAAGAGTTCATTTTCAAAACGAATGCCGACCTCAAAGTCCAAGAGATCTCGTGCAAAAGCCATGACCCATAGAGACCAAGAAACCAGGAGGGAGGACGAACTTCGCGCAAGAGCAAGCCACAGAGCAGTAGAATCGAAGGACCGGAGAGGGAGAGGGAGAAAACCCGAGCAACCAAGGGAAAACCAGAAAGAACCAGCTAGAACAGAGGAGATGAGGGCGCAGGGAGCACCAACTCACAAGCTCACCGTCTTCCATGGATCCTCACAGGTCGGAGAGGCGGAGGGCACCGGAGACGCCACGAGGAGGGAGCCATACTCTCCTTCTTGACAAGGATTTTATTACCCAGTGCCCACACAAGTTATTAAGTTGCATGGAGCTATGAGTTTAATTAACCCCATAACTTAAGCTTTTTTTTAAGATAAAGGAAAGAGTTCCGGCCTCTGCAACCGCACACAGCCAAGTTTTTACATCATTCTCAGCTTAGAAGCTGAACACAAATAATAGGGAAACGAGTACACATGGGAAATATGTGAAATTTGCATATACTTCAACATTATCGCAGGTCCCATACATGGAAGCAAAGATTAAAACCTAATTAACACGAACCTTGATATCATAATAGGCTGCAGACATCAACGAGTTTAACCAAAAGACTTAATGTAAACAAGCTTTTTCTTGCGCTATAAAGATTGCTATCTCAAAGAAAGATGTACAAATCACAAGTAGTTTGAAAAAGAGGTCTTTTACGGCGCACAATACGACCATGTACTACGGTTGAAAATGATTCGTATGTAATAGAGAAGGACTTATATGTAAAGATCAGACGGTTGAGATTAATTCTGTACTACCAGTTTTTTGAAAAAAAGATAGCTATTTGATCTACTCAGATCGTTGTATGGTTGTCTCATAAACGCAGAAGCTATGGTGAGACAGTTCGTGGGATTCGATAATGTAGGATTAATTGGTGAATTGTAAAAATTTAAACACAATCTAAAGTGTTCGGATCACAATTGACAATTAAGCTGATTCCCACGAACTAATATCATCATTAGGGCAAGTACATTAGTGTCGTTTGATAAGCCGTCTTATGCATTTACACGTAATCTTAGGTTGACTCAACAAACAACATGTACAATGAGTTGTCTGGTAAGTGGTCGTCCGGTAGATCTATATAATTCCTTAATTTGTGCATATAAAAAAGGAATATTATGAATTGCATGGCAATAACAACTCATACAATGGTTGTGAAGTTGTCTCATGACGTAATTGTTTCGCTCATAAGGTGGTTGTTTCGCGAGGCAACGACCTCTTTCTCTCTCCTCGCTCTCTCTCCTCCACATCATCAAAAAATCATATGTGACACTGCATGAGACGACATATGGAATTGCTAACGTGTACCAATGTACTTGCTCTTAGAGAAGACGCGCACCCCGTGTTCTGTTCATGTGTCTTACTAATCCCTACTGAACTTTTTGGTCCTGCTTCACTCACCACTATTGACACTTTATGCACTTGTCATGGAGCACAGCTGGCCAATGCGACGAATGCCGCGGAGGCCATCGCCACTACGACGAGAGCATGCAGATGATCCATCACCAGCAAGCTCTCACTGGTCAGATCGATCGCGGCGCATTTTCCTCATGCATGAATGATCTCCCATTCCCCCGCCCGGCCCCGGAGTAGTGGAGTTCACGGTGACAGCATCAGGATCCAAAATGGCCACCAAAAGCCGCCGCCGACGTGATCTCACGCATCTCCTTTCCCGCTTTCCGGTGGTGGCCACAGGCCCAGGCCACCTTTCCGAGCTCCTCCTCACCCTCCTCGTCGTGCTCCCTCCCTATACGATCGCCTCTTGGTGCGCGCGCTCTCACGACGCGCGCGTAGTATGGCGTCGCGTCGTCCCGCGTCTTTTGAGTCGTCGCGTCATTGCGACACTGCAGCCAAAGCCTTTGCATTTTGCAGGGCGTACGTCGTGGACTCGTGGTTACTGACGAGGCCAACATTACCCGCGCGCAAATGCGGGGCTATCATATCTGCTGCTGCTGCATAGTTGCTGTGACAGCATCGGCTACTAATGGAGGCACCTCAGGTGCTCGTCGTGTCTCCAATTTGCTTCGACTACAATGCTCCTCTTTTTCCCTGTAAAAAGAGCCCCCCCCTGGACATGGCCTCATCAGGTCAGGACGTCAGGTTATTATCTGAAGCATCTTTTTGATGCTTCTTCTTGACGTAAAAACACGTAGCGACCTCGCTCCTCCCCCTCTGGCCCTCATAGGTTGGGTTTCGTCTTTTAGCACCAGCGACAGCGAAACCTTAATTACGAGTACACTCATTCTGGTGAAGGCTAGTCTGATGTTAGTTTTCGACTGCAAAAGTTTCAAGCCAACTCAGCTTGCCGTGCAACAACTTACCGGCCGTGTCAACAACTTCCTGGGCATCACAAGCTCACGACACCGGGGAGTAGTACTGTGTCTGCTGTTCCTTTCGGGGCAGCTCTCTAGTCAACACCGGCCATGCTGCAGATGGGGGCGGGGCGATATTTGGAGGCGAAATGATTGGGGGTCGGAGGAAGCGTCAGTTGCTTTTGGCAGCGACGGGTTTTGGCGTGTTCCTCGCCAGCGCAGAGCGCACGTCGCCTGCAACGGCGCCCGTCTCGTCGTACAACTGCGTGGCTCGCTGTTCTTCTTCCCCAATCTTTTCTGATAACACACGCTGAAATTCTTGTTTAGTTTCTTCGTCTTTCCTCTCCACTGCACTATTCACCACCACATCAAATCGCATCTTCCCTCATAACACGCGTGTCAATGCACAAGTTTTTCATGACTTTCCTCCCTACTACACTATTCATTCACGCAAACTTCAGAGCTAAACAGTCATGCACTATTCATTCATACACATTTACGCAACTAAACAGGTTTTGTTCGGTGGATGCTGTAGATTTCTGTCAAGTCTGTGAATGCCGTACATAAACAGAACCGAAATGTGTTGTTGTCTTGTTGAATCCTCCAAACAACGGCAGCTTTCGATCAATCTTTTTTTTCTTTGAGACAGTAATATCGGTTTATGACCCAAAAGGTTGAAACCTCATGAAGTTATAAAATTTTGATCCAGATTTTAAACACTTCTTCAGAGGTATCATGCAACTTTACTACAAGGTGCACGGACTAGGTAGCTTATCCTTTTTTCAGTGGGTCAAAGTTTCACGGGTCCATTAATAAAAATCTCACTTAAGCTAATCTCAGTGCAGTTTCATAAAAATTTCATACGCATTAATTAGGGTGTATTTTTATGATGTGGCAACTGAGTTAATGAAAAGTCTTGATGAAACCACACCATGAAACTTTGCATTGTAGAATTAGTTTCAAACACAATTTTATTTTCATGTTGCGATCTTGGAAATAACAAAATAGAACACCCATTGAGATTAGCCTTATATCTATTAAGCCAAAAAGTCCTCGCGTCGTCCTATGTGCGATCGGGCGTCACACCTCTAAACTGCCGTAGAGCCCTAACCATCCTAGTGTTGGCAGCTACCGCTAACACTCTGATGGCCACGTTGTCCCGGTCACTCCCTCAGCTAGTGGCGACAACCCTTTTCTCAGGAGGGGGACTTAGAATCAAGTTTGAGGAAGGGCATACTTTTAGAGCAACAAGAGTAACAATGATTTAACATGGTAAGTTTTTGCTAATTACTACAACATCAAAAGGTTGAGTAAGGGAACGTGCCCTCACTCCCCTCAACGTAGGTCTGCCCCCGCTTCTATGATTTTCTCTCCCTCTTGTCTCCCCTATGTCATCCCATTTCGTTCTTGCAAGCGAAGATGGTCGGACCACCAGATCTGATGCGTGGTGCTCACGCGCGCATAGATGGCCACTTGATTCAGTCCTTGGTGAGTGCAATCAACCAACAACAGTCTTATCTGGTCAGAGAAGTGTGCCAGTCACCTGGCGTCTTGGCCACATCTTCTTTCATTTTCGCTAGAGGTGTATCCCTGGTCGGTGTATTTGAGCACCATGGCTACTAGTTGGTCTCAACTCTTTTGTTTTAGTCTATGGCGGTGGTGCTTCCTTGTCCTTCCCCGAGCATTTCCTCGGTCAATGGCAACCCTTGGTGCTTGGCCTCGTTGTTCAAGGTAGCTGACTCCTCACGTGAGGGCGTTGCACTTCAACAGTAGGTTTCTTTTGGCGAGTAGGGTGGCCCTGATTCACCCTATGACCAGTAGTCAACGACTGGCCTTGGCATCTCAAGTGCCTCTTGGTGTTGCCGTCTATGCTATTTGAGGGGGGGGGGGTGTTGGCCGGTAGGCTTGGCGACAAGGATGCCGCACAATCTAGTCACCATGGCGCCGCTTGGTGTCCATTAAGGTGCCGCACATGGCCAACGTGATTGACAACCATTGTGCCATCCCTAATGCACCTGCTTTCTTGCCATGGCCAGCGATCGCTACGACAAGCGTGGCAGATCTTGGGTGCGACAATGAATCCATGTAGTGAATGTTCCACGTTCGGTGCACGGGAGGTGCCTTACCTTCGCACCCTCTAAAGTTTCTTGGACATGGTGGATAGTTTTTCTTGGTGCAACGACAATATCCATGCAACGAAAGCTTCATGCATGATGGTGCGTAGGAGGTGCCAAACCTTCGTGCGGTCCACCTAGAAGCCCGCCATCCTCAACCACTTTCGTCGGTTCTTGGAGTCGGTTCTTAAATGTTATGATGTGATTCGATTAGTGTCCTCCCTTGGTGACTCCGCTCTGTTAGTGCTCTTCTTGTTGGTTGTGTCATCAAATTTAATGTTGGATTGTCCTATCCACCTCCACCGCTATTCCCTTTGAAGTTTTCTTCCCCTATTCGATGTTGGGTGGTGGTATGTGGAGCATGGATGCCACCAGCTTCAAGAAAGATCTCGTGTGTTCGATGAGCTTTGGATTCTACTCTCCTGCCATCTTTAGTTCCTGTTCCGTTGAGCGGTCCCTCGTGTGGAGGGTGACATCGAAGAAGTGTGCAAGAGACAAGTCGTGACACAACTGAAAGTTTATCACTAATCACCGAGATGAGGCAGCAAATCTTGGACGACACAGTGGCTGACGGTCATGTCGGCTGTGTGCGGCACCACAACCAAACAACATGCTTGCCGACACAGTACGAGTCTAGATCTAACCAGGCAGTTCAGCGGTTTTACAAAAAACCCTCGAACTTTATCGAAACTAATACGTAGTCCAGTCTACACACAGATAATTTTACAGAAACCCCCTTAAACTTTGCAGAAATAGCATTTGCTCAAGCCATCTCTCAGTCAGTTTTATGAAAAGCACCTCGAGCTTTCGAAGGAATGTCAAGGGCTGCCAATTTTATAAAACCCGCCTCAAATATCAAAATTAATATGTATTCCAGTCTGCACACATATAATTTTATGGAAACCCTCTCAAACTTTGCAGAAATATAATTTTATTCCAGCCGCCTCTCAGACAACTTTACGAGAACCCCCTCGAGCTTTGAAGGAATGCCAAGGGTTGTCAATTATTAAAAACCCTCTCAAACTTTATCGGAAATAAATAGTAGTCCAATCACTACTTTGACATTTTAATGAAGCCCCCCTCAAGCTTTACAAAACTACCATTTACTTAAGCAACCCCTCAGTCAATTTGGCGACATCTACCTCGATCAAGCCACCTCTCAGGTAATTTTATTACGATAATTAAATCGTGATCCATGCATCTCCCACAAACATGAACTTTACAGGAACTAACACGGAAAATACCGTAAAATTTCTGCAAATCTGCCCACAGCCTGAAATTTTACAGAAAAGTCCCCCACTCTGTCACAATGAATCCACGGTCCCTGCTTTTTTACTAAACAAATACCCTAAAATTTAAGGAATTAATCCACAACCTAAAATCCTACAAAATATCCCCAAGCTTCCTACTAATTACTGGGCTACAGGTCATGGCACGACAACGCCGCACCTGTCTTTTTTTCTAGTATATGTACTATATTTGGTGAAAAAAATCGTGAAAAAAATGTATCGTCGAATAGGAAATCTTTGGTAACATGATGAGGATCGCACTATTTCGCAGACATTCATATGCCAGCAGCTGCAGAAGATTTTTTTTTAATTTTAACCTTTTTTTAAATTATTTTTAAAATTAACCCCTCGAAAACATTTTTTTGCACCAGGTGACCCTTTTGGCCGCGCCGGTGGGCGTGGCGCGGCAGCTAGGCTTCGCCGCGCCACATGCAGCGGCGCGGTAGCCGTGCCACGCTGGCCCGTGCGGGGGCACCGCGGTGACATGGGGCGCGGGGCTGCCGCGCCACATGCAGCAGCGCGGCAACGCTGCCGCGCCACCCCGCCTGGCGCCGCAGAGGCAGGCCTACAGCCGCGCCGCGGCCTCCTTTCTTCCTCCTCCTTCCTTTCTTCCTCCTTGGCCGAGCCCGACCTCATCCACCGGTGTACCCGCCGCCGCCGGCCGCCACACCCCCAAACCCGTCGATTTGGGGTGGGGATAGTGTGGGAAATCGATCCCCGTATCCTTGGGAAGGTATTGCCCTTTTTTAATCTCAGTTTTACCGCTTCATTTGGTAGGATTTTGCATGTATAGGTGAGCTAGGGTTTGCCAATAATTTGAAAATGTGATGTGTTAAATGTTGGTTGAGTTTAAAGTGATGCTTTAGGTAGTCGCAGTAGTAATTTTGCCGTCGATTGTTACGTTGAAAATACGTTGCATTACTAGATGCTTTAGTGTAGGTTAGATTTTTAATATTGTTTATGTTACATTTGTTGTTGTACCATATTTGAAATTGTTCATTTGAATATTATTTGTTGCATGATTAGTAGACATGAGCCACCAAAACCCACGTTATTGTGCCATTTTTAGGGGTAAAGGAAGATTTCCCGAAGAGTGGGATGAAGACGCTCCTGTGCCTCGAGCTCTCCCTGTGCCCAATTGTTTATGTGGTGTGCCAGCTTATGTGAAACAGTCTAGGTGTGCTACTACTGCTGGTAGAGCCTTCTACTGTTGTTGGATTAGGGAAGCACCACCCCCGGCAGCTCCTTGTTATTTCTTGCAGTGGATAGACGGGCCGTACAAGTTTGATCCTAGGATACGTCTCTTCCCGTATGCGAGTCATGTCTTGAAGCCGTACGATGAGTTTCAACGATGGGTTCCTCCTCCACCGAATCCTCCACCGATGACCTATGAGGAGAAGCAGTTGGCCGCCATTGAGCGAGTTAACAACCCTCCATTGTGTGATTGTGGAGTGCGTGCGTATCTTCAACGGCCAAACATTGATGCCCTGAATAAGTTTACACCATTCTTTCGTTGCTCCCTAAAGACTCTTGTAAGTATATTCCATATTGTTCTTATCATTTGAGTTTTATAAGTGTGCATGGCTCATTGTTAGTAATGGTTGTTGTGCATTTCAGAGTGGGTGGCCTAGGTGTGACTTCAATGAATACATACATGGACCAAGATCCGAGTGGCCAACCGAAGCTGAAGTGAAAGAGTTCGAGTCCGGGACGAAGCCCTGGCCTTGCCTGAGCTATCCACCTTCACGGTGCAAGTGCGACATAGTAGCCACGAAAGGTGTTGTGCCATCTGAGCTAGGTTTTGGAATGTTTTGTGGCAATGCATATGGAGACTATTGGGTGAGCATGTCGTGGCCTCCTTTTTTTGCTTTTGTTAGCACGATTGTTGTTTTCTTCATTGTGATATCATTATGTATGATACGGCCTTCTTTTTTAGGAGGGAAGGACTTGTGATTAGGAGCAATTTCTTGGTCGTCGTGAGTTAATGTTAGAGTTGGGACGCACTTCTGAACCCGGGAGGCGGTTTCAAACTGAAACTATTAGAAACAAGATAAGAGCAAAATATGGTGTGCCCTTACCGGAAGAGGAGGATCTAAGTGGTCCAATTTGTGATGAGATGGTTCGTGAAACTGGAGTGCAGCTGGAATTTGTAGTTGGTTACGCCAACTACGAGAAGGTTGTGGCATATTGGCGTCGTAACAGGGAGAAGTTCTTAGAACGGGGGATACGTCCGTTGACTGCAGACGAGAAGAGTGAGAAGAGGAAGAAAAAGGAAGAGGAGTGGAAGGCATTGACGGAGAGGTCCAGGGATAGGTCGAGGGATGAAGCGGCAAGAAAGGCACAGGCCGACAGAAAAGGTAAGAGGATTGTGGGAGGATGATGAATGGTCCACAAGTGTCAATTGCATGTGTTGTAGTGGACTATTTTTCAATGAACAAGTGTGTTTGGTTGTGTTGTATTAATTGAACACTTTGTTATGTGATGTAGTTCTGAATGAGTTTTTATTCACAAAATTGGAGAAGCAGAAGAAACTCAATTATAGTAGGAAAGTACAAAGGAGGACGTTTTATTTATGATCCAAACATTGGAGCGAAATTATAATAATCGAGTAGGAAATTACAAAAATAGAAAATTGAGGAATATTGGTTCCATTATTACAACACAATCACAATAGGTTTAGCCATCCTTACGATGTGACGACGAAGGTTTAGCAACACACGGGTCTGCTGGTGGACCATAAAGACCACCCGGAGCATAAAGACCACCATAAGGTGGTTCCTCTCCTCTTGCAATGGCATCTGCAGTTTTTCGTTGCAAATAATGATGCATGTCTGGTGGAGTATAAAGAGCATCCCAAGGAGGTTCCTCTCCTCTTGCAATGACATCTGCAGTTTTTCCTTGCATATATTGAAGCATGCCTCTTTCTAACGTGCTCATTTTCTTCGCATCAGGTGTTGTATTAGTGTTTTTCCCCTTTTGGTGTGAGGTATCACGGTCACGACCACCATTACCATCCTCACCCCCTCCGGCAGCAGCAGTAGACATCTCTAGTTATTGTTAAAAAAATCAACATGACAAATAAAAATGATATCATGCATACGTTGTTACACAACATAATGATTCTAAATTAAATAAACTAATTAAACTAATTTAAACTAATTACATTAAACTAATTAAACTATTCTAAACTAATTACATTAAACTAATTAAACTATTCTAAACTAATTACATTAAACCAATAAAGAGAGGAAACTTACCTAAGAGGGAGGATGAGCCCGTGGGGAGAGGGAGGAAGCGGGAGGGTGGGGCAGGACAGCGGCCGCCGTCACCCTTTATATAGGCCCGGCAGCCGCCGTCCGCCACGGCTGTAGGGTGTGTTTTCTCAGACTCACATCACATGTAGTAGGGTAGGAGATACCCTAGGGTAGGGTGTGTTTTCTCCCACGGATCGAATGGCCCACCACCTCTTCTCTTTCCCTATATATGTCACCCTTCAGTTAACCATTGTTGTTCATAATAGCCAGCAATGGATCCCTTGTCAAGTGAGGATAGTTCTCTCGGTCCAGACTTGTGGACAGAACAGGACCCCGAGTGTAAAGAGTACTTCCCACCAAGAGAGAAGAGTTATTTCCGATCTTTGCGTGATGTGAGACCGTACGATTCGAACAAACCAGTGAAGTGGCCAAGATGCATGCACAATGAGTTGTGTGTAATGCAAGTTTATGAGGGAGTTGGACTTTACTACTCCGGTCATCGCTTTTGGCACTGTCCACGTGCGTGGGTAAGCAACATTGGCACCAATTTTTCCATCAGTTTATTTTGATAAGTAACATACTATTGGTATTTGCAGTACTCGTATGACCCTAACAACTGCGGTTTCGCGACATGGGTCGATCCGCCAGCTATTCATCCATATGAAGAGTACATCATGTACCTAGAAGGACGCATCGAGAAGCTGAAGCATGAGCTCACCGAGGCACTGACTCCTCCCGATCCACCATCTAGCGACGACGCGCTATGCACCTGCAGATGTCACAGGAAGAACACTCCACCGTCAAGTCCATCCCCACCACCTTCACCCCCACCTCCACCCCCATTTGGGAACTACTACATGCCTTCCCAGGAATCCAGTGCTTTTGGCTCTATGTTATCCGGACAGTTCTCGTACCAGTAGATTATTAGTGTTGTAATTCTTTTCTAAACTACCCTAAGGCATGTTAGGACTCGCAAATGGCACATGTTTACGTAGGTTATTAGCTGCGCCATTTGCAACTTTGTGTTTCTTATGTACCTGTGCTACAACATTTGAATTGACAACCCCCTCGTGAAACCCTAGCATGCTTGGAATCCGTAACGTATTGAGTGAGAGACACGATATGTCATGTACCCGTGCTTCAAAATTTGAATTGACAACACCCTGAAAAAAGCCTCTGCAGTCATGAAACCCTAGCCTGCTTGGAATCCCTAGCCTTTTCAGTGAGCCAACATGTCATGTATCCGTTGTACAACATTTGATTTGACAACACCCTGAAAAAGCCTATGCACTCATGAAACCCTAGGCTCCTTGGAATCCCTAGCCTTTTCAGTGAGGCATCATTTCAACTGGAAAAACAGAAAAGTCTATGCAAGTACGAATGTTTAGGCTTTCCAGTAAGGCATTGTATCGTCAACAATTGGCACAACAATTGTTTTGTCCACACTCTCGCCATTGCTACTTCATTAGACAGTGCCATTACATAACAAGTTTGCAGTGGCATGCATGGAACATGTGCCTTAACTAATCCTAGCATGCCTTAGGGAATTTAAATCACACAAGTTTGTAGTGGCATGGATGGCACATGTGCCTTAACTAATCCTAGCATGCCTTAGGGAATTTAAATCACACAAGCAATGGCACATGCTATACATAACAGCAATCATGCACCACTGATGAAGTCATCGCTCCACTTCTCAAAGTCGTCAAGTTCCTTCTTCAAACGAGCTTCTGTGCTGGGGTCTCCATCGATTTTCTTCCCCCTTGCCAAAAGCGCGGCATCAGGACCACTGATGAAGTCATCGATCCACTGCTCGAAGTGGCACGCCCTCGTCACCTTTGGAGCAACAAACCTACTGCTTCCCTACAATATAGGCCACATAAATACAAAGTCAGAACTCAACACCACAAAGTCGCTAGAATGTTACGTAATGATATCACTTACTGCCAATGCCGCAAGCTCCTTTTTAGCTTGATCGATGTTTTGACAGCACCAGAAACGCCTCCCATACGTTTCATCTTCACGGGAGACCTTGCATCCCGCATTCATGCCACAATGGCACTCTGGGGGGATCTCGTCCTTTGGGCGGATGTTCAAACTGAGTATGGATCTATTGGGATCATTTGGGTACGCCCCCTCCATTGCTTTCATGGCCCTCCTCACGTCCATGAACCCTCTTGCCATCTCGGATTGGGGTTTTTTTTTTGCTACCAACACTCTCAGACTCTCAGACGATTGGCTCGAAACACTGAGGAACGGAGGTGAGATAGGAGTGGAGGTTGCCTGTGAGGAATGGAGGTGAGGTAGGAGTGGAGGCTAGCAACCTCCTCCTATATACAGGGAAGCGATGGAAGCCTTCGCCGTGCCACCACAAATGGCGTGACACCACAACACTACCGCGCCAGGCTCCATGGCGCGGCAAGAGTGGCCTGCCACGCCGTTTGTGTAAAACTTTCAATACGAACCCACGGCAAAAGATGATTTGGAACGAGTGGCGCAGCAAGTTGATGCTGCCGCGCCATGCGCGACGGCGCGGCAGTGGCGGCCTGCTTACGTCACGTCGTGGCCGGACGTGGTGGGGTTGTGTGGGCCCCATTTGCCGCGCCAGTCCGCCTGGCGCGGGAAGCGAATGTTGCCGCGCCATGCGTTGTGGTGCGTCAAGGACGAGCTGCCACGCCAACTGTGCGCAGCCACCAGTACGCGACCACGGCAAAATTTGGTTTGTCAGTTGCCCGGCGCGGCAGCGCGTTCGTGCCGCGCCACCGCACCTGGCACGGCAAGCCTGGTACTGCCGCGCCACGCCGCATGGCCCGGCAAGCCTAGGTAAACATCCACCCTCGCAGCAGCTGCACGTTGCCGCGCCGTGGTGCATGGCGCGGCAAGCCTGAACCTTGAGACAGCCATCAGTTTTTCAGGTTTCTATTGCCCTCTCGTCTCGACGCACCTGCACATAACACCACAGACCACCTGCACTCATCCAAAAGCCAATATGGCCACAAATGCCATGCATCAAACATAGTTCCATACAAAGTGCATACGTCCAAACATAGTCTGACACACAAACATCACAGAAAGTCCAGAACTTGAACATCCTAATCCCAACACATGCATAGGCAATTCCGACATAGTCCGACACACACAAAGTTCATAGAAAGTCCATAAGTTCAACGACGGCGGCGGATTTGGTCCTCGGGGCTGAAAATTTGTTTCGGTCGACGATCCCTCCCCGGTTCTGTGTCCAAGACGTTGGGACTGCCAACATCCGCGGGCCCACGGGGACGACACCCGCGGGCTTTCTTGCCAGGAGGTGGACGGGGCTGCAAATATTGGACATAACAATATAAAATGCAAGGTACTAAGAATTGACGACTTAGAAGGAAATGTGATTAGATTCATTACCTGACTCGACTCTCCTTGTGTCTGAGTAGCACGTGGGGCATCAAACAGGACCTCCATTGGAATCTCTGACTGGTACGTGGGGTCTCCATGCTCACTAGCACCTGCATCTGAGGAGTCGTCTCCATCGTCCTCATCACTTGGCTGAGGGGTGGCGATTGCCTTGCCACGACCACAGCTGCCACTAGCAACAACACGACCTGCAGATGCCGACGCGGTGCGAGCGCTGCTACGAGATGGGGTTCGTGTGGAGCTTCTTGCCCCGTGGTGGACTGGAGTACGGCGGGATCCTGAAGAAGTGCCCTGACCATTGCCGCCGTGGGCAACATCTGGGGCCGTAATGCAGTTCAACTTCATTGCCATACGTCTGCAGCTTCTCCGGACCCTCTGCACCATGCATTTGGTATAAATTCACTACATATTCAATATATGTTCACTATGGATATACTGAAGCATTAAATTTTTGAGAACTAATACTACCTCTGCAAAGTTCCGTAGGGCTCCACCTTCGGATGCACTTGCATGTTCCATGGCCACTCCTGCCTCATTGGCAAGCCTTGCAAGTTGTTGCCCCTACAAAAAAAATCTTGTTACACCTATAAATTTTTAGATACCCTAGTGATGAAACAACATTGTTGTGGGATAAAATTACCAAGTAGTCGTGCAAAGGTGCTCGCTCTGGCTGTGTTCCCACACGTGTCATGGTGTCGTACTCATCCGCTATGTCGTCGTCGGAGTCCGAGGGGGCATCTTCAATGTGCTCGTCCGTCAAAGCTGGCTTGATCCTTGTTCTTGTAGAGGTATGGTACCACCTCAGGTACTCCCTATGTGGTCCAGCACGCCAAGCAGGGCCTTCTTGAGGATCCATCCTCTGGCGATTGTGCCAAAGGTCCAAGTACCTAGCATGCTTCACCGTCCAATCATTCTCCTTGTATCTTTTTTGCCTGTTGACCTTGAAATACCAAAATTGCTTGTCACAATATTTAGAAACCAACTTATGGCAACTGAGAATAATGAAAAATGCATCGAGTTGATATCTTACTTGTGCAACGCTGGAACGGTGGATACAAGCTCTGGAGGCGACGGCTGTACCCTCCCAAACTGGGGTAGCACCCTGTTTGGCAAATGCCACTCAACAACATAGTATATGATAAGTGGCACCGTTGACCTCCACAGAAGTCTGTCTCTGAAACACATGGCTGAGAACTGGACGTGGTCAGGAAAGTCGCGGCAGTACGGTAGCCACTCCACCTACAAAAATAGTGGATACTTAGAGAATATTTGATGAATCATAATTTCGAAAATGAACTGGTTGACATGGGTTTTTACCTGTGCCTGAGTAAGACAATCCAACTCGTTTGTGTAGAACTTGTACCTCCTCCCCGGAGGACCACGTACCGCTGTCGCTGTCTTCCACACAAATCCAAATGTGGGTCGAGAATCCTGCCGAGTCCATGCCTGCAAAAAAGTACCAAAAATTTAAACATGAATGAATGATGAATATAATGTAACTGAAGTATGCATGAATAAAGAACAAAAGATTTGTATGTACCTCAACAGGCCCACGGTGTGGTCGGCCTACTGGAATACGCTCCCAAATCCAAATCTGTAGGAGGTAAGCACATCCACCAAGGTTCGCATCCTGTCCACTCCGCCTACAGGCATCACATAACTGTCTATACAGCCATGCCAGAACCGCCGAACCCCAACTGTAGCCACGGATGTTATCCCAATCCTGACCCAACAGTGGCAGAACCATCCAAGACACAGTGTTTCCCGCAGCATCTGGTAGCAAGAACGTGGCCACAAAGTGCCACAGCCAAACACGAGCATGCCTCTCTACAACAGCCTCAGCAGCTCCCTGGGGGCATACGGTGAAGTGCTGCCTCAACCAAACTGTGTTGACGCCGGAGGTCTTCTTCGACGCATCCCCCTCGTCAGCATCTGGTGGCCTCACCCCAATGTGTAACTCCACCATGTCACGCCAACCAGCACTCTGAATGATCCCACCCACTGGCAGCCCCTCAAGTGGAAGACCAAGGATCATGGCTGTATCCTGCATGCCGACCGTCATCTCCCCGCAAGGTAGGTGGAAAGAGTGGGTCTCCGGACGCCATCGATCCACCAAGGCCAACAACAATGGGCCGTCCATTGTAGGCAGCCCATGAACCACCACGAGAGCAATGTCCAAAAAGCCTGCTCTAGCCAAGTAAGGGGCGTATCTCTCGTCCCAAGGAAGTGGACAGTGCTCTCGCACCCTCAACGGCTTCAAGTCCTGAAAAAAAAATAAAATTCAATAGTTCCAACATTAGCAATGTGTAGTCCAAAAAAATTGAAGCTCAACATTGTAAAGGAAATGACCAACATTATGTAAATACCTCGTGGAGGTCGGCGAGAAGGTGTGCACGATGGCTGCCATCATAGGCAGCCTCAAGGAGCGGGTACACTGGGTGCGCCATCCTGAAAAAAATTTAAATGTAGTCAGTAACAATGATAAAAAAATTGAAGCTAAGTATACAGAAATATCAACAATGGACAATGTAAAATAATATTGCATGCAAAATTTCATAATTTTTTTGCTAGTAACATACTACCTCGACAGCTACCCTAGAGTTAGTAGCACCCTTCCTTCTATTTGTCCCCGTTGATTTTGTGGACTTGGATTTCTTGCCCTTTGATTTTTTTCCGACACTTGCAGTTTTTAATTTCCTTGTGACATTTTGAGCAAAGATACTCTGTCTTGTCCGCATCAGCTTCAAAATCGCTGAAGTCATAATCAGCACCATGCCTTCCTTGGCACGTGTCCATGTCCCCTTTCAAACGCTTCTTTTGCCTCCTACCCTTTTTCATTTTCTTCAAAGATGGCAGTGGCACGTACTCTGGGCCATCGTATTCAGGCCATTGTGACGGATCAAGGTACGGCTCAAAGCTGGATTCCCAAATCTTAATGGTGTGTTATCTAAAGAACAAAGGAGACATGTACATGGCATCTTCATAGTCTAGACCTCTAGCATTGCAAGCTGTCATCAAGTGAGAACAAGGAAGATGCAACAATTGAGGACCGTTACAGGTGCAATTATCGGCCCGGAGGTCCACTCTATAGTGTCGACCGTCATGACTCTCCCCTCCAACATTAGTAGTAGCAGAACCTCGAATAGAATAAATCATTCTATCTGGACCGTATGGTTGTGGAAATTGGTTCACGGATCTTAAAGCAGCTTCATACATTTTCTCATCTGCAAAGGCTCCTATTTTACCCCCGTTATCCAACAAATCACGTGCCTTCCGCCATCTGTCCACAAAATAAGCGTTGCATTTTTCAAATGAGTATTCAATAATCCCCGAGACGGGTCTACTTCTTATTCCTTTAAATACGTTGTTCACACTTTCAGAATAGTTTGTTGTCATGATACCCCAATGCATACCCCCCTCATCATACGCTTGGGCCAATTTGTCCTTATCCTCCATTTCATACTCCAACCAATCTTTAGCTTTCTCGTTCAAGTCCTTAAGTAAGTCTTTGTACAGTTCCTTAAATTTGTCCTCCGTATGTACTAAGCATAGTAACTTCAACTTTCCTATTACCTCCTTGTTCCTTTGACGACGCCACATGTTGGCGGCAAAGTGCCTCATGCACCACCTATGAACAAGTGGTGGATACCCATCCATATGCTCGCTCGCACATTTTATGAGGCCATGGTGGCGATCTGAGATCATACATACCTGTCGCGTTCGACCAAGTATGTTAATGCGAACGAGCCTCATGAACCATGACCAATTGTCGTCATTCTCACTCTCGGCCAAGGCAAAAGCTAAAGGCACAAGTTGTTGTTCAGGATCTACAGCAACTGCCATCATGAGTGTACCTCTGTACTTGCCGGTCAAGAAGGTTCCGTCTACAAGTATCACCGGACGACAGTGTTGGAAAGTCACTTCACATTGTGGAAAGCACCAAAAAACACGTAGTAGGACGGGCTTCAAAACACAACCGTCACGAACACGCAACCCGGTCATGTAAGGGAACCATTTAACCCCAGGATTGAAGTGGTTCATGGCTCTCAAGACCCTTGGAATTTTTGCATATGACTCTTTCCAATCGCCCCAAAGCAAGACAATTGCATGTTGCTTAGCCCGCCATGCCTTAGAATACTTCACACGATATCCAGCAAACAACAATATGGACTCGATCAAACTGCTGGCCGTCACATCACTATTTTCACGAACAACGCCTAAGATACACCTTCCAATGTACGTTGCAGTCAATTGTGCGTGAACTCCCTTCACCTGACTCGAACGACAAGTGTGAGGTTCCCCAACCTTTGTAATCTTCCATTTCCCTGTCCCTCTCTCCAGTCGTGCCCATGCACGCCACATGCACCCTTGTTTGCACATTACTTCATACCTAAGATTTTTGTCCGAATGAACAACAGTGAAAGGCCTATAATGCTTCACTGCATAGTCAGCCAAGAAAAACTTAAGTTCATCAAGAGAGTCAAACAGCATTTTCTCATGTATCACATGCTGAGTACTAAACATTAATCCTTCTGTGAACAACATAGTAGAATCACAAATGGCTCTATCGATCCTACTTATGTCTCTATCATTGCGAACAGAAGGGAGTCCAAAGTCGTTCTGAGCTGGGGTGTGTTGGTCACTCTCACCAATTTTAGTGTTCACCGGGGGCCTAGGTAGGTGTTGTTCACTTTCACCAATTCTAGTGTTGACCGGTGGCCTACTTATGTGCACTTCCCTTTCAACGGTTCTATGGTTCACCGAGGGTCCTCCAACATCATCATGTTGAACACCATCCAAGTGAACCTCACGTAAACTAAGGAGTGCTTCAGCCGCATGTGCATTGGCATCATTTTGCTCTTCCACATCCTCCTCATCAGACTCATCTTGAGACTCACCTTCTTCAGAGCTGTCAGATATATCATACTCGTCCATGGTTTCTTCTTCCCGCTCAAAACAATCATTGGGAAAATCATCGTCCAACATCCCAAGCTCCCGACGAGGTTCCCTAGAACCTAAGTCATCCTCTACAATTGTAGACTCTCGTGTACCATTTTGAACCTCCAACGGGACTTCCTCATTCATGTTAACATTACCACTAGGCCCACGAGTAATATCTACCACAACCTTCAGACATGACACATTAGCTTGACCAACTACCTTCTTATACCGATTCCAATTTCTTCACTCGACAAGCTCATCAAGACATAATGAGCTCTAGCCTTCCCACAATCAAAACGACCTCTAAATGTCACCTCATGCAATCCAACTTCATACTTGACCATTGCACAATCAACTACATCCTTAAAGGTTGGCGGACCATCAAATGTTTCCACTACCTCTATCATATTCTCAAACTCTCCATTTTCTTTAACTATGCCCCCATGAAACATGCGAACTAAACAATCCATCTACAAAATTTAAACAACTTCATGAACCTGATGTTTCATAACTATATATTACTAAAATAGACATTTTATTATAAATATAAATGCAAAACTAGAATTGTGATCATCGATATACACATGTCAAGTAAACATGGTCCATAACAAATAATAAATTAATCTCAATAAGTTATATATATCTCTATGTACACATTATGCATATTGTCTTCTTCTACAAAATTGTTAGGTATTCCCACTAATAAACATGCATCCATGTAGTACCTTCACCCATTATCAAGTACACTAAACATTAACACCAACAACAACATTAAATCGAATCATGCAACATGTTCTACACGTCAATAACACGGGCAGAGATACTACTGCGTATGAACTAATCATCATTTACATTATACAAAATTGCATTTCGTTTAAATTTCAAAATACTAGAGCTAACCCTAGGTCACCTAAATCTTCTCCGATCTACATAATGCAACGGTAAAAGAGGGAGAGAAGTAGGGGAATACCTTCACAAGGACGCGGGGAACGATTTCCCCCACTTTTCCCACCCCAAATCCACGGATTTGGGGCCGGATTTGGGGGGCAGCGGCGGTTCGGGCAGCGGGCTGCTCGGGCGCTGGGAGAGGAAGAAAGGAAGGAGAAGGAAGAAAGGGGGCCGCGGCGCGGCTGTAGGCCCGCCGCTGCCGCGGCAACGCTGCCGCGCCGTTGCATGTGGCGTGGCAGTCCCGGACCCACGTCACCGCCGCGCGCTGCGCCTCGCCAGCGTGGCACATTTGCCGCGCCGCATGCAGTGGCGCGGCAAAGGCTTGCTGCCGCGCCACGCAAGCCGGCGCGGCCAAAGGGGTCACCTAGTGCAAAAAAATTGTTCTACAGGGGTTAATTTTAAAAATAATTTAAAAAAAGGTTAAAATTAAAAAAATCCGCAGCTGCAACCCAGACGACCCCTTTGATTGTGCCCTCCGTCACTGACACCCGGGCCCATATTTCATCGACCTCACGCCCCCGGCACCTCCGCCCGCAGAACCGATACAAAAGTATTCCATGTACTGCGCGTACAAAAGTGCGACGCAACCCAACTCAAAATATTGACGTCATCATTAATTGCAAACGGGGAATAACATGAATTAAATCCATAATAATAAAGTAATAAATTGGTCGGAATCACTTCGCTGGTGAGGGATGGTATCCATTGATTAGATTCCGATGGACGGCGCAGATCCCCCGATTCCCCCCCATCCCCTCTCCCTCCTCTTTTAACCACCCCGAGAAGCGCCTCCCCTTTCGCCACTCCCTCTCCGGCTCTCCCTCCTCAAGCAGCCAAGCAGGCGACGAGAGCGAGCCGCCGCCGCCGCCCCCGCCGCCGCAACCACCACAAGGGGGATCCTTTCGGGGAGGCCATGTCCACGAGGAAGCGCCCCCGGAACAGCGGCTCTGCGTCCCGGAGCAGCGGCGGATCCACGTCGTCCTCGTCCTCGTCGCCGTCGCAGTCCGCGATGCGGCGGACCACGAGCCTGTCTGACCTCGGGCAGGAGACGGCCGGGCGCGCCCCCACGCGGCAGGCGAGGGGGCAGGTTTCTGCGGCCGCTGCGGGGGCGGGGGCGGGGTCCGTGTGGGACGCCGAGATGAGGCGGCACTCGACGGGCTGCTTCCCGGTGCCGGAGGCGGCGTTCCTCAAGGCCTGCGGGCTCTGCAAGCGCGGCCTCGGCCCCGGACGCGACACGTTCATCTACATGTGCGTAAGCCTTTGTCTTCTTCTTTTGTTTCTCTCTGAGATTCCCGTAGGCAGGCTCTGTCTGGAAATATCTGCTGTTTCTGCTTGCTTGCCATGCGTCCTGAAGATTCAGCTACTCTGCACTCTGCTTCTTGGTCTTTTCCTCTTCAAGGTTGTCGGCTTGTCGCAGCGCAACTAGTTTTCTCGTGATCTCGGTACCGAGGAACTGATTGATCTCTGTGATTCTTGATTGCCGGATACTTTTGGATGATCTGCTTCACTTTTGTTTCAGAGAAAACATATATTAGTTCTGTTCTCTTTTCTCTGAAACCGAGTATTATTGAGATAAAAATTTGACATGATTGCCACCTGAGTTTGGAGAATATTCTGCGTGTCTATCGCATTAGATTCCCTCTGTCTTCGCTGTTGCAAATGCTTGGGGGTGATGGCATGATGTCTTCTCACTTCTTTTTTTGAGGAAAAAAAGATGATTCACTCATGCTCAGACATGATTTTTTTTAAACGAAATGCTAGTACATGATGAAACTGAAATGAACAAGTTGAGGAGAAAATAAGAGCCAGCTGCCCTTTCGGTTGCTGGAAAATCACAGATGCACTTTTGTATTAATATCTCTTGCGCCTTGCTTTCCACTTTGTGGGTGAAAGAGAATTCATTTTCATGACAAGAAACAGGAGAAGTCCTTGTTTCCCTTTCTGAGTGGTTGAGTTCCTGAGCAAGTGGCATTGTTTAGTAACCAACCTCTATACCATGGATTCATGGGATGTGAATGGGTCTCCAACATAATACTAGCCCAACACTCAAGATCTGCCCCCTGTTTTGTGTAAGCAAAAAAGGATTGTTAACTGATACTACTTAGTTAGCAAAATATCTCTCATCCTGCAGAAACTAATCAGATGCTAATGATGTTTTGTGTACTAAAACCATCACCTGGCATTAAACAACTTCTGTGTTTTTGCTCAGGGGTGAGGTGGCCTTCTGTAGCCAGGAGTGTAGGCAGCATCAGATGAACCTGGACGAGCTCAAGGAGAAGAAGTGCTCCACTCCGGCCGGCGGCAGTGGCGGCTCTGGCTCAGACCCGTCCGGCAAAAGCAGCACCATAGCGGCCGCCTAGCATCGCCGGAGAGGGAAAAAATGAAGCAAATTTTGGAACCCTTGTATAGGGCCCAAATGCATCTAGTCTCCATCAGCTTATGTATATCATCCTATATTTGTGGAGTTACTGTGTGTATATTGCTGGGAAGGGAAAGGAAAGGGTGTAGAGGTTGGAAATGGGCATGCGGATGCTTGCAACAGGTTTGCAAATGCATCTGTGCCTGTGGGGGATGTGTCTTGAGCACAAGGGACCGTGCTGAATCCTGGTGCAGATTAGGACCTGGGATCTGAACCAGTTTTTGTTAAATTTCCCTGAAGGAACGACATAAGTTTTCCGAATTGTTGAAGAATCCACTTCTCTTTGAAATTTTTAGATATTTTGGCACAACTTTTCTGTTTACAGAATGTTGAGATTGAAAAACAAAATTACCCTATAAGAGGGTGTTTATCTCGCTCCATCACTTCCATGTTCCATAGCCCCATGTGAGGAGTTGAACAAGTGATCCCTCTCACTATTGCAGGCTAAGCGATCTTGAGCAATAAGCTATGGTGTGCCTTTTGGTTACTATGCTGGGGTATGAGGACGCTGACATGGACATGTGGGGCCATGTTTGTTTTGATATTGACCCTCATGTATGCTGCCAAATTAGGTGGCAATTCCTTGTTGGATCAAGATCTGGGCACGAAGCAACCTATGAGGGGGGAGAATCTCACAGCTGGATTTAATGTTAATCTCCGCATCGTTAAAGGTAGCTCCGGCTTTGCCAAGGTCTTGTTTAGTTGGCTAAAATTTTTAACATTTTCTTCACTCTCTCTCCATCACATCACATTAAATATGCCAAAAGACATATGTTCGGAGTATTAAATATAGGTAAAAAATAATTAATTACACAGTTTGGATGTCCTTTGCGACACGAATCTTTTGAGCCTAGTTAGGTCATGGTAGGATAATATTTACCACAAACAAACGAAACGTGCTACAGTATGCTACAGGAGTTCCAGCAGTTAAAAAGGTAAAATTTTCAACCAACTAAACAAGGCCCAAATGTGGTTCGTAGTTGACGTGCAAGAGCTGAAGAGCACCCCCTGCCGCCCGAGGCGAGGTGGTTGCAGGTTTGGTTTAGGGTCTGTTCTTTTCCTCACAAATAAATAGTGAAAAGTACTATTCACCTGTCACATCTTCTCTCACAAGAAACACTATTCTAACATTATTCATTTGCAATTTCACTATTCATTTTCACCCAAAAGAACACGCCCTTAGCTCCGACGGACACTTGGTTTTTAAAATTGAAATACTGTCGAGGCAATGGGTTGTGCGATCGTGTTGCGAGATCTGAAATCATGTGACGACGGCAACCATACCTGAGATCTCAGGAGAGGAGATCTAGTAATTTTCAGCTGGGGTGCCGTGTTTTCGGAAGAGAGAAGATGGGGGGGGGGGGGGGGGGACCAAAAGTGGAGAAGCATGATACAAGGCAGCAAGCCAGCAACATGCTATTGTTAAATGGTTCGTAATTGTCCTTTTTTTTTTCGCTGCTTCTTTTTCAGATGTCATTGTCTTGCGAATAATGGGATTGGAGAAGCTTGGTAAAAAAAAAAAACTGGAAACAAGGTGTAACACATGATGAATCTGGTCTCTGGTCTGGCTTCAGGCAGGAACGCAAAGTCACAATATTTTCGAGTTGTCCTGCACCGCACGTCCATAGTTTTTTTTCCCACTTTTGACAGGGGACGTGCATGCTTTCGTGTGGTTCGAACACGGAGAAACCAACAAGTCGAGAGGAGGAAAAGGAAACGGAATCAGGAGCTGTGTGCCTGTGTCCGTGCGTGGGAGAAGCGTCCGAGGAGGAGGGAGGGCCGGCCGACACCTCCTCGGTGCGTCCATCGCCCCCAATTCCGCACCCCGCGGTGTTTTTTTCCGCGGAAACCGATGGGAAAGGCGCGGCGGCGAACGAAGAATCACGTTCGGCCGGCGGGCGGGCGGGCGCGGGTGCGCGCCTCGGCGACGCCGACCGGGGGGCGCGCCCACGCGGCCGGCCGGAAGGACGGGGACGCGCGGCCCAACCGCGGGGGGGCGCCGGGGCCGTGGCCGTGAGTGGCTGAGCCGCTGAGGAGCGGCCGGCTGCCGGGTCGCTTTTGGTCGGGCGCGGGTACGGAGCATGCGGACGCGACGGGTGCAGGGGATGCCAGGGGGGAGCGGCGCGTGCCGATCGAGCAGCGAGATCACATGGCCTGCCACCACGACGGCGACGAGCACCTGCGCCGTGCCGAGCCACCTCTGCTCCGGACGGACGATGGAGTACGTGAGGTGAGGTGATCGGCGAGTGGCCACCGGCAAAGGATATCTGGATTATATATCTATATACTATAAGGAGCGAAGATAATTGAAAACTTTTCTCACCCAAATCGGACCCGCTTTACCCCTCACGTCGGACCTACCCGTCATATGTTTTTGGAAGTGGATAAGGTGGAAGGACTATGAAATACCAAAAAATCGTAATTTGGAGAGCGTTTCTGCCAAAAACGAAATTTTTTTCTCACCCACCCGACGCATACCCACCCTGTGTACCCGTCGGGCCCACCTTTCCCTTCCATGTCGCTGCCCACCCTGAATTGAAAAAAAAAATCCCTCCTCCGCGCCTCCTCACGACGGCACCCGCACGGCGCGAGCTCCCCCTGCGGCTCCGCCCCCCACGCTGGCCACCGCCCTCCTCTTCGCCTCCTCGGGACGCACCCCGCGCGATTCGCGACCGCAGCCCCTCGCTGCACGACCATCCCCCTTCCCCGCGGCCGCCGCAGCCCCCGCGCATGTGCCGCAGGGATGGCGAACCGCACGAACCCCCTCGCGAAGAGCATCCACGGGACCGCAAAACCTGGTGGAGAAGATTGTGCGCTCCAAGATCTACCAAAGCACCTACAGGAAGGAGCAGTGCTTCGGCCTCACCGCAGAGACGCTGGTCGACAAGGCCATGGAGCTTGACCACACCGGCGGGACCTACGGCAGCAACCGCAAGACGCAAGTCCACCCTATTCCTCTGTCTCGGGCTCAAGATGCTGCAAATCCAGCCTGGCAAGGACATCGTCGTCGAGTTCATCAAGAACGAGGACTACAAGTACGCCTTTCTTTCTCTTTGCCGATTTCTAATTGGTTCCATTTGTCACCCGCCCCCATTCGTTTCTGTTCAATTGATACGGTATTCCTTCCGTAGTGTCCATTGCCGCATCCGTCCCCACCCCGCCAGCCTGCTCTTCACCAATAGGCAAACCAACCAAATCATCCACCAGCTGCCGCCGCTACTCCGAGAGCTTCCAATTCGACATTGTTGCTGCTTCTTTGATTCGAGATTCCTTCCTAGCTCGGAATTGCTGGTTTGAGCTTTGGGCCTGGTTCGAGATCCGTGGCGCTTTCATGTGCCTCTGCATCTGCATCTGGGCGCTGCTGCATCGAGGGGCTTGATTTCTTGTACCGCTGCGAATTTGTGCTCCCCGGATTTTTATTTCCCGATGCCTGTTTCTGGATTACATGGGCATTTGGATAGCTTCGTAATGATGCAGCTACACTGTAGCTATTAAGCTGGGGGTTTTTATCACTCCATTGGGTTGCCACAAGGGGACATTTTTTCTTTGCCGATTCGTTCCAATTTCGGATCATCCTGTGCAAAATCCATATGCATATGCAGTGATGTACTCTCTGTTTCCTTCCGTTTGTGTAGTATAACCACTATACAGACATGTTTAAGCAATTCAAGCATGGATCCGGAATTCCTATTTTGTTCAGGTATTTGAGATGAATACATTTGTTCACGTGGGCTACTAAAAAAATTTGAGCAATTGAATTACATCAATTTCCTTTTGAATCTGATAATACCCAATCCATCCTTCCTTACATTATCATGATCATTTCTTCCGGAATGTGGACGCTACCTGAGGCGAGCGATATTGCTAGACCAAATGCAAAAGTAGAGGAAGGCAACATGCCAGTTGTTGCAGAGTTTGGTTCTAAAAAGGTAGGTTGTTTCTCTCCCGCTAATTTCTTCTCTAAGCATTCCATAATCTAGAGTACTATACCACATGTGACTGGTGGAGTTCCCATAGATGTAATTTATAGTGTATGGGTCTGCTTGCCTTGTGTTCGACGAAATGATCGTAAGGAAACTGTTGCTTATAAATGCTATTTGCCAAACGGTATATGTAGGCTGACAAATAGTTATTGTTCTTGTGCTACCTTCAAATAAAGTTTTGAACCTACTGTCGATCTTATCGTGTCTCCTTGTTGGTTGGGCAAAGAACCCACTGCTATGATGGGGTGCTATGATGGGGAGACACTGATTCAATGTTGTTTTAGTGATATGCCTGTTCCCTTGCTTGAATTTTCTGTGTTCTGGAATTCAGAAGTCTATATATCATTTGGCATATAGTGCACTATGTGTGATGTATTTGCTATTTGTGTTTAGGTGCATAGACATGAAAACTATGAATAATTGAACTTGGTAATAGTGCTGGCAGATGAGGCCAAAACAGAACAATGATGAAGGTGAATTTGCTGAATTTGCCCATTAAGTTCAAGGGGGGAGGATGCTTGCCCTGGGTTGAAGAAAGGTATCGCTACTTTTATTTCATTTTTCAGTAGCATTTCTTTGGTATGTCAATTTAGCAATATTCTTTTTTTTATTTAAAGACTAAAACGCATACTACCTCCGTCTCAAATTATTATTCGTTGCCTTTTCTAGACACATCAATTTTACTACGTATCTAGATATATTTAGGTGCATTCCAAAATGTGTGTATCTAGAAAAATCAAAACGAATAGTAATTTGGGACGGAGGGAGTATATACTACTGCTATCTTGCATAGCCCAATTATATGTGGATGTGGTCTATATGAAAATATTAGTCATACAACAAGCTTTTGATGTAACTGACATTCACTGAAACTCTCTTTGACCCTTGCTGGTGTTTGTGACAACCCGCCCAGGAAAATACCGTACTATCGCCTAAACCAATCCACTTTGGTCATTAAGCAATAATAAAGTATCATCCTGTCGTTAGTTGCCGGGTTAACGCCCGGTAAATCACTTACAAAGCAACAAGGATCGACATATATGCATTAAAACTCACGCGAAGGCGAGTCCAGAGAACAACATAAGATTAACATCCAAATTTACCCCGAAGGGCTTAATTATTACAAACCGAAGTCTTTGACACGACAACGAAGTTCAGAGTTTTGAAAACAGCGGAATTAAACTAAACGGCACGAGGAAACATCACGGGAGGCCTGCCATGATGCCTTCATTCATCGTCTTCAACCCACTCCAGCTCCCAGCCAGGCGGGATCTCTCCAGGCCACACATCAGCAAAGGCATTACCTGGAGCAACAGATTATAGCAAGGCTGAGTATACTAATACTCAGCAAGACTTACCCGTCGGTGACAACTACATCACCAACTCTAGACATGAAAGGCTTTTTGGCCAAAGGGGTTTCTTTTGCTGAAAAGCAACAAGGAGTATGTCCTTACTTTCAATATTTTAGCACAAGTTCTAGTTGATTATTCCTTTCTAAATTAGCAAGCTAGTGCAAGCATAAGTTGCGCAAACAATTAATCAAGCATAATATTCATCAACTTTCATCATTAGGGATCTCATGGCCAGTGGAGTAAGTAGTCTCAGATAACGGTGAGAGGCCGACAATCGATTGATTTAAACCTTGCAAGGTAGACCTAAACACACGGTGGGGTGCCCCCGCGAGGACAACCACCAGGCGGTTCCCAAAGGTCCTCGGTTCGGGATAAAAGGCGACAGTCTTCGGTACAGGCGATCTGGTATACCCCGCAAGGCACCCAGCATCGCACATGCACCACCGGTAGCTAGCCGGGGGACACCTCCCAAGATTAGTCACAGTAAAATCCCTTACCGTCTCGTTAAGGTACTAGGCTTACCGTACCCATTTCCGACAAGTGCTTAGTACGTTCAAACACTTAACCCACGAAAGCCATTGGACCGGAGCCCACATCCCATGCTCTTACCACATGAGCAATCCATTTAAGGAGATCTTATGATTCCAACATAAGAACCTATTCTCGCGAGTGACAAGCATCACTCGACTTGTAACGGTCCTATAGCATAGCAGCTACCGACCTATCATACTAGTAAGAACATAGGTACCTAGGGATCATGCATCTAGGGTTTCATTTCAACTCCTGAACGTAAATGCACAATCATCCATAGATAGTTGCATAAAGTTTCAAAACACTTGGTTAAATGCACCGGGGCTTGCCTTCGTCAGCAGGGTTAGCCTGAGGGTCCTCGGTGTCGTCGATCACCTCCACGTACTGCAGCTCCGCGTCAGCTCCTCCTTCCTCGGCTTCCGGCACGAGCGAGTAGTCACCGTCAGGAAGGTCTACACGGAATGCAATGCAGGGTTCAGGTGATGTGATAGATTGCTTATTTTATCCAACTCTTGTTGGCCACATTTACTTTAACAAACAGTTAATTATTAATTCTTTTTCATTAAGGTTATTATTGATATGGGTTTATTCCTTTAATAAACACTTAATTAATGTTCTCTTTTATAATTGTTATTTCATGTGAGGATTTAATATTCAATCTTTCAATAGCAAAGGTGTGCACAAAAATGTAATTAATTACATTTTAATTTCTTAAACAGCAAGGGTGTATTCTTAGGTCCTAAACAAACTATGCAACCATTTTATAAAGGGGCACAAGGAATAAAAAGGCATTTTCCTATTTAACAAAACATTAAACCTAAAAAGGCCTCCAAGACTTTTATTCAAACATTAAAGTACTAAAATTCAGTGGAGGGTTTCTTAAGCACCAAAACACCTATATCAAGCCACTGAACACACATGCATGCTTGGAAAAGCTAGAAAATTAATTATATCAAAAATAACAAGGGCTAGCTACTAAAGCAAGATAAAGGCACACAAAAATACATAAGCATCCAACTGCTCCAAACTTCCTCACACATGCTCTCTGGTCCAAATCTAACCTAGGCATGCAGCAAGTACACCTAGAACTACCACTGATCTTGCATTATTAATTTACAAAGGAAAACAAGCACATATCAAGAATAAATACTTCTATTCATTATAAAATTGTGGTTAATTCACCAGAGGTGTATCTTGGCATAAAGAGACCACATGCAGAAGTTGGGCACAAAAACATAACTATTTTTAGCTACAAAAATTATCTAGACAGATTCTGCATAAATGGAAAACAATTCATATAAAAAGATTTACATCATAAATTTGTGCAATTTTTGGTCCAGAGTCTAATCATGACAAGTCTAGCAACATATCCAAAATTCAGCTCCATATCCTTTCTATATTTTGAATTATAGCAAAAATGTGTCAAACTGAATCTGAATTTTCATTCAAAATCTATAAGTCAAAACTATGGTCATGCTTTGTAGAAGTTGTAGATCTACTCTCACTGAGACCAACAAAATTGGGTTTGCATTTTTACGAATTTTCTGTGAATTTCTAGGCTATTTCTAAGGCACTGGACTGATTTGCAAAGAAACTAAGATAACTTTCGTTGCGATCGAGTCCCTGGTTTACACATATGCCCTCAGGAATTCACAACCGTGCCCTTGGCGGCGGGGGAGGGCTCGCCGGCGGCGAACGGCGGCCGGACTTGGTAAACATGTGGCGTGGGAGTGTGATTGGGCTCACCACGCGTCGATTGGCGGTGGTGGCTCGGCCGGAGATGTCACCGGCGAGCGGCGGCGGCGGGGTCGCGGCGGCGCGCCCGCTGCGGCTCGGGTTCCGGCGAGTGGCGGCGCAATGTGGGCGAACAAGCGGCCGTGGGAGCTTCACTGGTGTCTAGGGAGGAGGTTGAGATGGTCGGCCGGCGACGGAAGCGAGCGGAGGGGGAAGCTCGCCTGCGGCGGCGGCAATGGCGGGTTGGCGGTCGGCGAGCTCACGCGCGGGAACTGCGACGACGGGCTACTTATAGCCGAGGCGCGCGCGGAGGCATCTTGCTTCGTGGCTAAGCATCTGGGCGCGTAAATGCGCGGGGTACGGCGACGGCATCGGCGTGCGTGCGCGGCGGGCGAGGACGACGCCGCGGCGAGCGCGTACACGCCGCGTGGCGCGCGGTTCCTCGGGCCGAGGCCGCGTCTTGGAGCGCGCGCATGAAGCGGACGTCAGCCGCGCTCACGCGCTGACTCCCAGACGGCTGTGGTACGGCCGGCGCACGGCGGCGGCGCGGCGGCGACGCGTGGACGCGCGCGCGCGCGTGACGTCGCGCCGAGCGCGTCTCCGGCCCGGTCCGTTCCATGTACCTCTGTTGGCTGGCACGATTCTCGAGAATTTGCATATAAACTTCAAAACCCGTAGATAGGAAAGTTGTAGACGGGTGATTCCTCTAAAAGTTGGCTGAAACCGAATTTGAAATAGATTCAAATCGAAGGATAAATTCGAATGCCAATTCGGGGAAATTTCATGTCTCGGTGAACAGGAATTCTGAGCTTGCTTGGCAATTTAGCTCCTGTTCCACTCAAAACCAGCAATGCCACTCAACATGAAAGTTGTGTCTCATGAAAAACTGGACAACTTTTATATTGGGATATTTTGAAGTGTTTAGGTGAAATTTGGAGAACGTGGCAAAAGTTCCAGATCGACACAAAGACATCAAGGGGTTTGTCCCCCCTTAGCTAGGGTTTTGACCATGGGAAGTGTGCTAGACTTGCTTAAGATGCTAATGGGTGAGGGTTGGTGAGGTTTTCGAGGTGATGACCCAGGTTGACCATGCTTTGACCCTAGTCAACAAGTTTGACTGGTAATTAAGGTTAATTAAAAACCTGGGGCGTCACAGCCTACCCCCCTTAAACGGAATCTCGCCCCGAGATTCGATTCAAGAAAAACAAGGTAGGTAGTAGAACTCACGGTTTCGAGATTGCAGAAAACCTGGGTACTTGGTGTTGAGATACTCTTCCGTCTCCCAAGTTGCTTCTTCCTCCGTATGATGACTCCATTGTATCTTGTACATTCTTACGGTTTGTCTTCGGGTCTTCCTTTCCTTTTTGTCCAACACCCTCATGGGATGCTCGATGAGCGAGAAATCCGGCTCAATCCAAGCATTTGCTTCTGTGATCACTTCGGTTTCAGGCACCGGCACACCTTTCTTCAGTTGGGTCACATGGAATACATTGTGAACTGCGGAGAACCGTTCTGGCAGTCGAATGCGATAAGCCACTGGCCCACATACTTCAATGATTTCATAAGGTCCGATATAGCGCGGGGCTAACTTTCCCTTAACACCGAACCTTTGCACACCCTTGGTTGGTGAAACCTTTAGGTATACATAATTACCAACTTCAAATTGTCGGGGTGCCGTTCCTCTATCGTGATAGCTCTTTTGCCTCATTTGTGCTAACTTCAAGTTCTCCCGTATCACTTGCACTTTCTCTTCGGCGTCTTTGACTAAGTCCGGACCAAAGAGTGTCCTTTCTCCGGCTTCTGACCAGTTCAAAGGGGTACGACATCTCCGTCCATAAAGAGCATCGAACGGTGCCATCTTCAAACTAGCTTGGTAGCTATTGTTGTAGGAGAACTCTGCCAAGGACAAACACTTGTCCCAACTTTTATCAAAATGCAGGATGCTTGCCCGTAGCATGTCTTCCAAAATTTGATTTACCCTTTCCGTCTGACCATCGGTCTGCGGGTGATAGCTGGAACTACGGATCAACTTGGTTCCTAGGCATTCATGCAATTGCTCCCAGAAACGAGCTACAAATTGAGTCCCTCTATCCGAGATTATGGTCTTCGGAACTCCATGCAAACGGACTATTTGATCCATATACAACTCTGCATATTGCTGCACTGAATAAGTAGTATGTACTGCAATGAAATGGGCAGTCTTCGTGAGTCTGTCCACGATAACCCAAATAGAATCCTTCTTTCTAGCAGTCAGGGGTAAACCCACAATGAAGTCCATACTTATGTCATCCCATTTCCACATAGGTATCGACAGGGGTTGGAGTACACCTGCCGATTTCAAATGGCTTGCTTTCATCCTATGACAAGTATCACACTCCGACACATATTTTGCTATATCGACTTTCATATTGGACCACCAGAAATTTTCCTTCAGATCTTGATACATTTTGGTGCTTCCGGGATGAATAGAGAATTTGGAAAGATGAGCTTCATCAAGGATGGTTCGCTGAATTTCTTGGTCAATGGGAACCACAAGACGTTTCTCAAACCATACCACATCGTTTGCATCCCTCCGGAAACAGGTATACTTGGGATCTCCTTCTGCTAACTTCTGTTTGATTAGCTGTATGCCCTCGTCATTGCATTGAGCAGTGACAATTCTATCATAAAGATTGGATTCGGCAGCTAGGACATATAGATTTCCTTGCTCTACCACTTCCAAGTTAAGTTTCCTCATGTCTTCACACAAGGTGTCACTATACGGTTCCACTTGTAGATGGTTGTAGTGAACTTTGCGGCTAAGAGCATCCGCAACAACATTGGCTTTTCCGGGGTGATAGTGCACTTCTAAATCATAATCTTTAATCAACTCAAGCCATCTCCTTTGTCTCATGTTGAGATCCGATTGAGTGAAGATATATTTGAGACTCTTGTGATCGGTGAAGATATTGCAACGATTGCCCATCAGATAGTGTCTCCAAATCTTAAGAGCATGAACAACTGCTGCTAGCTCTAGATCATGGGTGGGATAATTGATCTCATGGGGTCGAAGTGCCCGTGAGGCATAGGCAATGACTCGGCCCTCTTGCATGAGAACACAACCGAGACCCGTGCCTGACGCGTCACAGAAAACTTCAAAAGGTTTGGAATTATCCGGTTGCACTAGCACTGGGGCTGAAGTTAAGTGTTGTCTCAGCGTGTGGAAGGCTTTCTCACATGCTTCACTCCATACAAATTTCACTCCTTTCTTGAGCAGTTCAGTCATAGGTTTAGCGATCCTGGAGAAGTCCGGAATGAATCGACGGTAATAACCCGCCAAACCTAGAAAACTGCGGATTTGGTGTACGGACTTGGGTGGTTTCCAATCCATCACCTCTTGTACTTTGCTAGGATCCACGGATATGCCATCTTTGGAAATAGTGTGCCCCAAGAATTTCACACTGTCCAACCAGAATTCGCATTTGGAGAATTTAGCATAGAGCTTATGATCTCTCAAACGCTGTAGGACAATTCGAAGATGTTTGGCATGTTCTTTCTCATTCTTGGAATAGATTAGAATATCATCGATGAAGACCACTACGAATTTGTCAAGCTCCGTCATGAATACGGAATTCATGAGATACATGAAGTAGGCTGGGGCATTTGTGAGACCGAAGGACATCACCAAGAACTCGTAGAGACCATAACGAGTGGAGAAAGCAGTTTTGGGAATGTCACCAGGTCGAATTTTGATTTGATGATAACCAGAACGAAGGTCGATCTTGGAGAAAACTTTGGCTCCAGCCAACTGATCAAAAAGAACATCAATGCGGGGAAGAGGATATTTGTTTTTGATGGTCACCGCATTGAGCGGTCTGTAGTCAACACATAGCCTCAAACTCCCATCTTTCTTCTTGACAAAGAGTGCGGGACAACCCCAAGGAGAAGAACTTGGGCGAATGTAGCCCTTATCTAACAATTCCTGGAGTTGGTTTTTCAGTTCAGCTAATTCCTTGGGAGGCATACGATAAGGTCGTTTAGAAATGGGCGCAGTGCCCGGTTGGAGTTCAATCACAAACTCGACATCCCTGTCTGGTGGCATGCCAGGCAACTCGTCGGGAAAGACATCAGGATATTCACAAACTACTGGGATTTCTTCAAGATGAGAGATAATGGTCACATAGGCACAAGGGTCTGCACCGTCCTTGAAAGGTAAGTACAAAGTGGTGTGCCCGACCGTAGGTGAATTGATTGCTACAACTCTACCCGCGATATCTAGAACCACCTTATGTCGGGTCATCCAATCCATACCCAAGATAACATCCATACCCTCTAAGCCTATGACAATGAGGTTTGATTGAACTGTTTTACTTCCCAACCTTAATTGTACTCCACGGATTAAGGTACTAGAAGAGATTTGCCCCCCCGGAGTGATAATTTTATAAGCTGAATTGAGGTGAGAACTCATCAAACTCAATTTGCCTACTAGCTTTTCACTTATGAAACTGTGGGTAGCTCCAGAATCGAACAAAATCTTAACAGGGGTGTCATCGATAGAGAATGTACCCGTAAGCACTGGAGCTCCCTCTGGGATGTCACTCATGGTGGTAAAGTTCAGCTTGCCTTGGCGGACTTGCACCGTTGGCTTCTTAGCCGGATTGGCCGGCTTGGCCCCTGAACCTTGATTCTGCTGGTTGGGCTTGTTCTGCTTAGGTTTGGGGCAATCACTTATGTAGTGCCCCGGCTGTCCACAATTGTAGCAACGACGTTCACCGATGTTGCGTGGGGGTGCGTTGGGCTTGGAAGCTTGCCGCTGGGTGTTGCGGAACTGGAAGTTCCCTGAAGGTTTGTTCTGTGATGGCTTCATCGTCCAGCGTCCAGTTGAAGATTGCTGGGACGAGTTAGGAACATTCTTTTTCACAAAACGAAACTTTTTGTTAGTTCCACTGCCCGAAGCAAATCCAGCCTGCCTTTTCTTGTCTCTCTGGGCCTTCTTCATAGCATCCTCTTGGGATATAGCCTTGTTTACGAGCTCATGGAAGTTGTTGGGCTCGATCAAGTTCAGCCGTTCGTACAACTCACCATCCAGACCATCACGGAACCTTTCCATCTTCTTCGCATCGGTATCCACGTGATGTCCACCATACTGGCAAAGGCTATTGAATTTCTGTGCATAATGATACACAGTGTCCGAGCCCTGCCTGAGGGCCAGTAACTCCCTCATCTTCCTATCCATTAATCCTTTAGGAATGTGATGGCTCTTGAAAGCTTGCTTGAATTCATCCCAAGTGACAGCATGCCCCTGCTGCATGGTCTTGAAATGATCCCACCACATCAAGGCTTCCCCTCGCAGTTGCAGAGCTGCAAAGTTGGCTTTGTTTTCCTCGGAGCAAGGCAGTACAAAGGCAGAGAATTTTGCCTCGATGGCCTTGATAAACGCCTCAGCTTCAAGGGGGTCTTCCGCCTTGGAAAAGGTCGGAGGCTTCATCCCGATGAACTGAGGGTAGGTGGTGACCTGATTTGGCCCCTCATGATTTGCCACATGTGGCGGCCTTTGGTTCAGCTGCTGGGCGATTTGTTGCTGCGTCTGTAGGATCTGGCGCAGCACCTCGGTCTGAGTGGCCATGAATGCCTCTGCCGGCGTCATGGGCGGTGGCGGTGGTAGTTCACCACTGCCTGACGTTCCGAAACCATTGGGGGAGCTGCGTGTTGGTCCCACCATCTGAAATGCGAGCCTTTATTAGACACATAGCCATAATCTTGCTTAGAAAGAAATGACAAGTGTAAAACATGCATGACAAAAGCTCATTCGCGCATTCATTCGGCATTTGCAGCAACACAGTCATAAGAGTACTTCACACCCAACAGCCTAGTCACCGAGATATTTTCCAAAATTGGTTAGTAGATGTCAAATTTCATACTCCCCAAAGTTGGCATTCCACATTGCGGCGAACTACAACTTCGCATGCCCGAAGAATGCAATTGCGGGAAGCTACCTAGCTGCCCCGGTAGCCGGCCGACACTCACCGAAAATTTCGTAGCTCCCTCTACTCTTATGCAAAAATGCTGAATTTTGGTGAGCGCGGTCATTGCAACACTCCGCACAACTTCGGTATTCAACGCATGCTAAGATTCCGACGTTCAATTGTTCGAAAACTCCCTTTCCTAAGCTGTTTGGACAGCAGCCCGGATTGGATTAAAACTTGCATAACTTCCAATAAGAAAGTGCACGATTGCTGAGATTTAGAGAACACGATCGTCACCAAAATTCCAAACAAGCTTGGTATACAACACCGAACTCGATTCTGATCACAAATTGCTTAAGCATTTCCTTACAACCAACATTACGGATAAAGTGTTCACAGAACATTACAAAGGTTCCAAGGTTTGAAAATACCACATTACAACCTGGGTTACACTGCATCCATGCTGCACAAAAGCATTCTCCTATGCTTACCTACCACAAACCAACCAAAAGGCTACACACAGGAGTATGACCCATCTTATTACAACACTACGGCAACCTAGTTGCCGACCGAAGCACCACTGCCAGCAGGTGAAGCCGGTGGGGTCGGTAGCGGTGGTCCAGCCTGACTCGCCTGGTCAAGACCAGATTGAGCCTGCTGCTCCTCCGGAGGTGCCTCCACCGGAGGTGGTGGCTGCAGAGCCACAATGGCCTGCAGAGCTGCTACCTGTACCTCAGCCTCCTCTACCTGCTGCTGCATCTCAATGATGTTCTGTAACAGTGTCAACCTCTCGATCTCTCGAGCGTCCACGTCCTCCTCAAGGGTAGTGACCTCTGCCTCCAGGTCTAAGATTCTCTGCAGGCGGTCACCTCTCTCTAACTCCAACTGGAACCTCCTGGCACGCAGTCGGTCGTTCTCCTGCTGAGTCTGGGCGAGAGTGAAGCTCAGCTGCTGGTACGCTGCCGAAAGATTGTGCCAGGCCAGCCGAGCCGACTCCAGTCGCTGGCTGATCATCAGCTGGGTAGTGTTACGCAGGCCCTGGAGTGTGAACACAGCGTCCAGGCAACGCGTTAGCGTCTGCGTGACGTCCAGTGGGACTGCGAGCATCAGTAGCTCCTGAAGGTGGTCCACACGGTCCCTCCATGCCGGATCGTGCGGGTTCACCGCCGGAAATAGTCCGAATGGTGACAGTGCTACCACCGTCGGGTTATGATCGCAGAAATCCGTCAATACCCAGAGGGCAGCCGACTCTAAGGACTCCTGCAGACGAAAACCCCAGTACACCGAGCTCAAGTCGAACCAGTCGGGGTGGTCCGGGTGAGGTGGTACAGTGACAGTCACTCTGCAACGAGGCACGCCCAGGTGCTCTAACTCGAGTGCCTCGTAGACGGGCGGAAAGGTGTAGCCGGCAGCGCTGAGTGCCTCCCACGCAAGGCGTGGAAAACCCTCCCAGTGCAGTCCGTCTGTACGGACCGAACCGTCAGCGCCGTACTCGAGAAACATGGGGGCAGCCATCTGTACAAAAATGTAACGCATGTTAGAACTCAAAAGAGAGCAACATGTCAAATGGTGCAAATTCTGGCAGCTGCGAATAAAAATTCATAACTAAAAATCCAGAACCCCAAAAATCTCCAAATTTTATAGGCTACTCCGTAAGGTTTTTATACACACTTTTGGTATTCAAAGGTTGAGCTAGATCATTTAGGGCAAGGTCGAAAGTTGCAAAGTTTCAGGTTCTGCCTTCCTGAAAAACAGCCTGACCTGAGTTCGCTAAAAAGGGTACAACTCAAGATCTACAGAAGCTATGCCCATGAATTTTTGCGAGCAAAAACTAGATTAGATATGGAGCGACTTTGGTATAGGTCAACTAGTCTAAACATTTTTAGAATCTGGTGCAAAAATTCAAGCTAGCAGCAATACAGATTTTTGGACAGCACAACACCTATGCATGAGAGGTAATCTAGTTCACAGGAACCACACGCTAGCAAATCTTCCTTAGAGAGCATACAAGTTCTGGTTTGGGTCCATTTTAATAGTTTCCACTTTTAGTATGCATGCAAGACGTCCTATTCGACCTCACACGGCAATCAAGCCAAAAATCGAAGTCAGTGCCGGTGGCAAGGCTTTTACTCATCTCTCCCTATAATAGCTAGTCGAGAGCTACACGGTACTCACTTAGCGTCTAACGAAGCGTTGTTATGTACCTGCAGAAAAGAACCTTCCGTGCCAGCACGTCACAGAAGCGTCCACATACAGTACCGTTCACTTATAGAAACGGTATCCATGCGTCAAGCCGCTGCATGGACAGCGTCCAACCTCAGACACGCTCCTTTTGGAATGAAGCGGATCCTTGCCTCGCATATACAAAATGCGGAACGTCCACGTATGGCAAAACGTGGCGAGACACAGACGCGACGGTGGGTTCCCTTTGGAATAGGTCCCATCCATCCCTCGCATGACTTCCATGCGGTACCACCACGTATAGCAAAACGTGATGAGACGCAGACGCGACGTGGGTGCCCATTTGAATAGGTCCCATCCATCCCTCACAGGACTTTCCTGTGGTACCACCACGTATAGCAAAACGTGATGAACTAGTATGGTTGTGCAGAAAGTAAGTTCTGACAGAAAGTAAATGTGCTGGGGGTTAGCAAAATAAACCATAGATTAATAAGCCACCTGAAAGAACCCAAAATTCCCTCTAGGGCCTCTCGGTCTAGTTTATCCTTAACGGACCAACGTGTTTTGCAAATCCAAACAATCTTGGCAAATTTTATTCAAAAACCAGTGATTAAGGTTATTAATTAATCTCTGGTGCATATAATTGCTCTGATGCCAGCTGTGACAACCCGCCCAGGAAAATACCGTACTATCGCCTAAACCAATCCACTTTGGTCATTAAGCAATAATAAAGTATCATCCTGTCGTTAGTTGCCGGGTTAACGCCCGGTAAATCACTTACAAAGCAACAAGGATCGACATATATGCATTAAAACTCACGCGAAGGCGAGTCCAGAGAACAACATAAGATTAACATCCAAATTTACCCCGAAGGGCTTAATTATTACAAACCGAAGTCTTTGACACGACAACGAAGTTCAGAGTTTTGAAAACAGCGGAATTAAACTAAACGGCACGAGGAAACATCACGGGAGGCCTGCCATGATGCCTTCATTCATCGTCTTCAACCCACTCCAGCTCCCAGCCAGGCGGGATCTCTCCAGGCCACACATCAGCAAAGGCATTACCTGGAGCAACAGATTATAGCAAGGCTGAGTATACTAATACTCAGCAAGACTTACCCGTCGGTGACAACTACATCACCAACTCTAGACATGAAAGGCTTTTTGGCCAAAGGGGTTTCTTTTGCTGAAAAGCAACAAAGAGTATGTCCTTACTTTCAATATTTTAGCACAAGTTCTAGTTGATTATTCCTTTCTAAATTAGCAAGCTAGTGCAAGCATAAGTTGTGCAAACAATTAATCAAGCATAATATTCATCAACTTTCATCATTAGGGATCTCATGGCCAGTGGAGTAAGTAGTCTCAGATAACGGTGAGAGGCCGACAATCGATTGATTTAAACCTTGCAAGGTAGACCTAAACACACGGTGGGGTGCCCCCGCGAGGACAACCACCAGGCGGTTCCCAAAGGTCCTCGGTTCGGGATAAAAGGCGACAGTCTTCGGTACAGGCGATCTGGTATACCCCGCAAGGCACCCAGCATCGCACATGCACCACCGGTAGCTAGCCGGGGGACACCTCCCAAGATTAGTCACAGTAAAATCCCTTACCGTCTCGTTAAGGTACTAGGCTTACCGTACCCATTTCCGACAAGTGCTTAGTACGTTCAAACACTTAACCCACGAAAGCCATTGGACCGGAGCCCACATCCCATGCTCTTACCACATGAGCAATCCATTTAAGGAGATCTTATGATTCCAACATAAGAACCTATTCTCGCGAGTGACAAGCATCACTCGACTTGTAACGGTCCTATAGCATAGCAGCTACCGACCTATCATACTAGTAAGAACATAGGTACCTAGGGATCATGCATCTAGGGTTTCATTTCAACTCCTGAACGTAAATGCACAATCATCCATAGATAGTTGCATAAAGTTTCAAAACACTTGGTTAAATGCACCGGGGCTTGCCTTCGTCAGCAGGGTTAGCCTGAGGGTCCTCGGTGTCGTCGATCACCTCCACGTACTGCAGCTCCGCGTCAGCTCCTCCTTCCTCGGCTTCCGGCACGAGCGAGTAGTCACCGTCAGGAAGGTCTACACGGAATGCAATGCAGGGTTCAGGTGATGTGATAGATTGCTTATTTTATCCAACTCTTGTTGGCCACATTTACTTTAACAAACAGTTAATTATTAATTCTTTTTCATTAAGGTTATTATTGATATGGGTTTATTCCTTTAATAAACACTTAATTAATGTTCTCTTTTATAATTGTTATTTCATGTGAGGATTTAATATTCAATCTTTCAATAGCAAAGGTGTGCACAAAAATGTAATTAATTACATTTTAATTTCTTAAACAGCAAGGGTGTATTCTTAGGTCCTAAACAAACTATGCAACCATTTTATAAAGGGTCACAAGGAATAAAAAGGCATTTTCCTATTTAACAAAACATTAAACCTATAAAGGCCTCCAAGGCTTTTATTCAAACATTAAAGTACTAAAATTCAGTGGAGGGTTTCTTAAGCACCAAAACACCTATATCAAGCCACTGAACACACATGCATGCTTGGAAAAGCTAGAAAATTAATTATATCAAAAATAACAAGGGCTAGCTACTAAAGCAAGATAAAGGCACACAAAAATACATAAGCATCCAACTGCTCCAAACTTCCTCACACATGCTCTCTGGTCCAAATCTAACCTAGGCATGCAGCAAGTACACCTAGAACTACCACTGATCTTGCATTATTAATTTACAAAGGAAAACAAGCACATATCAAGAATAAATACTTCTGTTCATTATAAAATTGTGGTTAATTCACCAGAGGTGTATCTTGGCATAAAGAGACCACATGCAGAAGTTGGGCACAAAAACATAACTATTTTTAGCTACAAAAATTATCTAGACAGATTCTGCATAAATGGAAAACAATTCATATAAAAAGATTTACATCATAACTTTGTGCAATTTTTGGTCCAGAGTCTAATCATGACAAGTCTAGCAACATATCCAAAATTCAGCTCCATATCCTTTCTATATTTTGAATTATAGCAAAAATGTGTCAAACTGAATCTGAATTTTCATTCAAAATCTATAAGTCAAAACTATGGTCATGCTTTGTAGAAGTTGTAGATCTACTCTCACTGAGACCAAAAAAATTGGGTTTGCATTTTTCCGAATTTTCTGTGAATTTCTAGGCTATTTCTAAGGCACTGGACTGATTTGCAAAGAAACTAAGATAACTTTCGTTGCGATCGAGTCCCTGGTTTACACATATGCCCTCAGGAATTCACAACCGTGCCCTTGGCGGCGGGGGAGGGCTCGCCGGCGGCGAACGGCGGCCGGACTTGGTAAACATGTGGCGTGGGAGTGTGATTGGGCTCACCACGCGTCGATTGGCGGTGGTGGCTCGGCCGGAGATGTCACCGGCGAGCGGCGGCGGCGGGGTCGCGGCGGCGCGCCCGCTGCGGCTCGGGTTCCGGCGAGTGGCGGCGCAATGTGGGCGAACAAGCGGCCGTGGGAGCTTCACTGGTGTCTAGGGAGGAGGTTGAGATGGTCGGCCGGCGACGGAAGCGAGCGGAGGGGGAAGCTCGCCTGCGGCGGCGGCAATGGCGGGTTGGCGGTCGGCGAGCTCACGCGCGGGAACTGCGACGACGGGCTACTTATAGCCGAGGCGCGCGCGGAGGCATCTTGCTTCGTGGCTAAGCATCTGGGCGCGTAAATGCGCGGGGTACGGCGACGGCATCGGCGTGCGTGCGCGGCGGGCGAGGACGACGCCGCGGCGAGCGCGTACACGCCGCGTGGCGCGCGGTTCCTCGGGCCGAGGCCGCGTCTTGGAGCGCGCGCATGAAGCGGACGTCAGCCGCGCTCACGCGCTGACTCCCAGACGGCTGTGGTACGGCCGGCGCACGGCGGCGGCGCGGCGGCGACGCGTGGACGCGCGCGCGCGCGTGACGTCGCGCCGAGCGCGTCTCCGGCCCGGTCCGTTCCATGTACCTCTGTTGGCTGGCACGATTCTCGAGAATTTGCATATAAACTTCAAAACCCGTAGATAGGAAAGTTGTAGACGGGTGATTCCTCTAAAAGTTGGCTGAAACCGAATTTGAAATAGATTCAAATCGAAGGATAAATTCGAATGCCAATTCGGGGAAATTTCATGTCTCGGTGAACAGGAATTCTGAGCTTGCTTGGCAATTTAGCTCCTGTTCCACTCAAAACCAGCAATGCCACTCAACATGAAAGTTGTGTCTCATGAAAAACTGGACAACTTTTATATTGGGATATTTTGAAGTGTTTAGGTGAAATTTGGAGAACGTGGCAAAAGTTCCAGATCGACACAAAGACATCAAGGGGTTTGTCCCCCCTTAGCTAGGGTTTTGACCATGGGAAGTGTGCTAGACTTGCTTAAGATGCTAATGGGTGAGGGTTGGTGAGGTTTTCGAGGTGATGACCCAGGTTGACCATGCTTTGACCCTAGTCAACAAGTTTGACTGGTAATTAAGGTTAATTAAAAACCTGGGGCGTCACAGTGTTCAATGAAGAGTGATAGCTTAGTACAACCTGTCTTCTTCTTTCCTTGTTTGAATTTCAGGTTTTTCTCGGCTGGTGGTAGTATCACGTGCCTACCTTGGCAGAGCCATTTTCATTGATGGAAGTCGAAAATACACACAAAGATATATTTTTTCCTTCCAGAAGTAGACACCCAGTTACCCAGATACCGTGCCTGCATAAGAAATAGTAAGTCATGTAGTTCCATCATGGCATAGATTTCAGTTCATTAGAAGGATGCACAATTCCAATTTACTAATTATGCGTGGATTTCAGATTATTAATTTCGGCCGGTCTTAAGAATGCATCATGTACAGTCAGCAAGTAAAAGGAGAGGAATATATTTTCCTACAACATTAAACAATACATATGATATAACAGCTTTGCCATCTAACAAATTCAATTATCTATTCTTAATCAGGTAGCTACAATGGAACAACATGCGTTAATGTGCTGTGAGCCTTTGACAAAGCAGTGACGATAGAAGTGATGGATCCCTATGACACTATGCAAGATATGCATAGCTTTGTACCTTATCCCATCATGTGATCTGATTGCCAGATGGTGTTGCATGTACCATCTATGAAAGCTAATTGTAGTGTTACATTATTGGACTCGCACACTCTGGATGGTTTAAAACAAGTTTCATTCTGAGCAGAGTAAAATGTAAATGATCTTGTAAATAATTGGGATGTGAAGCTTAATGCAGGTAATAGTACTACTAGATAAAGAAAATATCATGTCTGCAAATCCTTTCTGGAGATTTTCTAATGAACAAAAAGCATGCCAAAAGCATTCATCGTGAACAAAAATCAAAACCGTGTGATGTCCCACAAAAAGAAACGAAATTGGTACTGCCACTTGCTCTTTTCTTCTACTGTTGCCTAACAGTAAGTAAAGATTACTCCCATTTGATCAATAATTTATATAGCACTCAAGATGCAAGCTCTGGCCTAGAGTACGGAAAATATTTGTGTATACTGGAATAATTAGTGTACTTCACCAAGTCTCAAAGATACGTGCGTGTCGCACGTACATTTTACTAGTTATCTATAAGAGGGAAAAGAGTTGACGACTCGTACGGAGTACTACCTCCGTTCTACAATATAAGCATTTGTTGACTTTTGCTGATCACGTTTGATCATTCGTCTTATTCAAAAAATTTATGAAAATATTATTTATTTTGTTATGACATGTTTTATCATCATATATATTTTAAGTATATCATAATTATTTTTACATTTTCACAAATTTTTTGAATAAGACGAATGGTCAAACGTGCGTCACGGAAATCAAAGAATGCTTATATTTTGGAACGGAGGGAGTAAGTAGTGGATGGTGCAGCCAGCCGTGCCAGGGGGGTCCGGTGTACCGGCTGTACGATCCTGTTGGTTGTTCGCTCGCCGGGAGTCGCGCCATGCAGATGCAGGATGCTCCCCCAAAAATTGGAATTGGGTCTATACGGTCGCGGCACGTTCCCCCCTTCTTTGTATGTTTTTGGGTACCATCAGCTTGGCTCCCGTTCTCGCTCTCCACTCTTGCCTCTAGTTTTCTGTACTAGGCTCCCTTCGTTCTAAATTACGTGTCGTTTTGACTTTTATTATAGTTTATTTATAATAGAAAACCACGCGCCCAATAGTTATTGATGGGACCTTCTCACTTGAGGAGTTCATAATTCTTCTGCTCCAAATTGCATGTTTAATAGAAACTTGAAAACAAGAGGCCCTTCTAAAAGAACATCAACACTGTGAGTTTGATGCTGCCCTCTAAATCTGCATGCACTGAGCAACTATTAACCCCCGCACTATGGGATCTCCACACTTTTCTCCGGTCCGGGGGGGGGGGGGGGGGGGGGGGGGGGTTCGAATATCTCGATCCTATATATCAAAAACCCCACTAGGTTTGATTTGCCTTTATAGCACGAATAACACACTAGATTTGTGGACTTTTCCCCTTGACGTGCAGTTTCCTCCTCTCACCATGCTCCGGCTAACTCGCATCCTCGCGCAATGGCCGATTGGGGAGGCCTTTCCTGCTTTCGCGGATGCTCCCCCTGTCGCCGGGACAAAATTCCCTCACACGCCACATGAGCTGCCAATCCGGGCTCGAAACGTGTGTGTGTTTATATTTTTCGCCATCATCTTCTGATCGATCGGTCACACCACAGAGACAGTTCCATCTCGTGCATCAACAGAGACGCAGCAGCAGAGATGCTGCGTGCATCATTAACCTCGCAATTCGAAGCCGGGGTCATTAGTCTACTGCAACTGGTTAGCTAGCTAAGCTAGCCGGCCGGCGCTCACTTTGATGGGAATCCTGGGATTATTAGCTTAGCTTAAGCGTAGCTTTTACTACTTTGCATCATCGATCGCCAGCAGCAGCAGCAGCTCCTGGCGTGGTGGGGGTGCGTCTTGCTGCTCCATGGCTTTCGTCCTGAGGCGGAGCCTGAGCGATGATGTGGCGAGGCATGGTGACAAATGGCGTCGCAACAAGTTGGCGCAGGACTTTGTGTCTTTGTCAAGAGTGCATATTACTTCCTCTTTTTTCTCGACCACCTAGGACGGCATGTCGACATGATTCCTAGCAACTTTTTGTCTTTTTTTTTACTTGTCATTTTGGATATTGGTGGATGGCTTCTAGTTCTAGGTTCCAATACATATTTTTACTTTATGAAAAAGAGTTACATAGTTACTAATAGTGAGTTAAAAAACTTTCCGAGATAAACCAGCAATACCATTTTCAAGAGATAAATCGCAATATTTTAATTATGTTGATGGGCCAAGTTTTATAAATTTAGCTTGTAACATTTTAAGGATGCCATATTATCATCATTAGACAACGAAAGTTCACAAAAATTTGACCATTGAAAACACTTCGGTTGCTTTGGTTTGCGGATGCGAGACATGGACCCTCCTCCCATATGGCTGCAACTTCGTTATTTTAAGTGTATTCCTTTTCATTTCTACCGGCTCCCGGTGGTTCAGAACTTCATGCAGAGTGATCTCACCTAAAAAGAGAGGGTTGGTAGCGAGTAATTGGACATATCGAAAAATATAGAGGTTGTGTGGAGAATGATTGCGGTGAAATAATAGCTATCATTGAAGGATTAAAAAAAGAAACACATAGCTATCATAAGCTCTGCACTAGACGTTAGTTGTTGCGTGATGTCTCGTTTTGTTAAACTTTGCAACTTGCAATTGCTAGACTTAGCTTCTCATCTCATCGTTGCAACTTGGCACAATACATTAAGTATATAAGAAAAATATTGCATACGATGTTTCAATCAGGTACTATTAACGCATTTTAAGGTTCAACCGCCAACAAGAATCTCTTTACCGGTTTAATTTTGCAATATGGTGTAGTGTAGCATATGTGTAGGCAATAGCTAGGCACTCGTCTTCACAACGCATATTTCAGATAGAGTTACTTTATATGGTATACTATACTCTAATTGAAATGTGGTAGTGCTTTACATGGTATACACTCTAATTGTTAGAAGGGGCTATTGCGTTCTTGCCCCAACTTTGAATCACAATTGTGATTTTACCCTCATTTTCTTCGTCAGTGCATTTTTACCCTCACTTTGTGAAAACGAACCGTCCGTTTGCCCGTACTCTCAACGCCGTCGGTTCAATCCAGATTAAACGAAATAAAATAAATACAAAAACTCTTCATAATAGGATGAAAAGACCGAAATACCCCTTATCTCTTATACTCATCCCCTCAGTGACCAGCACGGTTTGTCTCACCCGGCCAGATCGACGAACCCTACCAGCCGACCGTGAGGATGACAGGAGCCGCGGCGACGGGAGGAGCAAGACCGTGGGGGTGCGGACGGGGCGAGTTGCGTGCGGCCCAGTGATGCGGGGCGACCTGCGTGCGCGTGCGAGTGCGCGGGCGCGTGGCCCCGCAAGCAGCGCGCGGACGGGCGTGCGTCCCCGTGAGGCGTGAGCTCCGCCCGGGCAGCCGTGACCGGCGGCGCGGCCACGTGGAGGTCGGCGGCAGCGCGGAGCGGCCGCAGGGGTGCAACGCGGGGTGCGCGGAGCGGCCGCAGGGATGCGCCGGTGGGGAGGAGCAGCTGTCTGTCAGGAGGTGGAAGATGACCCAAGAAGGTGGGTCCCACACGTCAGTGAGGCCAATGAGATAAGGTGGGGGCCAAAGGGGCAAATCTGTCTTCTCTCAACATTTTTAACACCGTTACCAGCTGCTCACGGAGTAAGGGTAAACTGAAGCTTCATTTTCACAAAGTGGGGGTAAAAATGCACTGACGAAGAAAGTGGGGGTAAAATCACAATTGGGATTCAAAGTTGGGGTAAGAACGCAATACCCTCTTGTTAGAATTAGAGTAGTATGAAATTCTGATCTGGTAGTGCTTGTTTGTTGACTTCTATTTAATTTTGTGGCCTTTATTGTGAACTTATCACATACTCCGTCCCAAATTGTTTTACTTTTCTAGATACATAGATATTATATATTATATGCATCTGGACATAAAATATATCTAAGTGCATAACAAAGTCTATGAATCTAATAAAACCAAAACAACCTATAATTTGGGATGGAATGAGTATTTATCTTTTATCTAGAGAAACTCCAATAGTTTGGCAAACTAACTTGGCATCCATCTAATTTTGGCAATACAAGAAAAATTGGCCTCCAACAGTTTGGCAAACCAACTCCGCAAAAATAGAAACTTGGCAAAACTCTCCTCCCCGCGCGCATATATGCTCGCGCGGATCGTGGTTGCCATCAGCGTTTCCCTGTAGGTGGGAGAGTGAAAAAAGAAATAAAGAATAGAGAAGGATTCCTGATGTAAGTTTTCAAAAGGTGGAAGACCATAAACATAATTTTGTTTCTCTCAGGATTCCTGATGTAAGTTAGATCTGAGTTTGACAAGTGAGTTATGCCAAATTGTTGGAGATAAACTCTTTTTTTACTTGTCATATCTTTTTAGAAGTTGGCAAAACACAAGATTTGCCAAGTAAAATTTGGCAAACTCTTGGAGATGCTAACCTCATATATAGCAGTGATGCTACAATTAGATTCACTGTAAAATGGTTGCCCTATTTATTTTAGGGCATTAACTTGCTTCAATTTTGCGACCTAAATAATAATCGAGCATCTATCGCCTGGCTATGTTTTCAGAAGAACAGAGGAGAAAGCTACAAGTGGAGTGTGGAAAAGTAAGGTCCAAATCAACGTTTTATAATGAAGAAAAAAGTCTATTTTTACTCCTCACATGTTCACTCATTTGCCTCTTAACCCCTAAGCAAAATTTAGACTCGACCAATTTTTTTAAAAAATGTCTTGGAAACGTAGAGATGTAAATACTAAGCTGGAACCAGGTGTAACACATGATGAATCTCCGGATTCCAACCCTTGGGCTCTTCAGTTGCGTGTGAACAATGATAGTCTGATGAACTAGCTAGCTCCTGGAAAAAGGATATGGTCTGATGAATTAAGCTTTATTATTTGTTTCTCCACCATAAGCTAAGATTTTATTTTTGAGGTGGTGATTGATTCTCTGAAACCAACTTTTGTAAGCTGTGTAATAAGCGAGGAAAAGCTAATGTGCCACGCAAAAAGGGGGTCTAACCAATAAGTCCCATGAACTCCTGAACACGCTTATTTAATTTTGAGTAAAGTGCATGGTCGGTCTTTAAACTTGTCCGACTGTGTCACTTATGTCCCCATACTCTTAAAATGCATTTCTGATACCCTAAACTTGGGCTCAGGTGTCATTTAGGTCCATATATTCTCAAAAAGTGCAGATCAGACTCCCTAAACTTGTATTCATGTGTCATATACGTCCTAAACTTGAAATGCATTGTCATTCCACTCATATAGTTAATATGATAAGATCACAATTTATGTTTTAAAGCCAGCCATCATTTTTATTAGCATATTTTCTTACTTGTTTTATTGTTTCTTTATTAGCTTCACCCTTTTCTAGTAATATATTTTTAAAAATCCTAATTGTAGTTTAGTATTGTGCAACCACAAGTTATTCAAATTTGAACAATCTTCCAGGAATAATTAGTATGCCTGTCATGTGCATCTATATGATAATACCTCTAAAGTAAAAGAATGTCAATATTTTTTATTCAGCATATCAATATTCTACACATATGGTGAGTGAGTCGAAACACATTTTATTTTACTATAGTTAAATTGTATATGTGTAAAATCTTATCAATTTAATTGAGATGGCAATGCCTTTAGAAAGTATATGGACCTAGATGGCACCGAAGCCAAGTTTAGAGAGATAAATATAGACTCTGAGAGTATATGGACATAAATGACACCCGAGACTAAGTTTAGAGAGACGAAAATGCATTTTGAGAGTATGAAGTCCTAAGTGACACAGCTGGACAAATTTAAAGACCGCCACTGCATTTTACTCTTTAAATTTTGAGTAAAATGCACTCTGGGCTCTTAAACTTGTGGCCCTGTGCTAAATAGAACCATCAACTTTGGAAGCGCATTTTTAGGTCCCCAAACTTGCTAATTGTGTCAAATAGGTCCAAATCTTGACTAATTGTGTCTATTTGTTATAATCCCTCTCGTCATCTTCCCTGTCCCTCCCTCTCTCCCCACGCAGGACGCCACTGCTTTGCGGCACCCCTTCCTAGCGGTCGTCCCTCCCCGGTCATCACCTCCCCTTCTCCCATGCTCCATGGAGCAGATGCCACGGGGCGAGAAGTGTTTTGTGCACTCGTCGTCACCCACTAGTGGCATGCCCCAGATGAGTTCCTCCTTTTCACTCGGCCATCGGTGCTCCAATTGTGCGGAGGGGTGGCGCTAGGGAGGTTGGTAGCACACGTGGAGGGCTAGGGCGCGTGCAGTGCGGAGAGGGAGCAGTGGCGGCGGCTCGAGGATGGAGGGACAAGGCGACAGCGCGAGCGAGAAAGGGAGGGGCTGGGGAGGATGGATGACATGTATCACAAGAGGGATTAGAATAAATGAACACAATTAGTCAAGATTTGGACCTATTTGGCACGATTAGTAAGTTTGAGGACCCAAAAATGCGTTTTCAAAGTTGATGGACCTAGTTGACACATGACGACAAGTTCAAGGGCCTGGGGTGCATTTTACTCTTAAATTTTCACCTTCTGATCAGAGAGACATGAACCTTTATTTGCCGTTATAAACTTCACTTGGCCTGATGTAGCGTACTGGATTGATCAGCGACGTGGTTGAGCATTTCTCCTTGTCAGTTTTCCTTGTTGTCGTACCAAGCTGTAGTCACAAATACAGTAAAACCGAAGATGCACATGCGGGCTGGTTGATAGATGCACCAAATATCTTCCAAAATCGGTATCGCTCTCACAACGTCTCCATATCAGATTTGGGTACCACACTCTCTATAGCTCGCGCTCACGCTCACAGTTCTCTCACAAGACGCATTGCGCATTGAGAGCTGGCACATGGACTGTTGATACGACCTTTTTCACTCGAGAAACAGCGTCAAATTCGTGACACGAGTGATGTGTAAGTTTTCACTAACATGCTAATTAAAAAACTTAACAGTCGGCCATCTATCTTGTAAAGCAATTATCAAACAAAATGACCGATTAAACCGGGTACTTAAAATGGGAATGACGTACTGACAAATATATGTAGCTTTAAAATGCACTGTTTGAACAACATTGTAGTGCATTCCATGATGTGTATCTACACTGATCAATTTTTAAACCGGGAACATAATAACATGAAAAAAGCACTTATCTCCCATTTACTCGCTCCAAAATATATAGTACACCAGATTTGTCTCGCAGGTGCGACACTGCGACCCATGCCAGCGAGTTGGCCCAGGAACAGATTCACTGTCACACGGGAGACGGGCCAATCCGGGCTCGAAACGTGTGCTTGGTTGCACCATCTACTGAACGATCGCACACCACAAAGTCAGGCTGGCATGACGCTACATGAAATGAACCTCGCAATTCGGAACTCGACAGGGATTAGATTAATTAGATTACTGCCGCGCCACTCTGCTTACCGGCACTCACTTTGATGGGAATCATACGGTCGATCGATTAGCATAAGCTAGCGTATCTTTAATTACTTATCATTCATCATCAGCATTACCTCGTGCTGGAGTGGAGTGTTTGGTGCTCAATGGCTTTCGCGCCATGCGTGCAGCAGGACTCGGGAGTCGGGAGCCTCCTGTCCCCCGGGCTCCGCGCACCTATGGAGCGCCCTGCATGCCGTGGATGGGGAAGCCGTGGATCCCCTGATTTTAAAATTATCTAGTCTATTGTACATTGCTGATGTGGCGTGGCGACAAATCACGTCGCGACAAGTTACGCACGTCTTGTGTGTCCTTGTGGGCATTATATATCTTTGTCTCCTCCCGACCATCTAGGGTGGCATGTCGACATGATTCCTATTAGCACGCGTCACTTCTTTTTTTACCATGTCTTTCTAAAATGAACTTTTGATAAATTTTCCCTGTTATATTGTCATATGGTCTTAAAAGCTATTGCAACCTGTACAGCTGAGGGATTTGTAAAAAGATACTAGAATATGTACTACACTCCAGTGTCGACAATTTTGACTAAGTCATACAAGCTTGCACAACTGTATCACACACTTCACTAATTAGTATTAAGGGTTTCCCATATGATTCCATCACCCTGGATCTTGTGCGATATGTATGATGCCTCCACTTGGCTATATCATATATGGTTTGGTTGGTTAGTTCAAGTGTTTGGTCTGCAGATCTTTAATACCTGAAAAGACTCAACCCTAACCACCAATAGCTTTCTTTTATTTTCCAGAGAAAAAGGGCACTCAAAGAGTGCATGCAAGATCCTTCTGCCCTTTCTCACAATTCAAGGGGCAGAGAGCATCTCAACTTAAGGTTGCCTTTCTGAAAATAGATCTCTCTTAATAGTCATATGGTCCATATGGTGTCTTCCACCAAAATAATTTGTTTAACCTCCCTTTGAAATGAAAAATGTACGAATTCTATATAGGATTTTCATAGGGAACAACCTATTTTCTGCAGGAACATTAAAAGGGTCTAGGTTTGAAACATAACCTAAATTTGTTTCCTGGACATCGTGGGGGCTACCAATTTGTATGCATCAGTTAATTTTGATGTTAAGAGAGTTGTCAACTGATGGATACGGAAATATTTGATTTATTGTGGGGTCACTATCATTTGACAATGAAATCTGAAAATATTGCCTAGTAACTTCATAAGGGCATCTCGCAATCCAACAGACCGCCACAAACTTGGCAATTTCTCCATGATTTTTATGCCATTAATCTCGATGTGTCCGTGCGTGGAAGAATTTTTCCACATTTCACCGTCCTCTCATAGGGCTCATCGCTGTGAATATATTTAACAGTGCATTAAAAAATACATCGTTTACGCCTAATCTGACATGTTCGCAAGATCCAAGATGGCACGAGGGAACCAGCCTTGCATATGCACATCTCGAAAAGGAAATAATACAATTTTTTAATAACATCAATCTTTCAAGCAGCAGATTCAGCTGAAATCTAGCTGTTGCTCAACTAAACCATTTTACTAATCTGGAGGATTTTTTGGTTAGCGTGAATCATGGGCATCAAGTGCTTGTTAAACTCGCAGATGGCAAAATATGATATCTAGTAATTTGTAGAATTTTATAGCAAGCTTCGTGGTCCTAATTCCTAAGGACTAGAGCATTTCGTATAGGTGACGAACCATACAATTTAAGCCTCCCTTGATTTTTTTTTCGTGAGTTGCTTTGTTCTATGTGTCCCGTAGGAGGGAACCAAGCTAAGCGTGGTGTTAGCAAATGGATTCCTTTAGATTGTGGTTCAAAAAAGTGGATCAAATTGCTGAGGTAACAAGCAAAAGCTGACCTGATTAACTTCGTGCAATATCAAATACTCCGTACTCACTTAAGCTATGAACCATACAATAATCATTTGTGAAGTATATATTTTCCTTTTCTTGCCATCTAGGTCTACATGTCGACATGAATCCTGGGAACTCCCTGCTTCCCTTTTTCCTTGCAATTTGAGGCAGTTTCAAAATTACGCTTTTGGCTACTATTACTTTTCTCTTTGCATATGTTCTAAAATTATTGAAATACGATGATTAAAAAGTATCTCCTATGGTTGATTATCTAATTTTATAATTTTTACACAATAAATTTATTGATTATACATATATTACTATATTAGTGGTTAAACTATTAACATTTCCCACTAAAAATTATTAACATGCTTCATTTGTAATGTACCATTGAATAAGCTCGCGGTTGCGCTTTGGTTCAGGCTGGGGGACAATGACACTCCTCCTGGCTCCATTCATCACCGCAAACTGGGTTATGTTTTAATGTAAACTTTCACATCTACTGGCTCCTGGTAGTTGAGAACATTGTGCTGAGTGATCTCACCTGAAAGAGAGGTTTGTTAATGTGCAAGTGGATGAAAATAAAAATAAATGGAGGGTGTTGATGGAGAAAGAGTATGGTGAAACATAGCTATTGCTGAATTTTCGAAAAGAAACATTGCTATATAAGCTCTGGGTTAGAATTCAGTGTTTGCCTATTCAATGTTTCCTTGTAGTACCTTTGCAATTTGCAGTTTCAAGACTAACTATTTCGCTTTGCATGCCATTTTAGTTGGGTTAAATGAATAATATCTCTTTGGTGATACAAGAAATAGTGCCACACATACACTTCGTATGGATGGCAATGTTCTTTTGCTCAAGTTTTGATTTATTATTTATCCTTCACCATAACCATTTTGTAAATAAGTTTTGCCAACAGGTGCACTATATGCGCATTGGTGGCATTGCATTGCATAAGTATGGTGGTCATATAGGTTCAAACTTGCCAACTTTTGTTTAGCTGAAAAATAGCTATATATAATCAAAGAGCCATATAGGTGCACTATAATCAAAGCACATGCTAGATATAATTTTCTTAAGATTGGCATAGTGCAAGATACTTCTTCACTTTCTAAGCATCTGCGTGGTTGCTACGAAACTCTCTTCGAGATATAGCACATGATATTTCTTTCTCCAAAAAAAAATTGCTTATCTTTTGCTAAAGCCCCTTTGGTGTAGAAACTATATATGAATTTTACAGGATTCAAATTTCATAGCAAACAACCCATTTAACACAAAATTGCAGAAAGGTATCATGTATCAGATGCAGATGCAGCCTAAACCTATGTATAGATATGCATACATGAGGGTATTGTATTTGTCTATACATTAATTTTTAATATATATAGAGTTGTCTCTTGATGGATCTGAAAAGGTTGTATATTGTGGGATCACAATCATTTGACAATGATGTGTGAAAATATTGTCAAGTAATTTCAAGAGGTCATTTCACAATCCAAACGCATTGTGACAAACTTGACAATTTTCTCCATGACTTATGTCATTAATATTGATGTGACAGTGGAGGTATAGTATTTCTCCCGCATTTGTCACTGTCCTCGTAGAGCTCACCGATGCTGATGAATTTAACAGTGAGATACAGTAAAAGGATGCATTTGATTTGATGCCCTAGTCTTCCATATTCCCAAGATCCGATATGGCAAGAGAGTGCCAACCTTGCAAATACACATCTCAGAAAGGAAACACAAGTTTTTTTTCTTCTATGCGTGCATGCACATTGATCTGTCAAATGCAAGATTCGGTCAAAATTTAGATGCTGCTACTGAACTGAATTTTACTAATCTTGGTACAGGATATTTTGGTTATCCTGAGACATGGACTTTGACCAGATACTTGTTAACATCGTTGTGTCATCTACTGATTAATTTGCAACAATTTACTGCTGGCTTTCTTGGTCCTAATGATGAAGGAAATACTCTAAACATTTGTTCTAGAATATGAACAGCCATATATATAGAATAATAAGCAGCCGGCCTTGACTAGTATTTTTGTGTGACTATGTGTTGCTTAGTTATGTGTCTCATGGAAGGGAACTAAGCATGGTGGTAGCCAAGCTATAGATTCCTCAAGATTGAGTTTGAAAAAATAATCAAAATCAACAAGATCGGTGATCGGACTTCCCAGAAGTTTTATTAAGCACACAAAGTTGTACTAGAGAGAAAATTGTGCCATACTCCGAGGTTACTAATATAACTTGAGCAAATTCCCTCTATGCCATTGGGAAATATAACTCATCCCTTATGTGCCATTGAAAATTAGCTCATCCCCTCTATGCCATTGGTCGATTTTTTTCATCCCCTCCGCGCCATTGAAAATATAACACATCCCTTATGTGCGCATAGAGGGGATACAATGGCATAGAGGGGATGCGAAATTATAACCGATGGCACTGAATGCATGAGCTGATTTTCAATGGCACATAAGGGATGAGTTATATTTCCCAATGACATATAGCGAATTTGCTCTATAAACTTGCCGCATTGATCTCGATAAGTCAATAATTAAATTCCAAGAATATAATGGGGCATTCAGTTCACTGCTAGACATGCTTAAGTGTGGCATCTAAAACATAATGTCATTAAAAGAAAGCAACGTAAAAGAAGAAGTTTGGTAGTGCAATTGTGGCACTTAAGAGCGAGGGACTTTTGCAAAAAATTTTGCCACTGAAATCTGATGATTATTTTCACTTTTGCCTCCCTAGGTCAAAACATGCATGAACGGGGTTTCCTATTGCTGTTCAACTTTGTTGCATGGAACTCCACGGATTTGGGAATGGTCCACATAACCTTCAGTTCCATATGCCTGTGAAGTGAGGAAAATAACGAAAATGTAAATTAGGATCCAAACGGAGAAAATGTCCAGAACCATTTAGCTGTGCAGGGAAATGAAGTTACCAAGAATTATTCTGGACTGAACTTGGAAATAGAAAAAGAGACATGGCTGCTTACATCTAAGAGGCGACTAAACGGAGAGGCCTCTCCATTTAGGCTTAAATGGAGAGTCCTCCCAGCTTACTTCCAGCGACACAAAATTACTTTTCTCAACAGAAAGAAACACATAGGAGGAAATAACTTTTAGTCATACATGGAGAGTCCTCCCAGGTTACTTCTTGTGACACAAAATTACCCCCCTCAACAGAAAGAAGCACACAAGAGGAAGTAACTTTGTGTCACAGGAAGTAACTTTGTGTCGAAGGAAGTAACTTTGTGTCGCGGGAAGTAACATGGGAGGGTTCTCCATTTAAGCCTAAATGGAGAGACCTCTCCGTTTAGATGTTGCGTACATCTAAATAACATTTGTCCTTGTAAATGATAAAGTAGGGTATTACTTTATTTAAAACGCATCACAGGAAGCAGAACACTTCCTAAAAGAGTGGCTATGCATATTTTATATGGTAAGATAAAGATGGATGTAATAGTTACTGTAGACGTGGAAGACACAGAGTTACAAATGCCGGACTTTAATATATATGGCCATTCCTTTCCTGTGGACACTTCTTACATCCAACTAACCAAGGAGAACATACAAATATGTTACTGGGAGTTGATCGAGCTGCCACATTACAGCCAGCTGTTAAGAAATTATAACTGATGGAGTGCCAACCAGGGCCGGCCCTGTCAATTTGGGGGCCAGGGACACAACTTACATTGGGGCCTTATTAATAAAAAAATTATCACTGCCTGATGGATATTTTCTAGATGACATAGTACTACTTTGTGCTGAAAATTAAAGATAAAATTAAAATTAATGGTGATTGTTAATCATTTAGTGCAAAAGAAAATTTGGATCAGAATATTAATACCTTGCTTGCCGCTTTTGAATCCGAAATCTCGATCAGTATAATACCTGATCCTAATTTTCTACTTGCTAAATACTGCAACATGTACTGATGTACTAAAGATTAAAAACCAACACCAGACGTCCAGATGATGACGAAATTCCGGAATTGAAAGTTAAAACTTACATGATAACATACGTGCGTGGTGTAGAAACTACAGTCTGCAGACAATAGATTGGGAATTTGGGATTGAGTGGGAGAGCCACGACCAGAAGTCCAGGAGCAGGGGCGCAAGGCAGGGGCAGGCCGGCAGAGGCGTAGGGCCTGTCGCACACGGCATACCGCGGTGCCGTCGAGCTGCGTGACCTGCGTCTGCCGCCGATTCAGTCGCCTGGAGGCTGGAACTCGAGAAGACCGACGAAGGGGAGTTTTGGAAAACGATTAAACGAAACAACGATTCATTTGATGTAGTCCCGGGGCTCCCGGCGGCCGGCGCTTGACCTTTCTCTTTGGGCTTTTTTTTACGTGCATGTACATGTATGCGTTGTGTATATGGGGTGGGGCCCTGGGATTGGGGGCCCAGGCAGCCTGCCCCTCTTGCCCCCCTCCAGGGCCGGCCCTGGTGCCAACCAGTGGCGAAGCCAGCGGTGGGGCGGCCGGGGCTACAGCCCCCCTACCGCTGGCGCCACCATGGGAGCCCCCCCCCAGCCCCCTAGGCTGGAGGTAGAAGAAGAAGAGGGAAAGGGGGGCTGGAGGAGGAAGAAGGAAGTAGTAGCCCCCCTAACCTGGGAAGCTGGCTTCGCCACTGGTGTCAACTGAAGAAAAATGTAGCCTTCTTACTGCACACACTGAATTTTATTTCGAGTTGCACTAAAACAGTTGGGACCATGAATTGGGTAGCTATATATAACTATATATAAGATGTGAACTCATCTGTATTGTTTGAGAAGACCAGCCATTTAGCATCTGTTCTTCCTTTGTCAGAAAGGATTCAGAAAGTTTCCAACTTTTTTCCACTCCACATTAACTCAAGATTGCACACTTTAATTGTTGAATAGCTTCCAGACATCACTGTACATATTTGAATTTCTTTCGGAATTCCATATTTTGTTTTTCAAACGAGTCAGAGAAACAATCACAGCTTTTGTAACACATCCATGACATTGCATGTTTCAAAACACTGTACATGTAATATGTATTTGCATTGTATGACTACAGGTATACACCAGATTTTTCCCTTTTCTCAATCCTTACCGCTTACATACTAATATTATACTACCCGCAAAAAAAAATACTCATATTATACAAACAAATAAAGCAATCATCATATTTCAATCCTATTAACACTAGCCTCTTTAGGCGCATTTACAGTATGGACTACTCCTTCCAATGACATGACTACCAACCGGGAACCTGTAATGCCATGAGGAAACACAATCAATCCAGTGCAATTGAATAGACTTTACATTCTCAAATTGCCAATGTCAACTTATCACTCACAACAGCAAAAGGAATGTGTCGGATAAGAACAGAATCATGCCCTTGTTGTGGTCCTTCCAGAACTGCAAAAAATGGTTTCTAAATCCTGTGTCAACTAGGAGTATTTGGTTCATGGATCCCTGCAAAAATGGTAACAGGATACAGAGATGGCATAAGAATGACATAACAAGCAGTTAGAACCTCTTTATAAGAAACTGTCCTCACGGATTGGCAAGCAAATTAGTTCATATGGTTAGGTCTTATGATCCTCCGAAGAATCTTTAGCTCCATTCAGATTATCTGCATCATCTGAAAAGTGGCCAAAGAAAGATTAGGACCTGACACCAAAGAGTCAATTGGAACTGCATCCAAAAGGGAACTGATGAGGAGGAACCAATCTGCCGTGAAGGATTTCCTGAGTTGATAGGAACTCTCTCCCTCTCCAGTAACAAAACGAAGGGAATGGAAACACTAAAGCGTGGTGGTGGGTGGATTAGATAAAACTAAAATCACTCGGAGATCACTCAACAAGCACCGGAGATTACTCAACGAATTTCTCAACTAGGATAACTCGAAGATAACTCGATGAGATCAACTAGCACCGGAGGTTACTCTACGGGGTTCACAAGGAAGAGCAACGCTCAATTCTCAAATCATATCAATTCATCTACTCTGCTCAACTGATTACAGATCATCCCTTTATATCAGTGGCGGAGTTGGGCCCAAGGTCACCCCGGCCATGGCCTTAGGCATGGGCCCAATTTCACCACTGTAAACACTGTAGCGAATAAGACACAAGCTAGAAATTTAAATCGGTCCATGGAGTGGCCTTAGGCGCTGGGCCGGCCCAGCTTCGCCCCTGCTTTATATAGAGAGGGAGAGATGCACACACTTATAATACTTTAACTCTTGGAGAAACTAAAAGGTCAAGTAGAAAATGGCTCCCTAATTAATATTCTTAGACTCTATGCATATGGCTCTTGGGAAACAAAGATATAATGAAGCAACTGAAAAGTTTTGGACTTTCGCGCAACTTCCTAGCAGCCCTGCACATCTTCCACTTAAATGATCATAACTCTTGACTCGAAAGTTGAAAAGATGTGTCATTTGTTGGGTTGGAAACTTAACTTATAGTACTTTCCAAGGATGTATCGTATGAATGCTGAAACCAACTAGAGAAATACCAGAAATGAACAAAACATAGAAATGTTGCTGCAAGTTATTCCATCTTGCGTAACCCATGACTATTTTAAGTAACTGATGACGAGTTACTTCTTTCCATGCATGGTTACATTCTCATGTTCTCATCATCCATATGAATGTAACCCACTTTCCGGTGATTGTTAAACTTCCCGTGGGCACATCGTGGTGCCTCCCATGATTTACAGTTTTGCTAATTAACTGATCCCCCATGTATTGTAAAAAATGTGATGAAGATTGTTCTATTTTCTGTGTTCATCACATTTTTTTTCAGATGCTGTTTTCTCGAAAATAAGGATTGATTCCCTCAATCCTACCATTACTTGTACTCCTTTGACAGGCATTGGCCATTGCAGAAATGAAAAGCAGCGGTCAGGCGTTCCGACGAGCATGTCGTGGGCTGCGCAGACTCAGGTCTCAGGGTGAGGGCAACGGCTCTCCACGGATCACGGTGAGACCAAAGAACGCACAAATCGCGACTCAGGATGCTCTTGATCATTAAGCAAACGAAATTGGGGGCGAAGGATTGACATGTAATCGGCGAATCGAACAATACGTCAGCATGATGGCCGTGGAGGAGGCTCCAGATGAGCCGCGGGGAATCTACCAGCCGCCGAGGATGATGAGCACCCCATGGCCGACACCGGGGCAGAGCGCCTTCTTCTCCACGGCCGCCACGTACTCCGTAGTCCTCGCCGCGACGCCGCAGGCCCAGCGTGCGGCGATAGCGACGGCAGCGGCCGAGGGTTGAGTCGTCGGCAGCAAGCATGACGCTTCTTTCTCGCGAGTCCGGCGACAACCCAACCGCGACGCCGCAGGCTCAGCGTGCGGCGATAGAGACGGCTGCGGCCGAGGTTGAGTCGTCGGCAGCAAGAATGACGCTTCTTTCTCGCGAGGCCGGCGACAACCCAACCGCGAGGGCCATTGGCGGCGGCGCGGACGAGCCGCCGGTGCGCTTGGCGCGTGAGTTGATGCTCCTTGAGCCGGCGCGTGTGGACTCGCCGGAGCGCGGTCCGGTCGATTCCGCCAGGCCGCGACGCGTCGGCCATCGGGCGCGCCTGCACCGAAATTCTTCTCCCCTCGCGCGGCACGTGAGCTGCGCGTGCGACTCGTGTTGTCTCACCTCCCCTCGCGCAGGCGCTGTTGCCCCCATCGTCAGTTCGTCACGCCCTCCTTCAGTACTCCCCTCGTTTTTTCTCCCGTGCGCGAGGCGAGACAGGGGGCGGCGCATCTGGATCTCGGCGGCGCAGCTGCTGCACCTGCACCCGAGCCCGCTCCTGGTCGGCGGCGAGCAGATCGGCACCGGGCGCGCCGTCCAGGTACTCAAGTCTCATCCTATCCCTTTCAACCCCGCGCGTTGGTACTGTATGACCTTCGATTTTTTGCCTTGCTAAAAAACGTCAAAATCAGAAAAACTCTAAATCACGCACTCTTGTTTTCACTCGTTTCCTCCCAAAAATAGCAGCATCAGGCTCAGTCCACTCTTTGAGTGTAGTATCAGTTTCTGCTCATGCATTTATTTCCACAAAACATGCTTTTGCTGAAATTCAGTTCGGTTTTTTTTTCAAGTTAAAATTGTGCCATCTCGATGGGTTCTCCTTAAATGATCTCATAACTTCTTTACTCATAAGATATTATTCTAATATACTCCTATTGGCACAACATTACCGCTCATTGTTGCACTTGTCAGTTGCAGAAAGGATACCGACTTTTTTTTTTGACCATCAGGATACCAACTTGTTGTAAAGAAATAATGTTTCCACTAGGCGCCACGTCATGTGAACAATGATGCAGAAGATCATGGAATTCATTGCACGGCAAATATGGAGGTAAAGAACAGTATAATATGTATAAGAAGTTGCTGCTCCTTGCAATTGTTATTTTGTTATTATAATTAGGAAATGACAATATGAAAGTATTTTTATGATCTTATACTTGTGCCAGTTTCTCATGTACACAATACTCACAAATAAATCAATTGACTGAGTTAAAATAGTTTGACAAATGCATGTACCAAATCAGCATTCAGTTTATTACACTGGAAGGAGTACTTAGTTAATAGTTTTGTTTGCCCCTACTTCTGAAAATCCTAGACATGTGCGACACTTGTTTCCATTGGCAAGCAGTTATTATGGTACCATGACATTAAGATGTTACTTATAATTGTAAATTGCATCGTGAACTCGCTTATGCTTATTAGAAACCTGGAATTGTAGTCAAGGTTCAGTATTTCCTAAACTGATATTTCCTCCTGGATAGCAATTTAAAACTGCCAAAAATGATGCATTTTATAACATTCCATCTTATGTTTAAAACTTTAAGCTGTTATCCTTTGTAATGATACTAATTGATCTTTCCCACCCTTTTCCAGCTTTCTTTGAAGCACGAGTTGCAAGCAATTATGGAGGAAAGTACAAAGAAAATAGTGAACTAGTGACATAAAGCTTGCTTTGGTAAAAGGTCAATTGGTGGCTTACAATGGCTCAGCAGAAGGCTTCAATTCTGTTGAGTAATTCAGCAGTTAATGCCAAACCCTTGCGTACATTGACCCCCATGTTCCCTGCACCACTAGGGCTCCACACATTCACCCCTCAAAACTCATCTTCATTTGTCTGCGTGACCCCATTTGGACAACATGCTGGAGGCAAGGAACTGGGGATGCTGGCTGGTGTTCCACCAATGTTTGTGCCACCTGCTACTCCTGCAGAACCCAGTCAGGGACAGCCTCAGAGGGTTAATATGAATGGAGCTTCTCAAGCTAATGGCACTGCAATAAACAGTTTGGTCACTCCCTCGCTAACTTCTCCATCAGCTGCCGCTCCTTCCATGCAAACTCCTCTGTCAGCTGCCACACCGGAATCCAGTAAGAGGAAGAGGGGCAGGCCCAAGCGTGTGCCAGATACTACTGTTCCTTCAGCTCCTTCACTTCCTTTGGTTCCTTCAGCTCCTCAAGAAGGTGGGAATGTTCTTTCCTCAATGCCTTCTGCAGTCATGTCACAGGAAGGTGGCAAGAGGAAGAGGGGACGGCCCAAGCGTGTGCAAGATGTTCCAGTTCTGTCAACTCCTTTAGCACCTCAAGCAGATAATACACCTGTTCTTCAGACACTTCCTGCACCCACTGTACATGAATCTGGTACGAGGAAAAGAGGGCGTCCCAAACGTTTGCAGGATAGTTCAGATACTTCAACTCCAATTCACTCAAAAGATAATGAGCCCACCTTTGAGACACCTGCAAGTCATGCAACCACCTCACCTGAAAGTGGAAAAAGGAAGAGGGGACGTCCAAGGCGTGTGCCAGATAGTTCAATGACTCCAAGTTCAATAGAGGATGACACTGTTGATGCAACAAAACGTGGACGACCTAGAAAAATTGATACCACTCTGTTGCAGCTTCCATCATTGTCTTCAGATGATCCTCGGGAATCTACAGATGATGTACTCATGATGTTTGACGCATTGCGGCGGAGGCTTATGCAGCTGGATGAGGTGAATCAAGCTGCAAAGCAGCAACATAACTTGAAGGCTGGGAGCATCATGATTAATGCTGAACTTCGCGTCAATAAGAATAAACGGATTGGAGAGGTTCCTGGTGTTGATGTTGGTGACATGTTCTACTTCAGAATTGAGATGTGCCTGGTGGGGCTGAATAGTCAGAGCATGGCAGGTATTGATTACATGTCTGCCAAATTTGGTAATGAGGAGGATCCTGTGGCTATTAGTATCGTGTCAGCTGGTGTGTATGATAATACCGAAGATGATCCAGACATTCTAGTTTACACTGGACAGGGCATGTCTGGTAAGGATGATCAAAAACTCGAGAGGGGTAACCTTGCATTGGAGAGGAGTTTGCATAGAGGTAATCCGATTAGAGTCATACGCAGCGTAAGAGACTTAACTTGTCCAACTGGCAAGATATACATATATGATGGTCTTTACAAGATCAAAGAAGCTTGGGTCGAGAAAGCGAAATCTGGTTTCAATGTTTTTAAGCACAAGTTACACAGGGAACCTGACCAACCTGATGGCATTGCGATGTGGAAGAAAACTGAAAAATGGAGGGAAAATTCATCATCTAGAGACCATGTTATATTGCCCGACATATCATACGGTGTGGAAAGTAACCCTGTTTGCCTTGTAAATGAGGTTGATGATGAGAAGGGTCCTATCCACTTCACCTATACGACTAAATTGAACTATGGGAACTTGCTAAGCTCAATGAAAAAGATGCAAGGATGCAATTGCGCAAGTGTATGCCTCCCTGGTGATAACAACTGCACTTGTACACACCGAAATGCTGGTGACCTTCCTTACAGTGCTTCAGGCATACTTGTTAGCCGCATGCCTATGTTATATGAGTGTAACGATTCCTGCACTTGTTCACATAACTGCCGCAACCGAGTTGTACAGAAAGGTACCCAGATCCATTTTGAAGTGTTTAAAACAGGAGATCGTGGTTGGGGCCTCCGTAGTTGGGACCCGATTCGAGCTGGAACATTTATCTGTGAATACGCAGGTGAAATTGTTGACAAAAATAGTCCGGATGGAGAAGATGAGTACATCTTTGAGGCCCCTCCTTCCGAGCAGAACTTAAAATGGAATTATGCGCCAGAATTACTGGGTGAACCTAATCTGTCCAACTTAAAGGAGACACCTAGGCAATTGCCAATCACCATTAGTGCAAAACGAACTGGCAATGTATCTCGCTTTATGAACCACAGCTGCTCTCCTAATGTTTTTTGGCAACCAGTTTTGTACAATCATGGTGATGAGGGATACCCACACATTGTTTTCTTTGCAATTAAGCATATTCCTCCAATGACTGAACTCACATATGATTATGGCCAGAGCCAAGGTAATGAACAGCTGGGATCCAATTCTGGCTGTCGAAAGGCAAAAAAATGCTTTTGTTGGTCTCGCAAGTGCAGAGGTTCCTTTGGCTAAATAATCAACCCCATAAATAATGAATTGGTCCATAATTGTCATTACAAGGTTAGTATATCTAATATGTCGAAGTACTAATACAAAAATGCTATGGTTTGATTTCCTGCAATCCTTATGACTTTGGAGTTCATGTGCTATGCTTCTGCATTGAGGCTGTGTGATGATTATGGCATATTGGTATAATATACATTCCAATTGAGGGATAATATTTTAGTTCCTTCCATTAAATTGGAATTTGGTGTTAGATGTTCATATTTACGTTCTCGTGGCCGAACCAAAACTCACAAGACATGGGAATTAGTGGTGGCTGCTTTATGTTCCTATGTTTTCACTGTCAAATCTGATTTGGATCATCTTTGTTTGTACTCTTGGGCTGATAATATATCTCACTTGGCAAAATCTAGGAGTTGGAGAATCCATAACATATATATTATCGACGCTAGTCTTTCTTTCAAACTTAAACTTGAAACATAGAATATTTTTCCGTGTAAGTACTACTATTAGAATACTGCATTATGATCTCCCATATTATTTCTAGATTCATGTTCAGTTGTTACTTGAAAGGAAAAATTGATTGGTGGACATCGTTCAAAGGTGGCTGTTGCAAAGACAAGTTTTTTTAGTGGCATGGAGCAAAAGCCACCTTTGTATGGTGTCCGTCGGCAAATTTTGCCTACTTGAAAGCATCCTTTTAAAATGTGACTAAGATAGGGAATGTTCATCTCACTAGTTATATTCTATTAAGACTCTTGACACAATTTTTTTTATTTAAATGCTCTGTAAGTTCTTGATGATGCATGTTGTTTGTCTGTAAAGTTGTAGAAATTCTGAAGAAAATATGTAGAGAAATTGAATTTACTTGAAACTGGCAGATGATCTAAAAACAGAACTTAAAATCTAGTTGTATTGACCAGAGTACTCCTACCACTTTCCTAGCATTGTGTACAAATAGTATGAACAAAACACTAGATGTGATGTAATATTGATTCATACTCATGGAATATCTTGAGAACCTTTCTCATTTTCTGCCTTCACACAGCATTTTAATTTCTGAGCTTATATGCCTTATGTGCACTATGCCCCACTATCAACACAATAAGAGCTGCCCCTCTTTCACATACACCTGTAGATCTCTGTCTGCCAAGTTTAATTTCGGCTCACTGAGTGCTGTTAATTGTTGCAGAGTGTTTTCTGATGAACTGAAATGTCTTTACCACCACCAGCAGCTGTTTGTCATGTTATGTATGAACCAGCTGAGGTTCTCTAGGTGTTCCATGCAGCATCGAACAAGTCTGCCCCCTTTTGGTGCTTGAATGCAAAAGTGCATTTTTTTTGGAGAAAGCAATGTATTATATTTTTCTTGTGTTAACTAGTCTTTAGGCATCACCTGAGAATGATGTATGGATATGCTCTTCATAGTGTACTGTTTAGTTACCTGCTCCTGTTATGACCAACCGTCAAAATGTTAGTGGTTGTAGAATGACATGTGTAGTTGAATGCATGCCAAGCGTTTGGCTTGCTTATTTCGGCTTCTTCTACAACATTTTCCTCTCACAACAAATCAGCCGGTTTAATCAGTATATAGTATTTTTTTCTCACAATAAACCTGCCGGCTTATCCTCTTAAAAGACCTGCTGAACGCATTATGACATCTAGGCTCGCTAATTTTCCATTGGTACAATTATCTTTCTTTAAAAAGTAGACAACCACTCCCTCTATCCCATGAAGAGTAATATAGCTTTGCAACCAGATTTTATTCTTGTAGAAAACCCAATATTGATGGCTGGCATCATCAGCATCTGTTGAATTAAGGTTTGCAACCGATAGCTATTTTATACTCCCTCCGTCCTACGTTTAGAATTTTTCAAAGTCAAATCTTTTCAACTTTGACCATAAATAGATAAGTAATCATAAAGACTATTAACATAAAAGTGATGTTAACAGATTGATCATGAAACTAACTATTATAATATGTAACCATATATATTTGAAATAAATTAGTTTTAGAGGTACTGTTGTCAAAATTGAAAAGATTTGACTTCTAAAAAAGCTAAACGTAGCTACATTTTGGGACAGAGAGAGTATATATTGGTATATGAACTGCAGTGTAATGGACTTTGAGTTACTTCTACTTCCTCCATCCCATAAAGATTGTTCATTAGATTTCAAATGTTGTTCCACAAAGAGAGTGGTCATTTAGCTCCGGTTAAAACTAATCTAGTTAAAGCAATATTGATAATAAAAAGTGCATTGACAAATGCATAGAGTCAATGAAATGATCAATTGATACTTTTTCTTAGGTTCCAATGCACATGTGTTTATTTGAGAATTCATAAAACCACAACTTTCAACATCAACTAATATGAGTAGTTAGGGATAGCATGATCATTTGTTACAACTACTAATGTGTTCAGAAATAAACGAACAGTTAAGGGAGTACTACTTGTTAACATTATGGGTGTCAAAATAAATATGATATTTTTTTTGAGAACCGAAATATATATGATATCTAGTGGTCAATTTGCAACTATTTGCTGCTGGCTTTCGTGGTCCTAGAGCAACTCCAACGGCCTCTCCAATTCATTTTCCTTCGGTAAAAAATAAAGAAGAGAGAATAAACGCCGTTCCAACAGGCTCGACAAAATCGCGGCTCGCAATCCTCTGGCGAGGGCGGGCGGCTCGCAATCTCGCCGTTCCCGCGCTCCCGCCCCTGCCTCCCGCGCAAAATCCATCCAGCTCCTCCAGCCCTTTCGCAGTCGCCGTCGCCGGCCGTCGTCGACCACCTGACCCGTGGGAGCTCAGTACCCGGCTTGGCGAGCTCCGCCCCCGGCGTTGTGCCGACCTGGCGAGCTCCGCCCTGAACCCCGGCGCCGCGCCGCCCATCCTCGGCTCTGGGTGCTGGACTGGCGAGCCCCGCCTTCGGCCGCGCGCAGGCCCGGCAAGCTTCCCGACTCCAGATATGGCTGTGCGAGCCTTAACCCGCTCGAGATCAACCCCCCTCGCCTCGGTGTTGCTATCGACCCAGCGGCCACCCAATGTTTTCGCCCGTCGCGCTGGGCTGGAGCTCGGGGATGCCGACCCAGCCGCCGCTGGTTTGACCTGCCAAAAAAAATAAGAAGGGGAGCAGAGGGGGCCTCGGCTGCGGGCACCGCGCGCAGGTCGGCGAGCTACCTGACCCCGGATGCGTGCCGGCCTGGCGAGCTCTTCCCTCGGGGGCACGGCGGCCGACGGCGCATGGCCTCCCGGATTGCACGGCGGCTAGCAGTTGTGGCGGATCGGAGGAGTGGCTAGGAGAGGGAGGAGAAAGGAGAAGTGGAGGGGAAGGATAAGGTGGGGAGGAAGGGGATGACACGTGGTAGCCAAGGCATAGATCCCTTAAGGTTGGGTTTTGAAAAAGGCTGAGATGACAAGCAAAATTAAGTTGATCTGATTGGCTGCATGCTAAGCACCTTCTTCAGCTGATCTCCGATCAGCTCATCCAAAAAAAATTCCTCAGATACATACTGAATTCAATTATTTATTCTTATTTCATGATAAAACTTTATATAGCCTTCTACAATTATAAGATATACTCCGTATGTACCTGTGAAGCTAGAAGAGATCAAAAACACCGCGCACGATCTCAAGAAAGACATCGCAGTGCTATCCTTGCACGGACAGATGCATCGACTTGCCATGCATAGCAGGGACTGGTCAGCTATCCCATGTTGACCGCGTCGCCGGGCAGGCCGCCGCGCCGTGCTCCTGGGCGGTGGCGGTGGCGACGGCGGCACAGTCGTCCCCGACCGGCGGGACGCTGGAGCAGCTCCCCGCCGCCTCCACCGGCGGCTCGTGCACGTGTTGCTGCGGCGGCGGCACCATCGGCGGAGGGGACGACGCCATCAGCACGTCCTGGATCACTGCGTCGAGCTCGTGCACGCTGAACCTCGCCGTGGAGGAGGGCTTGTCGAGCTCGTCGTCCCGCGACGCGTCGTCGTCCAGCGGGAAGGGCAAGGGCGTGGAGGGGATGAACGACGAGAAGAAATCCGCCGCCGAGTTGCTGTACGCCTGCTGCCAGTCCTCGCTGGGCCCGCCGTGCTGGTCCACGTGGCACATCGCCGCCATCGCCCCCGTCGTCGGGTCCACCACCCCCGCCGCCGCGTCCCGACGCGTCGAGTCGAACATTACCTGCTCTCTGAAACAGACAAAAGGCCAGCCAGCGTCAGCACTCCGTGTGTCTGTTAGCAAGCAAGCAGCAGCTGTGGCGGCGGCCCACCTGAAGGTCAGGATCGGGTCCGGTCCGGCGAAGATGGACGGCCCCCCGTCGGCGAACCACGAGGAGACGTCGCCCCCGAACGCGCCGCCGCCGATGCCCACCATGTCTCCTGGCTGCTCGTGCTGCGGCAGCGCCGGCGCCGTTGGCGGCAGGCCGAACACCTGCACCCCGTGTCGTTGCATCAGTGAGTAAGTAATTACCGCTCGTTAAACCGGATCAGCACCAGTAATTACGCCCACACGTACGTGCTGCATGTCGGAGGGCGAGGGGTCGAAGCAGGGGCCCATGTGGTTGCACAGCAAATATTTCTGCAGTGAATGCGCGAGAGATCCGGGTTAAGATTTTGCGGCGGCGATGATGGCGATCGATCGAGCTGGAGAATCAAACAAGGACGACGATCGAGGTCGACGAGGTGAACACTGACCTTGCGCTCCTCGACGCGGGCGAGGGTCTCCATGAGGAACTTCTCGGCCGCCTCGACCTCGTTCATGGACGCCAGCGACGCCGGGTCCGGCTCGAACATCCTGAGACGAAACGATGAGGAAACGGGCCATTGTTTGGGCGGTGAGGGAGAAATGGTTATCGCAGAATGCAAATTAGAAAAACCTGATGCGCTGCTCCAGGGCCTGCACCTGGTGCTGGTGTTTTCTGATCTCGTGCTGAAGCTCCTGTGCACAGGATTACACAAGTCACAAGGACACCTGAATATACCTGAAGCCGTGATCATAGATCATTTCAGATGGTGTGTATAGGTTTACCTCTATGTTGGAGTTCACTGGCCCTTTACTGCTCCCCAACAAGATCAGCAGCGCAGCAGAGAAGAAGCAATTAATGAGAATCGAAAACGAGGCATTCGAAGTGATTTTTAGCATCAAGAAATTCGCCAAAACTATTTCACACGACACGAATCGAAACGGAAAGAGGTTCAAGAACGGGTGCCTTGCATACTTGGGCGTGAGTTGCTCGGCTATGTCACTCTCGCACTTGAGTTGCGTGAGCATCTTGATCAGGTACTGAATTTTACGACGACGTGCATGTTCGACACGGCAATCCACAAATGGTCAGTTGACGAGCGAGGATCATGCATCTTGCAGCTCGCATAAATCGTCAGAACGAAACAGCACGAAATGAAGAGATTGGTCGGTATCTCACCTCTCTGTTCCGAACTACTCTGCAGTACAGAAATCAGAGAATAAGTATAGTAAGTACTAGTTCATAGCAATTGGCAATGCATGCGCACGAACGTACGTACCCTCCTCTGTCGTGCTCCGGGAGATTGATGTACTTGGTGATCACGTCCTCGATCCTACAAAAACCAACCGGGAGCACGTCACGGTGAATCTGACCGGAGCGAACGAATAGAGGAGAGAAGAACAGGCGGCGGCGGCGGCGACGACGACGATATGAGATCATCACCTGCGGCGGCCGGAGAAGTGGATGAGGCGGTTGGAGGGGGAGAACATGATGAGGGCGATGTCGATGTCGCAGAGGACGGAGAGCTCGTAGGCCTTCTTGATGAGGCCGTTCCGGCGCTTGGAGAAGGTAACCTGCCGGTTGGTGGTGTTCTCGATCCTCTTGATCTGCAGCTTCACGCGCCCCATGGCGGCGGATGGATCGCGGGATGGTCGGAGATGGAGGGGAGGAGCGGCGACCGGCGAGGCGCGGGAGGATGAGGCCGCCGGGAGTTGAGTGCGTATGAGAGGAGAGGTCGGTGGGTTTGGGGGGCGGGGAGAGTTTGTCGGGTGGGGCTGACCGGTCAGCCTGTAACCGCGACCAACAAACCGGCCGGCGCAGTAGCAGTAGGAGTAGTCTGTGGTGTACGGAATTTGTACATGTGATACGAGTACGCCGTATTCGGGTGTGCGGAGACGGGCCCGTGGGCTGCCTACTGCCGCGGGTGAAGAGCGGGCCCGAGAGAAACTTTTTTTTTAAACTTCCGAGAGAACCTACCTTATTTGCGGTAAATCCTATGGCAAAATCTAAACGGAGAGAGCCCTCCGAGGTTACTTCCTGCGACATAAAAATTATTTCCCGTGAGACAAAGTTACTTCCTGCGACACAGAGTTACTTCCTGCGACACAAAGTTACTTTCCGCGATACAAAGTTACTTCCTCCAGTGTGCTTCTTTTCTGTTGAGAGAAGTAACTTTGTGCCGCAAGAAATAACCGGGGAGGGCTCTCCATGTATGACTAAAAGTTACTTCCTCTTACGTATTTTTTTCTGTTGAGAGAAGTAACTTTTGTGTCGCAGGAAGTAACCTCCGAGGGTCTCTATTTAAGCCTAAATGGAGAGCCCTCTCCGTTTAGTCGCCTCCAAATCCTATATGTCTTCCGGAAGGTAGGATGGAGTAGCAACTTCCGATCTTTAAGATCCGTGCATACAATCACATCCGTTGGATAACAGAGATCCTAACCCACCTTCCCTCATATGCTGCCTCCTTCATGGCCTCACCCTGCTCACGCCGCCGCCCCTGCCTGCCGCCACCGCCCACGGCTTCCCTACACGACCGGGTGGGAGGTGGGGGGAGCGGCCGGCGGCGAGGTCGCCGTCGGCCGGGGTGGTGGTCGAGGTGGCGGTGGGTTAGGTTCGGGTTCGGGGTTGCTGGGTGGGGGCTCCAATGGCGAGAGAGGGCGAGCAGGCGGGCAGTGGGGGGAGCGACCGGCGGCGAGGTCGCTGCCGGCCAGGGTGGTGGTGGAGGCGGCGGACCTTAGGGTTAGGGTTTAGGGGGTTCGGGTTTCCGGGGGGCTCCATTGTCCTGTGGACCTATAAATGAAGGGGGTGGGTGTGTCGGAGGAGGCGGCGCGGTAGCATCGCCGTTCAGGCGGGGCTGGACGGCCGGTGGGCTAACAACCGGCAGCAGGGGCATCGAGAAGGTTTGGATTAGGAAGGGCGGCGGTAGATGGTGGCGGTGGTCGGTGGGCGGCGGCGCGGCAGCGAGGCAATCGCCGGCCGGGGGTGGTGGAGGAGGCGGCGGGGGTGGTGGGCGCGGGGGAAGAAGACGATGCGGAGGAAGAAGATGAAGTTGTAAATGGGCTTTAGTGGGCTGGAAGTTCATAAGCTATCTACCTTGTACAAGACATATAGGAGCCCCCTTCTTTGCCCCACGTTATTCATTTACCGTCGGTAACCGGTCGGTTACCGCGGTAACCGCCCTAACCACCCCAGGACGGTTGCCATTACTGACCCGAGCTAACCGGCTAAATTCAAAAATTTTAAATTTGAATTCAAAAATTTGAAAAATAAAAGAAAATTTTGTAAAATATTTCAAGGTGTATAGAATCAAATGGTGCATAGAATTCAAAAATTTTAAAATATTAGTGCATTTAGTATTTTTTGCGGATATTAGAAGTTCAACACAAAAAGAAAAAGAAAAAAAAACGTCAGGCCCATTAAGGCACATTTAGGCCTAATCGGTCGGCGACCAAAATATCTCCCCCTCACGGGTCACGGCCTCACTCCTCTCCTAGACGTCACTCCTCTCCCTCTCCATGGCGCTTCCGCCGCCCCCGGTAGCACTACCGCCCTGCACCGCCGGCTAGCCGCCCCCACCACCGTTAGCCGGTTGGTAGATCCGGTTAGCCGGCAGGCATCCGGATCTACCGCCCCGCAGTCGAGCTCTCCCGTGGCGGAGGCAGCTGTTGGGTATTTTAGCGACACACGAAATAAATCCGCAAGCGCACGGATACCGTTGTAGCTTTCACCTCAGGGTATTCCAAGGGTATCGAATCCAAGGGAACGTGTGTGTACTAACTTCGTACAGTCGGTCCAAGGACACACCCAGATTAAAGCACTACAAGGAAAACGCCGACTAGTGACGCAAAAAAAAGGCCGTTTCTCGTCATAAACCGCGATTAATGACGCCGGTTGTTACGAAAATACTCCGTCATTAATCGAGCGTCACAAACCGCGATTAATGACGAGACCTTATTTCCCGGCGTCATGAGTTTAATGACGCGTATAAATTCATAACACAAAGGTGTCATAAGGTACATGCCACGTCGGACCAAAATCTGATGTGGCACGGCGTTTTGTGACAAACTGTTTCGCCATTAAGTGAATTCAGCCCATATTTTGACGGGCCAAGGTCCAAATACCTTGTCGTCATAGATTGAATTTGGCCCACTTAATGTTAAGCTGAGCCCAATGTTTCTTTTGTCATAAATTGGTTTTAGGCCTTATTAAGGTTGGATGGAGCCCAATATTGTTTGCGTCATAGGATGTGTAAGGCCTATTTATGGTTGGATGGAGCCCAATATTTGTTGTCGTCATAGACATTTTTAGGCCTAATTCTGGTTGGACCGACCCAATAATCGAGTTCGTCATAGAATGTTTTAGGCCCGGTTTTAGTTGACCGAGCCCAATAATTGCATTCGTCATTAATTTGTTTTGGGTCCAGTACTGGTTGGATCGAGTTCAATATTCGATGACGTCATAAAATGATTAAGGCCCAACTGATATTGGACCCAGCCCACCATTTGCTGACGTCATTTTTGATACGGCCCATTTTATTAATAAATCATTTTTGAATTCGTAAAAAAATAATGGGCCGAGGGGGCAAGCCCACATATTTTTTCCCTGTTATTTTGGGCTGCACTCCAGGTAGCGCTTAATTAAATATAATTCAATCTCATATTACATGCTAATCAATTAAGTAATTGACATCACAGAATCCTAAAAAAAGTAATTGACATCACAGATAATATTTCCATACCACTGATACAAATTAATGTTTCGGATCACACATGACACATTATGATCAATGAACACAGAACAACCACAAGCAGATTGTAAGTAGGAGCTCACAAACTAATACACATGATATCTCCATGCTCACAAATAAAGCTGGTATTGAAATAGAACCCACTAAGATAACAAAACTCCGTACTCACAAACCAGCACAACTAGCTGGTAGGACACAAGCAGAAGACTAAGAAACACAGTGACCTTACCCAAGGCGCGAGCTTAGCAGTTGTCGAAGGAGGGTCTCAGTAGTTTCTACTTGTTTCTTCAACCTCTCAATCTCATCAGTCTGCACTTTCATTACTACATCTGTTGCTTCTGCATTGATCTTCAAGTCTGTCAAAACTTGGTCCTGTTCAACAAAGATTTCACCAAGGTCAGCAGCTGCATCGAGCCCTCCCAACGAAACTTCAGGTCTTGAGCATGTAGCGAAAGTTGGATAATCTCGAGGCATGTAATCAATGAATGGCTTTGACTTCACATTGGAGGGACAGGAATTTGATATTTGAACCGCAAGGATTGTCCTCAACATTTGAGCCTAAAAATGAAAGGAGAAGTCAAACTTGAACCTTAAACGAAGGAAGCAAACAAACTTAAGACTAATCCTAAGAATAAAGTAGCAGGATAATCATGTGTTCTGTTACATACCACGACATGTGATTGAATCTCAGCAATGCAGGAGTGGGATGCTAGGCCTTGCACAAAAAGTTACAAATCAGGAACTGGATCTAGAGCGGTCAATGTAAGAGAAGGATCTGAAATCTAAGATAATAAACAAAGTAAATTACTTTCTAAGCATGGCTCATCTATTAAAGTTGTGTTACAAATCAGTAACTGCATCTAGAGCGGCCAAGGTAAGAGAAGAATCTCCAATCTATCACAATACACAAAGCAATTTACTTTCAACGCATGGCTCATCGATTAACTTGTGTTCCAAATCAGTGACTGCATCTAGAGCGGCAAAGTTAAGAGAAGAATCTCAGAACTAACACAATACATGAAGCAATTTACTTTCTAAGCCAACGAAAATACTACTAGGGGACTAGAAAGAAAAGGAAATAAGATTCTCACTTGTGAAGCTCCAAGATTCAGGGGCCCATGGATTGAGGGGGCATCGGGAGCCGGTGCTTGCGCCGTATCCTCGCTCAACTGCTCAGCTTGGCCAGCACAGCAGACGAAAGCAGAACACCGATATCTGCCGCCCACCATCTGCTAAGATACCCCTCCCCCTCCACCGGCGACGGCGAGGTCGGACCGCCACCGCAGATCTAGCTGAGCAGAGTGATGCTTTTTGGAAATGGAAGGCGGGAGTTTAGTGGCGTAACGCGGTAGCAATGGAGTAGAGTATTTATTATTTCGGGGCGGAGAGGGAATACAGAATTTGAAAATCCCGCTTTCGACTTCCTGACTGCGAAATGAAAATTTGGTAAGCTGCACTTGCTTCGGGGCCACTGACAAGTGAGGCCGTGCAATGGCGGCCCCATATTGTCAGCGAGTTTGGGTGGGATTCCGGTGGCGTACAATATAGGTGGGAGACGGATATCTGGAAGAGGCCCACGCTTCAGTGAAGCTGGGTGCGTTTCCAGTCGAAGATCACAAAACCTAACAGTTGCTTCTCCCACTACAATGCCTACACGTCTATTTTTTAAGTCATACGGATATAAGGATCTTCCTTCTGTGTTCTTATCCGGACCAAAGCACACTCGTGTACCCACCAAATATTTCGCATGCCTACCGGGGAAAAAGCCTGCATATTCCGCCCTATACTTGTGACAGGATTCCTTAGCAGTGTAGGCCTTCGTATTCCGAGCATCCTACGTATTTTCATGGCTACTGTAATCTCGTGAGGGCATGCTCTGCCACGAGGTGCACGCTGCCTTAGTATCGGTCATGGTTTGATAAATAGGCGTGCCCCCAAGGCCTTTGCTCATCGCCTCTTCATCCTCCACGCATTGTGCTAGCAGACCTCTCTATTTGGTTCTACGTGCTGTGAAAAGAGGTGAGCTCTTAGCTTCCGCGTCGTGTTTTTACATGATACAATCATTGTTTCTGGTCAGTGCTTATCATGTTTACGTTGTTGGCGAGTGTGTAGGAGGATGGCTTCTGATGCGAATGGAGGAACCGCCAACTTCCATGCTGTGCCACCTCCGCAGCGGCCAGGATACATGGATCCATATGATCTGTACGACATGGACGAAGTGGACGAGGAAGAAACGGAGGAGATGAAGAAAGATGCTTTGGCTTGGCTACAGGAGCAGGGTTAGACTCGTGTGCTTTGCCATGGTCACTGTGTGTGCCCTTACTGCAATCTTGCTAACCGGCAGTGGGGTTTTCGTGACATCCTACAACATACTTCTGGCATTGGTCGCTCGGGACGTACCATGAAGTCGAGGGGTAGGTACCGTGCATTGGAGGAATATCTCCGCACGGATCCTCGTTATGCTACATTCCGTCGTGCATTAGGTATGGCGGGATAGGCGTGTGCCGTATCCATCTCCATGACCGTGTCTGTTGTTTTCCTCGTTGCCAAGTCCGAAGATTTCGTTGCTGGGTGTGTGTTTGTGCGCGCCTGTGCCAGTGCCACTGTACGGGTGTAGGTCTATGGGGATGTATCATGTATGTGCACATTGAAGTTGAATAATTTGGGCAAGGTGACCATCATTTACGTTCTGTATATTCTTGGCAAAACGGTGAATTTAGTCAAACGGTAAATTTGTAAAATCGGTCATCATTTACGTGTGTATCTGCAATGCGGTGCGGTGGGATAAGAATAAAATATCACATGACAAGACATTACATCTCAGACTATGGCAACGCATCATGACCAGGGAAATCCACCGAAGCAAGGAAGGCGATCATGGAAAAGAAGAACACCCATGTTCTTCATGGATAACAGGGGATACAGGGGATTTTCCTACCACTACAAGATTCACAGAGCAGGAAAACAGGGGATCGATCTTTTCCATCCAAAAGAAAACATACAATTGATCTTTCCATCCACAAGACCACCTATTTGAAAGTGCAAAAGAAAACCCAAATCCGAGTAATCTAAGACGACCCCTCTGAGGAGTTCCCTGATGACTCTGGCGTCGAGGGAGCTTCAATGGCTGGGGGAGCCACGGGACCGGGATTGGCGGGGCCGGCATTTGAAGGACCAGCGCCGAGGTCCATCTTCTTCTTGGTCCTCTTCGAGTCCACCTCCTCCTCCTCCTCCACACCCTTCTTCTTCTTCGCCGACGGAATGTCCTTGAACGAATCAAGCTTACCGGCCTTGTCATCCTTCAAAAGCTGCCTCACAAACGCCTCCGTCTGTTGATTCCTCTTCTTGGCCTCCATCCGCTTCCTCTTCTTGGCCGCCAATCGCTTCTTCTCAATGGCTGCCCACGTGTCTTCCTCATCCTCTTCTTCTTCTTCTTCTTCTTCTTCTTCTTCTTCTTCTTCTTCTTCTTCTTCTTCTTCCTCTTCCTCTTCCTCTTCATCCTCTTCCATGTAGTCGTACTCATCCTCGCTGTCCTCGCTCTCCTGCCTTTCCATGTCTTCTACATCAGATTCACTCAAGGAGGACTCGGATGGCTCGCATGCGCTTGGTTGGGGGGAGTCGGGTGGTGTCCCGATGGAGGAGGGGTTGGAAAGGAACGGGGAGGCGGGAAGTCGAATCGGAGAAGAAGGCATGGTGGTTGTGGTTTTCTGGAGGAAGAGAGTTTGAGACAAGGCAATGGAGGGAGTTGGGAGAGTCCGGTATATTAATAGATCTCAGTTTCAGGGAAAGTCGGGGTGTCTCTTCGGGAGTTGTATCACGCTAATGCAAGGAGGCGCCTCGATCTCTAATAATGTTACGGTCTTTTGCAAAGAAAAGAACTATGTAAATTTGTAATCTTAGTGAATTTGGAGCAAACTATATTTACAAGCACTTCAACATGCAGATATGAACTGTTTACTGCCATTAAACCGGATGTTCGGGGTATGGGATGCATTAATAGACCGGATGTTTCGGTCTAGAAAAAGATACAGAAAGGACAAATATTTCAGGACCTGTAAAAGATGCTTGTTTTGATTTTGGGAAAGGTGATCTATGATTTCATAGTTTATGAGAGCGATAAAATAGGATAACATTTATAGGGAGACAAGGAACATAGATGGTCAGGGAAACAAAGCATAAACAACTTCAAACAAGGGGATTGATCAACAAACAAACGATAACCAAATTCACAAGCATGGTTTGGGTTAGGGATGCATTAGCGTTTTGGATGTTTGGCAATAACCGCATGCTTGTTTTAAATTTGGTCAAGGTGAGCAACGATCACATTGCTATTTCTTATTAATCGTCCAATATTGATCTTCAACTTCTCCAGATCATGTGTCAAGCTAGGAAACTGACATTGTCAAGCGATTGGCAGATGTTGGTGTAGGTCTATCTAGTGGTGCTATGTTTTGGGTTGGAAACTTGTGATGATGTTCAGACTCGTTGTCTGGTGATGCTTACTCTCCCTGGGAGTCCTAGGGGCGATCGTTGTCCTAATCTAGCTTGAGTCAAGGTAGGTTAGGGCGAGTCAAGGGCCAGTGAACTCCTCTTTTATCCCTGTTCTGTGACTTGTTCGGTATTTCCGTTGTTGCAATGGAAATGGGGGATGCCCTCGATTCGAAAAAAATGTGTCAAGCTAGGAAACACGATCATGTATAAGTACAATAAGAGTGGATGTTCTTGTCTAGAAACACGAACAGGCCGGACAACACATGAGACCATGTTTCATGGAAATGTAAAGTTACTAATTAACATCATGATGTTCACATACATAAGACAATGTTCCCACGAAATCTAAAGATACTAACTAACATCACAGATAACATATCGGCATTGGTCTTCCACTGGCGCGGCTCGCTCACTCCATCTACATCCATCCCTCGTTTCTGGCCAGGACGCGGTGGCGGCTCCATTTCTTCATGTTGTCCTCCCTCAGGGCCTCAGACCTGGCCATCCCAAGGACGTGGTCCTTGATCTCATTCATGTTCCTCCACCGGTGCATACGGTTGGGGCAGACAGGGCACCCGTAGGTGTTGGTAGTGTGCTAGAAGACGCGCAGAGCAGAGGTGTCGGAGTTGGAGTCGGAATTGGAGTCGGAGTCCAACTCTGCAAGTGGTGGAGGAGGCTGGGAATCCGCCGGTGATGTACCAGCGGCTCCGGGCATTGGCGGGTCGACGTTGGCGGCGTCGCAGCGGGGCGGCTCCGTGCCGTGGAATTGACGCCCTTGCCACTCTAAGTAGGTGCAGATGAAGTGGAGGCCGCGCGGTGACAGCCAGGACCCGGATTCGGCTCCTGAGGAGGCGGTGGGCGAGAGGCTGGCAACGCCACCGGACCGACGAGCAGGGGCGGGTACGGCCATGCGCCTGAGCTCTGTGTGTCTGGGGGAGACTGATTGCTTCATTGCGTCGGACGGGCAGTAGGACTGAAACGCGAGGGTTTGGGAAGAGAACTATGGGTAGAGTGGTTCAGAACTGGCAAGGACGCTGATGGTGGTAGGAATACAATGGCCAGATTCCATGAGAAGTTGTGCAAGCTTATGTGACAAGCTAAGCAACGGGCCTCTAGATCGAGTGGCTGTGATTCATCTACAAGCTTCCATGGGGCGTTGTGGCAAGCTTCCATGAAATTAGGCAACGGGCGCCTCGGCTTGTCGAGGAAGGCTACGGGCGGATGTTACTGATAAGAAAAGGTGACCAGACCGGACTAAATTCGGTGTTGATTTTGTGGGCAAAATAGAATGACTACGGCCGGATCTTACTGATCTGCAAAAGTGAGCAGCCCGGACTAAATGGTTCGTTGAATTGTTATTAGGAAAATACGATCACATTATTCGAACGAACATCCATCCAAAGTAGGAAACAGAGTCCATTCTAAAGTGACTAATTAAACATCACAATTTCCACATACATAAGACAATGTTCCAACGAAATCTAACGATACTAATTAACATCACTGATAACATAACATCACAAAGTTCACATACATAAGACAATGTTCCAACGAAATCTAAAGATACTAATTAACATCACAGATAACATGACAGCATAGATCTTCCACCGGCACGGCTCCCTCACTACATCTACTCCATCCATCCCTCATTCCTGGCCACGACGCGGTGGCGGCTCCACTTCTTCTTGTACTTCTGCCTCAGGGGCGCAGACCTGGCCATCCCAAGGACATGGTCCTTGACCTCATTCAGCTTGCGCCACCGGTGCATAAGGTTGGGGTAGACAGGGCACCCATACGTGCCGTCGAAGCGCCGGAAGACGCGCAAAGCATCGCCCCGGGGGACCGGAGGTATGTAGCTGTGGAAACAGTCCTCAGACGAGTCTGTGTCAGCTTGGGAGTCGGAGTCGGAGTCAAACTCACCAGCAGGAAGGGTAACCGTAAACTTCAGCTTCCGAGGCGGCGACGGTGGAGGAGGCTGGATATCCGCCGGCGAGACACCAGCTGCTCCTGGCAAAGCGCCGGCGATCGACGGCGGGTCGACGTTGGCGTTGTCGGAGGGCGGCGGCAGCGATGGTGGAGGAGGCTGGGAATCCGCCGGCGAGCCACCACCGGCTCTTGGGAAACCGCCGACGAGCGACGGCGGGTCGATGTTGGCGGCGTCGGAGCTCGGCGGCGGCGGGTTGACGTTGGCGGCGTCGAAGCGCGGCGGCGGCGTGCTGTGGATGTGGCCCCACAACACCTCCGTGAACATGCGGGCGAAGTGCTGGCCGTCGCGCGGCGGCACCCAGTCACGGGCGTGTGAAGAGGATGTGGCGCCGGAGGATCGGTTGAAGGGCGAGGGTGAGAGCCGGCGCGACGGGGAGCCGGTGGGGGATAGCCGGCGCGACGGGGAGCCTGATCGCTTCATTGCGTCGGCCGGGTAGGAGTGAGGCGCGAGTGTTTGGGAAGTGGTAGCGTGGTTCGGAACTGGCGAGGACGCCGATGGTGGGGGGTAGGAATGGTGATTTATGTGGAGTTACTCGCCTTGCCTGGGAAGTTGTGCCGCTTCGGTGAGAAGGTAAGCAACGGGCGCCTCTTGAGTCTTGACTCTTGAGTGGCTTCCATTCATCTTCCACCGTTGAGGGGCTGATGTGCGGGTCCCCGCGCCGTATGACCAATACATCTGTGATCTCTTGATGATGGCAACCACCTTCCATGGGAAGTTGTGGCACGAGGATGGCAATGGGCGGATGTTACTGTTAAGAAAAAGTGACAAGACCGGACTAAATTATTTGTTGATTTGTTGGCAAAATAGGTTCACATTTTTCGAACGAACATCCATCCAAAGTACTCCATAGGAGGAAACAGAGTTCTCTGATCATACACTAATAAGCATTACAGCAAAGTGACACTTGTTATTGTTGGCAATTATCTTTTCATCCAGTCTGGGTCGTCGAGGATCAAAGGTGCCGCCTCGCCGTCGAGCAGGAACGGGTCCAACATCGGGGGCTGAGCGGCTGGCAACGCTGCCGGCCTTTCGAGCAGGGACAGGAACGTCCGTGCCCCTGAGCTCTCCGGGACAGTCGGCGCGGCGAGCGCACTTGACATCACTGGCCGAGCGGCTGGCAACGCCGCCGGCCTGTCGAGCAGGGACAGGAACGTCTGTGCCCCTGAGCTCTCCGGGACAGTCGGCGCGACGAGCGCACTTGACATCACTAGCCGAGCGGCTGGCAACGCCGCCAGCCTGTCGAGCAGGGACATGAACGTCCGTGCCCCTGAGCTCTCCGGGACAGTCGGCGCGGCGAGCGCACTTGACATCACTGGCCGAGCGGCTGGCAACGCCGCCGGCCTGTTGAGCAGGGACGGGAACGGCCGTGCGCCTGAGCTCTCCGGGATGGCGGACGCACTTGACATCAATGGCGGAGTGGAGGGCCACGGCTGCCACGTGCGACCAGCCCGGCCTCTCGGGCACTCCACCCACTGCACGCCAGCTTCTGGTGGCGACGGGTACGGCCGTGCGCCTGAGCTCTCCGGGACAGTCGAAGCGGCGGGCGCACTTGACATCAATGGTCGAGCGGCTGGTAATGCCACCGGCCTGTGGAGCAGGGACGGGAACGACCGTGCGCCTGAGCTCTCCGGGACAGTCCAAGCGGTGGGCGCACTTGACATCAATGGCGGAGTGGAGGGCCACGGCTGCCACGTGCGACCAACCCGGCCTCTCGGGCACTCCACCCACTGCACGCCAGCTTCTGGTGGCGACGGTGAGATGGGAATCGTGGTTTGATAGATGCGGAGAGAACGCATGTCCCACCACTGCCCGGCATGCCAGCAACGAAGGCCACAGTCGGCACAGAGCGTGCCGGGCCCCATCGGCCTGGCCATCCATTACGTCATTTCTATCCTGCCGCAGTCGCCACATCTCAGCCCCGTCGGAGCTTTAGCCGGCGTGGATGGTAGGAGAGCGAGCTCCACAGGAGGCACGCAATGATTGTCGCCGGCCATTGGGGGAGATGCTCTGAAATGCACATAGAAATTAGTTTGCTCAAAGAGGCAGAAAAGGTCGAAAGAACAAAGAAATCGATTGAATTGGGAGAGAGGACGACGGTACTTGCGCCGATAGGAGGCGATGCCGATGGGGTCTTCTAGTGCCGAGAGGAGGAGATGCCGATGGGGTTTTCTTTCGTTGAGGAGGAGATGCAAAAGTGTTTTCCAGTAGTATATATTAATAGATCTCATTTGCCAAGGGAAAGGCGCAGGGTCTCATGGGGGATCGTGTCAGGCAAATGGCCTAGGCGCGTAACTTGCACTCGTTGAACTTGGAGCAAACTTAATTCGCTTGAACATGATGAGATCGAAAGTTCCCACGAGACCGGTTATTCTGGTATACGAGGTCGGATGTTTGGGTTTACGAACCATGAGTAGACCAGAGAAATATTTTTAATCATTTGATGGCAAAAAGATGCTTGTTTTAAATATGGACAAGGTGAGATATGATACATCCTTGTTAGGGAGAGCCAAAAACGTGCACAATTCGAACGTGGAGCCGTGGCTTAGGTAGAGCAAATTGAAGCGATGGGCAACAAATTGGCTTTCAGTAAGATGGTGTCTACTCTGTCTAGTGTACACTACCCCATCTAGCAAAGATTTGTTTTTCAAAGACTTGGTTAGTAGGAAAGAATCGTGAAGACAAGCAAGCTGACTTAGAGTTTGAACCACGGCTTCATTCTTCCTTGTTGATGAGTCATGCTTGGTAACAACAAAATGAAAGCATGCAATGAGATAGGCAATATAACCCGGGCAGGACCGGATGTTTGGGTTTACGAAACATTAACAGACCGGACAAAAATTTTCATTCCTTTCCTGGCAAAAGTTGCTTATTTTGAATTGGGCAAACCTGATTACAGATTTCATAGTTTCTGAGATAGTGAGATCACATTATTTGTTTTTTAATTGTTCAATATTGATTTCCACCTCTCTAAATTGCGATGAACTATTCCAACTACCAGCCGTGGTAAATTTTAATGGGGGAAGACCAGAAGTTGGTTTCCATCACGTCAATGTGTGTGCGAGTATTGCTACATGGGAATCAAGGAAGAGAGATAGAAACAGATATCAGTGGATTGATCTAGAAACAAATATATCCAAAATCACTCTCACATGTCAGGGTAATTTGTTTGGATGCAGATATCCAATTATTTTGCTAAAGAACATATCACATTCAGCGTGAATTCTACATTCCTCGTTACAAAAATGTGACCATTCTTCCCAGCTCATCTTGAAGCACAGGCGGCCTGCGCACTGATGATTGCCGCGCGCCACTGGCGGCGCCAGCGTTGCACGTCGGCGCCATGTCACTCGCCGGATCACCTCTGAGGCTGCCTCACGGCACCGCAGGCAACCCTTGTTCGTCTGCATCATCATCGATGTCGTGGCCGCCGATTCTTCCTCGCCCTCGACCTGTCTGGTGTACCGCCTCGCAGTGTCATCATCACCGGCGCCGCCATTGGCCCTGTAGAGGACCATGGCGGCTACGTAGGCTGCCACATTGTGATCGGCCTGGGCGGCCTCCTCGAGCTTGGCGATGGATGACCGGGAGCTGTAGTTTTCCCCGAACAGGATGTCCATCCCGGAGAGGAAACATGCCTCCGGGTTTCTTATGCGGGTCAGGCAATCGAGGAGGGCGTCGTAGCCCTTGCGGTCGTTCCACTGCAGCTCGACGGCAAATCGCTCTAGCGCCACGCGCCGACCAACAGCCGCGTTGTTGCACACGCGACGCATCTCCCGGCAGGTCGCCCGTAGGCTACGGAGGTCGTCCATGGCCCGCTCCGTGGTCGCAGCGAGGTGGCCGGCGATGTCAATGTTCACCTCTGTAGGGAGCACCACCAGTGATAACGGCAACCGCCTCGACGACATGATTACTGACCTACCGGCGTCTTGAAAATAGTTTGATCAAACATCAGAGTGCCAGGTCAAATGCACATTCAAATTGATCCAGAGACTTGGAAGAGAGCACTGTACTCTCACGGATCTTCCTTCCGAGAGGAGGAGATGCAATTGTAAACATGTTCTCTGTACCCCAGGCGGAAGAAGTCGATCAATGCCCCATTTACAACAAATCCACCGTTCCTTTCTCTGCATTTACAGTAAATTCACCACTCCTTCGCCACCCAAAACAACCTTCGCTGCTGCTCCGTTGATTTCGGGATAACAATAATAATTCATTATGACTGTTGGGGAACCTAACGGAAATTACGTTCTTGGAAATGTGAACAGGTCGGACTAAATGGTCAGTACAATGTGGTGGATACTAACTACCACGCATTTCTTGGTCGATTTTGGCAATACATCATCAGTACAATGCTCAGAAGCATAGGGCACAATGTTCAGAATACATGATCGACACATTGTTCACAATACCAAAGTGACACTTGCAGAATACATGATCAAGACATCTAATTAGCCTTGCCACCGAGCATCAATCCCACCATTCCCGCGAAAACGACAAATAAAGCAAGCAGCACATGCGCGAGTTTGATATGGTGCCTATAATTCCCAATTGACTTCAGCTCGGCGGTAGCCTTCTGAAGTTTTTGCCGCGCTATTTTGAACTCATTCCTAATCTCTCTAAGCTCACAGTTAGCTTTTCCCAATTCCCCTCCCATTGCTTTGCATCCTCTTCAGCTTTCGCTTTCTTCTTCATGAGCTTCAGCATAACAGCATACGACCTTTCATCCCATTCTGGATCAATCCAGCAGAAGTGATCGCATTGCTCTTTTTCTTCCTGCAAATTAAACGACCCATTAGCAATAACCGTTGACCACAGGCACCACATAAGCAGGTAGCCAACTAGCCATTACCTTTGGGCAGCCAGCAAACCGACGGCCAGGGTTGAGAAAGGTCCAAGCATACTTCACCACAGCTCTCAACCCGTGTTTGCACTTGTCTTTAGGATGCCAATGGCTACTATTGCAGGAAGATGTCTCTGAGCAGTAACTACCAATGGAAGAAGATGCTGGAGTACACGGATGCTTCAAAAAAATTCATTGCAACTTGAAATCAATGCTTAGTTTTGCACTTTCTAAACTAAAGCCTATTAATCAACTTGTAACAACAATCGTGCTTCAACCGAAATCCCCAATTCCAAATATCACTTCCCTCTGACGAAAGGGGAAAGCAGAGGCACAAAACAGGGTACTGACCTGACCGTAGCTGACTCTCCTCCCTTCGATGCGAGGATCTGCCATTCCCACCGCGGGTTGTAGATCTGCGCACCAACGCCTCTAGGTTAGATATTTGCCACAACGACCCACAGGAGCGTGCTGGCAAGCCCCTTGCAGGGTACGCGGTTGATATAGCCGTTGGCCGCGGGTTCAACCCTGCTATTGACATAGTTATCCTTTTAATTTTCCTCTATTTTTTTATCAGACTGACTTGTGGGACCTTATTAAATTTTATGACAAGTTGGAACCACAGTAGGAAACAAGCAGTTTCGCGATCATTCCTCAGGAAGGTCCTTCCAGAAAAACATCAACAGACCGGAACTTTGTCATCCACCGAGCAGCAAACATCATATTATGATCAGGTAGCAACAAGTTTCTCAACTCATGACCACAAAGTTCACAACACCAAGTAGCAATAAGTTACAACACCAAGTAGCAAACATCATAGGATGATCATCACACGAAGTAGCAACAAGTTTCTTAACTCATGACCACAAAGCTCACAACACCAAGTAGCAAACATCATAGGATGATCATCATTACAATTTTCAAAATACTCATAACCACCCATTTGTAATCATAACGATAAGAACTGATCATCAATTTACATCTGTAGGCGTTGATTCTCCTTCCATAGCTCCATCCTGCAGCTGTCCCTTCACCTTCTGCAGCTCAGCGGCAGTAGCTTCAAGCTTCATGTTAGCTTCTGAGGATCCTTCCCATTGTTGATCCCTTTTTCGCTTGGCTGACCTAAAGAAAACATAAGCACCAGGAGGAACAACCAGTAATTAAACATCAACAAGGAACAAGTTTCATAATAATCAAGCACTACCTATTTTTATCTTTCTCGCGCAGTATCCATTGCTTCTCCTTCTTCATCTGGATAACACTCTGTTGTACTGATTGCTTCTCCTTCTCGATCTCGATAACTAGCTGCTCAACCGATTACTTGTACACTTCCATCGCATCGATGGCATGTTTCAGCTTTCCCTTCACGTTTTCCAGCTCAGTGGTAATTACTTTAAGCTTGATGTTAGCCTTTGCGCATTCTTCCTTCCATGACCTTCCCTCCTCTTCAGGTTTTGCCTTCCAGTCCAGTACCAGGTCTTTCGACTCTTGGTCAAGAATCTCACCTATTTCTTTCAATAAGGCATTGTCCCAGCGTAACATATGTGCACACAACTCCTTATAGTTGTTGGTCTATTGCAATTGTTCATGTAACAATTGGTCAGTCATCTCGTTGAATTTCCTCATCTCTTGCATAGTTGTATTTAAAATTTGCTGACATAGCTCCTTGTATTTTACAGCCTCTTGCTGCGCCATGAGTTCTCTGCCTTCTTGTTCTTGCAGGTCTCTCTTCACCTCCTGCAGCCCAGCTTTAGTGGCTTCAAGCACCTCTACAAGCTAGTAAAATACAAGAACCTATCAATCCATCAAACGATGCAAACTGAAAACTAACTGAATCTAACACCTATGAATTGTCTATAGCCTATCAACTTGTAACACCAAACGAAGTGCAAATATGAGGGTACGATGAAATCTGATTCTAGTGTATATGCTCATCAATCCGTTAGATCCCCAAATCTAGAAATCCCTAGGACGATAGGGGAAAATATAGCGGCTCAAACCAGAGAACTGACCTTGTCGAGCCGTTTTAGCTTCTTGTAGCTGGAAGGTGGCGGCGGAACCATCTTCCCGTCACCTCTAGGATCCGCCATTCCTGCCACGAGCCGTTGCAGATCTGCTCGTATCAATAGTCAAGAGTCTTTGCGAAGGCAGTGAGCATTTCGCCTGCGAATTACTGATTTATATTAAAGATTCACCTTACACAACTTACATGTGGGACCTCCATTTTATGATGACTTGGAACGACAGTAGGAAATAAGCAGTTTCACGATCATTACTCAGGAAGGTCCTTCCAGCAAAACATCAACAGATCGGACCTTTGTTGTCCACTGAGCAACAAACATCATATTATGATTAGGTAGCATCAAGTTTCTCAACTCACGACCACAAAGTTCACAACACTAAGTAGCAACAAGTTCCATCAACTCATGACCATTCTCAACACTCAAGAACTAAGCAGTTTTGCGATCGTTACATGTGGGACCTCCATTTTAGGATGACTTGGAACGACAATAGGAAATAAGCAGTTTCACGATCGTTACTCAGGAAGGTCGTTCTAGCAAAACATCCACAGATCAGACCAGCAAAACATCAACAAAATTAGCCCAGAATGGTGAGAGTGCTCAAAGCAAATAGGAATAATAAGATGGCATCTCAAAGCAACTCATCACCACAAATTTTACACCACCAAGTAGCATACCCATGCTGACACTTGTTATAAGGATCCACAATGATAAGATCAGCATCAGGAGGCTCCGATGTAACGAAATCCGTGGACCGAGCCACCACCAGATGCTAGTAAAATACAAGAACCTATCAATTCATAAAATGATGCAAATCGAAAACTAATTGAATCTAACACCGATTATCTATAGCCGATCAACTTCTAACACCAATTGCAATGCAAATCTGAGTGTATGATAAAATCTGAATCTATTGTATATGGTCATCAATCCTCTAGATCCCCAAATCTAGAAATCCCCATCCCTAGGTTGATAGGGGAAAATATAGTGGCTCAAACCAGAGGACTAACCTTGTCATCCTGTTTCATGAACTCGTAGCCGGGAGGTGGCGCATAAACCACCCTCTCATCACCGCTAGAATCCGCCATTCGTACCACGAGCCGTTGCAGATCTGCGCGTAGCAAAAGTCGAGAGTCTTTGCGAAGGCAGTGAAGCGTTTCGCTTGCGAATTACTGATTTATATTAAAGATTCACCAGAGACAACTATAAGGAAAGTGTTTCTTGTTAACATAACACAACCAAGAAGTGGTGCAGTGGTAAGCAGCACAGCCTTGTTCCTTCAGGTCCCTGGTTCGAACCATGCCATGGCAAATTATTTTTGCAACATTTTGTGATCTAGCCTCTGCTGATCTGGCAAAAATGCTTACACGTGGGACCCTAGAACTATTTATGATGACTTGGAACATTCTATTTTCGAAAAAATGCTTACATGTGGGACCCAACTGAATTTTATGACGACTTGGAACACTCTATTTTAAAATAATGCTTACATGTGGGACCAAAGTTGGTTTATGACGACACTGTCATGGCGAAAATGCTTACATGTGGGACCCTAGAGAAATTTATGACGACTTGGAACACTTTATTTTCGAAAAAATGCTTACATGTGGGACCCAACTAAAATTTATGACGACTTGGAACACTCTATTTTTAAAATAATGCTTACATGTGGGACCGATGTTGGTTTATGATGTTTTTGCAGAGCTTATGGCGTCACAAAACAGCATGGAACAGTGAATGCCCAACTACAGTACCAAACGTAATGACGAAAGTTTTTTTGTCACTAAATTTGCTCGGAAGTGAAATATTATGACGACATCAGCCAGGAACGTCATAAATCAATGACACTAAAATGTGGTTGCGTCACTAGTCAACGATTTTCTTGTAGTAAAGGTAAGGATAGAGAGGATTCCTAAAGATAGCACTTATAGATGAGATTAAAGGTCGATCTCTAGATAGAACTTGGCTTAGGGTACCGATAGCCCTGACTTAACAGGCGACTCCGGTACGCGGATCTATAAGGAACGAGCTTTGACTGTATCTAGCTGCGGAGGATCAATGAGGGCCAGAAGGGCTGTCACCACCTCCTGGACTGCCTCTATCTAACCTTGGGATAAGCCGAACGGATGATAAAAGGTAGCTTGTCACAATGTCCACGCTGTGGTTACTGCCATAGCCAACGGACTACGACACCCTGTACTAATAGGACTACGACCACGTAAGAGAACTAATCTCACTCACTATAGGTACTACTAGCTTACGCTAAAGGCATACGAGAGAGAACTCGGTCCCGTACTAAGCTTCCAACGTATACGAATGACTTGCAGCAGACGAACGTATAAACCCAGGATCTACGCACTAGCAGAGGAAAAAGGCTACTCATGCAACCTAGCATAAACTATTAGAAAGGAATCAAGAACACACTTTATTCTAATCAGAGCATGCAAGCATCCACTTTATTCTAATAGACTAGTCATACAAACGAGATACAAACTTGTGCACCTGATCAACTAGATCGAAGGGGCGTGTTCGTGAAGAACACGCGCCTCTAAATGATGAACAAGCGAAGAACACAAGAACATATCACTCAAGAATGAATAACACTTTAGTCTAAATAGGAAATGCGGAAATACTTACTTTACTCTAATTGAAGAACAAGCATCCATAGAAGTACAACTCTCTCTCACTCTCCTACTCTCTAATCTACCAAGGAGAGGCCTCTCCTTTGAAGGGAAGCTCTCATCCTTGGGTGAAGTGGTGTGTCTCTAAATGAGCCCCCTCCCCTTCTATTTATAGGCCGAGGGAGGTAGGAGTTTGCCTTGAGAGAGTGGCTTTCCTTCTTGCTTCTTGTGGGCCCAAGCATGATCCAGGGGTTTAAGGCGGTAACTGAGTGGATAACGCCCCAAACCGCCTCTAGGAGATCACCAGGAGTCGACACGTGGAAGCTGGGCTCGAACGGTGGCAAGCCCAGGTCGGCCGACCCATGGGATCGGCCGACCCCCAATTGCCACCAAATGGCCCCAACTTTCTCTGGGTTGCTCCTTGGTGGGTCCTTGGTCCTGTCCTAGGTGTACACGTAAAACTAAGGCGGTTTGCCTCCTCTGGTGGGCCCTTTGATCCGTGTGCTCTCTTCTGATTGGCTGAAGTTGTGCTTCTTTGCTTGGTGGGTCCATGGATCCATGTGAAGCCTATGTGGCAACCTCTCATTGGTTGGTGCTGGGTTGCTTGGATCCATAGGGTGTGCTTTCTCTCATTTAATGAGCTAAAGCACCTGCATTCAAATATTCATCTGCACTCGTGGAATTTGTTAGATATAATCCCTATCCTAGTGTGGATGCTTAAATTTCATTTATTTATGCAGGAGTTGACGGTGTAAAAGTGGTACTTAATAGCCGTCAACAACACCCCCACACTTGACCTTTGCTCGTCCCGAGTGAAGGGAGAACAAATCAAGTGGGACATGATATCCAGAGGTATGAAGCGAGCATAAGAGATATTCCAAACCATACCTTGTACTTGTGAACTCTTTGGAGTGTCTATCATGCCATCTTGGGTAGTTGAGGAGTGGAACAGTCATGAATCAAATCTCCTCTGCTCATCATGTCATGTAACTTGGGGTTTTGCACTAATTTTCAAAACAAAACTTTGCTTAGCTCCTCATTTGATTCTCTCAGATCACTCAATGTGTATATGCCCTCACCAAGGTATTAGATTTGCCTTTCCTTCATCTTACTTCTAGTGATGGCTATATGTGGAGCTCAGGGTAGGATAAAGATACAGCATACTTGCATCACATATATTGCAAAGTCAAAAACCGGATCCAAAGAGAAAATCAAGTCATACAATCAGATCAAGATGTTCAAGTGTATGGATGTGATGGATGTGGTAAGGTGGATACTAGGCCTGGAATGGGTGCTAGTTATTACCATCAAATTTATTGGAGCTCCTTTTTGCCTGATCTCATCTCTCTCCTTTTCCTTCTTTATTTTGGACATGGGCTATCCTTCTCTTTTTTTCTTCATACTTTGAGCATGGTTTTTTTACCTATGCCTTTGAGCATGGGTTTTTTTTGCATAGCCCATGCCCTTTTTCATGGATACTTTGGAGAGAGATGTCATACCACACATGGAGCTTTATTTTGTGGAATGGATGGATGATACAATGCTAACTTCCAGTGTAGAAGCATAGCAAGGGGAAAATGGTGTGCACATGAATCTTGATCATGAAAGCATGAAAAGAATTCTCACAAGGGTCACAACAATTTGACAAAGCTCAATGCAATGACAAGCAGCATATGAGTATAAAGTTTTCAAGACAACTAATCATATGGCTTTGGTGGGACTTTGGCATATCAAAGAGGAGCTTTGCAAAGGGTTTTCATATTTTCAAATAAAATTCCCAAGCACTCAAACACTTAGAGAGAAGATCATATCATCAGACCTTATCACAAACATCAACTACTTAGATGAGCATGAGTTCCCTAATGATATTTGTTCACAAGCATCAAGATGATAAGTATGGAATAAAACATATGCAAGCCAACCATAGGAAACATGTAAAGCAGGTAGAGCACGATTCCAAGAGTTTGATTTAGCAGATAAGAATTGAAACTCATTCAAACTCATGAATCAAAGAGAGTGAGATAAAGGGTGCACATACCATCGCTCCTGAAGAAATAGAGATCAAGGAGGACCAGCAGTGGTTCAACTGACCCATGGGGCAGCCGGATCACTCTAGTTTACCTTGTTCCTTATCATGGAAGCGCAGTCGATGTTGTGCTACACCTGTGTGGGAGATCTCAAGTGTGTATGTCGATGATAAGCTTGGGAGATCTCCCCCACACTTGTTCATGTACCTGGTGCTGTCTTCAAACAAAATGGGAAAAAACAAAAGATGGACTCTACTGGTTCAAGAACCAGGGAGTCTTTATTCAAATTCAAATATAAATTCACCATGAGACCTGGCTCAAACAAGGCTGGCATGCCTTGGCTTACCTTCCCTTTTGAATCAAGCTCGATGACTTACCCCATTTGGATTCGAAAATTCCTGCAAGGGTTAGTCCGCCTATACAACCATTATCCATGCAAGCATTAACTATAAGGTTCATCAATCAAACTCGACACCATGTCTTGTTTGATTGAAGAAGACAGTTTTAACCTAAGCACCATGCTTAATTTAAAACAGCCTATGAATGCACGTAGCTAAACATGCACTCAAACCATAGCATTACCAACATAGATAGAGGAAGCATGAAAGCATAATCAAGCTATTTTCAAAGGGACATAAACATGAGCAAAAGATGGTGAACATCGGGTAACCTCCCGGAAGGGCTTTGTTTAGAGTCAAAAGCAGGACTTACCTAGCTAGTCGGGCAAGATGCAGAAGCTAACATCATCTCTAGACCAAGATAAGTTTTGGCAGGTGAGGAACTTTTATTCAGGATGCTCACATACCTCTCCCACACTTGAGGTTTGCATTGCTAGACAACAAAACTCAAGTGTGTGGAGATCAAGCTTCCTTTCGTAAATGTTTTCCCATCGCAAACTTACCAAGGTGTTGCAGGTGATGTAGCTCACATGTTCTTAGGCATCACCTGTCCATCATTCTTTTCAATCTCCACCTGAAAGGTTAGCGACCAAAAATACCCGAAGGACAACCTTATCCTAAAAACATGTACTTGCTTTTATTCGGAAAGGGAAATAATACCTGCGCTAATCCAGGCTATCTCCTGGTAGTGCTTTTTTTACGGTCATAAGCTCGACCCTGGGAACCTTCTCCCTGCAGCTATCATTGGTGATGTGATTCCCGCCTCATCACCAATTGTTGATGTGTCATTGAAGCTTCAGCTGCAAGGTTAGTGCAACAGTGCATATACGAAATCTGCAATGCTTATGGTAAACATATGCATCTACAACCGTCCTTCTAAACTTTTCACAGAAGAGGACCATAAGGCTGTTGTAGTCCTCGTGCGTGCTCAGTACACTAAGCATGGCTGACTCTGGAAAGGCATGATGCAAGCATGGTTCATGTGTTGTATCAAGGATGAAGCTACCATGCTCACCAATGGAATCCTTTCCTTCGGACTCCAGAGTCAGTGCCTCATAGATTTCCACGGCCAATGATTTCTCCATCTCAAGAGATACATCGTCGAAGATCAATGCTGATTCTCGATCAAGGTCGAGAGCAACATGATATAGGCCAACGGAAAGAGGCTCAAACTCGATCGAGGGTGATGATGATTGTTCGCCTTCACAAAGGTGAAGAGGATCTTCCGAGTCATACCCTTGAGGAGTAGAGAAATCTACAACCTCAACTAGAACGGGTTCGGATGATGTGAACGAAGATACATGCATCATCTCCTCGAGCGGGTTTTGCTTGGGAAGAGGCTTCTCCATAAAATTTTCTGAAAACAAGGGAGTGGTGGTAGAAGCGGCTTCCCCAAGCTTATTATCTAGGCTCCCTCAAGATGCATCGAGAAGTTTTTCTATAGGGGAGCCTAGGAGGAGATCAAGATCGAGGACATCAAAGATGTGGAAGTCTAGATTAACCTTGACCTTGTCTACTAGGAGCAGCACGGCACATGCAACCCCCGACACTCTAGAATATGTCCGGACGGACAACTCTTGAGGAGTTTGTCAGATGGTCTTAGTGTAACGTTGCCCAACAAAGTATACACTCTGTGCCATGGCATAATGTTAACCTCTATAGTGGGGTTAAGATGGACTTCTACGATAATTCCCTTTATGGAACAAGAAATGATCGTAGAGGGTGAACAAATCCAAAGTGCTTCGGAAAAGTTTCCCACTCCAGTCAACCACTTCTTCTCCATGGCCTCCATGATACATGTTTCGTTCGGAGGATCGGGAGGCAAAGGAGGTACCGTAGGCCTAGGGGAAGGTTATGTCAAAGGATCTCTAGCTGGCTGGATTTGGACAGAAGAGGGCTCCTTCCCTAGTTGGACATCTAAGCAATTCGAGGTGTTTCTGAGATTTTCAAAAGGGTCATCCTCGAATTGATAGAGGAACTCTGGAGGCTGAATTTCTTCTTCCTCCATTGTTCCTAGTTCGGGAGAGGGCTCAACGATCGAAAATTGAGATGTGGAAACCAAAGGCTCAGGTTCAGCTGTTGAGAGACTCTCATGGATTGACTCTGATTTTTGGCGGGGTTCGTTATGGTAGGTAAGAAGGGAAGAGTTTTCTAAGAGGCTATCTAGGATTGCTCTTCCTTCCACTAGAGTTTTGTGTGCAAACGAACCTCCAGCAGCGATGTCAAGATCTTGGGCAGCGTCCATGTCTAAACTCATGCAAAATGCGTAAAGCAAGACATCATCGGGTAGAAATGAGCCGGGTCCAGATGCACAAAGGCGTATGAACCTAGCCCACGCTGCTCCTATAGACTCCTCCTCTAATTGTTCGAACTCGAGAATATCCTCTGGGAGAGAGGCCATATGAGTATACCATTGCACCGTCCTCTCCACGAGAGAGAATGAGTTGCAAAAGTTATCTTGAAGTTTGCCCCAATCACCATTTACACTTTTTACAGTGTTAGTGTACCATTGCTCTGCCCTTTCTGACAGAGAGAGGGGGAACAACTTCCACCTTATGGATTCCTGTGTCATGCCTGGGAGAACCAGACGCGAACACAGTTCCTCGAATTCTTCCAAATGAAAGTAGGGGTCTTCATTGATCACTCCAAAGAAGGGTCGATCCTGAACCATGCCCATAATGCGGAAATGAAGTTCATGGCTGGATGAAGATGTTGATGGATCATTGAACTCATAAGTTGAGGTGGAGAGGTCGTGAAAGGATGGCCTCTCCATGGGTAACGGGGGTAAAGGTAGAAACAAAGGAAAACAAAAGATACGAGGACCACTGAGTACGAAGATAGATACAACAACCGTTCCCCGGCAACGGCGCCAGAAAGCTTGTTGAGTATTTTAGCGACACACGAAATAAATCCGCAAGCGCACGAATACCGTTGTAGCTTTCACCTCAGAGTATTCCAAGGGTATCGAATCCAAGGGAACGTGTGTGTAGTAACTTCGTATAGTCGGTCCAAGGACACACCCAGATAAAAGGTAAGGATAGAGAGGATTCCTAAAGATAGCACTTATAGATGAGATTAAAGGTCGATCTCTAGATAGAACTTGTCTTAGGGTACCGATAGCCCTGACTTAACAGGCGACTCCGGTACGCGGATCTATGTGGAACGAGCTCTGACTGTATCCAGCTGCGGAGGATCAACGAGGGCCAGAAGGGCTGTCACCACCTCCTGGACTGCCTCTACCTAACCTTGGGATAAGCCCGACGGATGATAACCGGTAGCGTGTCACAATGTCCACGCTGTGGTTACTGCTGTAGCCAACGGACTATGACACCCTGTACTAATAGAACTACGACCACAGAAGAGAACTGATCTCACTCACTATAGGTACTACTAGCTTACGCTAAAGGCATACGAGAGAGCACTCGGTCCCGTACTAAGCTTCCAACGTATACGAACGACTTGCAGCAGACGAACGTATAAACCCAGGATCTACGCACTAGCAGAGGAAAAAGGCTACTCATGCAACCTAGCATAAACTATTAGAAAGGAATCAAGAACACACTTTATTCTAATCAGAGCATGCAAGCATCCACTTTATTCTAATAGACTAGTCATACAAACGAGATACAAACTTGTGCACCTGATCAACTAGATCGAAGGGGCATTTTCGTGAAGAACACGCGCCTCTAAATGATGAACAGGTGAAGAACACAAGAACATATCACTCAAGAATGAATAACACTTTAGTCTAAATAGGAAATGTGAAAATACTTACTTTACTCTAATTGAAGAACAAGCATCCATAGAAGTACAACTCTCTCTCACTCTCCTACTCTCTAATCTACCAAGCAAAGGCCTCTCCTTTGAAGGGAAGCTCTCATCCTTGGGTGAAGTGGTGTGTCTCTAAATGAGCCCCCTCCCCTTCTATTTATAGGCCAAGGGAGGTAGGAGTTTGCCTTGAGAGAGTGGCTTTCCTCCTTGCTTCTTGTGGGCCCAAGCATGATCCGGGGGTTTAAGGCGGTAACTGAGTGGATAACACCCCAAACCGCCTTTAGGAGATCACCAGGAGTCGACACGTGGAAGCTGGGCTCGAACGGTGGCAAGCCCAGGTCGGCCGACCCATGGGATCGGCCGACCCCCAATTGCCACCAAATGGCCCCAACTTTCTCTGGGTCGCTCCTTGGTGGGTCCTTGGTCCTGTCCTAGGTGTACACGTAAAACTAAGGCGGTTTGCCTCCTCTGGTGGGCCCTTTGATCTGTGTGCTCTGTTCTGATTGGCTGGAGTTGTGCTTCTTTGCTTGGTGGGTCCATGGATCCATGTGAAGCCTATGTGGCAACCTCTCATTGGCTGGTGCTGGGTTGCTTGGATCCATAGGGTGTGCTTTCTCTCATTTAATGAGCTAAAACACCTGCATTCAAATATTCATCTGCACTCGTGGAATTTGTCAGATATAATCCCTATCCTAGTGTGGATGCTTAAATTTCATTTATTTATGCAGGAGTTGACGGTGTAAAAGTGGTACTTAATAGCCGTCAACAGCTGCTGGGGTCGAGCTCTCCCACGGCAGCCGGGGCAGAGCCCGCCCGCGCACGCGGCAGCCGAGGCAGAGCTCCCCCGCACGAGTTGGAGAGCGCGAGGGACGTGAGTGGCGTGTGTAACAGAGGAGCGTGAAGGGGAGGAGGAAGGAGAAGTTTGCTGCGACCCGTAGGGGTAAAATGGTCATTTCACCTATCTATTTGACACTGTTAGCTGAAGAAATGGATGAAATGACACTCGGGTTTTAAAAGTTTAAGTCAGTGGCATACATGTGCGAACAAACTTTCTAGTGGCACACGAGTATGGAGCAACTTTTTTAATGACATACAGGTAAAACTCTCAAGAAGGCACGCCAAGAAAATCTCTCAGTGGCCTCAGTGCGGATGGGGAGGAGAGCAGAGATAGATGGGTCTTGGGTCTAATTGGAGGATAGGCTTTACAGGGAGATAAGTGGAGAACAGAAGGAATCACGATAGAAGCTGGTTTTTATCAGTTGTTCGGTGGTTCGGTTCGGTGTACTCCTAAAACCGACACCGAAACCGAAGATCGAACTATGCCGACTTGAAAACCGAAGTCGTACCGAACAAACCTAAAAACTAACATTTCTGTTCGGTTCAGTTCGAAATTTTTTCGGTTTCGATTTAAAAGTGTCCAGCCCTACATAAATCAGTACTCACGCACACAAAATAAATATGACGCAAACCACTAAATGCGCCCACACGCTTCAACACGGTCGGCTTGCCCCTCCTTGCAGTTGTCTCTGTGTTTCCCTCTAGCCTCAAGTGGTACCGCTGTGCTAGAAGTATGTGAGGAGATCCAGTGGTATGAACTGGCAACTGGCCTCTCCAGTGTGTCAGGAACCGGTGTCGTGTAGACTAGGTGTGGCAATATCAGAGCTACGAGTGCCCCTCCTAGCTTTTTTCAGGAACCTCCAATCTCCTTTGCTACGACACCCTCGTTCGTGACCAACCGTCAACTTTAAATGAGTAATACTTAAGAGCATCTTTAAGAGTATCCTAAATCTCTTCCTGATTCTTGATTTTATTAAGATGAGAAAAAAATCCTTCTCTAACAACTTCTAATCCATCCTCCTAATCTTTCAGGACTCCAGAAAAACCACCTCATTCCGCATAAAATTACGTGCTTCGGAGCCGTGCATAGTGTAAGCTGGAAGGGCGCACAAAGAATAAATAGTAGGTAAGGGTTCCTGATGCAAATGTACAAGAGAGAAAGAATATATAAAAGTTGTTAAGATAATTTATAAATAGTATAGGATTCCTAATGTGAAATTCCCTTCTATATTTTAGGAGTAGATTACTAGAAACTCTTGGAGATGATCTTCTTTATTCCTTTCAATACATTTTTTTAGAAATTGTAAAACTTCACACTTTTGTGAAGAAAATATTAGGTACTCTTGGAGATGCTCTTACCAATCTAGTATTCCTAAAAAATTCACCTAAAATCTCAAAAAAACATGTCTAAATAAAATGTAGTATCCATAAAAAATGTTGTCCTAAATGTACTGATGTCAAATCCTAAAGCAACTAAAATAAATGCCATATAGTAATATTACCAATCTAGCATCCCTCACCTAAATAATATTCCAAAATAAAATTGGTATCCATTAAAAAATATTCACAAATATCACTACATATTGTATAATAAAGTATCACTATATCCAAAAATAACATCTTGTTTCATCTACTATCAATACATCTAGAGTCATCTTGTACCAAAATCTAGTATCCATCTAGTTTCATCTACTATCAAAATCTAGTATCACTATGTAGTAGTTTGCATAGTAGGCATGCGATAGTTTGAATAATACCTGAAGCGAAGCACAAATCCAACACTGCTTCATTGCTTCTTCCACCCCTCCCTTCCCCTCCTCTATTTCTTTTATGACATCTTCAACTAATTCTCGACACTAGATGAAACATCGGTAAGAGATATCGCTGAGTCTAGCGACGGGCAGGTGTTGGCACCTGCGTGGGGCTCAAGTGCCAACAGGTCGCCACCATTCCATACGTCGGTTTTTCCTAATTCCTACGAGATCCACATGACAATGGCAACCGTGGGTCCAAATAGAAGTTTCAAAAAAAATTCCCACCGCGTGTCTGACGTGGTGCTGACACAACGGTAAAAAGGTCGTCTACCTTTTTAAAAATGAACCGCTAGTTCATACAACAGTTTTTTCTTACATTTGAATTGATGGAATATGAATGGCTCCGCTATTTCATCCAGTGAAATGGCGATTATGTTGTATGCTAGTTTTGCAAACTTTTCTCTCTATTATTTTTGCAAAATCATAAAAAATATAAATAATAAATTCTGATTAGGCGGCGCGCGGTAGCCCCAGCTCCCCTAGTGGTTGGATTGAGTCCTTGCCACTCGTGTGGCCCGTGCCCTTGACCAAAGGAACGGGGGCGGTTGGCGCTGGGTTCGTTGGTTTGGTTGGTGCCTTCTGCCTTGTGCAGTCGTGCCTCCAGGATATATACCATCAACTAGATAGTACCCCATATTGTACTGACTGCCATTCACTATGAATTGTGTTGATGGAGTAGTCCCTTGCAATATATGCGTGAACAATGGTGACTGATTCAAGACATTAATGTCATTGTTTGAACCAGGCGTACCAAAATATGCATGTCATATCCATAGATTGTGCGAGGCAACAACTTCAAGTATGATTGTTGGCACTTTATAATCACCACAGGTATACTGCCCTTTCCATGTGACTGGGCAATTTTTCCATTGCCAATGCATGCAATCACGTATGGCGTGTAAGGTTGATTCTGCGTGCGCATAAGAAAGAAAAAGGTGTACAAGTTCACTAAAAACACTGGAATTTTTTACACTACCTAGGCCCAGTTTAGTTCCCCAAAATTTCACCAACTACCCTTCACATCAAATCTCCATACACTAATTAGGAGTATTAAATGTGGATTATACAAAACTCATTCCACAACCCCTACTTTAATTTTCGAGACGAATCTAATGAGCCTAATTATGACATGATTAGACAACATCGTGCTACAATAAACAATCTCTAGTGACAGATTAATTAGACTTAATGGATTCACCTCACAATTTCTGGTCCATTCGTGTAATTATTTTTATAACTAGTGTGTGTTCAATACTCCTAATAGACCTTGGAAGATGACTCAAAAGTTTCACCTCACGAACTAAACGGGGCCCTAGCATACCGGGGAAGCCGCGTGCTTCACCTACTTGTAGTAACCTTCTAATGTCATCCTCAGTGGGTCTTCTAAGATACCGCGAACCAAAATTATTTCAAATGCCTTTCACAAATGAGGTCAAAACTCAATGGCAATACTTTCAGCAATTCGCAGGCCCTCATCTAATAGATCAGTAGGACTACCATAAGCTAACATGCGCATAACTGCTGTGCACTTGAGTAATGGTGAAAAACGTTGCTTTCCAAATGCATCTCTACGTTGACGAAAATATGGAGACCACTCACAGTGGGTGTGTATGATGCGTAGGAATAAATACTTTTTCCTTCTATATCTCCGCCAAAATTGAGCAACAGTGTACACTGGGTTGCTGCAAAAGTAGTCAGCTTCCAAACGCATGTTTGCATCTTCTCTTTTCCGATCTATGTACGTTTTCTTTGCTGGTAGGTTGGAGGTACCAGCTAGATCAGCTTCGATGCTTGCTTTAATTTCTTCTTCAATCTCAACATCTATCTCTGCTTCAATCTCTACTTCAAGTGGGTCATTCATGAACTCCCACATGAGCTTGTCAAGGTCACCATCTATGTTTTGGGAAGAAGAATATGATTCAGAATACATTGTAGAGTGGATTCTGCCTCTTGCTCCTACCCTCTAGACCCTTTTATAGGTGCATGTATGGTCACAACTGCTAGTTTTCCAACAGCTAGATTCCAAAGCTAATACTTGAATATACTTTTTTATATTTTTCATTTTTTGCTCAGCTACAACAGGGAGTCAGAAATAATTAATGGTACTTCAATACATACTTCACTGATGCTAATACATGCTACTTGGATACATTCATGACTGATGCTAATACATGCTACTTGGATTCATTATCACTGATGCTGATACATGCAACTACTTGGATACATTATCACTGATGCTAATACATGCTACTACTTGGATACATAAATGACTTCACTAATAACTCCATCTGCAAATAGTTTAACACACTCTCATGGTGTTGCTTCTGTTTGTCGTTGTACCCTGCAGTATCCTCAGCCATCAAGTTCAGGTACTTATCCAGCATATCATACTTTGCTTTTTTTTCTTGGCAACTGATGCTGCCTTTTCCACTGCTTCTGCTTTCCTCATTATCGCTTCATGATAAAATTTCATTCTCTCAGCTTTAAGGCTTTCCAAACTCATTTCTGGTATGAGCTTCTTCTCTTTCTCTTTCAGTTTAGCCTTTGCTTTCTTTTGACCTTCTGGTCTAGATCGTTCTACCTCTGCGTCTTCACTATCTTAGTTCGACGAAGATGTGTAAGCCCATGATGCAGCTTGCTTCAATCTCTTATTTGCAACTATTTCTTGATTCTCACTTATCTTTGCCCATTTTGGTTGATCCTTTACTGCTCTCCACCAGTACTCTAGAGTGTATGCTCTCCCCTTTCTTTCTTCTGATTTGTAAATTGCATGGGCTTTTGTCATGATCTGGTCATTAGATTCTCCGCTACCTTCTGATCCAGCTCCATTGAAATGGACTACGAGCTTGTTTGTCTTGTCGTAATGGGTTTTGCATTGTGCAACTATCCTGATGAGGACATGACACCCATGCATGTGTCCATGAAAGTTGCATGGAGTAGAGAAAGAGTCCAACAAGGTTTTCCAAATCAAGAAGGAGGTACGAGGCTAATTCGGTTCGAGTCCCCAAGGTGGAGGGCCAAAGAAACTCAAGTTCGAGTCCACCTCGGAGTCCAGGAGCAGCCCGCAGTAAAATCGACGTCCAGGTCGCATACGGAGTCCGATTGCGACGTTCTTTATATTGATACAAATAAAATTTCAAGGAGCTTCCAATGGCACGGTCCCACCTCGAAATTCCTTCTGAATCGTCGGGTATCATCAAAACAATTGGACATCCAGAATCTGCCAAGGTGCTGCGTCACCAATTTGTGGGGCCTTAAGCCCAAGTTGTGGACGCCCCACACCTAGTCACCCCAACCCTAGGACGCCCCTCCTATCATAAACTCAGTAGACACCACCTTAGAAACTCGGGTTTTGTTTAATAGGTTGTGATTTCCGTCGAGGATCAAACTTTCTTCGTCATAGCCACTTTACCATCGAGGTCTTTTGCTGTGAATCAGGCCCCTGTTCTTGTTCGTCACCACTATGTCGATTAGTCCTTTTGTGATCAGAACTTGAACCCCTTTGTCTTTGCTTCAATTCGTATCTGCAATTATCAGATTGTGTGCTTTACTTTCTTGCTTCCTTCGTGGTGAGGTCAATCAAGTTGTGCTTGGTTGATAACCAGCGGAGCAGTGGTGTAGCGGTTGTGGGGTCCGAATCGTGCTGATTCGAAGCCGGATCGTCAACATCGAGTTCTCCACCCAATCGAGTTAACCATCTACCTCTCGGAAGATTGGGCCAGCACCTATCATATCCTTCTTCTTTTTGGTGTTACATAACTATTGAATTCTTCCACTATTTTCTTCCAAAAGTGTTCACCCTTTTGTGAGTTTCCATTCACTGGGTCAACAGAATGATGCAACCATGCACTAACTAGTTTCAAATTCTCTTCCTCACTCAAATAATTCATGTGTCATGTCTTCTTTTCTCCACCATCACTAGCATCACTCCACTCTTGATTACTAATATCTTCTCCATTGCTTTGTGGTGTAGGAGGAGATACTGGTGAAGCCGGACCTGACCTGATAAACCATGACTGTAAGCCATGGACTCCACTGGTGATGAAGATCGAGCACCTTCAATTGCAACTCCTCTTTCAAACATTACAGTGGGAAGAAAGCTAAAGTTGGCTTCATATGGAATACCAAGACGAAACCCTCCATATGGGTCGTAATTTGGAGGCATGCCATAAAGATTAAAGTTTCTAGAAATCTGAGATTGGAATTACTAATTGAATTGAGGGAAATTTGGAAAGTGGGATGGTTTGTATCCTAGGTTGGGTAGGTTGCTTGTGTTTCCTTCCTCTTCAGGAGAGGAGTTCAAAAGGATTGAATGTGTTTGTATCATGCATTGTTGTGTGTGGCTTGTAGTCTGTAGCTTTTTTTTTTCTTGAGAGGGGTGAACTGAATCTAGATGTGTAGAGTGCTTACATATTTGTAGCTGCAACAAGTTATCAAATGCAGATGTGCTGCGAGGGTTACTTTGTGAAGGGCAACGGTCATGGGGTAAAAAAAGTATTATGCTATTTGGGGGCACGCAACGGGTGCAAAACTGGGCGGTAGTGCTAGGGTGGCGCTTCGTAGTACCCCCTCTCCAGCATAGAGCAATAGGGAATCTTTCTCTTACGCATCTTAGCCGCCCCCAAAATGCAACGCTGCGGTGGTGAAATTTTTAGGTCCTCTTACAAGGTCTATTAGGAGTATTGAACGTAGACTAGTTACAAAAATAATTACACGAATGAATCGGAAATTGCGAGATGAATCCATTAAGCCTAATTAATCTGTCATTAGAGATTGGTTACTGTAGCATGCCGTTGTCTAATCATGACATAATCTGACTCGTTAGATTCGTCTCGAAAATCAAGGTAGGAGTTGTGGAATGAGTTTTGTCATTAATTCACATTTAATACTCCTACCTGTTTAGTTCGTGAACTAAAACGTTTGGGTCATCTTCCAAAGTCTATTAGGAGTATTAAACGTAGACTATTTACAAAAATAATTACACGAATGGACCGGAAATTGTGAGAGGAATCCATTAAGTATAATTAACCCATCATTAGAGACTGGTTACTGTAGCACGACGTTGTGTAGTAGATTCGTCTTGAAAATTAAGGTAGGGGTTATGAAATGAGTTTTGTTATTAATCTACATTTAATACTCCTAATTAGTGTTGTGTATTTGGATGGTAGTTGGTGATCCATCGCAGAGTCGCAGGAAGGCATGGATGCTGGTCGACAGAGCAGAAAAGGTTGGAATTGCAAGAGGCTTGTCTGTCACAATGTTAGGTGTCGGACGCGGGTCAATTTGGTGATAGTGGCAACCACGCGTGAGCAAATCCCATAGTTTTGACGACAGTAATTGCAAAAAAATCATTAAAATAAATTTCGATACGGTGAACAGTTACATATCGGCAGTTAGAAGCAGGCATGCAACTAAGGCACTCTAATAGACTCATCTTTTCTAACATCTGCTATGACTGAAGCCCTACCAAAACAAAGTACGTGAGAAACGGCTCCTCACGTGAAACCTAAAATGAGTCGTAATCAGTTTTGTAGTGTGGAAACCTAAAACGGTGGGTTTTTTTTTTTTTGCGAATTATACCTTTGCCCACGTATTAATGGTGGGTTTCGTGAACTTCACTAAAATTACACCGCGAATTATAACTTGAGTCACATTTTTGTCCCTCAAGGCCATAGTCCTGTTTTTTTTTAAGGGTCTGTCTAGACATCAAATGCTTGAGATTAAGGTTTCTCTCAATCACTTTTTTTGTCAGCTGTTGATCTATCATCCAACGGTGCTTTTCCCTGAACTAAAGAGAAAAGTGATTGATTTTTTCTTTTTCTCAATCACTTTTTCTCCACCTTATGTTTTTCAGAAAAAATGATTAAAAATCTAGGTTGTTGAGAAAATGACGCTTGATCTTTAACCGTGAGTTATAGATCTAGTAGTGGATTTTCTGTGCTAAAAAGAAAAAACGATTGATTTTTTTCTCTCACGTCAATCACTTTTTCAGTTTTGTGGGGGGCAGATCCATTAGTGATTGTTCACTTCCCAAAGGCAGATTGAACCCGTTTGGGGAGAGATCCGAACCCGTTTACATCACTTTTGTTTTTTCTGCAAAGGAAAACGAAGTGGAGGCAGAGATGAGGAGCATGTTTCTCCCCTTGTCCGCTCTTTGCATGTCCCTGTTGATTTCCTTGTGAGATCCATCCCCTCAGATTTCCTGTTGAAAAAGAAAAGCACATGTAGATCAGCATTCTTGAGTGCCAAACAAAAACACATACTTGCTTGGTATATGTAGGGATAACAATACTGCATGAAACCCAAATTTCTGAATGAAATATAAGATGATGAAAGGTATAGATGAAAAAAGACACTTTGATAATATGAAACAAAAAAACATGTGTGAACAGAGGTGTTTGAATAACACTATAAACCTTGCTGATGTGCTAGAAAATATATAGATAACTTGAACAAATATACATGTATTTATGTTGTGTTTTCATTTTAGGATGCCAATTACTTGAAGGTTAGAAAAAAGTTATGTGACAGATAGAAGTTCTCTGAATTTGCCAAAGGTTGCATGCATAAAAGTTTGGAGCATCATGTACCTGAATTTTCAGCAGGCATTGCCTTGGTTTCCTCTCCAGTATAGAGCACACCCAGCCAAAAACAAAGTGCAAAATCAAAACGGACATGGAGTGACAAAAAGAGCAAACTTGTATGTAAAACTTGATGTCCACACCGAATTCTGCAGAATAACATTTTTAGATAAATTAGAGAGGCATACGAAGAAAACTATCTACTTACAATTAAACAAGAAATTGTCCATGGAACAAAGATAACTAATAAAATACTTCACTGTTGATTCTTAAAGTTGTACGAAATGTCATTTGCAAATTATATACCCAGCACACAAAAAAAACGTGTTAATATGTGCACCGACCCATATTCCATATTAAGATTTACATGAATTTGTAAACTGTCATCAAGTCATACCAAAATGAGTGAAAGCTTCATGTAAAGGACAGGATATGGGGTTGACTTACGATGCATGATCATAAGAGCTCATGATGCCAGCATGTGGCCATGGAAAATTTGGGGCTGCCAAGCCATGTTCAGCTTCATTTGCAGATGCTATTGTAGCAGAACTCAATAGACCAGAGCCGCCAACTCCAAGAAGAGTCAATGTTCTCAGTCTAGCAGAGAAGTCTTCATGCTTTCCCCAAAGTGAAGAAAGCAGCGATGAAACCCTACAAAACATGGCAACAATGTTAGGAGATAGCAATCATGGGTCATGGCCCGTGAGAAAAAGATAGAATGTTAACCAAATCTCATAAGTCGAATGTAACTTAATGATCTCCACAACTCATAATTTTTATTAGAAAAAAGGGATCCAAATAAACTAGGATAACTAGTAAAGATCCAGTCAACAGAACTGAACAAGGACTGTACTGCTAAAGTTATCTGGGTTCAAATTTATTATACAATAGGATAAGACAAGAACATCATAAACATAAACCCTACAAAAGACACATGCAACAATGATTAATTGTTCATTCTTGTCAAATGAAATCATGTATATCCTAACAACTTAAGCACTTTCACTACGATTTGCTTCCAACATGCAGATACATTCAATATTACAATGGTGAGGATTCACTACCCGAATGGGATATGGACTCAGTTTGAGGAGACTGGCATACAAAGAGTTCACCAGTACTGGCACTTACAGATGAATGGTTGTGGAGAGTTCTCCTCAGAAGCTAGTTAATGCCCCCTTCCGGCAGCCATCCAGGACTCTGCAAAATCTGGTACTAAGAACTTAGTTCTGAGTAGTTTTGGCACAAGAATAAAGCATGAGCACCAGAAATAAAACATGCAAATTTCTTCAACCAGCACTGATAATTGAAATGTCCCAGTTAAGAAAATAATGAATTTGCTTAAACCAGTACTGAAGAAGCACAGAAAAATGCACAAAGGGGCAAAATAAAAAGGGGAAATGGGTTCTGCTATTAAAGAAACATGTATTGAGGAAATAAAAAAACACACACATGATACACAGAAAAGGGGCAAACATGTATTAAACCAGTACTTGTAGAACTTCTATCAAAAGCTAGGAAACAAGCAATAAACTACACTTATGCATCATACACACAAAAAAGGGGCGCACAACTTGATGATTTGTCCTAACACTTGGTTTATTTTGATAGCCCAAGAGACCTAGATAAGAAATTTAAAAAAAAAGCAGTAAAGTAGAAGAGTACATGTCTGGTTTAATTCTGCATGCAAAATTTTGCTATCCTAACAGAGTGCAGCATGATTGAACCAAGCAAGAATTATAACCTGCCTCCTCACTAGCTAGAGGAGGAATAATAGCAGAACACAAACTTCTGAAAGAAATTTGGTGCTGCTGTAACTGAGTTGGAAGCTGCAGCTACTCCACTACTTTATTGTAGAGTAAAATGTCAACCTAAGGTACATAAGGAAAATGAGTAGAACTACCAACTATACTACTGCTACTAGTACCATACATGACAGGGCATACTGCCCGCCTATCTCTACTTATAGCATTGTTGTCAGTCGATCTAATGAGTCACTAAAATGTCTTATCCACTACCTAGAAAGAAAGCACTAACAAACACCAGAGAAGCCACTCAGAACAAAAACTGCAACTACTACTAGCAAATTACAGGATTTGTTTTTGACAAACTAAATTGCAGGAAAAAAAATACTTTCAGAAAGCCATAAAACTGAAACTATATGCATATTAATTTAAACTAGAATATGGATGTAAAAAAATCACACATATTTCTGTGAGAAAATACATCCAAAAGTTTTTTCAAGGAACAGTAATGTCATGATAAGTGGATTAGATTTTATCGATTACTAGATGAGAATAAAAAAAGTCACAATAAAAGTCAACATATTTCTGTGAGATACATGCAATTTATAACATATTGAAAGGTTTCCGTGCTTGTGTGTTTTAAGAAATGGGTGGTTAAATGTGTGTGCACATTGGAGGTAGCCAAAAAAATAACAGAGCTTGGTGTCAAAAATTAATAACTCCATATCTTCGTATCAATGCCATAGTATGCAAAATCGCAAGTGTCGCTATAAAGACAAATGAAAAAAATCACATCAATGCTGTTGCATGTATCAAAATACTTGTTAGCATCAACAAGAAAAAAATAGGGGGCGGCGGAAAAGAATGTATGAATAAATTTAGTATGTATGATGGTAAATGAAAGGTCATATAAGTCAATTCAATGACACTAGACACTGAATGTTCTTGCCAAAAAAGATTCCAGTATTCGAACAAATCATGTTACTATGTGACAAGATTCTGAAGGACACTAAGCACACGGACTATGGACCATGGACTATGGCTAGCATGTCATTTTTATTTGAAAGTGTCGTCCACTACATGCAAATGCACATGCAATACCTCATGAGGTTAGGTTACTAAAAAGTCATTCCTAATTATTTTAACAAGTGTAGTGCATATTTTAAATCTGAAAAGAAAATGTTACTTGCATGAAAAAGAAGATCATTTGAGACAACTTATTTGCATAACCATGTATAAACACTGCCTACTCCATAGTGAGGCATAAACAAGGGTGGACCCAACAGAAAATATGAGTGAGGGCATACTACACTTGATCCCTAAAAATTGACAAGCATATATGGTGAAAAATTGGATGCCAACTACTGTAATCAAGAAGTGAACGAGGGCATGTGCCCTCATTGGGTTCGATGTGGATCCTCCAATGGAACAAAATTGTTATAAACTAGTAGGAATATTTCAGCACTTAGGCTGAAAAAAATTACTTATCACAATATTTTAGTACATAGGATGAACAAAGTTACTACTATATGGGGTTCAGAAAAATAGCACAACTACTATTCAATATTCGAGATGGAGAATATAGCGGAAGCAACCGAAATAAAAGGAAAAGACAACAAAAAAAGAAAGAGTTTATAGTGCTAGAAAGCTTACTGCTACGTCTACTATTTTAGCATTAAAGAAAAAGTTTATAGTGCTATGATATACTCTTAAATTCAAATAATAAGCACATAGAACGGATGCAAATGCATGAGGAAATCAAGTATGGATTGTTGTATAGTGGCTTAAAAACACAAAAAAATATGTAAATAAAAAGGCATTGATGATAGCTGGACGGTAGAGTAAGAGGTAAATGTGGTTGGTTAGTCAAACAAATTAATGTGTTATGTTGATGATACTGATTTTATGAGAAAACAAAAGGAGTGGACAGCCCACTATTTGGCATTCATGAAAAAATGCCTTTTGATATATAATGGTATTTAAATATATATAATACTATTTTAAATTAAATGTTATACAAGTCGAGTGTGTATCACACTATGCGCTGAAAGAAGTGTTCTAGTCAAAAAATTAAAAACTAGTGTAACTACACTAAAATTTGATTACTGGCATATAGAATGTTAGCTTTAATGAGACACATGACCGACATACATGATATTGTGTAGCAGCATTGTTGTCCGTTGTAAATTTTTAGAAACGCGGCAGCAAAAATCATGAGTATAGAAAAAAAAGAAAGTTCTTACCTTCATGACATCTGGCGAGTACCCTTTTGTATATTGCTCCAGCCACATATCACTATTTCAAGAGGCTAGAAAAATACAGTGTACAATAACATATAAAAATGAGATCATGAGTGAACAGGAACTACTATAGATCAACAAGTAAAAGATGGAGGTTTTTCCAAAAAAACTATGATTTAGATTTCATAATGCAATGTTTTTCCTTAAAAAACTACTATATACTTACAGTTTGAAAGAAAAATCATCAGTTCACAGGTGACTACAGGCAAAATGGGAAAAATCATAGTATACGATAACCTCCTTTATATGGGCACTACAATCAAGAAATCGTTACTAGATATTCTACAGTTTGAAAATCATGCTATCCTAAAAGGTTAATCATGCTACACTAATGCCAAAGCTGGGTGGTTACACATAGCTGCTGTTTGATCAGATAAGGACATCACATAACCTAGTTCATGCCCCATGGATAGCATGGGTATACTCTGAAGCATGAGGCCACAGAAAAGAACACCATGCTGAAAAGAACACCACGCATTTATACTCTGAACCATTGATGCATACTTGATAACAACTTAAAAAAGCGCAGATTATCTTTTCTTTACATGGAATTCAGCATTGCATATTAAATTTATTACAATAGTGGTGTGAAATTACTATTGCGCAGCAGATTAAATGGGACAGATGGAAAGAAATACAGTGTAAAAAGAATACACCAGCTAATAATAAAATTACATACATATAAAGGCCTGTAGTAATATGTAAATAAATAAAATGTAATTTGAAAACCTAAAGTAATGTATAATTAATGATAGTGCATTGTGACTAACATAACTCTAGAAAGATCAAGAAAAAAGTGCATCATTTAGTGCTAAACCACATTATTATATGATTATATAAGATTAGAGCTTATGTATCTAACAATCATTCGCCCCCAACTGAAAAAATGTACTTCTTGACAAATTAAGAAAATGGGATTTACATGCGCAGCAGAAGACTTAATAACGCTTGTGATAGGGATTGAACTCTGAAATAAATAAGAACTATAATCAGACATATTAAAAAGATAACTACACTCCAAACAGATTGCTGAGACAGATTACTAGAAGAAACCGTGATGCTGAAAAAAAAAAAGAAAACAACCCACTTAGAAAAGAAGTAAAAACTCATCCAGGAAAACAAGAAAAAGATCATAATTTGCTTCATTTAGAAAAACACACAAATCAGACAAATAGAAGGAAAAACATAAAAAAGGTAAAAACAAAAAAAAAAAATCAAAGTTCGATGATATACCTGAGGATATGAAATGTTGTTTGATGATGAGAATGACACTACACCAAAAGTATTGGCACTGACTTAGACATGCACCTCTAAATGTGACAAAAAAAAGATTGGATTAAGTTATAATAACAAGTTCTTAAACAAAAACATGATATAAATAATCATGATTCTTGAAAAAAACACACCCTTATTTCTGCAAATGATACCAGATTTACACAAATATTACTATATAGTAACATAAATTTCCCATAGAAGAGCATTTGGTGACAGGAAAAAACATCTCCTAGTGGATTACCATGCCATTCGTGAGGGCTGCTTGTGAAAAATGAAAAAAGAAAAATATAACAGCTAATCCAAGTTGCTCAGGGTGCATGTACTACAATATTTGAGATAACTCTAGGGATTTCATCTTTACAGGAGAAACAATTATTTCGAGCTGATGTAGACATCATATTAACCAAATTTGTGTTTCTCATGCTTCAAATACATATAGATAGGATAGATGGCATTTACTTAATTTCAAAACATAGGTAGATAAGCACCAGAAACATATTTGCATGGTAATTTGGTTAACAGTTTTTCATTATGCACTAAAATAGCATATGTATGATCAGCAAGCTGCCATTATAGCGAAATGAAAAATATGAGCATATGTTAGCCAAACTAACTGCATATATAGACATGCTTTTTTGCATATAATAATTGAAAGAATCTAAATTCCAGCACCGAACAAGGACTACTTTGCCCTTGATAACAAAAAATACTCTATGTTTTAGCATTTCCTGCTGCAGTACATGAAAATAATTAGCATATATATACAGTGGATTTTCTCAGGAAAAATTGGTTCTTGAGTACAAATAAATATTCAGAGTAAAAAGAAGGTAAACAGGTGAGTAGGTGACATCCAAAAAGCATCTATTTTGGATCCAAGGGGTGATATAAAAGACATTCTCAAATTTCTGAAAAAGCCCGATGAAAAATCACCCATGCGCAACCGAATCGATGTGGATGCCTGTGCTAGTAGAGGTCGGATCTGGGCCACACCCTCCCTCCCCCTCCTCACAGAATTGGGACCTCCACATGAAACCCTAGCTAGCCAATTGAATCCACCATACACACCGAAAAAAATGAAAATCCTCCAACAACGCTCAAATCTCAGTTCGGGACAGATCGCGATCCGTGAAAAAATCACATCGAATGGGTTGGGGGGCGAGGATGCTGGATGAGAAAGGGTGAAACCCTACCGAGACTGTGCTGGTAGAAGAGGATGTGTGGGGGTGGATGATCAGCAGGTGCCTGGCGTGCGCGTCGTCGTAGTCGCCGGCGTATCGCCTCCGCCGCCTTGCTCACCGCCCCCAGCGACCGCCTCTTCGCCTAGAAGCGAGATGCCTCGGTGGAGTGAGGAAATGCGAAAAGGATAGGGGAAACGCGAGAGTTCACTGGGTCCCACTCGTGGCTGCCGCTCACACTAACGGGTTATTGCGTCGCGGTTGCGGGTTCGGCGTGCGGGCCCGAAAACGAAAAATGAATAGGGCGCGATCGTGATCGTTGGGAGGAGATCAAACCGACCAGGAAAAAGTGACCGAGAGAAGATCAAAAATCAAGCATTTGGTGTGGAGGAAATCTGTTTTTTTTAAAGCGAAGGCCATAGTCCTCTTGACTCTTGAGGTGGCGCTCCGCGTGCGACAAGAGGTGCTTATATTCTTAGGGCACCAGCAATGGGTGTAATTATGCTCTCTATAACCCTCCACGTAGGAAAGAGGTTAGAGGAGAGAAGAAGCTGCCGCTATGTTCAGCGACGTGCGCTAGCACGCGTCCCCGTGCGAGCAGGTCCCACTGCGTGAGAGCGACCCGTCCTTTCCGCTTTCCTCTCTCTCCTCCTCCTTCTGCCTCGTGGTACGGCAGCAGGCGAGACCTTCGGAGGCTCGGAGCCACCGCAGCTAGGTGCGCCGGCCACCGTCGCCAACGAAGCTGCCGGCATGGTGCGGGAAGGCTGGGACGCGGTCGCCGACGAGGGATTTGAAGGGTAGGCCGTCGCTGTCGGTGTGCACCGAGGCTGGCGCGGGGGAGGCGGCCAGGCGGGGGCGGCCTGGCTCGCAGCCGGCAAGCGGCGCTACCGTCGGGCACAGGCGGCTTGGCTCGCCGCGCGCCGTAATAATCCATCTGCAACAACCGGAGCTCCGACGCGATGAAAGAGGATTGCTGCATAGCACCGCATCCTTCACCATGGAAGACCAAAACAAAAAAAACAAAATTACCAATTTTGGAGCTATGCATTGAAATCAATTGAACAACAGAGTACCAATTTTTTGTAAGGCGAGAGCTCGGGAGCAGGTGGGCGCGCGCCGCTGCTGCCACAGGACCGACCGGTGGTGGTGCTCTGCTGGACTGCCAGCCTGCATGCGACGAGCAGGTCCCTGGCGTGGCTCTGGCGTGGGTGGCAGGGAAGGAAGGCAGGCACCGACGCGTTCGGGTCAGGTTGCGGCGGCGCGACGGGAGTCCGGAGGCAGTGTGCGGCGGGGGCCAACGCACTGGAGGGGAGCCACCCATGGTGCGGCGCCCCGTGTGGACCTCCGGCGGGGAAGGAAGGGTGCGGCGCAGAGGAGGCAGTGTGCGTCGGGCGTCGGGCGGAGTGCGGCGGCCGGCGCAGGGGCTGGCCATCCACGGTGCGGCGAGCATAGGGGCACGCCGTCTGGGCACTGGCAGCACCATGGCTGAAGGGGGAGGTCGTCACAGCATGAGGCTGACCCCAACAATGAAAGGCAAATTCGAGAGGCAATTTGAGGTTTGCCTCATGTGTAGGTCGGAGAGCAAAAAATTTCTTCTCTCCAACAGAGGAACACATATGGCGCTATGCAAATCAGCCTCCACCTCCCTCTGCGTCCTGCACCTCCCTTCTCCCTTGCCGCCGGTGCCAAGCCGCCTCGCCTCCGCTTCTGAGGAGCTCAGTCGCGGGGCCGGACCGCGCGGGGAGGTCAACGGCGCGAATCCCGCCTCCTGCATGTGCCGCCCGCTTCACTCCTCGCCGAGCCGCCGAGCGCCCAGGTATGCCGCGCCGCTCCGGCTGCTCCCCGCCGGAGTCGCCCCTGTGGATGGACAACAGCACAGCGGCGCCGCCAGAGCTCCCCCTCCCCTCTTCTCCGTTCTCCTCCCGTGAATCTCCGGTGGCGCGGATCCCCTCCCATATCCTCCGCGCCCGGAGCTCCCTTCGTCACGCCGCAGCCGCAGCCGTAGCCCCTGCTCTGCCGTCGAATCGAGCTCGGCCGCCGCCGAATCGACCTCCGACGCACGACGACGAGCCGCGGGAGCCGCTGAATCGACCTCCGAGTAGCTCCTCCGCACCGCCGCGCCGTCCAGCTGCCGAGCCCCTCCTCCGCGCCTCCAGACTCCGCTCACCTCCCGCTGCGCACAGGCAAGAGCGCACGCGAGGTGCATCGAGCGGCTCGGGCCGGCGGTGGCGCCCGGAGCCCCTCCCTTCCTCCTCTGCCGCCCTTCCCCAGCGGCGGGCCCGCTGCTTCGTGCCCGTGCCCGTCGGCCATGGACACGGCGGCGCGAGCCAGCTCCGCGGCGGGAGAAGGCTGCCTCGGCGCTCTCCTCCGATCGCTGGTGCTCCCCTCCCGCGGATCTCCGGCGACGCTGTCGATTAGGTGGCGACGGAGCACGATTCGGTGGCTCTCGGTCCTCGACAGCCTGCCGGCCTTCTTCTCCAGGGAAGTCGCCGTCTCCTCCTCCTCCTTCTGCGCGCGCCGCCGCCGTCTCCTCCTCTCCTTCTCCCGCGCGTGCCGCCGCCTCCTCCTTCTCCCGCGCGCGGGAAGCCCTCTCCTCCCCTGCGGCAGATGCATTCGAGGAGAGAGGAGATGCAATTTTGCATCCCCTCTCTCCTCCGAAGGAAAACTGCCTCGCGCTTTGCCTCCTCTGTTGGAGGGCTCGCTGCGCATGCACAGTGTCGAGGGCGAGGCAAAATTGCATTTGCCTGCCCTTGTTGGAGTCAGTCTAAGGAGGAAGAACGAGGATAAGGTTGGGAGTTAATACGCGGACCCCACATAAAGACATGCTATAGTAAGATCATTGAACTGGTGATCTATAAAATTGACTATAGTCTAGGTGGCACTGCTACAGAGAGCGAATTGCCTTTTACCACTGTGGTGCCCTTAGTATACCTTACCACGTGTAGCAGCAATAATGCACGGGATGGGTGCAGGACTTGCCGACCCTGGCTCGGCTTGCACCAGCCATCTTTGGTTAGCGCTCCCAGCTCCGCATGCTGCCCTCGCGCCGCCCTCTCTTTAATAAATCTGATAAAAATATTTTGAAGTATCTAAAAGTTATCAAACTTTTTATGAGAATAGATTGCACCATGAGCAACCCATTTTGTTTAGATCTGGCTAGAAATCTATCACAAATTTGAAATAAAATTCTCTAAAGACGGCTTTTGCCCTCAAGATGACCTCAGTAAATTTACAAAAAAATACAAAAATTCATGGTTCAGTAGAAACTAATTTATCATGCTATTTTTTTTATCATAGGTGCTATGAAGAAATTGAAAGTTCCTTCACAAATCATCTAGGAGGAGTTCGCAACAACTATGTACAAGTCAGATTTGGCTAGTGTACTAAAATATGGAAAGAAAATCTTAGTTAAATGGGAATTTGGAGAGTGAATTTAGCTAGGCTTTTGGAGCTACTCAAGAGTTGGAACTTCCCTAACTAGAGCTATTTTCATACTCGTAAATGTGGTCCTATGAACTACATTTAGAGAATCTCAAGGTATATTCTCTTCTCCAGGTGTGGACATGTGGTCGCCGTCTTCCTCGAGGTGTGCTAGTGCTACATCGGTCCAACAAACCTGCTACTATTCGTAACCATGGCCCCATGGTTGATGGTTGTCAACAGATCATATTGACCAAGGTCATATACGCATGAGCCCCTTCTACACAGCATTATCCCCTCTAACGATGGTTGAATGATTACTTTCAAAGAAAAAACGATGGTTGAATGAATGTTTGGACTGAGATTCTCGGAAGAACACAGCTAAAACTGCTCCATTTTACCCATATATATTCCTCTGGGCCTGAAAACCACGTTTCGCACACCAAAAATATTGGCCGCACCATCTTTCTTCTTGCCACCAACCCAGTATCTTTTCCAAGTTTCCAACCAGATCTTACGAGGTCTTTCCACTTCAAATAGAACAGCAGCAGCAGCCTCCACCGGGCACCCGCCAAACAAACAAACACGCACACACCTGCCGAAGAGCTTGGGAAAGGGACCAGCTTGAGAGCAACAGCTTTTTTTCTCCTTGTCTTCTTCCTCGGTTTCCTCGGTGCTCCCGGAATGCCGGTGCTCCCGGCGATCCCCTCCACCCTCAGAGCTCTCTAGATCTCTCCGACGTGCTCCGGACTTGGTTTCGCCGAGTCCTTGGAGTCCAGGTCTCCAAGAACCGTAGCTATATAAGAGGGGGATCCGGCTCCATCTGCCTCGTGCCGCATTGAGTTCTTGAGGTGCGCTCCTTCTGTTGGTCATGTATGTCTCGTTATTGCTCTGTTTATCATTGGAACAAATGCAGGGAAGGTCTGTGGACTGTGGTGAAGATAGTTCGTCAGACTTAGTTGGGTTTCAGGAATAGTTTGATCCATGGCTAAAGAGTCGAATCGAGGGGCTAATGCAATATTCAATTTTCCATGATTTTTTTTGAAATTAATTTTTTGCCCATGATAGAACTAAAAAAACTGCTCAACATTTTCCCTGAATTCCTTACACGAGGACAACCAGTTGACTAGTGACTAACTGATCATGTTTCTTCTTGATATAGAATGGCTGGGTCTGTATCTCATCATGCTCTAGCATCTATGCAATCCCACCTGTGGAGTGCTCAGAAATCTAGATTCGAGAAGAGGATGGGCAATGTGCGCTTGGTTTATGAAGGAAGTTGCCCCTCTGGCCGGCGGAAACTGGGTTCAGTTTGCGCCTCGGGCTCGCAGTCTTCTGTGGTTGAGCCGGTTCAGCTACCATCGGATGGCAACAATGGCCACACCCCCAAGAAATCAAGTAGTTACCTATTAACTCTTGCAGATTTATTTAGAATCAACTCTTGCAGTGGTTACCTTTTGGCTATTAGTAGTTTCTTTGGAGCATAAGTATGGCTCGTAAAGCTGTTATCTCTGTCATTGCAGGTGAAAGTGCTCTTATATTGATTCGGCATGGTGAATCCCTGTGGAACGAGAAAAATCTGTTTACTGGCTGCGTCGATGTGCCCCTGACACCAAAGGGTGTTGAGGAGGCGATTGAGGCAGGCAAAAGAATTTGCAATATCCCAATCGATGTGATATATACTTCATCACTGATTCGTGCTCAGATGACAGCAATGCTTGCCATGATGCAGCATCGGCGCAAGAAGGTTGTGAATCATTTTCTTTGATAAACGTTTTGATAGTCTTCCACCTTGTGTGCCAACTACGCTGACAAATTATATTGATACAAGTTTATTTACAGATTCCAATCATCATGCATAATGAGAGTGAACAAGCTCACAGGTGGAGTCAGATATACAGTGAAGAAACAAAGAAACAGTCCATTCCTGTTATAACAGCTTGGCAATTGAATGAAAGAATGTAATAGTTTCTCCTGCTTATCCTTAAATTAGCATTTTTATAATTCATAACAGTTGTTTCATAGTTTTTTCCTTGAAACTTTCCATGACACTTTCTAGGTATGGTGAATTGCAAGGCCTTAATAAACAAGAAACTGCAGATCTATTTGGCCAAGATCAAGTTCATGAGTGGCGGCGCAGTTATGATATTCCTCCCCCAAATGGTGAAAGCCTAGAAATGTGCGCTGAGAGAGCTGTTGCTTATTTCAAAGAGCAGGTGATGCCATAAACTTATGCCAACATTAATTCAATGATGCAATATTTACTTGGGTTACTATATCCTCTTTGGTACTAATTATTTATGTTACCATACTATGAAGAGCGTCCTTATCATGAGTTTCTAAAGCTACGATGAGGGTTATTCATACTGAATTAATTGTGATATTACCCTCATTTTTTCAGATGTGATTTTACCCTCATTTTTTCAGCTTTGTGATTTTCCCTCAACTACTCACAAGTAAATGCGCTTTTGCACCTAGTCAATGGTCAAAATAGGGGCAAATACGCAAAGACTAAGGCAAAAATCATATTGACTTGTGAATAGGTGAGGGCAAAATCACAAAGTTCAAAAAAAAAGGAGGGGGGGGGGGGTTAAAAACACAATTGCACTTGAAAGTAGGAGCAAGATCACCAAAAAAAAACTTAATTAAATGCTTCATTGTATATGTTTACTTTTGTTTCTATTGTGGTACCTCATCAAATTTGGGACCTGAACATCGTTTCCTATAGATTGTTCCTCAACTTGTGGCTGGAAAGCATGTAATGGTTGCTGCACATGGGAACTCACTTCGTTCAATTATAATGCATCTGGACAAATTAACTTCTCAGGAGGTACTGGCTTTGTTTTCTTTTGTTCTTTTTCTTTAAATAAAACCCAAAGAAAAGTGTGTTGCATTATGTTGAATGTGGGAATGAGACTTTGTCGCTTCAGGTGATAAGCCTCGAGCTGTCTACGGGCATTCCTATGCTTTACATATTCAAGGAAGATAAATTTATTAGACGGGGGAGCCCAGTAGGACCTTCTGAGGCAAGCGTTTATGCTTATACCAGGGTAAGTCCCCATTTTAGTCTTTTCCAAACAAAGCACTCAACTAGGCAACTCTATGTCAAAACAAAATCAACTGTTCTATCTACATGCTCACAAAGCTCATATATCTGTGACTGTACATGATTGGCACTGATGAGCCATTTCATGTACCGCCAATTATTTAAATACACTTGCATTGTAACAGTGATGATTTGTACTAAATTTTTGTCAAATGTAGAAATGAACGTAGAATTATTTCATTTTAGTAATAAGTTGTGCATGTTTTATGTCAAATTGTCAATAGTTTTGCTGATCTAAGGTAGCCATTAGTCTTTACATTGTAACTTTTGCTTTCACATCGTAAATTACTGCATCAAAATGTTGCTATTATTTTTACTTCATATTAAATCGTGTTACAGATGATAGTGGATAACATGCTCATATTATCCTTTGTTTAATTTTCATGAGTGTCTTGTTTGTTTTAAACACTACAGATGCTGCTCTAAGTTGGATGACATGCACATGTTAAATCATTTTTTAGCTTTCACTATTTGTTAACTTACGAGTTTGTTTTAACTTGCGTGCAGACATTGGCTAAATACAGACAAAAGCTTGATAGTATGGTTCATTAAAAGGCCAGTGCAAAACGCAGCAATTTTCAGGTTCCAACAAATATTTTAGTAATGTAGTAAAAACTCATTTTTTTTCTCTTTATTTTTCAGACTTTCCAGTTCCGTAAGCAAATATCTGTCGACTATGACTTTATTTTCCGAAGAAATGATTAAAAGGACTCTTGGCATCAGCAGCATTTTTTCTTTGGACTAGGGGAGAATTCGTCAACTGGGTGCTTCTTTTAAAGCCCATGTGATTGATTTAGAATGGAAAGAGAGGAGCAATGTACATTGTTTTTTCTCCAAATTTTGTTTCCCCAGACATGTTTGTACTCATTTTGCATAACACATTTATACCCATGCATATATATTGTAGAATATACATTTTCAAGAAAAACATTATTCTGAGGCTATGAAAAAGGATATGCTTATTTTATTCGCTTTACTGATATCTAGAAAACAAAAAACTTCTCAAATCTTTCTTTGGCTGGTCGATTTTTTTTCCCAAATGTTTTATAAGGTTTCGCTATCTGATCTTCTAGAGACAGAATACATGATACTGATCCAATACAGCTCGTTTATTGATCTTTCCTTTTTGCATTATTTTCATTTTTGCACATAGAAGATGTGAGTAGGAGCAAACTTCGGGCAGTTTTTCTGGACATCTACAGTAAATAAATCCAGGGTAACATATCAAATTGTACATAGTTTTTTACAACCCAAAACACAAGAATCATCGAGCCTAAGCTTAGCTATGAGCTTGACTTATGATTCAGCTATCATACTACACTACATACACTAACGCAAAGATCATCATGACGAGCCCGAAAACAGTGAGCAGCAAGCACTTCATGGACGAGTTGGACTCCTGCGTCAGCGCGGCCCTCGTGAGCTGCTCCTCCCCCTTGCTCGTCTCCATGCCGGCCGTCTCGATGTTGGACTCGACGACGTCGATGGCCTCCTGCTGGCCATGGACGAGCTTGTTGAGGTCACTGAAGATCTCGCTGATCTCCTGCTCAATCTTTCATATCTCCCGCTCCCGCTCCTCGGCCAGAGCCTTGTTGTAGGCGATCTCGTTGTCCAGCAGGGATAGCTCCTGCCTTCGCCGCGATTCCACCAGCTGCTGCATCTGAATGCCGGATTGCTGCAGATCGGCGCCGCGCGTGCCGAAGCCGCCGGCAGCGGCATTGTTCGGTTGCGAGTTCGAGAGAGGACCGTACGTCGGCGGCGACGGAGGACGGAACGCGCAACGGGCGGCGGCGGCGGTTTCCTGGCGGTCGGCCTCGATGATCCGGCCCTGGACCCACTGGAGCTCCCCGAGCGCGGCCTGGAAGTCCGCGGCCAGCCTTGGCCCGACGGCGGCCGCGGCGGCGGGGTCGGCGAGCCTCCGCGCCGTGTTCCGCGCCAGGCGCGTGGCCTCGGCGCGCGCCCTGCGGATGCGCTCCCGGACGTCGCGGGTGTCCCCGTGGCCCCCGGCGGCGGCGAGCTCGTCCGCGAGGCGGCGGAGCGCGGACACCTTGGTGTTGATCTGGAACACGCAGTGCGCCACCACGGCCTGCGGCGGCGGCGGCGGCGGGCGAGGCGGGAGGGCCGCCTCCAGGTCGTGGTGGACGACGTCCTGGAAACTCATCGGCGCCGGCGCGGTGGGGGGTGTTGGCGGGCGGTGGTGATCGAACCGCTCGATCGTGTGTTGCGATCGCGGGGCGGGGCGTCTCTTGCTCTCGTAATCTCGTTGTTATCCTGCGACGATGATGCCGCTGGCGATCTCTGCGCGAGGGGTGTATTTGAGGACGGACGGCTCCGCGCGGCGGCGAAGGGGGCTGGAACGCGGCCGAGTCCGATTGAGTCCGAGAGGTGGACTGATCCGACGCCGAGTGGACACGGACTTCGGGAGGCCCCCCCCGGAACGCTGACCAACCGCCAGCGATGGGCTGGAGGGAGCGCCTCGGACGGCGCTGCTTCCGCCGCACCACCGGCGAGCGATGCACGCCGGAGCCCGGCAGGGATTTGCTTCCTTTGAAAGGAAGAAAAAAGGAGGAACAATAAGGTAATTAATCATAGTTAAAAAAAAGGACCAAGTTCAGTTAGGGCTCCAACCATCTATTATGGGATAGATGAACGTGACGACCCAAGTTGTCACGAGAGCATTTCATCATCACTTGGTATATTTGGGGTGAGAGAGGCTCGAACTCTCGACCTCAGGATTACTCAATCAGCTATGAGACCTACGCGCTAGCCAACTGCGCCACCACCCGGTTGGTGTTGGGTTGAGGAAACTTCCCTACATAATAAAGACGCGACCATCCAAAACTGCTGCTAGGGAAGCGATATGTCACAATTCACAACCAACGACCATTGAGGATCACGTTTCTTTTTTAAAAAAAACAGCAAAATCACTTTTGTATTCTCCGGGTTGACTTATTCGGAGTAGTCATTTACTCATTTTGCTATTGTGATGGAACTCACAGGACAATGATCCTCATTTATCATTTGAAAGTGATTAAGGACATGTGAAAAAAGGCAAACCTAAAACCTCATTGTTGGATGGAATGACGTATGCTAGGATGTTGCTCTTGAGAAAAGTTGTCATGATTTTGATACGAATCCTACAACCTTACGATCAAACGAAGTCGAAATAATCGACCAAAGGTAACGAGTTCTTGGATCGGCATGATCGAAGACATGGATCGAGGAATGCGTTCTAAGTAGCGTTCGGCAGGTCTTATTCAAGGCTTGTTGTACAGTACTTTCATTTCACAATAATTCTGGCGGCCTGTTCTGCACACATTATTTGTCTCACACAATGACACAACAAATCTGCCGTACAAATCTGCCGGACGGTACCTGACGAGGGCCCAGATTAGGACCCTCTTTGACGGCGAGATAATCATTTTTGAGGTGGAGTCCTCTGACACCATTGACAATGTGAAGGTCAAGATTTAAGATAAGGAGGAGTAAGAACCCCTGTCAAGACCATCACTAGCAAGATGTCTCATTTCCTACTAGTTGAGAGCTTCCTCGACAAGTCTCCCACTGGAGAAAGCTTCTCAGACGAGTCTCCGCCTCGCACGAGGAGTCTCCGCCTCGCACGAGGAGTCCTTGTCTCCGACAACCTGCTCGTTCGCACGAGCAGTCTCCGTCTCCGATCAAGGCTCGGTCCATACAACGTGGCGCCGCACCGAGGCGCGGACTCCTCTGCAACGACACGTGGGGCGCCAGTTCCCCATGCCATGCAAGCAAACCAGCTGGAGGCACGCGCGGGCAGCCAGCTCTGACAGGAGCCTTAATGCAGCTCTGCTCAGCCGCGCGGCCATCAACACGCCGTCCCATCCGACCCTGCAGCAAGTCAACTCCGACCGAGGCACTCAAGCACCCTCTACGTTTAGCGCTGGCCTACGATTAGGCCCTAACGTGGCGAGCTCACACCGTATTCAGACGGGTTGAGTCAGCACCAAAGTGCTCGGAGGAGGTGCCAGGTAACCAAAATGAACAGCCCCGCCCCAACACGCGGCGGCTCCGACGACCAACATAGCTCAGCCGCTTTAAAAGCTCCCTGACAGACAGCGACGTGCGAGAAGATGTCCCAACGGCTGGCACTGTAGCTTCTATTTTGTTTCCCTTTTTGCCCCTCTCCCTTGCGTCTATAAAAGGAAGAGGAGAGCAACCATCACAAGGGCTGGCGAACCGAACACTTACACTCCAGGGACCTGGGCTCGACACTCTCTCCCGACCAGTTTGTAACCCCTACTACAAACAACCCTATCGCGAGAACACGGCAGCTCGACACTGGACGTAGGGTATTACTCCTCAGAGGCCCGAACCAGTCTAAATCCCGTTGTCTCTTGTGCTAACCATCCGAGTCCGACACACGATCGATACAAATTTACTGTCCGGCGGTAAAGAACCCCGACAGTTGACGCGCCAGGTAGGGGTACATCGTGTGTCTCGCCGAACTTCACTAACGACTCGGATGGAGGGCCGCAGGGTTTCGCTGACCCCTGGGGCCACCATGCGCTTCGGCTCCCTCGGCTTCGTCTACGCCGGGCCGGCGGAGTCCGTCGCCGGGCGAACCTTCGCCTGGCCAGCCCGCCCCAACGCCCTGACGGGGGTGGCGGGGCGCGCGGCGTTCGTCCAAGGCTTCTCGGACGAGACGATCGTGGCCATGTTGGGGCCTAACCCGACACAGAAGCGTTTTAGGCTCGCCGTCTACTACCTCACCGACCTCGCCTTCCAGGCTAGCGGAGCCGAGCCGCTCGCTTGGGGGGAGTTCATGGAGCGGTACACCGCCATGTACCCCCGTGGACAGCCAGGGCTCCCGGATGACCAGGTGACGGCCTACGTGAACGACCTACGAGCGACCTACGCCGCCCCGGGCTCCGCGACAGCTCGGAGGGCACCATCGACGCGCGTGCGACCCCACGCGCGAGTGCTTCGTCTGCGTGGCGACGGATTCGAGCAGCTCCACCGACCCGGAGCCGGCACCGCGCCACCGCGCTACCGACGCCCAGCGCAGGGCGCGCCTCGACGAGCTCGCCGAGGCCAGGCACCAGCTTGACGAGGAGCTGGCCAACCTCCACCAGGAACTCGGGGAGGACGGCGGGCCCCGTAACCCGCCACCGGCCCCGCAGCAAGTCCTGGTGCAGGAGCAACGCCGTGAGGGAAACGGCGAGCGGCAGGAATGTCGTCCTGCCGCCGAGCAGTCCAGAGCCCGTGCCCCGACGCCGCCGGCTCGAGGACGTGCACGCGACAACGACCGACGCGCCAACAAGGGTGCGAACGTCGACGTCAACGCCGACGGTGACGCCCCGCCGCTCTTCAGGTGGGCGTCGCAGAACCTAGCCGCTGCGGCTATGCTGCTGCGCGGCTGCCCGGAGGCAGCGACCCCCGAGGAGAGATGAGTGCGCCAGCAACTCAAGGTGCTACTCGAAGCAGCGGCGGCACAGCAGGCGGAGAGTTCCGCCTTGCGCCAGCGGTCGAAACGTGACCGAGGGGCAGCGCCTTCCGCGCATCGCCCAAACCCGCCCTCCTCCCGGCATCAGGACCGCAGAGATGGGGCCGGAGCCGCAGCATCGGCGGTCAAGAGTCGTCTCGGGCCCAACCGTGACGCCCGGGACACCATCTAAGCTCGCCGACGGGCTGCGAACGTCGACAACCACCGCGACAGCGACAACCACAACCGCCGCGACGAGCACCGCCCGCGCCGACACGACGACCGGGGGCGCGCACGACGCTACGACAACGACGACGACCGCGACCGCAGCTGGTCGCCAAACCAGAGGGGCCCGCGAGCTTTCGGGCAGGGTGTACGGGACGCGACGTTCCCCTCACGCTTCCGAGCTCCGACCAACGTCCCCAGGTACGACGGGGACACCAACCCCAGCGTGTGGCTGGAGGATTACCGGCTCGCGTGCCACGCGCGTGGAGCGACAGATGACCTCTTTATCATCAAGAACCTGCCGCTCTACCTCGATGATTCCGCGCGGACGTGGCTCGAGCACTTGCCCCGCGGCAAGATCAACGATTGGACGGACCTGCGTCGGGTCTTCGTCGGCAACTTCCAGGGCACGTACACCCGCCCCGGCAAGCAGTGGGAGCTGCGCAACTGCAAGCAGCAGCCGGGGGAGAGCCTGCGCGAGTACATCCGGCGCTGCACCGAGCTTCCCGGCGTGACGGACATCGACGCCATCTCGGCGTTCCAGAACGGCACGACCCGCACCACCCTGATCCATCGACTACGGCGCCGCATGCCCCGAACTACTCGGGAGCTCCTCGACATCGCGAGCAACCACGCTGATGGCGAGGAGGCGGTCGCGGTGACACTCAACACCCCTCAGGGCAAGGGCAAACAAGTCGTGGACCATGGCGAGGGACCGTCCTCGCACCACAAGAAGAAGAACGACAAGCGTCGTCGGTCGAGCGCAAGGCTTCACGCCCCAAGGGCAACCCGGCCAAGGCTGGACCCCCGAAGGACCACTTTGAGCGGCTGCTGGAGGCGCCGTGTACCCACCACGAGGTCCCTGTCAAGCATGCGCTTAAGGACTGCCATCTGATGAAGAACTACGTCAACGGCACGCTCAAGCCCAAGGTGGCCGAACCGCAGAAGAAGGCTGCGCCCGTCTCCTACAACGACGACGACTTGGAGGCTCAGTACCCAGGCGAGGACGACGCAGTCCACATGATCTTTGGCGGGTCCCCAGCATGACCCTTAAGGTGTTGAGAGAAGCTAATCTGGCGCGAAGTCTTCAACGCCGAGTCCTCGACGCCATCCTACCTGAAGTGGTCGGAGGTTCCGATAACCTTCGACCGTAAGGACCACCCCGACCGCGTACCACAGCCGGGAGCCTACCCACTAGTGGTAGCTCCCCTGTTCAGGTCCAAGCGGATCCACAAGGTCCTAATGGACGGGGGAAGCGGCATCAACGTGCTCTACGCGCCAACGCTTGACGACATGGGCATCCCTCGGTCCAAGCTGCGGCCGTCGACCGCACCATTCCATGGGGTCGTCCCTGGGATGGAGGCTCTCCCGATCGGGCAGATCGACCTGCCCGTCACGTTCGGGGACCTGCAAAATTTTTGCACAGAAACCCTCACCTTCGAAGTGGTGGGGTTCTCGGGGACGTACCACGCCATCCTTGGGAGGCCAGCTTATGCGAAGTTCATGGTCGTGCCCAACTATACGCACCTGAAGCTAAAGATTCCCGGTCCAAAGGGGATCATCATAGTAGGGACTACGTACCAGCGCACATTCGAGTGCGATGCTGAGTGCTTCCAATTTGCGGAGGTGCTGATCCGGTCCGAGAGGCTCCGCGCCGAGCCTCCCTCTGAGGACCAAGAGATCCCCGAGTCGTCCAAGCGAGCGGCATGCTCTTTCGAGCCCGCCAAGGACGTCAAGGATGCGGCCGTCTCCGACGATGGCCGTACGCTCCGTATCGGGACGGCGCTCGTTCCTAAATAGGAAAGCGCGCTCGTCGACTTCCTCAAAGCGAACCTCGACGTGTTCGCGTGGAAACCCTCCGACATGAAGGGAATCCCGAGAGAGGTTGCCGAGCACAAACTGAACATCAAGCCGGGATCGAAACCGGTGAAGCAACGCCTCCGCCGCTTCAACGACGAGAAGTGCAAGGCTATTGGCGAGGAGATCAAGAAGCTCCTTAGTTCAGGGTTCATCCGAGAAGTATTCCACCCCGAGTGGCTTGCTAACCCTGTACTTGTAAAGAAGAAGAATAAGAAATGGAGGATGTGTGTTGACTACACGGGCCTTAACAAGGCATGTCTCAAGGATCCGTTTCCTTTGCCTCGCATAGATCAGGTAGTCGATTCGACAGCTGGGTGCGAAACCCTCTGTTTTCTCGATGCGTACTCCGGGTACCACCAGATAGCGATGTGCATAGCGGGCCAACTCGCAACCTCGTTCATCACTCCGTTCGGCGCCTACTGCTACAAGACGATGCCCTTCGGGCTCAAAAACGCGGGTGCCACGTTCCAAAGATGCATGCGACGCGTCTTCAGAGAACTCATAGGGCGCATCATCGAGGCGTACGTCGACGACATCGTGGTCAAGTCGAAAAAGACCGGTGATTTAGTCCCAGACCTCACGGAGGTGTTCGCGAAGCTGAGAGAGCACGGGGTAAAGTTTAACCCCGAGAAGTGCGTTTTCGGGGTTCCGAGGGGCATGCTCCTCGGCTTTGTCGTGTCGGAACGCGGCATTGAAGCTAACCCCGAGAAGATCTCGGCCATCACGGACATGGGGCCGATCCAAAACCTGAAGGGCGTACAACGCGTCACGAGCTACCTCGCGGCTCTTAGCCGTTTCATAGCACGACTCGGAGAGCGCAGCCAGCCGCTGTACCTCCTGATGAAGAAATCCGACCACTTTGCGTGGACTCCCGAAGCTTAGGAAGCGCTCGACTCCCTTAAGAACATGCTGAAGAGTCCACCGATCCTCACCGCTCCGGCGCCTGAAGAACCGATGCTCCTATACATCGCTGCGACAACCTAGGTGGTCAACACTGCGCTGGTGGTCGAGCTAGAAGAACCCGGAAGGTTACTCAAGGTTCAGCGCCCGATCTATTTCGTGAGCGAGGTACTTTCCGATTCGAAGACTCGCTACTCACAAATGCAAAAGCTCGTATATGCTGTCTTGATGACCAAGCGCAAGCTCCGCCACTACTTTGACGCACATCCCATCACAGTGGTGTCCAAGTACCCGCTCGGAGAGGTTATTCAGAACCCCGAGGCCGAAGGGAGGATAGCCAAGTGGGCACTCGAGCTGATGGAGCAGAACATCTCGTATGCACCTCGCAGTGACATCAAGTCACAAGTGCTGGCCGACTTTGTCGCTGAGTGGACGGAGATCCAAACTCCACCGGCACCCATCGAGCACGAGACATGGACCATGTACTTCGACAGCTCGGTCATGAAGGAAGGAGAGGGTGTAGGCCTTGTCTTCATCTCGCCTCTGGGCGTGCGCATGGAGTACATGGTCCGACTACATTTCCCGGCCTCCAACAATGTCGCCGAGTACGAAGCGCTCATCAACGGCCTCCGAATAGCAGTCGAGCTCGAGATCCGTCATCTCGAGATCAGAGGAGACTCAGAGCTTGTCATGGATCAAGTCATGAAAGAGAAGAATTGTGTCGATCCGAAGATGGCGGTGTACTGCCAGGCCGTTCGTGAGCTAGAAGGCAAGTTCCATGGGCTTGAGCTTCATCATGTGCTGCGCGACTACAACAAGGCTGCAGACGTCCTCGCCAAGACCGCATCAAGTCGCAAGCCAGTACCGCACGGGGTCTTCACGAGCGACCAGCACGCACCCTCTGTGCGCATCGAAGGAGAAAAGCCACCGGAGCTCGAAGGCTCGGAAGTCATGGAAATCGACCAGCCGCCCGAGTTGAATCTTGAAGACCCGGATTGGCGCTTCCCCATCCTCGAGTGGCTTGTCAAAGGGAAGCTACCCTCCGACCAAATGGAGGCACGCCGCATCACGAGACGAGCTAAGGCATTCATCCTCATCGAGGGCGAGCTCTACAAGCGGGGTGCGGTGGGCATACTCATGCGGTGCATCCTAAGAGATCAAGGCAAGGAGCTACTTCGCGAGATCCACTGAAGGACCGGAACGGCGAACCAGAGAGGGGGGAGTGAATGGGAGCCGATAAAAATTCTACTCAAGAATTCGGCCTATGAACCCAAAATCACTCGGACACCTCCGCAAACTTCTCTTGTCAAATCCACGTAGCCATTGGAGTGCTACTGGACCTAGGAGCAAGATCCAACCAACAGCAACTCAAGACACGCAGCGAAAAACAACTCGAAACACCTGCTGGCAACCAAAACCGGTCAGGCCGGTTTCTGAAACCGGTCAGACCGACCTTCTGGGACTTAGCCTCTTACAGGCAGGGGAAACCGGTCAGGCCGGTTTGGCAAACCGGTCAGGTCGGTTTTGTCCAGGAAATCCCCAAAAGACCTTCGAGACCCAACCTGGCCAAAACACCTCAAGAACCCTTCAACCCTTGAACAAGAAAAGCCATAGCATGAACGAGACTCTCCTGTTCAGAAACTCCTCTCGACAGCCCACAGGGGCTAAACCAGTCAAACCGGTTTGGGAAACCGGTCAGACCGGTTTTGCCCAGGCAGTCGGGAAGAACTCAGCCCGCGGGAAAAACCCAAACTTCACCTCGATCGATCTCCCAATTCGTTCCACGGATTCAAGTGAGACTTTGGGGATAGCTGGGGTACCTCGTGGGCTACCTTTGGCTAGAAGCTCGGTCCCCAAAACCTACCCAATCAAGAGGAATCGGAAGTCAACCCTCAAGAACACCTTCCCAAGAACTCCACCGAAAACCACCAAATCGAAGCCGTTTCGGAGGGTTTGTTGGAGCAAGATCACCAAGCAAAGAGGCACAAGGTCCTCATACGTGACATCCAACAAGAATCCCTCAAAGAAACGCTCCCAAATCTTCTCCACGGAAATTCCAAGAAAAGGCTCCGAAAATCACCAAAAAGGAAAAACGGGAAGAACACAATCAAGCCTTGAGGAACCACGCCGAATCATCTATACATACCAAATAGGTTCATACAAGGTCTAGCTTGCCGCCCGATCATCCTTCCCTCTCCCAAGATCTCACCATGAAGCTCTCAAGCTAGTCCTAAGAAAATCCTAAGGAAAATAGGAAGAGAAAATAGGAAAATCAAATGAGCTAGAGTTCCAAGAGATGGCTGCCATCCTCTCACCACTTGGGTTATATGGAGGCAACCGAAAGACGAAAATACCCCTAAAGCCTAAACTAGGATACACGCCCACCAAGGGCACTTTGGGAATTTGTCTTCGTAACACCATCGGACGGATGCCCGGCGACCGCACTTCGCTTAGCCTCGACGCAAGCCTTGCGATCCCGACGCGTGTCCTCCGCTTCGAAGCTTCCGGCGCCCTGCGACCCCAAACCGGTCAGGCCGGTTTCCCAAACCGGTCAGACCGGTTTTGGCCTGACAGCCACGCCCGGTCTTCGGCCTCGGTTTTGTGGCTCAGCCGAGTAACCTGGTGGTTTTCTGGTGAACCACCGCAAACCCCGCGAACTTGATGTAGGCTCCGCCAATCACCACTCATAACTCGGCTCCCACGAAGTCCCGGCTCGACCTTGGTTTTGAGGCTCAACCAAGAAACCGTCCACGACTTCATCTTGCCGTTCTTCCCACCATGCGGCCCGCACTTGACCCCGCTGGCCACCGGGTGCCTCGAACCAAGCCTACTTGTCTTCTCCACACCTGGAGGCCTCACCGGCAACGACCTTTCGCGCTTGTTCTTCACCTGCACCTGCACCAGTCAAGCCGCAACCTGCACCTGCAATACCTAGCCAAGAATCAGTCCACACAACGTTATCAATCACTCATCACACCAGGAAGCGACCATCCACCGGTCCTCGAACCACACATGGTCCTCAATCTCCCCCTTGATGAGTGCATTGACAACACACACATTTGGTAACCAAAGAGAAAAGGAAAAGAAAAGAAACGACTAAAAGAAAACTCAAACAAGCGATCGAAAGCCAAACAAAGGCAAAGAGCAAGATCACTTGAAAGAGGAAAGACTCGGTCCCCTAGGCAAGGGCAACGGCTCGACACAACCGAGTCAAAAACAAGCTCAAGCAAAGAGCACAAACCACCAAAGCAACCACGAGCTCCCCCTGCACATATGCATACTCCCCCTGGACATGTGCCAACCCTAGGCACAAACCGGTCAGGCCGGTTCCACCAAACCGGTCAGGCCGGTTCCCAAAACCGGTCAGGCCGGTTTAACTCAGCAGAAACACCCCCAAAAGCCAAAAATGCAAAAGAAATGCACAAGCTCCCCCTTGACTGTTGGGATAGGTTCTATGGATGCAATGCAACTTTTCTCAGCCGTTCTTTCTCCTCCTTGTTGCCAATGCATGAATCAAGGCTCAAATTTGGAAAAGATGCAACTAGAGCTTCTCAAATAGACAAAATTCATCACAAGATGCTACACATGATCAAATGAGCAAGCTAGATACTCTACAGCATCGTATGAACATCAACTACATGATCACCAAGTTTCACAACCATTGGGTAAAGCTAAGAGAGAATTGAGTATTTTTGCGAAAAATCACCCTCTCATGAGAGCATACATATGACATGATCACCAAGTTTCACAACCATCAAACTTCATGCTAGGACAACCATTCTAAGCATAAGGCCATCATAAACACCCACAAGCACCTCATGTCATGTCAAAGCATACCGAGCCATGTGCTTACTTCTATGTATGAGACTTCTCATTGGTAAGCAACATGCAACGGTTTAGCACCCAAAAGCAAGTAAATTAAGCACATATGACATGGGAGCACATTTTTCAAGCAATTTACATTTCATTTTCAGATTTATAATTGGTACATGAAATGTCTTTGTGACAAAAAGGAACTTATGCCCCTCCACAAGATGAAGCATGGGGGCTAAACAATCATGATGGCAAATGAGCCTTTGGCCCCATATGGTCAAAATAAGCTATCCAACCACAAATTAAGCATAGCCAAGCCACAAAAACATGTCAAGATCATGTAAAGGTATTTACTCACAAGAGAGCATACATATGAAATCTTTCAAAAACATAGCCATCAACCATGGATATAAATCAAGATCATCAAGAGCTAAGCCACACTAAGCCATATCACACCAAACTAGCTCACAAGATCATATAAAGCATATCATGGTGAACAATGTATATAGGAGAAGCTTTTCCTACAAAATGCATATGATACAAAAAGCATGCAACCTAAGATACAAAGATTCCTATCCAACCGACACCCGGCAAAATCCGCGTCTGAAAATCCATGAAGCGCCAAAGAAGAAGACGCAGAGTACCAAAGGCCGAAGTCGGGAGTGTGTCGCAAATACCTGAAAATGCGCTTGACTGCTTGCCGATGCGAAGTCCTCGGAGACGCTTGAAAATGAGCGCACAGACATACCGAGAATTGGATGTCCGGCCTCGTCGCCGTCAAGTAGAGGAGTGACCCGATCATGCTCCGGTACTCCTTCTGGTCCACGTGTTCACCTTCCTCGTCCGCATCAAGAGCTGTAGTCATACTCATAGGCGTCACCATGGCCTTGGAGTCCTCCATCTTGAACTTCCTCACAATGTCCTTGGTGTACTTAGCTTGGTGCACAAATGTTCCTTCCTTTGATTGCTTGATTTGTAGCCCGAGGAAGAACTGCAATTCACCCGTCATACTCATCTCGAATTCCCTGCTCATGTCTTCTGCAAACCTTGCAACAAGAGAGTTAGACGAGCCACCAAATACAATATCATCCACGTATACCTGCACAATCAGTATATCTATGCCCTGCCTGAGGAGAAACAAGGTCTGATCGACCTTTCCCATCTCAAACAGGAACCCCCTCAGCCTACCATACCAAGCTCTAGGCGCCTGCTTCAACCCATACAGCGCCTTCCTCAACTTGTACACCCGGTGGGGGTACTTCTCACTCTCAAACCCCGGTGGTTGCCTCACAAACACCTCTTCCTCCAACACACCGTTCAAGAAGGCACTCTTCACATCCATCTGGTACAACTTGAACCCTTTAGCTACGGAAAAGGCTAGAAGGATCCTGATCGCCTCCAAACGAGCTACAGGAGCGAAAGTCTCCTCGTAGTCGATCCCCTCTTTCTGACTGTACCCCTGAGCAACAAGTCTCGACTTGTTCCTCACCACTTCTCCTTTCTCTCCCTCTTTATTTTTCCACACCCATTTTGTCCCAATCGGCTTACACCCTGGGGGAGGGTCAACCAACACCCAAACTTGGTTCCTCTCAAAATTCTCCAACTCCTCATGCATCGAATTGACCCAATTATGATCAGATAGCGCGTGTCCAATGTCTTTGGGCTCAAAGGTGGCAACAAAAGCAGCATGAGCGAAATGAGAATTGTTCCGAACCCTCGACCGTGTAGTACGTTCATTCATGTCGCCGATGATTCTCGAAGCTGGGTGATCCACTTGCACTCGCCGGGGAGGTTCTCGCCTTGATGCTACCTCCCCCTCAACAGCAGCTTCGCCTTGATCTGGGTTTGTCGTTGTAGGTGTGAGAGAAGGCTCGTTTACGATCGTCGTCGAAGTAGTAGGTACATGTTCAGCTGCGGGCACCACACCGCCATCTTCGTCATCTCCATGTTCATGCTCCTCCTCCTGAAAGATCTCTTCGCCAAGTTCGTCGTCACCTGCACACTCAAAAACAAGCTGACTACGTGGCTGTGTCTCGTCGAAGGTTACCTCGCAAGTCTCCACGATTTGGTTAGTTTCAACATTGAGCACTCGAAATGCTCTAGAATGAGATGCATAACCAAAGAAAATGCCATCGACAGACCTAGCCTCGAACTTGTCCAACTTCTTCCCTTTCCTCAGAATGAAGCATTTACAACCAAAGACATGGAAGTGACTCACCTTGGGTGTGCGACCGTGCATCAACTCGTAACAGGTTTTCTTCTTATGAACCCTGAGGTAGATCATGTTCGACACATAGCACGCGGTATTGACCGCCTCAGCCCAGAACCTTCTCGGAGTCCTATGCTCGTCGAGCATCGACCGAGCCATCTCGCACAAGGTCCTGTTTTTCCTTTCCACAACGCCATTCTGGGGAGGCGTATACAGACTCGAAAACTGATGTTCAAGACCCAAGTCATGGCAAAAGGTTTCAAAGCGAGAGTTTTTGAATTCCGAGCCATTGTCACTGCGGATCGCTCGTATGGCATCTCCGTGCCTCTCATTTCTTAACCTCAAGACAAGATCTCGAACAAAACCAAACGTCTCCCCTTTCTCCTCAAGAAAGAACACCCACGCATACCGAGAGTAGTCGCCCACCACAACAAGGACATACCACTTCCCACCCGCAGATCGCACACGAGCTGGGCCAACAAGGTCCATATGGAGCATCTCGCATGGACGCTCAGTCATCACATCGGTGAGAGGCGGGTGAGAAGAGGCTACCATCTTGGCATGCCTACACGGCGCACAAACCAACTCTTTCTCAAACCTCAACCGTGGCAATCCTCGGACCAAATTGAGTTTACTCAAGCGAGACAAAAGGTCAAAGCTCAAGTGACCCAACTTCCTATGCCACTTCCACAACTCACTCGAAGAACCAGCCAAGAAGCAACGCTCCACACCAGAAGATTGAGAGAAATCAGCTCGGAACACTTGACCCTCGGGAACGACCATGCAAACAAGATCCCCTAGAGAATCTAAAATCCGAGAACCACCAGGCCGAAACAACACCTCAAAGCCCTCATCCAACAACTGGGACACGGAAAGCAAATTGAACCCCAGCGATTGAACAAGAGCAACACGCCTGAGAGTGACCTTGTCACTTACCTTGATCTCACCTTCTGATAGTACACGCCCTCGCCCATTGTCCTCAAAGGTGATGTATGTCCTGGACACCACCGGGTCGAGACTTGAGAACCACCCCTTGTCCCCGGTCATATGCCTCGAGCAACCGGAGTCAATCAACCAGACGTTCCTCAAGTCTCCCACCTGAAATTCAAAAGCAAGCACGTGAGTGAACAAACGACTCGACACTGGGGTTAGTACCAAAAGAGTAAAACCAGTGCCGAGCCATTTGCTCCAAAGTGGGGTTAGCACAAACCAAATCATCACGCCTACCAAAGCTACCACCACGAACACCACCACGGTAACCACTACGAGGGAACCAACCCTCTTTAGCTGGAGGAGGACGAAAGCCACGAAAAGAAAACCGTGGATCGGACCTCCTCTCCATCTCAAAGCTACGACTCCTCCCATCCTCGTATTGAGCACGAGGTGGAGAGTGCCTAGCAAACTGACCACCTGCAAACTTTCCCGACCAACCACTAGAACCATGACCAAAGACCCTGAACCGAGCCTCATCCCGAGCATGAAATCCAAACTGGTCACCCTGCTGTCTCCAAACCGGTCTGACCGGTTTCGCTCTCCGATCAGCCCAAATCGGTATGACCGGTTTCCAAACCGGTCTGGCCGGTTTAACTCCTCCAGCAGGGTTCCTTCCACCCAAAACACTCTTTTCTCCCCAAGCCGGAACTGTGCGAACAATCGCCTTACCCCTAGGTAGTGGCATACGAGACTCAGGCACATCATAAGATGGGTTGTACCTGTTCTTGTTTGCCCACTCCTTTGCCATTTTCTCCTCTCGCTTCTTCTTGAAGCAAAACTCCCCTTTGTGACCATCTCTCCCACAATAGTCACAATGAAACCGGATTGGTTTTGGTTTTGGTTTTAGTTGGGGTTGCTCACTCGGTTTCTCACCCTTCTTCTCTCCTTCCTCACCTCCCTTTGGGCTCACAAACTTCACCGGTTTTTGGAAATCATTTGTTGGGTGAGGGAATATGGGTGGATCTGGAGTAGTGTCAAGTTTGTTTCTGAGATGGTTGGGCTTGGGCTTAAACTTGTTCTTGTGTCTGTTTAGTGGTGGGATAGGGATCTCTCCAACTCTCTTAACTCCCTCACCACTGTTCTCTCCAAGCTTGTCAGCCCCAAGCGCCTGACCATCATAGCGTTTGAAAGCCGCTATCATGATACCAAGCCGAGGCTCTTGACCCGACAACCAACTCATACATTTTCTCAGATCATCATTCTCATCCTGCAAGCGATCAACATAATGCGCAAGCTCCAAATTTTTAACCGCATGCTATTCACAAGAAGAGCAAGAAGTGGGAATAGGCTCTTTCAACTTAGCCTCAAGCGAAACAGTGTAAGCAAGCATCTCATCAATCTTTCCATGCAAAACAGGGCAAGAAGTGCAAGCGCCTAGCAAAGCAGGTCTAGACTTAAGCTCAGCCACTTCAACCCTAAGCATATCTAGTTCATCACAAGTAGAAGCATGCTTATCCTTAAGAGCAGTAAGATCAGCTAGGTACACAGAGCAATCAACACAATCTGTCGGGGACAACCATAAGGGTCCCCTGAAAAACCGGGGGGAACCCATTCACTTTCGCAAAAACTAAAACACAAACGAATTCACAAACCTAAAACACGCTCAAGATAGTCACGGCCCAGCGGCCGGGCCCACAGCCCTGGTGGCCCCAGCGGCCCACCAGAACAGTCGGCCCAGCCACCCCCGGGCGAAACTCCGCTTCGCTCGAGGGGCGCAGCGCCACGCTAACGAGACTCCGCCTCGCTCGAGGGTCGGTCGCCCCCTCGGGTGAGACTCCGCCTCGCTCGAAGGTCGGTCGCCCCCTCGGGTGAGACTCCGCCTCGCTCGAGGCCCTCACGGGCTCGCCGCCCCCGCACCTGCTCCCCCGACAGGGGCGTTTAATGTCCTAACACTTGCAGGCGCCTGGGTCAAAGACGAATCCACGCCATGCCACCCCTCTGACACGCCCAGGAATCATATTCCGGCGCTGTTCTGCCAACTCTCCCGGTGAGGCCATCCCCACCACTGTGCGGCAAGGCCAGTGTCAGCTCCGCGACACTGCGCCATCCACTCTCGTACGGCCAACGCGCCGCACCCTCGAAAGAGGACGGCAGAACCCTCGAAAAGGGGACGGACGCCTGCTCCGCGCCTGCCCAGGGCCACGCCATGACGCCGGACCAGTGAGGCGCGTCACCTCCGTCACCGTCGGTCCTGCGCGGCCATCCCCGCCATCACGACACCATCCCGGGCACTGCAGCACCATCCCTGATGCTGTGGGAGTGCGGGGCGACAAGACACCGCCACGCCCGCGGCTGTGCCCCTTACGACCTCCCGTCAGCTGCACCCTCGAGTCAGCGTACGGACGACGACCACACGGGAAGTTTCTACGCCGCCACCCTCGAAGCCGCTCCTGGACAGATACAGGGCACGCCATGACGCTCCGCCAGAAGCAAGATTCGCCAGGACGGCCGTCCACTCCGTCGCACTGTCCGCCATGCCATCACACGTAGCTAGAACAGTGCGGCACGCCTGTAAACTGCCTCCTCCTTAGCCTATCAAAGGAGGGGCAGTCCCCTGGCCGCAGGGGAACAACGACGGAGAGCACTAACCCACACGCTTTCCGCCTTCACCACGATATTGGCACTCGCCTCAATCAAAACCTCAGGGACCTGGAGGTCCGGCCTCCTCTCCCGCCCCGCTTGTAGCTCCCCTCTGCAAGCACCACGGTGCAACGCAATACAGTGCCTCGAGCACACCACTGCTGGACGTACGGCCCCGGCCGGAACCAGGATAAACTCGTGTCCCCTGTGCTGTCGTTTGCACCGACCATCGAGAGGCTGATCACAGCGCAACTTACTAGTTAGTGTCGGGACTACTTTCCGCACCGACAGTTGGCGCGCCAGGTAGGGGGACTCTCGCGCTGTGATCGACCCCTCACCAGCATTCTCGATGGTGATTCGTACCGAGATGACGTCCCAGAGGTACGCCATGGGCAGCTCGGACCCTCTCCCCGCTGGATTCGAAATCCGGTTTGGGAGCCTGAACTTTCAGGCCACAGGGAACGGCTACCTCATGCGCCTCACCAACTTTGACGAACTCCACCCGTGGCGGTCGACTGGGCTGGGCCCAATGCCCGTCATGCCTGCTACTGACGCTCCGGCACCCACCCGGGTGGCTGCCGCGAGCGCCTCGACGCCCCGGCGCCGCAAACGCCCAGGTCAGCGCTCGCGCCAAGCGCGCACGGAGCGACGCCGGGCAACACGCGAGGCGGCCCGGAACGACGTGCCCCCGCCGAGCGACACGGCGGCGCACCCTGCGGGGGAGCACGCGGCCGCGGGGCCGCAGTTTCCCCACGGGATGCGCAACCCTGCTGCGGCGTACGCCTCGTCCGTTAGCACCGACATGGCCGCGTACGAGGATCTCCCGGGCCATCACTTGCTGTCAATCCGGAACCTCATCGCCACCACCAACGACGAGTCGTACCACGGCTCGCCCAGCGAGCTGCCGCCCTCAACCTCGCATGGCTACGCAGAGTGGGACTTCTCCGGCGTACCGGACCCTGTGGTTTTCCGGCGATTCCTTGATGCCGCGGACTACTGGTTCGGTTACTCCGACGACTCCAGCGAGGGGAGCTATGACCCCTCGCGCGAGTGCTTCGTTATCGCCGCCAACGAGCAAGCTGACGGCGCAAACGGAGCGGGCGACGGGAACGCGGCCCAGCATCCGGAGCCGAACCCGCCACCGGCCCCACCAGCGGGCAATGCAGACATCAATGCGCAGCTGGCCCAGGCACGCGAGCTCGAGGCGAAGCTCGCGGAAGAGTACCGGCAGGTGCGGCTCCTGCGTGCAACTATCGCAGGGGAAGCCTCGGCGCGCGGCGAACGCGCCCGAGACGCCGGGAAGCAAGCCTGCGAGCGCATCAACGCCAACTTCAACGTGGACGACCCACACACGCCACTTCGTGCCAGCCAAAAACTCATCGCGGTGGCAACACTACTTCGGGCCATGCCCGAGCCATCGACACCCGAGGCACGTAACCTGCGCCGCGAGGCGCAGACTCTCATTGAGCAAGCGGCCGTGCAGCAGGCCGAGAGCTCCGCGTCCCGCATGCGCAACCAGTCCAGCGCGCGGGGCGACGACGGCGCGAAGGACCAGGAGGCATCCGTCCACGCGGACGGCGCGGCGGAGCAGCCGCCAAACCAGGGCAAGACGCCTGTCAAGGAGCGGATCCTTGACACGCGCGGCGAGGCCCACGACGGAGACGCCCGCAACGTCCTGAACGCCAAGCGAAAGGGCGACGCGGAGGCGCGAGTGGCGGCGGGTTACCACCCTCGACGAGGTGGTCGCTACGACAGCCGGGAGGACCGCTCGCCAACACCGGAACCCCCGGGAACCCGAGTGTTCAGTCGGGAAATCCGTGCGGCGAGTTTCCCCCAGCGTTTCCGCCAGCCCACCACCATCGACAAGTACACGGGGGAGACGGACCCTCGTGTGTGGCTCAACGACTACCGTCTGGCTTGCCAGCTGGGCGGAGCCACCACTGATGCGGTGATCATCCGCAATCTGCCGCTGCACCTTGCGGACTCGGCCAGAACATGGCTCGAGCACCTACCGCCCAGCCAGATCCACAGCTGGGATGACTTAGTCTGCACGTTCGTGGGGAACTTCCAGGGCACATATGTGCGCCCTGGGAACTCCTGGGACCTACGAGCGTGCACCCAGAAGCCCGGCGAGTAGCTCCGGGACTTCATACGGCGCTTTTCAAAGCGCTGTACTGAGCTCCCGAGCGTTGCTCAGTCCGAGATCGTGCATGCCTTCCTTGAAGGCACGACCTGTCGGGACCTCGTGCGCGAGCTCGGGAGGAGCCCGCCGGTCGACTCCAACGAGCTGTTCGACATCGCCACCAGCTTCGCCTCCGGAGAGGAGGCAGTGGGGGCCATTTTCGACGGCAAGAAGGGCAAGCGCGTGGACGACGCGCCCGCGGAGGGCAGCAAGTCCAAGGAGCCCCAGCATAAACACAAGCGGGGCAAGAAGGGCAAGAAGCCGCGCCACGAGGCGCGCGCGCAGGGGCGCGACGACGGCGGGGACGAGGCCCTCGCAGTTGACCCGGCTCGAAAGGGCCCTCGAGGGGCCCCTCGAGGCCCCGGCGTATTCGACGATATGTTGAAGAAGCCCTACCCATACCACAAGACCCCAGTCAACAACACCCTCGAGCAGTGCGACATGCTCAAGAAGTACTACCGCCGCGTCGCCGCGAAGGAGGACGAGGCCAAGAAGGACGGGGGTGGCGGAGACGCTGATGGCTTCCCCGCGGTGGAGAACGTCTTCTTCATCTTCGGGGGACCGACGGTGGACATGTCCACCAACCGGCGCAAGCGAGAGCGGCACGAGGTCCTCGCCGCAGAGAGGGCACCTCCTTCCTTCCTCGACTGGTCGGAGGACGCCATCACCTTCAGCCGCGAGGACCACCCGAACCGCATCCCCAACACGGGCCAGTACCCGTTGGTCGTCGATCCCATCATCGGCAACGCGCGGTTTTCCAAGGTGCTGATGGACGGCGGCAGCAGCCTCAACATCCTCTACGCCCACACCCTACGGCTAATGGGGATTGGGTTGGACCAGCTGCGGCCCAGCACGGCGCCGTTCCATGGCGTCGCGCCAGGCAAGCGCGTCCAGCCCCTCGGGCAGATCGACCTGCCGGTCTGGTTCGGCACACCGGACAACTTCCGCAAGGAGGTCCTCACCTTTGAGGTAGTGGGGTTCCGGGGCGCGTACCACGCCATCCTTGGCCGTCCGTGCTATGCCAAGTTCATGGCGGTCCCGAACTACACTTACCTCAAGATGAAGATGCCGGGGCCGAAAGGCGTAATCACCGTGGGCTCGTCGATCGAGCACGCATTCGACTGCGACGTCGAGTGCGTCGAGCACGCTGAGGCCCTGGCGCTCGATGAAACGTTTGTCGCGGACATGGAGAAGCTGGCCAACGAGGGCCCCGACTCCTCCGCCAAGCACGTGGGCAGTTTCGAGGCTGCCGAACAAACGAAGGAGGTGCCCCTCAACCCTGCCGCCCCCAAGGGCAAGGTGTTGAGGGTCAGTTCTACCCTCGACCCGAAATAGGAAGTGGTGCTCGTCGACTTTCTCCGCGCCAACGCCGATATCTTCGCGTGGAGCCCCTCGGATATGCCAGGCATCCCGAGGGAGGTCGCCGAGCACTCCCTTGATATCCTACCTCACTCCCGAGCCGTGCAGCAACGGCTGTGCCGCTTTGACGAAGAGCGGCGCCGGGCGATCGGAGTAGAGCTGCGGAAGCTCCTCGAGGCCAGGTTCATCAAGGAAGTTTTTCACCCTACGTGGCTAGCTAATCCTGTACTAGTTAAGAAAAAGAATGGGAAGTGGCGGATGTGTGTAGATTACACTAGTTTGAATAAAGCATGTCCCAAAGTTCCTTTTCCTTTGCCACGAATCGATCAAATCGTTGACTCAACTGCAGGGTGTGATCTATTGTGTTTCCTCGATGCCTATTCCGGGTACCACCAAATAAAGATGAAGGACTCCGACCAGCTTGCGACTTCGTTCATCACGCCGTTCGGAATGTTCTGCTACGTAACGATGCCGTTTGGCCTCCGAAACGCGGGCACTACATACCAGCGATGTATGCAGCACGTCTTCGGGGACCACATCGGGCGAACTGTTGAGGCTTACGTAGACGACATAGTCGTGAAAACCAGGAAGGCGGACGACCTGGTTAGCGACCTGCGCGTGGCATTCGATTGCCTGCGAGCCAACGGGGTGAAGCTGAACCCCGAGAAGTGCGTCTTCGGAGTGCCGCGAGGCATGCTGCTGGGATACATAGTTTCCCAGCGGGGCATCGAGCCCAACCCCGAGAAGGTCGTGGCCCTCGAACGGATGGGCCCGATTCGAGACCTCAAGGGGGTCCAGAAGGTGTTGGGGTGCCTCGCCGCCTTGAGCCGCTTCATCTCGCGGCTCGGCGAGAAGGGGTTACCCCTCTACCGACTCCTGAAGAAACACGAGCGCTTCTCCTGGACCGCCGAGGCTGAGGAGGCGCTTGACAAACTCAAGGCGACGCTCGCCCACGCGCCAATCTTAACGCCGCCCCAGGATGGCGAGCCTCTGTACCTCTACGTCGCCGCGACCACTCAGGTGGTCAGCGCCGTCATCGTGGTAGAGCGTACAGAGGAGGGGCACACCCTACCAGCCCAGAGGCCCGTGTACTACATCAGCGAAGTGCTATCCGAGACCAAGGCACGGTACCCACAGATCCAGAAGCTGCTCTACGCAGTAGTGCTCGCGCGGCGCAAGCTCCGGCACTACTTCGAGGCCCACCCGGTCACGGTGGTCTCCTCGTTCCCGCTGGGTGAGATCATCCGCAACCCGGACGCGGCGGGCAGAATCGCCAAGTGGTCTGTGGAATTGATGGTCGAGACGCTCGCCTATGCGCCGCGCAAGGCAATCAAGTCCCAAATCCTGGCGGATTTCGTCGCCGAATGGACGGACACACAACTACCGCCGCCGCAAATCCTGGCCGAATGCTGGACCCTCTACTTCGACGGGTCGGTGATGAAAACAGGGGCGGGCGCGGGCCTGCTCTTCATCTCACCCCTCGGGGAGCACATGAGATACGCGGTACGCCTGCATTTCCCCGCGTCGAACATCATGGCGGAGTACGAGGCCCTTCTTTGCGGCCTCCGAATCGCCATTGAGACAGGCATCAAACGCCTCGACGTCAGGGGGGACTCGCAGCTCGTGATTGACCAAGTCATGAAGAATGCGAGTTGTCACGACGACAAAATGGAGGCCTACTGCAACGCCGTACGAGCCCTCGAATACAAGTTCTACGGCCTCGAGCTTAACCACGTACCCCGCAGGTACAACGAGGAGGCGGACGAACCCGCAAAAATCGCGTCGGGGCGAATCACTGCCCCCCCCGAACGTTTTTGCGCGGGACGTCGCCAGGCCGTCCGTCAACCTCGAGTCGACACCCTCGAGTCAAGAGGAACCCTCAGGGGCTCCCTCGAACCCAGCGGGCGCGGAGCCCATGGATGAAGACCCCTCGAACGAGGCGTTTGTGCTCTCCTTGCTCGAGGGCTATGGTGCGGACGAGGCCGAGGCCATGGACACGGAGCCAGCCCTCCGCGCGGAGGACTGGCGGGCCAAGTACCTCGCCTGGATGGAGCAAGGGGAGCTTCCCTCAGATCGGTCCGAGGCCAGACGCATCGCCAGGAAGGCCAAGTCGTTCACCCTCGTCGACGGCGAGCTGTACAAGCGCGCTGCGTCAGGCGTCCTGCAGTGGTGTATACCCATCTCCCAGGGGCGCGAGCTCCTCCGGGACATCCATGCGGGCGTGTGTGGCCACCACGCGGCGCCACGCACCCTCGTGGGCAACGCGTTTCGCCAGGGCTTCTATTGGCCTACCGCGGTTGCTGATGCCAGCGAGATCGTGCGCACCTGCGAAGGGTGCCAATTTTACGCCCGCAAGACCAATCTCCCGGCGCATGCCCTCCAGATGATCCCCATCACGTGGCCTTTTGCCGTGTGGGGGCTGGACATTGTCGGGCCCCTGCGAAGGGCGCCCGGGGGCTACACACACCTGCTAGTCGCCATTGACAAGTTCTCCAAGTGGGTCGAAACGCGCCCAATCACGAATCTCAGGGCAGAGCAGGCCGTAATATTCTTCACCGACATCATCCACCGGTTCGGGGTGCCTAACTCCATCATCACCGACAACGGGCCCCAGTTCACCGGCAGAAAGTTCCTGGAATTCAGCGACAAGCACCACATCCGCGTGGACTGGGCGGCCGTCGCGCACCCACAGACCAATGGTCAAGTGGAGCAGGCCAATGGCATGATCCTACAAGGCCTCAAGCCCAGGATTTTCGACAGACTGAACAAGTCTGGCCGAAAATGGCTCCAGGAGCTACCGGCGGTCGTGTGGAGCCTCAGAACCACTCCGAGCAGGGCCACGGGATTCACCCTGTTCTTCCTCGTCTATGGCGCGGAGGCCGTCCTCCCCACGGACCTGGAATACGGGTCGCCCAGAGTCAAGAGCTACGACGAGGGCACCAACCAGCGAGCCCGCGAGGACTCACTGGATCAATTGGACGAAGCCCGCACTGTGGCCCTGATGCATTCAGCAAGATACCAGCAGGCTCTGAGGCGGCACCAGGCCCGGAAGATACGACGCCGAGACTTCGACGAAGGGGACCTAGTCCTAAGGCTGCGCCAAGACAATCGAGGCCGCCACAAGCTATCGCCCCCATGGGAGGGACCCTACATCGTTGTCAAAGTGCTCAAGCCCGGCACCTACAAGCTGGCCAACGAGGACGGCGAGGAACTCACCAACGCTTGGAACATCCAACAACTACGTCGCTTCTACCCTTAGAAAGGATTTCCAAGTTTTTCCTGTCATTTACATACCCAACACCCCAGTTGGCTGTAATTTCCATCAAATTAATAAAGCTGAAGGGCGACTTGGTTTTCCCCCGAAAACCAAATCCCCCTCGGGGGCAACTGCGGGGGGCGTCCCCCCCCCAAAAAATGGTCCTATTTTTTCGCAAAATTCGCCGCAAATGTGCTAAGTATGCCTCGACCCAAACTTTGGGTGGACTCACGCGGGACGCGAGTGGCCAAAGGGCGAAGAAGCGCGAGTCGGGGATAGCCCACGCCTCCGGCAGGATACGGCCCTTCCCCCTCGCCACTTTGCCTATAAGTTACTCGTGCGAACGAAAACCTTCCCAGCCAAGGTTCGCCTAAGGGAGCGGGGAGGCAGAACAACACAATTGCCGAAATAAACAACGAGTTTTTCAACTTACAAACATCAAAGTGTTTTAAACAGCAAATGTTTATTACAACAGCCGCGCGGCTCGAATTCTAACATAAAAAACATAAAGGGTACAAACGCCCAATGGTCTTCAGGCTTGGGGGCCGCCAGCCGGGGGAGCGTCCGGGAAGAGGAAGTCCATGAAGTCCTCGGCGAGGATGTCGGCGGCAGGAGCAGCGAGCGCATCCGCATGGTTCATCGCCACCTCGTCGTCGACGCCGACGGGAACGACATAGCCCGTGGAAACGGCCTCGAGGTCGACCTGGTAGTGGGAAGCCACCACGCCAAGAGCTTTCTGAACTTCCAGGTGAAGGGCGCGGCGCACGCGCTGGGTAACGTGCCCGCCGAGGGTGCGGAGGCGACTCGCCATCGAGCTCCTAGCCTGCACTTCGCCTTCCTCGACCCCCTGGCACACCTCGAGGGCGGCGGCCCGCAGCTCCTCCAGCTCCTGTTGTGAGGAGTTGTAGGCCGTCTGGAGGGACTCTGCCTGGGTCGTCGAGTTCCCAAGAGCGTTCCGCAGGCCTGAAACCCATGAACGAAAAACAAAAATTGGGAGCGGATCCCAAGCAAACCAAATCAACAAGCAAAATGCGAAGAGAGGCGGCTCACCTTCGACCTGTTTCTTCTCCGAATCGAGGGCCTTGCGCGCGACCTCGGCCTCCTGCTGCAGGCTAAGGACCGCAGCTTCCTGCTCCACGACAGCCTGGCGCAGATCCTCGTAGGAGACGCTGAGCTGGTTCAGCTCCCCGTCGAGCCGCGAGACTTCTTCGTCCCGTTGCTTGAGGGTTGCCTGCGCCCCCTCGAGTCCGGCGCGCTCCTGCTGAAGGAGGCCCTGGGCCTCTTCTCGCGCCAGGCGCTCGCGCTCGAGGGCGGCCCGAGCCTCAGCAAGGGCGGTTCGCTCCTGCTGGAGCTGAGCGTCCGCCTGTTGGCGCGCGTCCCGCTCCCGCTGAAGCTGCTCCCCCGTCGAGGCGAGGGAGGCGGCCTGGTCCGCCAGGCTGGCCCTCAGCTGCTCGGCCTCCTTGGCCCTTTCTTCGGCCTGGCTCTGCCAAGACCGTGCTCCCTCGAGGGTTGCACGGTCCTGTTCGAGCTGGGCGCGAATCGAGGCCACCTCCGTCTCCCACTCCGCCGCCACGGTCTGCATCGCGGCTGCGTCCTCGCGCGCCTTCCGCAGCGCCTCGTCCCGCTCCAGGAGCGCTGTCCGCACCTTCGCGACTGCAGAGACACCTTCCGCAGCCTGGGCGTCCTGCTCCAGGAGCTCGTCCCGCACTGCCTGGAGCCGGTACTCCAGCCACCCGTTGTCAGTCCGCAGGGCCTCGACAAGGGCGTCAAGAGCGTCGTATTGGTCCCGGTACCAGTTGCGCTCGGAGCTCAGCCGGACGAGGTGGCCGTACTTCTCCCGGGCTCGACCCTCCAATTCCTGCCACCGGCAGACAAGGCAGAAGAGAGTTTGAGTCGGAAAAAGCGCGAACGCGGGAGAGACGAGGGGGGAAGAAATTCCAAAATCCAACAGAAGGGACGCGTACCTGAAAAATCCGCCACGCAGGACCCCCGTGGATCCGCAGCGCCTCGTCCAGCGCGTTGTTGAGCGAGGCGCCGTGGTCGCGGAACTCTTGCCACAGCGCCTGCTCGGCCTGGGCCTCGATGCAGAGGGCTGACGGCGCGCTGGCCTGCTCCCGCTCCCGCTCCACACGCGTCACGGCGCCATCGGGGGCAGGAGGGCCGGCACGAGACGATGAGGCCTCGGCGCCAGGCGCCGAGGGCTGCGGCATCACGCGGCCATCCTCCCGCATCACTAACACCCCCGCCGCGGGCTCGGGGGCTGGCGCGGGCCAGTTCTCCCATTGGCCCCATCCAGGCAGCGGCGCGTCGTCGTCGTGGATCTTCACCACGGCCGCCTGACCACCCGCCGCCGGGACAGGCAGAGGTCGAACCGTCGGCGCGGCGATTGCCGCTGCCGTAGCCGCCGCCGCGGCCGTTGCCTCCTGCTGCGGCTCCGTGGCCACGGCCGCGCTGCGCGGTGGCTCGGCTGTCATCGCCGCGCTCCCGGCCGCCCGCGCCGCCCTCGACGAGCGCCGCCTCGTGGGTACGGACGTGTCCGACCTGAGCGCTTTAGCGGGCGCGAGGGCGGGGACGGTCGGCGCCACCCTGCGAACACGGAGACAAACAACTGAGCTCCAACCCCTCGAAACCGGAACGTCTGGAGGAGGGACTGCTTACCTCAAGGTGGAGAAGCCTCGCTTCCTCTTCCTCGAGGGTTCGGCAGGTGCTGCTGTGGCGCCCGTCGTCGCCGCCGCAGCGCTCCCAGACGCTTCCGCGGCGTGCGCTGGCGCTTCCACGACGCGCGCCGCCTCTTCCACGGACCGCCCGGCGGCGGGCGCTTCCGCGCCCACCACGGGCGCCTGCTCCTCTGCCGCCTCTGCGGCTCTCGGTGAGGGAGTCGAGGGATTCCACCTCTCGAGGGGGGCCCGCCCCCCATCGCTCTCCTCTTCTTCCTCCTCTCCCGACGACGAGTTCCCCGGAGTCGCCGGGGAAGAGAGTCCCTGCTGCTCGCACAGCCGGTACTCCTCGTCCCGCTGCTCCCGGCGCTCCCGCCGCCGGATTCCCTTCTCCTTCCTGCGCACCGCCCGCTCCTGCTCCCGTCGCTGCGTGGCGCGGGCAACCGCTCGAGCTCGGGGCGTGGGCGGGTCGGACCGCGAGGCGTCCACGGTCACCCTCTGCCAAAAAGCGACTGTCAAAACCATGCTGGTACGTTGCAAGGGAACGAGAAAGGGAGGAAGGCCTACTCACCGCTGGGGCGTCGGGGAGCATGACGAACGACCAGAGGTCGTCGTTGCTGTGCCGGCCGGCCTTGAGGCTAATGGCGCGCCTCGCCCTCGTGGCCGCGTATTCCCGAGCGAGGCGCTCATTCAAGAACCGCGAGCGCTCCAACGACGTAGGGTTGGCCGCCTCGCTCATCTCGTGAATGCGGAGCTCCCTCTCCATGAGGGGGACGATCCGCCGGTGGTGGAGGTTCGCGAGGACCGAAGCCGCCCCCAACCCGACGTCCGCTAGGCTCTTCAATGCGGTTAGGAGCGAATCCAACCGCGCCTGGTGCGAGGAGGGAGACACGCCGTGGTGCCAGGAATCGGCCTTCTCCTTCAGCACCTTGCCGGTGTAGGGGGGGAGGCCGGCGCCGTCGTTGCGGAGGTAGAACCACCCCCGCTCCCATTCCGCATTGTTGGATGTCATCGTGCAGGGGATGTATAACTCCTTGCGCGAATCCCGCAACGAGATCGACAGGCTGCCGGCGCGCACCGCCCGGCGCACCCGTGCCTCGGGCGTAGCGAGCGTATGCAGCTCCGCACGGAAAAGGTGGACCCAGATATCCCAGTTCACTGGGATCCCCAGGAATCCCTCGCAGACGCCGACGAAGGTGGCCGCCTGCGAAATCGCGTTGGGGGCGAAGTTGTGCAGCTCCACCCCGTAGTGGTGGCACAGTCCGCGCATGAAGCGGCTCGCCGGCGCGGTGAAGCCGCGCTCATGGTGCCGGATGAAGCTGACGACGTAGCCGTACGGCGGGTTGGGCTCCCGATCCGTCCCCGGCGGAACGATCCACGCCGGGGGCTGCCCCTCCACGTTCGGCGCCAGCTGGCCGCTGTTCACGAGCTCGCTCAGGGCGAGCCTCGTCACCGTCGAGCGGCTCCACGGCAGCGGATCCAGCACCGTGATTGGCTGGGGGAGAGCCATTGCGGTTGGCGGCGGCGCACGAAGACGAAGCTAGCGGCGGGCGAAACGAAAGGGCGCACAGCCGAGAAGCGAAGACAAGGAGCCAAGGGCGGCGGCGCTAAGTAACGAGGTAAGGAGCTTCCGCCTCCCTCTCCTTGGATTTATAGATCTAAGGGAGCCACGCTCCCCAAACCGCGCGTCGCGCGCATTAACTGCAGGCGGCTGCATCTGCCACTGACAAGCGGGGCCCACCGCACCGAAACGGCCGGCCGCGCGCGCATGCGCGATCATTACGGCGCGACAACCGAAGAGCCGCGGCGGCCTGTCACGTCCGCCCCCCACGTCGCCCACTACGCGCGCGGCCGCGACGCCTGAAAAGGCGCGCCCGCGACGCACGACTGAAGCCACAACTGTGGGCATTTAACAGCCTGGTCCCTTACTAAGTAAGCGTGACCCTCGCGCAGCCCGAGCCTAGTGCTCGAAAAACCAGACCCTCGAAGGGTGCGATTACTGACTAGTGGCCTCGAGACCCGCTCGGTGAAAGCGGGCGCCACAGGTGCCCTCGATTCTAGAGGATTACTGATCAGCAGCTCGGGGGTCGGCTCGACCGCGAACCCACGAATCCTGCAGATGCAATCGAGACGGGGGCACTTAGCTGCCACCCCACAACGGCCCTACTAATCAGGCGTTCGAAGCCTGACCCTCGAAGGGTTCGAACAGGCGCCCCAGATCAACAGAGTCAGGGACGACGAGGGCGCGCGCATTCGAGCCTACCCTCGAGCTCACCAGCTCGAGGGCGCCCCACATATCGTATTCAAGAGCCAACGAGGGCAGCTAGTCGAGGGATCCCATCGAGGGAGAGCTTCCGCGCCCTCGGTCCCCAGCGAACGGGACCGAGCCCTGCCTAGCAAACCCACGTAAGCGCTTTCATGGACGAGTCTCCGGACCACGAGCCAACCCTTATCGAATGGGGCATGGGCGTCCACTTGAATCACCCGATAACAGCTCGAAGAGGAACCCGCAATTCGCGACCCGCTCGATGGGAGTTGTGGACACCTCACCCCTCTGTCCCGCGGAGGGACGGCGAAGGGAACGTACAAACAAGTCGGAGAGCCCACCCCGATCGCCTCGAACGGGCCCAGGCTCGGGGGCTCGACGCGTGGCTACACCTCCTGAATATGCACCGAACGCACGCGAACGTCGACACATGCGTACGGCACCGCCGAGGCCGGCTGAAACACCGCCGAGGCCGGCTGAAATAAACGCCTCGCACAATGACGACGCTGCGAAAAAACCTTGAAGGAGTACACACACTCCTCCAAGGCTTCGGGAGCTAGACCCGCGGGTCCGCTAGCGCGCCCCCACGGAATAGCACAGCAATCAGGAGGGAAGAAAGTCCCATCAGCAAGCGTCAGCATCTGCGGGATCCTAACGGATACACCCGCAGATGCTCGGGGGCTACTGTCGGGGACAGGCATAAGGGTCCACTGAAAAACCGGGGGGAACCCATTCACTTTCGCAAAAACTAAAACACAAACGAATTCACAAACCTAAAACACGCTCAAGATAGTCACGGCCCAGCGGCCGGGCCCACAGCCCTGGTGGCCCCAGCGGCCCACCAGAACAGTCAGCCCAGCCACCCCCGGGCGAAACTCCGCTTCGCTCGAGGGGCGCAGCGCCACGCTAACGAGACTCCGCCTCGCTCGAGGGTCGGTCGCCCCCTCGGGTGAGACTCCGCCTCGCTCGAAGGTCGGTCGCCCCCTCGGGTGAGACTCCGCCTCGCTCGAGGCCCTCACGGGCTCGCCGCCCCCGCACCTGCTCCCCCGACAGGGGCGTTTAATGTCCTAACACTTGCAGGCGCCCGGGTCAAAGACGAATCCACGCCATGCCACCCCTCTGACACGCCCGGGAATCATATTCCGGCGCTGTTCTGCCAACTCTCCCGGTGAGGCCATCCCCACCACTGTGCGGCAAGGCCAGTGTCAGCTCCGCGACACTGCGCCATCCACTCTCGTACGGCCAACGCGCCGCACCCTCGAAAGAGGACGGCAGAACCCTCGAAAAGGGGACGGACGCCTGCTCCGCGCCTGCCCAGGGCCACGCCATGACGCCGGACCAGTGAGGCGCGTCACCTCCGTCACCGTCGGTCCTGCGCGGCCATCCCCGCCATCACGACGCCATCCCGGGCACTGCAGCGCCATCCCTGACGCTGTGGGAGTGCGGGGCGACAAGACACCGCCACGCCCGCGGCTGTGCCCCTTACGACCTCCCGTCAGCCGCACCCTCGAGTCAGCGTACGGACGACGACCACACGGGAAGTTTCTACGCCGCCACCCTCGAAGCCGCTCCTGGACAGATACAGGGCACGCCATGACGCTCCGCCAGAAGCAAGATTCGCCAGGACGGCCGTCCACTCCGTCGCACTGTCCGCTATGCCATCACACGTAGCTAGAACAGTGCGGCACGCCTGTAAACTGCCTCCTCCTTGGCCTATAAAAGGAGGGGCAGTCCCCTGGCCGTAGGGGAACAACGACGGAGAGCACTAACCCACACACTTTCTGCCTTCACCACGATATTGGCACTCGCCTCAATCAAAACCTCAGGGACCTGGAGGTCCGGCCTCCTCTCCCGCCCCGCTTGTAGCTCCCCTCTGCAAGCACCACGGTGCAACGCAATACAGTGCCTCGAGCACACCACTGCTGGACGTACGGCCCTGGCTGGAACCAGGATAAACTCGTGTCCCCTGTGCTGTCATTTGCACCGACCATCGAGAGGCTGATCACAGTGTAACTTACTAGTTAGTGTCGGGACTACTTTCCGCACCGACACAATCAACATCATCAGAAACCACAGGAGAAGCCTTAAGCGAATCAATCTCAAGCTTAGCATCTAGGTTCTGGGTTTCTAGCTCAGCCACACGGTTCCTAGCATCTTCTAGTGAGGCCCTAAGCTCTTTCCTCATCTTCTTGGCCTCTCTAAGCATGTGATCACGATTATCAAGCAAGTCAACCAACTCATCATTCTCCTTGCGCAAAGAGGAGAGCTCATCACATACCTCATCCTCGGAGTCGGAGTCCGAGTCACTCTGATGACTCTTCTTGCTGCTGGAGCTATGAGCCATGCCGCAGAAGCCATCTCCTGCGAAGCAGCTCAACCCGCTCAAGTTCCTGGATGACTCCTTGTTCTTGCGCCGATCACCTTCATCTTCACTGCTACTCGAGCTCGAGGAAGAGTAGGCGAAGCTAGAGTCGACGTCGCTCGCTCCGACCATCGCTCGGGCCTTCCTGCCGCGGCCATCCTTCTTCCTCGACCGCCGCTCGTCCTTGTGCTTATTCTTGTGCTTGTGATCGCGCCTCGATCGGTACTTGCCGTCCTTGCTCGACCGGTGCCTGTAGCCGTCCTTGTTCTCCATCTTCTCCGGGCAGTCGTGATGAGTCCGGCCCAGCACACCCCTCGGGGAAAGGCCCAATCGCCCCAAAAGACTAGTCCAATAGGGGAAGGGTGGCTCTCCCTTTTAAGGTGGCTTGGTCCTCCCAAGCTAAGCAAGGTGGAATAATTTAGACGTGCACGGCTTCGCTGCCTACACCGTCGTGCGCCTACACTGTTCTGCGCCTAGCCCATGGGTCGCTTACACCGTCGTGCGCCTGCACTGTTCTGCGCCTGGCTAATCCGTACTCCCGTTGGACACGACTGCCGCCTACACTGTTGTGCGCCTGGCCAAATCGTGCCCTGGGATGTCCTCATCATCCTCCCCTTCTTAACAAGGGCCCAGCTCTGATACCAAATGATGAGTCCGGCCCAGCACACCCCTCGGGGAAAGGCCCAATCGCCACAAAAGACTAGTCCAATAGGGGAAGGGTGGCTCTCCCTTTTAAGGTGGCTTGGTCCTCCCAATCTAAGCAAGGTGGAATAATTTAGACGTGCACGGCTTCGCTGCCTACACAGTCGTGCGCCTACACTGTTCTGCGCCTAGCCCATGGGCCGCCTACACCGTCGTGCGCCTGCACTGTTCTGCGCCTGGCTAATCCGTACTCCCGTTGGACACGACTGCCGCCTACACTGTTGTGCGCCTGGCCAAATCGTGCCCTGGGATGTCCTCATCAAGTCAGCGACGAAGTGTCCTGGCTTGCTGCACTGAAAGCATGTCCGTGCTGTCCTCCTCGTGTTCACCCGGTTCTCGTGCAGCCTCTCGAACCGCCTGGTCAGCAACGTCAGCTCGTCCTCTCCAAGCACGTCGAACTCCTCGTCTGGCAAACACATCAAGGAAGACAGAGAGTACATCCTGGAGAATGCGTTAGCGTTAGACTTAGCTCCTTTGCCACCAACAAGAGCGAGACTATGAGAATCAGTCGGGCTCTCGATCTTGGCTATCATACCACGGTCCAACTCAGCCAACTTGAGCTTCGAGAACAGCTCGTTCACCGTCAAGGTGTCATACTTCTCGGACTCAATAATAGCCTCAAACTTCCCGTCCCATACGGTACGATCCAACGAGTGCAAGAGCTTCACGGCTCTATCATGATCATCGTATGGAAGCACGTCCACATTGGCTCTCATGTTGTTCACAATGACCGTAAACCGCTGGAAAAGGGCATCGACGGAGTCGCCGGGGAGATGAGTGAAGTTCTCGTACTCTCTCCGGTAAGTCGCGTACATCCGAGCCTGAACCTGAGCATTCCCAGCATGAGCATCCTTCAACTGCTCCCAAATCCTACAAGCTAAGTCCTCTGTCTGAACCCGATCGAATTCAGGCTGACACAGAGCATGAAACAAGTAGTCGACATCCTTGTTGTTGGCTTCGAACATATCCCTCGATCCTGGAGCAAGGAAGTTCATCGGATGAACATAAGCTGTGTTCACCGTGACATCCCAAAGGATCTGACCCTTTCCGCGGAGGAACGCTGCCATCCGCCTCTGCCACATCTGGTAGTTCTTCCCATCGAAGTGCGGAGGACCCGAACCCCGTTCCTGGTACGCCATCTTTGGATCTTAGACTGGTAAGAGTCAATGAAGACCCGAACTGGCTCTGATACCACTTGAAGGACCGGAACGGCGAACCAGAGAGGGGGGAGTGAATGGGAGCCGATAAAAATTCTACTCAAGAATTCGGCCTATGAACCCAAAATCACTCGGACACCTCCGCAAACTTCTCTTGCCAAATCCACGTAGCCACTAGAGTGCTACTGGACCTAGGAGCAAGTTCCAACCAACAGCAACTCAAGACACGCAGCGGAAAACAACTCGAAACACCTGCTGGCAACCAAAACCGGTCAGGCCGGTTTCTGAAACCGGTCAGACCGACCTTCTAGGACTTAGCCTCTTACAGGCAGGGGAAACCGGTTAGGTCGGTTTGGCAAACCGGTCAGGCCGGTTTTGTCCAGGAAATCCCCAAAAGACCTTCGAGACCCAACCTGGCCAAAACACCTCAAGAACCCTTCAACCCTTGAACAAGAAAAGCCATAGCATGAACGAGACTCTCCTGTTCAGAAACTCCTCTCGACAACCCACAGGGGCTAAACCGGTCAGACCGGTTTGGGAAACCGGTCAGACCGGTTTTGCCCAGGCAGACGGGAAGAACTCAGTCCGCGGGAAAAACCCAAACTTCACCTCGATCGATCTCCCAATTCGTTCCACGGATTCAAGTGAGACTTTGGGGATAGCTGGGGTACCTCGTGGGCTACCTTTGGTTAGAAGCTCGGTCCCCAAAAACTACCCAATCAAGAGGAATCGGAAGTCAACCCTCAAGAACACCTTCCCAAGAACTCCACCGAAAACCACCAAATCGAAACCGTTTCGGAGGGTTTGTTGGAGCAAGATCACCAAGCAAAGAGGCACAAGGTCCTCATACATGACATCCAACAAGAATCCCTCAAAGAAACGCTCCCAAATCTTCTCCACGGAAATTCCAGGAAAAGGCTCCGAAAATCACCAAAAAGGAAAAACGGGAAGAACACAATCAAGCCTTGAGGAACCATGCCGAATCATCTATACATACCAAATAGGTTCATACAAGGTCTAGCTTGCCGCCCGATCATCCTTCCCTCTCCCAAGATCTCACCATGAAGCTCTCAAGCTAGTCCTAAGAAAATCCTAAGGAAAATAGGAAGAGAAAATAGGAAAACCAAATGAGCTAGAGTTCCAAGAGATGGCTGCCATCCTCTCACCACTTGGGTTATATGGAGGCAACCGAAAGACGAAAATACCCCTAAAGCCTAAACTAGGATACATGCCCACCAAGGGCACTTTGGGAATTTGTCTGCGTAACACCATCGGACGGATGCCCGGCGACCGCACTTCGCTTAGCCTCGACGCAAGCCTTGCGATCCCGACGCGTGTCCTCCGCTTCGAAGCTTCCGGCGCCCTGCGACCCCAAACCGGTCAGACCGATTTCCCAAACCGGTCAGACCGGTTTTGGCCTGACAGCCACGCCCGGTCTTCGGCCTCGGTTTTGTGGCTCAGCCGAGTAACCTGGTGGTTTTCTGGTGAACCACCGCAAACCCCGCGAACTTGATGTAGCCTCCGCCAATCACCACTCATGACTTGGCTCCCACGAAGTCCCGGCTCGACCTTGGTTTTGAGGCTCAACCAAGAAACCGTCCACGACTTCATCTTGCCGTTCTTCCCACCATGCGGCCCGCACTTGACCCCGCTGGCCACCGGGTCCCTCGAACCAAGCCTACTTGTCTTCTCCACACCTGGAGGCCTCACCGGCAACGACCTTTCGCGCTTGTTCTTCACCTGCACCTGCACCAGTCAAGCCGCAACCTGCACCTGCAATACCTAGCCAAGAATCAGTCCACACAACGTTGTCAATCACTCATCACACCAGGAAGCGACCATCCACCGGTCCTCGAACCACACATGGTCCTCATCCACACCGGCACATGCGGACATCACGCCGGTCCGAGGACTCTTGTCGGGAAAGCTTTCCGACAAGGGTTCTACTGGCCCACAGCTGTGGCGGACTCCAAGGACATTGTGCGTCATTGCGAGGGGTGCCAGTTCTACGCCCGACAAACTCACCTCCCAGCGTAAGCGCTTCAAACCATCCCCATCACATGGCCCTTTGCTGTGTGGCACCTCGACATGGTGGGGCCGCTTCGACAAGTGCCCGGGGGCTTCACGCATCTCCTCGTAGCAGTCGACAAGTTCTCCAAGTGGATCGAGGCTCGACTCATCATGAACGTCCGCTCCGAGGAGGCCGTAGCATTCTTCACTGACATCATCTATCGCTTCGGCATACCCATCACGATCATCACCGATAACGGCAGCCAGTTCACGGGGAAGAAATTCCTCAACTTCTGGGACGACAACAACATTTGTGTGGACTGGTCAGCCGTGGCGCATCCGAAGACGAACGGGCAGGTCGAGAGGGCGAACGGCATGATATTGCAAGGCTTGAAGCCTCGCATCTTCAAGCGCCTCGAGAAGCTCTGAGCAAGATGGGTGGCTGAGCTACCATCCGTTCTCTGGAGTCTACGCACCACGCCATGTCGAGCGACTGGCTTCACGCTGTTCTTCATGGTGCACGGGTCGGAAGCAGTCCTACCCACGGACATCGACTACGGCAGCCCCAGAGTACGGGCCTACACCGAGGAAGGCAATCAAGTTGCGCTCGAGGACGCGATCGACCAGCTCGACGAGGCACGCAACGTGGTGTTGCTACACTCCGCCAAGTACCAGCAGGCCTTGCGGCGCTACCATGAGCGCAACGTGCGCTTTCGCGAGTTCCAGGTCGGGGACCTGGTCCTCCGACGAGTTCAAGGTAGCAAGGATCGCCACAAGCTCTGACCCTCGTGGGAGGGGCTGTTCATCGTCGACCAGGTGCTCCGACCCGGGACGTTCAAGATCCGATACGAAGACGGTCGGGTCGTCTCCAACGCGTGGAACATCGAACATCTGCGGCCATTTTACCCTTGAGTAAATGTTCAAACCTTATAAATCAGTGAATAAATGCCGCATGCTTTGTTCATATATCTATAAGTTCGTAAACTTCTCGGTTGCTATGCGTCGATATGTTGCAACTTGTCTAAAGGCTGAGCGGCGAGCACCTCTGTGCCTGCACAGAAACGCTCCCTGCTCGGGGGCTACCCAGGGCACGATGCCTTCCTTTCGTTTTCTACGTTTTTTCAAAACAAAATCCAACACTTATGTCGCAACCAATCGCACGCGCGAGAGGTTTTTTGGCGGAAAGCTCAACCTTGCGAGAAGTAAAGATGGCGACCTGCGCAGGGCTTGGCGCTGCTACTCGTTCAACGCTCCTAGCACCTACGCCTCTATGGCTACGGTGCGAAGGCTTGCGAGCGCAGCCTGAGTTCACAGGCCTCCATCCGACACCTTTTCAAAAGTGCTCGAGCAACCGCTCAGACTTCGATCTAAAACGATTTTGACGATAAATCTCGCGAGTTACTTTTCGAGTATCCCCGAGTGCTCGGGGGCTGCGAACGTGTGGCACCCCTCAGTGGTTTGGGGTGGCTAGGCTCTCCGACTCTTACGCCCCCGCGGCTACGGAGTGGAGTCTAGTCATCTCATAATTCCTAAGTCCTGCTGCACGTTGCTGCAGTCGTCCCTGGGTACTCGAGAGCGTTCGAGCCGTAACTTTTATGAACAAGTTCACGATAACATAATGTTGTTCATGGTGTTACACATACGAACTGTTTTTAAGTACCTACATCTAAGCATGATACATCTAAGACGAAGGCCTGGAGCTCTCTGGGTCTTCCGGTGCATCTCTTGGAAGCAGGTCCAGGTCCTTCATGGCGGTGTCGGCCATGTCCCGAGCGAAGGAGGCGCAGTCTTCCTCGAGCTGGTTGCAGAGCACGTCGGAGATGCCAGGGGCCCAGCCGCCGCTCAGCGTCGTGCGGTCCAGCCCATGGTAGTGCGAGTCGGACATGGCGAACGCCCGGTGCACCACCCTCCGAGCGGTCGACAGCTCCCGCTCCTTGATCACCTCCGGGAGGCGCCCGACCTCTTCCAGAAGCCTCTCGGGGAGCATCGGCCCGACGAGAACGCCGAGCCCCGACATGACCCTGCCAATGGCCCTCCCGAGCTTGTCACGATCCAGGATGCTCGCCTTGCAGGACGTCTTCGCTTGCTCGAGCTCAGCCGCGACCTGTTCTCGGGCCATCCGGGACCGCTCGAGCTCAGTCTTGGTCTCTGAAAAGGTCAACAAGGCGCGATGAGCGAACACAGCGCAACCAATTCAGAAGAAAAGCAAGACAGGATCGAAGGAACTTACTCTCAAGCTGCTCCGACAGCCGCTTGATCGAGCCGTCCTTCTCGAGGATCTTGAGCGCGGCTGCGTTCGCCTCCTGTGTCTTCTCCGTGAGCTTCACGGTCATCGAAGCGTGGTATGTGTGCATCCCTGAGACCACGAGAGGACAAATCAACATCGACAAAAACCAACGAGGAGAAGCAAACTCGAAACTGGAGGCGTGCGAGACTGACTCACCCTCAATGTCCTGCGCCAGTTTGGAGTTGGTGTCTCGGAGCCGGGTCGCTTCCTCGGTGACCTCCTGGAGCTTGTTTGTCACCTCGGAGAACTGTCAGTTGGCCGTCCTGAGGTCCGCTCCGACGGCGACCAACTCTTGCCCCAGCTCCGACACCTTTGCCTCGAGCGCCGCATTTTCCTGGGCGGCGGTCTCGGCAGCGGCGGCGGCGGCTGTGGCCTTCTCGGCGGCATCATTGGCAGTCGCCGCGGCGGCCTACAACTCCTCCATCTTCGCCTCCGCCTGGGCCAACCTTGCCTCGAGGGACTCCCGCTCCATCGCGGTGGTGGCGGCCGCGGCATTAGCGGTCGTGGTGCGGTCTTTCGTGGACTTCCTGGCGGCCTCGAGCGCGGCCCTTGACGATGCTTCGCTCGCCACAGCCCCGGCGGCGGCCACGCGGGCGACCACCAGCTGCATCTCCATCTGGGCCCTCTCCGCTCGGAGCTCGTCGATGGTGCGCACCCTCCTTCTGCCGGACCCCGCGAGCGCCTGCTCCGGGCAAGAGTACTTCGATCACAAGATTCGCAATAACAGAAAAGACAAGAGTAAGCCACCAGTTTGAAGGGACTTACCGTCGTCGCGGGGTGGATGAGCTCGTCGAACGCACGACGCGCCCACAAGAGACCACGCTCGAGGCTGCGGCACGCCGCGGCCTCCTTGTCCTCGTCGTCGAACACGTCCGCCTCGAAAGCGGTCGCCCACGTGGAGCGGGCGAGGTCGGTGATCCGCGCGTCGTCCTCCTCAGGCTCCGACACCAGACCTGCACCAGAGCCCTCCCCGACCTCCTGGATCTTCGGGGAGGTGGCTCCCACAGTGCCACCATGAACGTCGTGTTCCTACGGGGCTGGGCGAGTGGGGATTGCAACAGGTGCCGCTTCGATGGTGGGGGCGGCAGGCCGGGGCGACGACGACTCCGGCGCGCTCACTGCGGTCAATCCCACGACTGCGGTGGGGGACGAGGATGCGGCTTGAACCAGCTCTGCGCCGGCCGTAGGTTCTCTGAGGGCCTCCTCGGTCGCCTCCAACGTGGCTGAAGCCTCGGGGGCTTCGGTAGCTCCGACCAGGCCCGGCTCTGGCTGCACCGTCGCGGCCGCATTGAGCGTGAGCTCCTTCTCGACAGCTTCCGTCGCTCCAGTTATGGTCACCGCCTCGGGTGCGGCAGACTCAGAGGCCTCGGCCTGCGACTCCTCTGGCTCCGACAACAACCGCTCCAGAGCGGCTTCAAAGATGGCCGTGTCGTTGCCAGGAAGGTCGGGCTCGTCGAGGTCAATGACTTCTCGAAGGTGGGCAGCCGCGGCGTCGGCTGCCAGCGCCTCCACCGCGTCCCCACCCGGCTGCGACGTCGCAGGCACTGAAGTTTCCGCCGCCGCCGACATCTCGACCTCACGCTCGACGGCCGATGGCGGCGGGAGCACGATCTCCTCTGAAGGCGCCGTCCTGACATCACCACCTCCCGCGGTGCCCTCGACCAGTGGCTCGGTCACCACCTAGATAACGTCCGCTCCTGGGGACACCAGCCCCACGGCCAAATTGCCGGCGTCCGACACCGGCGGAGGCGTTGCGGACTTGACCACCTCGGTCGCCACAACCAACCCGCTCCCGTCCTACTCCGCCAACAGTTTGGCGTAGGGAAGCGACGTGCGGGGCTCGGACTGCGGGCCGAGCGCGCCCAGCGCTGCGCGTTTCAGGGACGCAAGGCTAAGCACGCCGGTGTTAGCGCGGCTGAGGAAAACGCAAATTGACGATTAGAAGCAAGACGAGGATTAAGAACAATGAAACAACAAGGAACGGCAAGCGAGAACTCACATGAAAGATCGCACGCGAACCCGCTTCGCGGGCCTATCCAATGGGCCCGACTCGGAGGCTGACCTCTTGGCCCCCGCCAACTCGGAAGCTGGCTCCTGACGCTCCGCTGGCGCAGGAATTGGTTTGTCACCCCCCGACGACTTGGGGGCGGCGCTTCGACCCCCCGACGGCTTGGGGGTAGTGCTTCGAGCCCTCGACGGCTCGGGGGCTGTCCTCCCGACCTCCGCCGCCCCAGAGGCCGGCCCCTGACTCCCACCGGTGGAGAGGGGGACATGCACGGCCGAGGTGCCGCCGCCACGGATGACGAGGGATTGGAGGCGCCGCTGGGGGGCGCTCGTGTCCCCCTCCTGCGGTGCGGCCGGAACAGACGCCGGCGGGGTCAACCTCGCCTTGGACGACGAATGCCTCCGCAGGGAGTCCGAGTCCGGGTGGTCGGAGCCATCGAAGAGATGGCGGGAGGAAGGCTCTTGCTCCGCCGGTCGCTTGGGCGGATCTTCCCGACGTGGGGGATCCCTCCGCCCCTCGGAGGCGCACGAGCCGCCAGGGGCCGCCTGCGAGCGGGTCACCCTCTGATCTTCTCGGGCGGGGCGGGTCGCCGGCCGCGAGCTGGAACCCATGCCCTTCTCGTGGGCGCCCTGCTCCGACCGCCGTGACGACCTCACCTCCGCCGCCCGGCGCGGTGAAGGAAGGGGCGACCCGAATATACCGCTCCAGTCAACCTTCGCGCTCGGCTCGTCCCCACTCCACAGCGGCTACGGCGACGGGTCTTCGTTGGAGGAGACGTGGCGCTTCCCCGCCTTGCGGCGCTTGATGCGGTTGTCGTTCTGATCACGCTTGGCGATCTCTTTCTCCTTATGCCGTTCCTTACACTCGGCCCTCCGCCTGTCCGCAGCTGCCTAGTTGCGCTTGAAGATCGCCTCCTCCGGGAGAGGCGCCTTCGCAGGCACGAGATGGGAGCTCTTCAGCTGAAACAGGTCAGGGCAAAGGGAGTCAACAACTATCAAGAAGTCCTCGAGAAGATCCAAACCAAGAGAAGACACCGAACTAGTCGGGAAACTTATCGGAGGAAGAAATCACTTACGAGCTTCTCAGTCCCTTCGTTGGGGAGCATCGGTAGGAGCTGCGACGGCGGCCACTCGAAGGTCGACTTCCCGATGGCCACCGACACGTGGCGCTGGATCTCGGTCAGTGACGGCAGCTCGGGCGCAGTCACGGTCCCTGTCCAGGGGGCCCTCCTGGCCGTCATCTCGCAAAGGCGAAGAGGCCGCCTCCGGAGCGGGACGACACCCCGGGCGTAATACTGGCCGATGACGGCCGCCAGGTCGACCCCGGTGTCGCTAAGGCGTGCCAGCGCCGCCCAGTGCTCCTTGAGCAGCTTCTCCTGCTCCGCCTTCGGGGATCCATCGGTCCAGTTTCTCGGTGCCTGGGCGATGGAGTTCCCGGTGAACTCCGACAGCGCGTGCTCGGGGTCGTTCTTGAGGTAGAACCATCCCTTGTGCCAGCCGCTATTGGAGCTGGTTAGCAAGGAGGGGATGTACTTGTTGCCCCGGCCCTGCTTCATCCGAAGGTTGGCGCAGCCGATGGTCGCCGCGATGGGGCCGTCCTTCAAACACGCGAACATGAAGAAGTACTTGAAGAGGTGTCAATGGGCACTGATCCCCAAGTACCCCTCGCACAGCGCCTCGAACGCCGCCATCTGCTGGACGCTGTTCGGGTTGAGGTGCTGAAACTGAAGCCCATACTCGAAGAGGACCGCCCGGATGAACCACCCGGCGGGAATGGAGAAGTCGCACTCGTGGAAGGCCACAAACGAGATGACGTACCCCTTCGGCGGGCGCGGCACGGACTCCTCCCCGGTGTGACAACCCCATCTGAGATAATTCCGTACTATCACCTAAACCACTCCATTTGGTCATTAAGCGATAAAAAAGAATCATCCCGTTGAGTGTTGCCGGGTCAAAACCCGGTAAATCACTTGAATCACACACAGAGGATCGAAACGTATACATTAAAACTCCCACGAAGAAGAGTCCAGAGTACCTTACAAATTAAAGCAAATCTTCCCCGCAGGGTCCATTATTACAAACCATGGTTCTTGATATGAAAGTAAATGGTTCAGAGTTTATTAAAATAGCGGAATTAACTAAACGGCACGATAAGCATCATAGGAGGCCGTCCATGATGCAATCACTCGTCATCATCCACCCATTTCAGCTCCCAGCCGGGTGGAATCTCTCCAGTCCACACATCACATGCATTACCTGGAAACAACATTTAAAAAGTAAGGCTGAGTATACTAATACTCAGCAAGGCTTACCCGTCAAAATAAAAGACTCTACCTCTAAGCATGCAAGGCTTTTGGCTAGTGGGTTTGTTTTGCCAAAATGCTACTAAGTAGTGAATCCTTACTTTCACATTTTAGCTCAAGTTCTAGTAGAGGTAATCATTACTAGATAAGCAACTATTGCAATCATAAGTTGTACAATACAATTAATCAAATAACAATATTCACAAAGTTCCATCATAAAGGGATATCATGGCCAGTAGATTAAGTAGTCTCAGATAACGGTGAGAGGCCAACAATCGATTGATTTAAACCTTGCAAGGTGGACCTAAACACACGGGAGGTGCCCTCACTAAGAGTTCACCAACCAGGTGGTTCCCGTTATTCCTCGGATTGGGATCAGATGTTACATTCTTAAGTATAAGGTTTACTGGGCTACGCCACCAAGGTCACCCAGCCTCACGCATGCACTCAGGTGGCGAGCCCGGGGCCGCAACCCTAAGATTAGTAGCTCAAAGTTCCCGCAATGCCTCATTTAGGTACTAGGCTTACCGTGCCCATTTCCGACAAGTGCTTAGTACGTTCAAACACTTAACCAACAAAGCCACTAGACCGGAGCCCAAATCCCATGCTCTTACCACATGAGCAATCCATTAATAAATATGGTGATTCCATCAAGGAGATCCTATTCTCGCGAGTGACGAACATCACTCGACTTGTACCGGATCCTTAGAGCATAGCCACTAGCGACCTAGCATACTAGTAAAAGATCATAGGTACTTAAGGATCATGCAACTAGGGTTTCAATTCAACTCCTGAACGTAAATGCACATAGATAAGCAAAGGTAAATTCAGAAGCTTAAAGGAAACACATAGGTTAATGTTTAAACCGGGGCTTGCCTTCATCAGCACAAGCAGTCAAACAAACTTCTGGACTTTGGTCCGGGTCTTGATCTACGAACACGTAGTGCACGTCTCCTCCTGCTCCCTCGTCCTCGTCAGCCGGTACGAGCGTGTAGCTACCGTCGGGAACTTCTACACGAAGGATGCATATGCAATAATTAGTGGTGAAATTAATTTAATTTAATTAAAAACAGCAACAAAAGACAACAATGAGCACATGGTTGACCATATTCACCTTGACAAAATATATTCATCATACTCTTCCTTTTAAAGAATATTATGAAGGCTTTATTATTTATTCTTCTCTTTATAGTGATTGTGTACATATTTAAATAAATAATTTATTTATTTGCACCAACAGCAAGGGGGTGGTTTTCAGCTCCTAATTCATTTTCACAACACACTCATAAGGTTCATAAGGATAGAAGGGATGGTTTTCCAATTAAACTTATTATTAAGTGCAAAATGGCTTCTCCACTTTTATTCATCAAAATAATTTATAAAAAGCCATGGGTGGTGCTCACTGAGCTCACTAACTCTACTCAAAGCCACTGAACTAGCAAGCACACATATTTGAGCTATGAAAATAAACATACCACAAATAACATTTCTAGCTACCACAAATGAGATAAATGCATACAAAAATAAATAAGCCACTTCTGCACCCAAACTTTCTCCTACACCATCTATGATCTAAAACAAGGCTAGGAAACCAACAAACACATCAAGAACTATTTTAGATCTTGAACTAAGCATTTATGATTAAAAACAAGCATAAATCAGGAACAAATACTTGTAGCAGCCCAAAAATCATGATTAATTCAGGAAAGGTGCATCTATGCATTACATGACTATACCTAGAAGTTGAGCTCAAAACTATATTTAAGTTTTGCTACAAAAATCATTAAGGAAGAAATAGCATAAATACGAGATAAATCATAATAAAATATTTACTCTATAACTTTGTGCAAATTTTTTCACAGATCCTACATTCGGTATCTACAACAACATATCCAAAGCTCAGCTTGAGATCACACATAGATTTTGAACTACAACACAAGTAGCTTAAACTGATTCCAATTTTTCCTGCAAAAACTATCACTCAAAAGCATGGTCATGCTTTGCAAAAGATGTAGTTCTACTCACGAGGAAGACAACAAAATTGGCTTTACATTTTTCTGATTTTTCTGTGATTTTATATGAATTTTCCAAGATCTGGTCAGAGCTACCAAAGATTAAAGAATCTTATTTACTAGTAGGCCCTTGGAAAGATTTGGAGGTTCACAGAAATACCCTCGGTTCGCACAGAAGCCCCTGCAATTAGAAAAGCTCAAGCAATTGGGTCCCTGGGAGCTAGGGGCGGCGCGGCCGGCCGGAATCCGGCGAGGCCGGCGTCGGGGCTGACCGGGGAAGAGATGGAGCGGGGTCTAGGGATCCCAAGGACTCGATTCAGGTGCTTATTTGTGGCAGGGAGGCGACCGGAGGGCGCGGCCGGCGGAGCAGGGCGGCGGGCGCTGCTAGAGCTCGGGCTCCGGCGAGATTGTGGGTCGGCCTGGGCAACAAGCAGGCGTGGGGGCTCTATTAGGTCCTAGGGAAGACACCTGGGTGGGTGGGCGGCTGGGAAAGAAGGCGGGCAAAGGAGCTCCACGCAGGGTGCCAATGGCAAGGCGGCGGCTCGGTGACCGGTGGCGTCACGCGAGGAGTGGAGCTCTGGCTCCTTTTATAGGCAGGCGAGTAAGGGTGGTTCGCGCACGTCAAGTCCACAGGCACGTCGCGGTATGGGTAGCGGCATGGCGGCGTGCGCGGGGCGAAGTACGGCGGCGACGCGGTTGGCGGGGCGGTGATGGTCGGCGCGGCGCCGTGCACGCGTGGCACGTGAGGAGACGGGGAAAACGGCGGTGGCCGAGGGGCGAGGCCCGCTGGGCGGTGTGGAACGCTGCTCCGGGCTCACCACGTGGCAGCCTTGGCCTCGGCGTCCGGACCTAATGGGGGCCGTGGCGAGGACGACGCGCGGCGCCGGCGCAGACGACGCGTGCTGGAACACGCAGGAGTGCAGATTGCTTCGGCTTAGCAAGGTTTGACCGGGATTTTCTCCTCATTTTGAAACTGAAGTGCCCCAAGAGGTAATAAGTAAAGTTGTAGATCTCACTACCCTCTACAACTTTTACAAAGGCCGATGGGTGTTTTGATCAATGGTTTTTGCATAAACTGCTGGCCAAGTTGGAACTTTTCATGGTGCCGGTGAATAGTGCTGTGCTGCGTTGATCAAGGTTTTTCACCCATTTATGCTTCAAATTTAAAATGCCACCCAACATGAAAGTTGTGTCCCTTGAAAAACTAGACAACTTTTATATTGGGAAAATTTGAAGTGTTTAGGTGAAATTCGGAGAACGCAGTAAAAGTTCTAGAGATGACTTATGTGCACTAGGGGTTAACTAGGGATTTTGACCATACTTTGACCGAGGTTTGACCAAAAGTTGATCATTAGGGATTGTTGGCTAGGTTTTCGAGGTGATGACCCAGGTTGACTCAGATTTGACCAAAGTCAACGCGTTTGACCGGATTGACTAGGTCATTTGCGTCAATTAACCTTAAATGAAAACCTGGGGCGTCACACCCGGGCACCTTCCACTCCACGGCATCAGAGAGCGGAGGGAGCTACCCGGCGGCGACAAGGCAATGCAGCATCGTGCGGGACACGTTGGAGCGCGACCAGTTCGACATGGCAGCGACAAGCTTTCGCGTGCGACTCCGGCGAAAACGGTGGCGGCGCTGCGGGCGTGAGGGGTGAAAGAGGCAGACGGCAAGGGCAGAGGAAAAGGCAGGGGAGTAAAAGTTCCAAATTCTCCGCCGGCCCGCGGTTAAAAAGGAAGAGGCGCGGCCAGCGGCCTTGAATGCTGGGCCCGCCACGCCGAAGAGACGCCTACCCACGCGCACGCGCCCCGGCGTAACTGACCCCGCCTACGCGACGCCTCGATCCTCGCTGGGCCCAGGTACCTGAACCGCCCCCCACCCCGTCTTTTCAAACCGTCTCATCCGCCACGTCGGCCACGACTTCCACGACTCCCGCGACTCCCACAACCTCCACATCTCCCACGATCGCCACGACTACCTCGATAAAGAGTACCAGAACCACGACAATGCCACTGAAAATCAAAACCCCACAAGCGAGTCTACAACTCACTCGTGGGCTCGGGGGCTACATCCGGCGGATGCACTCACGCGCACCCAACGAGAAGATCAAGAGCAAAGATCGACGCGACGCCTTTCGTCTGAGCCTGTGTGCGAGTCCTTGACTCCCTCTCAGGCTCGGGGGCTACTGACGAGGGCCCAGATTAGGGCCCCTTTGACTGTGACATAATTATTCTTGAGGTGGAGTCCTCTGACACCATTGACAATGTGAAGGCCAAGATTCAAGATAAGGAGGACTAAGAAGAGATTATTCCTTATTTGGCCCTCAAAAACTTCCCCATCCCTTTCTTGGCCCTGGAAAACTTTTTGTTCCCCATTTGGCCCTGACTACAACTTTCGTTCCTTCCTTGGCCTTCCGTTGGGTTTTCCATCTTGCAACCGTTAACTGGCGTATGAAAAGACGACTTTGCCCCTGTGGGGCCCACCACCCTTCTCCCTCCCCTGCTACCAACCCCGGCGAACCGCGCGCCCCTCCTCGGCGCCGTCGACCTCGGGCAGAAGCAGAGGAGTGCGGATCGGGCCAGCTGCGGAGGAGCTCCCCGCGACGCGCCCCATCACCTCCCTCTCCCCCGTCCGAGCTCGGGCGCGCGTGGAGACGACGACAGAGCTCGATTCGGAGCTAGCGGCGCAGGAGCAGCGATGGGGCGGCAGCGTGGTGGGGACGGTGGCCTCGGCCTCAAGCAGGGCGGCGTGGCGGGGACGGCGGATCAGCTGCTCCGCCGACGCCTCCTCTCCGGCGGATCCCGCCTGCGCGGCCATGGCGGCCACGTCGTGGAGGAGCAGGGGGCGGCTCCCCTTCTCCCTCCCCCAGCCAGCCGCGGGGCTGCACTGCTCCCTCCGCAGCTCGTGGCGGCCGCAGGGCATGACGTCGGTCCCCGACGATGCCGGTGGCCGCTCCTCCACCAGTGCCTACAGAGTCGGTAGGTCGGGGAGGCCGCGGAGTCGGGAGGGCGCACTCCGCCATGGCCCCGCCGTGCCCAGACGCGTCACCTGCGCGTGAGGACGCCACCGCTGCCCGCGCTGCCGAATCGATCTCGCTGCCGCCGAATCGAGCATCAACCCCACCGAATCGGGGACACCGCCGTCGAATCGAGCTGCCGGCACGGCGACGAGCAGATGGCGTGGGAGGCCAAACGGGCGCAGGATGCCGCAACTGCCGCAGGAGGACACCGCCGGCGAGGCGCGACACTGCTGGCTCGTCGAGGAGTTGCTCCGTCCAGGGGTGCCACCGGAGCACGCCGCGGTCCTGCGGGTGGAGAAGGGGATGGGCAGAGGAGGGAGAAGGGCGGTGGCCCCACAGGGGCAAAGTCGTCTTTTCACACACCGGCTGACGGTTACGGGATGGAAAACCCGACGGAAGGCCAATGAAGGAACGAAAGTTGTAGTCAGGGCCAAATGGGGAATGAAAAGTTTTCCAGGGCCAAGAAAGGGATGGGGAAGTTTTTGAGGGCCAAATAAGGAATAATCTCGACTAAGAACCCCTGTCAAGACCATCACTGGCAAGACGTCTCATTTCCGACTAGTTGGGAGCTTCCTCGACAAGTCTCCCACGGGAGAAAGCTTCTCCGACGAGTCTCCGCCTCGCACGAGGAGTCTCCGCCTCGCACGACAAGTCTCCGCCTCGCACGAGGAGTCCTCGTCTCCGACAACCTGCTCGTTCGCACGAGCAGTCTCCGTCTCCGACCAAGGCTCGATCCATACAACGTGGCACCGCACCGACGCGCGGACTCCTCCGCAACGACACGTGGGGCGCTAGATCCCCATGCCATGCAAGCACACTAGCTGGAGGCACGCGCGGGCATCCAGCTCTGACAGGAGCCTTAATGCAGCTCTGCTCAGTCGTGCGGCCATCAACACACCGTCCCATCCGACCCTGCAGCACGCCAACTCCGACCGAGGCACTCAAGCACCCTCTACGTTTAGCACTGGCCTACGATTAGGCCCTAACGTGGCGAGCTCACACCGTATTCAGACGGGTTGAGTCAGCACCAAAGTGCTCGGAGGAGGCGCCAGGTAACCAAAATGAACAGCTCCGCCCCAACACGTGTCACACCCAGTTTTAAAGGCAAAACCGAATGCATTGATTACGTGTGCGCCAAGATCAAGTTACACACACGCAACGACATTGTGAATAACAAAAACAGTGCCACACGAATATAGAGTTATTACATGACCAAAAGTCTTAAACGAAACATAAATAACGAGTTCTCGCAGCGGATAGAGATGCCTCCACAGGCAGCTGACTGAAGACACGCACACCTAGAACTCCTGTAAGTCATCGGGATAGTCTTCAAATCTCTCCCAGTCTGAGCAACAATCCGAGTATTGTAGATACAAGAAAATAGACAAGCGTGAGCACGTGCCGTACTCAGCAAGGGGAAAACAACATAACATGCAAGGCCATATGGTGGATGGCTAAGGTTCAAGCAGTTTAGCATTTTAGTTAGTCAAGTTTTATTAGCAACATAATTACTAAAGAGTGTAAGTTTATACCAACCCCAATTAATAAAGAATAAGCATCATAAATAAAGATAGAGCAACGATTTAACATTAAGTCCCATAATTTAGTCATGTAAGGGTCCAGGCCGCTCTTGACCGTGAGCACGGCTAACTAGTTAGTTTTACACTCTGCAGAGGTTGTACACTTTCACCACAAGCAGCGTAAAAGCTCCGAAGAACTTTGAACCCAACCATGCGGTGTTTGCAAGGCACCATACCACACTACCGAGGTGTGGTTGCATAGGGACGCTACATGGCCTTTACAAAGGTTCCCCAACAAGTTGTGACCCACAAGGTCCGGATCAGTTAGCAAGGTATAAAGTCCCCTAGCAGGTCAATACCCCACCATAGAAAAATAACTCACCCAACCCCCTGCTAGAGCGAGTCCATACCCCGCAGTACCGCCGATCCCTTGTCCTTATCAGGTAAGATCACCCCAAGCTAAAGTTCCTAATTATTCAGCCAAGACCATTGCCCGTTTAGTTCTTGTGGTTGTACTGTTTTCCTGGGTGGTTCTCCATGTTCCGATTAACATAGCAAAGGTGGTCTTGCAATTAAAATAACATAAAACGGAACATAAAACATAAAGGTATCCAAGTTGATTAATACCATCCCAGTTAAGCATACTAAGCAATAGCTACCATCAAGATTAATTTAATAACCCGGTTACAAGGCAAAGGTCATAAAAGACTAGGCATAATCCTTAGTAGGTTCCCGTCAAGTTAATGCAAGCAATAAAAATAAATACGATGAATTTAATGCATGTTATATAGGACAAGTGGGTATGCATCAAGGAAGACTTGCCTTCAACAAGACTCAGCTGCTCAAACTCTAGCGCGTCTTGATCTTCAAATCCTTCGAACGCTTCACTCTCTACGTTCCACAACATTCACATACAAGCATACAACAAGAATAAATAAGAAACAATCATCAAACAGTACTAACAGAACAAAACAGAGGCATAAAACTAATCTACGCTTCGAGACGATCGCGCGGACATAAAGAACGCTAAAAACGGAGCTAAAACGACCAAGATATGCACTAACGAAGGTATAGGGACTAATCTGTAAAGAAAACTAAAGGTTCTGGGCTTAAACATAACAAAAGGACCTAACTGTAAAGAAACTCACTACTGCGGAAGGACCTATTTGTAAATCTAAGAAACTCAGGGGCTTTCTAGCAAAAAGGCGATGACACAGGCGGTTTGACCGGTATGGACTTCGGTCAAGATGAATCTGATCCGTTGGATCTAGATCCAACGGCTGGCGCAAACGACTTAGGTCAGATCAAATAGGGGCTGTTGGATCTTGATCCGGCGGCTGCGGATGCATGCAAGCACGCGGACGGCGGCGAGCGGCGGCGCTCCGGCGACGCTCCGGCGAGCTAGCTCGATCTAGAGCTAGGGGCCACGATTCGGCACGGGACTTGGTCCAGGGTGAAGCAGGGGTTGCGGCGAACACGACTAGGGCACTGGGGCGGGCGCACAGGCGGCGGTGACGGCGCAAGACGCGGCGAGGCGGCACTGTGCGACGGCGCACTCTGGCGAGCGGCTACAGGCGACACGGGGGCACGAGCTCGAGTTCAAGCGGCACCGGGAGACTCCTCACCTCCTTGCGAAGCTTCTGGCGACCTTCTCGACAGTAGACGGGCGGCGAGGCGGCGGATCGTCGGCGGCGGCTAGGGTTTCCGGTGGCGGCGGCGTTGGTGCACAGGCGGCTAGGGTTTGGGGAAACGGGACCCCGGGTGGCGGCGGCCTTTAAATAGGCCGGGGCGGCGTCTTGACGTGCACGCCACACCTGGGGAGGCGTGCACAAGGTGGACGCGGACGCGGCCGGGCTCGAGTCCGGCGCCCGTGTGGGACGGAGGAGGGGGTGACAAGGGGGTCCCACCCGTCAACGACTGCGGCGGGGGAGGGAGCGGAGCAGCCGGCGCGATGGCTGCTGGGCCGAGCTGGGCCTAGAGGAACGGCGCGGGCGGACTGGGCAGGGAACCTAAGGGGCGGCATAAGACTTCGGTCTGCTGGGCTTGAGGAAAAACGCGCGAGCAGCGAGGGGGAGTCCGGGGTGCATAGCCGGACTTCCAACTTTTGGGCCACCGGTTTGGCTGGGCTGCGGTTTTAGCTGGTTTGAAACCGAGCTGGGCCAAAACAAGGAGAAGGGTGAGGGAGGGAGAAGGAAAAGGTTTTGGTATTTTGAAAAGATATCAAACAATTGAAATTCAAACTCAAGTTGAATTCCAATAACCCAAAATCAATGCACCAGCATGAATGCAACAAACATGAAGCCATTTATTTAATTTGGAAAAACAAATATTGTTTTTATTTTTTTCTGTACTTTATTCCCTGTAAAGTAAATAAATGTTGGGAAAATTTTAAAATTAAGAGAAAATCATTGTTTAATTTTCTTTCCTATTCACATCCTGAAATTTGGAAATTTCAGGGTGTGACAAACGTACCCCCTTAAAAGAATCTCGTCCTCGAGATTTGGATGGATTTAAGAAAGATCTTGAGAATAATAAGATAGAACTGATGTGGGGGCAGTGTTGATAAAGACATACCGAACACGGTCTGTGTATTTATGTGGTTCAATCTACCACGTGTGGAGTTTTGCTGTCCCTTGGAGTTCTGTGGGGTCTTGTTTCCAGTCCTCATCTGTTGACTCTGCACTGGAGTGTTCTGGGCGCTTCTCTGGGGGAAATTGTTAGCATAGTGACCAGTCTCTCCACACTTAAAGCAAGTATTACCAACAAATGCATTGGGCACACTAGGTCTCACTGGGGTTCCCGCTGGGGTGTTCTGACTAGGCTGCTGGTCATTGGGGCGTAGGATCTGTGGAGTGGACTGTTGTAACTCCTGAATGGGGTGCTTGAACGGTTGATTGTTGCGCTGCAACTGATTCTGCCCAAAATTTCCACCCGGACCTCCGGAACGAAGTGGTGTCCCCTGTGGTGGATTAAAGCGAGGGCGAATGACGCTTCCTGGCTGTCCAGAGGTGGTGGCCTTCCTCTTTTGTTCTCCTAACTCCTTGCGCTTGTACTCCAGGCGGATGGCACTGTCTACTAGATGCTGGAACGTGGGAAAGGTGTGGGACATCAACTGGTACTGAAGTGGTCCAGCTAACCCATCCAGGAACAGCCCCTGCTTCTTCCTGTCTTCAGCAACTTCCTCAGTCGCATAGCGAGACAACTCAATGAACTTATCTCTATACTCAGCCACTGACATTCCCTCCTGCTTGAGAGAAAGAAACTCCTTCTTGATCTTCATGACCCCAGAGGGTATGTGGTGGCTCCTGAAGTTGGTGGTGAACTCGTTCCAAGTGATAGTATCAGGGGCGGCATGGGCGGTGACATACGCATCCCACCAAGCGGATGCTGACCCCTGAAGTCGTCCCGCGGCATACAGGACCTTCTCTCTGTCATCGCATTGGCAGGTAGTGATCATCTTCAGCACTGTCTTCAGCCAATCCTCAACTTCAAGTGGATCAGCAGCATGAGTGAACACTGGAGGGTGGTGGCTCATGAACTCTCAGTGCTTGTTGCGAGGCGCCTGCTGCTGCACAGGTGGATTGTTGGCTTGGGCTTGCAGATTCGCCACAGTGTTGGTCAGTTTCTGGAGGAGCTGAGTCTGCGTCTCGATGAATTGCTGCATGGCGGGATCCATCTGTGCTTGCCGGGGTGCCCTGCCTTGTCGATTCACTGCTGGTTGATCGACTCCGGATCCTGACCTGGTTTTCACCATCTGAGTGTTAGGGACATCACTTTAGATGATTGTGCCAAGAGTTAAACCCAGAAAGATAAGATAACAAAGAGACTCAGCTTTAGACAGATTCTGTGGGTTCCAAACAATTAGGTATAACTCTCAGCGTGGATAACCAAAAATTATGAGCTTTTGGTCAGTAAAATATGATGAAATTACGGAGCTACTCCAACTGGATTCACCTCAATCGGAGCCCTGTAACTCCGGTTATAAAATAAACAAGTCAGGTATATCAGCAGTGTTTAACAGATTCGAGGGGCTCCAATGTTTCGGGCATTATCTCTCTGACTATACATCATAAAATTCTGAATTTTGTACAGAAAATCAGTCACGAAATTTCTGAACCTCTCCAATTGGATTTACTGCAATCGAAGTTCTGTAGCTTGAGATAAAATTAAAACAGTACAGCTGACTCAGAGAACTGAGCGAACAGATTTGAAGATTCAGTTGGGCATTAAGAGTAGGATTGAGTGAGACAAAAGGTTGTGATAGAGAAAGGTTGGAAAGAGACTGAAGGAAACCCAACTAAGCACTTTACTACTAAACCAATGTCATTGTGGTCATTACCCCACAACACACTGCACTCATATCAAAAATCCAAAACAAGCATTTATCACAAGCACAAACACCCAAACACACCACTAGACTAAGCACACTTTATCGTTCGTCTACTATCGATTACAAAGACACAAACTTAAAGACTCCCAGATCCTAAGGAAAAACTCCAGTATGAGCGTCGGGGGAGTTGTAGCGGGGTCTCTTTGGTGCTGGAGAGAGGTGAGGTTCCACAACACCATCTCGGATCACAGGACGATCATCCCCATTCAAGGTAGCCTCCAACAGACGCTTCTGTGCTTCCAGTGTATAGTTCTTTCGTTGAGCTTTAGCAAGCATGTTGTTGGTGTCATCCAAAGCGGTGTTGACAGCGGCTAGCAACTCACGGAGGTTGTCCAAGGTGGGGCTATGGCCAGAAGCTGATGCGATGTAGGTCTTGGCTTTCCCACTTTCCCTGTAGGGAGTGTACAAACTGCGAGTGTGTGCCAACTCAAAACGCTCCCTGTGAGAGAGAACATAGAGTGCCCTCCTAGCAGCTTCGGCAATCCCGGCTTCCATGGTGTCTCTAGCAGCAATGTCATTATGTCTGGATGTCTCCTTAAGTCCATAGTGTAGAACCCTCTCATAAATGATCGCTGTTACCTCCCAGTGAGGCTCAAACCAAGGATGAGTCCACATCTCACACTGGTAGGTTGGGTCTACACCATATCCCAAATGATACACCGTCCTCCTTAGATTGTCAGCCATGAGAATGCCTCTCCCGTCTTGCTTGTACGAGCTCACTGTCCAAACTGCACGCTTAGGCTGTGGAACAGGCGGTGCTGGCATAACCTGTGGCTGGTGGTGGTAATAGTCCTCTTGCGGGTTGTAGTGAGGGTCAGAGCTCTTGTAAGCAGGCTTCAGATGACGATCCATCTAGAGGTAAAGAGAAGTAGGTGATGAGTGAGATAAGTACCAAGGTTAAAGAGCTAAAGGGAGAAAGACAAGAAGATCAAGATAGAGAACCAAGTAGAGGTCAGGGATGGGGTAAAAGCAAGGATGAGATTATTAAATTAGAAATAAAGCAAAGCATGTGATAAGAAAGGCTTCTAAGATTTTATAATTCTTAAATTCGACCATTCTAACTAGGCTAACGTCCTACAGTCAACACGGCTCTGATACCATTTTATCACACCCAGTTTTAAAGGCAAAACTGAATGCATTGATTACGTGTGCGCCAGGATCAAGTTACACACACGCAACGACATTGTGAATACCAAAAACAGTGCCACACGAATATAGATTTATTACATGACCAAAAGTCTTAAACGAAACATAAATAACGAGTTCTCGCAGCGGATAGAGATGCCTCTACAGGCAGCTGACTGAAGACACGCACACCTAGAACTCCTGGAAGTCACCGGGATAGTCTTCAAATCTCTCCCAGTCTGAGCAGCAATCCGAGTATTGTAGATACAAGAAAATAGACAAGCGTGAGCACGTGCCATACTCAGCAAGGGGAAAACAACATAACATGCAAGGCCATATGGTGGATGGCTAAGGTTCAAGCAGTTTAGCATTTTAGTTAGTCAAGTTTTATTAGCAACATAATTACTAAAGAGTGTAAGTTTATACCAACCCCAATTAATAAAGAATAAGCATCATAAATAAAGATAGAGCAACGATTTAACATTAAGTTCCATAATTTAGTCATGTAAGGGTCCAGGCCGCTCTTGACCGTGAGCACGGCTAACTAGTTAGTTTTACACTCTGCAGAGGTTGTACACTTTCACCACAAGCAGCGTAAAAGCTTCGAAGAACTTTGAACCCAACCATGCGGTGTTTGCAAGGCACCATACCACACTACCGAGGTGTGGTTGCATAGGGACACTACATGGCCTTTACAAAGGTTCCCCAACAAGTTGTGACCCACAAGGTCCGGATCAGTTAGCAAGGTATAAAGTCCCCTAGCAGGCAATACCCCACCATAGAAAAATAACTCACCCAACCCCCTACTAGAGCGAGTCCATACCCCGCAGTACCGCCGATCCCTTGTCCTTATCAGGTAAGATCACTCCAAGCTAAAGTTCCTAATTATTCAGCCAAGACCATTGCCCGTTTAGTTCTTGTGGTTGTACTGTTTTCCTGGGTGGTTCTCCATGTTCCGATTAACATAGCAAATGTGGTCTTGCAATTAAAATAACATAAAACGAAACATAGAACATAAAGGTATCCAAGTTGATTAATACCATCCCAGTTAAGCATACTAAGCAATAGCTACCATCAAGATTAATTTAATAACCCAGTTACAAGGCAAAGGTCATAAAAGACTAGGCATAATCCTTAGTAGGTTCCCGTCAAGTTAATGCAAGCAATAAAAATAAATACGATGAATTTAATGCATGTTATATAGGACAAGTGGGTATGCATCAAGTAAGACTTGCCTTCAACAAGACTCGGCTGCTCAAACTCTGGCGCGTCTTGATCTTCAAATCCTTCGAACGCTTCACTCTCTACGTTCCACAACATTCACATACAAGCATACAACAAGAATAAATAAGAAACAATCATCAAACAGTACTAACAGAACAAAACAGAGGCATAAAACTAATCTACGCTTCGAGACGATCGCGCGGACATAAAGAACGCTAAAAACGGAGCTAAAACGACCAAGATATGCACTAACGAAGATATATGGACTAATCTGTAAATAAAACTAAAGGTTCTGGGCTTAAACATAACAAAAGGACCTAACTGTAAAGAAACTCACTACTGCGGAAGGACCTATTTGTAAATCTAAGAAACTCAGGGGCTTTCTAGCAAAAAGGCGATGACACAGGCAGTTTGACCGGTATGGACTTCGGTCAAGATGAATCTGATCCGTTGGATCTAGATCCAACGGCTGGCGCAAACGACTTAGGTCAGATCAAATAGGGGTTGTTGGATCTTGATCCGGCGGCTGCGGATGCACGCAAGCGCGCGGACGGTGGCGAGCGGCGGCGCTCCGGCGAGCTAGCTCGATCTAGAGCTAGGGGCCACGATCGATACAAATTTACTGTCCGGCGGGAGAGAACCCCGACAGTACCCTAATACTTTTGAAATGTTTTTTATGTTGCAGAAAAGTAATTGTTCTCGTAACGATGATTGTAATCATTCATGGATCGTCCTTCCCAAAACGAACAAAGTGTGTCTTCCTAGCTACTGAGATTGTGACCTCATTGTGTTTTCCTGGCTATATATTATAGTATATTGATAAAAAAAATGATGGCATTTCAGGCAGCCTTTCACACAAGTCCCTCCCAGCCACCCAATTACCAACCATTCCCCCCCTGCCCCCTTCTCCAACGACCACCTGCTACCTCCCCACATCTCTCTCCCGATCGCTTGGATGAACAGAGCTTCTTCCTTCACGCCCAACTCGGAGCGGCAGAAATGCCGGAAATCGCCGCGTTCCTCCTCAAGCAACAGATCACGTAAACTACAACGAGGAAACAGGTGAGCAGGGTCCCCTACCGTTGCAACCATGGTGGAGCTCAATTGTATTTCTGAATTTGCCTTTGTCATTTTCCAGGGCGCCATGTCCAACGACTTCGCCGTGAAAGGGATGGACTTGAATGGTCCAGGTTAGTCATTCTCCATGTGAGTTGCTTGCACATATTCTTTCAGTTACAAAATCTAAGCTATGTCATTCGCACCCGCTTTCGCGTCCTCTTCATGATATGTACTAATATATTTTGAATCCCCCATCGCCGTAAGATACAGTGGCGAATTTAGGATTTGAGCTTAGGGTATGCCGCTATAAAAATGTCTTATACAATTCGGTAAATCAATTCTACCAATTCGGTAATAATTGTAAAATTAACAACAATTCAGTAATAACTGTAAACTTAACAACGTAATTTGATATAAATGCACTAAGTAACACAATATAGTGCTTAAATACATGGATTATTAAGTCAAAACCATCCAATATAAATAGTTTCAAAAGCCATGATGATTTTTTTTAGAAAAGTACCGATAATTGATATATATGCATAATAGAGTACGGTGGCATGGGCCTGATGCTTGTTTGCGTATGCTTTGGTTGGGCTCGAGTTTATGTAATTAGGCGAAGTGAGCGTATGCAGCACACATGCGTTCAGATAATCGTATACAACATATGTGCGCGTATGCTTTTCTTTTTATATAAATGTGTATAAATATACTTGTACTTGTCAGAATTACAGGGTATGCCGGTGCATACCCTGTGGCTCCGCCACTGGTAAGATATATATCTCAGAGAGTTTAAGCACCACAGTTCAATATGAAAATTATAAGAATTATTCCAGAGAGAACTATTATGGTGTGCTAATTCTCATTTTGTTTTTCTACGATTTGATGCTTCAGATCCGCAGAGTTTGAGTGCAGCACGGGCACGGCTGAAGAGCGCGAGCCTGAACTACGTGGACAGGCCCAATAGGCAAAACGATGATACGTGCCAGTACCAGTAATTTACATTGACCAATTAGTTTCTTTTTGAATTTGAACATTTTATGAAATTGTTTGATCGATTCCTGTAAAAAGGATGTTACGGCAATGACCTCTGGGTGCAGGATGTTCGTTGCTACCTGGAATGTTGGAGGAAAGACACCGAATAATCAGCTCAACCTGCAGGATTTTCTTCAGGTTGAAGAATCCCCTGACATTTACGTCTTGGGGTACGGCCGCATTTCGCATCCCACAGTATTTTGTTTGCATGGGACACCATAAATTTGAATTTCTTGGGTTTTCATCTCTGGTAAGTTCGCCTATCTCTGAATCTGACGCTACACGAGTAGGTTTCAGGAGATAGTTCCCCTGACCGCCAGCAACGTGCTGGTCCTGGAGGACAACGAGCCGGCATCCAGGTGGCTGGCGCTCATCCACCAGGCCCTCAACGAGCCCCAGGAGCAGACCGATGACGGCGACGAGGACGAGCCGCCGCCGCCCGACGCGCGGCGCCGCCACCACCGCCGCCGCGACTCCTCGTCCCTCTTCTTCCAGACGCCGTCGCTCAAGGTGCTCAGCAACAGCTACCGCGTCGACAGCGCGCTCGTCAAGACCTGCAACTGCTCCGTCGAGCCGTCCTCCATGCGCCGCCGGGCTGCGGATATCCGCGCGTCCGTGTACCGCGCCGAGGGCGAGGTCGACGCGCCGTCCACGAGCGCCGCCGCAGCCGCCGAGGCGTCCACCAGCGGGTGCAGCGACGCCGAAGCGGACAACGCCGACGGCGCAGTGCGAGCCCGGCTGCGGCGGCGGCGGCATGAGCTACTGCCTGATCGCGAGCAAGCAGATGGTGGGGCTGTTCCTGTCGGTGTGGGTGAAGAGGGAGATGGTGGAGCACATCGGCCACCTCCGCGTGGACTGCGTCGGCAGGGGCATCATGGGGTGGCTCGGCAACAAGGGCTGCATCGCCATCAGCATGACGCTGCACCGCTCCAGCCTCTGCTTCGTCTGCAGCCACCTGGCCTCCGGGGAGAAGGAGGGCGACGAGCTCCGCCGGAACGCCGACGTCGCCGAGATCCTCCGGAGCGCGCATTTCCCGCGCCCGTGCAAGGCGCCGGGCAGCCATCGGGTCCCCGAGAGGATTCTTGAGCACGAGTAAGCTTCACTAGCTACCGCGCTTCTGAAGTATGAAGAATCTCGCGGTGTGCTAATGCAGTTTGCAAATTGCAACCTTGGATTGATTTGAATTGGATTTCAAGCAGCCGGATGATATGGCTCGGCGACCTGAACTATCGAGTGTCGCTGAGCTACGAGGAGACGAGGACGTTGTTGGAGGAGAATGATTGGGACACTCTATTGGAGAAAGATCAGGTATGAACAACGAACAGCCATTTTGATCAGCTATTTGGCTGAATTTCCACCGTAAACACAACAATTTCGTGCAGCTGCTGATCGAGAGGGAAGCTGGAAGGGTGTTCCGAGGGTGGAAGGAAGGCAAGATCTGCTTCGCGCCGACGTACAAGTACACGCAGAACTCCGACGCCTACGCCGGCGAAACGGCCAAGTCCAAGAAGAAGCGGAGGACGCCGGCGTGGTATTCGATCATCCCAGCGCTCTGACTCCGCAGCTCGATCATGTATATACACGTTACCGCAGGCCATGCTTGTCAGTGTAGGTGCGACCGGATACTGTGGCACGGTGACGGCGTCGAGCAGCTGCAGTACCTGCGCGGCGAGTCGAGGTTCTCCGACCACCGGCCGGTCTGCGGCGTGTTCGCCGTCGAGGTGGACGCCGACGACGGGAGCAAGATCATGAGGAGCTACTACTCCGTGAACGCGCGGATGGGGCATGATAGGCCAGCATAGACACGGCTTGATTTGTGAACCCCTTAGTGGAATTTTTGTGTGTGTTTAGGCAGGTTGAAGAGTGTTATAAACGATGGCGAAAACGACGAGAAGTAAAAGAGATCAAACCGCAAGGAAACACGAGATTTAACGTGGAAAACCCTCCCAACACGAGAGGGAAAAACCACGGGCGCCAGCCAGCAAGCAATTTCACTATGATCGGGGTCCGGTTACAAACGCCAACGGCGGCGGCTTACAAGAAGTAGAATGAATCAATCTCCAATGAAAAACCCTAACAGGTTTAAATGACCCATACCGTACCGCGGGGGGGCCAGTCGCGACCTGGCCAAACGGGGTACAGCCCAATGGGCTAACTTCAGACTCTGCTCCGCCCATAGCCTCCGGCGGGCCTCCGCTACGCTTCGTCTGAAGTTAACCTGCCTCTTTGCAATGAATTTGAATCATCAATCAACAAAGAGAAGATTGTAGAGGCCATTTTCTTAATTTCTCTCTGGATTAATTACTCTTTTTCGTATTATAAACTCGTAGTGGAATGCAAACCAATTAAACCGTAAGAAAATTCTGGGTATGACGGGAGATATTCAGATTTGCAAAGAGTCCTGTGGCTCTCTGGTGTACGTGATTGGGTTTCAAAACAAGATAATTACATTTAATGATAGGAAAAAGTTCATTTTACTACTCTCACCTATTCACTTTGTCCATTTAACCCCTCAACAAAATAGTTCACTTTACTCCCTTCAACTATTTGATTTGGTCCAATATACACCCTAATTAGATTTCTCTTTTTGTTTGTCTTTGTATATGTTGGATTTTGAGTTCAAATTTTGTGAGCAGAAACAGAACATGATGTCTTATGTTACAAAATGATACTAAGACTTTTCATGATTATTTTCATAGATTAGGAATATTTAATACAAAATTGATCTGAGATATACAAAAATGTACGCAAATTAGTCATGAAAAATTGATATTGTATTTTTCTACTATAGAGCATCATGTTATAAGTCAACTAGCAAAATTTGAAATTAACTCAACTTATAGGCGAAGAAACAAAAAATAGAAATCTAATTAGGAGGTAGATTGAACCAAATAAAATAGTGAAGTAAAGTGATCTTAAATTTTGCTTAGGGGGTCAAGTGGACAAAGTAAATAGGTGAGGGGAGTAAAATAGACTTTTCTTTAAGGATATAATAATAACTTTTTAACATAATTAAATTTTTTGAGGAGATTTAGCACAATTAAATGATAATAAATGGATCACTAGCGAGCACGCCCGGTCGGCCCACTTCTCTCACACAGAAACTCACGCATCATAGTTATTAAGACCGGACCGGAAATCAAACCGGTGAGCACTTCGGTTCAATGGTTCATTGATTCAATCGTTACGGATCGGTTGAACCGCCGTTCGATAACTATGGGCCGTTAGAGTGAACCGGCGACAGATACTTTGAACCGGTGCCATATAGTGGTGATCATTAAGTACATATTTTAATTATCATAAGAAGAATATGCTCACTACTAATATAGGCTCTATTCGCTTGGCTTATAAGCCACCAGCCAGCAGTACTTTTGTCTCAGAACAAACCAGCAACCAGCCAACAGTACTTTTCTCTCAGAATAAATCAGCACCAGCCAAACGAACATGCTGATAATTTATAGTCTTTGCTCTGCTGCTGCGTTGCTGCCACACTAGCCACTAGGTGTTCTGTTTGTGTGACTGTTACTGGAGTTGGAGTCTCCGATGAATCCACTGAATGAGAAAAAAAATCTATAGTGAGAAAGACAGAGTACAAGCATACAACTCTAATATGTGCAAGTTAATTCCGTGGAGCAGTAAGTAACTAGAAAATTATAAATTTAGAACTAGCTGTCATGGCAACTATTAAATCTATGTTGTGAAATTACAAGTATTCGGTAGTCCATAAACTATCAAGTATCAAGTACTGACACATTGACTTATGATGATGACACTGCAAATCGAATCATTTGAGTTTGGATGCTGAGTTACTAACAGGCAAAGCGTTCGCTTCCGATGAAGGGGTTAAGGTTTAGGATTTAGGATTTTAGGGTTTAGAGTTCGGGATTCATTGAGCCTCGCAATTATTTTACAAGAGGTAGAAATTTTGAATTGTATTGTACAAGAAAAAGAAATTTCAATTCTACTGTTGTGCACAGAATGTTACTCCCTCCGTTTCAAAATATTTGTCGTTGTTGACTTTTTTTTACAACTTCGACTATTCGTCTTATTCAAAAAATTATCGCAAACATGTAAAACGATAAGTCAAGCTTAAAATACATACAACATTAAAACATATAGCAAACAAAATAAAATGTACTTGTACAATTTTTTGAATAAGGCGAATGGTCAAAGTTGCAGAAAAAAGTCAATGGCGACAGGTATTTTGAAACGGAGGGAGTACAACTGGAAGCTTTTCTCGAACATATCACAACTGGAATCTAATTACATGTGAAAAGAAAATTTACAATCACAGCATCTAAATAGATACAGACTCCAAAATTCCCTCTAAACTTCCCATAAACAAAAAAAAATGAATCTGAACCTCTTTTTGGCTAATTCTGACCATGTACTAATCATTAATCGCAGATTGGTTTTTCAAAAAAAAAATGTTACACGGCGAGCAAGAGCGATAAACAAGCAAAACAACCGGCTGTCCCCCTGTCCATGGCTGGCGGCGACCACAGCGAAATCTTGACACAGAAGGCCACTGGCGAGTGGCGACAGCCCTCACCCACCACCCCCGCCCCTCGTCTCTCCTCTGTCTCTCCACACCGGCGGCGATGGCGGCGTGGCCCAACCCGGCCCTCCCGCTCCTCCTCATCGCCGCGCTGCTCGCGTTCGAGGACTGGCTCTCCACGCCATCCTGCTCCGATGGGCCGCCCGCCGCCAGCGGCCCCGGGGACCTCAGGGCCATGATGGTGGCCGACCTGATGCTCCTCGGGTCGGACGCCACCTACGCCGACCGGTTCTTCAGGGACCACGTCATGTACAAGTTCTTCGATGTGAGTGATCAGATTCAGATGCGAGCTACTGTCCCGAATTCTTCGAAATTTTGTTAGATGTCTGAAATTTTAGCCTTCTATAGCCGTTTGGGGAGCCAGTGCACAGGCAAGTTTGCTGCTCTGGGGTGCCAAATGTAGTGGAGCGGCATGTTTTCTGTGTTCACTTGATTGGAGTCCATTCACTACGATTTGCTGGGACTTATTTTGGTCAGTCAGCATTCCGCCTAGCTGGTCCTCTACTGTGACCTTTGAAGTATCCATTGCTTTGATTTTATTGGAAACTAATTGTGGTCATAGTTTGGGGGGAGAAACTAAATTCTTGTAGATAACTGTAATTCTGTGAAGTGTAATGATTATGAACATTATGAACTTCAGGATTCGTAGCATCCTAGCATTCAAACTTTTTTATTGCTGTGTGCACAACCTTCATTTTCTATCATGCCTTCTTTCTCCAGAATTATATTCAAACATTGAAGCCAGATATAATTGTAGTCCTTGGGGACATTTCAGCAAAGGGTTCAGAGTTAACAGAGCGCAAATGGATATCTGTTATTGAGCAGTTTGAGGGGATATTGGGGCATTACTCTAGTCTTCCTCTTCTCATTGCATTAGGAGATAAGGATGTGGGTGCATGTGACAATTTGGAGGGAAAATTTGTACGCCGCAGGGCCAAGCATTTGCCTGGATTGGATTCTGGTGGATGTGGTGCTTTTGAGATCAGCAATGTAAGTTTTGTATCAATAAATGCCGTGGCGCTGCTCTGTGGCAATAATGATTTGCGGTTTGGTGTTGAGAAGTTCATGGAGAGGGAAAGCCATCATTTCCAAAGTCTGAATGAAGAAGAATGTTACCCTTCGGGGTGTGAAAAAAGAGAAGGTTCCACTGATACTGGTTGGAGGCGAAACAGCATGGAATCCGGGTCTGGTCCTGTAGTTTTGCTTCATTTTCCATTGCATAAGTTTGTTGCAGAAGTTACTGGTCTTCCCACATCGTCAGTGGAAATTGTCTCAGATCATTCATCAGTTTCCGCAAGCTCAAAACAAAGGTAAAAATCATCGATAGTATGTGTATTATGATTAGATTCTTAGTCTATCCCTCCTATGGAATCACCCGCATTACTATATCCTCACAAGATAATTGGCTAATGGCAGGGGGCTATATGATCGCCTGCATACGCTTCCAGCTAATTCAACTCAGTATATTCTTCAGGCACTTAAACCAAGGTTAGCCTTCCATATTACCAAAGGGTTTGATAGCTGCACCTCACAAGTGTACAGCTTTTGGGTTGGACTACCTGTTACACTACTAGAAAACCCTCCCTTTAGCTACGCTATATTTAGAGTTAGACACACTTTATTTCGTCTCTATGGCTTTGTAGATACACTTTCAAAAAGCGTGTTAGAAGCATCTTCGCAGGGACCGTGTCAGGCTTCGTAGAGACGAATTCGTTAAGCGAGTCTACTTGCATTGATACAATTTTAGAGACGCATCTATATCATGCTTAGTGGTGTATTTACATAGTATAGTAACGCTTCATAGTGTGTTAAAAAATATAGAGACAAACTCCTAGATACGTTTATAAAACGTCTACTAATTTATGAAAAAATAAAAAAAATTGTTTCATATTGGAGGACACCTATCCTTGATTATGTATGTGTAATAGCGGTGCGTAGGATTCGAACTCAAGATCTCTCACCTCACGCATAGCTTCCTTGCCATCTCACCTACACAACAAATCTGACTAACATAAGTATGTTTTACTTTTGAGTTATCCTATGAAGAACCATTATGACACTTATTTGATACGTTTTATGACGTTCCTACATGCTACTCACGATTCAAAGCATGTCTAACCATGCATCATTTTGAAACATTTTTTACAATCATGTCAAAAAGTATCTTTACGTGGCTATAGACATTGTTTGACACATATTATACCGTGTCTTGACAATAATAATGCTTTAAATCGTGTCTAACTTCGTGTCCTTTTGAGATGATTTCAGTAGTGTGTTAAAAAAGTATCTCTATAAGACTACTAACAATGTAAGCGTGTCTAATATAGTGACACTTTGATATGTTATCAAAATCGTGTCAAAAAGCATCTTTATGCACTGACATAGAAACGCTTTCAAGGTGCGTTGCTACTATAACGTAGCTAAAAGGGGGGTTTTCTAGTAGTGTTATAAGTTGACCATTTTATGGTGTGTGTTTCTTTAGTGGCTATCATAAAATTTCTTATTGAGTCCTAATATTGTTTGTCTTTCAACAGGATTATATTTAATGCTCATACTGGAAGCTTCTCAGACTTTCTCCATGCTGATGGGACACGTGAAATATCAGTACCAGCTATGACATGGAAGACAAGAGGCGTACCTGGTTTTGTCATTGCTACATTTGATATTAAAGGGGCTGTGACTTTGAGGTGTTGCTGGTTAGCCAAGGAATGGCATGTGATTATGGGATACCTAGCATTCTTGTGCCTGACAGCTCTTGCAGTTAGATTGTCACATTGATTTGAATGAAAGATCAAATCTTTCTGTAAAGGTATGTTTTGATCCTTGCAAATAAATTTCTTTTCTTCGTGATGTGTTTGTCTTATCTGGTTTGTAGTTATCTAATTAACACATCAACTTTTAGAGCGATCCTAGTGTCACATTTTGAACTCATATGATGAGGTTTTTATAGCTCTTCCTTCAAAACTGTAGTGCAAGAGAGCAAGATTGGGTGTTGGCACTTTTGATGCCTATGCTGAGAATGATAAGGTTTTTTGTTTTACTTTAAAAAAAGGTTTTTTGTCACATGGTAAAGAAGCCAACCTTTTAAAATTTGCCTGATCAGACTGCCTGCTGCTGGTCTAACTGTGAGTGTCCTACTGTCTGTGTTGTTCATTTGCTTTGCCTCTGCTCCCCTCGAAAAATGAGATGGAGAGGGTACTCTTAGTCCAGTAGCTTATACCATGATACCATAAACCGAGCTTCTTATGGTACTGAGTATGTGCACCACAGTAGTTGGTGAGATCAGCGAGCATAGATTTTTTGTTGCTAACCTCTCAGCAGTCAGACATAAAGTATTGTACTGTCTCAAACTGCTCTTTTGTGATTTGTTTAGCTCAAGATTGAGTATTACTATGGATTAGTGGGGTGGTTGTTATGTACGTTGAGAATGTCAGGTTTTGGTAGTGCTTTCTGCTTTGTATGGAAATTATTCACATGGGCATAATATCTTAACAGGCTTTTGCTTGGAGGACTTAATGGTAACTTCTCCAACATAATCTGGCAAAATGGCGAATAGATTGCTACCATCTTCCACAGAGATTCTGCAGTGTCGCAGACCAAGAGCAGTGGCTGCTTGCTGCGTCTGCAATAGTAGCTAGGGATGGGCTCTGCCTCTGCTGCATGGGAGCAGAGCACCATCCTGCCCTCTGTGCCTCCTGATGCTGTCAACTATACAAGTCTTACGAGCTTTCGATGCGGTTGGGGTGTGGATATATTTAACACAGCTCCTGGAAATGGTAAGCACCCTGAGAAGCCCTCTTGTTTCATCCCAGCGTTTAACAAATGTGGCAAATGGCAACTGAACTGCCCTGCATTTAACAAACTCGATATATTTAGGCAGGAAAGTCGGCAACAGCATGTCCAGCATACCGATATGGTTGAAGGGTTCTAAGTTCTCCCATGCAGTTCTTGTATATGCAGATATGCTTCAGAAGCTCTCTGCTCCTGTCTCAATCTCTCAGGTGATTCTGCACGTGTGGGTGCAAGTTCAAGACTTGAGTTGCCCTTAATGGCCTGATAAAATTAGGCTTATAGGCGCGTGCTTGCTCCTGTGTTCTAGGAATCTGCCTGCTGGTTCTACAAAAGAATTATTGTTTTAGAAAATAACACTTGAGACTTGAGAGTGTTTTGTATTTGGTACCTGCCTGCATTTGTGTTGCCTCGTACATGTAGTTCTTTCCAGCCGCCCTCTGCTTCAGATCTTTGCCACAGATTTGACCCTGGCAGGCCGTCGGGTTCTCGTTCTCTCGTAAGGTGATACTGTGAAATTTATGCTTATGCAAGTCTCAGTGGAGTTTCATGGTAATTGGCTAACGTGGCGAAGAAAGAGAATGTGAGAGTTACATGAGATGTGAGGTGAGTTTCATCCCTATGAAACTCCACTGGTTACCTAGTTTTCAGTCTAAATAATTGTGCCCATGAAACTTGCATTGAGACTAATCTTACTGCAGACTTGCCCACTCATGCTTTTGCATATGTAACTTGCTCTTTTTTAGAAACGAACTTATATGTAAATCTTAAAAAAGGATGGAAGAAGCAGATCCCAAGGTAGTAGTAGTAGTAGAGATGACAATGCGTTATTTCTTTTTTTAAGAAACCAGGACAATGCGTTATCTATATCTATATTATAATATATACTATAAAGATCGAAAATAATTGAAAATATTTCTCACCCAAATCGGGGTCACCGTGCTCTTCACGTCGGGCCCACATGTCATATAATTGAGAAAAGATAGGGTAAAGATTGAAAATAATTGAAAATGTTTTTCACTCAAATCATGTCCACCGTACCCTTCACGTCGGACCCCACCTGTCATATAATTGAGCAAAGGATAGGGTGGAAGACCCATAGAAACCGCAATTTGGTGATGATTATGCCAAAAAGCTATTTTTTTCTCATACGCGCCCGTCGTATCCACCCACCATACCTGCTGGCTCCACTTTTGTTTACATCTGGCATCTCACACCGGGAAAAAAAAAGAAAGGAACTCGTTGTGCACCCACGCTGTTCCCTAGGGATGGCAGTGGATCAGGTTCAGATTTTCGCTCACGGATTCACGCATTTGGATATCCGCAAAACTGCTGGTTTGGAGTGGATTCTAAATTTTGCCCGCGGATACCCACTGGAGCTCCATAAATTTGAGCCTAATAAAGCCCACATAAGAAACCCTAACGAGTTCACCATAATTGATGAATGAAAAATTGTCCAGTGCTAATCGTTTGGAGGACTATCGAAGATTTCTAACAGCCAGCAGTAGTGTGATGTACTTGTAGTGTCCTGAAATTGTAGTGTGTTGAATTTGTAGTGTGAATTTGATTTTGTGCTCTTGTTTCTAAAAATTGAAAATGCGGGTGTTGTGTTTATGACGTTATGCTATTGCTGATTTATGAAGTTCTTTTCAGATTTTGGATTATCCGTTAGGTTTTGGATATTCGCGGGTTTGTGTTTGGATCTAAATTTTCACCCGAACTAGTTTGTGTGTTGGATTTGGGTTTTAGATCTTGGTTATGGATTTAAGTGCCTTGACACTACATCCAATCCGAATCGGATCCGTTGTCATCCCTATTGATCCTTTTCCACCCACCCGCGAGTCGCCGACCCGCGATGCACGCGAGCGCTGCCAACTTTACGAGTTTGTCTAGAGGAAGAAGAAATGACTCTTTGCGTTTTTGTCCTTGAAGAAAAAGGAAAGTGCAGCCAGAGATCTTGTGTTCTTGCGTTTTTATCAGAAAAGCCCTCTGAAAGTTTAGATGCTCGCGATCCAGTCCAGCTTGCGGTTTTTGCGTGATATCCCTCAGGTTTATGTGCGTAATTCCATTTTTGCCCTTAGTTACTCGCAGATATAACTCATCGGTCATCAATTTTTTTATTGACATGATGCTTCATTGTTGATTTTTTACATACAACCTTTTGTTTGTTAGCCTTAACCTTCACCCAATTGATTCACTACAAACCGACGAGAAGTTGTGTACAGAGTTGCAAAGCAGAACGACTATGGACATTATTCAATACAATATACGCAGAGTTCAAAATGAAGTCTTTGTATTCTTCTCTAAAGTACGTGTTTGATTACATATACCACGTATTATGTCTTCCGCGGCCAAGATGGAATGTTGAAGTTTTTGGCATATCCTTATATGAACGGTTAATTAATTGTCACGAATTTTCAAAGTTTGAATACATTGTTTTCTTGTAATGATATTTGTGAACTCTATTAAAAATGAAATCTAATAACGATCGAATATTTTTTAAAGGCAATTATTTTATTGTATATATATTTTTTTAAAAATACATGCATGTGGCACGTGACTACGCCTCGACTTCGTTTGCTTCTAGCGTCGATGTCTTCGTATAGTAGTGCTCAAACACATTAAAATATAGATGGCCGAGCGCACTCTACTCGACCGGACGCAAAGTTTTATAATATAGACATATAAATATTTAAGCACCCACGCGCACCTTACTAGTCTCGAAAAAGAAAAAAAGAGATGGGAGAAGACCTCGCACAAAACAAAAATTCCCTGTGCCAACAGTTTGTATGACAGGTGGGCCTATATGCGAACCGTATAAAGTACACGAGTGAAAACCCTAGATCCCAGCATCGCGACCCCATTCGGCCGCCACCCTCAAGTCCCCCAAACTCTTCGGCCTTCCGCCGCCGCCGCCGCCGCCGTCGCCACCGAAGCCTCGCGCGAAGGTACGTCCTCTCTATTTCGCCCGTTCGTCTCCGTCTCTGGCATCAACTCGCCATAGATGTGAATCCATTCCGTCGGAGCTGCTCCCGTAGGTAGAGCTGTAGAGGTGAGATTGCTGGCAAGGTTCATATAGTAGCTGTACTGGAGCGCGCATCTATGGCTGTATAGCTTAGGAGACAGCCTGTGAAGGTTACCTCTAGGAGTCCAGCCCGACGATTGCCTGTGTGCTAACAGTAAATATTGCATCTATGATTTCAATGCTGATGGTGGCCTGCTGTCGTTTGTGTTGATATGGTGATTGCTTGATTATTATTAGGTGTCGAACCTGATTCGTGGATTTGTTTCAGTGTGCTGTGGCTTAGTTATTTGTTGTTAGCCAGCAAAATTAAGCTGTTATTTTGGGGGAAATGTGTGTGTGCTCTACAAAAGTTGAACCCTTTAGAACTAGACTAGAGTTTCACTTTACAAGTTGCAACTGCGCATATGTTTGATTGGCCCACTTGGTTACTTAGCTTGCTAACTGGAGATCTGAGGATGGAAGTAGCCATGTGTTTAGCCTCCTGAATGGCTGAACTGAATCAATCCTTACTCATTAGAGTTTGTAGAGTAGTAGCGATTATGGCACCTTGGCTAAATTGGATAGTTTATAGCCGCACATGTGTTCCTGAACTGAACAGGGCTGAAGATTGTTAGGTGCCAGTACTCCTGTTTAAATATCGATCTAAAATCAGAAATCGTTACAGCCTTCGCAGCAGCAGCTTAGTTTGTTGCCACATCCGACCACTGCATTACAAAACAAATGCTCTTCCTATTTAGGTGTCAATGTGTCATGATGTAGGAGCTTTACATTAACTGTACTCTATTCCTAAAAGCAGTACCTGACATCTGCAATTTCCTTCGTTGACACTGTTTGTGAGCTTCACCAACGACCATGTAGCTCATGCTCTTTCTTTTCCCATATTTATGTCAGAAATGGTGAGAGTAAGTGTCCTCAATGATGCCCTCAAGAGCATGTACAACGCTGAAAAGCGTGGCAAGCGCCAGGTCATGATCAGACCATCATCGAAGGTCATCATCAAGTTCCTCATCGTCATGCAAAAGCATGGTAAGTTTTGTAGCATTCATCATAAATGCTTTTTTCTTTTTCATGCTCGGTACTTAAAACTATGATAGGACTGTTACCAACCATCATAACTGATGATGCTATGCATTTTACTGCAGGATACATTGGTGAATTTGAGTTTGTCGATGATCATCGTTCTGGTAAGATAGTAGTTGAACTCAATGGAAGGCTCAACAAATGTGGTGTGATCAGCCCTCGCTTTGATGTTGGTGTGAAGGAAATTGAGTCCTGGACAGCAAGGCTGCTTCCGTCACGTCAGGTTAGTTCATGGAAAGTGACTAATAGCTTGTGTGCAAACATAACTAAGCTATGCAGCTTAATCCTTCAGACCATGTTTTCTAAGAACTTTATTTTGTGTCTTGCAGTTCGGCTACATCGTTCTCACCACCTCTGCTGGCATCATGGACCACGAAGAGGCAAGGAGAAAGAATATGGGTGGGAAGGTCCTTGGCTTCTTCTACTAGCAAAATCTTGTTCCCACTTATCAGATTATCCGAGTATCTGTTAAGTTAAAGGGCATAGTCTTGTAGCTGTGTAGCCAAAAACACACAGAGATCACCTATTCTGCACTTCCTTGTTCTGGAATCTGGATTATGTTGACCCTTTTAGGGTTTCTTGTCACTGAGTTGCTGCTTGGCCCCCTTTTTGGCTCGTGCATCGGTTGGATGCAATCTGCTCGTGTACCTGGTATGTTGGTTCTGAAGCTTGGTACTATGATAAACTCACTTTGAGCTGTCTGAATTCTCTGGAAAGCCTCATGTACCGTTCAAAGCTCCGAGTGAATGTGGAATGATTTTTCTGACCCATCCTGTATTCATGTATCTCCCAAATGAGTTATGTTGCCTGTGGGATGGTAGCATGGCTGATATGATCAAGAGGGGTAAACAAAGAATAAACTGGTGAGGACGTGAGGTAACTGTTTGTTGATGATAACAGGTTGAATTGGCTTGTGCAATCAGGTAGTTGCGAGCCTTGCACTCCCATGTGATTATTCTGAGGTTGGCAATTGATCTATATTCCTTTTCGTAGAAACAAGTAGGCAGACAGAAGAGGCCCATCACGTTAGGTCAAGTCTACTATCTGAGTCACTTGGGCCAGTGTGATCTGATGGCGACAAAGCAGCGTTCGTCAATATGTACTGCTCTTTCTCATGCCATTCCGTCAAGGGCACCTTGTTTTTGTTACAGAGAGGAAGAATCCTTGCAGATGGGGCAGGAGACTTTGCGGCGAAGATGTGAGTGTGAATTGTTTCCCTTGACGTGCTGGACCCTCCTGGGAACATAAAACTTGTTGAAGCTGGGGTCAGTCTAGGGATGTCAATGGGTATCTGTCACCTGTTTACCCGCGGGTAAAAACCTTATTAGGGTGAGGGTTTGGGGGATTTTGCCCCCCACGGGTCTGTTAACGGGTGAAAACTTCACCCATCGGGTGAAGCGGGTATGGTTGCATTCTTGAGTACCTCATACCTGTTACCCTGTGGGTCACCCATTTACATATGACAAATAGGTCCACCAGTCAGTCACCGAATGTTTACTAGTATATAAAAGGTGAAACACAAAAGCTAAACGGAGAGCCCTCTCGATTTAGCGCTAAATCGAGAGCCCTCTTGTTACTTTGTGCTACAACAGCTGAAGGTAACTGCAAAGAGAAAAACACATAAGAAAGTAACAGCGGAAGTCATGCTTCTTCTCCAACTCCGGCGGGTTGTGAGCGGGGCGGCCGCCGGCGGGCGCGGGCGGCGGTGGAGGAGGCGGCCTTAGGGTTCCGGGGTTAGGGTTTGGGGGTTCGGGTTTTGGGATCCTCCATGGCCACCGGACATGGAGGGAGGTTTGGGGCGGCTGCCGGACCGGCGGTGGTGGTGGGGGGTGGGCGGAACGGCGGGCGGCGGCGGCGCCACCCGCCGGGGTGGTGGAGGAGGGCGGTTGGGCCAGGTCGGTGGCGGGGGCGTAGCTCGCCGGAGACGAAGAAGACAGTGCCGGGTTAGCGTGGCGGCGGCCGGAGACGACAGATCCGGCGGCGGAAGCCGCCTGAGACGGAAGAGGTAGGCGGGGCGGGGGTGCAGCTCGCTGGAGCTTTAGGAAGGGCGGGGAAGGGGGTCGCGGCGGTTGGTGGGCGGACGGCCGGCGGCGAGGTCGCCGCCGGCCGCGGGACGGCAGCAGAGGCCGGCGGTGGTGGGGAAGAAGAGGCGCGAGGCTGGCCGTCGGCACCTGCGCTGGATCCATGCCGGCGATGTGGATGCGACTTCGCGAGAAAGAAGGAAGACGAATGGATAAGACCGTCTGGCTACCGCGCGCGTGCACGTGATGGTGTGAGCCCGGCTGCCAGGGGCTCTCCGCGTAGTCCTAACGCGAGAGCGCTCTCTGTGTAGTTGCCTCCAAGGTGAAAACCCCTAGCTCAGCAGTCACTTCCCATTCCAACCCACCTAGCCGCCGCCACCCCTCCCTCTGAGACTCTCCACGGTACGCACGCGGCGCGCCAGCCTCCAAGTCGCCGCCAAGCCCCCGGCGGCCCGGCCCCTGCCGCTCCCTGCGCCAGACACCAAGACCTCGTCCGCTCCAAGCTCGCAACCATTGAGGTGCCGCCGCCCGCCCGCTCACCTCCCTCCGACCCCGCCCAGGCGGCCAACATTCCCTGCGCTCGACCTCGGCCAGGCCGCGGCCGCTCCCTACGCCCGACCTCGGCCAGGCCGCCGCCTGGATCTCCGCGCCACTGCCCCGAGCTCTTTGCCAGCTCCCGGATCTTCGCCCCGCCGCCCCGTGCTCTTCGCCCGCGTCCAGCGCGCCGCCGCCGCCGCTCTGCACCTCCAATCCTCCAAGTTGGGGCGGTGGATCTAGATCCTCACCACTGGAGACTGCGACTTCATCTGGTGCATGGAAGATAGGTCAGCGGCGACCTGGGCGGTGGGCGGGCATGGACTCCGATGCGGCGACCTGTGGTGATGGCGGGTGTGGGTCACCTGATGGGTACCCGCTACCCACGCGGGTGGCGGGTGTGGGGGGATTTGAGACCCGACACGGGTGGCGGATGCGGGTGACGGGTGATTTCTACTCTGGTGGGGGCGGGTGTGTTCTTCTACCCCCACCGGGTTTCACACCCGCTGCCATCCTCTTCCCTTCACTTATCGCCCTGGTAGCTTGTGATGATCCATTGCTTGCCATGATCATGTAACAACTGATCGAGACAGCTTTGCACATTTAACTCAAGAGTCAGGGTAATGACAAGTAGGTGTGGATTATATTCATTTGCACACCCAATTATGTGTCCAGATTTGGTCAAATGAAACCTTGGTCTATCGTTGTCAAGACTTGAGAACCAGGTTTGAACGGGTTGGTAGAGCCACGGGTGAATTGGCGTGCTCACCATAGATACTTTCCTTTCAATTTGGTTTGAGCGTGATTCGGTACTCTTGTAACTAGAAAAGATTGAAGGCTGGAAATGCTTCTTTCCCTTGGTTGAAAGAAAACCCGTTCAAAACTCCAGTTCGAGAATGAAATTAGAGTCACAAAGCTTGCACTTTGGTTTTCATGGAAAGGGTGATTTGATCAACAAGTTAACTGCTGGGGGGTTTAAAAAATACTAGTGGGGATCAAACTGTAGCCGAAGAGAACTTGGAAATTTAGTGTCGCTATCTGCACTGCTATTATTTCAGTAACCTGGTGCAATTATGGCTGTATGAACTATGCATTACATAAACTGTTAACTGTAGTGACAAGTCAAGTTCCTCTGGAAATGAATGTCACCGCAACGAAGGAATGACTTGCTTAGCAGCACACATAATTTGGCAGTTCGACATTGCAATTAGCGGGATTGTTACTGAGCAAAGTAAACGTGCCATCTCGATCCTGCATACTCTTACACCACACCACTGTGATCCTAATCCGAACAGCACACATACATAATTTGGCAGTTGACATTCAGATAGCTGGACTGTTACTGAGCAAAAGTAAACGTGCCATCGTTCTGCACTAGCTACAGCGTTGCGCAAGAGCCGAAAGGTGTCGGTGTGTCGCCCTGAAAACTTGTGCTGCAGTCCAGGGAATATGGGGTGAGGGCTCTCAAGTTCAACAGACAAGAAACATTGAACCTGCTGCCGCACACCACTCTGATCTTAATCCGATATGATGTCAATCCGAGCTGGCGTTAGGCGCTCGCCGTCTCGATCGATGGAGCCGGGGGGAATCTCGCGCGGTAAACGCTTCGATCCAACAGCAACCCGCGTGCATGCATTTCCACTAGACGCCCTAAAATACTCTCCCAAAGTCAGAGAGCTGAACTGCAGAAGCAGGGCGCCTTCACGGCCGGGCTCTGGCTCTGGCTTCCAATTCATCATCAGAGCTCTCCGCAACCACCGCATCCGACGATCGATCAACGCACGCACATAATGCGGCAGCTGCAACGGCAGCTCGAGCTATGAGAGCTTCGCGGCCAGCACGACGACGGGCGGACGGAGCAACCATTCGACTATGGAATCCCTTTGTTTATGCGGGATCTGCTCGTCAGAGCGACAGGATTCCTGCGCCTCCAGCTGCGCATGGGGATTACGGCGCCGGCGAGTCGCCAGACAGGGAGATCTCTCCGCACGTGAGGCCGGGATGCGGTGCCGCGGCAGGGAGGGAGGCGACACACACTGACTTTTTTTTTTTTTGATAAAGGACACACACTGACTTTGACTTTGCTCAGCAGCAAGCCAGCTCGGTTGCTGTTTGCTGCCTGCGCGCACGTTGCCGCGCGCCGGCTTGTTTATCACTCTCACGCCACCTCCATTGCCAGAAGCTCTGACCTGCTTCAGCAACAAGCACGCACGCATGCTTATCGCATCAGAAGATTACATGTAAATATAGTCCGTGCCTCCGATTTGCGTTGCAATTTGCAACCATGTCTCGCCAATGGCGCTTACTTTGGGGCTACTTAAAGCGGCCATTTGCTCTGCCGCTACGAATTCCGCACGGATTTTGTGGGATCATGTCATGAGCAACTGACGACGGAGGAATCATCGGTACGTGCGTGCGTAGGCGACGACGAGCTCCGAAGAAGAGAGAGAGCGGATGGATCCGGGGGGCGGACTCGCTGGCATTCGCTGTTCCTGCTCCCGGATCCGGATCAAATCATAATCATTCCCTTCGCCACGTGATCTCTCGCTCATTTCTTCGTCTTCCTCCGATCCTCCAGCGCTCGCGGGTGCAGTTTTCAGATCGAGCTCGTGTCCAATTGTCCTCGCTTGTCATGCTTGCCGTTGGGGGTGCCATTGATCTGACCATATACGTTGTCGGAACAAGAGCCGGTAGTTGGAGTTTGACCTGACCATATACATTATTTTCACACCCTTCTTTTTTTCGAGCATAATCATTGCATACATTGTGTAGTGAGTCAATTAGCAATATTCGGTGGGCTGAACATACGCGATATATAGGACGTAAAAAAAAACATCTTTCTAGCATATACTATATTTGTATTTGATAGCCTAGTGGTTACAAGAGTCCCGATAGCACCTCAAGTCTTGGGTTCGACTCCTCGTGAGAGTAAATTTCTCAAGATTTAACGGTGTTTGTGCTTTGAGTGGTAGGCGATGTTCCTCTCGACAGTCTTCGAATGTGTTCATAGAGATGAGTGTGTGTGTTGTGAGTGTCTCCAGTCTTCGAATGTGTTCATAGAGATGAGTGTGTGTGCGTTGTGAGTGTCTTCGGTGTCCTGTGTAGTTCGAAAAAAAAACTACACGTTTTGATGTTTCAGCTCTAGTTAACTGAAGAAAATCTGTTTTTTACACTTATTATCACAAAAACAATAAGTTCACTAGAATATTGACATGGACTTCAATTTGGTATTTTAAAAAGAGTTTATGTAATAGGAAAGTGTTTTTTAGTTGATCTATGCTAAATTTTGGATATCAGTGGTGGTCAAAATCAACACTTGAAAAGTTTAGACCAACAACAACCCTAAATGGAATTACATGTTGTACGTTGTTGTCAGTTGTGGCTTTGCTAGTTATAGCATAATTTAGAACGATGGCTATTTGACGTAGGATGTGACGACCCCCGAAGTGATATTTTAGGTTTTAGGAGAAAGATTGCTTCTAAAAGGTGTATTTTGCTCTTGATGGTTGGTGGATCCACCCATCATTGCCTTGTATTTTTTCTTATTTTTTCACAACAGTTTTGTTCAAAGAGGATCCACATTATTGTATACCTTGTGAAACTACGAAAAAGATGCTTATCAGTGTACAATCATTTCTTATCAGAGGTAGCATATTTTAACAAATGAAGGGTCATCCAACAATGAGCTATATCTATCTGGATGGCTGTAGAGCTGAACCACATTTTTCGTCAAGTGTATATCAGCAAACACCAAAACAATTTGGTCTTGTATGTGGAGCCAATTTTGTTTAGTCCACTAATAAGAAGTTTTTGCAAGCTCCTAAACACCTAAATAAGTAATACATATGCAAAGCATGGATAAAGTACATATACATTCTTTCTTATGATGAATTATTGCTAATTTCTATTGCGGTTGACATGTAGTTGTATAGCATCAGACTTCAAATTCATTGGTTCCAGGTTGCCGCTTCGGAAAAGAAAACTCTCAGGGTACTAGCTGCTAGCCTTTTGATATAGAATGAAACTTTAAACAACCAAGCCAATTAAACGTATTATTTTGTCCATTGGATACGGCGGCATAGGCTTTGCGAGGGAGATGATTTATTCTGGAAGAAACTATGAGAGAGATAATTTAACTATCTGCCCAAACAAACATATCATGCAAACCCTGATGTGATCCGGCAAACAATTTGAGACCATCCATTTTTTTTTGAACGGACGGTGAAAGCTTATGCTTTCCCGAATTTTTATTAGAAGAAGAGAGTTGACCCAGTTTATAAGGAAAACCGGGCCCGAAAACCATACAACTCTGGTCGATCGACCGCACAACTAGGGGAGCAGAGAACTCCGAACGCCGGTCCGCAGACCATACAACTAAGCACATCGGTGGGTTGGATTGGGACCTCAACACGCACCGCTCAGCTCAACAACTCATCGGTCGGATTGGGACATCGACACGATCAACTCAAACAACTTCAAAGGATCGGTCCAGTCGGATTGGGACATCGATCCGGGTCTCCACAACTCTGTTCCGCCGTCGACGTGAGCCACCACACACTGCCAAGAAACAAACCCTCTCTTCTCCTCCGCTCAAAGGAGAGTCTACTGCCTACTTTTTTTTACCAAACACAAACCACTAAGGAAAAACGAGAAAGGAGACAAACAAAGAGAAAGGGCTCTCACGAAAGCAGACCAAGCCGAAGCAACTCGCAGAGAAATCCGGACGCCGCCGTCGACCCCAGGCCGGAGGAGACCTAAGAAGGAGATGCTCGACGTCGCCTTCAGGAAGGGCATGACGTTAGACACGCCAACGACGTCGTCCCAAGAGGGGAAGGGTTTTCACCCGCATCGGAGAAACGCAGCCCGGGCAACCAGTTACGCCACCATGGCGTCTCTGGTGCGCCAACCCATGGCCGTCGCCAGCAACGCCACTGTGGCGCCGCTCGCACACAACCAAGGAGGCCACCGCCGGCCGCGCCACCATGACACCACCAGCACATCTCCACTCCCATCTGGCCGTCCACCAAGCCGCACGCCGTCGTGGCCGAGCAGCGGACGCAGAGGGCTGCGCGCGTGCAACACGCCGACCGCGCCCGAAGCCGCCGCCGCCAGTACCGGGAACCACCGTCCCCGCCTCACCCCGACCCCGAAGGCCCCAGGGAAGGCAGATCCGGCGGTCCGACACGCGGAACCGGCCGCCGGCGCAGCCGCGCCCACCACGCGCACCACCAGAGGGCCGCCGCCGCCGGGAAACGAGCACCGTCGCCATCGTCGCGCCCCGGCACACCGAGCCCGCAAGGGAGCAGATCCGGCGGCCCAAGCAGCAGATCCGGCGAACCACAGGCCGAACCGGACGCCGGACACAAGGCCGCCGCCGTCGAGGTCGCAGTCGAAGAGAGCACCAGGGGGGAGGGGGAGGAGAAGGAGGAGAAACGGCGGAGGGCCCCGCCGCCGCCTTCCTCGCGGCCGCTCCGGCGGCGGCGGGGTGGGAGCTCCGGCGTTGGTGGGGGTGGCGGTGCGGGGGACGGGAGTTCCGCCCGTGCCGCTCCAGGGGAGCGACGCGGGGGCCTCGGTTCTCTCTGGGCCACACCTATTGTCCCATCTGAGACCATCCATTTGATCCTTCATCTCAAAGTAGGCTCCCACCTCAGCCAGAAAAGGCAAGAGGAAGAACACACAGACAGGGCAAGGAAAAGAAACCAAAAGAAAAGGAAAGGAACGTGCAGAAGTGCAGACGACAGCTGGTTTATCTGGAGTTTCAGGATGAGAGGATCAGACAACCTTGAACTGTTCCATCCCTATCTCCTCCATTAACATATCCTCTTGCTAATGCACAGATATTATATATAATAAAATCTGTTTGCACAAGATTATCGATCGAGTGGAGGGAGTTGGTGAACGAATTCGAAGAATGCACGTGTAATAAAGTAGCTTGCAGGATGCAATTTTGTGGCTCCGGAGGCTTCGGCCGGTTATCTTGCACAAACATGATATCGAACGTGATGACGGAGATGAATCTGCAAGGTACCAGAGCAACTCCAGCGAGGGTCTTCATATGAGCCTCTACTTCAAAATTTGGAGGTTTGGTGTAAAAATTCAACTCCAGCAGGACCTCTAAACGGGCCTGCATTTTTGAGGTCACTCCAAATTCCCCCTCCAAACCTCCATTCTTGGAGGGCCTATACTCTCCCCTCCAAAACGTGGGTCCCACTATTTTCATTAATTTTTTCTCCTTTCCTCTCCTCCCGCAGACTCCTCCCCGTCGTCCTCCTCGTTCCCCACCCGCGCCGCCGGGAGCTGGAGGCGGCTGCGAACTTCGCGTCCCCTTTCTCCCGCCTCGGTCCTTCGCGGCCCCTTTCTCCCGCCTCGGTCCTTCGCGGCCGCCGTGCACGAGCAGGGCCGCCGGCAACCGCCACGCCCGCGGCGGCGGCAGCAGAGGCATCGGGGGATCGGGGGCCCCGTGGTGCGATGCGGCCGGTGGCCTCGGTCCGTGGACCTCTCCCGTGCTCGTCGTCGTTGACCTCACCCGGAAGGCCCTGGCGGCGTGGTCGTGCTACTGGCCACCGAGCCAGCGCCGATGCTCCGAATCTCGGCTTCCAGTGCGCACTTGGGGATCCCGCGCCCTCCTTGGCGGCCGAGGCGCCGCCGAGCGTCCCGACGTCCATGAGCTCGAGCACGTGCGCGTGCGCGTCGCTGTCGGAGAGGACGGCATGGCAGTGCACGACGTGCGGCGAGCCGGCGGACCACGCTCCCTAGTCCGCGGGCCAAATTCCCTGTCCTCGCGCTCGGCAGCTGCCTCCTCCCTCCCAACGCTGTGCCCTCCTCCCTCCTCAAGCTCGACGTGGCGCGGGGCTTGGCGGGCACAGCGGCAATGGGGAAGCCGAGGAGCAGGGGATCGCCGGTGCTCTCTATGCCGCTGCCTGCGCCCGTCGCGCCCTCCACCATGGACGCCAGCCAGGACCGCCTCCAAAAGGTGAAGGGTAAATTTGCCACCGGACACCGTTAAAAAGAGGTCTTTGCTCTAGACCACTAAAAAAGAGTGTCTTTGCTGGAGGACACTAACAAAACAGATCCATTTGCTGAGAGACACTATGGCTCATAGAATAATATTATCAACTCAAAACACTCTAACCTGGACAACTATACCCTGCCCTTTTCATCATCGTCTTCACGATGCCCGCCCCAACACGGAGATCCGTCGTGGCCGAGGCCGCCGGGGACACACGCCGGCAGGGGGCCTCCGCCAGGTGCGGTCGCCTCCGTCGGGATGGCTTCCCTCAGGCGTGGCCGCCGCTGGGAGGAGCCGCGCGTCGGAGAGCTGTCGGGCCATGGAGGTCCCGGCGCCGGAGAGCTCGAGGCCCGATCCCCGCGGAGGAGCCGCAACAGTTCCTCGCGCCCCAATCCCTGAGGAGGAGGAGTGGCTGCTCTGGCCGGACGGAGGGGCGGGCGGCGGCTGGTGCAGAGAGTGAGCTTCGGCTGCCGCGCGTTGCTTCAGGCCGGAGAGAAGGGGAAGGAGAGGGGATCCAGAAGCCTAGCAGGGGTGGGAGAGGGGGAGGCCGGCGCAACGGGAGGGGAGGGCATGCCGGCCGTGGCTGCCGTCTGGGAGGGCCTTCCGGCCGCAGCTGCCGTCAGGAAGGGGCAGCGCACCGGGAGGAGCCACTGCCGCCGTCGTTTGGGAGCGAGAAATTGGAGCGACGCCTGAATACTTGGGCTTGCGGGAGGAGATAAGGTAGCAGGGGGCAAATGAGTCATTTCACGTGGCGCTGCAATTAAATTGAATACAATAATGTGAAGGACCGATTATGCGAACCAGAGAGGGGGGAGTGAATGGGAGCCGATAAAAATTCTTCTCGAAGGAGATGAGAACTCCAACAAGACGAACACGGCTTCCAACTCACGTCTCCGACCCAACTACCCAAGTTGGCCAAGACCACGCAGCCACTGGAGTGCTACTAGTCCTAGGAACCAACACTCAACCCTTCGAGCCAGAACTCACCAAAACACACAGCGGAAACTTGCACGGCTTGCTGCCTGTGCTACACCGGTCAGACCGATGGCCTGCGCCGGTCAGACCAGTGACACCGGTCAGACCGGTGGACAGAGCCGGTCAGGCCGGTGGCTACAGCAGCCGCACAGCAAACGTTCCAGGAAGACTCAGTGACTCCTCTAGGCCCTGGAACAAAAACCCCCACGAAACACAACCTGTGAGGAAGAAGAACCCCTCACAAAACCTAGCAAAACAACTCCAAACACGCCAAGAACTGATCAGCAGGACCACGGGACAAAACCACACGGACAAAGCTATTCCCCGAGACAAAAACCCACCAAGGGCTAGCACCGGTCAGACCGGTCAAGAGCACCGGTCAGACCGGTCGCGCCTGGGCAGCTCGGGATGAACAGCGCCCGCGAGTCAACTCCCCTAAATCCAACTCCCGATCTCCCGATTCGTTCCACGGTTTTGCACAAGACTTTGGGGATAGTAGGAACACCTCATGGGTACTCCATAGCCAAGGTTTGGTCCACCAAAACTTGTCAAATCAAGAGGAATCGAAGAAATCCCACCAAGAACGCCTCTAACCCTAGAGCCACGAAAACCCCAAAATCGAGCCCCTTTGCTCACGGATTTGGAAGGGGAATCAAAGGGAAAAGAACCACGAAGGGTTCATGCATACATCCCCCACCAAATCCCAAAAAGAAAGGCCTCGAAATCGCTCCAAGAAAATCGCCAAGAAAGGGCTCCGAAAATCACCAAAAAGGAGAAACGGGAAAGACACATCCAAGCCTTGAGGAACCACGCTGAATCATCTATACATACCAAAGAGGTTCATACAAGGTCTAGCTTGCCGCCCGATCATCCTTCCCTCTCACAAGATCTCACCATGAAGCTCTCAAGCTAGTCCTACGAAAATCCTAAGAAAATAGGAAGGAAAATAGGAAAACCAAATGAGCTAGTGTTCCAAGAGATGGCTGCCATCCTCTCACCCCTTGGGTTATATGGAGGCAACCGAAAGACTAAAATACCCTTACTAGCTAACTAGGGATACATGCCCCTCAAGGGCGAATTCGGAAATCTTTGTCTTCGCTCCATCGGACGGATGCCCAGCGACCGCAAACTTGCTTAGCCTCGACGCAAGCCTTGCGATCCCGACACGTGTCCTCCGCTTCGAAGATTCCGGACTGCGTCATCACACACCGGTCAGACCGGTGCTCCTCACCGGTCAGACCGGTCAGACCCACCGGTCAGACCGGTCTGGAGCTGCTGCACCTCCGTCTTCGGTTCTTCGGTCTTGGCTTTGTGGATCAACCAAGGAACCCAGTGATTTTCTGGTGAACCACCGAAAACCCCGCGAACTCGGTGTAGCCTCCGCCAATCACCACTCATGACTCGGCTCCCACGTAGTCCCGGCTCGACCTTGGTTTTGAGGCTCAACCAAGAAACCGTCCATGACTTCATCTTGCCGTTCTTGCCACCATGCGGCCCGCACTTGACCCCGCTGGCCACCGGGTCCCTCGAACCAAGCCTACTTGTCTTCTCCACACCTGGAGGCCTCACCGACAACGACCTTTCGCTCTTGTTCTTCACCTGCACCTGCACTAGTCAAGCCGCAACCTGCACCTGCAATACTTAGCCAAGAACCAGTCCACACCACGTTGTCAATCACTCATCACACCAAGAAGCGACCATCTACCGGTCCTCGAACCACACCTGGCTCTCATAATGCTTCCAGTGTCTTCCGGCAAATGACCCTGATTTATTAATGTCCTACAGCAGTGATGCAAAATTTTAGTGGCCTGGAGCAAAGGGCATGTTTTAACGGTGTCCTGGGGCAAATTTTGCCAAAGGTGAACGCCCGTCCATGCTCCATGCCCGCACCCAAGGCCACCGTGTCCGGATCTTGGAGCAGCCGGCCACGAGCTCCATGGCGGGACCTCCCATGGCCGGTGCCCGAAGGAGAGAGGTGCGGCGATAGGGGAGGAGGCCCCCGGAGTACCGGCCGGCGATGGAGCTCCGTCGAGAGGGGAAGAGAATCTGAGAGAGGGAGGAGAGGGCCATCGCGCCGGCAGGAGCGCCGGCTGTGTCGGTGTTAGGATTAGTCCCGACACTAACTAGTAAGTTACGCTGTGATCAGCTTCTCGATGGTTGGTGCAAATGACAACACAGGGACACGGGTTTATCCTGGTTCCGACCGCGGGGTCGTACTTCCAGCAGATTTGCGTGTGCACGCTATATTGATTCGCACCAGTGGTGCCTGTAGAGGGGGGCTACAAGCAAGGTGGGAGAGGAGGAGAGGCCTCCAAGTCCCTGCTAAGTGATTGAGGCAAAGTGCCAATATCAAAGGGAACGAGTATGCGAGCAAGTGTGGGTATGATATGATGATCTCGTCCCACTGCGGCCAGGGGACCGCCTCCTCCTTGTATAGACCAAGGGGAGGCGGTTTACAGTCGTACCGCATAGCTTTAGGCATGGTGTGGCGGCATGGAGCACAGTGCCGGTGATTCGATGGCCGTCCTGACGAATCTTGCTCCTGGCAGGTGTCGTGGTGACTCCTGTGTCCGTCCAGGAGTGACTTCGAGGGTAGTAGCGCTGGAGCTCTTCGTTTGTTCGCCGTCCGTACACCGGCTCGAGGGCCTGGCTGACGGAGGACCGGAGGCTGCATATCGTCGGGTGTGGCGATGTCCTGTCAACCTAGATCCTTACAGTACGGGGGATGGCCCAGCAGTGCCCGGGATGGCGGCATAGTGGTGGGGATGGCCGCTCAGGGCCGGAGGTGATGGAGGTGACGCGCCCCGCCGGCCTGGCGTCACGGCGTCGTCCTAGGCGGGCGGGGAATTGGTGGCCGTACCCCTTTCGAGGGCGCCGCCGTCCTCTTTCGAGGGGCGCGACGTGGAGGAGGTACGGGAGTGGGCGGCACAGCGTCACGGAATGACACCGGCCTTCCCGCACAGCACCCGCACAGCGCCGGGGATGGCTGCACAGTGCGGGTTGGTCGAACAGCGCCGGGATCTGATTCCCAGGCGGTGTCAGAGGGCCGGCATGGCGGGGATTCGCTTTTGACCCGGGCGCCCGCGACGTGCCGGAGCATTTAATGCTCCGGTTGTGGGAGCAGGTATGGTGTCGCGGCTCGAAGGCGGCCTCGAGCGAGGCGGAAATTCGCTCGAGGGGCGTCAAGCCCTCGAGCGAGGCGGAACCTCGCCCGAGGGGGCGCAAGCCCTCGAGCGAGGTGGATGTTTCGCGGTACGGCGCCCGGGCCTCGAGCGAGGTGAAGATTCACCCGAGGGGTGCCGAGGCTGGCTATTTCGATGGGCCGCTGGGGCTTTTTGGGCCGTGGGTCCTTTTTCTGCCTTGGGCCGCAACATGCGGGGTGTGATTTGCGGCTCGTGGGTTTGCTTGTTTGCTTTTGTTATTTTCGAAAAAGGGCGATTTCCCCCGTTATTAGGGGACCCCTATGGCAGTCCCTGACAGTAGCCCCCGAGCCTTTGCAACATTATCCGTAGGAACTTGCAAAGGCTGGTGCTTTCTGATGGGACTTTCTTCCCGCCTGGGCGTTGTGGCGTTCTGTGGGGGCGCGCTAGCGCACCCGCGGGTGTAGCCCCCGAAGCCTTGGAGGAGTGTGTGCATTCCTGCAAGGTTTTTCGCAGCGTGTGACCGGTGCGCGAGGCGTTTGTTTCAGCCAGCATCGGTGTTATTTCAGCCGGCCTCGGCGGTGCCATGCGCGTGTTCCGGTATTTGCTTGCGTTCGGGCACGTTCAGGAGGTGTAGCCGCGCGTCGTGCCCCCGAGCCTGGGCCCACTCAAGGCGATCGGGGCGAGCTCTCCGACTTGTCTGTGCGCCCCTTCGCCGCCCCTTCGCGGGGCGGAGGGGTGAGGTGCTCATGACTCCCATCGAACGGGTCGCGAATCATGGGTCCCTCGTCGAGCTGTTAGCGGGTGGTTCAAGTGGACGTCCATGCCCCGTTCGATAAGGGTCGGCTCGTGGTCCGGAGACACGTCCATAAGAGCGCTTACGCGGGTGTGCTAGGCAGGGCTCGGTCCCGTTCGATTGGGACCGAGGGCGCGGAAGCTCTCCCTCAGTGGGATCCCTCGACTAGCTGCCCTCGTTGGCCTTGAACATGAACTATGGGGCGCCCCCGAGCTTGTGAGCTCGGGGTCAGGCTCGAATGCACGCGCCCTGGTCGTCCCTGACTCTGTCAATCTGAGGCGCCTGTTCGAACCCTTCGAGGGTCAGGCTTCGAACCCCTGATTAGTAGGGCCTTTGCGGGGTGGCACTAAAGTGCCCCCGTCTTGGCTTGATCTGTGGAGCCCGATGGGCTGCGGTCGGGCCGACCCTTGAGCCACTGATCAGTAATCCCCGCTCGAGGGGCATCTGCGGTGCCCACCCTCGTCGGGCAGGTCTTGGAACCGCTAATCAGTAAGTCCCCGCTTGAGGGGCATCTGCGGCGCCCACCCTCGACGTGCAGGTCTTGGGACCGCTGATCAGTAAGTCCCCGCTCGAGGGGCATCTGCAGCGCCCACCCTCGACGGGCAGGTCTTGGGACCGCTGATCAGTAAGTCCCCACTCGAGGGGCATCTGCGGCGCCCACCCTCGACGGGCAGGTCTTGGGACTGCTGATCAGTAAGTACATCATTCGAGGGGCCCGGCCCTCGAGTTCGTTCGGTGAGCCACGGCTCCGCCCGTTTTAGATCGGGGCATCGATCGCACCCGCGAGGGGTCGGTCCTTGAGCTCTTGGCTCTAGTTTCGTGAGGGGGTCATCCTTACTCAGGAAGGAACCCAGCCATTTAATGGGTGCGGATTGTGGACGCAGATCGTGCGAAGCGGGCGCGCCTTTTGAGGCGGCTTTTGAGGCGGCGTACCGCAGGCGTCGTGGGCGACGTGGGGGCGGACGGGATGGGGCGCTGCGCCCCTTCAGTTATTGTGCCGTAATCATAGCGTGCGTGCGTGCGCGTGACCGTTTCGGCGCGGCCGGGCCCATCCGCTAGCGACGCAGGGCGCCGGCCGCACTAATTGGCGCTGTGTGCGGAGTTTTCGGGGGCATTGCTCCCCTAGATCTTATAAATCATGGGAGGGGGGGCAGAGACGAGGCCCCTTACCTTGCCATTCGCATCCATCCCCGCACGCAGCTCGTCTTCCTTCCGGCTGTGCGCTCCGCCGCTTCGGTTCCGTTCGTTTTCCTTGCGCCTCCACCGCAGTCCTCGCTTCTCCCCCTTGTCTTCCATGGCGCCTCCGACTCGGGTGCTGGAGCCCTTCCCATGGCCCCGGTCGACGGTGACACCGCTGGCGCTGAAAGAGCTAGTGAACGGCGGGCAGTTGGCGCCGGCCGGCGACGGCCTATACCCGGCGTGGATGGTCCCGCCGGCGACGGACAAGGAGCCCAACCCCCCGCACGGCTACGTCGTCAGCTTCGCCCATCTCCACGAGCGCGGCTTCACCGCCCTGGCGAGCCAGTTTATGCGGGGGCTGTGCCACCTCTACGGGGTGGAGCTGCACAACTTCACCCCCAACGCCATCTCGCAGGCGGCTGCCTTCGTCGCCGTCTGCGAGGGATTTCTGGGGATCCCGGCGAACTGGGACCTCTGGGTCCATCTCTTTCGCGGCGAGCTCCACACCCTCGCCACGGCCGAGAAGGGGACGCGCCGGGCGGTTCGCGCCGGCGGCCTTACGCTCGCACTGCGGGACGCGCGCAAGGAGCTGTACCCGCTGTGCACCATGACCTCCAACAACGCGGATTGGGAGAAGGGGTGGTTCTACCTCCGCAACGACGGCGTTGGCCTTCCGCCGTACACCGGGAAGGAGCTGACGGGGAAGCCCGACGCCTGGTTTCACAGCGTGTCGCCCCCGTCGCGGCAACGAAGGTTGGAGTCCCTCACCACCGCCCTGCGCCAGCTGGCGGACACTGGGCTGGGGGTGGCTTCGATCATCGCCAACTTCCACCACCTGCGGGTCATTCCCCTCATGGAGAGGGAGCTCCACATCTTCGAGATGAGTGATGCGGCCAACCCCACGTCGCTAGCGCGCTCACGGCTGCTGCAGGAGCGTCTCCCCAAGGGGTATGCGGCCACGCGGGCGAGGCGCGCGATCAACTTCAAGGTGGTGCCGCACAGCGACGACGACCTTTGGTCGTTCGTGATGCTTCCCGACGCCGAGCTGGTGAGCACCGTTTTTTCTCTTTGATTCTTGTTTCGTGTTTTTTATTCGTCTTGACATTCATTGGCCACAGCTGGTGACCGTCCATGCCGCCCGTTCGGACCCGCCGACGCCCCGATCTCAGGCTGCCGGTCGCGCCGTGCAGCAGCGGGAGCGGGACCGGGCGGCCCTTGCGAAGGAGAAAAGGATCAGGCGGCAGGAGCGCCTCGATCAGTACAACGAGGAGTACCGGCTGCGTGAGCAGCAAGGTCTCTCTCCCCGACCGGTGCTGGTGAACTCGTCCTCGGACGAGGAGGAGAGCGACGAGGAGCGGACCACCTCTGATAGGTGGGAACCCGCAGCGCCCCCGCCCCCGCGGGTCGAGGGGGCGGCCGCGGAATTGACCCTTGAGGCGGGCACGGTGCCGCCCGTCACCGGGTCGTCGGTGGAGGTGCCAGCGGGCACCGCGGAGGCGCCGGTGGGCGCAGTGGAGGTGCCCCCCAGCCCTCGAGAAAGAGGAAGCGGGGCTTCTCCAGTTTGAAGTAAGTAGCATCTTTTCCCGTACGCCCTCGATTTCGAGAAACAGCCGCTCATCCCCCCTTTCATTTCGTTGTCAGGGCGTTGCTGGCCGTCCCCGATCTTGCGCCCGCCAAGGTGCTCAAGTTGAGGACGTCTTTGACGACTGGGCGGCGCTCGGAGAGGGCGCCACGGGCGGCGGTGAGCATGGCGGCGGCGGGCGAGCCCTCACGCGCCCCGACCGCGGCCGCGGGGTCGCAGCAGGAGGTGGCGGTGGCGGCCGCGATGCCGCAGCAGGCGCTGGTGCTCCGCGACCCTCATCAAGGGCGCGGGCTGGTTCATTCGGAGAGCCGGTCCATCAGGGGCCACGAGACGGCCGAGGCCCCCGCTGGTGGTGATTCCGCCCCCCGGAGGGGCCGGTCGAGGAGGTCATCCGGGCCAGCCCCCGAGCCTGCGCCCGAGGTGCTGGTGATGCGGGCTGACGGCTGCGTGATGTCGCAGCGGCCGGCGCACGACGCCGGGGTGTCGACGTCCCGTGCCGCGCCGCCAGCACGTGACGCCGCCGCGTCGCAGTTGGAGCAGGGGCTGCGTCGCCCCGGGGTGCCGCGTACCCTGCTCGACGAGGCCCAGGCCGAGCAGGCGCTGTGGCAGGAGTTCCGCGAGCACGGCACCTCCCTCAACGCTGCGCTGGCCGAGGCGCTCCGACTCCACGAACGCTGGTCGTTCCAGCTCTTCGAGGTAAGCGTCTTTGCTTGATTGGAGCTCATTTTCCCGTCTCTTTTTTGTCCGAGTGTTTCACGTTCTGATTCCTCTCTCTGCCCTTTGGTTGCTGCTCACAGGAGCTGCAGGGCCAGGCGCGCGAGAAGTACAACCGCCTCTCCCAGTTGAGCTCGAGCCTCGACTGGTACCGGGGGCAGTACGAAGCCTTGGACGCCCTGGTGGAGGCCCTGCAGACGGACAACGGCTGGCTGGAGTACCGGCTAATGGCCGTGCAGGATGCGCTCCTGGACCAGCGTGCTCTGACCGCGGAGGGCGCCACCGCGGTCGACAGAGTGAAGGCCGTGCTCCTGGAGAAGGAGGGGGTGCTGGCGATAGCGAACGGCGAGCTGCAGAAGGCGCGCGCTGCCCTGGCCGAGGCGCAGACCTCACTGGCGCAGAAAGAGACTGCCCTCGTCGCGGCGCAGACCCAGCTCCAGCAAGACCGCACCACCCTCGAGGGGGTGAGGTCCTGGCAGGCTCAGGCCGAGCAGAAGGCCCAGGAGGCCGAGAAGCTGAGCGCTGATCTGCAGGAGAAGGTCACGTCGCTCGCCGCGGTGGAGGATCAGCTTCGCCAAGAGCGGAGCGCGCGTCAGCAGGCAGAGAGCCAGCTCCAGCAAGAGCGGTCCGCCCTCAAGGAGGCTCAGGCCGCCCTCCAGCGCGAGCGCTCGGCTCGGGAGGAAGCGCAAGGCCAGCTTCAGCGGGAGCGCACCACGCTGGGGGAGGTTCGAGCCGCGCTCCAGCTCCGGGATTCGGAGGTCACGCGGCTCACCGGGGAGTTGGTCCAGGAAGCCGTGTCGTTCGAGGAGCTGCGGCAGGCTGGCGAGGAGAAGGACGCCGCTATCCTCGAGCTGCAGCAGGCGGCCGAGACCGCGCGCGCGGCCCTCGAGACAGAGAAGAAGCAGGTCGAGGGTAAGTCTCCTCTCTTAGATTCTTCGTTTGTTGCTTGGGTTCGTCGAGATCCGCTCTCAACTTATTCGTCTTCCGTTTTTCAGGCTTGCGGGCTGCTCTCGGGACGTCAACGACGTAGGCGGAGGTGCTCCAGGCGGCCTACAATTCCTCCCAGCAGGAGCTGGGGGTTCTGCAGGAGGCAGCCCTCGAGGCGTGCCAAAGCGTCGACGAGGGCGATGGGCAGGCCGGGGGCACTATGGCAAGTCGCCTCCGGGCCTTGGGCGGCCACATCACCCGGCGTACGCGAGGTGCGCTCCGCCTGGGGATCCAAAAGACCCTTGGCGTGGTGCAATCGCACTACCGGGTTAACCTTGCGGCGTTGGCTACGGGATACATTGTCGCTGACGACCTCGACGACGATGGTGCGGAGGCCGAGGCGAACCGCCTGGACGCGCTTGCCGCTCCTGCCGCCGACATCCTCACCGACGACTTCGCGGAGATCCTCTTCCCGGACGCTCCCCCCGTCGGGCCCCTCGAGCCCTGAAAGTAGCTGGGCACTCAGGCCCTTAGATTGTAGTTAGGAATCGAGCCTCGTGGCTTTATGTAATAAATACAGTTTGCTTGAAGTACTTGTATGTTTAAGTGCCATTTCGTTTTTAGTGATTGCGCCGTTCCGTCTCTCCCTGTCGTTTAGGCGAATTTCAACTGGAATCGTTCGTTTTCACGAGTAGCGCTCAGGCAAAGTGGTGAGGGGGAAGGGCCGTATCCTGCCGCGAGGCGTAGGCTATCCCCGACTCACCCGTCTTCGCCCTTTGGCCATTCGCGTCCTGCGTCATTTCGCTCAAACTCCCGGGTCGAGACGTACTTGGCGCTTTTGAAGTAAAGATTTTTTGCGAAAAAATGGGACCGTTTAGGGGGGGTGCCCCCCGCAGTAGCCCCCAAGGGGGACTTGGTTTTCGGGGAGAAAGCCGAGTCGCCCTTGACTTTATCGAAAAGAAAACTTTACATTTGTGTAGCCGACTGGGGCGTCGGATATGTGCAAAAAGACTTGGAAATCCTTTCTAAGGGTAGAAGCGACGTAGCTGTTGGATGTTCCAAGCGTTGGTGAAGACTTCGCCTTGCTCGTTCACCAGCTTGTACGTGCCGGGCTTGAGCACCTTGACGACGACGTAGGGCCCCTCCCATGGTGGTGACAGCTTGTGGCGGCCTCGGTTGTCCTGGCGCAGCCTTAACGCTAGGTCGCCCTCGTTGAGGTCTCGGCGCCGGATTTTCTGAGCTTGATACCGCCTTAGCACCTGCTGGTATCTTGCCGATTGCATCATGGCCACGTCACGGGCTTCGTCTATTTGATCCAGCGAGTCTTCGCGAGCTCGCTGGTTCGAACCTTCATCGTAGCCCTTAATCTTGGGCGATCCGTATTCCAAGTCCGTGGGGAGAACGGCCTCTGCACCATAGACTAGGAAAAACGGCGTGAATCCCGTGGCTCTGCTCGGAGTGGTCCTGAGGCTCCAAATGACCGCTGGGAGCTCCTGAAGCCATTTCCGGCCGGACTTGTTCAGTCTGTCGAAGATCCTGGGCTTGAGGCCTTGTAAAATCATGCCATTGGCACGTTCCACTTGGCCGTTAGTCTGTGGGTGTGCGACAGCCGCCCAGTCCACGCGGATGTGGTGGTCGTCGCAAAACTCCAGGAATTTCCTGCCGGTGAATTGGGAGCCGTTGTCGGTGATGATGGAGTTCGGCACTCCGAACCTGTGGATGATGTCGGTGAAGAATGTTACGGCCTGCTCTGCTCTGAGGTTGGTGATTGGGCGTGCCTCGATCCATTTGGAGAACTTGTCCACGGCAACCAGCAGGTGGGTGTAGCCCCCGGGCGCCTTTCGCAAGGGCCCGACAATGTCCAATCCCCACACGGCGAAGGGCCATGTGACGGGTATGGTCTGTAGGGCGTGAGCCAGGAGAAGGGTCCTACGCGCGTAGAACTAGCACCCCTCGCAGGTGCGCACGACCTCGTTGGCGTCGGCAACCGCTGTGGGCCAGTAGAAGCCCTGGCGGAACGCGTTGCCCACGAGGGTGCGTGGTGCCGCGTGATGGCCGCACACGCCTGCGTGGATGTCACGGATGAGTTCCCGACCGTGGGGAATGGGAATGCACCGCTGCAGGACGCCGGACGCGGCGCGCTTGTACAGCTCGCCGTCAATCACGGCGAACGACTTGGCTCTCCTGGCGATGCGCCTAGCCTCTGTCCGATCTGAGGGGAGTTCCCCTCGATCGATCCGGGCGAGGTACTTGGCCCGCCAATCCTTCGCGCGGGGGACTGGCTCGATTTCCATGGCCTCGGCTTCGTCCGCGCCGTACCCCTCGAGTAGGGAGAGCACGAACGCCTCGTTCGAGGGGTCCTCGTCCATGGGTTCCGCACCCGCTGGACTCGAGGGAGCCCCCGAGGGTTCCTCCTGATTCGAGGGGGCCGGACTGAGGTCGACGGACGGTTTGGCGATGTCTCGCGCGAAAACGTTTGGGGGAACGGTGATTCGCCCCGACGCGATCTTCGCGAGCTCGTCCGCCTCCTCGTTGTACTTGCGGGGGATGTGATTGAGCTCGATGCCGTAGAACTTGTCCTCGAGGGCGCGTACGGCGTTGCAATAGGCCTCCATTTTCTCGTCGTGGCAGCTCGCATTCTTCATGACCTGATCGATTACGAGCTGCGAGTCTCCCCTGATGTCGAGGCGCTTGATGCCGGTCTCGATGGCGATTCGGAGGCCGCAGAGGAGGGCCTCGTACTCCGCCATGTTGTTCGATGCGGGGAAGTGCAAGCGCACTGCGTACCTCATGTGTTCCCCGAGGGGCGAGATGAAGAGCAGGCCTGCGCCCGCTCCGGTTTTCATCACCGACCCGTCGAAATAGAGGGTCCAGCACTCGGCCTGGATCTGCAATGGGGGCAGCTGTGTGTCCGTCCACTCGGCGACGAAATCCGCGAGGATCTGAGACTTGATTGCCTTGCGCGGTGCGTAGGTGAGCGTCTCGCCCATGAGCTCTACGGACCATTTTGCGATCCTACCCGCAGCATCCGGGTTGCGGATGATCTCTCCCAACGGGAATGATGAGACCACCGTGACCGGATGGGCTTCGAAGTAGTGCCGCAGCTTGCGCCGCGCGAGCACCACTGCGTAGAGCAGCTTCTGGATCTGGGGATACCGCGCCTTGGTCTCGGACAGCACTTCGCTGATATAGTACACCGGCCTTTGAACTGGTAGGGCGTGCCCTTCCTCTGCTCGCTCCACGACGATGACCGCGCTGACCACCTGGGTGGTTGCCGCAACGTAGAGGTACAGAGGCTCGCCTCCTCGAGGCGGCGTGAGGATTGGTGCATGTGCGAGCGTCGCCTTGAGCTTGTCGAGTGCCTCCTGGGCCTTAACGGTCCAGGAGAAGCGTTCGTGCTTCTTCAGGAGTCGGTAGAGGGGCAGTCCCTTCTCGCCGAGCCGTGAGATGAAACGGCTCAAGGCGGCCAGGCAGCCCAACACCTTCTGCACCCCTTTTAGGTCTCGAATCGGGCCCATTCGGTCGAGGGCGGAGACCTTCTCGGGGTTGGGCTCGATGCCCCGCTGAGAAACAATGTATCCTAGCAGCATGCCGCGCGGCACCCCGAAGACGCACTTCTCAGGGTTGAGTTTAACCCCGTTTGCCCGTAGGCAATCGAACGCGACGCGCAAATCGTTAACCAGGTCGTCCGCCTTCCTGGTTTTGACGACAATGTCATCTACGTATGCCTCTACGGTTCGCCCGATGTGGTCCCCGAAAACGTGCTGCATACATCGCTGGTACGTAGCGCCCGCGTTTCGGAGGCCAAATGGCATTGTTACGTAGCAAAACATGCCGAACGGTGTGATGAAAGAGGTCGCGAGTTGATCGGACTCCTTCATCTTTATTTGGTGGTAACCCGAATAGGCATCAAGGAAACATAAGAGTTCACACCCCGCAGTGGAATCTACAATTTGATCGATTCGTGGCAAAGGAAAAGGAACTTTGGGACATGCTTTATTTAAACCGGTGTAATCTACACACATCCTCCACTTCCCATTCTTTTTCTTAACTAGTACAGGATTAGCTAGCCACGCAGGGTGGAAACTTACTTGATGAATCCGGCCTCGAGGAGCTTCCGCAGCTCCACTCCGATCGCCCGGCGCCTTTCTTCATCAAAGCGCCGCAGCCGCTGTTGCACGGCTCTGGAGTGAGGTAGGATGTCAAGGGAGTGCTCGGCGACCTCCCTCGGAATGCCTGGCATGTCCGAGGGGCTCCACGCGAAGAAGTCGGCGTTGGCGCGGAGAAAGTCGATGAGCACCACTTCCTATTTCGGGTCAAGGGTGGAACTGACCCTCAACACCTTGCCCTCGGGGGCGGCAGGGTCGAGGGGCACCTCCTTCGTTTGTTCGGCAGACTCGAAACTGCCCTCGTGTTTGGCGGAGGAGTCGGGGCCCTCGTTGGCCAACTTCTCCATGTCCGCGACAAGCGTTTCGTCGAGCGCTAGGGCCTCGGTGTGCTCGACGCACTCGACGTCGCAGTCGAATGCGTGCTCGATCGACGAGCCCACGGTGATGACGCCTTTTGGCCCCGGCATCTTCATCTTGAGGTAAGTGTAGTTCGGGACCGCCATGAACTTGGCATAGCACGGACGCCCAAGGATGGCGTGGTACGCGCCCCAGAACCCCACCACCTGAAAGGTGAGGACCTCCTTGCGGAAGTTGTCCGGCGTGCCGAACCAGACCGGCAGGTCGATCTGACCGAGGGGCTGGACACGCTTGCCCGGCGCGACGCCATGGAACGGCGCCATGCTGGGCCGCAGCTGATCCAACCCGATCCCCATCAGCCGTAGGGTGTGGGCGTAGAGGATGTTGAGGCTGCTGCCGCCGTCCATCAGCACCTTGGAGAACCGCGCGTTGCCGATGACGGGATCGACGACCAACGAGTACTGGCCCGGATTGGGGATGCGGTTCGGGTGATCCTCGCGGCTGAAGGTGATGCGTCCTCCGACCAATCGAGTTAGGAAGGAGGAGCCCTCTCCGCGGCGAGGACCTCGTGCCGCTCTCGCTTGCGCCGGCTGGTGGACATGTCCACCGTCGGTCCCCCGAAGATGAAGAAGACGTTCTCCACCGCGGGGAAGCCATCAGCGCCATCGTCCTCCTTCGCGGCGACGCGGCTGTAGTACTTCTTGAGCATGTCGCATTGCTCGAGGGTGTGGTTGACCGGGGTCTTGTGGTACGGACAGGGCTTCTTCAGCATATCGTCGAACACGCCGGGGCCTCGAGGGGGCCCTCGAGGACCCTTACGGGCAGGGTCGACGGCGAGGGCCTCGTCGTCTTCACCGCGCCCCTGCGCGCGCGCGTCATGGTGGGGCTTCTTGCCCTTCTTGCCCCGCTTCTGCTTCTTCGCGGGCTCCTTGGACTTACTGCCCTCCGCGGGCCCGTCGTCCACGCGCTTGCCTTTCTTGCCGTCGAAAATGGCCCCCACCGCCTCCTCTCCGGAAGCGAAGCTTGTGGCGATATCGAACAGCTCGTTAGAGTCGACAGGCGGGCTCCTCCCGAGCTCGCGCACGAGGTCCCGACAGGTCGTGCCCTCGAGGAAGGCGTGCACAATCTCGGACTGTGCAACACTCGGGAGCTCAGTACAGCGCTTTGAAAAGCGCCGTATGAAGTCCCGGAGTGACTCGCCGGGCTTCTGGGTGCACGCCCGCAGGTCCCAGGAGTTCCCAGGGCGCACGTATGTACCCTGGAAGTTCCCCACGAACGTGCGGACCAAGTCATCCCAGCTGTGGATCTGGCTGGGTGGCAGGTGCTCGAGCCATGTTCGGGCCGAGTCCGTGAGGTGCAGCGGCAGATTGCGGATGATCACCGCATCGGTGGTGGCGCCGCCCAGCTGGCAAGCCAGGCGGTAGTCGTTGAGCCACACACGAGGGTCTGTCTCCCCCGTGTACTTGTCGATCGAGGTGGGCTGTCGGAAACGCTGAGGGAAACTCGCCGTGCGGATCTCCCGGCTGAACACACGGGTTCCCGGGGGTTCCGGCGTGGGTGAGCGGTCCTCCTGGCTGTCGTAGCGACCACCTCGTCAAGGGTGGTAGCCCACCGCCGTTCGTGCCTCCGCGTCGCCCCTTTTCTTGGCGTTCAGGACGTTGCGGGCATCACCGTCGTGGGCTAGGCCGTGCGTGTCAAGGATCCGCTCCCTGACAGGCGTCCTGTCCCGGTTTGGCGGCTGTCCCGTCGCGCCGTCCGCGTGGACGGATGCCTCCTGGTCCTGCGCGTCGCCGTCGCCCCGCGCGCTGGACTGGTTGCGTATGCGGGACGCGGAGCTCTCGGCCTGCTGTACGGCCGCCTGCTCGATGAGAGTCTGCGCCTCGCGGCGCAGGTTACGTGCCTTGGGCGTCGACGGCTCGGGCATGGCCCGAAGTAGTGTCGCCGCCGCGATGAGTTTTTGGCTAGCCCGAAGTGGCGTGTGTGGGTCGTCCACGTTGAAGTCGGCGTTGATGCGGTCGCGAGCCTGCCTTCCGGCTTCTCGGGCGCGTTCGCCGCGTGCCGAGGCTTCCCCTGCGATGGTAGCACGCAGGAGCCGCACCTGTCGGTACTCTTCCGCGAGCTTTGCCTCGAGCTCGCGCGCCTGGGCCAGCTGCGCATTAATATCCGCATTGCCCGCTGGTGGGGCCGGTGGCGGGTTTGGCTCTGGATGCTGAGCCGCGTCCCCGTCGCCTGCTCCGTTCGCACCGTCAGCATGCTCGTTGGCGGCGACAACGAAGCACTCGCGTGACGGATCGTAGCTCCCTTCGCTGGAGTCGTCGGAGTAACCGAACCAGTAGTCCGCGGCGTCAAGGAACCGCCGGAATACCACAGGGTTCGGTACGCCGGAGAAGTCCCACTCCGCGTAGCCATGCGAGGTCGAAGGCGGCAGCTCGCTGGGTGAGCTGTGGTACGACTCATCGTTGGTGGTGGTGATGAGGTTCCGGACTGACTGCAGGTGATGGCTCGGGAGATCCTCATATGCGGCCATGTCGGTGCTGACGGATGAGGCGTACGCCGCAGCAGAGTTGCGCATCCCGTAGGGGAACTGCAGCCCCGCGGCCGCGTGCTCCCCTGCAGGGTGCGCCGTTGTGTCGCTTGGTGGGGGCACGTCGTTCCGGGCTGCCTCGCGTGCTGCCCGGCGTCGCTCCGCGCGCGCCTGACGCGAGCGCTGACCCGGGCGCTTGCGGCGTCGGGACGTCGAGGCAGCTGCCGTCGTGGGTTCCGGCGCTGGGACGTCGGTCGTCGGCGTGGCAGGGATCGGGCCCGGCCCGGTGGACCGCCATGGGTGGAGTTCATCCCGATTGGTAAGGCGCATGAGGTAGCCGTTCCCTGTGGCCTGAAAGTTCAGGCTCCCAAACCGGATTTCGAATCCGGCAGGGAGAGGGTCCGAGCTGCCCATGGCGTACCTCTGGGACGTCATCTCGGTGCGAATCACCATCGAGACTGCTGGTGAGGGGTTGATCACAGCGCTTGCCCCCCTACCTGGCGCGCCAACTGTCGGTGTTAGGATTAGTCCCGACACTAACTAGTAAGTTACGCTGTGATCAACTTCTCGATGGTTGGTGCAAATGACAACACAGGGACACGGGTTTATCCTGGTTCCGACCGCAGGGTCGTACGTCCAGCAGATTTGCGCGTGCGCGCTGTATTGATTCGCACCAGTGGTGCCTGTAGAGGGGGGCTACAAGCAAGGTGGGAGAGGAGGAGAGGCCTCCAAGTCCCTGCTAAGTGATTGAGGCAAAGTGCCAATATCAAAGGGAACGAGTATGCGAGCGAGTGTGGGTATGATATGATGATCTCGTCCCCCTGCGGCCAGGGGACCGCCTCCTCCTTTTATAGACCAAGGGGAGGCGGTTTACAGTCGTACTGCATAGCTTTAGGCATGGTGTGGCGGCATGGCGCACAGTGCCGGCGATTCGATGGCCGTCCTGGCAGGCGTCGTGGTGACTCCTGTGTCCGTCCAGGAGCGACTTCGAGGGTAGTAGCGCTGGAGCTCTTCGTTTGTTCGCCGTCCGTACACCGGCTCGAGGGCCTGGCTGACGGAGGATCGGAGGCTGCATAGCGTCGGGTGTGGCGATGTCCTGTCAACCTGGATCCTTACAGTGCGGGGGATGGCCCAGCAGTGCCCGGGATGGCGGCACAGTGGCGGGGATGGCCGCTCAGGGCCGGAGGTGATGGAGGTGACGCGCCCCGCCGGCCTGGCGTCACGGCGTCGTCCCAGGCGGGCGGGGAATTGGTGGCCGTACCCCTTTCGAGGGCGCCGCCGTCCTCTTTCGAGGGGCGCGACGTGGAGGAGGTACGGGAGTGGGCGGCACAGCGTCACGGAATGACACCGGCCTTCCCGCACAGCACCCGCACAGCGCCGGGGATGGCTGCACAGTGCGGGTTGGTCGAACAGCGCCGGGATCTGATTCCCAGGCGGTGTCAGAGGGCCGGCATGGCGGGGATTCGCTTTTGACCCGGGCGCCCGCGACGTGCCGGAGCATTTAATGCTCCGGTCGTGGGAGCAGGTATGGTGTCGCGGCTCGGAGGCGGCCTCGAGCGAGGCGGAAACTCGCTCGAGGGGCGTCAAGCCCTCGAGCGAGGCGGAACCTCGCCCGAGGGGGCGTCAAGCCCTCGAGCGAGGCGGATGTTTCGCGGTACGGCGCCCGGCCCTCGAGCGAGGCGAAGATTCGCCCGAGGGGTGCCGAGGCTGGCTATTTCGATGGGCCGCTGGGGCTTTTTGGGCCGTGGGTCCTTTTTCTGCCTTGGGCCGCGACATGCGGGGCGTGATTTGCGGCTCGTGGGTTTGCTTGTTTGCTTTTGTTATTTTCGAAAAAGGGCGATTTCCCCCGTTATTAGGGGACCCCTATGGCAGTCCCCGACAGGCTGCCCCCGCCCGTCCCCGCGCCTGAAGCCGCGGATCCAGGCTGCGGTCGGCCACCATGGCTGGGAGCCGGAAGGGGAGGAAGGCGGAGCGGGAAGGGCACCGCCGCCCCGGGGAGCTCGAGAAGGAGGGGCATGTGCAGGGAGGGAGGAGGCTCGCGGTTCGGCCCCGTGACGAGCCGGCGGGGAAAGAGGACGGCATAGCTCGACAGGCGGGGAAAGAGGCCGGCATAGCATGACAGATGGGTCCACATCAAAATGGAGGTTCAATTTGCAGGTGCTTGCTGGAGTTGAGTATCAATTTTGGGTCTCTATTTTTTGCAGTTGGGCCTGCAAATGACATTTGGAGACCTCAATTTGCAGGTCATTGCTGGAGTTGCTCTTAGGATGTCACATCTGCACTACTAGGTCGTCCAACTTAGTAGGTACGACTAAATTAGGATGTTGTTGCTTGATAGCTTTGGGCTATAGATGTATCATGTATGATTCAGCTAGCTTCCCTGAGAGGAAGGGAAAAGCAAGCTACTGTTTGTCTGTTTGTACGTGCCTTGGGCATTTGTTTGGCCACATGTAAAAAAAATGTGAGGTGTGAGAGATAGGTAGCCCTGACAGTTGATTAGGCCTGCCTGGCTTAAGCAGCCTAGCTAAAGCCAACAACCGTTTTCAGAGCCTGAAACTGGCCACCTAATCGTAGTTGCAACCACACATCTCAATGCCATCGAGTTAGTTGTAATATTATCATTCCGAACGATCCCTCCGTTAGTAGCTGCATTAGGATTTCAAATCAAAAGTCTTGGAAGGTATATATATGTATACTTTGTCCATCGGTTTCTCTCGCAATATACTTTAAGCTTTGTGATGAAGGAAAAAAAAGCTGCCAGTGCGCGTGCGTCGTCCTTGAGAAATAGGGTCCTGGACAAGCAAAAAGGCCTCAGTGGATACGTCTCGTGCCGATCTCTCGTGGGGGTGAACTGGGGATCCCATCCCACAACCACAACACCACAAAGCCACAACCGGCAACCCCACCAGCACGGCGGTCGCGTCAACGGGGGCGGGGCGCCCGGGCATCGGATACCACCAGATTACCGACCGGCAGCAGCTGCTGCTGGGCCGGCCACCGAGCCCGAGCCAGTGGTAGTGGTAGTGGCTGCGAGTGCGAGGAGGGAGAGTGCACGGCGGCGATGCTTGGTTCGGCCCTGTAGTAGTAGCCTCGTAGGCTGACCACGTGGTTGACGGGCGCCGGTGAGCGCTCATCAGTCATCAGCCTACTAGCTGTTTTGTCAGCAACGACGCCGGCGTAGTGCTACCGTGACGGCTGGGCGCACCTAGCTAATGGATCCGACGACCTTGGACTGGATGGATGGCACGAACAAAATTAATGGACGCGTTGATATGATCGATCATGGGCGCCGCGCCAGGTCCGCCGGCCGGGCAGCTAGCGCCACGCCAACGCCATGCCCGCGGATCAACTCACGACTTGCCCCGCGGATCGATCGGAATGGCCGCGCCGCCGCCGCCGTGCTCGCGGATCGTAGCAGGAGGCGCGCGTCGCCCATCCGCCTCCCCCCATCCTCGCGTCGCGCAGGCCCCCGTTGGTATGGTATGGTACGAGTCGTCGTACCGTGTCGCCGTCGCCGCAACTTCGTCCGGCGGCGAATCCGCACACACCCACCCGCCCCGCCGCGACGTACCACACGCGAGAGCGAGGCCGCTGCGGGGTCCTCGCGGCGCGGGGCACGCATCCGCGCGCGCCTCAGGTTTACGGTCAAATCGCCCCGTCGCCGTCACGGCGCGGTTGATCGGGTCAGGCGGCGCAGGCCCCGTGCGCGCTCGCGTCGCGTGGCGAGTCCCCGTGCGTTTCCGCGTGACCCATACCCACCTCACGCGCGCGGCGGTTGCTTTCGTTCCAGCGGGACGCTAGCTACAATTACGGGGGCACATACATTTTTGCATTTTTGTTACCACATCATCAGAGAGCTTTTTGTCACCACCTACTACTGCTGACTGCCACGTGATTTCGAAGCCAGCCAAGAGCTGTGCCACTGCCACATGTGCCCACTGTCCGCCACGGTCCTGGGACTGACAAGCGGCTGTCAGAAGCTCTGACTTTTTCCCCTCGGTGTCGATTTCTTTGGTGCCGCACGCTTTTCATGCACCCGCTGCTGGCCCGCTGGAGGAGGAGGAGGAAGAAGAAGAGGAAGAGGAGGAGGAAGAAGAAGAATTTTTTAGCCATCTAAACAAGACCTCGATCCATTCTAAACTCCCCCAGCGCAGCATCACACATGGCGCCGCCGTAATTCTTTCCGCTTGCTCGCTCAGCAAGCCGTCGCGCTCGCGCCAAGAAGGCAGACCGGGCCCACGCGCCAGGGACAGCGGCAGCATTTATTCACCCCGCGAAGTTTCGTCCACGACTCCGCCACGCCCGCGCCCGCACGCCACTTGCAGGCGGCGACTGACCTCGCCCCGCCCCCGCGCTATATAAACACCGGCGCCGGAGGCCGCCATTCCCCAGAGAGACTCATCCGCCCCCACCAGCCACTCCCACACGCACAAGCCTTCCCCTTCCCCATCCCCCTCCTCCAGCACCCACTCCACTTCCCCGGTGAGGCTGAGCGATCCACCACCACCACCACAAACGACGACGACGACGGCGAGCCACGGCGAACACAGTGGCGACAGGTTTGTTCTCTGAACCCTTCTCGTAGACGCTAGGAAAAGGAGGCCTTTTCCGGGAGCCTTTCTTGCTTGTGCTATTTGATGATCGAGCAAGGAAGCGTCACCCGGAGAAGATCGGAGCTTTGATTTCAAACCCTTCGTCTTCCTCCTCCTTGCATTTAGGGAACAAGAACAGAGATCCGGAGAACATTTTTTCTCTCCTGGATTAGTTCCCTGTCTGTTCTTGCACAACTTTCTCGTTTTCTTTTAGCTTCCTTTTTCGTTTCCTTTCGCTTTCTTCTTCATCTAGCAAGCTGGGAAAGGGTCGTTTTTAAGCCCCCTTTCAGGCTGCAACAAACAAACCATCCCTGTTCTTCGCTTTTACAGAAGAATCAGGCCCCCTTTTTTTTCAAATTTCTTTTTCGGTTCAGTTTTTGGACAAAAAAAATTCGAATTTTCGGCCAGTTTTTAGCTCTTGCTAGTCTTTTTACCATGGCAGCCATAGATTTGTACACAAACCAGCTGAGCTCCTCCTCGTCGTCCTCCTCGGACCAGGAGCTCATGAAAGCACTCGAACCTTTTATCCGGAGTGCTTCTTCCCCCACCTCCTCCACCTCCACCACCACCTCCCCCTTCTCCTACCCCTCCTACGCCTACCACTCTGCTTTGCCTCAAGATTCGTACTACTGCTACTACCCTGCCGACGCCGCCTCTTCTTGCACCGCGCTCCCGCCACCGGCGCCTGTTCCCACCACCACCACCACCTCCTCCTTCTCGCAGCTCCCGCCCCTGCCGCCTTGCTCCTCCTCGTACGCCACGCCGGCGGCGCCGTACCAGACGTCGTCGGTGGACGCCTCCGCGGCGGGGCTGGCGCTGAACCACCTGAGCCCGGCGCAAATCCAGCAGATCCAGGCGCAGTTCATGCTGCGGCAGCAGCAGCGGGGCCTGGCGGCGTCGCTCCTCGGCCCGCGGGCGCAGCCCATGAAGCAGGCCGGGGCGGCGCCGCCGCCTTCGGCCGCCACGAAGCTGTACCGCGGCGTGCGGCAGCGGCACTGGGGCAAGTGGGTGGCGGAGATCCGCCTGCCCAGGAACCGGACGCGGCTGTGGCTCGGCACCTTCGACTCCGCCGAGGACGCCGCGCTCGCCTACGACAAGGCGGCCTTCCGCCTCCGCGGCGACGCGGCGCGCCTCAACTTCCCGACCCTCCGCCGCGGCGGCGCGCACCTCGCGGGCCCGCTCGACGCCTCCGTCGATGCCAAGCTCACCTCCATCTGCCAGGGCCTCGCCGCCGCGCCCGATTCCAAATCCGCCGCCGCCGCCGCCGCTGCCCCGGACTCGCCCAAGGCCTCGGCGTCCACGACCACGTCGGAGGGCGACGAGTCGGTGCACTCCGCCGGCTCGCCTCCTCCGCTCCCGGCGTTCCAGAACCAACAGCAACAGCAGGCGCCGCCGCTCCCGGAGATGGCGAGCCTGGACTTCACGGAGGCGCCGTGGGACGAGTCCGCCGCCTTGCACCTCAACAAGTACCCGTCATGGGAGATCGACTGGGACTCCATCCTCTCGTGATCAAGCCAACAAGCAGATTGCTCAATCACGCGCTGTAATTTTTGTCAATGGGTCTAATTATTAATTAACCCGCAGCCGCCGCGGATCTGATGGAATATTAGACATCGGCCGCCGCCGCTGCGAGTAGGGTTTAAGGAGCTCGTCGAACATAGCGGTTGTTAAGGAGAGGGTTTAAGCTAAGCTTTACCATTTCGTCGTCATGGAGTAGTACAAGTGTTGTATTAAGATTATTTAGCGTCGTGTATGGTAGTGATCTCCTGGTTGCTTCGCCGGTTGTTTTTTCTCTCCCGGCAAGGCCAGTTGAGGGTGTAAAAGTGTAATGAATTGTTATGTAACTGTTGGGTATTTACTAAATTTGAATTTTGTCTGATCACTGCAAGTGTTTCTATGTTCCATAGCTCCAGTAGTAGCTTCTATTATGCTTGTTTCCATGACTTTAATTGCTATAACTGTATATATGATTACAATTGGAAAGGATAGCTTCTTGAATGCTACCTTCTGCTGCATTTTTCTTTCTGAAAACTTACCTGTAAGAGTTCTTTGGTCAAGAATTCATTGTACTGTAATCCAAAGACACATGTTCAGAGATGCTGTAATCGCCATACATAATAACAGAAATACATAATTGAGAGATGTGTGGTAACTAACTAGATTCAGAGAGAGAGGTTGCCCTACTTACATTCCATGCCCCACAATCCCTGTACTGTAATCCAAAGACACATGTTCATCAAGCTAGGATACATTGAGCTAGCTTATTGGGCTAAAGATTTCTTGAGTGACTCCAGAGTGCAAGGGACATTGTACCATGTTAGGCCAGTTTACTTCCCAAAATTTTCCCCAACAACCTGTCACATCAATCTTCTTTTCACTAATTCGAAGTATTAAATGTAGATTAATGACAAAACTCATTCCACGATCCCTACCCTAATTTTCGAGACGAATCTAACGAGCCTAATTATGTCATGATTAGATAATGTCGTGCTACAGTAAATAATCTCTAATGACAGATTAATTAGACTTAATGGATTCGTCTCGCAATTTCCTGTCCATTCGTGTAATTATATTTGTAAATAATCTACGTTCAATACTCCTAATAGACCTTGAAAGGGGACCCAAAAGTTTCCTTCCGCGAACTAAACGGCCCCTTAAGCATCGGAATGCAAAAAAGTATGGAACTAGGAAAGTTATGAAGAAGAAACGAATGCTTGGTCAAAAAAGTGTTATTCTTCTTTTGCAACCCTACTCTTTTAAAAAGCTTGACGTTTCAAATTAGAGTTGCGCGTGCAAACTTAAGAATCACTCAAGTACCACGAAAGAGGCCCATTAGCAGGTGCTTAAAATGTATTCCATGTTGAAATTTTACACATAGCATCATCGGCTTCTGGATTGCTCACCTCAGTGGCTTATCTTAAGAAAGGGGCCTTAAAGCTGATCTCGTACTGGAACGAGAGGACAGAAAAATAAAAACTCTGCACTCTTCATAATACTATTATGTTTAATCTGACCATCATCCATGTCAATGTTTTTTTTTTTTGAGAACATCCATGTCGATGGTTCAGTTAGTAGGATTATTATGTGAATGAAAAAAAAAATAGCATTGGTTGTGCCCGTATGCTAAGCATCGTGCATGTTCTTGTTTTTTGTTCTCGCGAGGAATTCTAGTACTGGGTTTTCATAAGGGTTGGCTTGGACCAATTGCAAGCTTGCTACTTATATTCAGTCAAAATCTTTGTCATTGTAAACACTTGTATTGTTTCATAGAGCATGTAGGAGAAGTAGTATATATTTAAGTATACACGTGTTGTGTAATACGGAAATTGAAATTGAGTTGATCGTTATTACTGCGGCAAGCCTGGACAAAGACTGACTGCAGTGAAAAATGTGGCCCTGAACCGCCGGTGGACTTGCTGCTTAGTTGACTTGATGGAGGTAGAAGTAGAAGAGAACCAAACTTGAGCCGTCGAATTCGAATCCCACGCACGTGGATGGTCCGACTGGAAAAGTTCCCTATGAACCAGCAAAATTGATACTGCCAGAATACTCTACTGATACTCTCTGATAGGAGGAGGTACGTAGTAGGAACCAGAAGGCTTAACAGTTAGCAGCAGCAAACTCTTGTTGGTAAACGAATTCCACGGCGAGATCGGGAAATCCGGAGATGAGACAAGACCATGCGTGAGGTGGCTTCGGTGCGGTGCAGGTGCATTCTGATTTCTGCACACAAGGGGCGGGAACATATGCTGTGGCTCCCGTTTTCCACGTTGCCACACCGAGGAGGATGATGGGACGGAAGTTGCTTACGATTCCTAAAGAAGCTTGTTAATTCATTCATCACCCGTGGGGTGGATAACGAACAGATTCGGCGACTGGGAAGAAGAAGGAGGAGGAGGTCGTCGGGAGCATACGGTGCCGTTCACACGTCTGGGGCAGAATCCGCCGCACGCCGCCGGAAGGCTTCGAAGATCTTCTGCAAAAAGAAACAACAGCTTCACCGGGGCAGTTTCCTCCCCAAGCTGAGGTCCGACGAGTTCGAAATGTTGATTATATGGGCCGCCTTGTGTCTATATGGAAAAAGTCCATTCCACAACCCTCATCTATGTACAGCCGAAAGGAAGGAATCGGGCCCAAATACCCAAATAGTTTGGGTTGTTCGAGTAGCAATAAGCAGCGACCCAACGGGCTTTCCTTCGGGAGAGAAAGCATCGGCCGTGAATTTTTTTTATATATTTTTTAATTATTTTGCAAATTTATACGACGGTTTGAAAATTTATCAGATTTGTCCACCAACCGCCGCCGCCGTGGGCCACGGCGTTTAGAACCCAACCGCCGTGGCCCGCGGCGATTGGTGGCCGTTCACGGCGGTTGGGGAACCCCCACGGCGGTTGGCACCTAACCGCCGTGGGCCACGGCGGCTGGATCCAACCGCCGTGGCCCACGGCGCTTGGGATCATTTTAATTTTTTAGTAAAACTTGATTAAATGTAGTAGAAAATTAAACAAGGGAAATTAAGGGGAACCTCCACGGCGGTTGCTTTTCGACTTCAATAATACTCGATCTCGAACCTAGTGCCTACCGTACCGCGCGCGGTTACTTTTCGGAGGGTTGTTTTTTTTAACTTAACTATTTTTTTTGTTTTTTAACTTGATGACAAAGAAAACTAGGTGGTAATAAAGAAAAGCAAAGTGACATACTAAAAAATAGTCATGATCACATATAACAGTGCTCCTGTACAAACAATATGCGACCTAATCTAGCATCGCCTGGTCTTCTTGAGCAGCCTGTCAGCTCGGACTGCGGCGTGCGTCTGCTCGCGAGGGTACGTCAATGGGTCACGTGGGTGGATCTGCCGACGCCTAGCATCAGCAGTCGGCTGCGGTGTCGCCATCGCCGCCGCCGACCCTGCAACCTCGTGGGACGACCCTGGCAACCCTCCCGGAGGCGGCTGTGCTCCACCGCTCGCGCCTGGCAGCTGCGAGCCTCCTGGCTGCGTCCCTGCTCCCTCCTGAGTCCACGTGGGTGACGCGCCTCCTAGCTGCAACCCTCCGATCTCGTCCTGCGACTGCAAACCCTGCAACAAGTCGAAGTCGAAGCCGGACCCGGACCCTCCGGCCTGGTCCTCTAGGGTGGAGTCAGGAGTGCCGCAGCTGCCGACGTAAACTGGAACCAATAGTATTATTAAATCACGTATCCTAATTAATACAATCTAGTATTTGTATATGGTTCGACATAGAGTTGTGGTTATTACCTGACGGAAGAACAGCGCCAGTGGACGAGGAAGGAACCGGTGCTGCTGCTCGTGCTGCTGCTGGTACTGGTGCTGGTCCTGGTGCAGGTCCTCGTGGTGCTGGTTCTGGTCCTCCTGGTGCTGGTGCAGGTGTAGGTGCAGGACCTCTGAGAGAACGGCCCCCTAGAGGAGACATCCTCAAGGGAGGATGCACCGGAGGGCGCGCCAGGTAGAAAGCCGCCTGGTAGGGTGGCCGTGTCTAGGACGACGGTGCCGTGTGGGAACGACCAGTCGAGGCGGAGCTGGAGAACGACTGGGGGTACCGTGGAAACAGTGGTAGAGCCGGGTTGCCGCGGTAGTTGATTGCGGCAAGGAACCTCGTGGTGATGGCACCCATCCTGTGGAACGTCTCCTCGATCTCCTGGTGTGACATGAGGTTCAGCCTCGCCTTCGACTCCTCTACAATACGTGAAAGGTCCGCAATCACGTCGAACTGCAAAAGAAATTATTAGTAAATGCTAGAATGTAAAGTACCATAAGAAAAAATTGGTTGAATTTTCAAACTCACCGCCGTGTCGTAGTGCTGATCCCGTCGCACCGGGTAGGGGACACTAGAAACGAGCGCCCTCGCATCGTCCGGAACCGACGCTAGTGGCTGTGGTGGGACGTACATCACACGCGACCGAGTCCTCGGGGTGTACCACTGGATGTACGCCTCCCACGCCGTGTCGTCGTGGGGCCGGTCCTCCGTGACGACGTTCTGCGGCGCGGTAGCCCAACCATCCACGTACGGCTGCACCTTCTGAACCCAAGAAACACGCCCCGCAACTCCCCTCCGAGACCACCTATGATGAATTAAACATATTTGTCAGCGGCTGAAATCTTCGAATGCTGAATTAAATTTAAAAATTAACGAGAACTCACCTGTGGTGTGCGCTAGGAACAGCGTGCAGCACAGGCACAGGCCACTCCTGGTAGCGGCCGAACTGCCTCAGCACCCTGTGGACGGCGTACTCCTCCACGTACATGTCGAACAGCAACGGCGTCCTCGTCATCCAGTAGTGCTGGTCTCGGAAGCACAAAGACGAGAGCCCCTGTGGTGCGCGGGTCGCGACAGCCTCCTCTGAGTAGGGCGTCCACCTGACGTCTGCGTCCGTGAGAGCGTCGAACTGACCGACGAAGTCCTTGTACGCCCTCTTCGTCTGGTCGTGGGCGTACGAGGTCTGCATACAAACCAAATGTGAACCCTAAATATGGATTCAACAAACTAGACAAAATGGAAAGATAAATTGAAAGTGAAAGGTAAGAAATTACCGTCCGGAGGCACCACAACGAGCCCATAGTGAAACGGTTGCGCGGGTCGTGGCCATCTGCCAGGGGCTCGTACGCGTAGAGGGGGACGACTGGCCGACCAATCGCAAACCGCTCGTGGCACCAGAGCTGAAGAAGGAGAGGACAGCCGAGAAGGATCGGCTCCGCCGAACGACCCTTCATCACCCCCGAGCACAGGCCCCTGTACGCGCCCGCAAGAACAGAGTTGCCCCAACTGATCTGGGGCATGGCGTGCAAGGGCGCGTCGGCGATCCTCTGAGCGTGGGGGATCAGGTACCTCGCCACCGCGTCACCCTGCGAACTGCAGAACAACACGAACCCAAACAGCCACAACAGGTACGCCTCGAAGAACCTGTCGACTGTCTCCTGCTCGGCGTCATCTGCTAGGTAATCAGCCTGCAAACAAAATCAAAAGTTAGTTATATTGTCTCCATATCTTCAAAAACGAAGAGAAATATGAGGTAAAGGTACGTACGCTAAACTGCTGCAACCAAGTCAAGGTGGGTCCGTGAGCGTTCGTGAACTCCTGGTACGGGGCGGGGGCGCGATCGTTCCGAGGAACGTTCGCGAACCGAGCGAGGAGCTCTGTACGCCACTCAGCGGAGATGTCCGCAGCCCCCAGTGGCTCGCCCTCACAAGGAAGGCCCATAAACAACGACGTGTCCTGAAGAGTCACCGTCATCTCGCCGACGGTGAAGTGAAACGTGTGGGTCTCCGGCCTCCAGTGGTCCAGAAGCATGCTGAGGAGGGAGAAGTCGTACTGGAAGCATGTCATGCGATCCTTTCGAGGAATCGTGTCGCGCTGGCTGTCCCCCTGGACTAACCGCGCTACAGGCAGGAGTCCTGCAGCGCGTAGCCTGAAACAAATAAGGTAATTTATTAGTTACAACAAAAGTATAAATGAAGGTACAAATAATAACATAGCATCAGTTCACGTACTTGGGAACCCAAAGGTCGTGGATCGGCAGCAACGTGCGCGTAGTGTGGGAACGCACGTGTCCAACATCCTCTCCGAGGACGGCGGACATGAACGAGCGGTGCCTGCGGTCGAGCTCCCTGTCCAACAACTCAGGCGTCACGTACGCCTCAACCTTAGCACGAGCAGCCTGAGCCTGAGCCTCGGCCTGAGCCTGAGTCTCGGCCTCAGCCTGAGCCTGGTACTGAGCCTGATCCATAGCTGCAGTGGCATACAAAAATTAAATATACAATTAAAAATACCAGATAAGTAATTTCTACATTTTCTAGAACAGGTAAAATATTTATCTACAATGTCTACATTTTTGTAGACGAGGTAAAGTAATTTTCTACAATTTCTACTATTTCTAAAACAGATAAATTAATTTTCTAAAATTTCTAAAACAAATTAAAGTAATTTCGACAATTTCCTGTACAGATAAACTAATTTTCTAAAATTTCTAAACATGCTAAAGTAATTTTCATAATTTCTACACATGCTAAAGTAATTTCTACAATTTCTAAAACAGATAAACTAATTTTCTACATTTTCTAAATGAGGTAAATTAATTTTCTAGAATTTCTAAAACAAATTAGAGTAATTTCGACAATATCTAAAACAAATAAACTAATTTTCTATATTTTCTAAACTAAAAAACTAATTTTCTAAATCTAAAATAATTAGTTTAACTAATTTCTATATTTTCTAAACTAAAAAGCTAATTTCCTAAATCTAAACTAATTAAATTAACAAATTTCAAAATTTTCAAATCTAAAAACTAATTTTCTAAATCTAAAATAATTAAATAAACAAATTTCTAAATTTTGTAATCTAAAACTAATTTTCTAAATCGAGACTAATTAAATTAACTAATTTTTAAATTTTCTAATCTAAAAACTAATTTTCGAAATGTAAATCTAATTTTCAACACTAATTACACTAACTAAATTAATAAAAAAAAGAAGAGACATACATACCTGAGAGAGAGACGGCGGGCGAAGGGTTTGGGGCGGCGGCAGCGTGGGAGGGGGGTGGGGGGACGGCGGCCGCCGTCGCCCTTTATATAGGCGCGGCTGCCGCCGTCCGCCACGGCGGAAAGGCCCTACCGCTGTGGCCCACGGCGGCCGCACGCCCAACCGCCGTGGCGCATGGCGGTAAGGTGCCACGGGGCCCACACCCTGCACCCGACCGTTGGCGGTGACCTTATCGCCGTGGGCCACGGCGGTTGGACGTGCGGCCGCCGTGGCATACGGCGGTAGGCCGTTTCCGCCGTGGTCTACGGCGTTTGAAGTTTATTTTTGATAAATTTCGAAACGGTCGTATAAATTTACAAAATAATTAAATATAAAATATAAAAAAAAATTCATCGGCCATGCTGGCTCAACAAAGTAGCCGTTTTCGGGCCAACATTACTCGCTTGCACGAATTTGGTATCGATGCTGTCTGGTATCTGTTTGTTGGTCGCACAGCTTAAATTGTTTTTTTCCATATTTGTGCAGCTTGGGAAGCACAAGCAGTCAAGTATCTTTGATTTGCTTTACAAAAAAAAAACCCAAGAAGAAGCTTTATTTCCAAAGGTTTTTTTCTGTATAAACATGTATCATGCGTTGGGAAAAAAAGGCCATGCACACATGCACTGAGAGCGCCGTGTTCGTACGTATTTTACGTGGTTTACAAGGTACTGCATGCATGTGACGAATCCAGGCGAAAAACACCGTGGCGATCGAAAACACACAGCCAGCAGGAAAACCTCCCCGCCCCCTACGACCAATGGTTACTCGACAATCGACACGGCCGATGCATGTATATAAATCCAGGCCTTTTTCGTGTGCGCGCTCGCGCTCGCGCCGACCATATGGCGACACGAGGCCGCCAGTTAGTTGCTGCTGTGTGTTCTTTGCTTTGGATCGACGACATATATCTGTCGATCGATCGATGCAGCATGTCGCCACAGGCCAATAGAATCTCGTAAGCTGTTTCCGGCCACCATGCGGATTATTCCAGCTCACACCGCCCTCCCCGAGGAGAATCTAGGTCAATGCGTGCGCGTCCTACGTGATCTAGATTCCAACGCGAAGATGTGCCACGCATATATATGCGGAAAGGACCCAGCATGCAGCACAACGCAACGCAAGCCCGGTACGTGTACACGCACTGGCTAGCCACACGCTGTGCACGGTGAGGGATGAGCAACTTGTGCACAGCGACAAGTGGCCGTTGTCTTCAAGTTCAAGCTTTCCCCTGTTTATGGCATGTGCCACACCGACCGACGACGGCGTCTGCTTTATAAAACGACTCTGATGGAGCCTGACGACGGCGTGCGTGCATGGGAATGGGAGAGACACGACGACGACCGATCGGCCAGGCCACGTGAGGGCCTCATCGTGGCCATCTGCCACCCCTCGGGATGCGTGCTCCCCCGGAGCAACCGCATGCATGCAATACAAGCGCCGATGATGCGCGCAAGTTGCCGACGAGCCAGCCTCTCGCAACGACGATGGAATAGTACAATGGAGGGTCTAAGACGACTAGGCTGATGATCGACGATCTTATCGTCTCGGTGCCATCAATGATTATCGTCGAAGCTAGCCATGTGGGCTGGCTGGGTCGAGGAGAGCATGTCCGGTGGTGAGTAGTGAGCCCGGTCAGCTCCACGTCAACATGTGTGCAGGTATCCTCTCTAGGCCGTCAATGATAATTGCCGGATGCCGGGTGATCGACGAAGTCGTTTTGGCATGACATGTAGACGAACAGATCAAGAGATTAAATAAATAAGCTTTGGGTATTGCCGTATATATTGGCTTCAGGCGTGTGGGTAAAAGGCATCAGATGTGAGAGTGTGTGTCAGTATGTAGCGTTTTTAAAAATGGCCTATGCAATAACTTATATATATCCATTTGGCCCGCAGTCTGACTGCCCGTCCGAAAGCACGTTTTTTAACCTGATCCGAACCCGGCACGACACGGAGTTTTATGGCCCGGGGTGGCCCAGCACAGTAGCTCAAGCCGGGTGTGGGCTGTCACGCCAGCACGCCGGGTGGCCTGACCCGTCACGAAAATAAGAGAGCGGCCCGACATCGGCCCGCTAGTCCCCGCCCCATATATAAGCACCTCAAAAATAAACCCTAACTCCCTCCCCCTGACGGCCTCCTGCCCCACGCCGCCTCCCTCTCAGTCTCTCAAATCCGCTTGCCCCCTTCAAGCCCCTCACCCTCTATTGGCTTCTCCGATTCTCCCTTCCCCTCTCCGCCTCGCATGCGCCGCCACCCTCCTTTCCTCCGACGCGCGGCGCTCATCCCCAATAATAGAAGCGCAGGAACCACCGCTCCCCTCCCCTACCTTCCCCAGCGCAGATCTGCAGCAGCCGGCAGCCCGCCCGTCGGCCACAGGCAGCTCGCCCCTTCCCTCCGCCGGCGTCGCCGACCCCTCCTCTCTTCTGGTGTTAGCGTCTTTCCGACGCTCTTCCCCACGACAAGCAACGAAGCAGGCTGCCGCTCCCCTCCACTGCCTCCCTTTCCCGCGGTGGAGGTCGGCGGAGGACCGTGCTACTTCGGGCGGACCCGACACGAAAGCGGCCCACGGGCCCGAGCTTGGGCTGTCACCACAGCCCGTGGGCGGGCACGACACGACATAGAGTGAGTTAGTGTCGGGCTAGGCCCGGACCGCAGTTGAGCGGGCCACCTCGGGCCCGTGCTAGGGCCGGGCCGAGTGTTGGGGAATTGGGTAAAAACCTTTCACCCTCGAAATTTCGGATATGTCAGGACTCCGGCGAATTCATAGAAATGTGCAGAAAAGAGCCAAGTGAAGATTTCGCTCTCATGATTTTTAAGGAATTCACTAACCCTCTGCTTATGGGTGAAACAATCGCCGAATGACCACAAATTCGCAGGTCTGTTTCTTGTTTCAGGACAGTGGAAACTTCGGAGAACATAGCAGATTCTGGAAACTCTGGCGATGGAAACTTCGGAAATCTCCGCGGGATCGAAGAGCTCTACTTCGGCTGTGATGTCGGAAACCCGATTCATGAATCTTGGTAACTGGTGACTTCCGCGAATGAAGAGTCGAAGGTCAAGGGGAGACCCGGTCAAAGGCGAGGCATCAAAAGTCCGGATTCGAAGTGTGAACTAGTGGCCGGCTTGTAAATATGTGAAATTAGCTCCGCAAATCACGGGATGTAAAAGACATTCATGTACATGTTCACACTTGGAATATTCTTTAGATTGAGGGCAATCTCGGAATGTAAAAGTCCCTTCACCTCTGTATAAAAGGGGGTTTGAGGGCACGTGTAAAGGGGTTCGCGACTTTTGAGGTGAAGTCAGACTTTCGGAGATTCCTTGTCTCCTCGTTCCTGAATCCTTTCGTGTGCTTGTTCACGAGTCTCTCACCATCTGTGTTTGGGGATCCCGTCCGATTTTCGGACCCCCCTCAACATTGGCGCCCATCGTGGTTTCAGCCGATAAACAACTCACGATGCCTCCACAGAAGAAGTCCAAGAAGAACACACCCACTGAAGTAGACTAGGAAGATCACCACATCGAAGAAGACAATGGAAACTCTCTCGCTGCAGAACCTTCACAAATCTCAGACCAGGAAAAGAGAGCAAAACTCGAAGCCCTCCAGAAGGCACGAGCAGAGAAAACTGCGCATACTCTGGAAGCATTTACTGAAAAAGAAGCTGAAGAGGAAGATGATGAGGCTGTGGACAGACAACTAGAAGCAGTGAACAAAAAGGTGCTGATGCTTCAGAAGGAGAAGGAAAGATTCGCGAGTCAACTGGAAGCAAAAAGAAAAGCTTCGGAGAAGCTGGAGAAACTCAACCAGGCAAAAGAACAGCTGGAAAAATGCAAAAAGAAATCGATGAAATGAAAGAGCAAGAAAACAGTTCACTCTGGCGCGATTCGCCATATCATAGTTTTGGGCAGCACAAAAGAACCCCAAGAGAAAATTTCTTTACGGGCAATGGAATCTCGCAATTCGCGGACCCAGAATCGCCACTTTCACTCGGGTTGCAAACAGCACCATGGCCACCGAAGTACAAACCAGTTTCTCTCCCGAAATACAATGGATATGGACACTCTAGGCAGTTCCTCATGAGCTATGAAGCAGCCATAAATTCAGCAGGAGGAGATGATGTTGCACTGGCCAAATCCTTTATCATTGCTTGCGAAGGCCCGGTTCTCAATTGGTACTCCCTGCTACCTCCACACTCAATCTGCAGCTGGATTGATCTCAAGACAAAGTTCATTCAAGTATTTCAAGTGTTTCATGAAACATCTGCAAAGCCATCAGATCTCTTTAGTTGCAAACAAAGAGACAGGGAGCCACTGCAGAACTTCGTAAGAAGATTCATGCAACAAAAATCCCAAATTCCGGGAACAGACGACAAAACAACAATCCAAGCACTAATCAAAGGTCTGACCCCGGGACCAACAGCTTCGCACTTGACCAGAAAAGAACCTCAAAGCATTGGAGAACTTTTTGATGAATTGGAACAATACATCAAGTCTGATGAAGATCATCGCAAAAGAGTAGCTGAACGAAACCAAGCAAGACAGGGCAATAGAGGAACAGGATGGAGGCCTCAATTCCAAACCCCACGAAACATCAATAACGTGGAAAATCCCTCATCACAGTTCAACCAAGACAACAAGCCAAGCACAAGAGGGGGTTTTCCGTCAAGAGGAAGAGGAAGGGGAAGAGGAACTCCGAAAATCCAAAATCATGATCCAAGGGATCCATACTTTTACTGCAGATATCACGGAAGGGGTCATAGCACCGAAGCTTGCCCAGAAACAAAAAAGAATGTAGCAAGAATTCAGCAAGAGAAAACCATGATGTCCATTTCCTCCACAATGCCAAACTAGTTCCATCAAAACTTCTGGCAGCCACAGCTGATGGGCCCTCAGCCAAGCCTGATCCCAGTTCAGCAATTTCAACAAGCACAGTCGTCATGGCAGCCTTCGCAACAGTTCTTCCCTCAGTCTCAGGCAATCCAAACCATTCAGCAACCACAACCAATTCTAGAAATGTTGCCACCACCTCCAGCCAATTCGGTAAAGCCAGAGTCAAGTTCACGAAACAACAACCCGAAAGCACTACCATCCTTCGGAACCATCATGCCTATCACTGGAGGCTCAGCCATGGAGTTCGAAACAAAGAGGCAGAGGAACAACTACTTTAGATCTGTGAACACAGTCATCAATGATGGCCTAGCAGCATGACCAGAATGGGCCAAGGTGCCGATAACATTCACTGAATAAGATTTCAGGTTGAAATCTACTGACCACAATGATGCCATGGTCATCGAGGTGAATATCGCTGGTTGGGTGATCGGAAAAGTCCTGGTGGATAATGGAAGTTCGGTTGATATACTGTTCATGAAAACCTTCGAGAAAATGAGCTTGAGCCCACACATGCTACAGCCACCAGAATACCCACTGCTAGGCTTCGGAGGAAAGCCAATCAAGCCAGCGGGAAAGATACCTCTCCCAGTGTCCTTTGGAGACTTGGACAATGCTAGAACCGAAACCCTCACTTTCGATGTGGTCGACATGTATCATCCGTACCTCGCAATCTTCGGCAGAGGGTTCATCAACAAGTTTGACGCCGTGATAAGACAACAGTTTCTGTGTATGAAAATCCCGGCACCCAAAGGGATCATCACAGTGTTCGGTGATCAGCAAGAGGCCAGAAACATAGAGAAGGGCCACACACCAGGTCGAAGCAATGTGCACCACTTGAACTCCACCGAAGAAAAGAAAGAACCGTATGTTGAGGCCAAAAGAGACAAAGAGAAAGTGGAAATAAGTGCCGATGGCAAAACGAAAAAAGTGTACCTGGATGATATGCCAGATAGAGCAGTGGTGATAGGAGCTCATCTTAGTCCCGAAGAAGAGAAAGAGCTCGTTGAGTTCCTGAACAAGAACAAAGATGTCTTCGCATGGTCAGCAAAAGATCTGCAAGGTGTCGATAGGGATATCATTGAACATACCCTTGACACAGATGAAAAAATAACTCCGAAGAAGCAGAAACTTAGGAAAATGTCTGAAGAAAAAGCCAAAGCAGTAGAGGCCGAAGTGCAAAAGCTTCAGGATGCAAAAGTGATCAGGGAAGTCATGTACCCTGTATGGCTAGCTAACACCATGCCTGTGAAAAAGAAAAATGGGAAGTGAAGAATGTGTGTGGACTTCACAGATCTGAATAAAGCTTGCAAAAAGGATGATTTTCCTCTGGAAAGAGTGGACAAGGTTGTTGATGATGCCGCAAACAGTGAAATGCTTTCGCTTCTGGGCATGTTCTCGGGATACCACCAAATCAGGGTGCGGAAAGAAGATGAAGAAAAGACAAGCTTCATCACACCGTTCGGAACATACTGTTTCATGAGAATGCCAGAAGGGCTAAAGAACGCAGGCTGCACATTTTCGAGAATGATAGCAATAGTGTTGCACCCTCAGCTTCGGAGAAACATTCTCGCATATGTCGATGATATAATCGTCAAAAGTGTCCAAAGAGGCGACCACATTAGCGATTTGCAAGAAACTTTTGCAAATCTCAGAGCAGCAAATCTCAAACTCAATCCTGAGAAGTGCGTCTTCGGCATTCACAAAGGAAAGGTTTTGGGCTGCTTGGTTTCGACAAAGGGTATTGAAGTAAACCCTGATAAAATCAAGGCTCTAGTCGAAATGCAAGACCTCCTCTCAGTGAAAGATGTGCAAAAATTGACAGGGAGAGTGGCTGCCCTTAACAGATTCATACCCAGAGTTGCAGAGAGAAGTTTGCCTTTCTTCCAAGTTCTCCGAAGCTCCAAGAACTTTCAGTGGTTTGAATCTCAGAAACAAGTCTTTCAAGAACTCAAAGACTACTTGTCAAACATGACGGAGCTATGTCCCCCAGAGCCAAGATCGCCACTTCTGCTGTACTTGTCTGCTTCCAACTCAGCCGTGAGCGCTGTACTAGTGCAAGAGAAAGAAGAAGAAGGAAAGCTGAAACAAATCCCAGTGTACTTTGCTTCAGAAGCTCTTTCAGGATCTAAGCTTTTCTATTCTGAACTAGAGAAGATAGCATATGCAGTCGTTATGGCAGCAAGAAAATTGAGACATTATTTCGAAGGTCACAGAATAAGAGTCATCACGAATCAGCCACTGAACGACTTGTTCACAAACAAAGAAGCTTCAACCCGAATTGTCAAATGGGCAGCAGAGCTATCAGAATACACTATGGACTTCGAAAGAAGAAGTGCAATCAAATCGCAAGTCTTGACAGATTTCGTCGTAGACTAGACATCACCGACACAGAACTCTGGCGAAGATATAGTCACGCCTTGGATCGTACACTGTGATGGGGCTTGGTGCGACGAAGGTGTCGGAGTAGCAGCAATTGTGACATCTCCAACTGGAGTTGTAATAAGATATGCTGCCCGACTTGACTTCGCAGATGATGTGCCTTCTACGAACAACACAACCGAGTACGAGGCTCTACTCTTGTCTCTGAGAAAGACGAAAACATTGGGCCAGCAAACTTTCATCGTTAAGACAGATTCCAAAGTTATCCAAGAACACATCGAGAAAGAGAGCGAAGCAAGGAATCGAATTCTGGTGAACTATCTTGAGAAAGTCAGAGAAATGGAGAAGCACTTTAAGGGCTATTCAGTTCATCATATACCGAGAAATGACAATAACGAAGCAGACAAACTAGCGAAAGCGGCAGCTCAGAAGCAAGCAATGCCTCCAGATGTGTTCTTCAAAATTATCAGGGAACCATCAATCAAAGATCCGACGCCAAGAACCGTCAGCAACATAGAAAGTCATGATTGGAGGGCTGAAATCATGGCATACCTGAGGGGCCATTATGAACCACAAGATGAATTGGAGGAAAAAAGGCTAAAGCAAAGAGCAAGAGGCTACGTTGTAGTGAATGGAGAACTTTACAAGTCTGGAGTTACCGAACCATGGCTGAGGTGCATAACTTCCGAAAAAGGCTTGGAACTTTTCAAAGAAATTCACAGCTGTGACGCCCCAGGTTTTTAATTAGCATCATTAGTGCTAATGACTGAATCAAACGAGTCAAACACATTGACTCTAGTCAAACTTTGGCCAACCTGGGTCATCACCTCGAAAACCTAGCCAACAATCACTAATGATCCTCTTAATCAAGTCAACACCAACTTTTGGTCAAACCTTGGTCAAAGGCACGGTCAAACCCTAGTCAACCCCTAATGCCTTTGAACCTCCTCTAGAACTTTTGCCGCGTTCTCCAATTTTCACTTAAACACTTCAAGATAGGCCAATATAAAAGTTGTTTGTCTTTTCGAGGGACACACTTTTCATAATTGGCGGCATTTGAGATTTCGAGTGGAAATTGTTCAAAAATGCGGCAACGCCAGCTTCTGCATTTTTACTGAGCCAAGAAAGACAGCATCTTTGCCAGCAGTTCATGCTCAAACGGTTGATCAAAACATAGGCCAGCCTTTGTAAAAGTTGTAGAGGGATCTTTGATCTACAACTTTGCTATACACCGTTTAGTGCACTTTAGTTCAAGTTTTTGGAGATATTTCCGGTCAAACTCGTGTAAATGGATTTGAATCTGCGCGTCACGCCGCACCGCGCCGTGTGGCACCCGTGCGCCACGACGTCCGGGCCCCCACACCGGCGGCGCCCCCGAGGCTGTGCCGTCCGAGGCCGCACGCGGCCCGAGCGGCCTTGAAGCCCACGCCCCCGCCGCGTGTCGACCACGCGCACGCGCCACACCGTTCCCCGGCCCGCGCCGTCCGCCGACCGGCGTCCCGGGCTCCTGCCGCGGCTGGGCCCCCTCCTTCCCTCCCTCTTTGCTTCCGAGCGAAGTGTGCACCGCCTATAAAAGGCCGTCGGCCTTTTCCCTCACGCGCACATGCACCCTGCCATCTCCCCGAGCTCCGCCGGCGCCATTGACGCCGCCATGGCTAGCTTCTCCCTCCGCTCGCTTCCGACGCGGCCCAACCACCCCAGCGCCTCCCCTAGGACCCCCTAGAGCACCCACCATCGCACGTTGGCCGGCTCCGCCTCGCCCCTCGTCGGGATTCCACTCGCTGCGGCCGCCGCCGAGCCCACTCACCGGAGCTCTCCCCGACTCCACCGCCGCCTCCAATCGCCTCTAGGTGAGCATACATGAGGCCCCGTGCCATTTGTTGGCCAGGTCCGGCCGGCTATCGCCGCCGGCGAGCTCACCCGACGGCGGAAGGGTCGAATTGTGAGGCTTTAACTCTTTGTAGGGGCTTAGGTGCAAACCAGGGGTATATCTGTGAATCCTAGAAACTTTCCAGGGACCTGCTTGAGAATAGATTCTTGAATATTGTGTGGAGCTTTGCTGAATCTTGTAAAATCCGTAGAAAATCATAGAAAATGGTAAAAATGCAAAACTAATTTTGTTGGTTTCCTGGTGAATAACTCTACAACTTTTGTAAAGCATGACTCTACTTTTGAGTGCTAGTTTTTGCACGAAAAATTGAAAACAGTTTAACCTAGATCTATTGTAGTTCAAAATCTACAAGTGATCTCAAGCTAGTTTTTGGATATGTTACTAGAAATACCATGTCTAGGTTCTGTATTAAAAATTGCACAAAGTTACTATGTATATCTTTTAATATGATTTATTTTGTTTTTATGATGAATCTGTCCAAATGATATTTGTAGCTAAATATAAATAGATTTTTGTGCTCAACTTCTGCATGTGATCTTTTTAGGACTAAATGCACCTCTGGTGAATTAATCATGATTTTATATCTGTCAGAAATATTTATTCTCAATGTATGCTTAGTTTTAAATGTAATTACATAGCTCAAGATCTAGAGTAGCTCTTGATGCGTTTGTTGCTTTTCTAGCCTTGATTTGAGTCAGAGAATCAGTGAGAGAAAGTTGGAATCCATTTGTTGTTTATTTATTTTTATATGCATTTCTCATGTTTTGGTAGTTAGATTTTGTCTTTTGTGATATAATTAAATAATGGCTCATGAGAATGTGAAATCTTGTTCAGTGGCTTTACCTAGGTCTATAGAGCTTCAGAAACACCACCCACCATATTTTATGAATTTATTTGTGAATAAAAAAAACAATGGAAGCCAATTGAAGCTTAATATTAAGTTAATTTGGAAAATCACCAACACCACACCTAATGACCCTATGTATGTGATGTAAATCATGCTAAAAAGCTAAGTGTCACCACCTCTTGCTGTTTTGTGAAATTAAATTAATTTATTTACATAAATATGTACACAGTCACTATCAAAAAGAATAATTAATAAAGAACCCCATATTGTTCCTTTATTGGAAGAGTATACTGAATGTATTTTTTTTATCTAGGTGAATGTGGTCAACCATACACCCCATGGTTGTCATGTGTTGTTTTATAATTAATTAAATTGAAACCGTTAATTAAATCTTGCATTTGCATCCTCGTGTAGATCTTCCCGACGGTAGCTATACGCTCGTGCCGGAAGGAGGAGACGAAGGTACTGACGGTGAGCTGCAGTACGTGAACGTAGCTCAGGACCTGGCCCAAAGTCCAGAAGGGCCCAAGGCCAACCTTGCCAGCGAAGGCAAGCCCCGGATCATTAACCCTTCTTTTTAAAATTATGCAATTACCTTTGCTATGTTTGTGCATTTACGTTTCAGGAGTTGAATTGAAACCCTAGATGCATGATCCCTAGGTACCTATGCTCTTTTACTAGTATGCTAGGTCGATAGCTGCTATGCTATAGGACCGGTACAAGTCGAGTGATGTTCGTCACTCGCGAGAATAGGTTCTTATGTTGGAATCATAAGATCTTTATAAATGGATTGCTCATGTGGTAAGAGCATGGGATTTGGGCTCCGGTCCAGTGGCTTTCGTGGGCTAAGCTTTTGAACGTACTAAGCACTTATCGGGAATGGGACCGGTAAGCCTAGTACCTTAATGAGACGGTGCGGGATCTTACCCTTACTAATCTTGAGTGTTTACCTGCCCGGCTCGCCACCGGGAGGGGGGTACATGTGTGAGGCTGGGTGTACTGTGTGGGGCATGCCAGATGGCCTTGTACCCAGGACTGTAAGCTTCGGTCCCAAGCCGAGGACCTTTGGGAACCGCCTGGTCGGTGCCAACTTTGTGAGGGCATCGCTCCGTGTGTTTAGGTTTACCTTGCAAGGGTTATTAATCAATCGATTGTCGGCCTCTCACCGTTATCTGAGACTGCTTAATCAACTGGCCATGATATCCCTTAATGATGGAACTTTGTGAATATTACTGTGTGAATTAATTGTATTGCACAATTCTTGATTGCAATAGATGGCTCACTTAGAAATGGTAATTAACTAGAATTTGAGCTAAAATATTGAAAGTAAGGACCTACTCTTTGTTGCTTTTCAGCAAAAGAACCCACCGGCTAAAAAGCCTCTCATGTCTAGAGTTTGGTGATGTAGTTGTCACCCGACGGTTAAGTCTTGCTGAGTATTAGTATACTCAGCCTTGCTTTATAAATGTTGTTGCAGGTGTTGTTTGGCCTGGAGAGATTCCACCCGGCTGGGAGCTGGAATGGGTGGATGGCGACGAGTGATGTCATCATTGATGGCCTCCTGTGATGTTTATCGTTTCGCTAGTTTATTATTCCGCTGTTTTCAAAACTCTGAACTTTTACCGATCATGTCATGAACCAGGGTTTGTAATAATTAACCCTTCGGGGTAAATTTGGATTTAATTTGTGTTGTACTCTGGACTCGCCTTCGTGTGAGTTTTAATGCATATGTTCGATCCTCTGTGTGATATCCAAGGGATTAACCGGGCTTTGACCCGGCAACCAACAATGGGATGGTACTTTATTGTCGCCTAATGACCAAAGTGGATTGGTTTAGGTGATAGTACGGTATTTTCCTGGGCAGGTTGTCACAACAGCGGGTTCTGTGGAGCACACATAGGCACAAGAGCACTAGCGGGCAAAGCAATAAAGCAGGGATTCTTTTGGCCCTCCACAAACGTTGACGCAAAGAAGTTGGTTTAGGAATGTGAAGCTTGTCAAAAAACAGTGAATCAACAAAATTTACCGTCTATGCCAGTTCATCTAATTCCACCATCATGGCCTCTGCAAAGGTGGGGAATGGATTTGGTTGGGCCATTACCGACAGCTCAGGGAAATTGAAAGTTCGCAGCAGTTGCAGTTAATTACTTCACCAAATGGGTAGAGGCGAAGGCATTGGCGAATATCACCGCGCCGACAGTTCAGAAGTTTTTTTTGTCGAAACATAATCTGTAGATTCGGAGTCCCAAGAGAGCTAACAGTGGACAACGGAAAACAGTTCGATTGATATTCTTTCAAAGAATATTGCAAAACTCTGGGCACTCACGTGAAGTATTCATCAGTTTACCATCCGTAATCTAATGGGGCTGTAGAAAGGGCGAACGAGTTAATCTTCTTAGGAATTAAGAAGTGCATGTATGATCAGAGAAAAGGCAAGTGGATAGATGAGTTGCCAAGGGTAATCTGGTCTCATAACACAACAGTGTCGAGGGCAACAGGTTTCACGCCCTTTCGCCTGCTATTTGGGACTGAGGCAATGACACCAGAAGAAATCAAGATTGAAAGCTTGAGAGTTCAGAAAGCGAAAGAAATTGAAGAAGTTGAAATGAAAATTGAGAAGGACATGATAGAGCTCACAATTCTTGAAGCCTCAGAAAACATTGAGAAATACCAAAAGGAAACTAAGGCATGGAAAGATAAGAAGATAGTGAGGAAAGACATCAAGACATGTGACTTAGTGCTGAAAAGAAAGAAGAATTGGGAGAATCCCGGGAAACTTCAGGAATCCTGGGAAGGACCGTACATAGCAAAAGAAACCAGTATGCCAGGAGCATTTCGCTTAACAGATCAAACCGGTGAAGAATTACCGCATTCGTGGAATGCAGACAATCTAAAGAGGTACTACTCTTGAGAATCATGAAAGTAGTTAGATTTAGTATTCAACATTTCTTTTCGCAAATTTAAATTCCAGTAAAATTGTAAAAACCTGAACCACAGAGCTATAAGTGGCTTCGGGAACAAAAACATTTACTTCTCGCATTTACCTTAGAATAAAAAGGACTATACTCTTTTCCTTGCAAAGGGGGCCCTAAATCAAGGGGCAAGATTTTTAACGAGGCGGATCCTATGTAAATACTCTTTGTGATATATATGAAAAGCGCTTTCCGCAAAATCATGTGTCTTGCGAAATTCAATCGTGTGAAAGAGAAGTTCATGAAAGGCTCCGTGATAGCCGAAATTCCATCGTGTGAAAGAGAAGTTTATGAAAGGCTCCGTGATAGCCGAAATTCCATCGTGTGAAATAGAAGTTCATGAAAGGCTCCGTGATAGCCGAAATTCCATCGCGTGAAAGAAAAAGTTCATGAAAGGCTTCGTGATAGCCGAGAAATCCAAAAGTGTGAAAGAAAAGTGAATGGCTTCGTGATAGCCGAAGTTCCAAAAGTGAAAGAGAAGTTCTGTGAAAAGGCTCCTTGATAGCCAAGGGCTCCGTGAAAGCCAAGATCCCAGAGTAAAGGGACATCCTACCGAAAGGCCTGAGACAACAACAAGTTGTGGCCTAAATCCCAGTGTAAAGGGGATTCCTACCAAAGGCCTGAGACAACAACAAGTTGTGGCCTAAATCCCAGAGTAAAGGGGATTCCTACCGAAAGGCCGGAGACAACAAAAGGTTGTGGCCCAGAAAGTTCAAATATCTTAGTATAAGATTTTCGCGAAAAATTTGTGAAGAAAAGTTCGATCCAAAATTCTTTCAGTTGTGAACATAAATTGTCATGACGAGGAAATCAAGAGTCATAGAAGTAAAAACCGACGAATAAGTTAATGAAAAACTTGTCTATTCAGAGAAAATTTTGAGCTACAGCTAATATTTCGCAAACTAGGGAGCCTGGAAGCCTCCGTCAGTTTGTCAAGTAAAAGAACAGGTTGAAGCAACTGAAAGTTGCAATATCAACCTGAGCAAGTTTGCTACGAAGGCACAAGTCCACAAAACTCGTGAAGCAAGTTTTGCCGACTTGTACTCTGAACTATATGATTGCATTTTAAGAAAAAACCAAGTACACAAAAGGAGAGCCTTTCATGAAATTATGCATGAAAACAGCAAGGTGGGAAGGGTGACATTTTTTCTTAAAAAACGAGTTTATTGCCTTAGTTTCATACAAAATTTCATAAAAGTAAAGTTACACAGCTTCGAAGAGCCGAAAATTCAGAAAGAAAGTTCGATAATACGGCCACGATTTTCTGCAACATCGCTAGCATAAGCAAAATTGCAGTCGCCATCTATGGGGCTAGGGGGCTCCACCTTCACGAAGGGGTGTGAGCTTGAAGCTTCAGTTGCAAGGGCATAACCATCACGGTAAAGGAAAAACCAACTCAGTTGGAAGCTACTCATCGAGAAATATTGACAGCAATGAGTCCAGAAATCAGAGAACTTGCATCCAGGATGGGATTCTCTGAACAAACGCCAAGCTTCAACACTAACTATCTGGTCTTGACGATGAATATGCAAAGGTATGATATCTTGCACAGGCCCACCTTGCAGGACCTGCGCAGGTTAAAGTTTACAAGACAAAAGTTTAGAAGGGGCCATAGCCCACGAATATACAAGTTCGCAGCTTTTAAACATCAAAAGCAAGAGTTCGAATAGGTTTCGCCTCATCCAACAATATCAACCTTCGGAGAACTGGTGCGTTGATCAGAGCTTTCTCCTTCTCCGTCATCTTGGTCACCACCGCTGCTGCTGCTGCTGTTGCTACTTCCTTCACTTCCTGAAGTATCTTCCCCATCGTTAGTGTCATCATCCCCTTCAGATTCAGAAGTTGCTTCTTGGATCTTCTCAGTTTCGGCGCGTGCTTCTTTCTGAATCAGCTGAAAAAGAAACAAAAGAAGTCATCAGTATCAAGAAGAAAGACGTCTATAAGACACTAGAATTTCAACAAAAATCCAGAGAGATAACCTCCTCAAGCATCTCACGAGCAATCTTCTTCACAAATTCCTGTCTGCTAGCAATCCAGAATTCCTTTACGAATTTCTTTTTCAGAGCACGGACATCCTCATCAGCTCGAATAGCTGAGGTGCCCGCAGCATCCGGGAATCGCGAGAGTCCTCTACGGAACTTCGGAAGGTCAACACAATCAAAATCAGAGAGAAGTTTGAGTAGGCTTTCCACAGAAAAAATAGCAGCGAAGTCACTTGCTCCAGAGATAACACTAGGAAGAGCCTTGAACTCTATCAGCATCCAGTCCATCATATCTGAAATACTGTCACTTTCAGGGAAAGGATTCGGTCGGGTGCCAAACTGACCAAGAGCCTCTTTGTATTCCTGACACAAGAGCTTCAAACGCTCCCAGATTTCATCAGTTCCCTTGTTTATAGTCTCGCTCCATTCGGAGAGAGCCTTCTCAAGGCTTAAGATAGCCTGCTCTTTCGTACTAAGAGTCTTCGCTAGTTCGGTATTCTTTGCCGCAAGTTCGGTGTTAGTACCGCGAAGCTCGTCAATAGTCTTTGTGCTCTTGTCAGCATCCTTGCGAAGATTCTCAATCATTTTAAGGTCATCTTCACGAATCTTGCCAAGTTTCTCATGATCTTTCTTCAAATCATGAAGGGTAGTCTCAGCAAGTTTCTTCTCTTCTTGAGATTTCTTCAAAGAGTCTGCTAACTCAGTAATTCGCTTCTCTAGATCAAGATTAGAAGCCTGAGCCTTGTCTAGGTCGAGTTTCAAGTGCTGAGATTCATCACGGAGTTTAGCGACGAGTTCTTCATTTTCGTTGAACCTTTCTGCAACTATCTGGCCAGCAAGGGCGGTCTTCAAGCTAAGAATGGAGTTGAACTTAGAAAGGTCCAAGGTCGAATGTTTTCGTAAATTTTCTTTAAAAGCTGAGAGTTAACAAAAGCAAAAACAAAAGCAAAGTCAGCAAGGAAGGTAGAAAGAGCTAAAAAAACTTGAGATAAATGAAAAATGAATAAGAGAACCACATGAAATGAAGAGTTAGCAAAACAAACCTTTCGAGTCAAATATCTTAGTAGACCCTTCGACAGCAGAATCAGAAATCGTCAGAGACTTCTCAAGAGATGAAGAAGTTTTCTTCGCAGGAGTGACAGCTGCTTTGTCTGTCAAGCGGAGTGTTTTCTTCGAAGCATCTCCCCCTGTTTCACTTACAAGTTTAGGAGACCTCCACAACATTGAGAACTTAAGACTACCGCCATCTACACCAATCACTCGACCACCAACACTTAACAGTTCACCTCTAAAAGACGTACCAAAGCTTTCGTTATAAGCAACGATTGAAGGTGTGGGGTCCTGCTCGTCGGGAATATCTTCGCGAGTCCCAATCAAAGGAGGATCCTCAAGTAAACCACCGCTCCGATCCACCATATGTTCCAAATCTTCAGCAAACTTTGGAGAGGCTTCATCTTCAGCAACAAGAGTTTTGGAAGTTCCAGCCTCAGCGGGAGCATGGGCAGAAGAATCATCTGGCATGGCCCGAGCCTCAGGAACAATGTCTGAAAAAGTTCCAATATCAACAAATTCGTTCTCAAAACCTAGAGTATAAGCATGACGAACACAGAATCTTAATTCACAGCACAAGCAAGAAAAGAAACCTGTTTGGCGAGGCTCATCCATCATCTCCTCATCAGAAAGCACCGAAGGAACGCGCTGAACAACAGCGGCAACAACTTTCTTTACAGCCTTCTTGGATTTCTTCCAGCCAAGCTTCGTAAGACTAGAAGCCGCTTGCATCACAGTGTTGGAAGCACTTTCGGAAGCTTTTCTTTTCCTCTTGCTGGATTCTAAAGCTTTAGTCTTTAACGGGCAGATAGCAGGAGAAGAACTGTCACCTGCGCCATCTTTAGCCTTTTCTTTTTGCGAAGCCCTTTTTCTTCGAGCTTTAGGGGCGGCTACTGAAGAGCTAGCAGCAACAACAGTAGGAACTTTCTTGTCCACACCAGGCGGGCGAGATCGAAGAGCGGTCTCAGCACCAAGTTCAGAAAACACGCGGTTCACTCTCTTCTTGTGTTTCACGATATGCTTGTAGGCTTTGTATTCATTCAGAGTGAATTCGCCAACCATTTCAGTGACCCTCTCTTCAACTTCAAGAATGAAATCATCCAAGCTCTGACCATCCTCAAGACGTAAGCCGAATCGCGGAAATGGCACTTTCTGAGAAGCCCAGTCCACTTCAAGAAAGACAACATCCGAAGGTTTCCAACCGTGTGACAAGGGCCACACTCGAGCTGCAACAAATTCTTCAATAGCGTCACGACCACCAAGAATGGTGCTTGCAAGATAGAAATCGTTTTCACAACTCTTGAAACCAATGGCCCGGCTGTTAAACGTAGCAGTGCTAACAGCGATAACTGGGGTCATGGGCGAATAAAATGGATAGGTCGGACCAGTATAGCCAGAAACCTTGGACATATCAACTTTCAAATAAAACCAATATGTCTGCCAATTTTCGGGCAAGTTGGTCTTACTGCAAGGGGCAAGTTGGATACGGGTAAGATTCTAGTGCAAATTTTTTCTTCGAGTGTTGAAGGTACAGCACCCGTAGTGAGCTTCATAGAAGTTTCCATCACTGAGTTTGAGGATATCCTTCTCAATAACGATCTCAAACAAACGCACAAAACCATCAGCGCCAGCAGTACATTTGAAAGTCTTCATGATCTAGAAAAACTTTGAGAGCTCCAGAAAAGAGTTAGGTGTCAATTGATGTATCTTCACAGAGAACTTCTCAAGAATAGAGGGAAGAAGAGTATCACAGGGAAATCTGAGACCACAAACGAAGAAATCCCTGAAGACAACAATCTCATTTGCCTCGGGAGAGGGGGTCTCCTCGTCAGAAGGTGAACGACCATCGCCAATAGGAAAGAAACCAGCCTCTTCATATTCCTTGATGAGTTCGGTGGTAACTTTGGATTTCCCGAAAACAAAGGCCGGGGGATAGGAAGCTTTCGAAGAAATCAGCTCGTTAAGATTGACTTCAACATTAGAAATATCTTCGCCATCCCCGGATTCACGCCCAAATCTGATCTCTCCATCCTCGCGGCTACTAGATTCACGAATAGCTTTGGCAGCTTGAGTACTTGCGCCTGGAGGAACGTTCTCCGAAGTTGAAGGAACACCGGCAACGACCAACTCTTCGGAAGTCATTGGTCTAGCTGTGCTCTTAGTACGAGCCACCTTTTTCAAAAAAAAAGAAGACACTCAATTTACGACTAACGAAAAAGTCTACGAAAAAAGAGATAGCACTCGAAAAAATAAGAGGTACAAATAGACTACCTTAGAGGATCGAAGAAATTGCCGAACTTCGGGGATCTTGAGACAAAAGGCCTTGCGCTACGAATGCCACGAAAAGTTCGGAGAAGATGACAAAGCGGTGAAATAAAATTACCGCCCAGGGTCTCTATTAATAGGGGAGAGGGGGGTAGTTTCCAGAAGATGTTCTCGAGATGACTGTTGCGCAACCTAGAAGGGATGCGTGTACACTCCGACGTTACGAGGGTGACGTTTTTTTACCGAAATTCTAATAATTTTTCGTGGAAACAGATCATCGGAGTCAACCCGCTTCCCCCGAGGGGCTAGTGTTGGGGAATTGGGTAAAAACCTTTCACCCTCGAAACTTCGGATATGTCAGGACTCCGGCGAATTCATAGAAATGTGCAGAAAAGAGCCAAGTGAAGACTTCGCTCTCATGACTTTTAAGGAATTCACTAACCCTCTACTTATGGGCGAAACAATCGCCGAATGACCACAAATTCGCAGGTCTGTTTCTTGTTTCAGGACAGTGGAAACTTCAGAGAATGTAACCATCTAGGCCCTTTCACACCGTTGGTAAGGGTGTGTTTCGGTGATAAATGACAACCATATGCTTGTGACTAACTTTTGTTTTGTAGCGGATTATATCTTGGGTTATTGTCATGAGTATTGAATGAAAAGAGACCCCTCAATTTGAATTTATGGACGATCAATGGACAAATACTACAAGGCTAAGGACTTTGTTAGTTCCAAGTGTCACAAGGAGATGAAGGACACTTGGATTGCTAGTTTGTAGTGTTTGACCGTACTATTAAGAGGGGTTCATGCACTAGTAGCTTGACCATGCACCAAAAGACATGAAAATATGCACACTCAAGTTCCTTGGATGCTAAACAGCTCAAAGTACTCGTGGAAACACATTGGAAGCAAAAGAATCGACGAAAAACTCAAAGACGATTGAATTGGACGAGTTAAACTTCAAAGCATAGTGTCGGATGAACCGACGCCAGCAATTCTAGTTGCGTCGGATGAGTTCTGCGGCTGGTTTATTCAAAAGTGACCGTCGGATGAACCGACGGACCTAGCATCGGTTCATCCGGTGACCTAGGGTTTGGTAACAGTAAGGATTGAAGTTCAGACGCTTCAGCACCGGATGATCCGATGCCTTGACCAGCGGTTCATCCGATGCCCTCATTCAAATTAGACAGAGACGCGCCAAGAATCTTGCTTCAGCACCGGATGAACCGACGCTTCATGGACATCTCAGCGGTTCATCCGACGCTTGTGTTTGAACTACACAGTACTGCACCGAGTGAGTGCTCTTCAGCACCGGATAGACCGACGGTGCGTCGGTGCATAGCGTCGGTGCAATGTCTGGGTCACTTGGGTTCAACGGCTATCTCAGCACCTGTGAGTGACCGGATGATCCGACGCCTGCGCAAGGGGGACCATCGATTCATCCGACAGTACTACTTTTCAGGGAAACTTTTCCAACAGCTAGCCACCCTTGCTAGGCCTATAAATATGACCCCCCTGCATCTCTTGAGCTGCCTTTGCCACTCTGAAGATCTACAGCAGCCAAGGAGGGAAGGAGATTGTGTTCTTGCTCATTTGGGATTCTCTTCCTCTTGTTTGATGAGCTCTTTCTTAGTGATCAAGTGTTTTAAGGTGCATATCATGGCTTAGCTAAGTGCTCAGGTCAAGTGAAGGTGTGTGGGCTTATTACTCTTGGAGTTTGACGGCTCCTAGACGGTCTTGGTGTTTCGGGGGTTCTTGGTGAGCTCTTGGAGATTGTGGGAGCCTCAAGAAAGCTTGGTGTACACGATTCGAGACCCACCGTTCCGGAGATGGAGAACAGGTACTCTTAGTGAGCACTTGAGTCTTGGTGAATTGAGGAGGAGCAATACGCTTAGTGAGTGCTCCAACGTGGATTAGGGGGAAGCGTCAACTTCTCGATACCACGGAAAAAAAATCCGGTTGTCTCTTGTGCCTCTCTCTACTTACTTGCATTTATTTTCAGCACCTATTTTCCACACTTAAGTTTCCTTACTCTAGTTCTCTTTAAGTTGCTTGTTTGGCTCTTATCTTGTCTAGGGTGTTCCTTATCTCTTAGTGTGATACTTGCTAAGGAAACTCTTGTTAGTGTGCTTAGTAGTAGAGAAAAACCTTTTTAGATGGGCAACACTAGTTGATAGGATAAGGATTTCTTCATGCTTTAGAAATTCAAAAGAAGGCCCATATTCGACCCCCCCTTCTACGGGTCATTGATCCTACAAGTGGTATCAGAGCTAGGCTCTCTTTTTGCTTGGCTTAACCGCCTAGAGAGATGGGGAAAGGTAGTGGCAATGGCCCTCCCAAGTTGGCGGGGAAACGGTTCACCTTTTGGGCACATAGAATGACTAGCTACCTTCAAGCACAATAACATGATGCGTGGCTCACCACCGTGTATCCTTTGCCTAGGGTGCCCACCGAGAGTGAGGCCAAGTGGAACTCGCGTGCTAGAAACCATATTTTTGAGGCTCTAGATGAGCAAATGTTTGATCGGGTCTATACTTTGGAGACCGCCCATGAGGTGTGGATGCAACTCAAAGACTTCCATGTGGGCAGCCAAAAGATCCGTGAGGAAAAATATGAGTTGCTCAAGGTGGAGCTCAATGAGTTCAAAATGAATGGTGATGAGGGTGTAGAGCAAATGTATTCTAGGATGGGTGTGCTTATTCAAAATATCAATGCTCTCGATGTTGCTAACCTTACTGAGCAGGAAATCATCCGAAAAATCCTTCAAACGCTTCCCAAGCCTAAGTACAACATCGTCAAGGCACTTCTCTTTGAGAAGGACTTCTCTACCCTCACCATCACTGAGATTGTGAATAAGATCCGCTCCCATGAGATGTTCATGATGGATGAAATGGAGTCATCTACTTCCAACTCAAGTACCAAGAAGCATCTTGCACTCAAGGCAAGTGAGAAGGTCAAGTCCAAGAAGACCAATGCTAAGCCTCCCTCTTCCTCAAGTGAGAGCAAAGACAAAAGTGATTCAAGTGAAGTTGAAAGCGATGATGAGAAGCTAGCTCTCCTCATGAAGAGAACTACCAAGATGCTTTCCAAGATTGGCAAGAAGGGCTACAACTATGATCCCAAGAAGCAAAAGTTTCGGGCATCAAGAAGAAGTGGTGAAGGAAGTAATAGGAAGTGCTATAATTGTGGAAGCCATGATCATCTCTCCTATGATTGTCCCAAGCCCGACAAGCGAGTATCAAGCTCAAGCAAGAAGAACGATGAGGATGAGAAAGATGCCAAGTACTATAAGAAGAACTCATCCAAGAAGAAATCATCAAAAAGCCCTATCACAAGAAGAAGGGCGAACATCATTCTCTCTTGGTCAATGAATGGGTAACCGGTGGTGAGACTTCAAGTGAGTCAAGTGAAAGTGAAGAAGAAAAGAACAAGATCGCCAGTATCGCCATCAAGGATGATGAAGAGCCTCCACTTCCACCTCCACCTATGTGCTTCATGGCTAAGCATTTCAAGGTGAGCGATAGTGATAGTAGTGACTCTTCTAGTAGTGATGATGATCTCTCACCGCATGCTCCTAACGGTCTTCTTGATGAATACACTTCCATGATTAAGAAACAAAAGAGTAAGCTCAAGACACTTGAAGAGACCCATGAGAAACTTAAGCTATCAAATGATGAGTTACTTGTGAAGCACAATGACCTTAGCAAAGAACATGATGCTTTGGTAGTGTCCAACAAGTCACTTAGAGATGACCATAACAAGTTACTTGATAAGCACAATGAGCTAATCGTCAAGCATGACGACATAACCGTGCTTAACAAGTCCCTTGAGTCAAATCATAAGAAGCTTAAGAAAGATCATGTGCTCTTAGAGATGAAATATCAAGAGCTTGAGCTTGCATATGAGGCCATTGGTTCTAGTGGGCATGAAAATGCTAGAGAAGTCACTAAAACCAATGCTTCCACCTCATGTGATGATCTAGTTGAAGAACCTAAAGTCTTGCTCAATGATGAAAATGTTGCATCCTCTTCCAAGACTAACCATGCTAGGGTGAAAGCTCTTGAAGAAGAAGTGAGAAGCCTAAGGTCTTGTGTGAAGACTTTGGCCAAGGGTGAAGAGTTACACAAGGAGATTCTTTACTACAATGCAAGAGATTATGGGACAAGGGGACTTGGCTCCTTCCCTAATCCTATCAAGGAAACTCCTAGATCTAAGGAGCTTTATGGGTGTTTACAAGGAAGTTGGGTCCTATTGTCAACATTGCAAGGTCACCAGCCATCACACAAGGGAGTGCCCAATACCTACTCGTCCTTTGCCCACCTTGCCTAACAATTTCAAGTCTATGCACAATGATAACCATTTCTTGTTGATGAAGCAAAACAATGGCAAGGTTGCGGTCAAGTTTATTGGTGGTAAGCCCAAAGTCAAATCACCTAGGAGCTTATGGATTCCGAAAGTTCTTGTCACTCACATCAAGGGGCCCAAACTAGCTTGGGTTCCTAAATCTCAATCCTAATTTCTTGTGTGTAGGTGAACTACAAGGCCAGAGGGAGTCATTGGATACTTGATAGTGGTTGCACTCAACACATGACCGGCCAAGTAAAAATGTTCACCTCACTGGTGGATGATGCGGGAGATCATGAACAAGTATCATTTGGTGATAATTCTAAAGGAAGGATCTCCGAATTGTGTGAAATCTCTCTAACAAATGATCTATCGCTTTCCAATGTTCTCTTTGTGGATTCTTGTAGTTACAACTTACTTTCTATTACACAATTTTGTGACCTTGGTCTTTCATGCACATTTGATGATGAAGGGGTCACAATTACTAACAAGAAAACTAATGAAGTTGTTTTCAAGGGATTTCGCTATGGCAATCTTTATCTTGTAGATTTTGCATCCCATGAAGCAAACTTGACTACTTGCCTCATCTCCAAGACATCCAAGGGTTGGCTATGGCATCGCCGCATTGCACATATAGGCATGAGTCAACTCAAGAAGGCTTTCAAGAAGTGTATGGTACTTGGTGTGAAGGATGTCACATTTGAGAAGGACAAGTTATGTAGTGCATGTCAAGCCGGCAAGCAAGTTGCAAGTCATCATCCTATGAAGGCTTATGTATCTACCACAAGACCATTGGAGCTCATTCACATGGACCTCTTCGGCCCTACTACCTACAAGAGTCTTGGTGGTAATCTCTATTGTCTTGTCATTGTTGATGATTACTCACGCTATACTTGGACTTTCTTTTTGGAGGACAAGGGCAAGACATTTGATATCTTCAAGAAGTTTGCTACTAGGGCCCAAAATGAGTTTGGGTCATCCATGGTGAAGATTAGAAGTGACAATGGGTCGTAATTCCGGAACACAAGGGTGGAAGAGTATTGTGATGGTGAAGGCATAAAGCATGAATTCTCTTCAACTTACACACCGCAACAAAATGGTGTGGTAGAGAGAAAGAACAAGACACTCATCACTCTTGCTAGAGCTATGTTGGATGACTATGGGGTTTCTCAAAGGTTTTGGGCGGAAGCTATCAACACGGCGTGTCATGCTTCAAATAGAGTGTATCTCCACCGACTATTGATGAAGACGCCATATGAGCTACTCATTGGGAGAAAGCCCAACATCTCCTACTTTCGGGTGTTTGGTTGTAAGTGTTTCATATTCAAGAAGAGAAAGCATCTAGGGAAGTTTGAGAGTAGGGTAGATGAGGGCATGTTTGTTGGTTATGCATCTAACTCCAAGGCATATAGAGTATTCAATAACTCTACACGAGTAATGGAAGAAACATGTAACGTGGAGTTTAATGAATCTAATGGCTCCCAAGGAGATGGCTTTTGTTGTGATGATGTAGGAAAAGAACCTCTTCGAGAAGCAATGAAGAAGATGGCTATTGGGGACATCAAGCCAAAGGAGGATGATGATTCTCACTCCATTCATGAAGATTCCTCCTCCGATGATGATGACAATGATGATCAACCAAGGCGTGCAACATCATCCCCCACAAGACAAGATAGTCCATCTTCCTCACAAGAACCACCTCCTATATCACAAGACACTCAAGATCAAGTAGAGGAACCGGATGAAGTTCAATCTCAAGATGATCCCACCTCTACAACATTTGGAAGGCGTACAAGGACTTCAACAAATCATCCAATTGATCTAGTCTTGGGTGATCCCAAGGGTGGTACAAGGACTCGCCGCAAGCAATATGCCTCATTTTGTAAACATCATGCTTTTGTATCTTCTGTAGAACCCACAACTATAGATGAAGCTCTTGGGGACCCGGATTGGATCTTGGCTATGCAAGATGAGCTCAACAACTTCACAAGAAATCAAGTGTGGGAGTTGGTAGAGCGCCCCAAGAACAAGAACGTGATTGGCACTAAGTGGGTCTACCGGAACAAGCAAGATGAACATGGTATTGTGGTGAAGAATAAGGCAAGACTTGTCGCCAAAGGGTACTCTCAAGTTGAAGGCTTGGACTATGGAGAAACCTTCGCTCTGGTGGCACGTCTTGAAGCTATCCGTATCCTCCTTGCATATGCATCTAGTCATAAAATGAAATTATTTCAAATGGATGTTAAAAGTGCTTTCTTGAATGGCTTCATCAATGAAGAAGTCTATGTGGAGCAACCTCCCGGTTTTGAGGATGATACCTATCCTAACCATGTCTATAGGTTGCGCAAAGCTTTGTATGGACTCAAGCAAGCTCCTAGGGCATGGTATGAGAGGCTCCGGGATTTTCTCATTGAAGCGGGATTCAAGATTGGTAGAGTGGACAACACGCTATTCACAAAGATCATCAACAAAGAGCTTTTCATTTGTTAAATTTACGTTGATGATATTATCTTTGGCTCTACTAACCTCAAAGTGTGCAAGGACTTTAGTGATCTCATGACTAGGGAATTCGAGATGTCAATGATCGGAGAGCTCAACTTCTTCCTTGGTTTTCAAATCAAGCAATTGAAGGAAGGGACTTTCATTCATCAAGAGAAGTACACTAATGATATTCTCAAGAAGTTCAAGATGGATGATTGTAAGCCGATCAAGACTCCAATGCCTACCAATGGACATCTCGACCTAGATGAGGGAGGTAAACCAATTGACCAAAAGCTTTATCATTCTATGATCGGTTCTCTTCTTTACCTTACCGCATCTAGGCCCGAAATCATGTTTAGTGTTTGTATGTGTGCTCGGTTTCAAGCCAACCCTAAAGAATCTCACCTAAGTGCTTTAAAAAGGATCCTTAGATACTTAAAATACACACCTAGCATTGGCTTGTGGTACCCCCATGGTGCTTGTTTTGAGCTCTTGGGTTATTCGGATTCGGATTTTACCGGATGTCGAGTAGACCGTAAGAGCACTTCGGGTGGGTGCCATTTGCTAGGTCGATCTTTGGTTGCTTGGTCCTCTAAGAAGCAAAACTCCGTGGCCTTATCCACTGCGAAGGCGGAATACATTTCCGCGGGGGCTTGTTGTGCTCAAATCCTCTATATGAAGCAAAGCCTCTTGGATTATGGTGTGGTTCTAGATAGGGTTCCCCTCCTTTGTGACAATGAAAGTGCCGTAAAAATTGCTAACAACCCGGTTCAACATTCACGCACCAAGCACATTGATATCCGTCATCACTTCTTGCGAGACCATATTGCAAAAGGGGACATTGTCCTTTGTGGTGTTCGCTCCGAGGAGCAATTGGCGGATATATTCACTAAGTCTCTTGATGAAAACACCTTTTGTAGGCTTCAGAGTGAATTAAATGTGCTTGATGTGTCCAACATCATGTAATGCTTGTCATATAGTTTGCATTTGTATATGTACATGACTAGGAGCTTGTCTAACCTTGATGAGATAGTGGTGAGTATGGGTCTTGCTTGAGCCGGTGGTTCTCTTGTTTCGCTCAAGGCACGTTGGAAGACTCACCATGAATAAGCTTATCAAGGGTTCAAACTTGGCAAGATAGTTTATCTTTCTGCTTTGCATTTATGCTTGTCATGCAAGTTGCACTCATGTTTAATTTCATGCATTTGTTCTTGCATAGCATTGCGTGAGAGAAGTCACAAAGGAAACTCACACTATGAGAAAGTTGCTTAGCGTTCAATGCAAATCAACAACTCTTAAGGTGTGATGAGACAAATGATTGTGCTTAATGCCTATTGAGTTAAGTCCTAACGAGCTTAAGGTGTCTATCTCTTAGTTCAAAGGCAATTAACTCATACATTCCCTTTTTGGAGTTCCCCCCTCTCCTTTGGCTCTTAATTTGCCTATTTTATCTATGGTTTATCCCTTTTTAGGGAGCTAATTGTGTATCTATAGGTATTTTACAAAGGAGTGCTTGAGGGGTGAGGTTGTCACTCAGAATTGATCCAAAAATGTGCTTGTGTTGGTTTGTGTGTGACATCTTTTGGATCAAAAATGAGAATTAGATCAGCGTTCAAAAATTCTCACCGTCAGATGAACCGCTGCCATATAGGTTCAGGCGTCGGTTCATCCGGTGATAGGGTCTGTGCACTCAGTTCGTCTCTGGTAGAAAAATTCCTACCGTCGGATGAACCGACGCTGCCTCGTATCTATCCAGCAGTTCATCCGGTGCTAAAGGAATTTCTGCTCCATCACAGACCTGCAGCAAACTGCTCCGACGCATCTAGATTTGCCGCCATCGGTTCATCCGGTGCGCTAATTCTCAGCGGAGCAGAGTTGTTCCGACGAATCGACCGACGCTCGCTTGTCTCCTATCGTCGGTTCATCCGGCGCTACACTGACGCGTGGGTCCCGTCTGTCATAACGGTTGGTGGTTATTGTCTTCGTCATTCCTAACCCTAACCTCTCGCCGTCGCCGTCCGCCGCACGTGTGCCGCCTCCCTCGCCGCCTCCGGCCATCTTCCTTGCACGTGTGCGTCCCAGCGCTCCTCCGCCGCCTCTCTGCGCTCGCCGCTGGCCATCTTCACCGCCGCACCGCGCGGATTTCACGCGCGCGCGACACAGCTGCCCATGCTAGGGTTTCGTCGCCGCCGGCCAATTCCGGCCAGGCCGTGCCACCGCAGCTCGTCGGCGACCATCTTGGGGTGCGCAAGGAGCCTCTTCTACCCCACAGCAGCTTATTGTGCTTCATCCCTTTGCTGTGGTGAGCATTTCTCCAGTTCATCCCCCTCTTGTTACTGGTTCAGTTCAAACTAGGGGTGAATCAGTGAATTGCTCCTGTGGATTGCCCTGTGATCATGAGTAGCTACTCTCTTAACCATCTTTTGCTCATGCTCATAGGATTTATGCTCAATTTTCTATAGAATTTGCTAAATCTTTGGTAAATTTGAGCATTTTTGGTCACTGTACTGTGCTTAAGTCTCTTTGCATAGTGCCATATCCTTCTCACTCACACACTGCTATCTGTGCACCTAAGGACATGCCTAGAATTCATCTCTTTATCTTGTAGAAATGCTCATCTACTAGTTTTTCTTGACTAGGCTCATATCTTTCTATTGCTATGCTTAAGGACCCCTTATCCTTAGTTAATTATCTTGTTTATTCTTATCTCGCCATTCTATAATCATCCACCGTTTCTTTGACAGATGGCAAGTGACAAAAGGAAGGGTAAGGTGGTTGCCGAGCCGAAGAAGACCCGGCAGGAGAAGGAGTGGGACCGTGTCCTTTCGGTTCCGGACACTCAGGGTCAGCCACAGCGGGGCATTCGGATTGGTGAGAGTGCACAGAGACAGGGGGAGCAGCCCCAGGTTGAGCAGCAGTAGCCACAACAGCAGTTACAACGTTCAGGCCGCAGTCAGCAGACAGAGCAGACAGAGACACCTCCTTCTGCCCCACGCACCGGTCCACGGACACATGGTGGCCACTCTCAGCCGACACCGAGGCAGAGGAGAGCAGCAGTTGAGGAGATGGTTGAGCTCGAGCAGCAGGCACAGCCAGTTCACAGGCCAGAGCTTCCCAGGGGTCCGCGGGCAGAGGCTTTCAGTGTGTACATCCGCGATTTGCAGAACTTGCCTAGACCGAAGATCAGGAGGTTGAGGAGCGTCCCCGAGGATGAGTGGTTCCCTCGTGGACGAGAGGACTGTGACCCTCGCTTCCGGACGATCCTCCAGGAGAGCTTCTACGCCTCCTACGTCCGTAAGGGTTCACAGCTGAGTCAGCACAGGATGCTCCAGTTCACAGCACTCAGAGCAGCAACAGCCGGGGAGCCGATCCTCCCGTTCTTCGACTACCTTCCCGGCTTGGTAGCTTTGGTGAGCCAGAGGTCCCGGTACGTCCCCGAGTGGGTACGGGTGTTCTACGCGACTGTCTACGTTGAGGCTGACCGGCTCTCGATTCACTTCATGTTCATGGGTCAGCAGCAGAGGCTCACTAGAGAGGGGATGGCAGAGCTGGTTGGGGTACGGCTCGAGGACGACTCGATCCACTACTTGGCCTACCCTAACGTCGAGGCTCCTCGTCGTGCTCACACACCTGTGCTACCTTCTGACGACGAGATCAGCTTCTTGTTCCTGCAGCCGTTCCTCCCCGGTACTCCCAGGACTACAGACCGTTTGACTCGTGAGGCGTACGTGGTACACTACGTGCTCCAGAGGTCTGTGCTCTACAGGATGGGGAACGCCGAGTCTCTCACCGGCGTGCAGCAGTGGCTCCTCTTGTATGTTATGGCCAAGCGCCCGTTTGACATAGTGGATATCCTGATCAGCGAGGTCGAGGACGCGATTATGGATGGTATGGGGATGACTCACCAGCAGTCGTTTGCTCACTGGATCAGTTGGATGCTGTCACGTCTCGAGGCCCAGCGCTACGTGAGTATCTTGGAGCAGTCCAAGTACATCTTTCCGACCTACCGGCCTCCGATGCCAGGTGACAGGAGGCGGGGTCCGAGGGGTCTGAGACGGGCCGAGGAGACCATACAGGCACGTGCAGCAGCAGAGGCGGTGATGGATGAGGCTGCCCGACAGGACGCTACACTTGCAGCAGCCGAGGCTCCTCTGCCACAGTACTTCACGACAGATGACGAGTCCTCCAGTGACGACGATGACTTTGTGCCTGCTCCTGAGCCCGTGTTCTGAGTTCGTGGCACACACGACGACGAGGCCGGGGGATCTGCTTTGCCAGGACAGCGAGAGCCTGAGTCACCGATTCCTCAGATCACTACTGCTCAGGTGACTCAGCCAGATTAGCTCACGTCACTGATTCAGACTCTGGCAGCTCAGACACAGGCCACCTTCCAGGTCTAGCAATAGATGCAGGCACAGTTCCAGTAGCACCAGGAGGCCCAGCAGGTGATTCTTGAGGGGATCCGTTAGCAGCAGGAGGCACAGAGGCAGCAGATGCTCCAGCATCAGATGATGACCACACAAATGTTCACATTTATGTCTGGTTGCGTCGGTCAGCTTTTTCAGCAGTCAGGGCTGCAGCTTCCTCCGCTTCCTACCCCTCAACAGCTCCAGGCCGACCCGAGTGCTCCTCTACCAGCTGCCGGTGGGTTCGTGAACGTCCCTATAGCGTCTTTCCCACAGTCGCCACTTCTTCAGACGGGGATGTTCGCGGTACCACAAACGACGACTCCTCAGACAGTGGCAGCTACCACCTTTCTTGAGCAGCTCCAGATGACTACTCCGATGTTGACTCAGCTGCCGTCTCCGATCACTACAGGGCCACTCGTCTTTGAGACACCAGCACGTGCTACCCTACCCAGTCCGCGGGCGTCTTCACCTCTTCCGAGCTTTGCTACTCCGCGGACTGAGGGTTTGGATCAGGGGGATCAGTACCTTCACACCGTCACCACGCAGATCTCCTCCGCGATCGCCTCCGATCCAGCTATTCAGGGTCCCGAGACCTCTCAGGCTACTACTTCAGGCACCGAGACAGGTCCCTCTCCACCTCCTCCACCACCGACAGATCCAGCTTCTGCTTCTCCGGAGTGGTCCGGCTTGTGTGACGAGTCTGACGAGGAGGACGCTTCTGGATTCTCCGTCGAGCCTTCGAAGGCTATCTCTACCTCACCACCGGATCTCACCCCTCCACCTCAGCAGGATTAGTTCTCTTTTTGGTGCTCGTTGCCAAAGGGGGAGATAGATAGGGGGAGTAGAGATAGGGGGAGTTAGGGGAGAGTGCTAGGAGTTCGTGTTTTTGTAGCCTCTCTCGCTTTTGTGGAGTTTCATGATGAGACATGTATTTGGATCTTGTGTTTGATGTTGGTTTACATGTCTACTCATGATTGTGGTGCTCGTTTACCTTAATGCATGTGTGTTGTTGTTTTAATCTCGTTTCATGCTTTAGTAGTAGAGTTTATATGCTTTAAATTCAAATTTTCATATATCTCTACTTGTGTTGTCATCTATCACCAAAAAGGGGGAGATTGTAACCATCTAGGCTCTTTCGCACCGTTGGTAAGGGTGTGTTTCGGTGATAAATGATAACCATATGCTTGTGACTAACCTTTGTTTTGTAGCGAATTATATCTTGGGTTATTGTCATGAGTATTGAATGAAAAGAGACCCCTCAATTTAAATTTATGGACGATCAATGGACAAATACTACAAGGCTAAGGACTTTGTTAGTTCCAAGTGTCACAAGGAGATGAAGGACACTTGGATTGCTAGTTTGTAGTGTTTGACCGTACTATTACGAGGGGTTCATGCACTAGTAGCTTGACCATGCACCAAAAGCCATGAAAATATGCACACTCAAGTTCCTTGGATGCTAAACAGCTCAAAGTACTCATGTAAACACATTGGAAGCAAAAGAATCGACGAAAAACTCAAAGACGGTTGAATTGGACAAGTTAAACTTCAAAGCATAGCGTCGGATGAACCGACGCCAGCAATTCTAGTTGCGTCGGATGAGTTCTGCGGCTGGTTTATTCAAAAGTGACCGTCGGATGAATCGACAGACCTAGCATCGGTTCATCCGGTGACCTAGGGTTTGGTAACAGTAAGGATTGAAGTTCAGACGCTTCAGCACTGGATGATCCGACGCCTTGACCAGCGGTTCATCCGACGCCCTCATTCAAATTAGACAGAGACGCGCCAAGAATCTTGCTTCAGCACCGGATGAACCGACGCTTCATGGACATCTCAGTGGTTCATCCGACGCCTGTGTTTGAACTACACAGTACTGCACCGAGTGAGTGCTCTTCAGCACCGGATAGACCGACGGTGCGTCGGTGCATAGCGTCGGTGCAATGTCTGGGTCACTTGGGTTCAACGGCTATCTCAGCGCCTGTGAGTGACCGGATGATCTGACGCCTACGCAAGGGGGACCATCGGTTCATCCGACGGTACTACTTTTCAGGGAAACTTTTCCAACGGCTAGCCACCCTTTCTAGGCCTATAAATATGACCCCCCTGCGTCTCTTGAGCTGCCTTTGCCACTCTGAAGATCTACAGCAGCCAAGGAGAGAAGGAGATTGTGTTCTTGCTCATTTGGGATTCTCTTCCTCTTGTTTGAGGAGCTCTTTCTTAGTGATCAAGTGTTTCAAGGTGCATATCATGGCTTAGCTGAGTGCTCAGGTCAAGTGAAGGTATGTGGGCTTGTTACTCTTGGAGTTTGACGGCTCCTAGACGGTCTTGGTGTTTCGGGGGTTCTTGGTGAGCTCTTGGAGATTGTGGGAGCCTCAAGAAAGCTTGGTGTACACGGCTCGAGACCCACCGTTCCGGAGATGGAGAACGGGTACTCTTAGTGAGCACTTGAGTCTTGGTGACTTGAGGGGGAGCAATACTCTTAGTGAGTGCTCCAACGTGGATTAGGGGGAAGTGTCAACTTCTCGATACCACGGGAAAAAAATCCGGTTGTCTCTTGTGCCTCTCTCTACTTACTTGCATTTATTTTTAGCACCTATTTTCCGCACTTAAGTTTCCTTGCTCTAGTTCTCTTTAAGTTGCTTGTTTGGCTCTTATCTTGTCTAGGGTGTTCCATATCTCTTAGTGTGATACTTGCTAAGGAAACTCTTATTAGTGTGCTTAGTAGTAGAGAAAAACCTTTTTAGATGGGCAACACTAGTTGATAGGCTAAGGATTTCTTCATGCTTTAGAAATTCAAAAGAAGGCCCATATTCAACCCCCCCCTTCTACGGGCCATTGATCCTACAGAGAACATAGCAGATTCTGGAAACTCTGGCGATGGAAACTTCGGAAATCTCCGCGGGATCGAAGAGCTCTACTTCGGCTGTGACGTCGGAAACCCGATTCAGGAATCTTGGTAACTGGTGACTTCCGCGAATGAAGAGTCGAAGGTCAAGGGGAGACCCAGTCAAAGGCGAGGCATCAAAAGTCCGGATTCGAAGTGTGAACTAGTGGCCGGCATGTAAATTTGTTAAATTAGCTCCGCAAATCACGGGATGTAAAAGACATTTATGTACATGTTCACACTTGGAATATTCTTTAGATTCGAGGGCAATCTCGGAATGTAAAAGTCCCTTCACCTCCCTATAAAAGGGGGTTCGAAGGCACGTGTAAAGGGGTTCGCGACTTTTGAGGTGAAGTCAGACTTTCGGAGATTCCTTGTCTCCTCGTTCCTGAATCCTTTCGTGTGCTTGTTCACGAGTCTCTCACCATCTGTGTTTGGGGATCCCGTCCGATTTTCGGAACACCCCCCCCCCCCACCCACACACCGAGCGGCCCAAATGGACATCTATACAATAACTGTACACCTACAGATTTTTCAGCTTCTCATCATAAAAAAAACAAATTAGAGAAAAATACATATAATAGTATTACTTTTGCCTATCTATATATGTATCAAAGAAAAAGTTCACAACCCCAGTTATTCTGCTTGTCAAACGGACCATCTCACTTATTATACTATGCGTTAACACCGTTAGTAAACCGCATCTAGTATATTCCCAAAGCTAGAACATTTTTTTTTGAAGTTAAAAAAAGCTAGAACATATAGAAAGAGGAAGAGAGAGAAACGGGAAGCTGCTCGTGCAGGATCTTTTACTGAAAGCAGAGCGCAACTGTGAACAGGTGCACGGTCGTGTCCAGAAAGGTGGAGCTTTGGCCGGCCGGGAACAACGCCGGCGCGGCCCGCCGCCCGCGCACGTACAAGTGCACATGCGTGCATGCAGCTAGCGGTGGGGCCGTGCCGTGCCGCGCGCGGCTCGCCCCGGCCGGCCACAACCGACCACGCAGGCAGTGCATGCAGCTAGCAGAGACCCGGCCAGCAGTCCTCCTCCTCCGCGCACGACAACCGATGCGGGAGCGCCGGCCGCCGGACGGGGGAGAGGCAGCTATAGCTAGCTAGCGCGGGTGGCACGCTTTACGGTTGCATGCGCGCGGCCGGCCGGGAGCTAGCAGGGGCCCCCCTCGGCCGCGCGCGAGCTCTGGCGAGCGAGCGCGCCACGCGTAGACGCGGCCGTGCAGAGGCTATGTAGCGCGCTACTGGTCACCGGCCGGTCGCCACCCGTATGTCGTCGTCGGCGCGCGCCCAGCCAGTTGTTGACGACGCGTCAAGTCGATCCGGTCCTCTCGCGTGCTCGCGCGCGCGATCTGGGCGTTCCGGCCGGGTTGACGTGAAATGACACTCGTGCGATCGACGAGAGCGACGCCGTGGCGCGCGGCATGGATGTATTCTGGGTGGTGGTGACGACGAGTACGTGGCCGCCGGCCGGCCGGTGGCTGGCTGCAAGGCGCTTGTCAGCCTCAGAGCCGCCCCAAAGGCCGAAGCACAGAGATCGAGACCATGCTGCAGAGACAGGGGGTACGGTTGCTCTGCGACATGCAATGCAAAGCACTGTGATCGATGGCCTGATGCATGCGTTGCACAGGGGCAGACCGGTGATGGCCGGTGGTGGAAGAGATATGTGTATGTGGAGGACACGGCCAGACAGGCCGGCCAACTGTGTTAAAAGTGGGTATCGACGACGACGAACGACGAAAGCTTCAGCGGCAAGATAGCCGGCGGCGCGGCCGGCCGGCGCTGTTTCAAGCGTGGGCGGCGGTGTCCTTGCATTGTGGGCTGCTGTGCATGCAGAGAGTAGTAGGACTCCATCCGAGATCTTTGGTCAAGCTAGGGTGACAAGGTCATACAGCTAGCAGTGAACAAAAGCTATACCCGGCCGGTAGTAGTTCGACACGACGGCACCATGCAACCATTAGCATGGTCGTCGTTGGTACAGTACTCAAATTATTAGGTACATACCTGTGTTGACGCGTGCATATAGGCTTGGGCGCCGTATGAGTTGGTTAATAACCTTACCGGACTACTACGGCCGGTTATAATATGCCTGCAAAGGGTTCTGAGTAAAAACGAAACCATGCCAGTATGCAAGATCCTGGCCTCAAAGCCAAGCACCAAAGTTGCATGCGTGATCTTGTCCAGATGATGGCATCTGCATGCAATTTCTTTTGTTTTCTCCATTGGTAACAGCTGCAATGTTGTTCGTGTTTCTTGGATATGTAATCGAAGTCATTCAAAGATGTCCTGATAGTAAGAAGGCGGCATATTGCTGGTTCAATTTTTTCAGTATTTTTGTGCGTATAGATCGACTCAGTTGCAACTTTACTTTCATGTACGTATACGATCTGATAATATCATGTCCTTTTTGGCCCAGACACCTCCTACTGCAGTACTACTAGCGTTGGCAACGTATACGTGTTAACGAATATAGTATGTGTGCCTGCCGGCTGCCGGTCGGGGGTGGCTTGCTTTCTTTTTTGTTCGGCATCCCGGTTCGACCCCCGGGTAATCGTGGATTGTGCCCAGACAGATCAGGTTCGACCCTGAACCTCGTTTCCAACTGACGGAGCAGAGGGACGGGCAGGTATAGGTTATATAGGGTTGGCGACGAAAACTGAGAACAACCGTCACGAAACCGCACACTCGCTAGCTAGTCACTACACTACTCTACTGCAGTCTACACTCTGCTCTGGTTGCGTACGTTTTGCGTGCATGGCCACACTTTCTTGGCCATCCACAGCCACGCACATCGATCAATCACCTCGTAAACCCGGCTTCGACATGCACACCACCACCACCACTTCGCCACCCGAACTAGCTAGCTACCGCGGCAAGAGAGGATCAAAAGAGCGGTACGGTGTATACGACGTCACTAGGGCTGGATATCGAGCTGCCTCGGCTCGACTCGGCCTGGCTCGGTACTTTAACAAGCCGGCTCGGCTCGGCTCGTTATTCCTAACGAGCTCAAAAGCAGTGGCGAAGCCAGGATTGAGCCCTAGGGGGCTCTCCTCGTGCTTCTTCCACCTCTGGCTCCTCACCCTTCATTGTTTGTTCAAAAAATGGTAGGCGGGGCTGAGGGGGGCTCCATGAGATTTGCCGTGCTAGGAGGGGCTCGAGCCCCCCCAAGCCCCACCGGTGGCTACGCCATTGCTCAAAAGATAGTTCGGCTCGGCTCTGCTCGGCTCGGCTCGGGAAAAAGCTTGTGCTAGCTCATTTGGCTCGCGAGCCAAGCACCTAAACATGTGACGGATGAAATCTACAGAAGAAGATCCAGAGGAAAAAGAAGAGAGGAGGGAAGGATCGAGTGAGGACAAGAACTCAAAGAGGGAGAGACATAGGTGCTGGCGCGCTACTGCCGGTGAGGGTGGGTAGACGGAACATCACGCGTGGGGCGAGAACGGCCACCGAGTGAGTGGCTGGGCTTCGTTGGCCGGCAGCTGCGCTCGTGCTATCCGAACGAACTCCGTCGTTGGCCTCGTCATCCTCTCTCAAATGACTGCTGGCTTGCCCCGTCCGGCCGTCCGTCTGTTGGCACATGTGCTCGCTCGGTGCCTTGGTTGCAGCCTCGCGGGAAGGTCGCGAGTCGCGAATATAGATGTCCAAACGGGCCGCCCAGCCCGGCCCTGGCACGGAGGTGGCCCGCTCTTTATCGTGTCGGGTCGAGCCCAGCCCTTAGTTCCACCGTGTCGTGCTGGGACAGCCCACGGGCTGTGCCGACGGCCCAAGCACGGGCCCGTCGTGTCGTTTCGTGCCGGCTGGCCCAACGTAACCCGGCACTGACCCACAGGCCGCGAAGGGCGCCGCTGCTTCTCGCGCGTTCGTGACCCCGCATCGCCGCTGCTCGAGCTCCCCTCTCCCCGAGGTCGACCCCCAGCTCTGGGCCGGGTGAGGACCCGAAGAGGAATCGACAGCGTCGGGATGGGAGGAAGAAGGTGGAGGCAGGGAGGGCGAGCGACGGTCGAATGCGGAGAGGGGGGCTCCACAGCGCCGGTCATGGATGAGAAGGGGGGCACCGCCGCACCGGCCTTGGAGGAGAAGAGAGGAGGGGGAGCCGCAGCGCCGGCCTTGGAGAAGAAGAGGCAGCGCAACGACCTTGCCGACTTTTGCGTCGTGGGGTCGGGGCGTCGGGCACCGCGAGGGGGCGCGTGTTGATCTCGCGGAGAAGCCGAGTGGGAGGCGGCGGTTGTGGCATGTGGGAACTGGGAGGCTAGGGTTTCGGTGTTTGGCTTTTTGTTCTTATATGGGACTTAGGGTCACGGGCCTTTAACGGGCCATATCTCCAAATCGGGTCGTGCCCGTGCCGCCCGGCGTGCCAGGGGGACGGCCCGCGCCCGGCACGAGGCAACGGGTCGGGCTAACACGGGCCCGAAAGATGCCGGGCCGAGCCGGGCCGGGCTCGGACCGGGCTAAAAATGCGTGCTTTCGGACGGGCTGCGGGCTTTTTTGACATCTATAGTCCCAAACTCACGACTTGGCGGGCGGCGGCGGTCGGGTGGTCTGTGAGATCGAGATGGAGTCACACAGACGAACTCACGATGGACGGGTGGAGTAGGGTTTGACTGTGGCTGACTGGCCGTGTCCGTGTGTTGGGCACTTGGGCTGCTGGGCCGTTTCCCGTGTGTTAGGCTGATGCTAGGCCACAACTAGAGTGCAGAGTGCTGGACCGTGGCTCGGAGGGGTGGCTCGATTAGCTCGTGAGCGGCTTGCGAGCTGGCTCATCGGCTCGGCTCGTTATAGAGTACCGAGCTAAAAACTGAGCTCGGCTCCGATACCCTAACGAGCCGAGCCAGTCACGAGCCGAGCGAGTTAACGAGCTTCGAGTTTTTGATCCAGCCTTAGTCGTCACCTGCTAACATATGTACATGCTGCTCGAGACCATGCCTCTCGAGACCATCAACAACTTATCTCAAACCATACCGTGCCACATCATCATCTTCGTTCCCGGTAGCGTAGCACCGTTGGCACAGAGACGACTCAACTCACTGCGGATCGATGCACAATCATTGGTTAGCATATACCTCTAGTCCTCTACCACGTAATGTAGCGCCGGTAAATAAAGGCACTAGCTATAGGTAGGTGACAATGCAAGCTACGAGCCTGCATACGACGGACGACGACGACGTAGAAGCACAAAGGCGAGCGGTGCTGGTGCATGCAGATAGTGAGATGGCTGCTCAAATAAGTAATGGCGACGGAGGATGAGGAGAGGCAGCGCAAGGCACGGCGGGACGGAGGACGAGCACGGACGGCCGTGGATTGGCCGAGCCGGCGCGCGCAGGCACCCGCACGTGGCAGCGGCATCTGGCGGCATGGCCGGCCCCTTTATTTGTTCTCGACTTCTCGTGCGTGTGCAGACCTCACTCAAAGCTGCAGCCTGCAGCGACCCACGCCGCAGCAGTCCGGTTATGCAGCAGTAGTATAGAACTACAGATGGCCATTTGTCACAGTGAGTCGACATTAGTGTAGTCTCAAAAAACACGGTGCACGACATGGCACGAGGACAATTTTGCTAGTGACCGGCATGGCAAGACACAGTGCTTGGGCCTGGGCCGCAATTTTGGCCCAAATGCCGGCACGAGCACGACACGATTAAAGGGCTGGTACTATGCTGGCCGTTAACTTTGATATGCTAACGCTCATATACTAACCTGGGTATATATTACCATCCAATTCCTCCTATGCAAGTCCCCACGCCGTCGCCCTCATTTCCTCTATGCGTCGCCTGCTCCTCCACCACCTGCGCCATCGCTACTCCCTCTGCTCCGCCACCAACTTCGCCGCTTGCCCATCTCTTCCCTTGCTCGACCCGCTTGCACCGCCGCTACTCCTAATGTAGATGTCCAAATGGGCCAGGCCCGCTGGGCGGCACGAGACACGTCCCCTAGAAAGAACGGTCCTAACACGGCACGACACAAAAATGGTAGTGCCTCGTGTCGGACCGGTCCGCAACCTCGGCACGGGCACGACACGCTTTTGGGCCAGCCCAATACGGCCGGACGGCCTGCTACAACCCATGATGCTACACATATATACTCACTCTGTCCAAAAAAAAATGTCGTTTTGGGAATGTCCTACGTCAAAATTTTTGTAACTTTGACCAAGATTATTGAAAAAACTACATATATTTATGGTATAAAATTAATATCATTAGATATATCATAAGATTTATTTTTATAATATATATGTTTGATGTCATAAACATTTATACTTTTCTATATAAATTTGGTCAAAGTGGAGAAAGTTTGACTTAGGACAATCCTAAAACGTCATTGTTTTTGAGACAGAGGGAGTATACAACAAAAAAAAAACCTACCACTCCATCTCCCAGCAGCCGCCACCCTGTCCCTGTCACACCTCGGTCGCCCCATCCCTTGTCACACCACCGTCGCATTCGTCCCCTCCCTCTCTCACGCCTCAGACGTGGCCCTTCCTGCCTTTGCCCCTGGCTCTCCCCTTCACCGCCGACGTCATCCCTCTTTATTGGTCGCAGCTGATGCGAGGAGCTCCGCCAGGCTCGCCGGCCACTGCTTCTGTGAGGGGCGCAACCAAGAGCCACGAGGGCAGGCGGGGTTTGCTCCGCTAGGAGCCGCCACGGCCACGAGGCGCGCCGCCGCAGCTAGGAGGCGTCGGTGCCATGCGCGCCAACCACAGCTGTTGTGGGGGCGTGGCTAGAATGCGCGCTCACCACCGCTGTGGCGCTGCTAAAGGGATGAAGTTAGGGAATTCGATGCGTGTTTGTGTGATGGATTTATGAATTTTGTGAATCCTTGTGATGAATTTGGTGATCTGTGCATCTTGATTCGTATTTTCTCCTCTATTTCATCTAGCTTTCTTGATGTGAAGCGAATAATGGATGTAGGTTTTAGTTGAACTTTTCTTGAGTTGTTTGAGATGCTTTTTGTTTGATCGGGCTGGCCCGACACGAGCCCATCAATGCCTTGTCGTGCCTCGAGCTGGCGCGACATGACAAAATGGGCCTTAGGGCCAAGCCTGGGCTGCTAGTTAGGCATGACGTCACGGAACGACACGTCATGAAAGTTGCGTCGTGCCTGCTAGTGTTGGGCCTACTCGGGCCGGGCCAAATCGGGCTAGGGTCGGGCTGCCCATTTGGCCATCTATAGCTCCTAATGGCCACCACTACTCCTCGTGCTCCTCCATCGCCCGCGTCGCCGTCTTCCTCGCGACTTCCTCCGCCACAGTCTCAGCCTCCGACGCGTCATTCCTCTCCGCCGCGAGCCGTGCCAGCCTGTACCAACGCCACCACAATCTCTCCTTCTGTCTCACTTCCTCGACGCCACCCTGACCCCTCCGTCCCGAGCCTCCTCCATCGCAAGGCCATGCCGGCCCCCTCCGCCACGAGCTCCCTTTGCTGTGAAGCCGTGACTGCCCCCTCCTCCATGACGCCGCGTCAACCCCTTCACCGGTTCCACGGTCGGCAGCCGCAACACCGCAGGAGAAGGGGAGGGAGTCGTGTCGGCCACCGTCATGGCACTAACACGATGGGCCAGCTAGCCCACCGGGCCGACCCAACACTAAAAAAGCCATAGGATCGGGCCTCGACTGGCAATTCGGCACGAAAGATTCACATGCCTAATAGGGTCAGGCCTAGTCGGACCGGGCCAAATCGTGCTAGTCGGGTGGCCTGTTTGGCCATCTATAAGGTATAGTACGTACCCTAGGACCCCAATGCCACACATTTCATATCGGACGGCGTGCAGTGCATGACCAACCATTACGAGAGCTGATCGATGAGATTCTTTTTGAAACCAATGCAAGCATGTCGTGTTTATTCTTTCACATTTCTCTTTTTTTAAAATAAAAGCAAGAGCACTGCTATGTCATATAAGAAGAAGCAGCATCGGTACATAACGCGCCGAAGCGGACCCCACCACATGAACAAACTCCTGAACAGAAACAACACACACCCGACACAACACACCACCAGCCTTAACCACTTGGGAGAGAAGATCGAAACAAGCTGCCGACACCTACGTTGTCGTCACCAACGCTGTGTCACATCAAAACCGCAACCCGTTGCAAGCCTGAATGCCCCCTCACCCCTGAGCAACCACTGATTGCCGATCGCTGATCCCTCTGATCCAGTGAAGCTTCAGCAAACACTCCCATCTCAGTACCATGAGCAACCACTGATCCTCACCACTCTGCGTGGGGGCCTCGCCTCTCCCCAGGGGCGAAGCCAGATAATGAACTCATCGGGGTCGACTCAGTTAAATAAAAGGGTCAGACACTTAGATAAACAGCAGTGAACAGTAATTTCCATTGGATTTGGCAAATTTTATCGAGTCGCCGGACCCCGATGGCATAAGGCAGCTCCGCCCCTGCCTCTCCCATCGCCTCACTTCTCTGCCAAAGACTCAAATATCTAAGACCACAATGAGTGCATCTCCTCCGCCCAGTTGTCACCGAGTTCACCACTGCACCTTGCACGACAGCTCAAGCCCTCAAGCACCCATGGACCCTCTGCACCTTGACAACAACACGGACCAAGCGCGCTACCTGCAGCACCTCCAGACAACCTCCACCACCACTAGCACAAATGGCGGGACTCCAAATACGATGCCTCCAACTCCAAGAAGGTCAGGACTCCAAGACGCCGCCATCGCACATCCAGATGGATGAGGTCTTCACCTTGAGAGCCCTGCATGACGAGAGCATAGTGCCTCGCCATGATGCCCCCAACAGGGAGACTGACACCCCAATGGTGTTGCCATCATGCCCACCGTCAACCGGTGAAGGCTTTCGCCCGATTGCACCACACTTTGTCGTCCGCTCGTGGTCATGGTAGTAGCCTGCTCCCCGCCACATCCGCAACACCACCACCAGAAGAGGCCAGGCGCATCCTGAAGCACCACCTCAGCGCCGCAACAAGCACCAGGTAGGCCCCTGGCCCCACCACCATGGCGACACCAAACCGGCAACACTAACGAAGGAGGGAACTGCCAGCCAGCCGTGGTCGGCCATGGCCGATCGAGGCCGACCATGGATTGCTAGGCCAAGCGCTAGTCGGCGCTCGCAGCCGCGCCGCCGCCTGAGGCCGTGGCCACAACCACTAAGGCTGCTGCCCTACTGCCCGTTGCCGCCGCCGGCCACCATTGTCGTCTTGCTCCAGCTCCCACTGCACAACACACAGGAAGCGCGCTCCTTATCGCGCTGGCCACCATATCCGATCGGGGGTTGTCCGAATCCGTGGCTCCCCCATCTCCGCCGCCACCGTAGAGGCTTCCACCGCCGACGAAGTCCCCCGGGACCCGGGCAGCCGCGCCACCGCAAAGTCCCCGTGAAGGGAGAAGAGGGCCACACCACCGCCTTCATTGGGCCCTCACGGGCTTCTGGAGCCGCCCTCGGGAGGCGGCGCGACAGAGAATGGAGGCGGGAGGGGCGGCGGCGGCGGCTAGGGTTTGGTCGCCTGAGCGTCGCGGACGAAAATGTTGTGCTTCTTTCACGTTTCACTACCGAAGCTTCGGCGGAAATGCATATCATACTGCACGCTCGATACTTGTGCTTCTTCTATTTTCAATTCCCCTCAGTAGTGCTGCCCCGAAAGGCCGAAAGGAAAACGGAATATACTCCAGCATCTGTACTTGTTTTGTCCCGGAATCACGAGTGCCAGTGCCTGGCTGGTGGCTGCGGTAATCTCTGCTCCCGGCAGGGAGAGATTCCCCAATCAAGCAAGGATGCTTTGCCCTGTTGGTCATACCCAAAGCATATAGTACAGTGCAGTCGGTCTAGGTCTAATTCGAAGTCATTTTGTTGACATAATTCGTCCTTAATAATCCATGTGTCAGATGTCTCATCTGATGTAATTTCTAAGTTAGCTCCTCCCTAAGTTAATACCAATCAACACTGAGAATCCAATGGGGCTATTTTTCATTTTTGTGTTGCAACGTCGACAGCACATCATGTCATCACGCAAAAGAATTATATGTGGACAATCCAGGCTCTTTTGTACCATTGCGCGCGGCATTAAATCTTCGGACAATTTCTTGCAACTCGTAACGCTCTTTCTTCTCGACCATTTCACCCTTTTCAGGAATTTAATTCAGATAAACTAATAATGAATAATTAACTGGTTCATTTGTTGGGAACTGCAAGTACTTGTTGCTTAAAAGAAGATCAGCTAAAGAACATGCATCTTGTTGAGAATTGAGATGCTTGATCGAACCTGGTTTTACGAGACGAGATCGATCAGTCGCATGTTTCGGTGCTGCCCCCTGTTTTGCATTGGTACGAACAGATCGATGATTGGGTCATTTTATATATGCACAGTTGCTAAACGTTATGATCGAACTAGGCTAACAAAAGCAAAGGGACTAATAACTGAGTTAAGATCACTAGGTGACGAGATCACTAGTTGTCCCCCCTAGCTTGTACTTAAAATGTATCTCAACAAAGGTGACGAGATCAATGTTTGCTCTTTCATATACCAAAGTTTCCCACTAAAAGAGAGAATGTTAAGATCTTTTTATGCAACTTGTGTAAAACACTTGCGTTAATGCAAAGATGCACAGCCAGCCCTCCTGCATATTTAAGAATTTTTTAAGATTCCAATATGTATACAAACAATTTATCTTTATTAGATGATTTTATCTCCTGCATATCCAAGATTTCAATATGTATACAACTAATTTATCTTTAGATGATTTTATCTATGTTTCCAACTCATAGTAAAACTAAAGTCGTTGGCCTTTTTTAAGTTTTTGAACAACTTCGTATTTTGAATGTGGGATATTTGTGAAGTAATATTAACGTGACTTTTTATTTTTCAAAGAAAAATGCATTTATATATGCTTCTAACCAGGCTCCTAGTTAAAATTAAATTCTGTTGAACAAAGGTATATATTGCCGACAATTTAGGTTTTTACTGTACATAGGACCATATTCATATTGCTATAAATAGGAGCACATTTTAGGTTTTTATTTACTATTTCCGTTTAATAAAAGAACTAAACAATCAAAACATACTATCCAACAGTTTTATGAAACAAAACCACACCCAAAAAAAAATTAAATATAACTCTGCATATTCTTAGATTAGGTTTTTGGACTTTGTTCCTTATTAACTTGTCCTTAGGGGTGTTTGTTATCTCCTTAATTGTGAAACTGACCTCAACCAGTAATAAACACTCCCATGCATAATGCTTTGTTAATAAAAATAATATGAACCGAACCTCTCAACTAATCGATGAAGTAGAGGGTTTTACTCCCTTCCAAAAAAAGTGCATTGGAAAGTCAGATAGCAAAATGTACCTGTATACTATACCCTCAATCAATTATATAGTAGCTGTTTGTTTTGCTTTCTTCAAAACAAGAGTATTCCTTTCTAGGTTGTAGAATGGAACATCGCAATCAGAGGCACACGGCGCATGCAAGCGCTGCCAAAAGCACGCGCTACACATGACGCACCGTCCAATCGATGGAGCCCTCTAGATCCTCTCCGACGTGCACGATCCAGCTGTGTACTCTCGCCGTCTCCATGCACGAGATTATCGAACAACACAAACACACCTCACCACCAGTCACCATGCACGCTAACTTTTTCATAGTTGCCAATATAGCTAGCTAGCTCCAATTGCAAAGCACATTGGCGTCGCCATCAACGGCCCTTCGAACCCTCCGTTTCGCCGGAGGGCTAGCTTAACGCGCTCTACGGCGAGGCTCTCCAATCCGCCGGCCAGCCGGCCGGTGGACATGTCGCCGTCTCGCCGGCGTCTGCAGCAACCAACGGCGAAGAAGCCGCGAAATTTCTGCTCCCCTTTCCAAGAAACAAGCTAAGTAGCAACTCGACAGCTGCTCTCTCAATGCTAGAGCTAGCCACGAGCCCACGACACACCATAGTTCGGGTTCGCGTACGCGACCGACCGGACACAAAGAGGGTAGAATCAAATAAAATAAAATAAAATAGCATGGGGGGTCAGTACAACATGTGCCACATCAGCAACTCAAGACAATGAACGCCAATGAACGGTCCAAATCACCCGGTCCAACGCCAACAATTTGGTCAGAGATGCAGTTTAGTCGTACCATATAACAAGTATGAGTACGTACGTGATGGTTTGGAATTGTGTGCAGTAAGGCAAAATAAATGGACTGTGATACACGGAGAGGGCTCTCCCTTTTGCCGTAACGCGAGACCCTCCAACCGCAGAAGATCCCGACGTGGGCCCCACCAACACCGCTTCATCTTCACACCGCATCGCTAGCCCATCAGACGAGTCGTCTTCCTCCCGCGGTCGTCTTCTTCCTTCCAACCTTGTGCCCCGCCCCCGCCCTTCCTAATTCGGCGAGATTTTTTCTTGCCCGACGAGCCACCAACCCCGCCGCCACCTCCACCACCCCGGCCGACGGCTACCTCGCCGCCGTGCCGCCCACCCACCGACTGCCCCCGCCCGCTCCCCCGCCCTTACTAATCCCATGGGGATACTCGCCCCCGCCGCCAGTCACCGGCCCGGCCGCCATCCGACCCTGCCCGGCCAGCGGCGCTACCGCGCCGCCTCGCCTTCGCCGCCGGCCACACCGCCACCACCGCCGGTCCTCCGGCGCCCCCACCCCCTCCTCTTCAGATCCGGCAATCGTAAGAAACCCTAAGCCCCCACCCCAGAACCCTAAGCCCGCCCACCGGAAACCCAGATCCATAAAACCGCCGCCTCCACCGCCACCCACGGCCGGCGGTGACCTCGCCGCCGGCCGCCCCGCCCACCAACCGCCGGAGTTGGAGAAGATCACCAGAGAAGGTGGAGTTACTTTGTTTGGGGGAATTTGTTACTTTTCCTCTTCTTTCCCTTTGTGGCTGTTGCTTCTTCGAATTACCTCGTTTTTGCCATATTTGGGGGGCTCTCCATCTAAGACTAAATGGAGAGCCCTCTCTGTTTAGATTTTGCGAAAATAAATAGCGCAATGTTGAGTTTCCACTCGTTCGTAGGCTCCCGCCCGCACAGTCGACTCCCACTCCCCAGCAAGCGCAATGTTGAGTTTCCACTCGGCCGTAGGCTCCCGTCCGCACGGTCGACTCCCACTCCCCAGCAAGGCAGCAACGCACATGCGTGGTTTTAAAGAAAAAGGTCAGTGCCAATATATAGGAGGAGAGAAGGTTGGCAATTCAAATTCCGAGTCAACATCTGTTATGCAACACATTGAAATAATGAGCTTTAATTTACAAGTGCTTGCACACCTTGTGCTCTTTTTGTGAGGGAAAAAAACCTGCTTTACTCCGCTGTGTTCACAGAATACCCACGCATTTTTTTTTTTTGCAATTGGTAAGCCTTTGCACTTATTAACATTTGCAAGCAGCAGGGGAAGCAGGGTTCCACACAATACCCTCAAAATCTCTTCTTTACTATTATTCAACATGTTTTGAATTATCTTTTTCAAGAAATGATCTATTCCAGCTTCTAATAGGAGTTTATCCATGCTGGCATTACTTTAGAGTTAATCTATATCCATTCCTTTTCAATTTTAAAAATAATTATGCTATAGACTCTGCTATATATCTCTATCTATAGCGGATTGAGGACGGTGCAAATTTGCTCCCATGTGCAATGTCAACATATATTTGTGGCAACAATTATTTGTGATAAAATATGATTTTTGAAAATATGAGTATCAAAAGAGAGCGAAGAGAGCTACGCTATGTCTTCAATGCATTTTTATGCTATAGTAGTTGTGACTTGTGTTCTTGTGCCGCAGGCCTAAAGGAACCGATGTTGTGAATCGCTGGCTAAGATATTTATGTCCCGGTCTCCTCAAACAGCTACTAAATAAATTGCATCAGATAGCAATATCGCCCTGTTCGCTTGGCTTATCAGCCACCAGCCAGCAGTACTTTTCTCTCAGAACAAACCAGCCACTAGCAACCAGCCAGCAGTACTTTTCTCTCAGAACAAATCAGCACCAGCCACCAGCAACCAGCCAAACGAACAGGGTCATATTTGCTATTTAACATGGGCCGTGGTAATAAATTGTATTAGCAACCATTAGTCATTGTGGCAAAACAGTGGAGGACTAACGAGGAAACCTTATCGACATTAACAGGATGATAAGTAGGTTTCCTTTCTTGGTCACTATATCAAGGTAAAAATATGCCTATCAAAATAGAATGGATGGAGTATTATAGAAAGATGTGCTAATTTTTTCTTTTTCTCAAGGATCTTGGAGGAAACAAGGTTCATGCATTGTCACTCTATAAATTGTCATAAGGGGAAGACAAGGTTTTTTTTAACATTACACTAATATTTTTCCTGTGGCTCAAATTACATAGTAACATTAATAACCACTTTTTAGTGCACTTTTTTAAAAGAGACAAAAGTCCAAAGTACTATTTTCAAGTATAGCGAAAGTTTTTACATAACCCCTAAACAATAGTTTGGTTCAATTTACCCCCTAAATTATGCTATTTGGTTCAACTTACCCCATAATGTATTTGTCATTTTTGTTTCTCTATACACAAGTTGAATATTAATTTGGGACTTTGCAGGGTGGTATATGCATTATAAGAATGTTTTATGAATTTATCATCATTAGTGTTCGTATAATTTTGTACCCTCAAGGATATGTTTTATTATTAAATGTGGTGGCCTATCAAAATATTGATGAATAATTTATGATATACTCCCTCAGTCCCAAAAAGTATGATGTTCTGGCATTCAAAATTTGTCCGAAAAGAATAATGTTTTAGGATTTAAATCTTATTCATGTGCACTGATATCATACATGCATAATTAAATAGAAACATATTTTCTTCACTTTCTATTTGCAAACTAAATTAATTAAGGGTGCATGGGTCTTTTACCTTCATCCTTAATCTGTCTGAAAAATTCCAGAACTTCATTCGTTTTGGGACAGTATTTATTTAACATGTCTTATGTTGTCTCCTATCATTTGGCAAAATTTGAACCTAAAACTCCACTTGTGCATGCAAAAATGTTAAGGGGTGAACTGAATTAAATGGTATAGTTTATGGAGGTAAACTAAACCAAAAAAAATCAGATTATCCATATACTTCAATTATACATGAGTGGAGTACTTTGGTCTTCTTGCTTAATTTTTTTTTTCTTATTTCTAAGCCCACGAACACTCCTTTTTCCCCCCAGGAGCCACCTTTTGCTTCATGCCGAGACAAGTGAACGTCCATTATTGATGGCATGGCACGATCGGACGGTTGCAAAGCGTGTCACCTCCGCCGCGGTGTCCCAACAGCAACCGCCGCCGAGCTTCCGGTGGCTCTATAAAGTACGGTAACACCTCGCTCCCCTTGCTCCCATCGCACCCAAGAAAACCGCTTGCTTTGCCCCCCTGCAAAACTACCCGCAGGCCACAGTAGTGGTGGCAGTAGTAGAGTCAAGCCTTGGCATCTCGCGGCGCAACCGCGCTAGTCCTGGTGCGGCGCGTGTCCGTGTCTGTGTGCGCGGCAGCGGCGCGGCGGCCGGCGGCCATGACGAACCAGGACGTGGTGCTCCCGGACATGGGCATTGCGGCGGCGGCGGCGCTGCCGTGTCCCGGGCGCGCCCTCTTCGTGTGCCGCGGCGCCGTTGGCGCCGTCTCGTCGCTGCGCAGAAGGGGCGCGTACGGCGGCCTCCCCGGCGCGGCGGCTGACGGCGGCGAGCCGTTCCTCGGTGCCCGTAGCGCCGCCCCACTGGCAGCCGCGGCGAGCGCGCCGGTCCCGACCTGTACCAGCCGGGTCGTCGAGGCCATCCGCGCGTCCTCGCCGACCCGATGCCCCGCCGTCGACGAGTACGAGGCGTGGACGGTGAGTCGCCGCGCCGTTCTCTTCTCGTGCCGGCTGGTGGTTGCGCTCCTGGTGTCGTGACTCGTGAGTGGCTCGGGTTTGATTTCTTCTTGCTCATCATGCAGAGGAACCACCCGTCGGCGCTAGGCAGCTTCGACCGGATCGCGGCGGCGGCGAGGGGGAAGACGATCGTAATGTTCATGGACTACGACGGCACGCTCTCCCCAATCGTCACCGACCCCGACATGGCCTTCATGACCGCTGAGGTGAGTGGGAGATCGACACCGGCCGGCGCCCGTTAGTTGTGCTCCGGCACGCTCTCGTTGATGTTACCGTGAACACCGATCCTCTCGTGCTGACGACGCCGTGTGTCTGTGCCACCGTGCGAGCGCGCGCAGATGAGGGTGGCGGTGCGCGACGTCGCCAAGCACTTCCCGACGGCGATCGTGACCGGCCGGTGCGTCGAAAAGGTTCGCACATTCCGGCATCGTCTCAGAAACTCTCCAATCTCTTTACACTGACAGCGTCCATATATCAACGCATACACTGAGCTGCTTGCTCTTTCTGTTGGCGTTCAGGTCTGCAACTTTGTTGGTCTCTCGGAGCTCTACTACGCCGGCAGCCACGGCATGGACATCAAAGGTCCAAGCTCCAAGGTAGCCGCCGCCCATCTCATCTCCCTATCCTTTTATCTCTTTTCTCGTCATCGTCACCCAACTAGCTACAGCATCTTTAATTTCTTTGCCTGACTCCATTGCTACTTCTTCTTCTTCCCCCGAATTCCCAGGACGACCAGACCGTCCTGCTTCAACCAGCTCGCGAGTTCCTGCCGGTGATCGACAAGGTGCGTGTTAAAAGTTGCTAGTCCAGTAATTAGTTGAGCCATGAGGAACTCGCCGTGAGATCGAACTCACGCGCGGATGACATGCATGTGGGCAGGCGTTCAGGGCGCTCGAGGAGGAGACCAGGGCCACGCCGGGGGCCAGGGTGGAGCACAACAAGTTCTGCCTGTCCGTGCACTTCAGATGCGTCGACGAAAAGGTGATCGATCGAGCTCGTCGTCCTAGTCTTACAATATCTTTTGGCCTTGGATGCCGACTACTCGTGCTCTAGTTTAAATTAGGCGCAAGTCAAACAAGAAGCCATAGCTTATCATTCAAACAATGGCGATGAGCGATCGTCATGCATGTGCCTCTCGCCTTGGGTTTCGATGACTGGCTCACGCCGCATCGATCGCCGGCCGTCGTCTTCAACGGCAACTGCTAATCCGATCCCCATTGGTGGATTTCCCTGCAGAGCTGGAGCTCATTGGCGGAGCAGGTCAAGGCCGTGCTCCGGGACTTCCCCGAGCTGAAGCTCACCGAGGGCAGGAAGGTCCTGGAGATCCGGCCGTCCATCATGTGGGACAAGGGCAAGGCCGTCGAGTTCCTGCTCAAGTCGCTCGGTAAGTGAAGTGCCGGCGCATGGCCGGCTTCCATCTCTGACGTCGTCGTCGTCGCCGTTGATCGTCGCCGCCTCTGCGAGAGTAAAAATCTTCAGATCGATCGCTGATTGTTCCCCTTCTCTTAGGATTCGACGACCGCAGCGAAGTCCTGCCGGTGTACATTGGAGACGACCGGACCGACGAGGATGCTTTCAAGGTGCAATTTTTTTCTAATTTTATTATGTTGTATAATATGATCAGTTACATTACATGCAGCACACGGACAAGTTGCGGTAGTTTTCCATTGCTGCCAACGTCGTGCTGTCACTTTACATGTTGCGCAACTGATGATTCGATTTCAACTGTCCCGTTTGGTTCCAACCATGGTGAAACACAATTAGCCGCAGTAACAACCAAATTTTTAACCATTAATTGTTTTAATTAGGTGTTGAAGAAGAGAGGTCAGGGTCTAGGGATCCTCGTCTCCAAGTGCCCCAAGGAGACAGACGCCTCCTACTCTCTCCAGGACCCCACTGAGGTAAGTACACAAAATTAAACAGCATGGCACAGTCACCCTTTCCTAAACTAGTAAACTACTCATCCCATCACTCTCCAAGCAATGCAACTATGCAAGACGTCGACTGGTAACTCCTCCGGTCCTTGGTTTTCCAGGTCATGGAGTTCTTGGTCCGGTTGGTGGAGTGGAAGCGACTGCGGTCGCCGTCGGCGGCGCTCCCAAGGGCGGCGTCGCAGCTCTAGCGATCAGGCACGGCGGTGATGACGGATCACACGCAGCTCGCCGATCGATCGCCTATCGCGAAGAAACCTCCGGCAGCGCGTGTTTAATTAGTAGTAGTTAGTTAATTGTTAATCGTCGTTGCAGTCTTCTAATAACCCTCCCCTAGCTGCATGCCATCGTGCATGCCAATGCAACCCCCCTGCCCCAGATGTGAACCGGCAAAAACCTGATTGTTTTAGCTGCATGGGTTTGGGATGCAGGCGTCCATGTGCCGAGCTGTCTGCTGCCCTTAGTGTAACCCGGGAAGGTTTCATCCGATCCCCTTGTATGGATTGTGATGACTAGCTAGTAGCTATGACTACTCCTGTAAAATGTAACATGAGAATTTTATTCTAATGCCAGCTATGTATTTCCTTTGCTGAAGATTGAACTCATTGTGTGTGCTGAGTTGTTCGAGTTTCTGAATTCTGATTGCTTTATATGCTGTTCAATTTGTGCTCAATTATGAAATAGGGGGGCTTGCCACATTCTCTTCCTGGCAGTACTAATTAGAAGGCCGCCTTGAGACAATCGTGCCGAGGTTAATATTTCTTGGATGAACTGAAGGGATTTTAGTATATGTACCTCCGGCCCGAGAAATAATTTCAGTACTTCTGGAGGTATGACTGAATAATGGTGCCTCCCAAATACATTTTAACGATAAAAGAACATGTATTCTTGTATGAAATGCGCATATGACTTGTTAATTGAAGCGCTCATCTGTTCAGAAAAAAAGGCACGCGGGTACAGTGCTAAATCGTAAACGTGTTGAATATAATTGATCAATATAGTGAAAGAACTTTTTTGTTTGACTCCTAAGGGAAACAAATTAATTCAGAACTTATCTGTGACAGGCCTCACATAAGTCACATACTCTGAATGAATAATCTGATGGATTAGCTAGGACTTCCCTCAAAATTAAACCTGCCTTATATGAAATCACACAACTTACACACAGCAAAACTGCAAAGGCATTGATGTCCTCTTGAGAAGCACAATAAGGCCATGTTTAGTTCGGTGAAAAATTTGCCTTTTCAACGTTTGGAACTCTTGTAGCACGTTTCGTTTGTTTGTGGTAAATATTATCCTATCATGGCCTAACTAGGCTCAAAAGATTCGTGTCGCAAAGTACATCAAAACTGTGTAATTAGTTATTTTTTTTACCTATATTTAATACTCCGAACATATGTCTTTTGACGTATTTAATGTGATGTGATGGAGAGAGAGTGGAGAAAACGTTAGAAATTTTAGCAAACTAAACAAGGCCTAACTCCTTGTGAACGTTCTTGTTTCTTTGGGAGTTTGGGTAGCAGTACACAACACACACATATACACTCAAATTTTCTTGACGGAGCTCCAGTCAATGAGTACTTATATCATCCCTGAATTATGATGGGAGTTTGGGCAGAAAGCATGTGCAGATTTTTCTGGTTGTGTTTGTACCTAAGGAGACAGATTATTGAGATGCCAAACTCTGTCAGTATCGGAGCAGTGCACATGCATGCATGGGTTAATTACCTTATAATCCGCCCCACTAATTCCACACAAACCCCCCTGATTGATCAACACATCATCTGTGACTTTTCTCACTTTGCAGCTAGCCATGGTCCCAGCTCCCGGGCCAAAACTATTCTAGCTTAGTTTTAATTAAGCCGCCTGCTGCTGTGCCATTGTGTGAATGGTGATGAAGTGGTAGTTCCTGGTTCTTTTATAATGCATCTTTGGATCAAAGTCCTGCTATGATGAGATTTGCGAAGCGAAAGCAGCATTAACCAACTGCCATGCATGCGTGCGTGCGTGGTGGTGGGTACTTGAACACATCACGCGTAGCAAGAGTTTAATCCTTTTTCATTGCGTGTGCGGTAGTAGCGTTTTCAGAAGAGAAGACACGTTCACATCAGAGAAATGGTAATGAATCGGCACACGAGCGATTGCGCGATGTAAACAACGTCGTCGTCGTTGCTGCTGTTGCTGTTGTATAAGCGTGTTTAGCGGACTTTTAACGGTCCTAACTTCTTTAGTTAGGTCGATGACGCGGCACAACACACATGCATTATTTTTCCTATCTCTAATAAGGTGGAACTTTAATTTGCCACCCTTTTTTTCTTAAAAAAAAGATCAAGGTTGTTCTTCGTCCTAACCGCGTATGGAGGATGTATCAACCGATCCATATGAAATTCATTATGTTTGGCATGCCCCATATATATGAGAATGAGATGGTGAGAAAAGTCAAGGCCTTGTCATAATGAAGTATAGTTTTGTTCACATCCTATTCATCAACTATCATTATTGGTGCTCTCAAAATAAAAACAAAACTATCATTATTATATTATTGGTCACCATCAGGTCATGGTTTTGCCACGAGGGAACATCTTAAACAACGGTTGGTTTGGTTTGCAATGCAAATTAAAGCTGACGGTGCCGAATTAACAAAGGCATGTCTCCCCGGGGGACAAGAGAAGATTCTTGCATTGAGCTCATCAAAACCAACGAACGAACGATCCCAGCTAGTCATGTTCATGTGAGTGTGTTGTTTGTCAATTTCTAGGGGCACCTATCTCTCTCTCTCTCCATGTTTAGCACTGACAGGTAGCGCATTGCTTAAAATGTTTTCAGAGAACATGTGACTGCCGACGGTCGATCGTTTGGGACCAGCAACCAGCTGCCGGTATATTCTATGAATCACCTTGCTGGTCCTGCACATAAACAAAGAAAGATTCCTAGCTGTGAGGTATCTGATCCTCCGAGAGGTATCAGCACCAATCATACACGGGGAACGGCCATCTGAACCATTTCCCCTGCAGGAGATCGATCAGGAGAAATAAAGATGCCACACACACAAACTAAGCATGAATTTCATGGTCTTATTACACTGCATATGATCTCTTTTACTGCCTTCTGCTTCTTATTGCATTGGCTGGGTGATTCAGGGCAATGTTTCTAGTCAGTTAGTGGGCATGCCCAAAATAAAACAAACGGTTCCTGGTGCACTCTGTTTCTTATGTTTCCACACACTAGAGGCCGATGGGCCAGCAGTTTTATTAGCCCCACTATTCAAAGAGGGTATTAACTATTAAGAGGGCATGTCTAGATAGGATATATGCAAGATGATCTATCGATAGGATCTGCAGGATGGATGGGCTGGAGTGTGTGATGTGAGAGTTGAGCTGAGGATGTGACAAAGTGTTCTCACCTCAGCTCCCCGGGCTCCTTTATCTTCATCTGTGTAATAGCATCTTCAAGAGGAGAGCCAAAATTTGAGTTCCACAACGTCTATATTGGGAGCCATAATAAATCTCTTGGACTCAAATTTCCTCTCACTCTCCAAGAGACAGAGTTTCCCTAAAAGTTAATTCCCAATACATTAGAATTAATCAGGCCACATCATTCATCAAATGGGCCGTTTTGTTGCGTGACCTTTTCCAAACAAGCTGGGTGGTAGTGGTGGTACAGCCGATTTTTTTTCTTCACGCCACACCAGCTAGCCTCTCGTCGAGTTGACGAACCACGTCGGAGTCTAGGGCTGGACGCCGAGCCAGCTCGGTAGGGCTGGACGCCGAGCCAGCTCGGCTTGGCTCAGCTCGGCTCGGTCTGGCTCGTTAAGGTAACAAGCCAGCTTGGCTTGCCTCGTTAACAAAACGAGCAAAAAGATGGCTCGGCTTGGCTCATTAGGCTTGCGAGTTGTATGTAAATTTGAAATTAACCTCTGAGTATATGTAAAGTTTTTTTAAAATAATAATTATAAAGTTGTAAATGATAAAATTAGTCACACATGTAGCACTTAGAAATGTTTGGCATAGCTTCAATGGCCCAGCTCAACTTTGATAGCTCAGTTTTCTATATTGAAATTAGAATTTTCTAACTCGTTTGGCTCGCGAGCAGCTTGCGAGCTGGCTCGAGCCAGCTCGTTAACAAAACGAGCAAAAATAATTGCTCAGCTCGTTAAAAAATTAATCGAGCCGAGCCGAGTCGAGTCGAGCTATGAACAAGTTGAGTCAGCTCACGAGTTTCTGGCTCACGGTCCAGCCCTATCGGAGTCATTGACTGGAGCAACATCTGGTATTGCACAGCCGGAAACGATCGATGCCCACAACGATCACGCGGCACCCCTGAATCATTATAGAGCGGCAGCAGGGACAGCTTCGACGGACGACGGGATAGGAGAGGCGCCACGAGGTGGACGCCGGAATGCGGGGAATAAAATGTCGGCATATATCTATGGATCGTGCACCAAAAACAGGGCATTATTGGGAGTTAGGGGAAGCGTCGTATTTTATGGGTGGATTTGCCTCCGGTTTTGGGAACTGCAAGTAATTGGGGATAGCTTTAGGACTTTGTTGGAGGATGGAGGGTAGTCTTTTCTGAGTGCTTCACATGCACCCGGTCATGCACCGATTCACTCATCACTAGCAATTCTATGGACTGGCCAGAGAGCTTGTCACATGCTATCATCGAGATTGCCAGTAGAATATACTGTATGAGCTGCTAGCCTACGTGCGACCATTATCATATATAACTATATAAGAGCACCCCACTAACCATTTCTCTCAACATGCAAGCAATCCACGTCAGCACCACGTCACCCTCCATTAGGACTATCTATTTATTTCTCATACCGATTTTTTGTGACTAATAACATCCATGCATACAATTTGCAAGTCTTGCGAGTACCACGTTACAAAATTCTCACAGTAGAATACATGAAGGATCAATAATTTAAGAGCAATCTCGATCAATAAAATGAAAATATTTTCATTTATAATGTCGTTTGCAAAAGATTGTTGCCTTGCAATCATCTTAATTTTCTACTTTCAAAGTTCATCTTAAAATTTTTCTTAAAAATAATTCTCGCAACAAGGCGCGAGGTATCACTATTAAACATAAGTTATCTGCATGTCATACTATCGAAAAATTCTCTCAATTCCACAACAACGCGCGGGTTGCAATCATCTTAATTTTCTACTTTCAAAGTTCATTTTAAATTTTTACTTAAAATAATTTTCAAAGCAAGGCACGAGGTATTAGTATTAAACATAAGTTATCTGCATGTCATACTTTGATCGAAAATTTCTTAATCCCGCAGCAACGCGCGGGGATTCAACTAGTTGGGTATATGCAGAGATAATTGGGGAAACACTTTTTAGTCGAAGGAAGTCGTACGTAATTAACTAGTATTTATCATAAGGTAAACTTGACTTAGTCACTGCAATAATTGGAGATGCAAGCACTCCTCATCATTGAGATAATTTGATGTGGACAAGCTCATTTGGTGCTACTACGTTCGACTTGCAAAAATATAACTATGCCTTAGATTTGTGTGATAGATCATAAATGAATGAAATAATGCAATTTAACGTGGAACAAATTAAACTTAAATTTCCATTTTTTTGGGATTTTAAATTGCTGCTCAAGATTTACCATACTTAAAAAAAACACCAAGCAGAGCACTGTTCTTTCACTTAATAAGCACAGGACAAGAAATTCAGTTACAATATATACCATTTTTTAGCCATGCATGCATATTTCTTGGGCAGCAAACGAGAGGCCGATTGGCATGCATGGATGTGACAAGTGTTGTCTCTTCATCAGCTTGCCTTTGAGCGACTTTCCGTGTGTAAAAGTGATCGATGTGATTTGGTCCATCAATACCAATGGCATGGGGTCGGTCCATGTGAATTGTGCAGCCTTGCCCTTGCGTACCCAAGGACCAGGGCGGCAGGACACCATCAAGTACGCTGGTCTCCAGTAAGATCGTTAGCATCCTAGCTTGTCAGACCAATCTCAATGGCAGGGTTACGAGCACAATTACCAAGTCCGCCACATCAATTTTTCAACATGATGACCCTGTCAGTCTCAATACACAGGTTCATGAGCACACTTTCATAGAAGAATGTCGCATTTAAATCTTACATGTGTTGTGAGAGAATTTTGCCAAAGGGTCTCTCAATACGGGGTCATGAATATTGGTATCTGTGTCGACCTGGGGTCATCACCATGCATGACCCTGTCATCTTCTCTCCCTTCATTATTTGGTGACATGTCATCAAACAAGCTTATGTGGCAGTCTATTTATTGTTGATGACCCTACCACTGAGACTGGCCTCATGTGCTGATCGCGTTTCACTACATGGCCATGAATGTAGGGGCCGGTGGTGCCCCGCTCACCCGCAGTTGGTGATTGTGCAGTGTTCGCGGTTTTGACGACATCTTTAAGTACAACCCTAGGAGAAAACATGGTTAGTTAAATGTAATTTCAATCCATTTAAGATTTTTTTTTTGAAATTTGGGTAAATTTTGATACAGGCACCCACCACTTCAATCATGCACATGAAAAATGGAGATGCTACCAATATAATGAAGAAAAATGTGGGAATTGAGTTGCCCATGCATGCATGTGCCACCAATCAATTCTTTGGGAATCAAATAAATAAAAAATGGTCTATATCAAAGTTTTAGATGCTAGTTTCTTTGCAACCTCCCCATATGGTCATGTTTGGATTCTCAGAGGGTAAACCTAGCTCAATTTTTAGGCTAGCGATGATGGCAACATTGGCGTCGTATTCTTCCTAAAAGCGTCATCGTGGAGGTTCATTTTGTGTTTCGACTGTTCGTGCTCATATCCGTTATACTGGATGATGGCGACGACATCGTGATGTGATGAGGACACATGGAAGACTGTTCGTTTAGGGGGCAGAGCATAAGAGACTTTGGAGATTTTCGTCAATAATAGATGGATCTCCTCTTATTTATTTGTGCACTCTTTCTTCTTCCACTTATTTGTGATCAGCTTCTGAACTGAAGATTGTGTAGAATTTGACTGTGCGTTCATCGCAGAGGTTGGATATATTTCTATTTTTGAAAAAAAAAATCAAAGCTCTACAATTTTCCTGAAGAAGATCATGTCCAGCCGTAGTCATATGAAAAAAGTAGGGAAAAGCTAAATCTCATAAATATTGTAATTTATAGGTCTTTTTCAAGGCTTGAATTTTGCATGTAGTGCCCTAGATATGTTATTTATGATGGTGAGTACTTACACATGAACTAGCTTATTAGGCGAGTTTTTTAGTCTCCTAACGACATGAATTTTGTTAAACCATAGTTACAGTTACTTTATAATGGATGTGGATTTACAACTACTCCTTGACGGATGTACCATTTCCTTAAATTTTATTAGCATCCTTGTTACCTTGACGATCGAACAACCAAGAAAATACTAGTTCTTAGTTGTCAGTTGCCAAGGATACCATTTTTTCTTAGCTCTCTATACTTGACAACGGGCTTTGTTTGGGGGTCGACCGTCAAGGATAATTAATTACATTGGCAGTAAACCTATATTTCTGTGCAGTTTTTGACCGCCGAATCAATTTGAGATTCTGATAGTCTCCACATTTGTAAAAAAAAAAACATTTAGTTTACACATGCATGTAGGGATGGCAATGGGTCGGATTCGGATCGGATGTAGTGTGAGGGCACCCAAACCCATAACCCAAACCTAAAACCCAAATCCAACCCAAAAATTAGTTCGGGTGAAAATTCAGATCCAAACCCAAATCCGCGGATATCCAAAACCCAACGGATAATCCAAAACCTGGTTCGATTATTATAAACAAGAGCACATAATACATCAGTACTGTCCAGATTACTTCAATAATATGCAATTCAACACAATACAAGTTCAATACACATGGAAAACAACACAAATCAGCATCCATAGTCCTCCAAATGAACAATAGTGGACAGTTTATCATTCATCAGCTATGGTGGAATCAACTTCACATGTGAAATAAAAATAGAATTGCAAATTACTTACATGTTCAGAGGATTGTAAATTAACAAGTTGAGTATAAAAAGAAACAACAACAATAATATTTCTTATGTGATTAGAATTCCTTATGTGGGTTTATTGGGATCAATTTTTCGGAGCTCCAATGGATATCCGCGGGCGAAATGTAGAATCCGCCCCAAACCCACAGTGTTGCGGATATCCAAATCCGCGAACCCGTGGGCGAAAATCTGAACCAAACCCACAACCCACATACCCAAAATCCGCGGATATCCGCTCCAAACCCGATCCACTGCCATCCCTATATGCATGCATGTCTGGATCTGCATGCACGCATGCATGGCAGCATGGGCAGATGAAGCGGTATGCTTTCAAGATGTGACACGTGTTGTCCCCTCAGCCCCCCGGCCCAGGCGTGCCCCCGTCGTCCTTTTCCATCGTGTAAAGGTGATTGAGCCACTGAGCTTCTAGCTAGCTGACGATGTGATTTGGTCCGTGTCGTCCGTGTCCGTCACGCATGTGAACTGTTCATCAGCGTAGGAGTTGGGAGGGAAACCGGCCGAAAAAAGGATCGGGAAGAAGCTGACAAGCAGGGTTTTTCTTACCGCCCGTTACCGCACCGGTAACCGCGGTTACCGTTTATACCGCGCCGGTGCGGTAACGGTACCGCGCGGTAGAAACCCCTAGGGTTTTTCAAATTTGAATTTGAATTCAAAAAAATGAAAAAATCAATAAAAATCCCCTAAAATAGTTCATGATTTATAGAATCTGATGGTGTCAAAAGTTTTCAAATTTGAGTGCATTTAGTATTTATTTCGAGGTTTAGAAGTTATAGAAAAAAAGAAAAGAAAAAAAGGGGTCGGCCCGTTAAGGCCCATGAGGCCCAAAGCGTCCAAAGGACCCTAGAAGCATCTCCAGGCGGTCGCCCGTGACTCTCAGCCGCTCAGAGCCTCCCGTCCGCAGCTCCACTCTTCCAGTCCGCCGCCTGGAGGGTTCGTCCGCGCCGCCGCCGGCGGTAAGCCGCGGCCCGGGCGCGGTATACCGCCGGGAGCTGCGGTAAGCCGCCCCGCGGCCGGATCCGCTCGCTCCCGCTCGGCCGGGGCGGCTTACCGCGCGGGAGTGGCGGTATACCGCGGTAGGTCCGGCGGTAGACCGCGGCTTGAGGTGAGTTTGCCCTTTTTTTTTGCATTTGTGTAGAAAGTAGCTTTAGGATTTAGCCATTTAGGTAGAAATAGCTGTAGGTATCATTTGCATTAGGATTTAGGTAGGATTTGTGTTAGGATTTAGGTTTATTTTGCTTTAGGATTTTAGGTAGGATTTAGGATGTGAGGTAGAATTGTTGCTTTAGGATTTTATGTAGGATTTTGGAGATGTTAGGTAGGATTTGTGGTAGGATCCAATTTTAGTTAGGATTTGTTTCAGATTTAGGTACATTTTCTTTAGGTATACGATTAAGTAATTATTTTGTTTGTGTTGGCATTTATGCAGGTAGACAATGTCAGGCAGACCTAAAGATCTCGTATGGGAACATGGTGACAATCTAGCTCCCGGATGGCGATGCAACTATTGTGGTATGCAGAAAAGTGGTGGTAGTTCTAGGCCTGGGCGTTCGGTTCTAACCGAACCGATCGGTTCGGTTCTTCGGTTCCTTAGAAACTTCGGTTCCTAGAAATCCAGAACCGAAGAAAGAACCGTTCGGTTCGGTTCTTTTCGGTTCGGTTCCGGTTCTAACCGAAGGAACCGAGGTACAATATTCGAGCAGGGAAAGAATCGCAAAATCATGATCTCAATGTACAATTCGAGCACAAATCAACAAAAAAAACAAAAAAAGGGTGAGTTATGCCCCAAATCGGTGAAGATTGAAGCGGATGGGGAGGACCGGAGCAGGGTGGCGGCTCGCCACCTGCCTGACCGCCTCCGCGTGCTCTGACCCGAGGGAGAGCGACGCCTGCTGGGGATGGAGGACGGAGGGCGGGCCGGGCGCAGCGGTGGCTGCTGGGGCTAGGCGTGGCGCAGGGTGACCGCCGGCGGCGGGGGCGGGATGCGGGCACGGTGGCAGGCTAGTGGGAAACTGGCAGAGGCTGGGTGCAGGTGCGGCGGCGACGGGAGCTGGGCGCGGCAGCGCGAGCTGCGCGAGCGCCGAGCGGAGACGGAGAGACGAGAGAGGGGCGCGGCGCGGCTGGGAGCCTAGGAGACTGGCGGCGATGCGGCGTCGGTGGGGCGTGGGGCCGTGGGGGTAGGCTTGGCCGGTTGGGATTTGGGAGGAGGTAGGGTTTGTGTTTCCTACTGCTACTGGGCTTTTCTTTGGTTGGGCCGTAGAAGTGTAGCATCATTAGACTTATTGTGTGCACGGTTGGTTTTTCGGTTCTCGGTGGACCGAATCGAAAGAACCGGCTATTTCGGTTCCGCAGATTCAGGAACCGAACAGGAACCGATTTTCTCGGTTCCGGTTCTTTCGGTTCCGGTTCCCGGTTCTTTCGGTTCGGTTCTCGGTTCTCGGTTTTTTGTGCCCAGGGCTAGGTGGTTCTACTAGATTCAAACAACATTTGGTCGCGCGCGGATCATCGGTGCTCCATTGCAGCAGGGTGTCACCACCTGTGCGGGAGTACTTTCAGCGGGATATGGATCGGAAATGGCACAGCGAATGGCGACGGACCCGAAGACAACACCATGTAAGAGTTCTTCCCAAAGACACCTTATTCTCTCCGCTACTCGAATATATTGCTTACACAATCGGTTGCACATGCAGCGGCCTGGTGGATGATGTTCGGTGGATCCACTCCACAGCTGCAGCGCCTTGCATTGCGGCTTGTTTCACAGTGTGTTTCCTCAAGTGGATGTGAGCGTAACTGGAGTACTTTTGCGTTGCTCCATACAAAGGTTCGCAACCGGTTGACACACAAGAAACTTAACAAGCTTGTCTATGTCAACTACAACCTTCGGCTGCGACTTGAGGATGTCTCTAATTGGCGTGATGATGATGAAGGTGATATTATTGAGCATCTTGGCCAACTTAACTTCTATGATGAGAAAAATCCGGTGTGGGAATGGATGGAATATGGTAGATCAAACCGGGAGCCGGTTCTTGATGAGGAGGATGAAGACAGTGACATTCCTATCCCGTCCCAGCTTGTGAGGGATCAGATAGACCCCAAAGATCTCCAAACCGCTACGGGTGATGATTGCATTAGTGATTGGGCACGAAGATATGTGGGTAGCAGTCACATAGGGAAGAGGATGTTCCAGAGTGGGCCTAAGCAGGGTGAGCCAAAACGTCAAAAAGGCAAGACAAAGGCACCAGAACAACCAGTGACCAGCGACGCCTCCACTGATGATGGTGATGGTCAGCGTAGTCCACCGTACCAGGAGTCTGGGGATAGCAGCTCAGCTGAAGATGATGGTGATGGTGATGGTGATGGTGATGATGATGCTGATGGAGATGGTGGTGGTGGTGGTGGTGGTGATGGTGGTGGTGGTGGTGGTGGAATTCGTTTCACAGGTATACACACGTACATTTACACACATGTATGATGTATCTAACTATATGTACTAATTATGATCCATGGTTGACTGTAGGGGAGACTCAATTCACACATGCTACTCAGGATCGCGACCATGGAGCACCGCAGTCGCAGAGGAGAACGGTTGGAGCGTCGCAATACGACCCGGCGTACTCTTCTTCCTCCCACAGTCATACCTCCCAGTCCCAGTCTTTTTATCCCATTCCTGACATAAACGCGCAGGCACAGACGACATGGGTGTATGAATGGGAAGACCCCCATTTTTACAACATGTTAGTCAGTGAATGACAGACAACATCGGCGTGGACGGACCTAACTTGGCAACAGTACAAGGCTGAGTTGCTTAGGGTGAGAGGCTTGAATGTCATGTCCATCGCCGAGTACAACTCCGCGTCCCAAATGGGGGTCTTTCCTTTCTACCATTGAACTTTTATTGTGTTGTATGACTTGTATCGAATTATTTGTATTTGAACTATCAACTCACTTATGCACGCCTAATATTATTGTGTTTGGTGTGGTATTTCTATGCATAACTATGAATTATTGATTGGGGGTGATATTTAACACTACTTTGTGCTAACATCATGCCAAAATTTTCATTTCTTTCAAGCCGGAGACCCTTTTTCATTGGAGCGGTATTAATGCAATCCGTAGCGGTTTTAATTCGTACCGCAGCGGTATAAATAATTTATACCGCGGTATACCGCTGCTTACTGTTTGTATAGACCATTTTGGTTTGGATTTTGAATTCGAGCGGTAAATAGCGGTATACCATTTATACCGCTACGGTATACCGTTACCGCTGGGTAGCGGTATAAATATACCGGTGGGTAAAAAAACCCTGCTGACAAGTATATACGGCACACGCTAGTCAAATCGTTCGCCACATTATGTGGTCATCATCATATATATCGTGGTCCGGTCACCAAAGTCTTTCACAGCATGGCCATGCTCTTCCATGGTCCATGCGATAGATGTAGGGGCCGGCCGGCCTGCCGACTGCCTTGGCTTGGCCCTAGTACGATACTCTCTCGATGCCGCGCGCACTCTGCCGGCGCCCTGCTGCCCGGTGCCAACGAGCGAGCTAGCTAGGCGGCGAGCGTGTGTGGCCAAATGCCCATGTGCGTGAACTGAAAGGCATGCAGAGACGACGACGACACCTCCGCCGCCGCGGCCGCCGCCGCGGCCGCCGCCGCGGCGCCGTAGTACTGGACCTACTGACCGGCCGGCGGCGCCCGCGCATGCTGCGCAAGCAAGGCTACGGTTCGCCTTCGTCTCGTCTCCGGCCGCGCCGGCGCCACATGCTCTCGCTAGCTGCGGCTACAAGCTTCACGTGCCTGCCTGGCGTACGTTCCAAGCATCAAAGCGTTGTCGAGACTTTAAAATCTACCGTGCACAACTGTCCATCTATCTGGCTGGCCCATGCGTGTTTCTGGATCTCATCTAACTGATGAACGATAGATGATGCAATGCAAGTAGCTAGTATTAAGAGATGCGCTGTAATTTAATGGTTATGGCTAAAAAGGCAAGCTTTGTCGCTTACGGGTCTCATATCCAGATCGCTCCTATCGTCAAGCATGCATGCATTGTCCCCCGTAGACACACAAGCTAAGAGAATCATCTGTCCTAGTCATCATCTGATCTGATGGAAGTGTATTATATTTGCCAATTAATCTCTAGAGAACACACCTCTCTCCATGTTTAGCACTGAGCTTATTAATTAATTAAAATGTTCATCAGAAATCATGTGCCGCTGGTTGATCCATATTGGGACCAGCTGCTAGTGCCCGGTATATAATTCTATGATGATCGTGCATCATCATGGTGCATGTTGCTGCTGCATGCATACATAAAAAGAGGAAGATTCCTCTGATCGAGTTAGCCCGAGTGAGTCAGTGAAGTAGAGTACCTGATTCTCTGAGCGAGGAATCGTCCGCGAGCCGGTCACAGATCGATAGGCCGGGATCCGCATCTGTCTAGTTTATGTAGTTCACTGTTGGAAGGAGTACGTACAACCCAAGCATTGTTCATGACTCTGAGCGAGGCAAAGTGCTCACTGCAGTGTATTGCTTGCTTCCCACTTAGAGCATTTCCAACTGGCTCCCGGCTTGCCGAGCTAAATTTGGTAAGTGAGGGAGCTCCAAGAGATCGACTCTCCATCTGGCTCTCTTCATCTTATATCAGGGACGGATCCAGCGGCGGGACGTGCGGGGCTCGAGCCCCCCTACCGCTGGAAATCCAATGGAGCACCCTTAAGTCTCCCCTACAAATTTGAGGAAGAAGAATGAGGGAAGGAGATACTAGAGGAAGAAGAAGGAGGAGAAAGCCCTCCTAAATTTTTCCTCTAGATCTGTCCCTGTCTTATATGGCTCTCCAAAATGTCCCAATGGCTGGCTAAACTGGCTTGCCAAGTGTGGGCCCCACTAGCCAGCAACTGCCGGAGAGGGAGGCGCCGACGGCAGAGAGAGAGAGAGAGAGAGAGAGAGAGAGACCGCCGATTGTGAGATGAGGAGGAGGGGTTGTCGACACAGTCCGCGTGGAGGTGACGGCTACAGATGCAATCGCGGGCCGACGCCGTCCTCCTACTCTTGGGTGTGGGGCCAGTGAGCGAGCAACGGGGGAGGCGCGGGGGCAGGGTGAGTAGCGCCAAAGGCCAAATGTGAGTAGCGTGGGGGGCAGGAACGAAGAGAGAGGAGAGAGCGAGAGGATGAGAGAGCACATACAAGATAAGGATAGGAGAGGAGACGGTGGAAAGGTAAAATAAATGATGAAAAAAGAGAAAAATAAATATAAATAGAAAGAAAAAGAAAATAAAAGGAAGAGGATAAAGAAATAGAGCGAAGGTAGCTGTTGGAATTTGGAGAGTGAGAAATGAAGAGTCTGTTGGAGAGCAACCGCCTTGTTCGCATGACTTATCAGCCATCAGCCAACAATATTTTTCACACCAATCAACATCAGCCATCAGCCAACAGTATTTTTCTCAAAACAAATCAACACCAACCACCAACCTACTAGCCACCAGCCAGGCGAATAAGTTTGAGGAGAAGGGGCTCACAATTAAGGAACCTTGCTGAACCTTACTTGTGAGCCCCTGCTGAGTAGAGGCTATCGGAACTTATTCGCATCAAACTGGGGAAACGACGGCGGCAAAGCACGGGCTCTAGCTGCGTCGCGGAGGTGTTCGAGCTCACGTCGCTCCTTCTTCTCCCCTACCCCGTTGTATCTCGTGACGCGGCGGTGCGGCCCGCAAGGGTGATCGGCGTGGTGGCACATGGAGGGGCTCTCACAGCCGGGCTGTGTGGCAGCGCATGGAGGGGCTCGTGTGGTCGGGCTGCACGGTTGCACGGTGAGAGATATCTAGGCCCTAAGTGGGTTTTGGTGTATTGATTGACAACTAGATTAAAAGATCTAATGTCTTTGTTAAGCATGTGAGCAAGTTGTAACATATAAATAACAAAGCATAATATATGACATTGAACAACTATATGAGAAGACAAGCCATTGATGTACAAGATGAGTTGAGGAATGGGTTATTGCCTCACATTGTGAAATGGCTCTATTTAAGGTCGAATGTCATGGTTCTTGATATGTGTGATCCCATGGAGTACACTTGATTTATAAACAAGCCAATGAAGGTGAAGAAAGAGACATAGTGATATTGGAATATTGGATGGTCTCTAAATAAATTGAAATGCTTGTTATGATCTAATGGGACTACAAAATCAAATATTGGCATGATCTCAATTGAATTTCACTCTTGATGTTGAATCAAAGCTTAACTCAAATTGGCAACGAATGGATGAAGAAATCAAGCAAGGGATTAGCAACGAGGTACTAAGCTAAGGTTGGCCGAGTAGTGACTTGGACCATGTGCTTGGCTAGGGTGAAGTGGCTATAGCTTGGAGAGTTTCGAGGTATCAAGTCGAGCCTAACCGAGTGAAGCAATGAAGAAGCATTATATATTCGTTGAGTCATGTGAAGGGTGACTTGATCAAGAATTGGGTTTCATTCTTGTATGAAGATCAAAGTTATTAGCTCAAGGTAGAAGTGCTCAAATCAATGAGACATTGATGGATGGATCTCTCAAGTGGATATATTGATCAAGTATGGCTATTCTTGAAGATGAAGCTCAAGAGTTCTAATATCGCATTTATATTTGATCTTGAGTATAGGTACGCCGTACTATCAAGAGGGATGCATCACAAGGAGTTTTGATAATGTCTCAGTGCTCAAGTAACCCATGTGAGTTGAGAAAGACACAAAAACCACACGTACACGTCTTCGGGTTTGACCCTGTGTCAAACCCGGTGGCACCGGTTTTGGGAAACCGGTGGCACCAGTTTTATGTCAGCCGGCCCAACGGCTAGTTGTTTGAAATCTCGGTGGCACCGAGTTCGGGAACTCGGTGGCACCGGTTTTCACTGAGTTTGTAACGGTTAGTTTTTGGGGAGTCGGGTATTTATACCCCACAACCCCCACTGTTGCAAGATGCTGTTCCTGAGGTTGCTGGTGTGCTTCCTTGCTATTCCTTGCTAAGCCAAAGCCATTCTAGCTCTCCCCAACCCCTCTTGGTGAGGTTGTTCGATCTTTGATAGATCTAGTGAGTTGGGTGGTAGAGAGAAGCCTTTGTGAGCAATTCAAGAGCACTTGAATCCCTTGAGCACTGTTGGACGTCGTCAAGCTCGTGTGAAGCGTTTGTTACTCTTGGAGGCTTGCCTCCTAGACGGCTAGGCGTCGGTCACAAGCTCCCAAGGTGTGGTGAGCTGTGGGACAGTTTGTGAAGGTCGTGGTTCGCCTCCGAAAGGGAAGAAGCTATCTAGTGGATCGGGGAAAGGGTTGAATGCAACCCGGCTTCGGTAGGAGAAGCACCCAACGGAGACTAGGATTCACACGGTGGTGAATCCGAACTTTGGTAAAACAAATCTCTGAGTCTCTTGTTGGTTACCTCGCATTTACCTTCCTAGCTTGCTTGCTCTTAGTATTTGTGGATCTACTCGGGTGTTAGTGTTTGTGAAGTACAGGCATTGAATATTGTTTCAAGAACTTCACTCTGTGCTACTCACCTAGTTGGAGTTGATTTCAAGCAAGGAAACAAGAAGGAGGAAAGAGGGGAAACACTGCTAGGCAAACCTGGTGGCTCCAGGTTTGCAAACCCGGTGGCTCCGGGTTTGGGCAGTGTGCATTTTCCGCTGCATAGGCGCTGGTCCAGAGTATCCGGAGATTTCTCCAGAATCTCCAGACTTTCCAGAAATTCTGGGGAAAAGTCCGGAGTATCCGGGTCTCACTGATAAAATTGTTTTAAGTGGTGATTTTCAGGACTCACCTATTCACCCCCCTCTAAGCGACATCAAGATCCTTTCAATTGGTATCAGAGCCTGGTGCTCCGATTCGAGCTTAACCGCTTGGAGTCTAAAGATGTCGACTACATGTGAGGTATCGTTTGAGCCTCTTCGGTTTGACGGCTCAAACTACTCTTCTTGGTCTGCTCATGTTCTTCATGTTTTAAATACTTGGGGTCCTTCTTTTGAGCGAGTTGTGGTTGCTAGCATCCTTCCCGAGGATTTTGATAGTGAGGACACGTCCAACCTATCAAAGGAGTAAAAGGAAAGTGTGCTCCATAACTCCTCCATTATTAACCTTATGTTCAAAAATGTGAGCAAGGTCATTCAAGAAGTCATCTTCAGCCATGAGGACATTTGTGATGATGCACATCTTATTTGGGTGGCACTCAAGGATACATATACTAATGCCGATGATGAGGATGACGAAGAGGAGGAGGATGAGTCACTAGAGGAGTGCTCAATATCAACATCTTGCATTCCTCCTCTAGAGACATCATCCCGAGGTCAAAAGGAAGACAACGTCATGACCACTACCTCTGATCAGGCAAACTCAGTGGCACCGAGTTCAGAACCCGGTGGCACCAGGTTTGGCAGTGATCAGCACCAAGTTGCTTCATCAAGCATCAGACCTACATCTCACCAACCTAACGAGGTATCCATGGCTCCTAGTACTTCCTTACTATGTACTAACAATTCCAAGTCTCAAGTGACTAAAGGTAAAAAGAAGAAAGGGAGTGAAGTTGAGCAATTTGACTTCGAGCTTGACAAGATGACTAAGAAAGACAAGAGGAATGTGCTAGGGCTCATAAAGAGAGTAAGAAGGCAAGAAGATGAGCTCACAAGACAACAAGCCTATCGTGACTCCTTCGAAGAGGAATTGAAGAAGCTTAAGGAGTCAAGTGCCTCCTTATCTAGTAAATGCAAAGAGGACATTACCAAGGCATATGCTTGTGCTACTAACTCTCTATCTTGTGCAGCATCCTTGGAAAAGGAAAATCAAGCTCTCAAGGATCAACTTGAGGAGATCACTCGTAAGCTTGTGAAACTACAAGGCTCTCACAAAGAACTTGAATATTCTTATGAGAAGCTTGTAGATTCACACACCTTGCTAGAAGTAGCAAATGAGGTTATACTAAACTCAGTTAAATCTTATACACCTCATTGCACCACTAGCACATGTACTCAAATAGAAAATGATATAGCTTGTGCTAACCCATGTGGCCCAAAAGGCAAACCTTCTTGGTATGATCAAGTGATTGCAGAATTTTGTGATGACTTAATTGCTCAAGAGAATGATGATCTTATGCAAGAAGTTGAAAAGCTCAAGAAAGAGGTGGCTAAGTTGAAGAGAAAAGAAAATGTGCAACCTTCTCAAGATAACCGTGAGCCCATGGTGAAGAAACTTGAGAAGAGGACAATCGTCACTAGATCAATCTCTCAACAAAGCCTCAAGATCAATGATCACAAGACCAATGACAAAAAGAAGCTAGATCACATCAAGTGCTACAAGTGCTCACACATGGGACATTATGTATCCATATGCTCATTCAAGGAAGAAGACAATCCAAACCAATCAAAGAGGCAAAGAAGTCTTGCTCAGAGAAGATGCTTTGGTTGTCATGAGAAAGGGCACAAGATTGAAGCTTGTATCAACCGATCAAAGGTTCTCTCAGGGAAATCCGGTGGCACCGGGTTTGCAAAACCGGTAGCACCGGTTTCCACTGAGAAACCTCAAGTAAAGCTCAGCAAGGGATTTTGAAGGCTCAAGCCAAATACAAGGAGAATGATGGCTCCATGACAAGTGTGAAGAAGATTAGCAATATCAAGCACAAGATTTGCTACACTTGTCGTAAAAAAGGACATCTAGGTAAGGATTGTCCAAATAGTAAGGATTCTAAGCTCAACCATGTTCTTTACAATAATGAAAAGCTTAGGATGAACCCAAATGACTATTGTGCCTCTAGAGTGGTTGTATCACAAAGGAAGGGCACAAAGGCCATTTGGGTACCTAAGTCCTTGATCACTAACCTTGTAGGACCCAATGCACGTTGGGTACCAAAACATGCCTAAAAGGACTTTGCAGGTACTTGGAGCAGCATTGGAATCTTGGTTCACTTGAGAAGATATTTACTCTTATTCATCTATTTCTCAAGAGAAGTTTTATGACTCACTAGAAAAGAACCAAGTGATATAAATGAAAGAAGTCTCACTCATTGCTCCTCCCATGATAAGTACCTCTCTCTGTTGTTGTCCACTCTCATATGTAAGACATGCTCTTGTGCTAGTCAACCATATGAGATGGACAAGCCATCTAAGTTCTATTGAGCAAATTATGTCAAATGCCACTTGATGCTATTAATCGCTTCAACAAGAAGCTTTGAGTGGTTGCTGCATGCAGGAACATAGATATGAGCAAAAGCAAAAGAAAGAATCAAGAAAAGGATCATTTAGATCTGCAAAGTGCAAAAGTGCTGAGCTCTGGAAGAATCTGGTGGCACCGGATTTATAAACTCGGTGGCACCGAGTTTCCCAGGATCAGCAAAGGCTGGAAAGGAAAATGTTTGCAAATACCTCAAGGCGTATTATTCTTGATTCAAAATAAAAGAAGACTAAACAAATATTATTTGTGAGCCCTTCTTGATCTCATTTCACATATTCTTATTTGCTTATATATTTTGACAAAAATGTGGAGCTTGCTACCCTAGTGCTTTAATTGAGCCAAAAGTGCACTTCTCAAGATTCAAATACTTGATGCACCTATTTAGGGGGAGCTCACTTCACATTTCGTGTCTCTTGGTACTAACACCACTTGCAAGGATTCATGTGTGTAGTTCAAGTGTGAGGTGTCTCAATATTATATCTATACTCTTCACTTGAATAAATCTTATGGCAAGGGTGTTGGTTGTGAGTAAGCCACATGACAAGGAGGTCACCAATCCATATCAATAAATTGTATCTCTTACTCTCTACTTTTGAATTGGATTATATTTATTTTTGGCTACTCGCCATAGCATGGTTTAAATTCCTTAACTTGGACATATTTGACCAAGGTAGTGCACATGTCCTTTCCATCCACATATCCATGTGTGCACTATATCTTTGAGGAATTTAGCCCATTCTATGAGGTTTCACGTTGGGTGACTTACTTCCATTCCACTCTAAAAGAGCCATCCAATGTGAGACTAGAGCTTGTGCTTTTAATATTTATCCTTTCTTATCCGTTCAGCACAAAGTGGTTAGTTCATATAAAAAATGACATCATGATAAAGATGAAAATATCAAGAGAGAATTCAAGCCTATCTTTCATATGGATTCATCTTATCAAGAGCGACAAGGTAACATTATTGAAAGACCAAAATGGGTGCAAGCTCTCTTGTGAGTTCCTCTATGTGAGAATTCCTTATAATTAGAGGCAAAGGTATGCAATTCTAAATTCAAGCAATTAATTTAAGCATCTAGGCCTTATTCTTGCTAGTGTGAGTTTTGGTGTGCAATGGTGTCTAGCATCACCTTGGACTTGTTTCATGGTGATAGTAATGAGTTTTGGATATTTGGTTGATGCCTCACAAATTTGTTGTTGGAAAATTGCAAATCTAAATTGTGGTCTAAATTTAACAGGAGGCATGAGCTAAATATGCTAACTCTCATCTTAGTTAGTAATCCTTGCATACTCTTTGTGACTTAGGATAGAATTTTCAAAATTTACTAGTATGTGTAGGTGGTGTGTTTTTTGCAAAATTTTTGAGTCTTGATCTTTTAGATTATGTCTTGTTGTTTATGGTTATTGTTGCTCATGTTTGAATGCTGACTAACCATAAATGGCAAGACTCTCTCAAGTCCATAAGAAGCTATTCTATCTTATCTCAAGGGTTTGCACACTTTGGATTTCTCAAATATCATCAAAATCTCCAAAATCCTTATCTGAGCCAAAGGACAATACACATGTGGATATTAAGGGCAGAAAAGAAAAGGAGAAAAGAAATGGAAAGTCAAAAAGTGCATTTATGGACAAAGGGTCACAAGTTAAGTAAAACTCGGTGGCACCGGGTTTCAGAACCCGGTGGCACCGGGTTTGTCGGCAGTAAAAGGAATATACCTGTGACCCCCACCTATACATTACCTTTCATCCCCCATCCATCCCCTTTCACCCCCATGACTCAGAACAGTAAATGAGAGGGTCCAAGGGGTGATTTCTTGGCAATTGGAAGATTCAACCGTGGGATTCAAGGGGTGAGGCAAGACTTCGGTCCTCCAACCTTGTTGGACTGGATTCCCCTCTCGGTTCAAGCTCTGCAGCAGCATTTTCACCATGTCAGGAGGTATTCCTATGGAGTTTTTGCTCGATCTACTTTTCTAGGACCTATCTCTCGGATTCCTCTTGTAAGATGGCATATGTTTGGTTCTAGAATAGATTCCAATCACTGGTTTAGAGATTCCATGGCAGCATTGTTGGGGACATGACCTAGGGTTCATACTGAACCCGGTGGCACCGAGTTTCCCAACTCGGTGGCACTAGTTTCAGTGCAGAGGCTATGATTCTGTTACAAAATTGGCTCCAGAAAATTCAAATGGTTATTCTTGTGACAAAGAAATGTTTCTAAGGCATATATTTATTTGTTTGTGTCACAGATCAGAGATTTGACCTTGTCTATGGGAGAAGACCTCAACGTTCAAAGAATGCACAATATCAGTTCAAAAAGAGAGATGGATCTAGCAGTGCTCATGAGATTGAGCAAGAACAGCCTATGCATCCTAGAAGGTCAAAAAGGGCATCAGGGAGAGTTCCTCTTCCTAGGGGAGAAATGAGAATAGGAGATTTTGAGCCTGAGTCCACATCTAGTGATGATGATGAGGAAAGCCCATATAGGAAGGAACCCACTCCTCTAGACTCTCCTACAGTAGCAGCTCAACGCAAAAGAAAAGGCAAAGATGTCAGAACAACCAGTCATGAGCATAGTCAGGGCACAGGGTCTGATGAGGAAGAAGAAAATGAGGACAGCGATGATGGTAGAGTGTTCATTTCAGTGCTTGGACCACAACCAGTGCTAGATGGAGATGAGATAAGACCCCCCATTGATCTGGAGAACCGCCGAGTCATCAACTACAAATCTCGGGGCATGACAGAGAGGGCAAGAATAGAAAGGGCTAATAATCCTAAAGAAATTGGAGGAAGAGATTTGGATTATAGATTTGGCACCAAATTTCATCAAGACTACTATGCTAGTGCCATCATCAAAAAGGACTTTCCCGTAGCTCGCTCTGAGTATGTGGATTGGGGATTCTTGACAGATCTTCAAGACCAAAGAATCAATGAGATCATTCATGAGTGCAAGAGAAAGAATATCTACAAAATCATGGGTTTTACTAAGCCGTGGAACAATGAGGTGATTGCTCAATTTTATGCTACGTGCTACTTTACAACTAGAAATGATGAGAAGATTATGCATTGGATGACTGAAGGAAATTGGTTTGGCATCACCTACACCCAATTTGCCTCTGTACTTGGGTTCAATGATGAAGACAAAAAGAGGATAAAAATTCATGCTGCAACTAGCATGGAGAAGAAAGACATGAAATTCATGTACACTCCGGGACAAGAGTGGAACTATGGCCGAGTCAATGGCATGCTACCCTTCTATGCTTATCTTCACCGCATGTTTAGAAAAACAATTGCTCCAAGGGAAGTGGATCAATCAAACATATCTAACTATGGGAAAGATTTACTCAAATACATGAATCCTAGCGAGCCAAAATTTTGTGTGGTGGACTACATTTGGGAAGAGATAAGGATCAACTCTTGTTCTCCACAAAAGAGTTGTGGATATGCACCTTACCTCATGCATGTCATTGAATTCATCACCAACTACAAATTTGAGTATGATCATGAGCACAAGCCTTTCCATTTGAAGAATGACATTGAGGGTCCTTCTCTAGCTGATTTGGCAAGGCAACAAGCAAATATTGAGGGCCAAAACTCCTTGGAGAGACCGCAGCAGCTGCTGCACCATCTGGGACATCAAGGACAGCGTCTGGTAGAGGTCGTGGACATAGGCAACAAGATGTACACAAGCCACCTTCTCCACTTAGAAAAATCTTCAACTTTTGGTGTGGCTCTTGTATGAAAGCTAGTGATGTTGCACACAAGGATAGGCAGAGAAAGAAAAGAGATTCGATGAGGATCAGATACTTGTATGAAAGTCCCGACAATAGGCCTGAAATTCCTGTTGTACCATCTGATGAAGAGGAAAGTGAACCAGAAAGCCTCAACAGCCTATGGCAAAGGTCCCAACAAAGAGATCCAGTCACTCACAAAGATCATTGGGATAATACCATTGGGAACTCTTACTACAACCCCACCTATGGTACTCAGAGTGCTAGAACATCTTATTCAGAGATTCCAATCTTGGGCACTCAAGGTCAAAGCACCTCCTCTAGTATGCCAAGTGCAGATCCAAATGCTCCTGGAAGTTCAAGCTCTACCGCTGGTGCATACTATCCTTATGGTGGATTCTTTGGCCCAATCTATCCCTACGCTGGAATGTGTCCACTCCCATATCAGTTTCCAGTACCTCCATTTCAGCCACCTCCCACTATGCCTCCACCTCAAGATGATGATGATGAAGAACATTGAGCAGCTGTAGAAGACTCCCCAGGATCAGTTTTTGGTGATGGATGACAAAGGGGGAGAGATTTGGTCGATTCAAGCTTAGTTGTTTGTTTCTGCATCTGCTCTGTTTGCTCAAACCGGTGGGACCGGATTTCTGAAGTTGGTGGCACCAAATTCAGCATTTTGGCGTCTCAGTATTGGTTCTGTCTGGCAAACTCGATGGCTCCGAGTTTCCAAACCTGGTGGCACCAGGTTCGGCTGTTGGATACAACAGGCCCTTGTAATAAAATCTTTTTAGCTTCAGTTGGACTTAAGAACATTTATTATGTGTGCTTAGATGTGTGTTGAACTTTCTTATGCTTATTAAGACTCATTTGCATGTTAGTGTGAATTTTATGGGTGATGTATTGCTTTTTGACAGGGCTGCCTGGGCAAAACTGGTGGCACCGAGTTTGATAACTTGGTGGCACCGGGTTTGGCCAGACAACACTGCCTTTTCTTTGCTTTATTTGTTGAAGTGATTATATAGTGCATGCATCACAGATTAATTGTTCACACACTTGTTTTGCACCCCACTGTTGCAAAGATTTAGGGGAGCTCCATGTTTTCTTGAAAATGTGCAAAATGGCATTTAAGGCCAAATATTATGAATTCCACTCATAGCACATATTAAGGGAGAGCTCAACCTAAATCTGAGTTTTTAAGATTTATTGAATATCTTTTGTAAGCTTTAATCGAGGTTGTCATCAATCACCAAAAAGGGGGAGATTGAAAGATATCTAGGTCCTAAGTGGGTTTTGGTGTATTGATTGACAACTAGATTAAAAGATCTAATGTCTTTGTTAAGCATGTGAGCAGGTTGTAACATATAAATAACAAAGCATAATATATGACATTGAACAACTATATGAGAAGACAAGCCATTGATGTACAAGATGAGTTGAGGAATGGGTTATTGCCTCACATTGTGAAATGGCTCTATTTAAGGTCGAATGTCATAGTTCTTGATATGTGTGATCCCATGGAGTACACTTGATTTATAAACAAGCCAATGAAGGTGAAGAAAGAGACATAGTGATATTGGAATATTGGATGGTCTCTAAATAAATTGAAATGCTTGTTATGATCTAATGGGACTACAAAATCAAATATTGGCATGATCTCAATTGAATTTCACTCTTGATGTTGAATCAAAGCTTAACTCAAATTGGCAACGAATGGATGAAGAAATCAAGCAAGGGATTAGCAATGAGGTACTAAGCTAAGGTTGGCCGAGTAGTGACTTGGACCATGTGCTTGGCTAGGGTGAAGTGGCTATAGCTTGGAGAGTTTCGAGGTATCAAGTCGAGCCTAACCGAGTGAAGCAATGAAGAAGCATTATATATTCGTTGAGTCATGTGAAGGGTGACTTGATCAAGAATTGGGTTTCATTCTTGTATGAAGATCAAAGTCACTAGCTCAAGGTAGAAGTGCTCAAATCAATGAGACATTGATGGATGGATCTCTCAAGTAGATATATTGATCAAGTATGGCTATTCTTGAAGATGAAGCTCAAGAGTTCTAATATCGCATTTATATTTGATCTTGAGTATAGGTACGCCGTACTATCAAGAGGGATGCATCACAAGGAGTTTTGATAATGTCTCAGTGCTCAAGTAACCCATGTGAGTTGAGAAAGACACAAAAACCACATGTACACGTCTTCGGGTTTGACCCTGTGTCGAACCCGGTGGCACCAGTTTTGGGAAACCGGTGGCACCGATTTTATGTCAGCCGGCCCAACGGCTAGTTGTTTGAAATCTCGGTGGCACCGAGTTCGAGAACTCGGTAGCACCGGTTTTCACTGAGTTTGTAACGGCTAGTTTTTGGGGAGTCGGGTATTTATACCCCACAACCCCCACTGTTGCAAGATGCTGTTCCTGAGGTTGCTGGTGTGCTTCCTTGCTATTCCTTGCTAAGCCAAAGCCATTCTAGCTCTCCTCAACCCCTCTTGGTGAGGTTGTTCGATCTTTGATATATCTAGTGAGTTGGGTGGTAGAGAGAAGCCTTTGTGAGCAATTCAAGAGCACTTGAGTCCCTTGAGCACTATTGGACGTCGTCAAGCTCGTGTGAAGCGTTTGTTACTCTTGGAGGCTTGCCTCCTAGACGGCTAGGCGTCGCTCACAAGCTCCCAAGGTGTGGTGAGCTGTGGGACAGTTTGTGAAGGTCGTGCTTCGCCTCCGAAAGGGAAGAAGCTATCTAGTGGATCGGGGAAAGGGTTGAATGCAACCCGGCTTCGGTAGGAGAAGCACCCAACGGAGACTAGGATTCACACGGTGGTGAATCCGAACTTCGGTAAAACAAATCTCTGAGTCTCTTGTTGGTTACCTCGCATTTACCTTCCTAGCTTGCTTGCTCTTAGTATTTGTGGATCTACTCGGGTGTTAGTGTTTGTGAAGTACAGGCATTGAATATTGTATCAAGAATTTCAGTCTGTGCTACTCACCCAGTTGGAGTTGATTTCAAGCAAGGAAACAAGAAGGAGGAAAGAGGGGAAACACTGCTAGGCAAACCCGGTGGCTCCGTGTTTGGGCAGTGCGCATTTTCCGCTGCACAGGCGCTGGTCCAGAGTATCCGGAGATTTCTCCAGAATCTCCGAACTTTCCTGAAACTCCGGGGAAAAGTCCGGAGTATCCGGGTCTCACTGATAAAATTGTTTTAAGTGGTGATTTTCAGGACTGGCCTATTCATCCCCCCTCTAGGCGACATCAAGATCCTTTCACACGGTGAGGGGGTTGCACGGTGACGCAGCTAGGAGGTTGCGCAGTGACGCGGCGGCGTGGTCGAGCTACGCGGTGACGGGGCGACGCGGGTTAAAATCGACGACAAGGTGAGTCCTTCTTCTCCTCCACCGAGCAGATCTATGCGGAGGCGTGAGCGGAACGGTCACAACAACCGAGTAGGGGCTTCTCTCTGCCCTCGCGGGAGAAGGGGCCAGAGGGGGGGAAGTATGGACTTGAACAGTGTTAGGCTGTCCGCACTCGTCAAACTCCAAATTCAACCTCTAAAAGGAATATTCCTACTCGGTCATCCATATTTTACAGTTCAGTTTCAGTTTTTCTGCACCCGTCAACCTCTATATCTTATACTCCATACCAACTACCATCTTCCGAACCCACTTGTCAGGTGTTTTTAATGCCACCACCGGCCTCCTCCGCTCCACTCTCTCTCTCTCTCTCCCTCCCTAGTTTACTCCACCGGCGGCATCTCCTCCATTCCTCGAGCAGGGGCGGTGTTGACGGATAAAACTCGTATCCACCTACGATCCGCAAGCGTACGGACCTACACCTTTTTCACCACGGGGATTCCCTAGGTTCTTATCAATCCGCGGAGCAAGGGGATTACAAGCGTTTGATCTAGCACTACTAACTAACTTATCCAAACCCTAAACTATGGTTAATCTAGAGAACTACTACGCTACACTAGAGAGGGCGATTAAACTCACAAGATATATAAAAGACACTTGCCCAAGGGTCAACGATACTTGAACATGCAACCGCTTAAAGATACAAAACCGATCTAATCTACCGGGGGTTGTGACCACGGTTTCGCCCTTTCCCTCCCCCCGTACTGTCACTACGCGGAGGTATTCGTGACTAGACCTATGATGATCACGGTGTATTGAAGGGTTCTAAGGGAGAAGTGAGATCTATACTCCCTACACGGCATGGTAGCTAACGTTAAACATGAAAGCATCTTCAACACTAGATGATAGATTGAAATCATAAAAGTTGTGATTACATCTCAAGATTGTTTACAACCCATGGACAAATGAGAAGATTAGCCCATCAAAGTGCTAGGCATAGCACCGTTGATCATGGTGACGCTTCCGACGGTGTCTTCCTTCTCCTCCGGGGGTGTCGTGGCAGGGCCTCGACGTCCTCCTCCACTTGTGGTTGCTTCCTTCGAGTAGAGCGATCCTTCTCGCGAATGATCTCTCTCCTCTCCTTGCTCTCTAGCTTGTGGATGGCCTCTCGAGCAAATGTCTCTCTCTCTCTCTGCGAATGGCGGTGCCTCCACGTACTTAGGGTTGCATCATCTTCACGCTCAAGAAATGGGGGGCCGAACCGACGTCGGGATGGGCCAGGCCAGCCGCCCTGGGCCGACCGGCCCAGGCCCATTTCGGCCCGGTTCGATCGCCCCTTAACGCACGTGGGTCCTCTTGACATTTTGCACTTTGCCCCCTTCAATTGCATCATTTTGACGATGTCATCCTCGCGTCCAAGATAGAGGGTCTTCTCGCATGAAGTTCGGTCTTTTACGCTTTAATCCTCGGGGATGTTCCTTTGTAACACCTTGGTCCTTGCCACCTTTGGGAGTGATTTCATCGTGCTCTCGAACACAAACGGGACTCCTCATTTGCTCCTTTGAACTTGTTGTGACTCCATCTTTTTTGTCCATGTTTTCCTGCAAAAACATAACACTTCCAAATGCACATACAAAGATGAACTTGTTATATCATTAGTGTGCCTAGTGGCGGGTTAGTTCCATAATCAAGTCCAAACCAAAGTGTAATGAGCATGTTTGGTGTACCAAAATACACCGTCAACATCTCCCTCACGCTTAGATCTTGCTCGTCCTCGAGCAAGTTTCTCGCAAAAGAACTTTTGTCCATGGTGTTGAAAACATACTCCGCTAATTCTTCCTTCACAAGTTAGTCAATCCTTTATCTTTAATATAATAAACATGAGGCAATGATCATGATACATAAACATGGGCGTTTGGAATTTTTACCAAATCGAGATTTACCCCACAACTCATACCTTTCACTCGAGGTCCTCCATTCCAGCCATGCTTACTTCTTTGCTTCCATCAGAGGGTTTTCATGATTTTTCAAAAATAAAATTCCTGCAACAAGTATTAGACAAAAACCTTTCTCCAAGTTCTCACATGTCGCTCATATGAAGTGGCTATCCTAAGCAATTCATAAACTCTCTCCTCCCACAAATCTCTCATATTATCATGTAAAGTGGAGCTATAGGTATGGCTAGTGAAATCAACACAAATATTGTCAAGCTAAGAAATTCCTCTAATGGTTGTTTACCTTTCAAAGCCAATGATCATGAGAATTAAACCATGATGTGGGGATGTCAAGGATAAGAAGATATAGAATGGTGGACATGTGCAAGGGCAAAAGAAAATAAGACTACGAGGCACCGATGACGTCCTCGTTGTCGGATTGCACATGGTTGGAAAAATAGAAGATTCGTCTCTTAACAACAACGTGGCATCCTTCCTTACACTTTATTTAACCTTCACTTGATCCATCCCTCTTCATACCTTTCTTGCTTTTCCTCTCTCTTTCTTTCTTTCTTTCTTTCTTTCTTTTCCTTCTTTTTTTTCTTTTCTTTTCTTCTTCTCTGTTTTTTCTTTTCTTTTTCTTTTTTTCTCTCCATACACATATATATTTTTTTCTTTACTTATCTCTCTCTCTTGACATCTTTACCTCTCTTCCGAAGCTCTTTGCTCATCTTTTCTTGCATAAATACAATCTGAATTTTAAATGAAAACCATGCTAGAGACGAAACGAAACTTCGAACATAGGTTGTGTTCAAGGAATACGATGTACAAAAGAGATATTATGGTTTGGGTATGGAATTCGGCGATGTACGGGACTTTCGATGTGAGAGTCTCGTTATCGAATGCATGACGAGGCTATCAATAAAAGATATATACAAGGACATGATCATTGCTCAAAATTAAAACTTCCGAGAGAGAAGGATCCTAGCCCAACTCATCATGCTAACCGCACTTATGGTGGAGCGGATATCGAGTTGGCCTTGTATAGGATTTTTCTTTGTCTCTCAACTTGGAAAAAGAGAGTTTGCTAACCTTTATTACAAGGGTTTTTCATATAATTTTCAGAATTAAACTCCTCCAACATTAGCATCAAACTTAGCACAACCAAAATAAGGTTCTAGATCAAAGTATGGTGCGGGCACTTTTAAAGGTAAAAACTCCACTAAGCACCACGGCAAATGTTTCAAACCAAATGCTCATGCTCATATTTTTTAAAAAATTAAAGATAAACATACGAGTAAAGAAAGAAAAGGCATTGCATGAGACAAAAATTAAAAGACACTTTTTATTTGATTTTTTTCGACTCGAACACTAAATTAACACACAGCAAACTTGAAAATTTAAAAGCACACCTAAAAATTTAACTCTCAAACTCTCGCAAACTCTAAGCCAAACCAAACTAAACTCACTAAGGCAAAAAATTTTTTAAAGATCTAGCTAGCTAGCTCTCCCCCACGCTAAAACCATACGACGTCCTCGTCGTATTTTACAAAAATCCTATGGGGGGAACCCTAACTTTCTAGTGGAACTTCCCACAATCCTTGCACCACCTTTTCTTCATGTTGCCGACCATCCCGAATAACTTCCTCACGTTCCTATTAAGGAACTTGTAGTCGTCATCATCTACTCATTCCAAATCCTCCATTCTCTGCCTCATCGCCTCCATAGCTTGGAAACACTCCTCGACCGACGCGTAGAGGTCCGAGATGGAGTGACGGCAAGCCGCACAACATAACAGATGCATCCCGAATGGGTCGTCGTCGCCGGGGTCGTCGCCGTTGTCGCCGTCGCTGCCGTCGTCGGGATCACCGCCGCTGTTTGGACCTTCGGGAGTCTTCTCTTTAGGCACCTCTTCCCAATAGAAGAGGTCGTTGTCGTCCCTTCCGGCGGCTGCCCACGAGCTCGGGCTACGGTCGTCGGAGTAATCACTCCCCCCGTAATCCTTCGGCTCGCGCGACTCCTCCTTGTAGTCTTTCCTCTTCATGCCTCAGAGTCGCTCCGATCTACGGACGGGAGTTAAGACCTCCTCCTTGACATGGTGGTGAGATGCAATCGGCCCGGTCGGGACACGCCCTCCGCAACGGATGCGGGCGGTCCTCTTGATCTCCATTGATGGCTTGAGCTCGCATCGCTTCACCTCCTCCAGCTTCAAAGACTTCTCGGCGCCTAGCTTGATCTCCACGCTCCTTGGGGACGTCATGGCTGCTGCTTGGGTGCAAAAGGATGTGAATTGGGATGGATTCTCGAGCTCCAATCTCGTCCCTTTAAATAGTCCAAGAAGGAATGCCCTAGAACCCATCTTTTCCTTTTCTTGACTTCCCTAAAATTCTCTGACCAAACAAGGAAGTCGAAGACGCGCGTCCTAGAGAAAAACGGGGGCGAACCGCCGCCCTGGGCCCCTGGGCCGATCAGACCGGGCCGGCCGGCCTGCCCTGGTTCGCGGGCCGGTTCGGTCCGGTTTTTCACGTGCTCCACTATTTTTTAATTGCTAGCCCATGTAGAAAAGTTGGCCTGGTAAAACTTCGTGAGAAACTCCAGAAAAATAAAATAAGAGCTATTTACAAAATGCTCACCTTGTTTTACGTCCTAGGCTCGACGTTCGGGCTCATCCTCCATGATGAAGATATCAATATGGTGAAGGGGCACAACGTCGGGTTCGAAATACACCTTAAGCCGTTGGCCATTCACCATGAATTGATCTCCTTTCATATCCATGATGGTAACCGCTCCATTGGAGAGCACCGAATGAACAATGTAAGGTCCATCCCACTTGCTTTGCAATTTCCTCTTTTCGAAAGTTTTGAATCTCGAATTATAGAGGACCATATCTCCTTCTTTAAACTCCTTCTTCTTTAATCTTTTGTCGTACCATCTTTTGATTCTCTCTTTGTATATGCTTGCGTTCTCATAAGCCTTCAACCTCATCTCCTCTAGCTCGCTAATTTGGATTCTTCGTTTTACCACCGCGGCGTCTAGATCGAGGTTCATCTCTTTTATTGCCCAATATGCTTTATGTTCTAGCTCAACTGGAATGTGACAAGCTTTGCCATAAACAAATTTATATGGGGTCATACCTATCGGTGTCTTAAACGCCGTTCGATATGCCCATAAAGCTCCATCCAACTTCTTTGACCAATCCTTGCCTCCCTTCTCTATTGTCTTGTTAAGGATGCTCTTTAGTTGCCTATTCGATGTTTCCACTTGTCCATTGGTTTGTGGGTGATAAGCCATAGAGACTCTATGTTCAATTCCCAACTTGGACAAGCACTTCTTAAAGTTCTTCCTGGTGAAGTGAGTTCCTCCATCGCTTATCAAGATTCTCGGGGTACCGAAGCGAGGGAAAATCACACTCTTAATCATTGCAATGGATTCTTCCATGGAAGCTTTACGACATGGCATGGCCTCTACCCACTTGGATACATAATCAACCATAACTAGGATGTGCTCAAATCCATGCGAGTTTTTGAAAGGCCCCATGAAGTCAATTCCCCAAACATCGAATAAATCGATTTGTAGATTGTAATTCAAGGGCATAGCATTCCTTTGAGATATGTTTCTGGTCCTTTGGCATTCGGGGCATGATGCAACATATCTTTTAGTATCTTCATGCATCTCCGGCCAAAAGAATCCGTTGGACCACACTTTTGCTTGAGTTCGAAAATGACTATAGTGTCCACCGTACTCCGCTGAATGACACTTCCTCAAAATTTCTTGCCTTTCTTCTCTTGGTACACATCTTCTCATAACTCCATCATTCCCAAGTTTGAAGAGGTAAGGTGAATCCCAAAAATATTTTCGGCTTTCAGAGATTATCCTCCTTCGAGTGTTTTTATCTAGGTGATCAAGAGGCATTCTCTGAATTGCTCGAATGATATCGATCATCCAAGTATCTATGTCGAGTATTCGGTAGAGGTGGTCATCTCTCATCTTATCCTCTATGGGCTCTTTGTCATCTTGTCCACGGTTCATCCTAGACAAATGATCTGCCACAACATTTTCCACCCCTTTTTATCACGAATTTCAACATCGAACTCTTGGAGAAGAAGGTTCCAACGAATCAATCTTGGTTTAGCATCCTTCTTAGCCAAAAGATACTTGATGGCCGCGTGATCGGTGTAAACAATGACCTTCGAGTTCATGATGTAAGATCTGAATTTTTCGAAAGCAAACACCACTGCTAGCAACTCTTTTTCCGTAGTGGCATAATTTAATTGTGCCTCACTGAGAGTTTTACTAGCGTAGTATACGGCGTGAACTCAGCCTTCCTTTCTTTGACCTAAAACCGCCCCTACGGTATAGTCACTTGCATCGCACATGATCTCAAAAGGTTGACTCCAATCCAGAGGTTGAATGATGAGAGCACTCACTAAAGCATTTCTCAAGGTCCGGAATGCCGCTAAGCACTTCTCATCAAAATCAAAAGCCACATCCTTTTGAAGAAGTTGTGTTAAAGGCTTAGTGATCTTCGAGAAGTCCTTAATAAATCTTCTATAGAATCCGACATGGCCTAGAAAGCTCCTCAAAGACTTAACATCCGTTGGAGGTGGGAGTTGCTCAACCGTCTCCACTTTAGCTTTGTCCACTTCAATTCCTCTCTCGGATATAACATGTCCGAGCACTATGCCTTGCTTTACCATGAAGTGGCAATTTTCCCAATTTAGCACTAGATCGACCTCCGCACACCTCATGAGAATCTTGTCTAAGTTTGACAAGCAATCCACGAATGTCTTCCCATAAACAGAAAAATCATCCATGAACACCTCGACAATTTGCTCGATAAATTCCGAGAACACCGCCATCATGCAACGTTGAAAAGAGGCCGGAGCGTTGCATAAACCAAAGGGCATCCTTCTATATGCAAACGTTCCATAAGGGCAAGTAAACGTTGTCTTGTGTTGATCATCCGGGTGAATGGGAATTTGCATGAACCACGAGTATCCATCGAGAAAGCAAAAATAAGCGTGGTTTGCTAACCTCTCGAGCATCTCGTCAATGAACTGTAGGGGGAAGTGATCTTTCTTCGTTGCTTTGTTTAGCTTTTGATAATCGATACACATCCACCATTCGGTCACGGTTCTTTGCGGTATTAACTCGTTCTTCTCATTCTTCACCACGGTTAAACCTCCTTTCTTCGGCACACAATGTACCGGGCTCACCCACTCGCTATGCGGCACCGGGTAGATGATTCCGGCATCAAGTAACTTGATAACCTCCTTCTTTACTACCTCTCGCATGGCATGGGTTAACCTCCTTTGATGGTCCACTACGGGCTTACATTGGTCTTCCATTGGTATACGATGAGTGCAAAAGGCTGGGCTAAGTCCCTTGGGAGCATTAATCGAATATCCGATCACCTTCTTGTGCTTTTTCAATAAATTCAGCAACTTCTCATTTTCTTCGGGACTTAACTCGTCACTCACGATGACTGGATAAGTCTTGTCGGGGCCCAAAAATTCGTACTTTAATCCTTTGGGCAAAGGTTTGAGATCCACCTCGGGCACTTGTGGCTCTTCGGGTTTAGTGTCTCCTATGTCTTCGAATTTTTCTTCCTCCACGCTTCCATCTTGTGGTTCTAATCCTTTTGTTGCTTCCTCTAGTTCCTCGTCTTGTTGATCATTGGATTGATTCTCCATCGCTCTTTGCAGCGGGTCTCTAAGGGTTTCAACAAAACAAAGACTACCTACCTCCTCTTCTTCTTCATCCTCGGGAGGAAAAAGGTGAAGGATGACTAGAAGCGCGAAGAAAACTATATGTGTACTTATCGCCATTAAGATTAATTGTTACTTTGCCTTCTCCGGCATCCAACACGGTATCAACCAACTTAAGGAAAGGCCTACCTAGGATTATGTGATCATGATTATTGTAGTAGGCATCTGTAACAAAGGAATCGGTTGGTATGCACTTTCCAGAGATGATTACATTAATGTTGCAAGCAATACCTAGAGGTTTAATAGTTATACCATATCCCATGATTAACTTTGTTGAGGTTGGAGCTAAGTCTAGGTTGTGGTCTTGAAATTTATCGTAAATCTTGGAGGATAGGACACTTACTTGAGCTCTGATGTCACATAAAGCCTTGCATTGAACTCCGTTAATCTCGCAACTCAAGTGTGGTGTTGTCTTCTCCTCTTGATCGGATCCTATTGCATAAACTTCAGCGAGGCGAGCGTATGGCGATGCTTCGGGCTTGATTCCCATGATTCTTTTCACCTCGGCTATGTGATCCGGATCCACTTCATCATCACTAAAGAGCTTTCGAAAGATCACACCGGTGGTTTCAAGATCGTACGCATTTTCCGCTTGCTTTTCCGGTGGGAAATCCACTTCCAATGCTCTTGCCATCCCCTTTTGGTTAGGGAACGGTCTTTTCTTGTCAAATACTTCTCCATAATCTATTGGAACCCAATCCATTTGCTCGAACTCCCTTAATGGCTTCACGCTTGACATACTCCTTTTATTTGTTTCGTCCGACTTGGCGAAGTCAACGCTTGGGGTAGTTCTTGTCTTGGTGTGTACTTCTTCAAGCTTTTCCGAGATTGGCTCCTCTTTCTTGTCTTCCGGGGTTGCCTTTTTGGAAATGTCAGCACACTTCCTCATCCTCGAAACGTGTTCTGGCTCTCCCGAAAGTCTTGTTTCCAAATCTCTTCGCATGGCCACTGCTTTGCTAATCTTTTGTAAAAGTTGAGTGGCTTTCGTGAGTGTTTTCTCCATGAGGTCCCCACCTGCACACATTTGAACATGTTCCATGCAACTAGGGGTTAGGGAAAAGAAAAATGTATGCAAGAGTACATCACTGGAGAAGCCGAGTCTTGGTCCTTGCTCAATCAACTTATTAAATCTATTCCAAGCTTGGTCTATCCCTTCCTCTTCTCCTTGCGTGAAGGTGATCACTTGCCTCCTTAGATGTTGAACCTTGCTTATTGGAAAAAACTTCTCGCAAAATTTCTTCGTCAACTTGTTCCAATTCCCTTCAACTTCAAAGGACGCAAACGAGTACCATGTCTTTGCTTCGCCGGCAAGTGAGTAGGGAAAGAGATTCCACTTGAACCATTCATCGGGAACTCCTTCTTGACGCACTGTGTTGCATAGCATCGTAAAATGCTTTATGTGTCTATATGGATTCTCTGTGTCCATCCCTCTAAATGGGGTTGCTGCCTCCATCTCGATGATCCTAGCTTCAATTTCATACTTGGTCACTTCGAGCTTCGAATCTGACTCTTGTACCTTTATGTCTTCACATCGAGGACTAGCGTAATCCCGTAGCGATTTCTCCGGTTCTTCCACGGGGTGGTTGGCGAACGCCATCTAGACAACAAGATAGAAAAACAAAAACAAAACAAAATGGTTTTCTAGGTAATAGGGGTTAGATGTTAGCAACAAACGATAAACAAAAACAAAAATAAATGCAAAACCAAACGATGTAAACTGGCTTGCTCCCCGGCAACGGCGCCAGAAAAAGGGGCTTGTTGACGGATAAAACTCGTATCCACCTACGATCCGCAAGCGTACGGACCTACACCTTTTTCACCATGGGGATTCCCTAGGTTCTTATCAATCCGCAGAGCAAGGGGATTACAAGCGTTTGATCTAGCACTACTAACTAACTTATCCAAACCCTAAACTATGGTTAATCTAGAGAACTACTACGCTACACTAGAGAGGGCGATTAAACTCACAAGATATATAAAAGACACTTGCCCAAGGGTCAACGATACTTGAACATGCAACCGCTTAAAGATACAAAACCGATCTAATCTACCAGGGGTCGTGACCTGTTGACGGCTGTTAAGTACCACTTTTATGCCGTCAACTCCTGCATAAAATAAATGGAAAGTGATCATCAACACTAGGATAGGGCTCTATACTGACAATTTCCACAAGTGTTGGTGTTTCTAGCTTCTGATGCAGGACAGGCCAAAATACACATGAAATGATATAGCTGAGAGCAAGTGGATTAATGGCATGAATATGGCATCATCATAAACAGTCACAAATGCCAATTTGGACTGCACTATTGTGACGGGCTCGTCGAGACGATCGAAACGGATATATCATTTGCGTACATCAGAGCCCGGATGAGAGAGATATGCACAAGATATCATGTGGGCCGGTGGGACCCACACCAGGCCACGTGGCGACGTGCTGCCACACAGGCGCCCACGTGGCCATGACACCTCATCAATCCAAGAGAAGCACCTCACGACGAATCAGACGCCGCCACGTGTTCAGCACAAGGATTCAAGGGCCCACAACCCGAGCAAACCGCCTCCAACCGACCCATACACCGGGCACCGCCTTGGGGACCCACCTGGTAGTCACCCAGACGAAAGGCGGCGCAAACGGAGCCAACCCAGGATTGGCCGATCCCACAGGTCGGCCGACCCCACCTTAAGGCGGTTCGTGCCCGTCTTCCACGTGTCGTCTCCCCATTGGATCCTAAGGGCATTCCCGTGGTGCTTGGGGTGTTCTCGCGTAGTGACCCGGGCCTATAAATAGAAGGAGAGAGGGTAAGAATTAGGACACACCACTCCATCCAAGGATGAGAGCTTCCCTTCAAAGGAGAGGCCTCTCCTTGGTAGATTAGAGAGTAGGAGAGTGAGAGAGAGATTTGTATCTCTGTGGATGCTTCGTTCTTCATTTAGAATAAAGTGAGTATTTCCACATTTTCTATTTAGACTAAAGTAGTATTCATGCATAGGTGAATAGTTCTTGTGTTCTTCACTTGTTCATGATTTAGAGGCTTGTGTTCTTCATGAGCTTAGCCTTTGATCTTCTGGTGTAGTTCATAAGTTGCTAATTCCGTTTGTATGTCTGCTAGTCCGATTAGAGTAAAGTAGATGCTCCTGCATTCTAGTTTAGACCAAAGTCCTTCCATGATCCTTGTCTAGATAGCAGTTACCTGAGTGAGTTCTGGTCTCTCCCTCATGGGTTCGTCGCTCCGTCTTTGTACGGAGTGCTATAGTATTGTTATGGGCTGGCAGACGTAGCCGTGCTATAGTAGTAACCGGTGGTGTAGACGTGGTGTCTAGACAACGGGTTATCCTTCGATTGCCCTGTATCCCACGGTTTGTCTTGGGGTAGGCCGCGGTAGTGACAGCCGTTGGACCCTTACGGAATCCCCCACATCCGGATACAGGTGTAGGCAACCATTTGCCGTGAACCGACTGTTATATCCAGGAGGGTCCGGTGTCCGAAACGAGAGTTCCTAACCGAGAGACTGTTCTCAACTCTGCCCACTATCAGCAGGATCCTCTCCATCTTCATCTCGTCCTATAGAGTTGTGTCCTTGGACCATAGCTAGGCTAGGAGGTAACACACACCGTTCCTTGGATTCGATACCCTTGGGAATACTCCTGAGGTGAAGTGCTACAACGGTGTATCCGTGCGCTTGCGGATTCGTTCGCACCCGTCAGTGTACCCGGGTGTTTCTTACACGCTCACACTAACCCGGCGCCATAGTGGTGAGGTTAAGAAATACCAACAAGCATTTCTGGCGCCGTTGCCGGGGAACGGTTGCCGTATCTATCTTCGAACCTAGTGGTCCTCGTATCAATCTTTTTCGTTTTCTTGAATTCTACCTTTACCCCCGCTACCCATTGAGATGCCTTCCTGTCAAAGCCTCTCTACCCCTAGGGGTGAGTTCGTCTTAGAGCAACCATCAACTTCCTCATCTTGCTGCGAACTCGGTCCTGGCTTTATAGCCATGGTTCGAAATCGACCCTTCTCTGGAGCGATTAGCGATAATCCTCATGTTCATGTAGAGGAGTTCGAAGGACTGTGTTCAGGCCTACTTGTGTTGGGCATGACACAGGAAACTTTGAGGTGGAAATTGTTCCCCTTCACCCTTATAGATAGGGCGGAACAATGGTACACTCTCACAGTGGGTAGAGTGAATAGTTGGGAAGAACTACGAGATAACTTTTGTTACTCATTCTCCCATCCGGAACATATAAAATCCCTACCGTTTGACCTCTTCGACTTTGAGCAATTGGAGATGGAGTCCATAGGTGCAGCCTGGGCTAGGTTCTCAAGTCTCTTGACATCTAGCTCAGACTTGTCTATATCTGATGACATTTCAACGAACATCTTTTACACGCATATAGACTTGGAATCTGCACAAGAGCTCGACCTTCTAGTTGGAGGTTCGTTCAAACATCAATCCCCAATGGAAAGAAGAGAAATCCTAGAATTCTTCTTAGAAGCCTCTTCTTCCCATACCAGTCACAACGAACCCCACCAGGAATTAGAGTCGATCCAAGAGAGTCTCTTAATAGACGAATTTGACCTTCGACCCTGCGCATCCCATGATTCGTCTAGAGAGCCTTCTCCCGAACCGCGAACATCGAAGGAAGAAGAGATCCAACCTTCGGAGTTCTCTCACGTATTCAAGGATGATTCTTCTAGAGACAATATAAATACCTCGAATCACTATAGGCACGAGAATCCTACGGCATCGATAGACCTTTATGAGGTCCTCGATGAAGTTTGGAATCATGGGGCCATAGTGGATTGGTCACCTCAGAAATCAAAGCCTACTTCTGAAGCAATTCAGGTTAGCTCGATTTCCACGACCATCCACTGTTCCATGAGGGGAAACACCATAGATGCTGTTCATGACCCTGCTGCTAGAGCTTGCATCATACCGGAGGTCCTTCTAGACACTCTGGTGGGTGACATGCCCCTCACCCCGACTGATAGATATTTCCAAAGTCCTAAGTGGAACTACCTTTTCCCATGTCGAGGGATTGTTAGGGACGTGCCGATCATCATAGACGAGATCGAGGTGTGGTTAGATTTTCATATCTATGACATCATGGATTTCGATCTTCTCATAGGCTTCCCGTTGGATGAACTTCTTGATAAATGGCAAGGGAGCCTAGATCATAAGCTTAGGGAATCCGATTTTGCCACTTCTATCACAGGTCTAGGACCTCCACTGGCAAATCCTCTTCCCAAGCAAGACCCGCTCGAGAAGAGGATGCATGTATCTCCGTTCGTATCATCCAAGCCCGTTCTCATTGAGGTTGTAGGCTTTCCTACTCCTCATGAGAATGACTCGGAAGATTCTCTTCACTTCTGTGAAGGCGAACGATCATCATCCCTCTCGATCGAGTTTGAGCCTCTTCTCGCTGGCCCGTATCTTGTTGCTTTCGATCACGATCGAGAGTCGGTATCGAGCTTTCATGATAAATCTCTTGAGACAGAGAACTCATGGGCCATGGAAATTTGTGAGGCACCGACTCTGGAATTCATAGGAAAGGATTCCATTGACGAGCATGGCAGCTTCATACTCGATATACCTTATGAACCATGCTCGCATAATCCCCCTCTAGAGTCAGCCATGCCTAGTGCACTGAGCACGCATGAGGGCTACAACCACCTTCTGGTCCTCTATTGCAAAATGTTTAGAAGGTTGATCGTGGATGCATATGTTTACCATAAGCATATCATATTTCGTGTGTGCACTGTGGCACTAACCTTGCAGCTAAAGCTTCACTGATACATCCAAGATTGGTGGTGAGACGAGAATGACACCACCAATGATAGCTGCAAGATGAAGTTCCCCTGGTCGAGCTTATGACCTTGAATAAACAAAGCACTACCAGGAGATAGTCTGGATTAGCATAGGTTTTATTTCCCTTTTCGAATAAAAGTAAGAACATGTTTTTAAGATAAAGTTGTCCTTCGGATATTTTTGGTCCCAAACCTTTCAGGTGGAGATTGAAAAGAACGATAGACAGCGATGCCTAAGAACATGTGAGCTACATCAACTACAACACTTTGGTAAGATTTGTGTGAGGGAACATTTACAAAGGAAGCTTGATCTCCACACACTTGAGTTTCGTTGCTTAGCAAGGCAAACTCCAAGTGTGGGGGAGATATGTGAGCATCCCGAGTAAAGTTCCTCTCATGCCAAATCTTATCCTGGTTTGAAGATGATGTTAGCTCTCTCATCTTGGCCGATTAGCTAGGTAAGTCCTGCTTTTGACGTTAAACAAAGCCCTTCCGAGAGGTTGCCCGAGGTTCACCGTCTTGTGCTCATGCTTATGCCCCTTTTGATGTATAGCTTGATTATGTTTACATGCTTCCTTTATCTTTGTTCATATGCTCTAGTTTGAATGTGTGGTGCACCTTACATTCATAGTCTGTTTTAAATTAAGCACGGTGCTTAGGTTAAAACTGTCTTCTTCAATCGAAACAAGACTTGGTGTCGAGTTTTGATTGATGAACCTTAGAGTTATGCGTTCATAAGATCTTGGTTGCATGTATATGGACTAACCCCTTTAGGAAATCGTCAAATTCAAACGGGTCAGTCATCAAGTTAGATTCAAATGGGAAGGTAAGTAAAGGTTTGGATTCATGTTGCACGACATACAAATGAGGTACATATGACCTCTCGAAGGTCCAAGGTAAGTATATCCTCCTTTGTTTCTGGAGTGCAGCATTGACCTAACTTTGTTTGAGCAAATGACATGGTGATGAAAAAAAATATTTGCTTTCAAATAAAGGCTCTATGGTTCTCAAACCAATAGACTCCATCTTTTTGTTTCCACTTTTGTTTGAAGAAGTACAAGCACTAGTGTGGGGGAGTTCTCTCAAGCTCATCATCAACATACCCACTTGAGAACTCCCACACAAAGGGCTGCACGACATCGACTGCACCTTCATGACAAGGACAAGGTAAACTAGAGTGAGATGGCTACCCCACGGGTTCGCCAAATCACCACTAGACTTCCTTGTTCCCCATATCCTTCAGGAGCGATGGTATGTGCACCCTTCATCTCACTCTCTACCTACGAGTTTGGATGATCTTCAATTCTTATCCAGTAAATCAAACTCAAATAATGGTGCCCTGCTTGCTGTACATGATTCCTGTGGTTGGCTTGCATATGTTTTATTTCTTACTCTTTACCTTGATGATTGTGAACAAATATCATTAGGGAACTCATGCTCATCTAAGTAGTTGGAGTTTGTGATATGGTTTGATGATATGATCTTCTCTCTTAATGCTTGAGTGCTTGGGAATTTTATTTGAAAAATCTGAAAACTCTTTGCAATGCTCCTCTTTGATATGCTATAGTCCTACCAAAGCCATATGATATTCTAGTTGAAAACCTTATACTCATATCCTGCTTGTTATTGCATTGAGCTTTGTCAAATCATGCGACCCTTTCGGGAATTCTTTTCGTGCTTTCATGATCAAGATTTATGTGCACACCGCCATTTCCCCTTGCTATGCTTCTACACTGGAAGTTAGCATTGTATCATCCATCTATTCCACCAAATAAAGCTCCATGCATTGTTCCATGATTTACCCCTCTCTAAATATCTTCAAAAGAGACTGGGTTATGATAAAAAAATGCTCAAAAAGAATGATAAAAAAAAGGGGAAGAAAAAAAAAGAGATAGCCCATGTCTCAAATATTTCAAAAAGGAGAACGGAGAAAATCATGTAAAAGGGAGTTTCATAAGTTAGATGGTAATAACTAGTACCCACTCCGGGGCTAGTAACCACCTTACCATATCCACCACATTCATACACGTGCACACCTTGATCTGATTGTATGCACTGCTTTTCTCCTAGATCCGTTTTTTGACTTTACAATATATGTGAAACAAGTATGCTTTATCTTTTATCCTACCCTGAGCTCCACATATAGCCATCATTAGAAGTAGGATGAAGAAAGGCAATTCTAATGCCTTGGTGAGGACATATACACATCGAGTGATCTGAGAGAATCAAATGAGGAGCTAAGCAAGGCTTGTTTTGAAAACTAATTGCAAAACCACGAGTTACTTGACATCATGAGCAGAAGTGATTTGATTCGTAACCATTCCATTCATCAACCGCCCAAGATGGCATGATAGACACTCCACATAGTTCACAAGTACAAGGTATGGTTTGGAATATCTCTTATGCTCGCTTCATATCCCTGGATATCATGTACCACTGTTGACGGCTGTTAAGTACCACTTTTACATCGTCAACTCCTGCATAAAATAAATGAAAAGTGATCATCCACACTAGAATAGGGCTTTATACTGACAATTTCCATAAGTGTTGGTGTTTCTATCTTTTGCTGCAGGGCACATGTAAATGCGCATGGAATGATATAGTTGAGAGCAAGTAAAGCAATGGCATATATATGGCATCATCATAAATAACCTCAAATGCCAAATTGTTCTACACCATTGCGACGGGCTCGTCGAGACGATCGAAACGGATATATCATTTGCATACATCAGAGCCCGGATGAGAGAGATATGCACAAGACATCATGTGGACCCGGTGGGACCCACACCAGGCCACGTGGTGACGTGCTGCCACACAAGTGCCCACGTGGCCATGACACCTCACCGATCCAAAGAAGCACACTCTTGACTAATCAGGAGCAAGCACGCGGATCCAAGGGCCCACAACCACGAGATAACGGGCTAGGAACAACGCAAACACCCCCATACCCACCTTGGGACCCACCTGGCAGTCACCTGGATGAAAACCGGCGCGATCAGGGCCACCCCGGGATCGGCCGATCCCCTAGGTCGGCCGAACCCACTCTGAGGCCTCTCGCGCCGCCCTTCCATGTGTCGTCTTGTCGTGACGAGCCAAAGGCGGTGCCAGGTGTATGCCCGAATATCCGCCCGAAAGCCTGCAACTCCTTCTCATCGAAGATTCACCAACTTGGCCCCCACTCCTCTGCGCCACGTGTCACCACCTCATTGGTGCCTTGGTGGCGCCCAAGGCAGCCTAGGGAGCTCCTCTTGGCCTATAAATATGAGGGGAGGGGGTAAGAAATGAGACACACTACACCACTTCACCCAAGGACGAGTGCTTCCCTTCAAAGGAGAGGCCTCTCCTTGGTAGATTAGAGAGTAGGGAGAGTGAGAGAGAGTTGTATTTGTAAGGATGCTTGTTCTTCAATTAGAGTAAAGTAAGTATTTCCGCATTTCCTATTTAGACTAAAGTAGCATTCATGCATAGGTGATATGTTCTTGTGTTTTTCGCTTGTTCTTGATTTAGAGGCATGTGCTCTTCGCGAACACAACCTTTCGATCTTGTAGCATAGGTTCACATGTGCTCATATCCGTTTGTATGCATGTTCGTCATTTAGACTAAAGTGGATATGCTTGCATGCTCTGATTAGAATAAAGTGTGTTCTTGATTCCTTTCTAATAGTTTATACTAGGTTGCATGAGTAGCCTTTTTCCTCTGCTAGTGCGTAGATCCTGGGTTTATACGTTCGTCTGCTGCAAGTCGTTTGTATACGTTGGAAGCTTAGTACGGGACCGAGTGCTCTCTCGTATGACTTTAGCATAAGCTAGTAATACCTATAGTGAGTGAGATCAGTTCTCTTCCGTGGTCATAGTTCTATCAGTACGGGGTGTCGTAGTCCGTTGGCTACGGCAGTAACCACAGCGTGGACGTTGTGACACGCTACCGGTTATCATCCGTTCGGCTTATCCCAAGGTTAGGTAGAGGTAGTCCAGGAGGTGGTGACAGCCCTTCTGGCCCTCGTTGATCCTCCACAGCTGGATATAGTCAGAGCTCCGTTCCACATAGATCCGCATATCGGAGTCGCCTGTTAAGTCAGGGCTATCAGTATCCTAAGCCAAGTTCTATCTAGAGATCGACCTTTAATCTCATCTATAGTGCTATCTTTAGGAATCCTCTCTATCCTTACCTCTTATCTGGGTGTGTCCTTGGACCGACTGTACGAAGTTAGTACACACATGTTCCCTTGGATTCGATACCCTTGGAATACTCTGAGGTGAAAGCTACAACGGTATCCGTGCGCTTGCGATTTATTTCGTGTGTCGCTAAAATACCCAACAAGCACCTTGATCTGACTCCCTTTACTCGGGACGAGCAAAGGTCAAGTGTGGGGGAGTTGTTGACGGCTGTTAATTACCACTTTTATGCCGTCAACTCCTGCATAAAATAAATGGAAAGTGATCATCAACACTAGGATAGGGCTCTATACTGACAATTTCCACAAGTGTTGGTGTTTCTAGCTTTTGATGCAGGACAGGCCAAAATACACATGAAATGATATAGCTGAGAGCAAGTGCATTAATAGCATGAATATGGCATCATCATAAACAGTCACAAATGCCAATTTGGACTGCACCATTGTGACGGGCTCGTCGAGACGATCGAAACGGATATATCATTTGCGTACATCAGAGCCCGGATGAAAGAGATATGCACAAGATATCATGTGGGCCGGTGGGACCCACACCAGGCCACGTGGCGACGTGCTGCCACACAGGCGCCCACGTGGCCATGACCCCTCATCAATCCAAAAGAAGCACCTCCCGACGAATCAGATGTCGCCACGTGTTCAGCACAAGGATTCAAGGGCCCACAACCCGAGCAAATCGCCTCCAACCGACCCATACACCGGGCACCGCCTTGGGGACCCACCTGGCAGTCACCCAGACGAAAGGCGGCGCAAACGGAGCCAACCCGGGATCAGCCGACCCCACAGGTCGGCCGACCCCACCTTAAGGCGGTTCGCGCCCGTCTTCCACATGTCGTCTCCCCATTGGATCCTAAGGGCATTCCCGTGGTGCTTGGGGTGTTCTCGCGCAGTGACCCGGGCCTATAAATAGAAGGGGAGGGGTAAGAATTAGGACACACCACTCCATCCAAGGATGAGAGCTTCCCTTCAAAGGAGAGGCCTCTCCTTGGTAGATTAGAGAGTAGGAGAGTGAGAGAGAGATTTGTATCTCTGTGGATGCTTCGTTCTTCATTTAGAATAAAGTGAGTATTTCCGCATTTTCTATTTAGACTAAAGTAGTATTCATGCATATGTGAATAGTTCTTGTGTTCTTCACTTGTTCATGATTTAGAGGCTTGTGTTCTTCATGAGCTTAGCCTTTGATCATCTGGTGTAGTTCATAAGTTGCTAATTCCGTTTGTATGCCTGCTAGTCCGATTAGAGTAAAGTGGATGCTCCTGCATTCTAGTTTAGACCAAAGTCCTTCCATGATCCTTGTCTAGATAGCGGTTACCTGAGTGAGTTCTGGTCTCTCCCTCGTGGGTTCGTCGCTCCGTCTTCGTACGGAGTGCTACAGTGTTGTTACGGGCTGGCAGACGTAGCCGTGCTATAGTAGTAACCGGTGGTGTAGACGTGGTGTCTAGACAACGGGTTATCCTTCGATTACCCTGTATCCCACTATTTGTCTTGGGGTAGGCCGCGGTAGTGACAGCTGTTGGACCCTTACGGAATCCCCCACGTTCGGATAAAGGTGTAGGCAACCATTTACCGTGAACCGACTGTTATATCCAGGAGGGTCCGGTGTCCGAAACGAGAGTTCCTAACCGAGAGACTGTTCTCAACTCTGCCCACTATCAGCAGGATCCTCTCCATCTTCATCTCGTCCTATAGAGTTGTGTCCTTGGACCATAGCTACGCTAGGAGGTAGCACACATCGTTCCTTGGATTCGATACCCTTGGGAATACTCCTGAGGTGAAGTGCTACAACGGTGTATCCGTGCGCTTGTGGATTCGTTCGCACCCGTCAGTGTACCCGGGTGTTTCTTACACGCTCACGCTAACCCGGCGCCATAGTGGTGAGGTTAAGAAATACCAACATGACCACGGTTTCGCCCTTTCCCTCCCCCCGTACTGTCACTACGCGGAGGTATTCGTGACTAGACCTATGATGATCACGGCGTATTGAAGGGTTCTAAGGGAGAAGTGAGATCTGTACTCCCTACACGGCATGGTAGCTAACCTTAAACATGAAAGCATCTTCAACACTAGATGATAGATTGAAACCATAAAAGTTGCGATTACATCTCAAGATCGTTTACAACCCATGGACAAATGAGAAGATTACCCCATCAAAGTGCTAGGCATAGCACCGTTGATCATGGTGACGCTTCCGACGGTGTCTTCCTTCTCCTCCGGGGGTGTCGTGGCAGGGCCTCGACGTCCTCCTCCACTTGTGGTTGCTTCCTTCGAGTAGAGCGATCCTTCTCGCGAATGATCTCTCTCCTCTCCTTACTCTCTAGCTTGTGGACGGCCTCTCGAGCGAATGGCTCTCTCTCTCTTCTGCGAATGGCGACGCCTCCACGTACTTTTGGTTGCATCATCTTCACGCTCAAGAAATGGGGGGCCGAACCGACGTCGGGATGGGCCAGGCCGGCCGGCCCAGGCCTATTTCGGCCCGGTTCGGTCGCCCCTTCGCGCACGTGGGTCCTCTTGACATTTCGCACTTTGCCCCCTTCAATTGCATCATTTTGACGATGTCATCCTCGCGTCCAAGATAGAGGGTCTTCTCGCATGAAGTTCGGTCTTTTACGCTTTAATCCTCGGGGATGTTCCTTTGTAACACCTTGGTCCTTGCCACCTTTAGGAGTGATTTCATCGTGCTCTCGAACACGAACGGGACTCCTTATTTGCTCCTTTGAACTTGTTGTGACTCCGTCCTTTTTGTCCATGTTTTCCTGCAAAAACATAACACTTCCAAATGCACATACAAAGATGAACTTGTTATATCATTAGTGTGCCTAGTGGCGGGTTAGTTCCATAATCAAGTCCAAACCAAAGTGTAATGAACATGTTTGGTGTACCAAAATACACCGTCAAGAGGCGGCCGCGAGGAGCTCCTCCAGCGCCGGCGTCGCGGTGGCTTGCAGCACGGCGCGGCGGATCCATGGCGTCGCGGCAGATCCACGGCTGGTGGGAGCAAGGCGACCCTCCTCCGCCTCCTCCCGTGCCCTCGTTCACAGGCGGAGGGGGGGCGCGGCGGCCCGACCTTCCCTGGACGGCGGCCGCGGGGACGCTTCCCTCTCCGGTGAGCACGAAGGGGAGGAGGAAGGGGACTGGCGTCCGTGGTGCTAAGGGCGCGGCCCTTCCCCTGCTCCACCGCGGGCCTCCCCGTCCCATCCGCCGGCGCGCCGTCCCTCCCCTGCTCCCTATCGGCGTCGAGCTCGGGTCGGCGTCATCCTCTCTCCCACCTCCGTCGCCACCCTCTCCCGCACTTCCGGCGCCACCCTCTCTCCTACCTCCGGCTGCGGCCTCGGTGCAGGAGCCCAAGGACGGCGGGCCTAGCCGCCTCTCGACGGGCGTCCGCGACAGAGGAGGTTGGTGCGGGCGCGGAGCAGAGGCCTCTTTGCGCCGACCTCGGCGGCATGTCCCGCGCCGGCTAGGCGGGCCTCTCCTCCGCCCTCTCCCTCCCTAGCAGATCCGGCGTGAGCAGAGGCGAGGCCGGCGGCACCGTCCCTCCCCTACTGCCTCTCCATAGCGTCCTGTGGCGGCCTCCCTCCTCGCCTCGACGGGTGGTTGGGATGGCGCGCGAGCGCTTGGGCCCACCGCCACGTCCTCGCGTCCAGGCCGAACGGGACGACGCCGGATTTGGCGTCGCCGCGGCCGAACGGAACCATCCTGTCGACTTTGGCGTCCCCCGGTGTAGCTAAAAAACGCCAAAAGCGACCTGGAGGTCGCTTTGCCGGCCCGTTCTAGGCCCCAGTGCGGATAGTCTTAGAGGCCGGAGTTTGGGGGCTCTCCTGGAGTATGATTTCTCACTATCGGTCTCTACTTTTTGAGTAGGGCCTCTGGCGCTCCGCTGGAGTTGCTCTCTTATGTAGGGCCCCGGCTGGCAATATGCATGCTGCCGCCCTACTACCCGTGCTGTCGGCTGTCGCGTTGTCCCCGTCGGCGGCGCTGCACGCGGGCGCTAGCTCCGTCGACCACCACACACGGGCGGCCGCACTGGCATGCATGCCAGCTAGTAGTACGTAGTGGCATGCATGCCAGCTAATTTAAGGACATTTGTTTACGCGGATATGATGCAGGGTATACGCCAATCGTCCCCGCCGGCGCTGCACGCGGGTGCTGGCTCCGTCGACCACCACACACGGCCGGGCGGCCGCACTGGCATGCATGAGCTCATAGTAGCAGCAGCAGCATGCATGCCTCCTTGGGAAATTTTTGCTAGCTAGCCGGCCATCGCCGGCATGCCGTTAATTGCCCAGTCGTGTGGTGGCCGCGGTTTGGGCGCCGGCGCCGCACACACAGCAGCGCGCGGTTGCTGCCTTGCCGGGCCGCGCGCATCTATAGATGGCCAAACGGGCCGCCCGGTCCGGCACGGGCACGGCGGGGCACGGGCACGGCATGATGGGGCACGGCAACCTGCTGTGCCATGCCTAATAGTGCTGTCGTGCTCAATCGCGAGCACGGGCACGGGCACGACACTATAAGTATTTGAGCGTGTCGGGCCGGCATGGTGGCACGGGAGGCACTAAAAATCACAGATCGAAGAATCGTAGAGAAATCATCATAAAATTCATCAAAAATCATCGATCCATCACACACAAATCCATCCAAAACGAATCCACTGAAACCTACACACAAATCCATCAGCGCGGCTCCCAGAGGGCGGTGGAGATGCCGACGTAGTGGCCGGCCCTGCTCCTGCGGCGACACGGCTCCCAGAGGCGGCGGAGATGCCGGAGCGGCGGCAGGCCCTACTCCTGCGGTGGTGCGACTCCCAGAGGGCCGCGGAGATGGCGGCGCGGCAGCCGGCCCTGCTCCTGCGGTGGCGCGCCAGCCGGCCCTGCTACCGCGGGCGGAGGAGGGCGGCGCGGCCGCCGCCTGTGCTCCCGCCTCCCGGCTACCGCGGGCGGTGGAGGCGGCGCCGGCGTGTAGGGAAGAGAGGGGGTGGGTGCGGCGCGGGCGCCAAGGGAGGAGAATGAGGGCCGGCTGCGGGATTGGTGGGTGTGGGGAGGAGAGGTGTTGAGGGAAGCTGATATTTATACCTAGGGTTGGACGCGGGCTGAAATAAACGGGCCATAATCGGGCCAGCTCATTTAGCCGTGACGTGCCTGGGCCGGCACTACGGGCCGAATTGGCGGCCCGGGCACTAACACTACGTCGTGCCGTGTCCGGCACTGGCACTATCGTCATCGTGTCGTGCCGTGCTAGGATCGTGCTTTTTCGGACCGTGCTCGTACCGGCCCATCGTGCTCGTGCCAAATGGCCATCTATACGCGCATCTCTCTTTGGTTCTAGCTACATGCGGCGCGCGGGTGCACGTGCATGCCCAGCAGCTCTAGTTGCGCCCGGGCTATCGACTAACGTGCCACCGATGAATCATGCACGTTAATTAGTGAGTAAAGTTGGTTGTGCTTCATGCGAGCGGTCGCAACAATGTTTGGTTGTGCTTCATGCAATGCGAGCAAGCTCTCCAAGATTGGTTGGCTAAAGATGCGGCTATAGAGCTCTCCAAGATTGGTTTCGACCGATGCGATCATGCGAGCGAGCTCTCCAAGATTAAAGAAGCACAAGATATATAGGGAGTAAAGTATAGGTGGATCCGATCCTGCACGCCACGCCCCAGTAGTGTACATGTTGAGCTCTAGTTTAGTGCATGCATGGTTGGCTAAAAGGCGAGGTTTGTCGTATGCGTCGTTCGTTCGTTCAAATATACAGTATGCCTGGTTTTCAAGGCATAAATGAGACGCGGGAAAAGATTAGGGTTAGGGGTCCAAATACACGATACTCCTAGCTACGTACACCCGACGACCAACCCCGCGCTCATATAGGCTAGTACGGAGTACGTACTATGTATGTGCAAATAAATTGCGATGGCATGAATTTAAACAAAGAAAAAGAATAATTGTTCCGATTTAAGAAAGAATTTGCTTTATTTGGTTATTATTATCAGAGCAAAACGAGAGGCTTGGCTCCACTAATGTATAAATATAATGGATACACACTGCTCTGTAAGCATCTCCAAGAGCTCTTGTATATGTGATGAGTTAGCTAAAAATAAAACTTTATCAAAACTCGAATCCAACAAACTCTGTATTTTACTCTGCTAACTATCCTGTTTTCTAACACCCCCCCCCCCCCCTAAGTCCAAAAAAGAAGACCTCTCCCACTAGCAATTATGTTTTCTATTTAGAGGAACTGTTGGATTTTATCATCTTTTTGCTAGCTATTTCATTTTACATAATAGTTAAATTAAGATTTTAGCTACTCATATAAACAAGAGCTCTTGGATTTTCTTTCTTTCCTTTTCACTTTGATTGCTTTTCGTGTGTAACTTTGTCCCTACAATAAGTGTAGGGGGGAACCTGTCATGTTTCTTAAAAACAAATAATAATGGTAATTTTTAAAATGGGCAACCAAATTGAATTTAGAACGAACCATTGCAATCTTCGAAATAAAACCAGACTTCACTGTGATTTTAATGTAATTCTTTGAAGATTTTATTTTATATATGCGGAATATTTTTATAATGAATTGGGAACACAATGTTATATGTTCAGGAGAAAAATGTTCCATGTTTATGATAAATTGTTCTAGAAGGAAAGTACCAAGATTTCGATAACAAAGTTGTTCAAGTAGAACACAATAATAGCCTAGAACGTATCGTGCAAACTAGTAGTAGCAGGGCAAAAAGACGTGTACGTTTGCCTGCTTGAGAAAATGTTACAAAAATTGAAACAGAGTATTTCAAGTTGTATCCGGGTCAAACTAGCAATTTAGCCCACATCAGCTTACGTAGCAGGCTATCAGTAAAAACCTCGAACACTCGCCCCGAGGCCCAAGCGTAAACGATCCGCATGTCAACAAGGAATTTCCTGTCAACAACAATTTCGACCGCAAGCACATGGGCCCGATGCGGCCCCAATAGTCCAGCCACATTTTCAGCAGGCCCATGTGGTTTGCTGCTGCTAGTGTGTCGAACCTTGGAAATTTTTTTTATATATTTTTTTAATCATTTTGCAAAAATATACTACGGTTTCAAAATTTTACAGTTTTGACAACCATTCGCCGTGGCCCACGGCGGTTTCAGGTCTAACCGCCGTGGCCCACGGCGGTTCGGCAGTCGCCGTGGGCTACGGCGGTGGCAGACAGCGGTTGCAGTGCCCCCACGGCGGTATGAAGCCACCTTGCAACCGCCGTGGGCCACGGCGGTTGCATGTGGCCAACCGCTGTAGGCCACGGCGGTTAGTTTTTTTTTTAATTAACGAGAGAAAACACACACATTTGCAATGGTATGTACGGTGCTAGTACCCTAACGAAGCACCTTACGTACAGATAACATGCCTTAGGGAATTTAGAAATTTCATTGCAACATTCCTAATGAATCTAGTTGTACGAGAACTGCCCAGAGAGCATAGAGCCGCCGGAGTGTTGCGACGGTATGTAGTACCCCGGTGGGGGTGGAGGTGGTGAAGGTAGAGGGGACCAATCTTTCTTGTGGCATTCGCAAGTGCAGGTCGAACATTTGCAGCACCGGTCTTCTCCTGCGCTAGACGATGGATATGGAGAAGCCAATGCCTCCGACAGCTCCCGCTTCAGGTTGTAGATGACGACGTCTTCGAGGTAGTCGATGTACTGTTGATAGGGATCAATAGCTGGTGGATCCACCCATTGCGAGAAACCGCAGTTCTCAGCTTGGGTGGTCGTCGGGCATCCGTCCGATGGTGCGAAGACAAAGATTCCCAAAGTGCCCCTCGGGGGTGTGTATCCTAGTGTTAGGTATTAGGGGTAGTTTCGTCTTTCGGCTACCCTCCATATAAACCAAGTGGTGAGAGGATGGCAGCCATCTCTTGGAACCCTAACTCATTTTATTTTGCTATTTTCCTCTTCCATTTTTCCTTTGGAATTTCTAGGACTAGCTTGAGAGCTTCATGGTGAGATCTTCTGAGAGGGAAGGATGATCGGGTGGCAAGCTAGACCTTGTATGAACCTTCATGGTATGTATAGATGATTCGGCGTGGTTCCTCAAGGCTTGGTTGTGTCTCTCCCGTTTCTTCTTTTTGGTGATTTTAGGAGCCTTTTCTTGGCGAATTTCTTGTGGTGGATTCGAGGCCTTTCTCTTTGGGATTTGGTGGGGGATGTATGCTTGAACCCTTCGTAGTTCTTTTCCCTTTGATTGCCCTCTCAAATCCGTGAGCAAAGAGGCTCGATTTTGGGGTTTTCTCCTCTCTAGGGTTAGAGGCGTTATTGGTGGGATTTCTTCGATTCCTCTTGTTCTAGTAAGTTTTGGTGGACCAAATCTTGGCTATGGAGTGCCCATGAGGTGTTCCTACTATCCCCAAAATCTTGTGTGAATCCGTGGAGCGAATCGGGAGATCGGGAGTTGGATTTGGGGGCGTTGACCCGCGGCTGCTGTTCATCCCGAGAGCTCAGGTCACACCGGTCTGACCGGTGCCTCTCACCGGCCTGACCGGTGCCGACCCACAGTTGGGTTTTGCTCGGGTGAACGTGTTGGTGAGTTCCCTGTTGTCTTGTGTGGCTGCTGTTTCGAGTTTGGTTTGGTTTGGAGCTCGGTAGGTCAGGTTTGTGGATTTGGGGCTTCCTGGCTTGGACCGGTCTGACCGGTGTGCTACACCGGCCTAACCGGTATAGGAGCCTTCTGTGGGGGTTCTCAGGTTCTGTCAGGGCGCTCCAGCAGGGACCGGTCTGACCGGTGTGTGCGACCGGTCTGACCGGTCCAGTCCAGTAGCTGCTCAAGTTGGTTTTTCCGCTGCGTTCTCGGGTAGGCTTTGGTGGTTGTTGGTTCCTAGGACCAGTAGCATTTCAGTGACTACGTGGTCTTGGCCAACTTGGGTAGTTGAGTTGGAGACGTGTTTTGGAAGCCGTGTTCGTCTTGTTGGAGTTTCCATCTCCATCGAGAAGAATTTTTATCGGCTTCCATTCACTCCCCCCTCTCTGGTCGCCAGTTCAGTCCTTCAATCGGGATATGCAAGGGAGACATGCAAGCTGCAACCCCACGTGTCGTCGTGCCACGGCCCTCGCCTTCGCCGCGCGACTGCCCCCGCGCACCGCGGCCCCTGCCGCTCGCCAAGAGCTGCATCGCGGGAGAACAATAACGGAGGTGGAGGTTGTGATGTGTTGTGGTTCATCCAAAGAGGACACGAAGAACGACATGATGGTGTGGTGTTGGGAGAAGAAGCACTTGTTGCGTGCCGCTGTGCAAGTGTGTCATGTGATGGCGAGGGCAAACGTGGGGTATGTTGCTGCACTCCGCAACGTCGGGGCCGCACTCTCCGACTATGCAGGAACTTGCAAACGAGTCTCATAGATATTTGAATCAAAAATAATTTCTTTATATTAAATTTTTAATTATTATCATATATAAACATGTAACACGTGCGAGCATTGTTGGTTTAATAAAAAATCCTTTTTTTAGCTATATAAATCTTTGTTTAATAGGTTGTTTTCCATGGATATGAAGTTCTTTTAGTATGCATTTTTTTAAACACCTAGGCTACTTAAAAAGCAAGCATAGTGGTTTTATCTCTACTCCTAAAAAGAATGAAGTGGAGAAAAAAATCGGGTCTGCCTTTTGCCCTCGGACGACCACGGCAGACGACCGCGACTGCCCCTTGGACGACCGCGCCTCCGCATTCCAATTTTTCTCGATCCCCCGCCCTCACGCGTTGCGAAACAACCGGCAGATAAAAAAAACCCGCCGCCGCCAGCCGAAACGACGGTCTCCTCCCTCCTCCCTTCACGCCGGCGTCCTCTCCTACACCGCGCCGCCGGCCGGAACGAAGGTCTCCTCCCTCCACGCTGGCGTCCTCTCCTACACCGCACCGCGGCGCCGCTCGCTCGGATCGACAACGCCACCGCCACACAGGCCGGAACGACGGTCTCTTCCCTCCACGCTGGCGTCCTCCTGCACACCACGCCGCCGCGCCGCTCGCTGGGATCGACGCCGCCACGCACCGGGTCGACGGTCTCCTCCCTCCACATCGGCGCCCTAAATCGGAGCCCGGCCCTCGCCTCCAGGAACAACGCCTGGCCGGCCCTCGCTTCCGTGAACGACGCCCGGCCCTCACCTCCAGCAAAAACGCCGCCGCGCAATCTCACCCCTCCAGCAATAACGGCGCCGTGCCCTCCACCAAGAACTCGTATGTGCTGTATCCCTGTACCTTTAGGTCTTAGCAATTTCAATGTTGCTAAACCATGAACAAAATGCTGGACATCATGTGTCCGTTTATTACTATGTGATGATTTAATCCCATGGAAACTGATTAGAATTAGAAAATGTCACCCTGAAATTTTGTTGCTCTGCTAACTTCGATTGGTGGCCCTAAGGGAAGAATAGGTCAGTAAGTGTTTCATTGTTTTCATGGTTCTTAAACAATCACGTTCTCTATGCTTGTGGAACCAATTCTTATCATTTTAAATTTTTATGCAAACTAACTTTTAGACCTTGGCATTTCACGGGTCGGGCCGGGTTCGGGCCGGGTCGAAAAAAAACCCGGGTTTTTCGGGCCGAGAAAATCCTGCCCATGACCGTCCCATGGGACGTGTCGGGTCTCTGTTTTCGGGCCGGGCTCGGGCCGGGCCCGGGCTTGGGCGGGCCGCCCGCGCATTTTATAGTGTAAAATAGCTAAAAGCAGCATTTCGGACCGGGCTCGGGCCAAGATTTTTTTCGCGGGCTTCAAGATCTTTGCCCACGCCCGTCCAGTAAGATCCGTGGGCAGGCCTGGCACGGGCCGGGTCGGACCGGGCTTATAATGTTCAGGTATACTAACTTTCAATGCTGTAAGAAACTAGCTGAACCCTCTAATATTTGGTTTGATTTTTGATTCGCGATGACCTCAAACACAAATAGTGTGAGGCAAGGTGTTCTAAAATTACTTCAGCTTTTCTTAGGTATATTGTCTTCATGATGTCTAATGACACAGACAATGTAAATTTAAATTATAATACATGAGGTATTATAATGGTGAAAAAACAATGTATTGATTAACTACGCAGTGAGTTTAGCGGAGGATGCTATTATGTTTTCAAACCTGGCCTTGTTAGCTCTCATTTTATTTATCCTGATTGTCATTATTCATTTGAAACAGAGTAGTAGGGATCTGAAGTGTGCCTTTCATCTTCTCTATTGATGGTTTTCTTGATACAGTCTCACTTCCAGGTAGCAGCATTTGCACCCCCCCTTCCGGCATTGCACAGATGTATTTCTTTGCGTAATTATTTTTATGTATCTTCAGTATCTAATTTTTTTTGCTGTTTTTCATGTTCCTGTGAGTCACTTGGTTCTAAATTGCTCATGTGTCCTTGCTAGAATACCCCACCGCTGCTACCGCATAGATCCATTAGGAGTAGCCTCTCATTTTTTAGCCTGAACCTTCCGATTCAATGCTAGCAGTTATGGGTAACTGTCAGCACAACAAGAGATGCTGCCTAAGTTATACAACACTATAGTTGGCATGGAATATGTAACACTCAAAAACTTATTTTTATTGCACAAGTTTTCTTCTTGCAACTGCATTTTCAGATATTACATGTCATGGATGACTAACTTTGCTTCTGAATGATATCTGATTTCTTGTGGTGTCTTCTTTCTCACATATCTGGTGTATGGCTTAAAATTACAAGGACCATATCTTGGTTTACAATGAACTCTGAAAAAAAATTTGATACTTCTTACAAATCAATTGAAGTGAGATCATAGTACAGTGTCTTAGTTAATTTACAGATTTGCCAACTAAACTTTGAGTGTGATGATTGTCATTCTCGAAAATCTGAATACGCTATTTTGACTACGTAAATATGTGTTCTTAAATCTCAAAGTGCTGCACCATTTGTTGTTATAGGTTAGCCAAAAAACAATTAATGTAGATAAAATTTAGAGCACAATTCAAGTTTAATCTGAAAATGTTTTCTTTTTGGCCAGTGCCTTGTCAGCACTTCCTACTTGGTTTCATACAGCCAATTTCACTTTGAATTGAGATGGATTCCTCGGGAGCAGGAGATAGTTCGACACCACTTGCAGATATCACAAACAATATAAATCAAGGTTTGATGAAGCACTTTTCACAACTCAGTATGTTTTGTTGGCAAAATTTGAATGTGTTTTGGTCGTGTTGCTAGGGGCCTTGGACCGTAATGAGCAGAGGAGACAGCGGTATGCATCAATGCCAAAGGAACAAAAGGACGAGCTCAACAGGAAGAGACGAGAAAGGCCTGGAGAATAAACGGCGGCCAATGAAAACACAACATGTGATGGATCAGGTACTGTTTATTTGAAGTGATGTAACTATAGAATGACGAGTTATGTGAATGGTATTCAGATTGAATCGTTTTTGTTCCAGGACTGTTTAACATAGGCGCAAATCAAGGGAATCATAGCCATGCTGCATCCAATGGTGAACATACCATCCTTCAGACCGATAAAGGTGCCATCATTGCTATTGTTTATTTGAAGCTATGGATCACATGTGTATGCATGTTTTAATTAAATGCAGCATCTAATCTGACCAGGTGTTAGTGTAACAATTGATGAAGGTGAAGAACGACTCCATAGGGGACATTTGACTCAAAACAATGACCTGCCAGGTTAGTCTAAACAATAATCATTCATCTTAGCGTGTCACACATGTAAGCAATAATCATTCATTTTCTGGATGAAACTACAGAATGGCGGGCTATGAGAATGGTATACAGATCTAACCGTCTTTGTTCTGTCTTTTATTTTCGGATGCATGAAGTCTGTATGCGGTTTTGGTGTGTCCTAAATAAATAAATAAATTATGTCTGCATGCATCATATTTTTTTAAAAAAATGCATTGATATAGAGTGTGACCAGATCAGTGTAATGTAATGATTTATTTTAACCAGGTGTTAGTGTATCAATCGATGAAGATGAAAATAGTGAATGGCTCCACAAAGGACAATCGACTCAAACCAATGATCAGCCAGGTTATTCTGATACAACAGAGATCCTCTCTTGATTTTGGGTGTGCTAAAAACACTATGTTTGTTTTTTAATAGAAATGGCAGTCCTGAATGTTTTATCACCACTCGCTTATTCAATGTTATATACCTGATCAGTTGTTTGTTTTGTAGTTGGTTGCGAGATATCAATTAGTGCAGAGACAAACGGTGATTTCATACATGACATAGGTATTGAGAGTACTATTTCTGAAGGAGGTAATTCATTTCTTCAGAAACCGATCTGTCAATTTGGTTGTTTTCTGTTGTTGAAAACATATTAATATTACTTCAGCAAACGAGTTGTCAATCTGATTGTTTTCTGTTGTTGAAAACATGTTAATATTAATATTATATAATTCTGTTACACCATTTACCAAAGTGTTTTTGGGGGCCCGAATAACCTGCAAAATTATTCCTAAAAATTATTGTGTTAAAACAATTGTTAGTTATCGGCCAGTACTAAATAACATCCGGCCACCAATTGTATTTAGAGCCTTAAACCAACTTTTGTTAGCACCTATTATAAGCCAATTATATTTAGATCCATGGGACATGAATATTCTTGATTTTAGGCGTAGTTGACGAAACAACTACCTAATGTGTGGTTTGCATATATGACATAGGCATTGAGAGTAGCTGAAGGAGTAATTTATCTCGCTTCAGAAACCGAGTTGTCAGTCTGGTTGTTTTCTGTTGTTGAAAACATATTAATATTAATGTTATATAATTCTATCACACCGTTTACCGAAGTATTTTTGGGGGCTCGAATAATCTTGCAAAATTATTCCCAACAATTATTGACTTATTGTGTTAAAACAACCATTAGTTACCGATCAATACTAAATAACATCGGGCCACAAACCAATTGTATTTACAACCTTAAACCAACTTTTTTTAGCACCTAAAAATAACCAAATATATTTAGAGCCATGGGACATGAATATTCTTGATTTTAGGAGAGGTTGGCGAAATGAGGAGCAGAGGGCTGCCTATGATGAGATAATGTCCACAGTCGACACAGAACAAGGTGGTCTATTCTTTGTAGACGGACCAGGCGGCACAGGAAAGACTTTTTTGTACATAGCACTTCTCGGAACCGTTCGCAGTCAGAACAAGATTGCCGTGGCTACAGCTACATCTGGTGTTGCAGCATCTATAATGCCTGGTGGGAGGACAGCCCACTCATGTTTCAAGATTCCCCTAACGCTCGACGATAAATGTGGTTGCGGCTTCACGAAACAGTGTAGAACTGCCAAGCTGCTGCAGCAAGCGTCTCTCATAATTTGGGACGAGGCGTCTATGACGAAGAGGCAGGCTGTGGAAGCGCTAGACTATAGCATGCGTGATATAATGGACCGTAAGGATCTTCCGTTCGGTGGGAAGACAGTTGTATTTGGTGGAGATTTCAGACAGGTCCTCCCTGTTGTACGTAAAGGATCCAGGGCTCAAATTGTCGGTGCTTCCTTGCGAAAGTCGGATCTTTGGGCATCCATGCGACATCTTAAGCTCGTGCGCAACATGAGGGCCCAGAGTGACCGATGGTTTGCGGATTATCTTTTGCGCATTGGTAATGGCACAGAGGAGGTTAATGAAGATGGTGATGTACACCTTCCTGACGAAATATGTGTCCCGTACACTGGGGATTCCGAGAAAGATCTTGACACGTTGATCGAGAGCATCTTTCCAAACCTCAATGCAAACATGACAAGCAAGGATTACATCACCTCCAGAGCCATTTTATCAATACGTAATGACTGGGTGGATGATATTAATTTGAAGATGATCAACAAGTTCCAAGGTGGGGAAATGGTGTACCATAGTTTCGACGCAGCGGTTGATGATCCCCGTAACTATTATCCTCAGGAGTTTCTCAACACACTGACTCCCAACGGGCTACCACCACATGTGCTAAAGCTTAAGATCGGCTGTCCAATAATATTGCTTAGAAATATAGACCCTGCAAACGGACTCTGCAATGGAACAAGACTGGTGGTTCGAGGGTTCCAAAGAAACTCAATAGATGCTGAAATTATTCTGGGGCAGCATGCTGGAAAGAGGATTTTCCTTCCTCGGATACCCTTGTGCCCCTCTGATGATGAAATGTTCCCCTTTCAATTCCAGAGGAAGCAGTTCCCTATTCGGCTCAGCTTCGCCATGACGGTAAACAAGTCACAGGGCCAAACAATACCAAACGTAGGAGTGTACCTACCCGCATCTGTGTTTTCCCATGGTCAGCTGTACGTTGCTATGTCTAGAGCCACAGCCAGAACGAACATCAAGATCCTCGCCCTCCCGTCTAATGCAGAGGCAGAGGAGGAGGAGGCTAGAAGGCGGGAAATAAAAGATGCAAAAAAGAGGGCAAAGGGCAAGGGTAAAAAATGACGTGGTCAAAAAACAAAAAAGAGTCCAGCCAGTGAATGGCACATGTACAAAAATTATTGTATACAAGGAGGTTTTGACATTGTAGGCCAGGTAATATTATGATATTTATTATTCATGCATATCTTACAGATTAATGCGTATTTGGGATAGAACGATGAAATTTAATACTTGTTTCTTTCTCTCTAGAAAAAATCAAATGTCTTATGATACTGTGCATGGGATGGTGTTTTAGCTCCACATGGTTTGCCTCAATTCATTCATCCGGGTAAACAAAAATCCATTTATACTATGGTATTTACTATGATTAAATAATGTGATTGCTCGAGGCATATGGATTCCTGCTTTAGTAAATTGCGAGTACGCTAAGACAATTATGCCATAATTTATTTGGTTATGAATTTTTAATACGAGAAAATGATGTTAGCTGCAACTATTTAAATCTTACAGAAACTGTGATTGTTCCTTTCAGATTGGACCAAAGGATTCTTGTGGCACCGAGACTGAGACAAGTAATTTTGCGACTGATGTGTACTGGTTCTAGATGACTCTTGATCTGACCCTATTATTACTTAGGTCTTGCTATTATGATGTCATCAAACTGATGTACAGGGATGGTTCTGGACTCGTAGATTGACAAGTCTGGAAATGGAGAGAACTGATGTCAGATTGATGTAGAGAGGGCAGCCTCATAGCTCTAGCTATATTGTGCATGTATTTATCTAATTAATTGTTACACGTGCTTGCCAATTTGGTACAATTTAGTTTCTGATGATATACTGGTGTGCTTCATATTTAGGAAAGCAAAAAAGTTCCATTTTGTCACGCATCCATAATTTCCCTAATCTCCAAGTGCCTGTTCGGCCGCGACGCTATAGTGATAAACGATAGGCTTGAATAAAGAATAGTCTTGCAAGTTTCAATCATGTAACATGTTGTGTGACAAATTATTTTTATTTTGAATTTCCCATTATCAACCAAACTAGGACTCTCCTTTTGAATTCCCTCTATCAATTTCCCATTGTACTGGTTCGATCCATATTTATGAAAATAAAAAAGTTTTATTTTGTCACGCATGCAATTTGTTTTTAGTGGAGTTTTATCCCCACACACGATTTGGAATTGGAGGGCCCAACAGAAATCACATTCCATCATTATACCTTCCAATTTTGAGAAGCCCATCAATTTGTCGACATGCTTATGTTTGTAGATGTATCTATCTCCTGCGAATGGGCTTGTAGTCCAATGGTAGAACGGTCCAGTGGGACGTTACCCACCAGGGTTCAAATTCTGGTGCTCGCACCTTTTCCTGGATTTATTCCGGGATTTTCCGGCGTTATGCTTTAAGTGGTAAGCGACGTTCCCGTCGACGACGAGGCGCCAGTGGTGACTTCGAGAATCTCCAGATCTGCCGGTGCTCAGTCCTTCGGAGGTGCTCATAGGGGTAGGGTTTGCGTACGTGTATTCATAGGGGTGAGTGTGCGTGCGTGTTGTGAGCGTCTGCATTGTACTGTGTAATCTCAAAAAAAAAGATGTATCTATCTCCTAAAAAAATCTAAACCACCCAGACAATATAGGAAGAAAAATATGATAGATGGGCGAGACGATGTAGGGAAATTATAATGTTGTAATCATGTTAATTTATTATTATAAAACTCATTGGGTACCGTACTCATGTTGTCATTCATTCCAATATTGAGTCACTAAATTTCTTGTTTTCATATTGTTATTGTCATATTGAATGCTATGCTTAGATGCTAATATACATGTATATTGAAATTCAGTATTATGATTTATTGGCATTACTTTCGTACTATACAATTTTATTTATTGAATGTTATGTGTATTGTATTGTATATATTTGGATGCCCGTAGCAACTCACGGGCACATACCTAGTTCATCTATAAGTGCACTTTGGCCATCGAGTTTTAACTTTGATTCGATAGCTCCTGCCAGCAAGGTTGCATTCACTCATTCCGTCATGCATCACGTTTCAAGAAATCTTATCCATCTTCCAAAAAATAGAAACATAAACATCTATAACCCATCAGAAGTCCAATAGCTGCCCATAACGCCCAAGCCTAACGCTCTTGAGCGCACCGTCGAGCTTGACGGAGGCGCAGCCGCGCTTCTCGAAGGTGCTGTTGTGGGGCCTTTAGGGTTCGGGGTTGAGGAGTTGGGGGTTTTCTGGTGTCTCGGGCCTTAAAAAGGAGGTCGAGTGCATGGCCGGTTGGCCCGACGATGCTGGTAGGCGAGATGGTGGTGGGAGACAACCAGATGGGCATGGTTGGTGGTAGGGGGCGACTCGGTGTCTGTGTTGAAGGTGACGTATGTTCAAGCGATGCGAGGAGAGTAGCGGATGCGTCACATCGCGGCTTGGTCACTGTGGCAGGGCAGCGGTGGCAGCCGCAGAAGATGGTGCGGTTGGCCAGTAGGGCGGGGGAGAGGTGTCGGAGAATAGCTGGCGGGGACAGCGACGGCAAGCGGGCACGTCAGGAGGAAGAAGATGATTGTTGGGCAGTGTTAGGCCGTGTATAGGAGCCCCCTACACAGATTTGAAAACCTGTCCTAAAGTGTGAACTAAAAATTTCTTCCGTTATTATCGAGTGCATGAAGGTGACAGGTGATTATCATACTTTATCTAGCAGCTACACCACCATGCATGCACAAAATCAAGTCCTTTCTTTACTTTTTATTTATTATATACAATATATATGCACCTTCTAATATATGATGAGGTTGTGCTTTGCTAAATGACTGAAGCTGCCAACTCATATTTTTTTAATATAATTATTAGTTGATTTGTTATATATTTTTATTTTTTCAAAAAACACATGCTATTTACGTTTTTAACAAATTTCTTAATTTAATATATTCAAAAAACACAAATTTCTTAATTCAAAAAACACATGCAGAGGTTGGGTCAACTCCGACATGCTTAACCAATATGGGCCCATGTTCTTCGAGACCGAGCAAGGACAAGGATCTTCATCATCGGCTCCTCCTCCACCACCACCATTTGTACCTCCTCATCCGGATGTGGCAGGTTCTTCTCACTTCATGGGACAAGAACAACCTCCTCCACCTCCTCCACCTCCCGAGCAAGGACAAGATTGGGGCGCTCGCTTCTCCGCAGAGATCTTTGGGTATAACCCATATTACTATGGTATGGACAGCGCTCCTCTAGCTCATCCCTCTAAAATCACTATCTCTGAATCTATTTATCTAAACTCTCCTATGCATTGGATTTTTTTGATACTTCTCAAATAGGAGGGAGCTCTCATCCAGGAGACGGATCTTAGGGACAGTGATCGATGGCTACTATTTCTCCAGGCCCTTCTTGGTTGTTTGATGACAAAGGGGGAGAAGATTGGGATTAAAGACTTCACTTCAGTGTGGCTGTCTGTGTTGCACCGGTCTGACCGGTGCCCTGCACCGGTCTGACTGGTGCCTGTCGGCTAATGAGAGTAGCTGTGTAATAATGCTAGAACTTTATCTTTGTGGACTTGAGAACATTTGTATGGGTGCTACTGTGTGTGTTGAACCTTTATTGTAATATTAAGTGACTCGTTGCTAGATTGTGATGCATATTTGTGTGATGAATTGTTTGTGTTGGTTAAATGGAGCAAAATGATCTAAACCGGCTTGCAACCCCGGCCTGATCACCTTGGACCAAATAGCACACACTTTTTCGCTTTGTGCTCTGACTGGACTGACCGGTCAGGGGCATCGGTCTGACCGGTGCCGCCCAGTTTGGTGTGCTGGCTAGACCTGACCGGTCAGACCGGTCAGGGGCACCGGTCTGACCGGTGTTGCCTAGTCAGTACACTTGTTCTTTGCTTTGTGCATATCTTGTCATACGCATCACGGATTGTTTTTGTCACACACACTTGTTGCACTCCACTGATTCTAAGATATAGGGGGAGCTCACACGCGCTTTCTCCCAAATTTGTGCTATTGGCATTTGAGGCCAATTTTTGAATTTCCACTCAAAGCACAAATTAAGGGGGAGCTCTAGCTATATCTAAGAATCTAAATGCGCTTTAATGTTTTATTTGTAAGCTTTAATCGAGTTGTCATCAATCACCAAAAAGGGGGAGATTGAAAGTGCATCTAGGCCCCTAAGTGGATTTTGGTGAATTGAATGACAAAGCGATTAAAGGACTAATGTACTTGTCTAAGATTGTGAGCAGGTTTTATTTTGATATTCATGAGTTATTATTGGAATACGTATTTGTGAATGGATATTATATGGCTCACATTGGAGAAGACAGATGTATGGATGATCCTAATGCATATGTGACAAATATCAAGCAATAAAGGAAGATAAATATTAGGATAAGTTGAGAAGGTCAATTCATGGTCTCCCATACTAGACATAGCTTGATTAAAATTACAAGGATCATAAAAAGAGAAGATGGTAATTCTCTAGATCAAGTGCAAGGCTTCACGTGGTAATTGAAAGAGGACACAAGGATGAGTGTAAACTTTATGGTTCTTAATTGGAAGCTTGCATATTCGTTGTCAATAAAGAACAAGCATTTGAAGCGGGTTTTTCAAATAGAAATTAATTGTGGATGAAGCAAAGTGGAACTCAAAGTGGATTGGGTAAGTGATGAAGAGATCAACCGAGATGTCTAGGGTGAGAGACTAAGTAATCTTTGGGACCGTAGCTAAGCCGTCATTAGTGTTTTGCTAAGGTGAAGTTCTAGCATCTGTGGGGTCTTCAAGTATCATATCCAAGCCTTATCGAGGGAAGCAATGCAACTCATCTATATGTTATGATTGGCAATATGGAGTGACTTATGGATCCAAGCGTGCATTCTTATGCTAGATGGAAAGATCCTAAGTCACTAGCTCAAGTATAGACGTGCTCAAGACAAAGGCTAAGTTGAAAGCCCTCAAGTGGATATTGCTCAAGTATGGCAAGTTTGAAGACATTCAAGCTCAAGAGGTTGACAAGGTGTTTTTATTTAATCTTGAGTATAGGTATGTCGTACTATCAAGAGGGATGCAACATTAGCGAGTTGACCAAAGTCAAAGTGCTCATTAGTTGACCTAAGTGAGATCTAGCCTTGAGAGCCTTAGAGTGTGCTAACAAACCCTCCTAACCTAACCTGAGCCACTTCACCTCTTTGGTGAAGTGTTAGAATCATAGAAAAGGTTTTGAGGGTACCTCAGGTCTGACTGGTCTGACCGGTTAGGAGCACCGGTCTGACCGGTGCCGCTAGCCCCAACGACTAGTTTTTCGAACACCGGTCTGACCGGTGCCGCCCGAGAGCTAACGGCTAGTTTTCTCCTTTGAGGGGTATAAATACCCCAAGCCTTCTTCTGTAGAGGGCTGCTGTTTCTAGTGGTTGTGCTGAGTTCTTAAGCCAATTCTTGCAAGCCCTAAGCCTTAGTGGCTCTCCCCAACCTCTCTTTGTGAGATTTGTGGATTCAAGCCATATCCTTTGTGTTGGGTTGAAAGAGTGAGCTCAAGAGCGTCTTTGTGAGCTAACAAGAGCATTCCCATAGCTTGAGCACTTCGGTTTCGCGTCTACAAGCTTTGAAGTATTTGTTACTCTTGGAGGTTTGCCTCCTAGACGGCTAGGCGTCGCCGGCTAGCTCCCAAGGTTGTGGTGAGCAGCGGCAAGTTTGTGAGGACTGTGATCTTGCCTCTTCGTGAAAAGATCGCTTTAGTGGAAAGGAGGAAAGAGGTTGAAAGAAACCCGACTTGTTGTGGGAATTCTCCCTTACAAGCTCCTCAACGGAGACATAGCCGTTCCTTAGTGGGCGGTGAACTTCGGGAAACAAATCCTTGCATCTCTTTGTGGTTTGCCTCTCTAAGTTGTTTTTCTAGCATATTTGATTTGCTTTCGCTTCGATCTAATTGGGTGTGCTACTTCTGTGTGCAGGGGTCATTACCTTACTTGTGATCATCTATCAAGCAGGCTACTCACCAAGTTTGGTTCGTGCTAGAAGTCAAGAGGAGCTTGAAGTTGTTTTTGCAGGTGCTCTGTGCTACACCGGTCTGACCGGTGCCTCCTATGAAGCCCAGTGCGCGACCGGTCTGACCGACACTGGCAGCTCAAGTTTTCGGGGACAAAAAGTTAAAGTCGGTCGCCACGTCTATTCACCCCCTCCCTCTAGACGACATCAAGGTCCTTTCAGAAAAAAAAAACCCAAATGATCGGTGCCTCGATGGGTGGATTAGTGGATAAGGTTGGTCAGCAGTATTTTTTAGGCTTGGGCTGAATCTTCCATAACACCCAACTCATTGCCAAGCTCCCCATTGACGTCAAAAATATTTTAGTATACACACACAATGTATATTAAGCCAAAATGTAGATTGACTTAAAAATTCAAGAAAAATTGATAATCGATACACTCAACTAAATATTTTATTTTAGCTCTTTATTGTCAAGTTCAAGTGTTTATATATGAATCTAAGATTTATGCTATATTATTTGAACTTGGGTGTCGCACATACATCTCATCTCTGCTAGTACCATCAAAGAACTTAACTTGGATATTTGCAAAGGTTACACGTTACTAGTAATTTGTAGGACTTCGTTGCCTTCCGTATGTGGCCCTTCGTCTGTTGGCTCTTTTCACTTTTAAAGCATCTCCAAGAGACTAGTTAAATCCATTTAACTAGGCAAATTTAGATTAGCATCGGAAAAAAAAACACAATCCATCAAACTCCCCCCCCCCCCCACCACCACCACCACCCCCCAGCTAGCTATCCTGCTCCCAAAGCCTCATCTCCGCTAGCATTTTATCCCGACCACTCAACCCTCGCTAATTCGCTATCTCCATCTCTCGCCTGTGCGCAGTGCCGAAATCCACGCACACCCCTGGTCCCTCCTCTTTGTCTCACCAGCACGAGGGGTGGTAAAGGGCCACGGCCCTAATGCATCATTCACAATCCAACTAGGCCCTTTAAATTTATTTTTAATTCAAAATTGAATAGAATTATGGCTCGATCCTTACATTTCTTAGTACAAAATGGAGGGCACGTCAGCACCGCCCTGCCGCAGGGCATGGCTGCTCGCCGCTGGCGTCGCCCCGTCGCGCAGGTGGAGTCCATCTCTCTCCTGCGCGAAGTGCCGAAATCCACGCGCGCCCCTGCTCCCTCCTCTTTGTCTCACCAGCACCGCCCTGCCGCAGGGCATGGTTGCTCGCCACTGGCGTTGCCCCGTCGTGCAGGTGGAGTCTGTGGACGTCGACGTAGCGGAGGCGGACGCCATCGCGCCGGCCGCGAATCAGCACGTCGGTGCTCGATTCCGTGCCGTGCTGCCCAAGTGGCTCATGGTCTCATGGAGGACGTTGTGGCGGAGGCCTTCGATGTCGTACTGCGTGCCGCCGGTTGGCGGACGGCGGTGGTTCGGGGCTCCCAGCGGCGGAGGGTGAGAGGGAGGCGGAGGCCGAGATCCCAGCAACGGCTCTGCACTCCTGACAGCGGAGGGCGAAAGGGAGGTGGAGGTCGAGCTCCCAACAGTGGCTCGGGGCTCCCGACGGTGGAGGGCGAGAGGGAGGCGGAGGCTGAGCTCCCAGCAGTGGCTCGACGCTCCGGATGGCGGATGGCGAGAGGGAGGTAGAGGTTGAGCTCTCGGCGGCGGAGGGCGAGAGGAGTCATCGTGCGATGGGGAGGAGGAGGAGGAGGAGGAGAGAGACGCCGTTGTGGAGGAGGAACAAGGTTTTAGTGTACAAATATAATCAATTGACTTTAAAGTAAACCATTCGGCTAAATAGATAGTATAAAATTACAAACACACATGACATTACTGACACGTGATGAACAACATGGTCAGATAATATGGGAAGCTGATACTGCCAATAATACAATCGTCTTCAAATGAGCTCTACGAGACCTTTCTGCCACACAAAGGCAGCAGCTTAGTCTGAAGCTTACTTTCTAGAGATCCCGTTCCCACGAAATAACCACGAAAACAAATGCCATGATTCATCGCAAACACAATTTATTTGCTCTCCACTGTTACGCAAGCTGTAGCGACCGTACCATAACGAAAGAAAACATCTCACTCTCACGTCCACAGCGATCAACAGCCACGACATCACAGGTTTTATTACCCGAAACAGATCACAAACGACACAGCACGGCACCGGCACGGCGACGCGCGACGATGGCTCGTCACTACTCCCGCGCCTCCCCCTGCTGCTCCCGCGCGGCGAGAACGGGGTCGAGCTCGCCCGGCGGTCGGGGCGCAACTCCCCCGCGCTCGTGCCCGCGGCGCGGCCGGGGTCGAGCTCGCCCGCGGTAGCCGGGCGGACCTCCCCGCGCTTGTGCCCATGGCGGAGCTCCCAGCGCTTGTGCCCGCAGTGCGGCCCGGATCGTGCTTGCCCGCGACGGCCAGGGCCGAGCTCCCCCACGCTCGCCCATGGCTTCGGTCCGGGGGCGGCAGCCGGAGTCGATCCGCTCGGCCTGCGGTGGCGGCGGCGTGCTCGGCTTGTGCCGGCGTGCTCAGCCTGCGGTGGTGCCCGGATGACGGCAAGGCCCGACGACCCTTTTTCTTCAGTTGTCTGCAGTGGCTCCAGGCGATGGGAGGAGGGACCAAGGGAGAAGGGAGGAGAAATGGTGGGCCCCATATGGGTAAAATGGTCATTTCACATGTCCAGTCGACACCGTTAGCTGAAGAAATGGATGGAATGAGTTGTGTGTCAAAAAAGTTTGGCTGAAGGGCTTGTATGTTCACTCCAACTTTTTAGTGGCTCACATGTCAAAGTCATCTTTTTTTAATGGCCTGCAGGTAGATCTGAGCATTTCACAGGTTGAACCGGGTTCGGGCCGAGCCGAAAAAAACCCAGGTTTTTCAGGCTGAGAAAATCCTGCCCATGACTGTCCCATGAGACGTGTCGGACCTCAGTTTTCGGGCCGGGCTCGGGTCGGGCCCGGGCTTGGGCGGGCCGCCCGCGTATTTTATAGTGTAAAATAACTAAAAACAGCATTTCGGACCGAGTTTGGACCAAGATTTTTTTTCACGGGCTTCAAGATCTCTGCCCACGCCCGTCCAGTAAAATTCGTGGACGGGCCTGGCGCGGGCCGGGCTAAAAATGCTCAGTATACCTGCAAGTAAAAGACTCTAGTGATGACCTGTCATTGGGGAATTTACTAGAAAAGAGATGGTACATCGTGTGAATATCTTTGTTGTGAACACTAGGAGATCTGCGTGCTTGAATATTGGTAGATCTTGCAAATGATACATACAGCTAGTGTACAAAAATGAAACTCCATAAATAGTAAAATAGCGAACTGAACCATAAAACACAACACTTCTACCAAATGTTCTGAATGGCATTTGAGCACAATCGTTAAATCTGATTGATGAAAGCAATACCTCTACTAAGTAGTAAGGTGATTCTGGCATTCTGCAGTGGTAGTTAGTAATACTATTATTTCTAAGAAAAAAATATTTTTCCATACAATACATTCCAGGACCAAAACACCTGAGCAAAATCATGTGAATGCTTTTAGAAGAAATCAAGCAGTGATGTGAATCAATATAGTCAAGAAATGGCGATGCATATATCTTATATCAACATATGAATAAGCAACCCTTTATTTTAAAACGACTAAATAAATCTTAAAACTGCAATGATCTATAACGAAATTCCAACTACAGTCATATATAGGGTGCCTTTGGTTAGGCTTTTAGTTGATGTGGCTTTCTCAGAAAGCAGGAAGCGCAACCAAAGGGCGGGCTGCGGCTGTGGCAAAAGCCGGAGGCCAAAGCTGCTTTCGCGCAGTACAAATCCAAAAGCCATCGGACCCTGCTTTCACTGGCTATGGGGAGGAAAAATTGCCTGCAATGCCACTGGTTACAGAAAACGCTTCGTTATTTCCCCTTCCCTTCCGTTCCCGCACGAGTCGAGCCCGTCGCCCCTGTTCGTCTGCAGATGGTGACGGCCAAGCAGACCTAGGGTTTGCCGGCGGTGCACCTCCCAGGTCGTGCCCCAGTCCTTTCACTGTAAACACTTTTTTCGTTCTTTGTTGAGGTGTGCCTTACTAATTTTATTTATTTATTTTAAGAGATGCAAAAATCCAGACAAAGGAATCAAATGCAATCATGTGAAGTTTTGAAAACAAGGACCAAAATTCCTAGATCTGCATTTCATTTTTGGCAAGTCACATGTTAGTGGGGCTTCAGCATCATGTCCTGGAGATATATCCTCCGATGAGGAAGGTGATGACGATGTGGTTGAGCTATCAAAACCTGTAGAGAAGCCGAAGAAGATAGTGAACCCCAGGAAAAATAAACGCAGGGGGCTGTCCGACAAGGATGAGAAGAGCTCATTCTCTCGTATATACAAGAGCACTTGTCAGAAGATAGAAACAGCAGCCGAGAAGATTTCTACAAGTGTTGAAGCATCAGCTACTTCTACATGTGATGTAGTCCCTACCATTAAAGAGGTTATGAAGATGGTGAAAGATTGTGGGGTACAAGAAGGAACTGCTCTAATGCATATAGCGACATTTTTTTATTATGAAGCCTGAATGTAGGGAGGTCTTTACTTCTCTGGAAACAAATGAAGGAAGGCTCGATTTGATTGAGAGGGAGCATGAAAAAGAGATGATGAATCGTCAGTGATTGTCATTAGGGATATGTAATAACTATTTGCTTGTTGTGAACCATCATTTATTTCCTTGCTGAGCACATTATTTATTTGCTTTCTTTCAACCATTATTTATTTGCTGCTGTAGATGGATGAAAGATTGGTAGATGTAGCCAAAGAAGGAAAAAAGGTTTACTAATGCTAGCTGAACTTTCCCAACATGCTGCTGTTATGGGAGAAATAGGCAACTTGTGCAGTGAGCGGTATTTGCAAAAAGGTGCATAAAGAGAAACGGAGCAAACTGGAATCCAATGGGTGATGAGGTGTATGACAACTCCTAGGTATTTTTATAAGATGTTTCGGATGAGCCCGGTTCTGCACATGACTCACGTATGAGCAAACTCGGGGCGACGCGGGGGTCAGGCCCGGGCTGGATAAATCCAATTCATCTCTTCGAAATACTGCTCCATTGACGAATCTAACATCTTATAGTTTGCTCATCCTCAATCATGCATTGGCAAATTTTCGGTTCTGCACATGACTCACGTAACCTCAATCATGCATTGGCAAGTTTTCCTTCATTTCCTGTGCCTCCTAAAGGTATAAATGGTTCCTTTATTAATTATATTATTTCTACACTTATATTATTATTTACATTACTAACTTCGTCACTCGGATATGCAAATCGAATAGGGTATCTTGGCCCTGTTTAGTTCGCGTTGTGAAATTTTTGAGTCCTCCTTCAAGGTCTATTAGGAGTATTGAGCGTAGACTAATTACAAAAATAATTACACGAATAGATCGGAAATTGCGAGACGAATCCTTTAAGTCTAATTATTCCGTCATTAGAGATTAGTTACTGTAGCATGACGTTGTCTAATCATGACATAATTAGGCTTGCATTCATCTCTTCGAAATGTTATAAGGTCTTTGGGAGTGTTGGAGTAAAAATGGCGTATTTTGAAGGGTATCCCAAATTTCCCACCTACTACTCAAAAGCATATCATCATGACTAGTCTTTGTGACGCCCCAGGTTTTCATTTAGGGTTAATTAACGCTAATGACCTAGTCAACCAAGTCAAACACATTGACTTTGGTCAAACCTTGGTCAACCTGGGTCATCACCTCGAAAACCTAGCCAACAAACCCTAAGGGTCAACCCTTGGTCAAAGCATGGTCAAAATCCCTAGTTAACCCCTAGTGCACATAAGTCATCTCTAGAACTTTTGCCGTGTTCTCCAAATTTCACCTAAACACTTCAAATTCTCCCAATACAAAAGTTGTGTAGTTTTTCATGGGACACAACTTTCATGTTGAATTGCATTTCAAATTCGAAGTGCAAAAGGGTGAAAAACTTTGGTCAACGCCTTCAGTTACTGTTCACCGGAGCCGAGAAAAGTCCCATGTTGGCGTGCAGGTCATGCAAAATCCGTTGAGCAAAACCCCTATGAGCCTTTGTAAAAGTTGTAGAGGGTAGCTTGATCTACAACTTTGCTATAAACACCTCGACACACTTTAGTTGAATTTTTGTGAGATAAGCTTGGTCGAACAGGACTACCCCGAACTGTTTTCGCGCCGGAACGCGTTCCCGCGCGACGTCGCACGCCGACAGCGCCAGAGCGCGCACCCGCGCTGCTGGCTTGGCCCGGATGCCGAGGGGCGCGCTCCCCCACACGTGCGCAGTGGGCCCGCCCTCAGTCACACCGCCATCCTGCCCCTATTCCCTTGCGCCACACGTCACGCGTGCACAGGCATGCCGCACCGACCACCGCCGCCCGGCCACTCGCGTCGCCGCTATACCTCTGCCCACGCCGCGACCGACCTTCCTCCGTCAATGAGTCGTGGTCCTCGAGTCGTCGTCGCGCCCTTTAAAAGCCCCGGAGTTTCCTCGCACGTGCACAGTCCGCTGCAGCCTGCTCTGTTCCGCCGCCGTCCGCCATTGGACCTCCCACGGCGAGCTCCCCCTCCCCTTCCCGGAACCAGCTGATCAAGCATGTCTCCCTCTTCACAAGCACCCCTTGAAGCTCCTCCGGCCGCCACTTTGCCCTGGCCAACCCTCTGCCCACCGGAGTTCAGCCCGCAGCGGCCGCCGCCGCCGGGTACCGCTGAGCTGCCTCGCCGAAGCACCTCCCGCCGTCTCCAACCCCCGGAATCGGTCGTAGGTGAGCCCCTTAGCACTCCCACGCCCTTCCCCGGCCAAACCCGTCCCTCCCTTGGCCGGATTCCGGCGACCATCGCCGCTGCCTGCGCCCAAGGACCCAATTGCATGGTCTGAGTTCTTTCCAGGGGCAGATGTGCGAACTAGGGACCTGTCTGCAATAATCTTTGTCTTAGTTTCCTTTCAACTAGGTTCAGAACCTTCCAAAAATCATAGAAAACCACAGAAAAATCAGAAAACTGCAAAACTAATTTTGTTGGTTTCCTTTTGAGTATATCTACATCTTTTACAAAGCATGACCATACTTTTGAGTGATAGTTTTTGCATGGAAAATTGAAATCAGTTTAAGCTACTTTTGTTGTAGTCCAAAATATAGTTGTGATCTCGAGCTGAGCTTTGGATATGTTGTTACAGATATCATGTGTAGGCTCTGAACAAAAGTTTGCACAAAGTTATAGAGTAAATCTTTTATTATGATTTATCTTGTATTGATGCTATTTCTGCCTTAATGATTTTTGTAGCAAAAATTAAATAGATTTTTGAGCTCTACTTCTGAGTATAGTCTTCAAATTCCTAGGTGCACCTTTCCTGAATTAATCATGATTTGTGGACTGTTACAAATATTTGTTCCTGATTTATGCTTGGTTTTAATCATAAATGCTTAGTTCAAAATCTAAAGTGGCTCTGGATATGTTTGTTGGTTCCCTAGCCTTGTTTTAGGACAGAGGTGATGTAGGAGAAAAATTGGATCCAGAAGTGATGTATTTATTTTTGTATGCATTTATCTCATTTGTGGTAGCTAGAAATGTTATTTTTGGTGTATTTATGTTTTATAGCTCAAGCAAGTGTGCATGTGTGGTCAGTGGCTTAAATTAGAGTTAGTGAGCTCAGTGAGCACCACCCATAGCTTGTTATAAATTATTTTGATGAATAAAAATGGAGAAGCCATTTTGCACTTAATAATAAGTTTAATGGGAAAACCATCACTACTATCTTTATAAACCCTATGAGTGTGTAGTAGAAATGGTTTAGGAGCTGAAAACCACCCCTGCTGTTTGTGAAGTTGAAATAAATTATTTATTTAAATATGTACACAATCACTATAAAGAGAAGAATAAATAATAATGCACTTCATAATAATCTTTAAAAGGAAGAGAATGATGAATATATTTTGTCAAGGTGAATATGGTCAACCATGTGTTTCTTGTTGTCATGTGTTGTTGTTTTTTAATTAAATTAAATTAATTTCACCACTAATTATTGTATATGCATCCTCTGTGTAGAAGTTCCCGACGTTAGCTACACACTCGTACCGGCTGACGAGGACGAGGGAGCAGGAGGAGACGTGCACTACGTGTCCGTAGATCAAGACCCGGACCAAAGTCGGGAAGTTTGTTTGACTGCTTGTGCTGACGATGAAAGGATCTTGATGTCGCCTAGAGGGGGGGTGAATAGGCGCAACCTGAAAATCACCACTTTAAAGCAACTTTGTCAGCAAAGTCCGGATACTTCGGAGAAATGTCCGGAGTTTCTGGAAAGTTCGGAGATTCTGGAGAAATCTCCGGATACTCTGGACAAGCGTCTGCGCAGCGGAATATGCACACTGCCCAAAACCGGTGCCACCGGTTTTGCAAATCCGGTGCCACTGGATTTAGCTGGCAGTGTTTCCCCTCTTTCCTCCTTCTTGTTTTCTTGCTTGAAATCAACTCAAACTGGGGGAGTAGCACAGAGTGAAGTTCTTGGTATAATATTCAATGCCTGCACTTCACAAACACTAACACCCGAGTAGATCCACAAATACTAAGAGCAAGCAAGCTAGGAAGGTAAATGCAAGGTAACCAACAAGAGACTCTGAGATTTGTTTTACCGAAGTTCGGATTCACCACTGTGTGAATCCTAGTCTCCGTTGGGTGCTTCTCCTACCGAAGCCGGGTTGCATTCAACCCTTTTCCTGATCCACTAAATTTCTTCTTCCCTTTCGGAGGTGAAGCGAGACCTTCACAAACTGTCCCACAGCTCACCACACCTTGGGAGCTTGTGGGCGACGCCTAGCCGTCTAGGAGGGTTGACCTCCAAGAGTAACAAACACCACGAAGATCTCTTGCTATGAACTCAAGTGCTCAAGGATGGATTAGCTCAACTTTCACTCAATCTTTCAATCCCTCACCTAAATCTCTTCTCTTCTCAAATCTCTTGCAAAACTAGAGATGGGGGACTTAAAAGGGCTTTGGAGATGTGTTTTTCAAGTGGGGAACCAGCAGCCACAAATGGGAGAGGGTGAGAGGTATTTATACCCATCATCCAAAAACTAGCCGTTGGCTGTTAAGTCCCGGAATCTCCGGAAAACCCCCCGGATACTCCGGAATCCCCAAAACTAGCCGTTAGGTTCAAAAGTTCTGGAAATTCCGGACATTTTTCCAGAGTCTTTGGAAAGTCCGGAGTCTCCGGAAAATTCCCCAGAATCTCCGAAGCTTCACTGGACAGCACATGTCACCTCGGAGAAAAAGCCATAACTTTTTACTCCGGACTCCAAATTCGATGATCTTGGACTCTATGGAAAGTTTATTCAGAGGAGCATCCATTCCAACTGAAAATAAGCTCCAAAACCATCAGGTGCATGTGTTGTGAAAAGTGTTTCTCTCATGATAGCACTTGGGGGTTAGGTTTGAGCACCGAGACATAAGCAAAGCTATCCACGTTGCATCGCTCTTGATAGTACGGTATACCTATACTCAAGATCAAATATAAATGCAATATTAGAACTCTTGAACTTCATCTTCATGAATCGCCATACTTGAACAATATATCCCTTTGAGAGATTCATCCTTCAATGTCTCATTGATTTGAGCACTTCACCTTGAGCTAGTGACTTGGATCAATATTCAACACATATGAATGAAATCCACTTCTAGATGCCAAGTCACCCTTCACATGATCCAAACAACATTTGTTGCATCCTCATTGTTCCACTCGATTAGGCTCGACTTGATACCTCGAAATTCTCCAAGCTATAGCCACTTCACCCTAGCCAAGCACATGGTCCAAGTCACTACTTGGCCAACCTTAGCTTAGTACCTCGTTGCTAATCCCTTGCTTGATTTCTTCATCCATTCGTTACCAATTTGAGTTTAGCTTGATTCAACAACAAGAGTGAAATCCAATTGAGATCATGCCTTCCTTTTTAATTTAAATATCTGTTTTGTGATAACAAGCATATTCCTTCAATATGAGACCATCCAATGTTCCAATAACAATATGCCTCTATCTTAACCTTCATTAGATTATCATATACCATCTATATGCTTCATGGGATCATACATATCAAATATCATGACATTCATCATTGAGTTAAGCCATTTCACAATATGAGGCTAAAACCATGCCTCAACTTATCTTGTATACACATAGCTTGTTTTCACCATGTAGATAACCAATGCATACAATATGCTTTGTCTTTCATATATCATCCTGCTCACATGCTTGACAAAGATATTAGACCTTTAATCTAGTTGTCATTCAATACACCAAAACCCACCTAGGGCCTAGATGTCTTTCAATCTCCCCCTTTTTGGTGATTGATGACAACCTCGATTAAAGCTTACAAAAGATATTCAATAAAGTTTAAAAACTCAGGTTTAGGTTGAGCTCCCCCTTAATATGTGCTATGAATGGAATTCACAATATTTGGCCTTAAATGCCAATTTGCACATTTTCAAGAAAACATGGAGCTCCCCCTAAATCCCTGCAACAGTGGGGTGCAAAACAAGTGTGCGAACAATTAACCTGTGATGCATGCACTAAATAAGCACTTCAACAAAATAAGCAAAGAGATGACAGTGTTGTCTGGCCAAACCCGGTGCCACCGAGTTGCCAAACTCGGTGCCACCGGTTTTGCCCAGACAGCCTTGTCAAAAAGCAATACATCACTCATAAAATCACACTATCATGCAAATGAGTCTTAATAGGCATAAAAAGTTCACCACACAATTTAAGCACACATAACAAAGGTTCTCAAGTCCAACTGAAGCTTAGGAGAAATTTATTACAAGGGCCTGTTGCATCCAATAGCCAAAACCGGTGCCACTGGTTTTGGAAACTCGGTGCCACCGAGTTTGCCAGATAGAGACAGAGTTGAGAGACCAGAACCCGGTGCCACTGGGTTTGGGAATCCGGTTCCACCGGTTTCAGCAGACAGAGCAGATGCAGAACAGATCATAGAAGCTTTTAATCGACCCAACTTCTCCCCCTTTGTCATTGATCACCAATAAAGGTCCTGGGGGTTCTCGGATAGCTGATCATGGTACTTCTTCATCATCATCTTGAGGTGGTGGCACAAAATGACTTGGAGGCACAAAAGATGGTGGAGGTGGAAATAGAGGAAAGTGAGAAGTCATTCCCTCATATGGATTGACCAAGCCAAATAGGCTACCATAGTAGTATCCACCTGCAGCACTTGAACTTCCTTGTGCATTAGGATCCACCTGAGGCATGCTAGAGGATGTGCCTTGCCCTTGTGTGCCCATGAAAGGTACCTCTGAATATGAAGATCGAGCACTATACATTCCTCCAAAGGTTGGATTGTAGTATGTGTTTCCATAGGCTCTATCCCAATAATCCTTGTTGGTTGCCGGATCAACTTGTTGTGACTTGTCCCAAATGCTCTCAAAGGTCTCCGGCTCACTATCTTCATCATCGGAAGGTGCATGTGGAATGGTAGGCCTATTTGTGGGAGATGGATTTTCATATATGAGTCTTATCATCCTTGAATCCCTCTTCCTAAGTTGCTTTTTCTTGTGAACAACATCGCTTGCTTTCATGCAAGACCCACACCAAAAGTTGAACAACTTTCTAAGTGGAGAAGGGGGCTTTTGCACATGTTGTTGCCCACGACCCGACCTCGACCATATGAAGGCCTTGCTGTCCTAGATGGAGCAACAGCTGCAGCAGGCTGTTCGGGGACTTCTTGGCCTCCAATATTTGCTTGTGCACTTGCCAAATCAGCTAGAGATGGTCCCACAACATCATTCTTCAAATGAAAAGGCTTATGCTCGTGATCATATTCAAATGTGTAGTTGGTGATTGCCTCAGTGATATGCATGAGATAAGGAGCATATCCACAACTCTTTTGTGGTGAGCCTGAGATGGTATGAATTTCTTCCCAAATATAGTCCACAACACTAAATTCCGGCTCACTAGGGCTCATGTATTTCAACAAATCTCTCCCTTAGTTTGACACATTTGATTGGTCCCCTTCCCTAGGAGCAAGTGTCTTTCTAAACATGCGGTGCAAGTATGCATAGAAAGGTAGCATGCCATTTACCCGACCATAGTTCCATTCTTGTCCCGGAATATACATGAATTTCATCTCTTCTTTATCCATGTCATGATCTCGGTGAATCTTCACCCTTGTATTATCTTCTTCATCAAACCCAAGTAGAGAGGCAAACTGAGTGTAAGTAATACCAAACCATTTTCCCTCAGTCCTCCAATGCACAATTTTCTCATCTTTCCAATTAGTGAAGTAACATGTGGTATAAAATTGTGCAATCACCTCATTGTTCCATGACTTGGCAAAACCCATGATATCATAAATATTTTTCCTCTTGCACCCATGAACAATTTCAGCAATCCTTGCATCTTCCAAGTCTTCCAAGAACCTCCAATCAATGTATTCCAAGCTAGCAATTGGGTAGTCTTTCTTGATGATGGCACTGGCATAATAGTCTTGATGAAACTTGGTGCCAAACCTATAATCCAAATTTCTTCCACCAACTTCTATTGGATTCCTTTCCCTTTCTTTTCTTGCCCTCTCTGTCATGCCCCTTCCCTTATAGTTGACTATGTTGTGGTGCTCAGGGTCAATGGGGGCCTCATTCTAACATTGAAGTGAGTCTCACCATCACTCTCAACTGGTTGGGGTCCAAGAACTGAGATGCCCTCATAATCATCATCACTATCATCCTCTCCGGTGCCCTGACTGTGCTCATGGCTAGCTGTACGGATATTTTTGCCCTTCCTTTTGCGCTGAGCAGCTGCTGTAGGTGACTCGGGAGGAGTGGGTTCCTGCCTGTATGGGCTCTCCTCATCATCATCACTAGAGGTCGACTCATGCTCAGAGTCCTCAATGCGCATAGCACCTCTAGGAAGATTAATTCTCCCTGCTGCCCTTTTTGACCTTCTAGGTTGTACTGGCTGTTCTTGCTCAATCTCATGAGTGCTGCTAGTTCCTTCTCTTCTTTTAAGCTCAAAATTTGCATTCTTTGTTCTAGGATGTCTTCTCCCATAAACAAGATCAAACCTTGGATCTCTTGACATGGTGAGAGTGTTGCTTCAACCCTGAAACTGAGGGGAATCCGGTCCAACCGGGTTGGAGAACCGAAATCTTGCCTCAAGCCTTGAATCTCACGGTTGAATCCTCAAATCACCATGGAGTCGCCCCTTTGACCTCTCCCTTCCCTGTTCTGAGTCGTGGGTGAGCGGAAGGGGTAAATGGGATGAAGGAGTAACTGTAACCGGGTGAGTCACGGGTGTATCCTGTGCTGCCGACAGAAACCGGGTGCCACCAGGTTTCACTTGACCCGTGGACTTTTGTCCATATTTTCAAATCTGCACTTCTTTTTCCTTCTTAGTCTGTTTCTCTGCCCTTTATATCCATTTTTACACAGCCCTTGTACACAGATATGGATTTAGATAGAATTTGATGAATTTTGAGAAATCCAAAGTTTGCTAGCCCTTGAGATAAGAATGAGTAGCTTCCTTTGAACTTGAGAGAGTCATGTCATTTATGGTTAGCCAGCAGACAAACATGAGTAACAATAACCATAAATAACAAGACATAATCTAAAAAGATCAAGACCCATAAATTTTGCAAAAAGCACACCACCTACACATGCTAGTGAATTTTGTAAATCTATTCTAGGTCACCAAGAGTATGCAAAGGTCACTAGCTGAAATAAGTCTTAGCATATTTAGCTCATGCCTCTACTAAAAATTCAGCCATGGTTAGAAAAACAAAATTTCCAACAATAAATTTGTGAGTCATCAACTACATATCCAAAACTTATTACTATCACCATGAAACAAATCCAAGGTGACACTAGGCATCTTTGCACACCAAAACTCACACTAGCAAGAATAAGGCCTAGATGCTTGAAATAATTGCTTGAATTTAGAGTTGCATACCTTGGCCTCTATTACAAACAATTTTCTCATAGAGGAACTCACAAGAGAGCTTGCACCCATTTTGGTCTTTCAATAAGGTTACCTTGTCACTCTTGATAAGATGAAGCCATATGAAAGATGAGCTGGAGCTCTCTTTTGATATTTTCATCTTCATCTTAGTTAATTTTAGATATGTAATACCCATGATATAACCAACACTCTTGCCATAAGATATATTCAAGTGTAGAGATTATGGATATATAAATGAAGCACCTCATACTTGAACTACACACATGAAGCCTTGCAAGTGGTGTTAGTACCAAGAGACACAAATTGTGAAGTGAGCTCCCCCTAAATAGGTGCATCAAGTATTTGAATCTTGAGAAATGCACTTTTGGCTCAATTAAAGCACAAGGGTAGCACACTCCACATTTTGGTCCAAACATATGAGCGAATAAGCATTGATGAATATGATCAAGAAAAGCTCACAAATAATTCTGGGTTAGGACCAAGAGAATATTTGAATTATTTTCTTCTCCTTTCCTGCTGATCCTGACAAACTCGGTGCCACCGAGTTCATAAATCCGGTGCCACCAGATTCTCCCAAAGTCCTGCACCCTTACATTTTCTAGAGATGCACATGATCCTTTTTCTTGATCCTTTATTTTATTCTTGCTCATATCTATGCTCCTGCATGCAATAACCACTCAATGCTTCTAGATGAAGCGGTTAATAGCATCGAATGGTATTTGACATAATTTTGTTGGAGAGAGCATAAGTAGCTTGTCCAACTCATATGTTTAACTTGCACAAGAGCATGATTCACATATGAGGATGAATAGCTATAGAAAGAGGTACTTATCATGAGAGTTGCATTGGATGAATATTCTTCTATTTATTTCACTTGGTTCTTTTCTAAAGATGAGTCATAAACTTCTCTTGAGATATAGATGAATGGAGATAAATATCTTCTCAAGTGAACCAAGCTTCCAATGCTCTCCAAGTACCTGCAAAGTCCTTTTAGACATGTTTTGGTACCCAATGTGCATTGGGTCCTAAGAAGTTAGTGATCATGGACTTTGGTACCCAAATGGCCTTTGTGCCTCTTCTTTGTGATACAACCACTCTCGGGGCACATTGGTCATTTGAATTCATCCTAAGCAATTTATTTTCATTGTGAACATGAATAGGCTTAGGATTTTTACCCATGGGACAATCTTTACCAAAATATCCCTTTTGACGACAAGTGTAGCAAATCTTGTGCTTGATGTTGCTAGTCTTTTTCACACTTGTCTGGTAGCCATTCTTCTCCTTGTATTTAGCTTGAGCCTTCAGAAATCCCTTGTTGAACTTCTCTTGAGGTTTCTCAGTGGAAACCGGTTCCACCGGTTTGGCAAATCCGGTGCCACCGGTTTTCCCTGAGGAAACCTTTGACCGGTTGATACAAGCCTCAATCTTGTGCCCTTTCTCATGACAACCAAAGCATCTTCTCTGAGCAATACTTCTTTGCCTCTTTGACTGATTTGGAATGTCTTCTTGCTTGAATGAGCACATGGATGCATAATGTCCCATGTGTGAGCACTTGTAGCACTTGATGTGATCTAGCTTCATCTTGTCCTCAATCTTGTGATCATTGATCTTGTGGCTTCGTTGAGAGATTGATCTAGTGACGATTATCCTCTTCTCAAGCTTCTTCACCATGGGCTCACGGTTATCTTGAGAAGGTTGCACTTTTTCTTTTCCCTTCAACTTAGCCACCTCTTTCTTGAGTCTTTCGACTTCATGCATAAGATCATCATTTTCTTGAGCAATGGAGTCATCACAAGATTCTGCAATCACACAATCATACCAAGAGGGTTTGCCTTTTGGGACACATAGGTTAGCATAAGATATATCATTTTCAACTTGAGTACATGTGCTAGTTGTGCAATGAGGTGTATAAGATTTAACTAAGTTTACCAAGACCTCATTTGCCACTTCTAGCAAAGTGTTTGATTCTACAAGCCTCTCATGAGAATATTCAAGTTCTATGTGAGTGCCTTATAGTTTCACAAACTTACAAGAGACCTCCTCAAGTTGATCCTTGAGAGCTTGATTTTCCTTTTCTAAGGATGCTGCACAAGATAGAGAGTTAGTAGCACAAGCATATGCCTTGGTAATGTCCTCCTTGCATTTACTGGATAAGGAGGCACTTGACTCCTTAAGCTTCTTCAATTCTTCTTCGAAGGAGTCACGATAGGCTTGTTGCCTTGTGAGCTCATCTCCTTACCTTCTTACTCTCTTGATGAGCTCTAGCACATTTCTCTTGTCTTTCTTGGTCATTTTGTCGAGATCAAAGTCAAATCTCTCCTTTTCATTTTCTTTCTTGTCATTTCCTTTGATCAATAGAGACTTGGAATTGTTAGTATCCAGAGGATATTGACTAGGAGCAGTAGATACCTCACTAGGTTGGTGAGATGCAGATTTAATGCTCGACGAAGCAACTTGATGCTGATCACTGCCAAACCCGGTGCCACCGGGTTCTGAACTCAGTGCCACCGAGTTTGCCTGGTCAGAGGGAGTGGTCGTGATGTTGTCTTCCTTTTGATCTCGGGATGATGTCTCTAGAGGAGGAATGCAAGATGTTGATGTTGAACAATCCTCTAGTGACTCATCCTCTTCCTCTTCGTCATCCTCATCATCGACACTAGTATATGTATCCTTGAGTGCCACCCAAATGAGATGTGCATCATCACAAATGTCCTCATGGCTGAAGATGACCTCTTGAATGACCTTGCTCACATTTTTGAACATGAGATTAATAATGGAGGAGTTATGGAGCACACTTTCCTTTTCCTCCTTTGATAGGTTGGACGTGTCCTCACTATCAAAATCCTCGGGAAGGATGCTAGCAACCACAACTCGCTCAAAAGGAGAACCCCAAGTATTTAATACATGAAGAACATGAGCAGACCAAGAAGAGTAGTTTGAGCCATCAAACCTAAGATGCTCAAACGATACCTCACATGTAGTCGACATCTTTAAACTCCAAGCGGTTAAGCTCGAATCGGAGCACCAAGCTCTGATACCAATTGAAAGGATCTTGATGTCGCCTAGAGGGGGGTGAATAGGCGCAATCTGAAAATCACCACTTTAAAACAACTTTGTCAGCAAAGTCCGGATACTCCGGAGAAATGTCCGGAGTTTCTGGAAAGTCCGGAGATTCTGGAGAAATCTCCGGATACTCTGGACAAGCGTCTGCGCAGCGGAATATGCACACTGCCCAAAACCGGTGCCACCGGTTTTGCAAATCCGGTGCCACTGGATTTAGCTGGCAGTGTTTCCCCTCTTTCCTCCTTCTTGTTTTCTTGCTTGAAATCAACTCAAACTGGGGGAGTAGCACAGAGTGAAGTTCTTGGTATAATATTCAATGCCTGCACTTCACAAACACTAACACCCGAGTAGATCCACAAATACTAAGAGCAAGCAAGCTAGGAAGGTAAATGCAAGGTAACCAACAAGAGACTCTGAGATTTGTTTTACCGAAGTTCGGATTCACCACTGTGTGAATCCTAGTCTCCGTTGGGTGCTTCTCCTACCGAAGCCGGGTTGCATTCAACCCTTTTCCTGATCCACTAAATTTCTTCTTCCCTTTCGGAGGTGAAGCGAGACCTTCACAAACTGTCCCACAGCTCACCACACCTTGGGAGCTTGTGGGCGACGCCTAGCCGTCTAGGAGGGTTGACCTCCAAGAGTAACAAACACCACGAAGATCTCTTGCTATGAACTCAAGTGCTCAAGGATGGATTAGCTCAACTTTCACTCAATCTTTCAATCCCTCACCTAAATCTCTTCTCTTCTCAAATCTCTTGCAAAACTAGAGATGGGAGGGCTTAAAAGGGCTGTGGAGATGTGTTTTTCAAGTGGGGAACCAACAATCACAAATGGGAGAGGGTGAGGGGTATTTATACCCATCATCCAAAAACTAGCCGTTGGCTGTTAAGTCCCGGAATCTCCGGAAAAACCCCCAGATACTCCGGAATCCCCAAAACTAGCCGTTAGGTTCAAAAGTTCTGGAAATTCTAGACATTTTTCCAGAGTCTTTGGAAAGTCCGGAGTCTCCGGAAAATTCCCCGGAATCTCCGAAGCTTCACTGGACAGCACATGTCACCTCGGAGAAAAAGCCATAACTTTTTACTCCGGACTCCAAATTCGATGATCTTGGACTCTATGGAAAGTTTATTCAGAGGAGCATCCATTCCAACTGAAAATAAGCTCCAAAACCATCAGGTGCATGTGTTGTGAAAAGTGTTTCTCTCATGATAGCACTTGGGGGTTAGGTTTGAGCACTGAGACATAAGCAAAGCTATCCACGTTGCATCCCTCTTGATAGTACGGCATACCTATACTCAAGATCAAATATAAATGCAATATTAGAACTCTTGAACTTTATCTTCATGAATCGCCATACTTGAACAATATATCCCTTTGAGAGATTCATCCTTCAATGTCTCATTGATTTGAGCACTTCACCTTGAGCTAGTGACTTGGATCAATATTCAACACATATGAATGAAATCCACTTCTAGATGCCAAGTCACCCTTCACATGATCCAAACAACGTTTGTTGCATCCTCATTGTTCCACTCGATTAGACTCGACTTGATACCTCGAAATTCTCCAAGCTATAGCCACTTCACCCTAGCCAAGCACATGGTCCAAGTCACTACTTGGCCAACCTTAGCTTAGTACCTCGTTGCTAATCCCTTGCTTGATTTCTTCATCCATTCGTTGCCAATTTGAGTTTAGCTTGATTCAACAATAAGAGTGAAATCCAATTGAGATCATGCCTTCCTTTTTAATTTAAATATCTGTTTTGATGATAACAAGCTTATTCCTTCAATATGAGACCATCCAATGTTCCAATAACAATATGCCTCTATCTTAACCTTCATTAGCTTGTCATATACCATCTATATGCTTCATGGGATCATACATGTCAAATATCATGACATTCATCATTGAGTTAAGCCATTTCACAATATGAGGCTAAAACCATGCCTCAACTTATCTTGTATACACATAGCTTGTTTTCACCATGTAGATAACCAATGTCATACAATATGCTTTGTCTTTCATATATCAACCTGCTCACATGCTTGACAAAGATATTAGACCTTTAATCTAGTTGTCATTCAATACACCAAAACCCACCTAGGGCCTAGATGTCTTTCAGACGAAGGCAAGCCCCGGTTTAAACATTAACCTATGTGTTTCTTTTAAGCTTCTGAATTTATCATTACTTATCTATGTGCATTTACGTTCAGGAGTTGAATTGAAACCCTAGTTGCATGATCCCTAAGTACCTATGATCTTTTACTAGCATGCTAGGTCGCTGGTTGCTATGCTCTAAGGATCTGGTACAAGTCGAGTGATGTTCGTCACTCGCGAGCATAGGATCTCATTTATGGAATCACCATATTTATTAATGGATTGCTCATGTGGTAAGAGCATGGGATTGGGCTCCGGTCCAGTGGCTTCGTGGGTTAAGTGTTTGAACGTACTAAGCACTTGTCGGAAATGGGCACGGTAAGCCTAGTACCTAAATGAGGCGGTGCGGGAACTTTGCGCTACTAATCTTAGGGTTGCGGCCCCAGGCTCGCCACCTGAGTACATGCGTGAGACTGGGTGACCTTGGTGGCATAGCCCAGTAAACCTTGTACTTAAGACTATAACATCTGATCCCAATCCGAGGAATGACGGGAACCGCCTGGTTGGTGAACTCTTAGTGAGGGCATCTCCCGTGTGTTTAGGTCTACCTTGCAAGGTTTAAATCAATCGATTGTCAGCCTCTCACCGTTATCTGAGACTACTTAATCTACTGGCCATGATATCCCTTTATGATGGAACTTTGTGAATATTGTTATTTGATTAATTGTATTGTACAACTTATGATTGCAATAGTTGCTTATCTAGTAATGATTACTTCTACTAGAACTTGAGCTAAAATGTGAAAGTAAGGATTCACTACTTAGTAGCTTTTTGGCAAAACAAACCCACTAGCCAAAAGCTTTGCATGATTAGAGGTAAAGTCTTTTATTTTAGATGGGTAAGCCTTGCTGAGTATTAGTATACTCAGCCTTGCTATTTGAATGTTGTTTCCAGGTAATGCATGTGATGTGTGGCCTGGAGAGATTCCACCCGGCTGGGAGCTGGAATGGGTGGATGATGACGAATGATTGCATCATGGACGGCCTCCTATGATGCTTATCGTACCGTTTAGTTAATTCCGCTGTTTTAATAAACTCTGAACCATTTACTTTCATGTCAAGAACCATGGTTTGTAATAATGGACCCTACGGGGAAGATTTGCTTTAATTTGTAAGGTACTCTGGACTCTCCTTCGTAGGAGTTTTAATGTATACGTTTCGATTCTCTGTGTGTGTTTCAAGTGATTTACCGGGCTATGACCCGACAACACTCAACGTGATGATTCTTTATTATCGCTTAATGACCAAATGGAGTGGTTTAGGTGATAATACGGAATTATCTCGGATGGGGTTGTCACAGTCTTGCTTTGCATAACTTCATCCATGATAGCAATTTACGTGATAAGGAGTTTGAGAGATGTGATGCTGATGAAGAATACTTATTATCAGAAAGTGACGACACACGATGAGAGTATATATTAGATTTTTAGAGAATATATTAGATTTTAAGTAGTAATTTGCATATAAATGCGAACGAGCGGTTGGCACTCCCGGTCGGGAGGCCGCCCGCCAACGCTCGAGTCTCAGACTCGACGTTGGTGCGCACCGGGAATTTATTTCCCTGAGGGAACCGAGCAGGGTGTGTGTGTGCGTGTGTTAGTTAGCGTGTGCGTAGCTCGGTAGGCGCGTCCCGAGACAGCTCGGGCAGCCTCAGTCACATGTGAGCGTGCGGTCCGTGTGGGTGTCCAGCTGAGTTCTTACATGACGGGCCAGTGCTCCTGGCTAAATTCAAAAAAAAATTACATATAAACATGTCCCAGACATTTAAGCTGCTGTTTGACAACACCTCTAACCAAACGGGTTTTTGCTTTTCCCACAGCTGCTTTCTTTTATTTTTTTGAATTTCACAGTTGCTTTCTCACAAATGCTTTTCCACCCACAACCCACAGTAGCTTTTTCAAAAGCCACAACCCAACCAAACACACCCATTGTTTGCCACAGTGCTAGCGACTAGCGTCATGAAATTTTCATACCAATTATTAAACAAAACGAGGTGCTAAGCGAACATAGGGGAACCCACATTTTCGGCAGGCCTATCTGGTTTACTGCTTCTATGTATCCAACGTTTGACAGCAACTACACTTCAATCATACAGTAAACAAGGGGTTGTCCTGAGGTCTAGAATTTCAGATGCAAATCAAAACTGAGGGCACTCGTGATTACAGTAGCTTTTGTGATCCTGCTTAGCAAACACATCAACAGGATCTTCAACACGAGCTCCCATAAAAACAGAATGCAAAAATATGACATGCAGTAAGGAAAGCCTTCTAAATAGTGATATGCTTCTTATCCATTATGCACATGCTACAAAATCACAGGATTCATCAAAATGTTAAAGGATAGTTTGTTTCCTTATTCATGGATTTATTTCCAGAAGAGATAATGATCTCTATATATGCCAGTCTCAGATTTACATAATCAGATAATCTTAGGGGGCTAAGTCAAGTTAACCTGTATAAAAGGGGCATATTCTGCGGAAATGCAAGAGCAATGAATTAGTTCTTGCCATCTATTTTTGGCAGTCAGTCTCCCATTCCTTAGACTATCCACGAGTGCGGATAGTCTTAGGATCAGATAGAACCATCTTGGCCAGAGGTCCATGCAACCAAAACAGTTCTTAAAAATTAAGAACTTGGCTTACACAACTGTTTCATACAGAGTTTCTTCTCGGTAGCAATACCAGCCACTACTTGAAAGTACAATTACAATGTAAACATTAGTAGAAAGAAAAGTAATTTGTTCCACTAAAAATGAATTAGGCGAGCCCCAAAAAAGTATCAGTGGGTGCTATAAATGTCGGTAGAAATAAAACTTGCTGAGCAAATACTGTTAGAGAAAAAAAACTTGCTGAGCAAACACTGTTAGAGAAAAGGGGAAAGCTAGTGCAGTCAAATTCCATCTAGATTAAATGCTATAACAAGAGCCTATCCGCAGAAGAACAACTTACTTAAAGGATAATATTTAGCCATTTGCTACAAAGAAGAAGCGACTAACAAACACGTACAGTAACGCTCAGCTCCTTGACAAAGTAAGAGATAACCATATTAGTGATACTGCAGAAGGAAGAACTAGGAATGCCTGCACCATTGACAACTGCTAATGAGCATGAGTCAAATTAATTTCAGAGGAACAACACCAGCACGAGCTGTGGCATAATCATCTGCAAGCCCAGGAATAGAGTCCTGGTGACAGTCAATGCACTTCAATTTGAAAGTTTCCTCAGTATATAGAACTAACGTGTAAAAACAGCGATTTTTATCCAGCAATCCCTTAGCCAGCAGGGCCTTCATGACACAATGTCGGGGCACTAGCCTCTTCTCCAGGCTGAATGCGAACAGGGTAGGCCTTTGCACAATGTACTGAGGCTCCAGCCCAACCTCATTGATCAAGAACCGAATCTTGCGGTAAAGGCTCTCCTCAGATAATCCTAGAATGCTTGGCATCTTGGATACTGCAGTGGCAATTTCACTCTCGTGGCAACCAAGAGTACTCTTCAAAACTTCGAGCCTAGAAACAACTTTCTCTTCGGTGGTATTTGAGACGAGCACCACCGCTTGCCAGAACATTCGCGAACTGCAAGGAACCCCAAGCTCTTCCGCGCGTAGCACTAGCTTCTTGATGCTCTCTGGCCTGAATTGAAGCACCCTGGCTCTGACTGAGAACAGCCTGACAATATCTCGAACACTTAGGCCGCACTGATGAAGCAGGGCGATGTTAGGCTTCATAACCCTTTCAAGATCTGCCAGTAGAATGCCTCTGTGATTCTTTACGACCAGGAGGAACCGTTCAAATGAGCCGTAGAAGGAGATGAAGAACTCCAGCTTGGGAACGACATTGCAGCCGCGGAGGGCGTGTGACCCGACCAGAAGGAAGCGAACAATCTGGGCAGCGGACAGACCGAGGCGGTCGCGGAGCGCGAGCAGGCGAGGGCCGACGTTCTTGGGGTAGGAGCGGAGGAGCAGCGGGTCCGCGACGATGATGTCGGCCATGTCGGCGCGGGAGAGGCCGACGCCAGAAAGCAGGGCGAGGACGGCGTCGGGGTTGGAGGCAGAGTTGAGGCGGGAGTAGGAGAGCTCCTCGAATGCCCTCTTGCTATGTTTGGACGCTCCATCGAACGCCTTCTGGGCTGTCTTCCTGGCTTGAGCTGGGGCCAGGCCGCAGGCGGCGACGAGGTAGTCCTCGAGGGAGAATGGGGCCGCGGAGGCCGAGGTGGAGGTGGAAAGGAGGCAGGCGCGGTGGTAGACAGAGATAGGGGAGGGGAGCGGGGAGGCCGCGCGAAGGAGAGGGGGGACGTGCCTTCGGAGGAACAGCATGGCGGCGGCGGCGGCGGCGGCAGATGGGGTGGGAGGTTGAAGAAGCAGGCAGTGTGGGCCCTACGCGTCAGGGACTGTTGTGTAGCAGGGTACAAAGGTCATTTTGCTTTACCGTTAGCTTCTGTTAGCACCAAAGTTGATGGAATGGTTCACAGGTAAAGAAAACTTTCTTCAATGGTACACAGGAGTTTTCCAAAACTTAGTGATACATAAGTAAAGTCAATCTTTTATAATGGTTCACAGGTAAAAACCTCATTATACAACCAATGGTTGATGCGTATTTTTTTATATTATTTATTTGAATTTGTAAATTTATACGATCATTTCGAAATTTATCAAAACTATACGAACACCGCCATGGCGGATATGGCCAACCCCCGTGGCCCACGGCGGCAGCAAAGCCTAACCGCTGTGGCCCACGGTGGTCGGCCTAGCGCCAACGGTCGGCTGGGCGCGTGGCCTGGCGGTGGGCCCGCCACAACCTACCGCCGTGGGCCACAGCGATAGGCTCCAACCCGTGGCGGACAGCGGCTGCCGCGCTTATATAAAGGGCGACGGCGGCCGCCGTCCCGCCCACCTTTGCCGCCGCCTCCCTCTCCCCACGGGCTCCTCTTTATTAGATGAGTTTCCTCTCTTAATTTACTTTATGTAATTAGTTTAGGAAATTAGAAATTAATTTTTAATTAGAAAATTTAGAAATTTATTTATTTAATTTAGTTTAGTTAGTTTATTTAATTCAGAAATTAAAAAATTTAGCATATAAATTTAGAAAATTAGTTTGTTTAGGTTAGAAAATTCAGAAAAATAGTTTACCTGTCATAGAAATTTTAGAAAATTACTTTATCTTGTACAGGGATTGTAGAAAACTATTTTATCTGGTTTAGAAAATGTAGAAAATAGTTTATCTGTTCTAGAAATTGTAAAAAATTACTTTATTTTGTTTAGAAATTATAGAAAATTACTTTATCTGATGTAGAAAATATAGAAAAATAGTTTACTTGTTATAGAAATTGTAGAAAATTACTTTATCTTGTATATAAATTTTAGAAAATTATTTTATCTAGTTGAGAAAATGTAGGAAGATAGTTTACCTATTACAGAAATTATAGAAAATTACTTTATCTTACTTAGAAATTCTAGAAAATTATTTTATCTGGTGTAGAAAATGTAGAAAAACAGTTTACCTGTTCTAGAAATTGTAGAAAGTTACTTTATCTTGTTTAGAAATTGTAGAAAATTATTTTATCTGTTTTAGAAAATGTAGAAAAATAGTTTATCTACTCTAGAAATTATAGAAAATTACTTTATCTTGTTTAGAATTTCTAGAAAATTTATTTTATCTGGTTTAGAAAATGTAGAAAAATAGTTTATCTATTTTAGAAATTATATAAAATTACTTTATCTTGTTTAGACAATCTAGAAAATTATTTTATCTGGTTTAGAAAATGTAAAAAATGTAGAAAAATAATTTATCTATTCTAGAAATTATAGAAAATTACTTTACCTTGTTTAGAAATTATAGAAAATTACTTTTTCTGGTGTAGAAAATGTAGAAAATAGATTATCTACTTTAAAAATTATAGAAAATTACTTAATCTTGTTTAGAAATTCTAAAAAATTAATTTATTTGGTTTAGAAAATGTAGAAAATGTGAAAAATAGTTTACCTGTACTAGAAATTGTAGAATGTTATTTTATCTTGTTTAGAAATTCTAAAAAATTATTTTATCTAGTCTAGAAATTATAGAAAATTACTTTATCTTATTTAGGAATTTTAGAAATTATTTTATCTGGTCTTTTATAATTTTACATTTAATTTTTGTATGCAGGTGCAGCTATGGATCAGGATCAAGCTCTACCTGAGGCTCAGGCTCAGGCTCAGGCTAAGGCTCGGGCTGAAGCAGCTGCAGCGTACGTGCCGCCAGAGTTGTGGGAGGCTCAGGTCGACCTCAGGCACCGCTCGTACCTGTCCGCCGTCCACGGAGAGGATCTTGGACATGTACGTTCTCGCACTACGCGCACGTTGATGTCGACCCACGACCTTTAGGTTCCCAAGTACGCGAACTGATGCTATGTTAGTGTATGTACCTCCATTTATACTTTTGTTTTAACTAATAAATTTACCTTATTTGTTTCAGACTATGCGCTGCAGGACTACTGTCTATATCGCGGTTAGTCGAGGGGGACAGTCAGCGGGATGCGATTCCTCGGAAGGATCGCATGCCACGGTTCCAGTTCGACTTCTCCCTCCTCAGCGCACTTCTGGACCACTGGAGGCCCGAGACCCACACATTCCACTTCACGGTCGGCGAGCTGACGCCGACTTTTCAGGACACGTCCCTGTTGATGGGCCTTCCTTGTGAGGGCGAGGCGATGGGGCCTGTGGACATCTCGGCCGACATTTGGCGTCCCGACTTCCTCGCTCGGTTCGCGAACGTTCCTCAGAACGATCGCACCCCCGCCCCGTACCAGGCATTCATGAACGCTCACGGACCCACCTTGAGCTGGTTGCAGCAGTTCAACGTACGTACCTTGACCTCATATTTTTCTTCATTTTTATAGATGTGGAGACAATGTAACTAACGTTTGATTTTGTTTGTGCAGGCTGATTACCTAGCAGATGACGTCCAGCCTGAGACAGTCGACAAGTTCTTCGAGGCGTACCTGTTGTGGCTGTTTAGGTTAGTGTTGGTCTGCAGTTCGCAGGGAGACGCGGTGTCGAGGTTCTTAATCCCCCACGCTCGGAGGATCGCCGACGCGCCCTTGGACGCGGTGCCCCAGATCAGTTAGGGCAACGCTGTTCTTGCCTGCACGTACAGGGGCTGTGCATGGGGGTGTTGAAGGGTCATTCAGAGTAGGCGATCCTTCTCGGCTGTCCTCTCCTTCTGCAGCTCTGGTGCCACGAGTGGTTTACGATTGGTCAACCAGTCGCCTCCCTCCACCCGTACGAGGCCCTGCCAGAGGGCCACAACCCCGGAGACCGTTTCGCCATGGGCTCGCTGTGGTGCCTGCGGACGGTAATTTCTTACCTTTCACTTTCAATTTGCCTCTCCATTTTGTTTAGTTTGCTCAATCCACATTTAGGGTTCACATTTACGAAGAGGGCGTACAAGGACTTCGTCGGTCAGTTCGACTCTCTAACGGACACAGACGTCAGGTGGACGCCGTACTCAGAGAAGGCTATCGCGGCCCGCGCACCACAGGGCCTCTCGTCTTTGTGCTTCCGAGACCAGCACTACTGGAAGACAAAGACGTCGTTGGTGTTCGACATGTACATAGAGGAGTACGCCGTCCACATGATGATGAGGCAGTTCGGCCTCTACCAGGAGTCGCATCTGCCTGTGGTGCACACTGTTCCTCGCGCCGTCCATAGGTGAGTTGTCGTCAATTTCTAAATTTAATTCTGCGTACGAAGATTGAGCCGCTGACAAATATATTTAATTTGTGGTAGGTGGTCTCGGAGGGGAGTTCCGGGGCATGTTTCTTGGGTTGAGAGGGTGCAGCCGTACGTGGCCGCTTGGGCTACCGCGACGGAGAACGTCGTCACCGAGGACCGGCCCCACGACGACATAGCGTGGGATCCGTACATCCATTGGTACACCTCGAGGACTCGAACGCGTGTGATGTACGTTCCACCACAGCCACCAGCGCCGGTTCCGGATGCGACGAGGGTAATTGTTCCTGCTGTCACCTACCCGGTGCGACGGGATCAGCACTACAACTCGGTGGTGAGTTTGAAAATGCAACTAAATTTTCTTATGGTACTAAACATTATAACATTTACTAATAATTTCTTTTGCAGTACGACGTGATTGCAGACATTTTGCATATTCTAGGTGAGTCGAGGGCGAGGCTGAACCTCATGTCATACCATGAGATTGAGCAGACGTGGGATATGATGTAGGGCATCACCACGAGGTTCCTTGCCGCGGTCAACTACCGTGGTAACCCGGCTCTACCGCTGCTTCCACGCTACCCCCAGACGTCCTTCAGCTTCGCCTCGACTGGTCGTTCGTACCAGGCACCGTCGTCCTCGTCACGACCACCCTTCCCGGCCACTTTCTCCGCGCTGTCGTTTGTGCTGCGCCCTCCGGTGCATCCTCTAGGGGGGTAGGTCCTAGAGCAGCACCACCACCACCACCACGAGGACCAACAGCAGCACCAGCACGAGTACCACCACTAGTACCACCAGCAGATGTTCCTTCCTCGTCCACTAGCGCTGCTCTTCCATCAGATAATGACCACAATTCTATCTCTAACCATATACAAATATAAGATTCTATTAATTATGATACGTGATTTAATAATACTATTTGTTCCAGCTTATGTCCGCAGCGGAGACACTCCTGACTGCACCCTAGAGGACCAGACGGGAGGGTATGATGACTTTGGTTTAGACTACTTCGACTTCTTGCATGGTGTGTCGTGCAGCGGGATGCAGGAGGAGCTCGGAGGGTCGCAGCTAGGAGGCGCGCCACCCACGGGGACACAGGAGGGAGGAGGGACGCAGCCAGGAGGGTCGCAGCTACCAGGCGCGCCACCCACAGGAACACAGGCGAGCGAAGTGACGCAGCCGTCTCCAGGAGGGTTGACAGGGTCGTCCCACCAGGTTGCAAGGTCGACGGCGGTGATGGCGACACCGCCTACCGCTACTGATGCTAGGCGTTGGCAGATCCACGCACGTGACCCGTTAACGTACCCTCGCGACCAGACGCGTGCCGCAGCCCAAGCAGACAGACTGCACCAGAAGAGGAGGCGTTGCTAGATTATGTTGCATATTGTTTAGGCAGCAGCACTCTTATCTGTGATCATGACTATTTTTTATTATGTCACTTTGCTTTTTGTTATTACCAGCTAGTTTTTCTTTGTGCAATGCAAGTATTTATTTAATAAACAACAAATAAAACAAAAAAATAAATCATAAAGTTAAAAAAATGAGGCTAACCATCGTGGGCCGCGGCGATTAGGCCTAGCCGCCGTACGCCACGGCGGTTAGGCCTAGCCGCCGTGGAGGCCCCCCAACCGCCGTGGTGTACGACGGTTAGTCTCAGCCGCCGTACGCCACGGTGGTTACCCTGCAACCGTCGTGGCCCACGGCGGTGGTCGTATAGTTTTGATAAATTTCAAAACGGTCGTATAAATTTACAAATTCGAATAAAAAATATATAAAAAAATTCGGCTGATGCGCATTTAAGCTTCTTCAATGCCCAGCCCAGCATCTATCTCAGCCCAAAACAAAGCCCAATTCGAGGAGAAAGTCTAGACAAAGGACGGAACAGAGGGATTTGGCTCAGCAGCCGCTAGACTCCTTTTTTTTGCGTGGAACACCGGCGCAGAACGCAGTTTTGGCGGGGATTCGGGCTCCTCCACTCCGTCCAGTTGGGCACCGCAGCGGCTGCCGTCGCGCGCCTCGGCCTGCGCTGCGGCCTCGACTTCGCGCTCCTCGGCCTACGCTGCGGCCTTGACTTCCGCGACCAGGTGTTCCTCCTCAAGCACAGTCCAGCTTGCAGTTCATCGATCGTTGGGGCGGCGTCATGGACGGGGCACCACCTTTGCATCTGTAGCCGCAACACACTGTTTCAGATCAAGACTCAATCGCCCATGGACAAGCCAACAAGTAAGGTATGCATTCACAATTGCATTTGTTTTATTTGTATCCAAATGACTAGTAGTAAGTATATTTTTTATTTATGTAGGGAAAATGTGAGTCCTAGTTGGTTACCTCAGATCGGTATGAAATTTAGAAATTTGGATGATGCTTGGTCATTTTGGGTTAACTATGGAGGTCATGTAGGTTTTGAGGTCAGAAAAATATGCAAAAATAAAAGTAAATCTGATGGAAAAGCAACTTCAGCTAGATATGTGTGTGCCAAGGAGGGTTGTCGAGCACCAGATAAGAGGGATCATGTCACAAAGAATCCACGAGCTGAAACAAGAACATGCTGTCCAGTTCGGATGGGTCTGACATTAAATCGAGTGGAAGGAAATTATGAAGTGTTTGATCTGATACTTCAACACAATCGTGTTCTTTACTTGCCACAAACCTTCCATTTGATGACATCTCAGAGAAAGATTTCAGAAGTGCAGGCTTTTGAAATTGAGGCAGCTGAAGTACACAATAAATCTAGCGTATGTTGCTGAAAATCCTTACAATATATTATCTGTATTCATTACTACTTGTTAAATGACAAGTCTGAATGCTTTCATGCAGCAAGAAGAAAGGGGTGTTACGGAAACTCAAGTGCCAATGCATGTTCATAATCACAACAATGCTTTCACTAGCTTCAGGGATCTGCTGAACGTAATGTCCATGTCTCTAATGCAGCTACTTTGAACTAATTTCAATATTGCCTTGTTTCATTTTTTTCCATTGGTTTGCAGGGGCCTAGTGAAATTGATGACATGTCTGTCCAAGATCTTCTTTAAATGCTTGATTGAGTAGCTGCTGCCACATATGGAGTATGAGGCTATTTTATTCTTTTGGGTTGAATGTGTTCAGCCCTTGTAAAATTTCAGTGCTAAACTATGCTAGCTGACGGCTTTTGGTAGAGATTAATTGGTGGTGAAAAAAATCTATGATTAGCTGTACATGCTAACTTTTAGTGGATATTATTTTAGTTATTTAGAACATGAACTTATTTAAAATATGGTTAGCTAGCCATAAAGTTTTGTTTCTGTATAGTTTCTGAATTTTTTTCTTTACTGATTTTCGTCTCCCTCCCGAGCTGGGTTTGTTTCGAATTTTTTTTATATTTTTTTAATCATTTTGCAAAAGTATACGATGGTTTCAAAAATTTTCAATTTTGACAACCAATCGCCGTGACCCACAGTGGTTTGAGGTCCAACCGCCGTGGACCACGGCGGTTCGGCAAACGCCGTGGGCCACGGCGGTTGCAGACGGCAGTTGCAGTATCTCCACGGCGGCAGGCAGCCGCCTTGCAACCGCCATGGCGCACGGTGGTTGCATGTGGCCAACCGCCGTGGGCCATGGCGGTTGGTTTTTTTTTAAATTTAGCAGAGAAAACACACACATTTGCAATGGCATGTACGGTGCTAGTGCTACCCTAACGAAGCACCTTACGTACTGATAACATGCCTTAGGGAATTTAAAATTTTCATTACAACATTCCTAATGAATCTAGTTGCACGAGAACTGCCCGGAGAGCATAGAGCCGCCGGAGTGTTGCGACGGCATGTAGTACCCAGGTGGGGGTGGAGGTGGTGAAGGTAGAGGGGACCAATATTTCTTGTGGCATTCACAAGTGCAGGTCGAACATTTGCAGCACCGGTCTTCTCCTGCGCTAGACGATGGATCTGGAGAAGCCAATGCCACCGACAGCTCCCGCTTCAGGTTGTAGATGACGACGTCCTCGAGGTAGTCGATGTACTGTTGATAGGGATCAATAGCTGGTGGATCCACCTATTGCGAGAAACCGCAGTTCTCTGCTTGGGTGGAGTACTGCAAAACGCAAGAAAACGTTACCAAACCAAAGAAAGATGATGAGGAAATTTGTGAACATTGCTTACCCATGCATATGGGTAGTGCCAGAAGCGACGACCGGAGTTGTTCCATCCCTGGTACACTTGCATCACGCAGAACTCACCGTGTGAACACCTAGGCCACAACACTGTTTGCTTCGGTGCGTAGCTTCTAACATCACGCATCGATCTGAAGTCACTCTTGCCTTTCAGTGGGAAATTGGCTTCAAAATCTTCTGATTGCTGATGCCACAACTCAGGACCGAAACCGTGTCCATCCCCACTCCAGAAAGCCATTGTTGAATGCTGTGAGAAGAAGACAATGGAGTGAATGATGGTATACATAGAAGGTGGCTGGCTGGGTGGTGGGCCCTTCGATCCGTGGGAAGGGAAACGAAGTAGTGACTCGGAGAAAACACACCCTAGTACTAGGACACTGTTGCTTTGTGGGCCAGACGATCCGTGGGAGGGGAACGCGTCAGTGACTCAGAGGAAACACAACAACTCTGCATATTACAGTCACTGTAACGAAACACACGTAACGGATAAAACACACTCTAATGCAGTTCGATTAAAATTCTTAAGGATACAAACCGAGGACCCTAGTTGACGATGTCATGAAATCCGACATTATTTCATACAGTCCGGCTAATACTGTATGTCTACTAAGTACAACGGGGTATTTCCCCTTCCTGATGGCATCCGGCCCAGCTGCCTTGGCCCGGGGAGCCCTCTCCCTCTTCCTCTCTCTATCGGCTTCACGGGTCTGGGCCGCTTCACGTTCTCTCATCTCCTGACGCTGGCGCATTTCCTTCTGCTCCTCCTTCTTTTTCTCCTCTCTTTTTTCCCACTCAACCATGCGGAACCACCTCTCCCTTGCATCACGGGCTTCTCCCTCGACGTACCTCTTGTCGAAGTCGGACTGCTCGGTATCTAGCCACTGCATGAAATCACAAAGAGGAGGTGGAGTCTTTTTCCAAAGACATGTCAGCAAATATTAAATCACAAATGACAAATGAATAATTGAGAAATATAGTAAGTCTTTACTTTGGCTCTAAGGTTGCGGTCGAATGGTTGGATCGGGTCGTGCGCATAGTTAGCGCACATGAAGACCTCCTCCCGTAGGTGTACCCCAGAACCTTGCACCTAACAAGCTTGCAATTGTCACCGCAGAAGCACATAGGAGTGTCGATCCCCTGTGGCACCTCGACATTGTCCTTCCTCTTCGTGAGGAACTCCAAGTCCAACTCAGGACCTGAGGAGGCCATTGCGAACCTGCAAAACAAGATTAGAACAATCAGAGGTAAAAAACAATACAACTGAATCGGCATAAATTATTAAAAAAAGAATAGAACAATCACTAGCAAAATAATACAAATAGTTCAATTATTACAATACAGTACCATGCATAAGTTCATACAAGAAATATAGTTCAAATATTACAAATTCCGAAATTAAATACCCTAACATTACAAGCAACTATGATCATCTGAATCCTGCGTTGGTCCTACGCCCACGTCCGCGTCCACGTCCGGATGGGGATTGGGATGGTCCTGAAGTTGCTGATGAGCCCACACTGGCCGTAGGTGGTGCGTTGCAAGCATAACTTGTGGCTGTGCACTTTTTGTACGTGTGACCCGTGTTGTGGCACTTGTAGCACATCACTACCGTAGGTCCAACTTCTGCTTCGTCCATGTTGTTCCTAATCCTCTTCTTCTTCCGTCTTCCAACACCTTGGCATAACTGAGGATCTGGATTTGGTATGTGCACAGCATTGGTGCCATCACCGACATGCATTGGTGCTCTAAATCTACTGAAAATGCCTTGACCAGCCAGTTGGTTATAGCCTCCCAAGTTCTTTCTCCTGCTCTTGAAACATTTTTCTCAATTGAACTATAATTTGACAAGTCAACTCCTTGTGGACCATATATAATTTCTCCAATTCCATAATATAATTTGATTGTGACTGTCTCCGACATGTCTGATTCATAATAAAAAGCAGTAACTGCTATCAAATACTACATCCAGGGACTAAAAACAAATAAACTTATATCTAAACTAAATTAACAAACTAATCAGCCGCAATCTACACACTTAACAGTAAATATGTTACGTAATATAAACTACAACTACAGATCTATAAACTACAACTACAGATCTATACTCCAGAAATCTATACCATACAGAAATCTACAGAAATCTACAGTACACTGAAATAGCAATTAGTGAAATCAGTGAAATACCTACAGTGAAGCGAAGAAGCAGCAGAGCTTCACTGCTCTGCACCCTCCACCTCCCCTCTTATCCTTCTCAACCCTAACTCTACAAACATGACATTTTTAATACTACAGATCTAAAGAAACGCAGTGAATCACTAAATACGGTTTCTAAGTATAGGTGCTAAAAGGGTTGAAATCGACGAAATACTTACAATGAAACGAAGAACCGGCAGAGCTTCGCTGCTCCGCCCCCTCACTCTCTTCTCCTTCCCAACCCTCTCTTTTTTTTCGAATTTTTATGACATTTCCGGGCTAATTTTCGGCTTATATAGAGGGCAGGAGACCTGCCGCCGTACGCCACGGCGGCTGCGAGGCCCCTACCGCCGTGGGCTACGGCGGTTGGTCATGCCGCCGTAGCTCACGGCGAATAGTCCTCAACCGCCGTGGCCAACGGCGGCTGACCTCCACGCCCGTGAGGGCCCGCGGCTGTTGGCCGAACCGCCATGGCCCACGGCGCTTAGACATCAAACCGCCGTGGGCCACGGCGATTAGTTGTCAAAACTGAAAATTTTTGAAACCGTCGTATAATTTTGCAAAATGATTAAAAAATATATAAAAAAATTTGTTTGTTTCGCACCTGAGCTGGGCCTTTATTTGGGCTAAGTCTTCAATTGGGCTGGCTGTATGCACTGAAAAAGTTGGTGAATATAGCATCTATTGGATCAAAAATATGTGGCATCCAAGGGAGGTAAAGTCATTGATGACTTCAGAGCGATCAGAGAATCCACGCCGGGGCCGTCCGTGTTATGAGCGACGAGCGAGCCCACTTCCAAGCCTCTCTGCGCTAAACCTTTTTATTTCTCTTTTCTTCATCCGTGGCAAAATACGTCCCTCCCTTTTCTTTTGCAGCTGCAACTCGTTTTCAATTATTTTCTCGGCGAACCCATTTGTTCCTCGTAGTGTAACGTCGTCTTGGTTTTGAACTTTGAAACGCCTAATTTAAACAAAATTATTTGTATCAGTGTCGGAATTGTTTTACGTTGGCCAGGGTCTCAAGGAGTTCCTTCACTGCAGGTGATTTACAGCCTGTTCCTGTTCGTTTGGCTGGTGGTTGATTCTGATTTGTTGTGAGAAAAAAGTACTGTTGGCTAGTTACTGATTTGTTCTGAGAAAAGTATTACTGGCTGGTGGCTGATAAGCAAGACAAACAGGGCGTTAGTTTACTAATATAAACAGTTTGACATTAAGGTAATCCATTCGGCTGAATATTGATACAAAATTACAAACACAAATGTTGGACCAAACATGGTCAGACAACACGGGAAGCTGATACTGCCAATCATACAATCATCTTCAAATGAGCTCTAGAGAGCCCAGAGGCCCTGTTTCTAATGTCTGAATTATAAGCTTTGTGCCACACAAGGCAGCAGCTTAGTCTGAAGCTTTACTTTCTAGAGATCCCGCTACCTTAATGCCCACAAAATAACCGAAAACAAATGCATTCATCGTAAACACAATTTATTTGCTCACCACTGTTATGTTTTATTACCCGAAACAGATCACAAACGACACAGCTCGGCACTGGATGGCGACGAGTGATGACGGCTCGTCACTACTCCTGCCCGAGGAGCGTGAGGAGCATGCTCTCGTAGTCACCGGAGGTGTCCCCAGCGACGGCACGCTCCAGGGGCACGCTGTTCCTCTTCTGGTACGCCTCCTTGATGTGCTTCAGGTCCACCTCGGCACGGGTGGTGATGACCCGGGTCAGGGAGCTCTCGTCCGTGCCCAGCCCTGCGATGGCCTGCCTGACCACCTTCTCAAAGTACCTCTCGGGACAGGTGAGGCACCGGATGATCGCTCGCAGCGTCTTGAGGTACTCGTCCTTGGGGTCAGCCTTCAGATCCTGTGGATTGTGGAGCTAGTTAGGAAGCAGGTCATTGGGGAATTTACTAGAAAAGAGATGGTGCAGTGTGAATATACATTCTTGTTGAGAACACTAGGAGAGCTGCGTGCTTGAATATTGGTAGGTCATGCAAATGATACATACAGCTAGTGAACAGAAACGAAACTCCAAAAACAGCAAAACATCAAACCGAACTTCTACCAAATGTCCTGAATGGCATTTGAGCACTGAGTAAACTTTTGGTCTACAATTGTTAAAGCTGATTGATGAATCAATGCTTCCAACTTCTACTAAGGTGTTTCTGCAGGGTAGTTAGTAATACTATTATTTGTAAGAAATTTCACATACAATACATTCCAGCACCAAAACACCTGAGCAATCATGTGAATGCTTTTAGAAGAAATTAAGCAGTGCTGTGAATCAATATATTGAAGTAATGGCCATGCATATATCAACATATGAATATGAAATTCTTTATCTTAAAAAGACTAAGGAAATCTTAAAACATTAAATGATCTAGAAAGAAATTTCAACTACAGTCATATATAGTTTGCCACAGCGCTAACATCATGAAATTTTCATACCAATTATGAAACAGAACAAGGTGTGAATAAAAAAAAGACCAACAAAGTGTATCTATCTCAATGGATGCAAATGATCCAGACATAAGAGACATGAAACCAAACCTTGGGTTGTAACACTAAACTATTGGAATAAAGTTGATCCTGAAGGGTGCAGGAACTAAAATGAGTAAACAGCTTTCTATGTGGATGAATGAACAAAATAGTGTAAGAACAGCATGTATCAGCAACATCTATTTATTTATTTATTTATTTATTTATTTTCCTTCAGAATATGAATGGGTGATTTTGGGTCGAGGGACAAAATGCAATGGTAGATGCACCCTACTCATTCCATATAATCTGATACAACTGCAGTGCAATGCACAAACAGAAGCCACACATAGGCAGAACAAATTGTAAACAATAAGTTGGTTACTTCCTGTACGATTTTATACAGCAAAAAACAACATCAGTTTATAAGATATGTATGTACCTTGTTGATTGGGTGGCCAAATGCATCATTGTAATAATTGAATGTTGCAAGCAGCTGAGCTTTGCTCCTAGTGGTGAGGATTCTGATGATCTCATCATCACTGTAAGCCTTGTGATGGATCTTCTCATGAAGTATCTTGGCTTCTGAGTGTGCCAACCTCGTGTTGACCTCTGGTCCATCATAGCGGTATGCACTTACAAGTGGCACCAGCAGCTGAAATGAAGAATAAAATGAAAGGTTAGATCACGGAATTTGGCAATGACACCTTTTTTTGCACAGTTTCCCCTTTTGTTCAAAGGTCAAGGAACTAGCAAAACTAGAATAAGATGGCCAAAAACTAAAATGACATCCTGCAAACTAAATTGATTTGACCTCGACTTTAAAAAGGATCCAAAACTGTGATTTGCTCTGTTAAATTTTACAGTTCACCAGCATGCAAACAAGGAAGAAAAATCATATATGAATTTTCATAAAGAACAATCTATAATGAATATTTAACAACAGGATCCCACAACTATCAATATCAGCAATGATTATTTCAGATCCACCAAACTCTTTAGCATTTCATTACATTATGGGCCAAAAGTCAAAACAATAAGCATGTTATTGAAAGATCTTGAACTCGTCTATCAACTTCAGAACAAAATTGATCAATATCACACATTCACGCCTCAATACTTACATGATTCAAATCAATATTTAAGAAACAACAAATCAAGGTCCAATCCCAATTCAGTTATCCTTCGTGATGGTTAGCAGGTATCAATACTGTTTGAATCACTAGCACACGCAGATGTATCAGATCACGATATCGAGACAAGACTGATTCTGGAGGCACTGCAAAAGAGGCGAGAGAGAGGTATCATCACCTTGCGAAAGTCCCCTGTGACGTGCGCAGCGATGTCCTCCTCGAGCGAGCGCTTGAAGCGCTCGTGGTACGCCTGCCTGACGGCGAAGAGCTGCGCGGAGCCGCGCGTGCACGCGATCTCGACGAGCACGCGGTTCCCGGGCTGCCACTTCCTGGCCGCCTCGTTGGCGAGCACCGCGTCCCGCTCCGCCGGGTCCAGCGTCCACAGGATCACGGCCCTCTGTTCCCATCGCAAGCCCATCAGAAAGGGATCTATCTAGAAGGATACAGCTATTCGCGCGGAGGGGCGCGCCGGTGACGAGTGATGACTAGTGGTGGATCGGATTACCTCGAAGTCGCCGGAGATCTCGTCGGTGATGGAGCGGAGGAGCTCCTCGCCGTACGTCTCCGCGTAGGCGCGGCGGATGGCGCGGCGCTGCGCGGCGTCGCGGTGGCCCAGGATGGAGATGATGAGCGCCTCGTTCGTGCCCCACCCTGCATGCACGCCCCCGCGGGGAGGGGGGACAAACGCACGTTCAGAGACCGCACGATCGCGTCACCGCGGCAGCCTCGCAGGGTCCCCATGTCCCATGGATAACGAAATGCAGGCAGCACGGCGACGCAAAAGGGGGTCGGGGTCGATGCGCGCGCGCGCGCGTGCAAGAGCGGAGGGGATTGGGACTGACCTTGGAACGCCTTGCGGAGCTGCTCGCAGTCGTCGGCGACGGTCGGGACGGTGGCGGGGACCTTGAGCGTCGCCATCGGCGGTGGTGGGTTGGGGATGGGATCTCGAGACAGGGGGCCCGGTGGTAGTGGATTGCGCGTCCGGGCAGGGGTGGAGGGGGGGGGGGGTAAAAATAATGCGCGGAAATGGAGGGGACGGTGTGTGCACGAGGCAGGCGACCAGACGATGGGTTTAAGGAAAGCGCACAAGTAATTATTAGCGATCTGATTTGGATTGATGTTATTGTACGTATGGAAAACGGGGATCTGCCACGGCTGGAACGAATTTGGCTGGAACGATTTTTCAAATTTCACCAATGGAAATGGTTAATTGCTGGCGTGAATGGTTGACAGTGTGTTGTATTGGTTGCATACAGCTCATTATGATTGATGTCAAAGCAGGTCGCTTTCTGCGTTGTTAACAGCTTCCTTTTGGATTGAAGAGCTTTACCCGTATGATATTAAAAAAAGTTGGTTCAGACTTATATGTCACCAACAAGTTTATTCACTGACTTAAATTTTTACAATCCGTGTGTCATTGCGTCCATTTTTACAACTAAAGTCTGAAATAGATGGATGAAATGACCAACCTGCAGAGTACGGCGGGGAGCCTCCCCATGAGCGAGTTGCAGGAGAGGTTGAGCTCCTAGAGGCCGCGTGTGTACGCCGCCGCCTCGTCGGGGAGCTCCCTCGAGATGTCGTCGTTCCCGGCGAGCGAGAGCACCCGGAGCTCGGTGGCGTTGAGCAGCGCGATCGGGATGGTCCTGTTGAGGGTGTTCCCGGAGAGGTTGAGATGCTGCAGGTGGTCGACGCGGTCGAGGTCCGGTGGCAGCGTTACTGAGAGCTGCGCGTTGGGGAGCACCAGGTCGAGGTCAACGGCATGAGAGTGCAAACGAATTTTCAATGGCACACAGGTCACAACTTTATTTAATGTCATACATGTAAAATTATCTCTGGATTGTCATGGTTATTGATTTTGTGCTTTACGGGGCTCATTTCGGCAAGTTAGATGGGCCGGCAACACCTGACTTCCCGGGCCGCGGTGTAGCGAAAATCCTATATCTTTTGGAAGAAAGTTTGCAAATGAATTATTACCCACCAGGAGCCCATTTAACAGCCCACCACCCCAACAAGGGAAACCTAGCACCGACCCCTTCTTCCACCTCCTGCCTGCCGCGACCGCGACCGGGAACTCCTCGCGCCGGAGGGGTGGGAGGTGGGCGGGGTGGTGGGCGACGGGTCGCCGCCGGCCGGGGGCGGCGGTCGAGGCGGCAGCCTTAGGGTTAGGGTTTCGGGGTTCGGGTTCGGGTTCGGGTTCGGGGGTCCTTCATGTCCGGTGGACCTAGAAGGGGGTGGGGGAGCCGGAGGACCGCCGGCCGGGCGGGGTCGGACCAGCGGTGGGCCGGTGACTGACGGCGGGGGTGGCGAGGCGCGTCGAGTTAGGAAAGGCAGGGGCGCGGGTGGGCGGCACGATGGCAGGGAGCCGCCGGCCTAGGTAGAGGACGAGATGACGGGGGCGGCGACGGCGGGAGTCATGGGGAAGAAGGGGTGAGAGAGTAAGAAGAAGGTGTGTGGGAGGAAGAAAAATGTTTAATGAGCCTAATGGGTTGGAAGAATTTTTTTTATATTTATTTTTCGACGATTTTCCGAAAATAAATAGCCGTTTCAAACTTTATCAAAAGTAGTCTCGAACCGCCGATTCAACTGGCGGCAGGAACCTGCCGCCGTTTGACACGGCGGCAGGTCCTGTAACCGCCGCTTCAAACGGCGGTAAGGACTTGCTGCCTGTTCAAGTGGCGGCAACCCTAACCGCCAAACAACAGGGCGGTTTCTCTTAAGGTAGCGGGCGGCAGGTCGGATGGGGCTGGCGGCTGGGGTTGGCGGTCAACCGCCATGTCACCCGGCGGTAGGTCAGGGCCTACCGCCGTGCAAAACGGCGGTAGGTTTTTTTTATGAAATGGAAATGACATCATCTAAATTAAAGATAAATCACCGACGAAATTGCAATGGCATGCACGACATCACTCTAATCCTAACATGCCTTAGGGAATTTAGATACTGGATTACATTCGAAAACTAGTTGTACGAGAACTGGCCAGAGAGCAAGGAGCCGGCGCCTGAGGACTGCTGAGACGGCATGTAGTACCCCGGTGGTGGTGGTGGAGGTGAAGGAAGAGGAGACCAATCTCTCATCTTCGCGTGGCATTCACAAGTGCAAGTCGCACAATGGCAGCACTGGTTGTCGGCGTGACGATCTGGGGAAGCAAGTGCTTCGTCCAGGCGCCGCTGCAGGTTGTAGATGACGATGTCGTAGAGATAGTTGATGTAATCCTGATAGGGGTCAATGGCTGGGGGATCCACCCATTGCGAGAAGCCACAGTTGTCATCATCGTCGGAGAACTGAAAAATACCCAAAAAAATGTTAATAAACCAAGCATGGTTGATGAACAAATATCATTTCCATATCTTACCCTTGCTAGTGGGCAGTGCCAGAAACGACGACCGTAGTTGCCCCAGCCCTCGTAGACTTGCATCACGCAACGCTCACCGTGTGAACATGTTGGCCACAACACCGGTTCGTTCGGTGCGTAGCTTCTAACTTCACGCATGGAACGGAAGTCCCTCTTGTGCATGACTGGAAATTCCCCCTTAAACTCTGGATCTTGCTCCTCCCAGAAATCAGGACCACACCCATATTCACCTCCACTCCCGGAAGCCATTGCGGTTTGTTATGGAGAGGCATCGTAGAGAAGGGTGATATATGTAGAAGAAGGGTGAGTGGTGGGTCCTTCGATCCATGGGAAGGGAATCGAAGCAGTGACTCTGAGGAAACACACCCTAGCAGTAGGGTGATGTAGCGATGTGGGCCCTTTGATCCGTGGGAGAGAAAATTTGCAGTGACTCAGAGGAAACACACGGTACTCTATATGTTCCAGTCACTGAGAGGAAGCACACACCTAACCGACTCTAACTGACGACAAAATTAATTCGTGGTTTACAATTCATACAATCCGACTCCGCTGCTAGTACTCTAGATCTACTGAGTACAACGAGGGTATTTCCCCTTCCTAATGGCATCGGGTCCAGCTTCCTTGGCCCGTCGAGCCCTCTCCCTCTTCCTCTCTCTATCTGCTTCGCGGGCCTGGGCCTCTTCACGCTCTCTCATCTGCTGACGAACGCGAATTTCCTCCTGTTGTTGTTTGCGTTTTTCCTCTTGTTTTTCCGCCTCAATCATGCGGAACCGCCTCTCTCTTGCATCACGGGCCGTTGACTCGACGTACCTCTTGTCGTCGTCAGACTGCTGGGTATCAAGCCACTGCATGAAATCACAAAGAGGAGGTGGACTCTTTTTGCAAAAACATGTTAGTAAAAAAATACAAATAATTGACAAATGAATAATCAAGAATTGCACTAAGTTCTTACTTTGGGTCTATCATTGCGGTTCAACAGCTTGATCAGGTCGTGCGCATAGTTGGCGCACATGAAGAACCGCATCCCGTAAGCGTGCCCGAGAGCCTTGCACTTGACAACCTTGCAATTGTCACCGCAGTAGCACATAGGAGTGTGGATCCCCTTAGGCACCGCAACCACCTCTTTCCTCGTAGTGAGCAACTCCAAGTCCAACTCAGGACCTGAGGCAGCCATTCCGAACCTGCAAAACAAGGTATTATTTGGATGTTAGCACATGAGGAAATCCAAATATTTCAACGAAATTTTAATAATACAGTAAAAACTATCAGAAGAAATTAAGGAATACTGGTTCAATTATTACAACACAATTAAAATAGGATCTAGTTCGTACAGAACAACATTACACTATTATTACAACACCATGATTCAAACGAAATAGTATTTCAGATATTACACCACTGCAGGATGAAACACTACAACATCGCACAACATGACAGACTTCAGCCCTTCCTGCGACGTGACGACGAAGGTTTAGCTTCCTTGGTAGGTTTTGTAGTTGGTGGATTAGCAACACAAGGGTCTGCTGGTGGATCATAACGACCACCCGGAGCATAAAGACCACCATAAGGAGGTTCCTCTCCTCTTGCAATGGCATCTGCAGTTCTTCTTTGCAAATAATGATGCATGTCTGGTGGAGCATAAAGGGCATCCTAAGGAGGTTCCTCTCCTCTTGCAATGGCATCTGCAGTTATTCCTTGCATATATCGAAGGACGCCTCTTTCGAACGTGCTCATTTTCTTCGGATCAGGTGGTGTTTCGAACGTGGTTTTCCCCCTGTGATGTGGGGAATCACGATTACCACCACCATTGCCATCCTCACCACCTCCGGCAGCAGCTGACGCCATCTCTAATTACTGTTTCATAAATTCAACATGACAAATAAATACGATAGCATGAATAAGTTCTTACACAAGATAATCTAAGGAAATACTAGTTCAATTATTACAACACGTCCGAGTACGGCAAATAAGACATTATTACAAACAACTCAGCGAAATAAGGCAACTAAACTCAATGCATTCCTTCATTGCGGCGGCTACGACGTCCACGTCCACGTCCCGAAGGTGCAGTTCCACTAGCCGAAGATTGGGCAGCATCATCCGCGTTTGACGAACTAGGTGCATTGCAAGCATACGTTGTTGCAGTGCATCTCTTGTAGGTGTGTCCTGGATTGTTGCACTTTGAGCAGAGCGCCACTGAACGACCAGCTTCAGCTTCATCCATGTTGTTCCTGATCCTCTTCTTCTTCCGTCGACCAACGCCTTAGCACAAATCAGGATTTGGATCAGGTATGTATGTTGCATTTCCTTTGGGATCTTCAATGAACGAACTGATGAAGAGATGGCCCTCCAGAGTGTGGTTCTAAGTGTCTAGGATGGTTTGCTTCAAGTAGTACCTAGACACGTACCGACCCAGTGCCAACCTTTAGTTCTAAAACATGCAGCAAGCACATGACTGCAAGGCTTGTGTAGTAGCTGTGGTTTGTGGCAGGAGCATGAGCACGTCGTGGTGCCTAGAACCACAATTTGCCTCCTTCTCTCATTGCCTGTTTTCTGTGATTTGGCTTCGCACTCGACCAGATACTTCCACCTAGTATCAGAGGCACTTGCACGGTGTATAGGCTCAGGCTCTGCTCGGTGACTCAGAGCCTTCTTTTGTTTTTTGTCCAGGTACTCAGTCATTGCTGTGGAGTACAACTTCTGACTATCAGCCATTGCTGTGTGTGCTTTATTTGTACGCTCATAAAAGTACTTCATTGTGCGGTACAGGAAGAACTTAATGATGCCAACTAAAGGATAACACCTGGCCCCACGCAAGACTGCGTTGTATACCTCAGTAAAATTAGTCGTCTTGATCCCAAACCGTACACCTCCTGTGTCGTGCAAGAGACACCATTTCTCCTTCGGCTCATTCTCAATCCACTGGCTGAAGGTCTTGACTGCACGTCCCCTTCTCCTTCTCACATTAGGAGCATTTAACCCAACGTCCTCAAGAGAAATTGGCTCTTGTCCCGGTTCAGAATTGACTGGTTTCTTTGCTATTTCTTCTGATGCTTTCTTTGTGAGTTCATATAGTTTCTTCCATATCTCATTGAACTTCCTCTCCTGATTCTGCGAGCATAACCGTTTGAACAGTTCAGTCAGTTGCTTGTTCTTGAATTGGCTATGGAAGTTTGCTCCCATATACCTAATGCACCATCTGCTATGAACATCGGGCCACTGGGCTGCTCTGTTTCTTTCTTCGCTACCCTCTTTGATGTCATTCATCGCCTGCAAAATTCCTTTGTGCCTATCGTGTATGACACACATATTTGGCACCTCCTTCACCACCATCTGCTTCAGCCTCTCCAGAAACCAGTACCAACTATCACCATTCTCTCCCTCCGCAAATGCAATAGCCAATGGCAACAACTGATTGTTGCCGTCTGCTGCCACCGCTGTCAAGATTGTGCCCTTGTATTTCCCTGTCAAGAATGTGCCATCTATGCAAATGACGGGTTTACAATATCTGAATGCCTCAATGCAGGGCCCCAATGCTAAGAATGACCGCTGAAGAACAAGCTTGCCTGGCCTAGCTACCAAAGGATATGTCTTGATGTCATAGTAGGTGCCAGGATTTAACACAGCTATTGTGTTCAGCAAGGCTGGTAAATTGTTGTAGGATGCTTCGTAAGTACCCCACCTCATCTCCATAACCTTCTTCTTCGCCCTATATACTTTGCCATAGCTGATCTTGTACCTAAATTTCTCCTCAATGGCACAGATAATAGACTTGGGCTCATAAGCTGGATTCTCCACAATCTGGGAGTACATGTGGTTAGCAACAAATCCGGCAGTCAAATTCCGGTGACTTGCATCTAACTGGTCAAGTGTACATGTGTGATCCACAACTATACTGATCTTCCAGTAATCTTTCCACTTGCTCTTGTAAGCATGCACTCTAAAAGGACAGTCGGGCTTCACACAACGAACATCATACACTGCTGGAGAACTCTTCAATACCCTAAACTCCCTATTCAAGGTCAAGGTGGACCACCTCTTCACTGCATCCTTAAGGTCTCCTGAATTTGCATACAGAGCTCCTTCGCACACCTCATTCTCCCGGTACTCCCAAGCCACATTCACACCAAGATTTACAGTAAGCTGTGAGAAATCATAGCTCTCCCAGTCACTTGGCATAATGGATTCATCCTCATCATCTTAGGAGTCATCTTCCAATGCACGTTCATAGTCATCGATCTCTGCATTGAACTGCCTCATTACTTCAGGGTCTTCTTCTCCCCCATCAACCACACCAATTGCTTCATCCCCCTCTTGTTCTTCCTCTGCACCACCCTCTTTCTCCCCACCCTCTTCCTCCTGTCCACCCTCTTCCTCCTCTCCCCCATGATGGCTACTCTGGTCTTGACCCTCTGCTTCCTCATTCAGTTGTACATTCGGTACAAACTGGACAAGCAAAACCACCGGAGCACCAATTATGCATGCACTCCTGACATAACGCCTCCAATTTTCAGTACCTTCTAAGTGCATAAGCTCCCAAAACACTGGTTGACTTCTGTTGAACAAAACCATCACCGACAATTTCCATTGCTCTTCATCTTTCCTGAATGCCTTGTATAGCCAGTTGGTTATGACCCCCAAGGTCTTTCTTCGGCTCTTGTAAGATCTCTTGTCACTGTTATAAACAGTGGCAGATCAACTCCTTCGGGACCATATCTAATTTCTCCAGATCCATAAAACAATTGAACCCGGACTGTCTGTGACATCCCTGATATCATATAGTGTACAAATACTTGGATTAACTACTAATAGTACTATGCAAGTAATTAAAGTAGTTTTGAGCAATAAGGTGTTTCTAAATTACTACTAATACTACTATGCAAGTAATTAAGGTATTTCCTGAATATCTACGCTAATTAAAGAATTTCTATATTATTTTCTGAATTTCTAAACTATTTAAATAATTTTAAACTATTTTCAGAATTTCTACGCTAATTGTTGAATTTCTACACTATTTTCTGAATTTTTACGCTATTTTCTGAATTTCTAAACTATTTTATAAATTTCAAAACTATTTTCTGAATTTCTACGCTAATTATACTATTTGTAAACTATTTTCTGATTCTTTACACTAATTCGACTATTTCTAAACTATTTTCTGAATTTCTAAACTATTTTCTAAATTTCTACGCTAATTCTACTATTTCTAAACTATTTTCTAAATTGCTAAACTATTTTCTAAATTTCTATGCTAATTCTTGTATTTCTAAATTATTTTCTAAATATCTACTCTATTTCTAGTATTTCTAAACTATTTTCTAAATTTCTAATATATTTTCAGAAGTTCTAGAAATATTACCAGTGGAACGGAAGAGCTTCTCTGCCGGATGCTCCTTCTCTTCCGTCGACTGCCGGATGGGCTGATAGGAGTGAGCTGGGAGCTCCACCCCGGGTCAAGCTGCTTTTATAGGAGGGAGGGCACCTACCGCCATTTGTATTGGCGGTAGGCCAGAGCTACCGCCAGAGGAATTGGCGGTTGGACCTGCCGCCCTGTCAAACGGCGGTTGGTCAGTCAACCACCATTTTCTTTAGCGGCTGCTCCAACCGCCCAACCATCTGGCGGCTGGTTCACGCGCTCTACGGCCACGTCACTACCGCCGTTTGAAACGGCGGTTACAGAACCTACCGCCCTGTGAAACGGCGGCAGGTTCCTGCCGCCTGTTCAAACGGCGGTTTGAAGCTACTTTTGATAAAGTTTGAAACGGCTATTTATTTTCGAAAAATCGTCGAAAAATAAATATATATAAAAAAATTCGGGTTGGAAGTTTATATCTTTATCCACCTTCTGGTAGCCAGGCATATAGGAACCATACCGAGCCCATTTCGGCAAGTTAGATGGGCCGGGAACGCCTGACTTCCCGGCCCGCGGTGTAGGCCGTGCTACGTGGCAACCGGCGCGCCGCCGCGGCGGCGGCGCGGGACTCGGATCGGAACAGCGAACAACCGGAGGCCACTCGCGCTGTCGCGCACGGCTCGTCCCGCTCGCCCGCTCCCATCCCATCCGCAGCAGCCGCGCGGCGCGGGCGCGCGGCCACGGCAAAAAGTCAGAACGCTTCGTGGGAATCGTGTCGACCGCGACGCTTTCCCGTCTTGCCACGCACCGGACGGGCTCAGCGCCTGCGCGCTTCCACCCACCTGCCCGTCCCATCATCCATCCATCTTCCACCTTTCGCTCTCCACGGATCTCTCACCCAACACCCCCCGCGCACTCGAACGCTCTGAGGCTCGGCTTGGGCTCCGGCAGCACTGGATTCGTTTGTGAGGAGCACGGGGATGGCGATCGGGGTCCCCTCGCCCGTCTTCCTGACTTGAACCCCAATTCCACCACCGCAGCGCAGGGGGGGCTCGCGGCTCAGTGAAGCGGGGGAAGGAGATGGGGTACCTCCCGGCGCTGGGCGGGAAGGCGGCGCACCTGGTGTCCGACCTCGCCACCGTTATCCTCAACCCGGTCTCCGAGCGGGAGCGCCAGCGACACCACCCCTCACACCTCCCGGTGAGCTCCTCCCGCGCCACTTCCTCCTTTCTCTGCCCCCCAAACCTTCGCCCCTGAAGGCCGATCGCTCTGCTCCGGAATTCCCGTTTCATTTCCGCGCCTGCTGTGCTCGATTCGAGCAATTACCAGTTAGGGTGCCGCGACTAGAGATTGGAGCTCCTGATTTTTGTTGCGGGTTTAGGGTCTCATCTCTGTGGTGCTGCTAATTGGGAGCTGAGTGAGACATGGGGTGTGGATGCTAGTTCATCTGGATTTTGTCCTCGTTGATGGCCTTTGGAGTGTCCGAGTGTGATAGAGGCCTCTATGGAGATTACTTTGCTGGTAGATCAGAACTATGGACCCAATTGCACTGGGTTAGCACCAAACTAGTAAGATGGTACAAACTTAGCCAATACTCATATTTCAATTAGTCTCTAATTCTATTCTTCTTCTATGTGTTTGGACTTTGGAGACAATGAGTATTGCAGATACTTGTTTGTCCGAATGTTTGCCAAATTAAGTTTCGATACTTTAATATGATAGCAGTTTAGGCTTTGCTGTTCTTTTAAATTCTTTATTTTTTAAGAGCTCCAGAGACAAATCCTGGTCCATATATTTATCGAAACATAGGACAAAGTATCAACTATCGCTTTCATGACACTACAGAACCAGGGGAACACCTGCTCAGATTTGCTATCAGGCCTTACAAATCAGAAAACCTAACAGCCAACTCGAGCACCAATTAGGGTACTGTGACTAGAGATTCGGATTTCCGATTTTTTTCGGGGTTTTGGGGGGTTTAGGATCTCATCGCTGTGGTGCTGCTAATTGGGATTTGAGACATGGGATGTGGATGCTAATTCATTGGGATCTTGTTCTCATGGATGGGCTGTGGACTGTCCGAGTGTGATAGAGGCCTCTATGGGTATTACTTTGCTGGTAGAGCAAAACCATATTTATGGGAAACTAGGACAAAGTGTCTTATGACACTACAGAACCAGGCAAACACCTTCTCAGATTTGCTATCATGCCTTACAAATCAGCAAACCAAACTGCCACTCACAGTTTTCAGAATAAAAAAGATTACCAGCTAACCACTTCTACCTCCTTTTGTTTCCAGAGCGAACACAGCACCATCTTAGCCAAGTCATTCTTAATTTTCTTTCTAGGAAACATTGTTTCATTTGCTTTTCCTCAATTTTACTGATGAGCTGTTGCAGCATTCAATTTGGAGATAAGTAACATCCAGGGTAATGACAAAATGGAAAATCCAAGTGTCTTGTGGAACACTATTACTGTTATATGCTGTAACTGTTTGTAATTGTGCTAGAGCTAAATTTTGAATGGTACCTCCATGAAATGAAATGAACCTTTAGCAGAAAATACTGATGGTTTTTGTCGTATCTGAATAATAAAATGCTAATTTTGTAATCAGTTCATGGATTTAAAAGCTTAATGTTTGTTTCTCTCTTATAGGAGGCCACTGAAGGAAAAGATACACTATTTGGTGATGAAGATTCTGACAAAAATTCTGAGACTCCTGATGGTCCCGACACATCTTCCTTCAGAGCATTTCTTATGTCATTTATGTCTTCCTCAACCTCCAGCAAGGATTCAATGGAGACCATACCTGAGCATGATCTAGATGAGGAATATCCAACTTTAACACCTGTTGGGAAGGCAAGCAGTGGGAGGAAGGGCTTGCTCAGTAGAGGGAAGCATTCCATTGGAAGGATTATTAGCAAAGCAGGACTCAGTAATTTCAGACAGAAACTTACCCACAGCATTGATGGTGAATTCATAGGTCAAACAGAATCAGTTGCACCCAGATTTGAGATGAAGGGATCAAAGGAATCGGCTTTGCGTGATAAGTTGCCAGCTATGTCCGAACCATCTGTTCTTTTGTCAGAAATGATGCGAGCTGTTCTTTATTCATCTCTTCCCGTTCTTGTTCAAGGAAGGAACTGGATGTTAGTTTACAGGTTCAAAATATCTTGGCAACATAAACCTTGTGCTGATTATTTCCATCTTTGCTAAATGCTCAATGTTCTGATTCCTATGTTCACACTTCTGCAGTACCTGGAGGCATGGAATATCTTTGTCTACTCTGTATAGAAGGAGCAGGCTTTGTGCTGGCTACTCACTTCTGGTATGCTACGTACTGTCATTTTTTATACGGTGTTCATTTTTTACCCTCAATTTCGTGGAATATAATTACTCAATTTATCACTGTTTTTACCCTTGCATGATGACATATTGCCACTCTACTCTGATATGCGGTATAGTATATGGCTGCTAATTTTACTGCAATAGAATGTAACATCATGTCCATGCAGCATTTTTGCTTTGCAAAAACAGGAGCATTGTCACTCTGATCATACAAGGTCCAATCCTGTGATACAATTTCACATCACCCTCATAGCACTTTTTTTTTATAAAGTGAAGACCTTGATATTGCAAGTTTCCTAGTATAACATTTCATCTAACAAGAGATAGTTCAAATTTGTACTTGTATTTCCAGAAACTTTAATGTTGAATCTGGAATTATATATCCCTTCTATACATCCATATAGAACTGGTTCTGTTCATCATCCAATCCCTTTCTTCAGTTGTTGAGCTGATTGGATTTTTCTTTGGAAAGTTTGCCAAAAAAAAAAACACCCCTCAGCAGCACCTTGAATTTCCATACTTATATCATCCAAACATTGTTCTTTTCACAACTGTTACTGGATTTTATCCTAGATACAGAGATAAGTTTTTTAGATAAAAACTCTTGGTTACACGGTGTGGTACCAATACCATTGAGGCACGATGCTTTAGTTTGTTGCATAATTTAGTTACTGTTGTCCACATTATGCTTTAGTTTGTTGTATAATTTAGTTACTGATATCCGCATGATGATATGTGCTTTACTGCGGTCACAGATAGTTGGGGATCGAAGAGGAGCAGTTTTTGGTGGTTTGGTTGAGGCACCACTGCAGCCTATCATAAAGAGGAAATATCAGGTTTGATACATATGCTGCTGCTGATTTTTGGATGCCTAGTTTACGTTATACTGATGATTGTACGTGCATTACTTTCAGGGGACTAATGACTGCTTCGTGTTCACCAATGTAGATGGTCGTCCTGCTATATGCCGTCCAACAGGTAATTTGTGTTTTCTAAGTTTACATGATCTTACAATCTGAAAAACAGGAAGTGTTCATGTATCCTACACATTTCTATTGTGCATTGATTTCCTACACTTTGAGCTCCAGACTACTAGCTGTGCTATCAGAAATTATTTGACTCCCTGTTATCATCGTTGTCTACATGCTTATCCCAAATGCCTAGTTCTGGGATGCTGACACCTGTAACCAAAGTGTTCATGTATCTATGACAAATCAGTGTTGCTTTTATGGTGGTGATACTTTTTTGTTGGCTTGGTGTTACGAAACATCATATTTTTAGAAGTGAATATCAAGGATTTTTTCTAACTTCTTTCTTCCTTAGCATTTCTTGTAAATTTTGAAATGCAGGTGCTAATAACTATTTTACATTTTGCTCGCCTGATTATTTGGCAATGGGAGGTGGTGGTCACTTTGCTCTTTATCTCGATGGAGACCTGTAATCTCTAGCCTTCCCTTGCATCACGTGACATAAAATTTTAGTTACCTGTCTTGTTCATATATTGATAGAAATTCCTGAAAATATTAATAAATGGAGAATATGCCACCTTTCAGGCACAAGCACAAACACGCTTTTCATTATCTTATATTTCTCCTACGTCTCACATCTTTTTGCTGTGTGCTATGTGGATCTCTGCAGTCTGAATGGTTCTAGCTCCACCTCAGAGACTTTTAACAACCCATGCTTATCCCATACCCAGGAATTCAAAATCAAAGATGTCGAGGTACGCACTATAGAGCTATATGTTCAGCATAAGCTTCATTTTTTCATAATTTGCCACATTGTAAGGACAGATAGCAAATTGATAATAACCTTGTCCTGCAGCTGTGGGGCTTCGTCAATGCCTCAAAATATGAAGAGATGCTCACGGTCTGCCGCACTGAAAAGCAAGGAATTTGGAATCTGTGACCGTGCGGAGCTCACTAAGCTGTTGATGGTTGGTGCCAACCTATCCCCTGGTGTGGCTTGTACAGTTTTGCATAGTTGTAAACGTCTGTAGAGCATGTAGAGGAGAGTTTCATATGGAATCGAACACATGAAGGGTTTCTTTTTCAGTAAAAAAACAAATGAAGGATTTTGCCATCCATGCTTGTAAATATTAACAGTAGAAGGGTCTAGTTATTACTATAGTAAAATGTTATACTTTCGTCTGCGCTAGAGCCTAGAGAATTATACTAGTCGACTACCATACACGGAGCTTTTATAATTCTGTTCAAGAAACTTCCTTTGAGACGCGTGCAAGAAACCATCTTGGGTGATCGATCTTTCGTAACGATCAGAAGTGGCTGCACATCGGGAGGGAGCAGTGGCTGCACAGCGTCTGCTCATCTTTCTTGGCGATCATCACGTGCAAAGATGAGTCGTCGGACGTAGTCGAGGTTCCCCTGAAGGCCCAGATCTCAACCACGTCACGCTCCTTGAAGACGCACAGCTGGACGAAGTTGAGGTATCCCCTCCCCCTGATGACCGTGGCGCCGGAGGACTGCAGCCGCAGGAGCCGCAACTCCACGGCGCCGCTGGCGCGGTGGTTCACGAGCTTCACGGGCAGGCCGCCGAATTGCGCTAGTAGGGCCTCCATTGTCTCCATCCTCATCCTCTTCCTCTCCCCCTCCCCCGTCTCGATGATGATGTGGTCCGACGGCTCGGCCGAACTGGGCTCCTCGTCGCGGGTCAGGACGTCGAGGAGGTGGCGCAGCACGCGGCTGCCGTCGCCTCCCAGGAATGAGAGCCGTTGCTGCACGTCGCTGCACCTCATGACCTTCTCGCCGATGAAGTGCGCCGGCAGGTCGGGCGGAAGGTTCAGCATCGGGAGGAGGTGGTCGCGCAGGCACGGCGGCTCTTCTCGGGCGGCGGCGCCGGCCAGCGCTGCTTGGGGAGGTGGTGGTGCCCCCGCGACGGCGTCGACGGCCGGTGCCACGCGCGGAGACGACATGGCGCCGGCCGACGGGCTTTCTGGCTGCGCCCTCTTGGCGCGCCGTTGTCCCGCGGCAGCAGTGTCGTCGGGCGCAACCATGATCGTAAGCGCCCGGCCGCCGCCGCCGCCGGAACGAGTTCGCGCGGCACGTAGGCTTCCGGTTCGACTCGACGCAAAGGCTCTCGGCGCAATCTCACGGGGGATTATATAGCTTCTCTTGTTTCTGGAACGTGGTTAGGGTTGTTGATGCATTGATTCGCATTCGCTCCTGCTTCGGTTGCATGGGAGCATGGGATTGTGCTGAACTGCTTGCTGATCGAGAGTTCGAGACCATCACCACCACAAATCTTCGTCTTTTTTTTTTGAGAACCTCCACAAATCTTCGTCTTTTTTTTGAACCGAGGCCATGCCCCATTTCCATTACAGAATAACGGAAATACAGAAGTTCAGGCTCTACGCCTAGAAACACAGAGGAAGCAGAACTAGAGTTCAGGGACCGGCCTACCACCTCCCCCAGCCGGCGCACTCAGCCTATTCCAGGCGAGCTTACACTTTTTCCATTACAGCTATTGATCACCACCCACCAAGGGCTAAAACAGAGCAAAACAAAGGATTTCTACTCATACTCCCCCTAATCGGCTTTCAGCTGTGATCCCTTGGAGTCCACCAGGTCTATTGTCTTCCTTAGTTCGGTCCATTCCCATCCTTTTCTTCCGCATCTCCACTTGCGTCTTCTATCTGCAGGACTCCGGCACCTGGGTGGTTCTTCTTTTGGGTCGCCAGCACTTTATGTGCTGCAGCTAGGATCACCCCGACTCCCGCCGCCAGCTGCTCGTGGAAGTCCGACTTGTAAAGACCTGTCCAGAATTTCATGAACGCACAATCTTGACATAAGATTTCTCCAGGATGTTTTATATTTTTGTTTTCGAAGTGTGATATGTTTCTCGCTTTCCATATTGCCCAACAGATAGCAGCCAGGCCGAAGGCATAGGTAGGGCCGCCGCCTGGCAACCAAATTTTCACCCAAAACCAATACTGCTTCACATTTGACGGTATGTTATTTGCTCCTAAGCATTGGGCAACAATCCCCCAAATTACTCTAGCCACCACACAGTTAAAAAACAAGTGATCGACGGTTTCAATTTCATTACAGAATTGACATGTAGGATCCCCAGCCCATTTTCTTTTTACCATATTATCCCTTGTCAACACAGCATTGTTCTCTAAAAGCCCACAAAAAGATTTTGATCTTATATGGGATCTTAGCTCTCCAGATTCTGGAGAAGGAGTCTACCTTATCATCACCAGCCAGCAGATCATATAGTGATTTGACAGAGAATATTCCATTTTTACCTCTTTTCCATATCCATTCATCCCCTCCTTTGCCCAATGAAGAACTTAAAACCGCCTCACAAACTGATTCCCATTGGGAATGCAATATGGATGGCAGCCATCTCCTGAAACTTATAGCCCCTCCTTTTTCGTAAAATGCATTCACAGATATATTTTTTCTGTGCAGAGTTCATACAAAATCGGATATTTTGTGCATAATGGACCTTCTTCTCTCCAACTATCAGTCCAAAAAGATGTGGTTTTTCCATTCCTAACTTTGACCCTCCTACCTTGCATATATATGTTCTTGACTTTCAGTAGGTCAGCCCATACAGGAGAATCATCAATCCTATGGGTTACTGTACCTACCTCAGATTTTCTGAGATATTTTGCCCTGACAATGTCTTGCCAGATGCCTTCCTCCCTATCCAACTTCCACCACCATTTACATAGTAGGCAGATATTCATTTTCCTGATGTCCATAATTCCCAAGCCCCCTTTTTTCTTACTTCTACACACCACCTCCCATTTTACAAGGTGATATTTTCTTTTGGTACTCCCTCCTTGCCAGAAAAACATGCGTCTTTGCTTGTCTAACTCAGCTACCACAGTTTTTGGCAACAGGTACATTGACATATGATAAATAAAAGCACTTGTCAGACTTGAATTAATCAAAGTAGTCCTTCCCGCTATAGACATAGCTCCACCTTTCCATATATCCAACTTTTTCTTGTTTTTGTCTTTGAGTGGTATCCAATCTATTACTTTCAATCTACTGGGGCTCACAGGTACCCCTAAGTATTTTATGGGGAAATATCCTATTTGGCAGTTAAAGATCTCAGCATATTTGCATGCTTTATCATTATCTCCATTTATCAGCACAACCTCACTTTTTGAAAAATTGATTTTAAGTCCAGACATGATCTCATAAAAATATAGCAAGATTTTCATATTTCTAGCTCCTATCTCATCATCCTTGAGACAAATGATGGTGTCATCTGCATATTGCAAGATGGCAACACCATTGGGGACAAGATTGTTGGCCAATCCACAAAATAATCTATTGTTAAGTGCATTTTTGACCATTTTGGTCAAGCAGTCCGCAACAAAATTGAAGAGGATTGGTGACAAGGGATCACCCTGCCTCACACCTTTGTGACTTGTGAAATATGACCCTATGTTATCATTAAGTTTGACACTAATAGTACCTCCTGAAACAACTTGTCTGATCCAGCCACACCATTTATCATTAAAGCCTCTGATCCTGAGGCAGTCAAATAAGAAGGCCCAGCTGACTTTGTCATATGCTTTCTCAAAGTCCAATTTTAGGATGACACCACATTCTTTCCTTCTTTTAGTTTCATGGAGGATTTCATGCAGGGCCATAACCCCTGTCATGATATTCCTCCCCTTCATAAAGGCAGATTGTTCTTTCCCAATCAATTTCTCAGCACATCGGGCTATCCTCATGGTTAATGTTTTGGTAATCCATTTATACAGGCAGTTTAGTAATCAAATGGGTCTGTACTGATGTATTCTGGAGGCATCAGCAGTTTTTGGCAATAGGGTGATTATCCCATAATTGAGCCTGCTTACATCCAATCTACCTTCATGGAAGTCATTAAACATTTCTACAATATCTTTCTTTATAATGTCCCAACAAGTTTGGAAGAACTCAATTGGTATACTATCTGGCCCAGCTGCCTTATTATGTTCCATTTGGAATAAGGCTGTCTTAATTTCCTCTTCAGTAAAAGGTTTACATAATTTTTCATTGTCCTCCTCATTCAACTTTTCCTCTGGTCCCCAGTTCTCAGGATCCAGAGGTACAACATTGCTAACCTCAGGTCCAAAGAGAGATTTGTAATAATCAGTTGCATGATTCAGGAGCTCCTCATCTCCTTTAATTATGTCATCCTCATTTTCTAGAAAAAAGATAGTATTTTTCCTTTTCCTTCCATTGGTTATCCTATGGAAAAATTCAGTATTGTTATCACCTTTATGCAACCATGTTTCATGTGATCTTTTGTACCAATATTGTTCCTCTTCTTCCAGGATTTTCAGTAACTCACAAGTCCATTCTGCTCTATTGTTTAGCTGCTCTAGGGTTAAGGGAGCAGTTTCTTCAATTTGCTCAAGTCTCCAAAGATCATTTTGAATAATCATTTTCTGCTTCCCCCCCCTTGTCTATTGAATTGCCATCCTTTAAAATATTGCTTAAATTTTTTAAGTTTGATTTGTATTCTGTCAAAAGCTGATTCAGCATGACATGGAACCTCCCAAATTTCTTTTATCTTTTCCAGAAAAGTTGGATCTTTGACCCACATCAACTCAAATCTAAATCTCATATGCCTTAATGGAGTTTTGAAACTAGAAAGCATAATCAAAGGGTTATGGTCTGATATTTCCCTTGGTAATTTATTAATTTTCACCCCAGGGAAGTTGTCTTCCCATTGCTTGCTCATGAGAAATCTATCCAATTTCTCAAGAGTTGGTATTGCTTGATTATTAGACCAGGTGAATTTTCCACCTGCCATTTCAATTTCCTTTAGCTCATATGCAGATATGATTGAATTAAATGTCCTAGAAAACCTGCCAGTCACATTATTCTTGTTCTTCTCAGAGGCATATCTTATAATGTTAAAGTCTCCACTTACTAAATATGGTTCTTTGTTCTTACTACAGAACATTGCAAGTTCTGTTAAGAATTCATCTTTTTTCTCATCATGGGCAGCCCCATAGACAGTTATCAAATTCCATTTTACTCTGAGTTGTTTGTCCCACAGGTTCATTTGGAGCATATATTCTCCTTCAGAAAATGATCCCACATCCAGAAACTCTATGTTTATCCCCACCAGAATGCCTCCTGACCTGCCATTAGCAGGTATCCATTTCCACAGGTAAGCCTGTTTAACATCTATTTCTCTAATGATTGAGTCATCAATGTTGGCCTGCATGGTTTCCTGCAGCCCTATGAAGTGGAAATTGTGTTCTAGAATAAGGTTTTTGATGAAGGATGAGACACCAATTTTCTTGATGCCTCTACAATTCCACATGAGACCTTTCATTGCTAACTTTTTTTCCTTCTACCCCTCTTCCCTGCCAACTCTGGTGGATCAAGGTTTCCTTGATTTTTCACCTTGGCAGTGGTTTTCTTCTTGGGGATAGGATTTTCCTTTCCCCTGCTACTTTTTGCATCCAGCTTTTGGATGTTTTTGTCATTTGCCTTTCTTTTTCTTTTGGGTGTTACCACCACAAAGTCATCAAAATCAGTGAGTTCATCCTCAGGGGCAGGTTCCACCCCTGATTCCTGATCATCCTCACTATTTATTTCTTTTACAACCACATTTTTATTTTTCTGTGCCATTTCTTTAATAAGATTAATAGTGGCAAAGTCATTATCAGGCATCACAACACCTATGTTTTTAGAGATTGCTTTTATTTCATCTATATCAAGAGCAGCAAAGGAATTTTTTGAGGAGTTGTTGTTACCTTCCAGATTTCTCTTCTTCATCATGATCTCGTTCTTTTCTTTAGTGGTCATCGCAATGTCCTTCTGATTACGCTCACTGCGTCTTCTCTCCTCCCTGTAGGTAGCACCCCCCTTCTTACTGTCATCCTCCTTGCCTTTCTTCTCTTTATTGTCATTACCAGCATTCTGATCTTCTTTGTTTGTATTTTTCACAACAGACATTTTCACAGCGTCTTGCACCTTTTCACATATTTCAGTTCCTTCATTTTTGTTTTTGATTTGCTCACCAACCATCAGCTCAGCCCCCTCCTTGTTTAGTAGAGCATTGAACTCACTTGCAGCCAGCAGTCTGTTTTTCCTGTCTAACAGAGTTTGTCTGTGGGCTTCAGATATCTGTGCATTATCACAACTCATCAGCCAAGCCCCCTTGGATTGCCCTCCACTATTGTACTTCTCATTGATTCTGTCCACCCTAACACTGAAGTCATCACTATCATCCTCTTCCTCATCAAATTCATCAATCTGAACTTTGCCACCTTCTTCAATATCACTCTCTTGGGGTATCAGATCAGCTCCTTTCTCAATCATCTTTTCACCACTCTTGTCAGCAATCTCCTTCTGGCTTTGCTTATGCCCTTTAGGTTCACTGCCAAAGTTTGAGCCTCCACCTCCTTCATTTACAGCAGGCTTTTTCAGTCCAGATCCTGGCATTGCATCTGTAATTTTTGGCTTTTTGGGGCTTGGTTGGCTCGGGGGTTCACCAGACTTTACCCCTATTTTATTACTGTCTTTACTCATGGAATCCATCACTTCTCTCTCAAAGTGGAAATCATAGATCTTAAGCCCAAGTGTACTTTCTGCTGTTGCTGGAACTTGTGTCACATCCCTGCATGCAATCCTCATTCTCACAGACTCTCCTTTCAGCCTTGTTTTCTCATCTATAGCAGTTGTTTTTCCAACTAAACCTCCCACTTTAGCCACGGTCTTGATAGATCTTTGATCAAAAGGTATCCCTCTGACCCTGAACCATGCCTGTTGCAATTCACCCTTGGCCCCTATTGCGGCACTCCATGGTTCAACCACTATCTTTGCATTAGCAGTTTTCATCCCCAGGAAATTGAAATTGCTGTAAACCTGCACCATTTTTGCTTCAGGGAACCTCATCACGAATTTGTTCTCAGCAACTTTCCTAGCTTACCATTTCCACACATTCTTGTCCACTATGTTCATGAACTCACTCTCAATTTGTTTAGCATTGGCTTCTCCCTCTATCACAGTGATCACTGCAGAGCTTGCTTTTTCTTTAAAGGCTCTGGGGTCAATCTTCTCATCAATAAAGAAGAAGCTTTGATCCATAACTTGGGCAGCACAGAGTTCAGGGCCCTGGTTCCATAGCGGTTCCCTCTTGCAATCATATGAAGAATGGTTGTTGAAACCACATAACTCACATATTGGTTTACGCATGCACTCCTCAGTTGAATGATTCCACAACCCACAGATGTTGCACCCATTGAAACCCCCAGCTTTGTTGTCATGAGATACTTGATTTTTAGCTTGATTGGTAGTTGTCCCGTCCACTTCATCTTTCCTTTGCATGAATCTCGTTTCACTGGCTGCGCTTGACTCGGGAGCTTGCTTCCCCTTGCTCCCCCAACCTTGTTCTTGCACTGGATCTTGACCTACTGGGTCTTCATCTTTCGCTGCTTCTCTGTCCCATGCCCTCTTGTCTTCACCGCCGCTGATCCTCTCATCCCTGGCATCTTGTTTTACTCCGTCTTCCCGACCCCTCTCCAGATCTCGCTGCCCATCGGGCTTCTTGTCTTCCTCCATCCTCTGCCAGACGCTACGGCCACCGCCGCCGCCATGGCCATAGCCTCGCCTTCCACCTCCAAATCTCCCCCTCCGGCCGCCCCTGCTCTCAGGGAACACCATCGTAACCGGAGCAGGATTGAATCGGACAGCTTGGGCGTACGATTTGCGGTGATTCAGTGGGTTTCCCTCACTTTTTTTGTGGAAGTAGCCCAGGAACCGATCGATCCCAGCTAGTCTAGGGTTCACCCCCGCCTGAGATTGCGAAGAGGTGAAGCTGGCCGTAGCCTTGCCTGTATCAGGTCTTATCTCCTTCCTGTTCACGTCACCCTCCTGGTGTCTCTTACCATCATTGGATACCCACGGATGTTCAACGCGTGTCCCCTTGCCTGCAATCGTTGGCTGAGACCCCATGACCCCTCTATCTGTGGATATGGGAGGAGGTGAGCGCACCTTCTGCTGCGTTGGAATTCGCGGGTCCGACGGATGTCTGGATGCCACGGTTTTGGGCATCGCCCCCGCCCCCGGCGAGTTTCCCGCCGGCGGTGAGACGACCTCTTCCCCCGACGGGTTTCCCGACGGCGGAAGAGTCCCGTGCTTGATCGCCATGTTGCTCAATGTTCTGGCGGATCTCCAGAAGAAATGGATTGCCGTACCTTTGATCTGAACTGCATCCCTCTCCAAATTTTCAATTGGAAACCTAGGTTCTTCACATGCTCTTCGATACGATCGTGATGATGAATCAATCGGAAACGCCAAAGCTTGCCCATAGAGGCACGCCTCTGCCATGTGGAGCGAAGCGTGTCGCCGCCGGCAACTCCCGCCGCCGACCTTCGTCACCCTCCTTCCACCTCACGCCCCTGCCCCGAGTCGACAAGCCTCCCTGCCACGCGATGATGACGAATCCTCCCCCAACACCGGCCTTCCAGTCGAGGATGAGGAACGGGGATCCCCCGTCCGAAATCCGTCCGGCCAGCCACCACCGCGGCGGCCGTGGCGAGAGAGAGAGAGGCGAGTCGCTCACCCGCGGCAAGAGAGAGAAAAGGTCAAATGTTCAATGGAGTAATCTTTTCCCCACAAATCTTCGTCTTGAAAGTTGAAACTCACCAACTCTGGGCTGTGGGCCATTTTACCCTTTTACGTATTAGGCCGAAAGTACAACAAAGCCCACAGGACGGGTTCCCAACGGGATCCATATTAGCAGGCCCATTCGGGATCCATATTAGCAGGCCCAAGCCCAATGGGTTCCCAACGGCACAACTGAACAGAAGCGGCGGCGGCCGGCGGCTAGCCATCCCCACCTTCCCCGCCGGCTCGGGCGCCCTCCGGCGGTGTTGCTACCGAAGTTGGTCGGGTAGGAGCTTTAAGGAGTAGCTCGGGTGGGTTGTGCGGAGAAGAGGCAACACGAGATGAAGGAGAATAGGGGATGCGGAGAGCAGGCGCGCAGGAATCGGCGGCGCGGCAGCTGGCCTTCCACCCGGAGATCTCCCTCCTAGTTCGGGAGATAGTACGTGCATTTGTGGCCTTAGTAATTAATTCTATTTTTTTGCCGAATTTAGGGTGTAAATTAGGATTGCTTGGCTATTTCTCTGAAATCGTTGAATGTTATGTCATATTAGTGCACTAACGGAATTGGATAAAAAATTAGAGCAGTTGGACTATTTATGCCCAACAATTTGTGTGATCAGTCAAAAACCTTTCTGAAATTCACATCAAAAGTTACCTTGTATTTCAGTTCAAACGAATCTCCTGTGGTGAAATCATAACGCTTTGAGAAAATTCAGAGATATTTGCCAAGCACAAAGACCACAAAGAGAGAAGTAAAGCTACTGTATGGGTTTCATATGAACCGGTATTTAACCAATGGAAGTAATTTATCTTGCGTGAGCAGTCTTTTATTGTGAATTTTTGGTGTTGCAAATCGCAGTAGCAGTCGATATCATTTGTTGAACCTATATTCATTCTTTTTATCAGTGTCATAGTAAACTTGATGCCCTACCCAACAATGTAAATGGATTATGTTTGCATTCTAAACTGTATGACCTTTTTATTGCTTGGCATGCAAATCTCTTTTTTTACTTACCTTATAGCTGTCCAAATTCAGGGGGGGGAAGGGATGGACTCTTACCTGCTCGTACGAAAGCATGTCATGGGATTAGTTTTTATGTATACAGTTTCGCATTAGAGGATGCTTATTGTAAAACAAGGACACGATGACAATGAGTGAAGACAAAATACTAGTAGTGCGTGACATGAGTTGATTGATTTATGGCCATGGCCAGTACAATTAAATATTAGTGGTGACAACTGACAACAATGTCTGTTTTAGCTGTTTGGGTCTTTCCTACGTTTCTTACCTGATTCCTGTTAGTTGACATGGTTTGAGACTTTGAGTCGGCCCTTTAACTGCCTGACAAGGTTTTCCCTCCATACTGTGTTATCCTGGCGCATCACCAGCACAACATCTACAATGTTTTATTTTTATTACGTCCCATCTACCGTATTTCTTCATAAATGCATTTAGAACTTCAACCTGCATAAAGTGCATGTTTTTCTATACATGTTACTTTCTGCACACCATCTGTTAGTGTCTACTGTCTGCAACCAACATCTTCATGACATTATGTCAAAGTGGTTCACTTCTGAGCAATCAGGAGAAACAAGACTTAAGTAAGGTAGTTTAACAACAGGAAAGATAAAAAAAAGGCAAGCTAAGCCAAGGCACGCCGGAGTTTTTATGAGTAACTTTTACATGTACTTTATATATACAGGTATATATGTGTAGACTCATGCATTGAATTCTTTATGAATCAACAAATGCACGAGACAATTTCAGAAAAAAGAAAGAAAGAGCTGCGAAGCCTAACATTCAAAAGCTGCAACCTGGAGGGTAGTGTACAATTGTACAACTTAAGCTCAGGAGTTCATTCAAATTCTCTCATGAGCTCTTCATCAAGAAGGATTTCTGACCAACTAGGTGATAGTGTAGGTGTACTGCTGGCTCCGCATTTTAAGGTGCTGATAGCATTGCGAGGGTTGGAGGCTGACATGTCCGTGAGTGGTGGTAGTGAGTTCTCAGATAGCAATATGCTTTTCCGGCTACTGCTCCCTCCCTCAACAAGGCATCGCTCACTGCTGCCCACATTGTTATCTGAACTCAGGTTGATATTGCTAACTGGTTGGTCAAAGAAAGTGATTGGCTGGTTTTGTGGCACCTGCCTGGCTATGTCTTCACCATCTATACTCTCAAGAAGAGTTGGAGAAAGCATATGCTGTGGGTTGAGGAGGCTGATCTGCTCTAGGTCAGTGGTGAGGCTGCTGACTGTGATGGGGTTTGGTGCAGTGGACGATGCTGCAGATTGAAGCATTGCTTGCATGTACTGGTGATTGTCAGCCTGGACTCCCTCAATCTGTTGCATGGTAGTGTGGCCGTCCCATTGTTGCTGCTCAATGAGCTGGTGGAGATTGGCAAGCGCTATTAGTTGTGGGAGTGCTGCGAAGAAGTCTGTTCTTGGGCGATGGGTCATCGGATCAATACCCATCTGAATGAGCTTCTTCCTGAGATGGGTGTTCCAGAAGTTCTTGATCTCATTGTCTGTCCGGCCAGGGAGATTCTTCGCAATAGCTGACCACCTGGGTTTGATTAAAGATTAGCGAAAACAGTTGATATGAGAAGTATGCAATGGTAGGTGCAGTTAGTACTTGTTGCCAAGGATGGAATGGATCTGGAGGATGGTTTGCTCTTCGTCCTTGGAGAACTTTCCTCTCTTAATATCTGGCCTGAGGTAGTTTGTCCATCTTAGCCTACAGCTTTTGCCACATCTGTTCAGGCCTGAAAGAAAAATATGCTGAGCTAAGGTTTTGGTGAAAATTAAGCGCACGAGACACATAAATATATAACAGTGGAAGTACCAGCAAGTTCAGGTAGTGCCCTCCAACTTCCATGGCCATGCTTTTGGATATAGTTCATGAGCTTATGATCTTCCTCAGGGGTCCAGGGACCCTTCTTGAGGCCCTTCTCGTCACAACAAGGAGGCCTCCCCATTGATGGTTAAGAACAGGATATGACAAATGCCAGAAGGTGGCGAGAGAGGATCTGCCTCCCCCTTGATGTGTGGGCAGTGGGTTTGTTGTATTCCAGATGCTTGGGTACCAGAGCATAGCTCACCTATATATAAAGGCTTCTTCCCTGTTTCCAAAGGGGAACAATGACAGGCTGAACCAAATTCATTTGAGAAGAGAACTCTGATATGCCCTTTTCACTTTGCAAAATTGCATGTGCATGGTTTTTGGAAAGGGACAAGGGTCTTGGCTGTGCTCATATTAAAACATATGGCCATTGATTCTGTTGACTTGATAAGAGAACTTTAGGGTGCTGATTATTTAGGTGAGCGAGGTAAGACCACACTGTGATGCGACATAAACCTCACCTGCTTCTTTTAACATACTTGTCTTGTATTTCTAGTTGTTTTCTGGTTTGTAATGTTGTGCTTGACTCTTTTGGAATAAGATAGCTAAAAAGCAGTTCCGGAAGAAGAATTTTTTTTTTGAAACTTTGCATTCTTGATTTCTAAGCTTCCTCTATGTTTCCTAATTGATAATATGGTGTATTGAAAATGAAAAAAGAGATCAGAAAGAACCAAGTGCAGGACCCATGTTCTGTGGAAGGAATCTAACAACTATAGACACTTTGCTCAGTAAGCAAAGCATGGTGTAGACTTCATCCATATTGTCCAGTAGAACTAAATGTATTCCATCTTATTAACAGTTGCAGTTGTGGCAGGATATCAAACTCGAGAAACAGTGGAACTTACTTGCTGAACTACATCAAGTTTTGAAGCATGGTGAGGCCCTTGTCATGTCAGATTTTTGTTCTGAGTTCCAAGAACTGCAGGGAGAGCAAGCAGTCAAGCACAGAACTGTGCGACATGAGTTTAAACAAGAGTGGCAGACACATATTGGTTGCCCTGCTCCAATGAACAAAGTAACTGACGAAAAAGCAAATATCTCAACCGCTGAACTGTGTTCACTTGCCTCATCATCGTATAGCTCTGAGCCCAGGTACCCTTGGATTAATGTACCATGCATTGGCCATCATTCCACGTGCTTTGGAAGTGCAAGTTCATCTCATTTCTGAAGGCCATCTAAACACGCAACATGAGACGAAAGCAGACAACGCCTTTTTTGTCACTGTGTCTGCATTCCTCCTATCACATTTTACAGGTCTATAAACTAATGTAGAACCCAGAATAGATATCTTCAATTTGTTTTTCTATGATGTGCCCTTTTCTACTTGCCACATTGTCCAGTAGGTTCATGATTTGCTTATCTTAGCTGATTGTTTTAATTGGCCTATAGTGTTCTAGACCTTTCGTAAACTTTTATGGAGCTGGGGGAAGCGCTGAAGAATTTTGGGGTTTGGTTGAAATTTAAACTAAAGCCTATGGATTTTGGACCCCAAATGTGGCCTTTGGACAAAGTTGTGCCTGAAGGATTGTTATCATCAAATCAAGTAGTTTATTTTGATAGGTCTTATTTGGTTGTGTGTTGCATTGTTAAATTAGCAGAATTGATTGATCCTATTGGGTTTTACGATCTCATTCCATTTGACAATCTGATTTGTGCTTTCTTTATCTTTGGTTAAGCTCTTCATACAAATATAATATCAACTGTAAATCTGTAATACATGACATCAAACTACAAAGTTTAAAAAGATATATATTTTGCACATAGATCATTTTATTGGTTACAGGAACACATTGTACTCCTTGCTCATCGTCCAGATCCTGATTTATTAACATGACCACAATATGCACTCTAAGGTCATCATGTAACTGATGAAATATGAACTTAGCTTACAGCAGAAGATAAAGATTCGTCATATGTCATGGGTTTTGGTCCTCAGTGGGCGGCGGCTTCAAACTATCACCAACTACTTTTCTTACAGGTTCCACCCATGCTATTCTATAATCTGTTGAGACCATTGCTTATGTATGCTACCTAACAAATACAAATCATTTGACACTTCATGGTAATAGAAAAATAGAGAAGGACAAGGACCATATTGTCTTTAGGTTCATAGTACTGCCCTGAAGACCAAATTGTGTACTCCCAAGACCTCACCGTACAATTTCAGGTATGTACATGTACGTATGGGAGACTTGGAATCTAGGAAGAACATGTGAGTTACTCATGAGCTACATATATCAAGTATTCAGTGGCTCAGTGCTATAATGGTGAGTGTCCACAAATGATTCTATTGATTTAATGTAGGACATATAGGATGAGTCCGCAAGGGGGGAAAAGCTATAAAGTGATCACGGATGCATGGTATCATTTGATTAAATTGTTTGGCATATCATTCTCAATGCACATCAAGTATAGAACATGAGCAGCCATGCATTCCATTGTTGCCCGCATCTGTGTTACATTTCAATTGCATGAATCACGTGAAAGCTCAGAAAATTCATGCATATCCTACCCTACAAAGCTGCACAAGTCAATGAATATATGATCTGCACCAACAGTGAAAAAGAGTTAAACTACAGTTCAAATTATAGACCAAGTCAGAGATTATCACATCTGTGACACCAGATTTGACAGGTGTGGTTGAAGGGTTTGGTGTAGGCAAGTAGGCAGCATCCAATTAGTTTGTTTGCTTTCTGTCAGAAACATTGTTAACCATCTTTGACGAACTTTGCTGATTTCTACACTCCTTCAGGTTGCTGCGCCCTCGGTGGAACTATCCAGATGCATGCGGCCAGCCATGCTCATTTTGAGGGTATAGCCATGCTAAACAAGTTGCTTTAGTAACATTGGTGTAGCCAAGTTTGACAGTATCGCAGTATGCAGTGCCACAAATCTTTTATACTTAATTTCGGTGCCCATTTAGTTCATAAACACATGCACTCTCTTTATTCTTTGAAATAAAACAATGGCCTGTTCAGGAATGAATTTCTAAAAAAAAAAGAAATTGAAACCAAGTTTAGCTTCATCCCTAGTCACATTTCGCAGTACAAGTTCTTGGCGATGGTTCTTCCTAACCGTCACACCGAACTCTGCAGAAACAAATGATTATAGCTTCAGTGCTTTGCTCATTATCGACGCTGCCATGTGTCATGTAGTAGCTAACAGAATTAATCCTCTCTGCAACTACTACTTGCTACTGGACAGTGACAAGAAAATAAAACTTGTAGACAGGTGAACCTAATCTCTGTACCACGTTGGAAATCGACGTATGTGTTTTTGAATAGGAAAATTATGGGCCTACATGATGTTGCAAAAATAGAAGGCTCATGTTCAATTCCCAATTATTTTTGTGAGAAGTGCCATTTCGACGCATACTTATATCTGAAAGCAAGGATAACTTGTCGTGGTAGGGAAAAAAAAGAAGTTAGCTAGTACGTGTAGCTAGTTTGATTTGTATTACCAGCACCGAAGTCCTTAAGTCAAAGATGGTTAATCTGTCAGAGTATCTGGTGACGTTGGTGCTTCTGCTAGTAATCATGGGAGTGCGTGTGCGTGGCACTGGCACAAACACGCCATAAGCCTTTTCAGATGATTTTCGCACATTCCCTTGAATTTTCAGATGATTTTGACAACAATATTCAGTCTACGGCAGTCATCAGTAGAGCAGCAACAGATTGATTAGAGGGCTTTGGTCTGATTTTTCAGAGCTGATGGGTGTTTGAATACAACCAATTTTCTGGTTTTTAAAACCATGATATTTATTGTAAAAAAATAGTTTTATAAACTCCATTGGAGACCTCTTGTTTTTTTCCTAAACCACGGTTTTGCACGTCTTTGAATTATACAACTACAGTTTCATAATGACATAGTTTTATACAAGAACAACATCAAACAAACTCGTAAGGTATTAATGGAACTAAATCATTGGAAAAATTTTAAGATTAGAAAAGTGTGGCAGTGTGGTGGCGTGTTAGTATATTGTAGTGACTAATTACTCCTTCCAAATTATAGCCCATTTGACTTTTTTTTATCTCAACTTTGACTACTCGTCTTATTCAACAAATATTATGCAAAATACCATATTTTTTTGTTGTGACTTGCTTTATTAATAAAAAATCTTCAAGAATAACTTAAATCTGACTGTCTCTAAATAAGTGTCGCTCGGTAAGTATGTTTATAAGGGAAACACATTTCTCCAACGACACTTATTTAGGGATAGAGAGGTACTTGTAAGAAGTTGTAGCTGTGCTTTCAGGAGCACATGAAGAGTGACAGAGTGTGGAGTTTTGGGAGGACCGGGATGGAGTTTGATACTGCTAGGATATCTTTCTTTTTCTTTTTGGAAAATACTGCTAGGATATCTCGGCCAGGTCAGTAAGTACCATGCATAAACGGAAGGGCAAACCGCCAAATCCCATCTTGGCATGCATTGGAATAGCAGCTGTCATCTACTCATCTGAATCCCCCTGTTGCTGCTGTAACGAACCCTGCCCACGCCCATGTGCGTTGGGCTCATGCTTTTGGTTAATGAATCAGGTGGGGGAACCTCCCCACCCCGTTGTCCGTCAAAAAAAAAAAATCTACTCATCTGACGTTTAGAGTTGGGACTCATATCTGAATCATATTTTCTTGATTTCTTCCAAATCATCAGCCTCATGGATTCTACTCTCTATATAAGGAGAATGCATGTCAAGTAACAACACGAAACACAGTGATACTTTGAAAATGGATCCAGTGAAACCTGCATTATTTCTCCTTGCTGGCTTAATCCTTGCTCTGGGAACAAATGGAGGCCGGTTGCATCAACCTGTCGAAGAAGATGATAGCGGTTCACGCACCGGCCGACCGACGTCAGGTTCTTCGCCGAGCGCTCTATTGCTGCATAAACTCTACAACAGAAGCGTCGTCGACGAAAAAGACGCCGTATATAATGTGAGTTAATTACTCTCCAGCATTTCATTTCCTTTGATTTAATAATTAATTAATCCACACAGTAGGACAAGACACAAGAAAAACATATTTTAGTTTTCTATTTGTGTGGTGGATTGGTTTGCAGTTGCAGTACGCCGTTTACGACTCGTACTCCAAAGATACCAAACGCTACGGGTTGATGGCGACCATGGACGTCTATGGCTTCAACAACCTAAGCCGAGATCAGGAGACAGCGGCGGCGATCTGGGTCGGTAATCAGCCTTCACAGGATTACATTCTCGTCGGCTGGCACGTAAGTCGGGTTCCTTTTCTCGCGATTGATTGGTTTTTTATTTTTTTTAAAAAAAGCTGAATTTCGATCAAATTAACCTGACTTTGTGAAGGTGAAACCAAGCATTTACGGGGACTCGCGTACCCGTTTCTTTACCTACTGGACGGTACGCATGATTTTTTCTGTTGCATTTCACTTAAAGCCAAGGTCGCGCTCAAGTCATAACTGCTTGTGTTGTTTTGGAGAGCCTACGATTGCTAACATTGTGATACACTTTCTGATCTTGGAATGGGACAGAAGGATGAGTTCGTCGCGACCGGTTGCTACAACACGGCATGCCCTGGTTTCCAGCTGGAAGCGGACACACGGACTTTTCCTGGTGATGTTATCGACCCGGTTTCTGAATCCAGTGGGCGCAGACACAACATCACGATTAAAGTTTACAAGGTGCGACTGTAAAAACTTGGGATCTCTTGCAGTTTTGAATCTCTTTCATGATTTCTTTTGCCCGTTTCTACTTTTGTAAATGAGTACTAGAAGACTGTCAGGGATTTTTTCAGAGTGCATAAAACCATAGATATGGAAACCTTAGCTTTTATAATAATAATAATCTCACCATTACTGAAATACCAATAAACCACAGAACACCAAGCTGATATATAAATTCTACCTCATGGCCATTTGAGTTAATCATGGTTCCCCTCATCTTACCAAATGATCAAATGGCCCGTATGAGTGACAAAGTTAGCAGTCAAGTCTCATGTATGGGTTCAGATATCTTCACAACCTGCGTTACATGACAAAAGTATCCCTTACGCGTACAAGGTAGCTCAAGAGTTATTATTGAAGCAAACATCACAAAATCAATGCTTTCCGGTGACCCAGCACACAGCAATGTCTACTTTTAGCATACTGTGGTAAAGAACAGAGTTGCAGAGTAACCCCAAGTCATAACCGCTGTAAATCAAACACAAGCGTCGTGTTTCATTATCTTTTTCGTTTAATTTCATTTTTATGAGCTCAAAAAACGCAATGGCATAATGCATTCACCTTGGGTGATCTGCAGGAGGATCAAACTGGAGATTGGTGGGTTTACTATGGATTCAACAGTAACCCTACTGCTGTGGGAAAACTCCCAAAGTCATTACTTACTGGCTTATCAGATTCTATGGCTGACTTTGCTTTTGGTGGCTACACATATAATGCAAGAACACAATTAACACCTCCAATGGGCAGTGGCAGTTCTCAGACAGGGAGTGCTGCATCATTCAGTGGGCTTCAGTATATTCTACAAGACGGCACAGTGTCAGCGATAGCCGGAGAATTACCTAGCCGTGTCGATAGCAGATGTTATACTGTAACACCTATTGAGAATGGCAAGTTCTTCTATGGGGGTCCTGGTGGCTGCTAGCTAAGATTAGCTATCAGTGAAATAATTGCCTAGGTCTACCACATTTCTTGTTACTTTCAAGGAAAGAAAGCATTTTGTTTATGAGCAGCAGTTAATCAACACAATATTCAGAATAAACAAAGAAATAATTGGATTCAAATAAAGTAAAGATAGACGGGTAATAACCTTATTTATGACAAGTTTCAAATTGGTAAATTATACCCCTAGGATAAAGAAGAAGAAGAACGAGTTAAGGAAACTCGCAAGAAAAGTTCCAACTGATCGTCTACTTAAATTTGAACGGGTTTTATTTAAAGCACAAAAACGCACACATATGTTTGTTTTCAAAGCACCAAAGAGTTCTTGATGAGATTCACCGGCGTTACTACGAGGAAATCGTTATGATACTGAACCTCATGCCTTATCGAGCGTCTTATCCCATCTTAAAGTTGGTTTATTCGGCAGTAGCAAATGCTACTCACTATAGGGATTTCGACAAAGCGAGTTTATTCATCACAAAAACCGAAGTCAGTAGGAGTACTATTATGAATAAATTCAGACCTTGAGCTTGAGGACGTAGTTATTCTATAAAAAAAACATGTGAGTAACCCTGCTAATTGGGATGGCATCCAAATTAACCAAAAACATACCTAAAAACTCAAAATTGAATCCATATTTTGAGCAGACAGAATTTGTCACCACACTTGGTGGTGCATTATTGCACTTTCTGAACCCCCCAGTGGGATGCAGACATGCGGTGCAAATAATATTAAGGCCAGTCTCAGTGCACAGTTTCATTGCACGGGTACCTAGACTGGGAACTAGGTAACTGTGCCACAGGAGTTTCATGATGATGAAACTCCTCTCACATATGATGAAACTCTCCCTTCTCTCTCCTCATAAATACCTTGCCACATAAGCAAAATTGGTGATGTGTCATGATAATTAATACTCATGAAATCTTTCATGAAACTCCCACTGAGACTGGCCTAACAACACAAAATTTCTTCTGACTAATTGAGCCAGCAACCTGATACTTTATCATGATTGCCATACCACCAATAATTCAACCTGTTTACTGAGAAGTTTTGGTAATACAAAATAATAACCAAGCAGCATCAACATGTATCTTCAACCTCTGCTTGTTTCTTTGGCGGTGAAGATTGTCTCTATTCTCTACTAAGCACTTCACAGTTTCAGGAAACAGCCCACATGCTTGTAGCACTAGACTTGCCATAGCTGAAGCCTGGAGGTTGGCGAGTGCGCGTCCAGTTTATATCGGGCGAGCCGGTGGTTTGCCGTCGCAATCACCACTCACTCGATCGGCAGGGCAAGCAGCGTGCTCGCCATTGTTGGAGTCGACGGGGAACACGCGTTCCCACAGCTCTCACCTCGCCTCGCTCACCCTAGCACACACACGGACTGACGGACGGAGGTAGAAGATGATGAACAGTAGTTTCTGCACAACAATGGCGACGAACGCCCCGGCCGCCACACGGCCTGTATGTTGGCTCTTTTATTACTCAAATGGACTCGACTCAACCTAGATCACAAGGATTACCAGACTATATATGGACCTAAGCACCACAGCTCCCACGCCACCACACTCAGGAGAGGACGGCGCCCACGCACGCACGTCCTGGAGACCCGGTTTCTTCCTGAACGTGGGCAACAAACTCCACGCAAGAAACGGCCTCCATCCTCATCCGCTAGCCAGATAGCACCCATCTCGCTGCCGCCACGATCCTCCCTGCCTTGGTCCTCCTTGCTGCAACGGACACAAAAGCACGCGCCATACACGAGCTCGTCATGTCCCTAGGATATGACCGCACCGGCAACCAATCTGATGCGCCTCCGTTCTCGCCGCTGGACCTGAACACGAGCACTAACTCGTACACCAACACGCATCCTAACTACTGACTCGATATATCCTAATAGACCCAACAAACTCGAACACGAACGCCTCTTGCGCGCACACGCGACGTCCTCGACACAGAAACGACCTGCACGCCACACACACGCGACCTGCACACGCCACGGCCACACCATGGCATGGTTTATTCCAACATTCTCCCCCTAAACCACGACATCACCGCACGTCCCGCCCTACAGGAGCGTCGGTTCTTCGTCGGTGTTGCCGTACAACGCCTCCTCCTTCCTCGGCTTGGGGCACTCCCTGGAGAAGTGGCCGCGAATGCCACAGTTGAAGCACCGCCCTTTGCCGGAGCTGCGACGACGCCCGCTTGCACCGGAACGGACGTTGCTCGCCCCGTCGTCGTCGTCGCTGTTGTCATCTTCACGGCCGCCGTTATGGCCTCCCTTCTTGTCACGCACGCCACCGCTGCGCACACGCTCCTTCTTGCGGCGTTCCCGCCGGCGCGCGTCCCACTGTTCCATGGTGAGGTAGAGCTTGCCGTCGGCGCGCACCGGTGGCACCTCGTCGTCCTCGGTCTCAGCTTCCTGCGCTGCACGCAGCCGCCCACTAGCGTCCTCTAGCGAAAGCGTCGCGAGGTCCGCCGTCACTTGGATCGCCACGGCCACCTGACGGAGCGACTTGGGGACGACACGCAGGAGCTTCTCCACGACCATCCGCGGCGGGATCGTATCCCCCACCATCTCCAACGTCGCGACGATGTTCTGCAGCTAGAGCGTGAAATCATCCACGCCCTCGCCGTTGTTGAAGCGGATGTTCTCGAATTGTCGGAGAAGACGCTGCGCCTCCGTCTTCTGCACTTGGTCGCTGCTGACGCGCCGCTCCTTCACCGCGTTCCACGCCTCCAACGCGGAATCCTTCGCCGCCAACGACGCCACCATCTCCGTCGGCACGACACTCATGATGGCGTCGAGCGCCATGCGATCCTCCTGCAACGACACACCACCGGGCTCGATCGCGTTCCATAGGTTGCGGGCTTGCATCTTCACCTTCATAACCAACGACCACTGCGTATTGTTGGTCTTGGTCAGCATGGGCCAGCTCGGCGTCCCGCCGAACTCCCGGATGACACGCACCACCTCCCCCTTGCCGCTGCTCTCGGCGTCACCGCCGCCCTTGCCGCCGGACGAATTCTTCAGGGAGGCCGGAGGAGTCTTCACGTCGCCGCCCGCCATGGTCGTCGCCGTCGCACTCCTACGCGGGATCACGTGCTTCTTCAACGCCGGCTGTCGAGGTGGGCTGACCGACCCACTGTAGAACATACACCAGCGCGCAACGCCCTAACCTTGCTCTGATACCAGATGTTGGAGTCGACGGGGAACACGCGTTCCCACAGCTCTCACCTCGCCTCGCTCACCCTAGCACACACACGGACTGACAGACGCAGGTAGAAGACGATGAACAGTAGTTTCTGCACAACAATGGCGACGAACGCCCCGGCCGCCACACGACCTGTATGTTGGCTCTTTTATTGCTCAAATGGACTCGACTCAACCTAGATCACAAGGATTACCAGACTATATATGGACCTAAGCACCACAGCTCCCACACCACCACACTCCGGAGAGGACGGCGCCCACCCACGCACGTCCTGGAGACCCGGTTTCTTCCTGAACGTGGGCAACAAACTCCACGCAAGAAACGACCTCCATCCTCATCCGCTAGCCAGATAGCGCCCATCTCGCTGCCGCCACGATCCTTCCTGACTTGGTCCTTCTTGCTGCAACGGACAGGCGAGCACGCGCCGTACGAGCTCGTCATGCCCTTGGGACACGGCCGCACCGGCAACCAACCTGATGCGCCTCCGTTCTTGCCGCTGGACCTGAACACGAGCACTAACTCGTAGACCAGCACGCATCCTAACTACTGACTCGATCTATCCTAACAGACCCAACAAACTCGAACACGAACTCCTCCTGCGCGCACACGTGATGTCCTCGACACAAACACGACCTGCACGCCACACACACGCGACCTGCACACGCCACGGCCACACCATGGCGTGGTTTATTCCAACAGCCATCAAACCACCACCATGCCGGGACAGCCTCTGTATCCCGTCTCCAGCCCCGCCGCTGCGCAGCCACCGCCACCGCCACCACCGTCGGCGCTGCCCAGGCCACTCGGGGCACCCCTGGTGCCACCGCCGGCCCACGGCGGGGGAGGCTGGAGCACCGGCGCCATTGTCGGCCTCTCCCTCGGCGGAGGGGGGGGGGGCGGTGCTCGGTGCCCTGGCGCTCCTCGCCGTGTGGTGCTGGAAGCGGTGGGCTCGCCAGCCGGCCGACGCCGCGCTGGTGCAGGTGGGACCGCGGGCGCCACGCAGCCCCCCTCCGCCACGGCCGCCTCCGCAGGCCCGCCTGCTCCCCCGGCCTCCAGCGTCAGCTTCCGGTGCGCGGCCCCAGCAGTAGTGCGCGGAGCCGAGGAGGAGCGACCGCAATCCAGCGTTGATCTGACGATCGAGTGTGTTCATGTAGGCAGGAGGTGGCTGCTACGAGATTTGAGTCATCACTCATCAGCTGTGTTGCCATCCATGTTGCAAGGCCGTTGCGTCATCAGCTAGCAGTATTAGTATATTCAGATTACCGGGTGTGTCGTTGATGTGATCTCAGCTGTGACTGAAGATCAGAACCAATTCCTCACGATCGAGGTCCCTTGTAGCTCCTTGAATGTTGACTCATCGTATGCAATATTAATTTTTATTTATTAGGGGCAGTGCATGATCCAGTATATGGTTTTGTGAGGGTTTTTTTCCCAAAGTTTTATTTCTTCTCTGAGTTCTAATATTGAATTAGTGGCGGGGATCTAATATGAACAGTGCAGTGCGTTAAACCCTCTACAACTGTCTGATCGATCATTAATTGGTGAAAGTCCTAGAACAAACCTGCACACGGTACAATGTGTTTTTGCTTGGGATCACTGTAGCCGTGCCTCTAAAGGTCACCTACTCAAAACAGTGCTCTTACAATTCAGGGCCAGTTTAGTTCCCAGAATTTTCACCAACAACCCGTCACATCAATCTTCTTTCCACTAATTTGGAGTATTAAATGTAGATTAATGACAAAACCCATTCCACGACCCCTACCTTAATTTTCGAGACGAATCTAACGAGCCTAATTATGTCATGATTAGACAATGGCGTGCTACAGTAAACAATCTCTAATGACAGATTAATTAGACTTAATGGATTCGTCTCGCAATTTCCGGTCCATTCGTGTAATTATTTTTGTAAATAATCTATGTTTAATACTCCTAATAGATCTTGAAAGGGGACCCAAAAGTTTCAGTTCGCGAACTAAACAGGCCCTCAATCGAGAATCAGAAGTTGAAAAGAACTCCAAACCTTTTCATTCTTTTTTTTCTTGTTAAGCACGGTAGCTATGACTCTTGAATTTGTAATATAATATATAATATGTATCCAATAATTGTATTAACAAGAAATGGTGAGCCTTCCCCAAGTACAAGCAACGGTTTAGATAGAGAACCACTTGAGCTTCAACACACAAATGGTAGTTGAGTATAGTGACAAGAGTTCTTTTTTTATAAAGCAACAATGAAAGAAAGTTTTCTTTTCCTTGTAGAAGAAACCTTTGACGGAAGAACCCAACAAGAAAGTCGGCCCAAGCCCAAAGTCAACAGCCTTTAACTGCACTGAGCTAGGTTTTTATATTTTATATTTTAATGTTCTTTGCAAATACATACCCTGATAAAAAAACTTCAAATCCATACACATATAGCCGGTTGAAATGGCAGAATTTAACCTGGACATACCATTATCGCTAGTTCAAACAGCGGAATTTTCTTCTTCCTGCCTTGCACATTTTCAAAAATTCATAACGTTTTCATATGAACTGAGATGAAGATAAACTTTAATTATATCAAAATTGTAGGACTAACCAGATCAACTTTGTATTTCAACTTTTTTTATTCAAAACCTGCTTAAATAATCAACATAATGTTTAGATCCAAAATGTGAATTGTGTTAATAGAAATCAAATGGTTAAGTTGTGTTACAGATAGCAATTGTTTTTCCAATATGCAGTACCCTAATTAAGTTTGTGCGATTCTCATGTTTTCTCCTCTTCTTTTGGTGCACTCAGTTACTTAACTTAGTTCCCTATTTATTCCATGGCCATTGTTGTATTCCTAGAATTCTATTTGGATTCAGTTTATTGAGCTTGTCTTGTGTGTTTTCTCTCTTTTTTTCGAATTACACAGTACAACGGAGATATCCTCATGTCCATAATGCACGCACACTCAGCTCTATGAACGCACGCACGCAAACTCTACCTCTAGGAGCATCTTTGAAGAATAGGTCATCCACATCCTCAAGATTGACGAAGTCACCACATACGTATCGCTATCAACGAGAAGGTCGCCTACCACTGAGAAATTCGCTCACACGGGACGTTCGGGCGAATTTCTCATCAACAGATATGGTTTGGTTTGATTTTCAAAGTTGATGGGTGTTTTAATACAACCAATTTTCTGGTTTAAACAACCATGATATGTAAAAAAAGGGGGAAAGTCCATTTTGGACCATCTAACTATATGCGAAGTTTGGTTTTGGCCATCTGTCGGTGTTCTCTACCACCGGACAGTAAATTTGTATCGATCGTGTGTCCGACCCGGATGGTTAGCACGAGAGACGCCGGGATTTAGACTGGTTCGGGCCTCTGAGGAGTAATACCCTACGTCCAGTATCGAGCTGACGTGTTCTTGTGCTAGGGTTGTTTGTAGTAGGGGTTACAAACTGGTCGGGAGAGGGTGTCGAGCCCAAGTCCCAGGGGTGTGAATGTTCGATTCATCAGCCTTTGTGACGGTTGTCCTCCTCTCCCTTTTATAGACGCAAGGGGGAAGGGCAAAAAAGGGAATTAAAGTAAAAGTTACAGTGCCGGCTGCTGGGATGTCCTCTCGTACGTCGTTGTCGTGTGAGGCGGAGACTCCTCGTGCGAGGCGGAGACTCCTCGTGCGAGGCGGGGACTTGTCGGAGAAGGCTCTCTTTATTAGAAGACTTGTCGAGGAAGCTTCCAACTGGCCGGAAACATGACGTCTTGCCAGTGAAGGTCTTGACAGGGATCCTCAGTCCTCCTTATACTGAATCTTGGCCTTCACATTGTCGATGGTGTCAGAAGACTCTACCTCAAGAGTGATTATCTCGCTGTCAAAGGGGGCCCTAATCCGGGCCCTCGTCAGTAGCCCCCGAGCCTGAGAGGGAGTCAAGGACTCGCACACAGGCTCAGACGAAAGGCGTCGTGACGATCCTTGCTCTTGGTCTTCCCGGTGGGTGCGCGCGAGCGCATCCGCCGGATGTAGCCCCCCGAGCCCACGAGTGAGTTATAGACTCGCTTGTGGGGTTTTGATCTTCAGTGGTGTTGTCGTGGTTCCAGGACCTTTTTCTGAGGTGGTCGTGACGGTCGTGGGTGTTGTGGAAGTCGCGGGGGTCGTGGCAGACGTGGCGGACGTGATGGCTTGAAAAGATGGAGCAGGGTCGGTTCAGATTCCCGGGCCCAGCGGGCATCGAGGCGTTGCGCAGGCGGGCGTCAGTTACCCCGGGGCGCGCGCGTGTGCAGGTGTCTTTTCGACGTGGTGGGCCCAACATTTAAGGCCGGTGGCCACGCCTCTTCCTTATAAACTGTGCGTCGGTTGAGGATTCGAAACTTTTACCCTTCTGCCTTCTCTGCCGCCGTCGTCGCCCGCTTCCTTTGCCATTCACGCCCACAGCACCGCCGCCTCTTTCACCTGAGTCGTGCGCGAGAGCCCGGCGTCGCCATGTCGAACTGGTCGCGCTCCAACGTGTCCCACTCGATGCTGCTCCGACTGGTCGCCGCCGGGCAACTTCCTCCGCTCACCGACGCCGAAGAGTGGAGGCTGCCTGAGGACGAGTCCGTGCCGCGCCCGCCGAGGGGGTACGTCGTCTCGTTCGTGGCGTTCCACGAGCGCGGCTTCTCCGTCCCTGCCAGGCGGTTCATCCGGGCTGTTCTCCATGAGTACGGGCTCCAGCACCTTAACCCAAATAGCGTCCAACAAATGGCGGCGTTCGAGACGTTGTGCGAGGGGTACTTGGGGATCGGTGCCCACTGGCACCTCTTCAAGTATTTCTTCATGTTCGCCTGCTTGAAGGACGGCCCCCTCCCGGCGACCATCAGTTGCGCCAACCTCCGGATGAAGCAGGGGAGGGGCGAGAAGTACATTCCTTTCTCACTGACGAGTTCCAACAGCGGTTGGCACAAGGGTTGGTTCTATCTCAAGAACGACCCCGAGCACGCGCTGCCGGAGTTCACCGGAGGCTCCATCGCCCAAGCACCGAGAAGCTGGAGCGACGGGCCTCCGAAGGCAGAGCAGGAGAAGCTGCTCAAGGAGCACTGGGCGGCGCTGGCCCGCCTCCGCGATGCCGGGGTCGATCTGGCAGCCGTCATCAGCCAGTACCACACCCGAGGGGTCATCCCGCTCCGGAGGCGGCCTCTTCATCTTTGTGAAATGACGGCCAAGAGGGCCCCTTGGACGGGAACAGTGACCGCGCCCGGGCGACCTTCGCTGGATGAGGTCCAGCGTCGCGTGTCGGTGGCCATCGGGAAGGCGTCCTACTCGTGGCCGCCGTCACGGCTCCTGCCGATGCTCCCCAATGAGGGGACCGAGAAGCTCGTAAGTGGTTTCTTCTTCCGATAAGTTTTCCGATCAGTTCGAGGTCTTTATTTTGTTTGGATCTTCTCGGAAATTTCCGATGGTCGTTGACTCCCTTCGCTTCCTTTTACTTTCAGCTGCGGAGCCCCCACCTTGTTCCCGGAAAGCCCCCTCTCCCGGAGGAGGCGATCTTCAAGCGCAACCAGGCGGCCGTGGATAGGCGAAGGGAAGAGCGCAAGGCGCAACACAAGGAGAAGGAGATCGCTAAGCGCGATCGAAATGACGACCGCATCAAGCGCCGTAAGGCGGGGGAGACCAACGTCTCCTCCAACGAAGATCCGTCGCCGCCACCGGCGTGGAGCGGGGATGAGCCGAGCGCGGATGTCGACTGGAGCAGCATGTCCGGGTCGCCCCTATCTTCGCCGCGCCGGGCGGTAGAGGTGAGTTCGACGCGGCGGTTGGAGCCGGTCGCTCGCGAGAGGGGCGCGGGCTCCAGCTCGCAGTCGGGGGCCTGCGCCGCCCAAGAAGATCAAATGGTGACCCGCTCTCAAGCGGCCCTGGTGGTTCGCGCGCCTCCGAGGAGCGGAAGGATCCCCCACATCGGGACGATCCACCCAAGTGGCCGGCGGAGCGAGAACCTTCTTCCCGCCACTCCTTCGACAGCTCCAATCGTCTGGACTCGGACTCCTTGAGGAGGCGTTCGTCGTCCAAGGTGAGGTCGACCCCGCCGGCGTCTGTACCGAGCGCGCCGCAAGGAGAGGACACGAGCATCCCCCAGCAGCGCCTCCAATCTCTAATCATCCGAGGCGGCGACATCCCGGCTGTGCAGGTTCCCCTGTCCACTAGTGGGAGTCAGGAGCTGTCCTCTGGCGTGGCGGATGTCGGGAAGGCAGCCCCCGAGCCGTCGAGGGACCGAAGCGCCGCACCCAAGTCGTCGGGGAATGACGGGCCAGCCCCTGCGCCGGCGGAGCGCCGGGAGCCGGTCTCCGAGCTGGCGGGGGCCAAGAGGTCAGCCCCCGAGCGGGGCTCATCGGACAGGCCGGTGAAGCGGGTTCGCGTCCGGTCCACCATGTAAGCCCTTGCTCGCTTTTTCTCGTTGTTTTACTGTTCCTCGTCTTGCTCGTTTCTTATTTTAGACTTGCCCTTGTCTTAGCCGCACCGACACTGGCGTCCTCAGCCTCGCGCCACAGAAATGCGTCGCGCTGGGTGCGCGCAATCTTCAGCCCGAGCTCCGCCCGGCGCCCCGCCCTGCTGAACCGTCGGCGGGGTAGGCCGGGAGTGGGCTTACTGCGGAGACCGAGGTCGTCGAGGCAGCGGCGCCTCCGCCGGCGCCGGACACCGGCAACTTGGCCGAGGGGCGGGTGGCCCCTGAGGCGGACGTCATCCAGGCGGCGACCGAGCCGCTGGTCGAGGCCATCGCGGGAGGCGTCGATGCCCCGACGGCGTCTTCCGAGAAGATCGTGCCCCCGCCACCATCGGCCGGCGGACACGAGGGTGAGGTGCCGGCGGCAGGTGAAGCTTCGGCGCCTGCAGCGTTGCAGGCGGGCGGGGACGCGGTGGAGGCGCCAGCAGCCGACGCCGTGGCTGCCCGCCCCCGGGAAATGATCAACCTCGACGGGCCCGACCTCCCGGGCAACGATACGGCTATCTTCGAGGCCGTGCTGGAGCGATTGCTGACGGACCCGGAGGAATCAGGGGTCGAGGCTTCCGAGTCCGCCGTGCCCGAGGCTGCGACCACGACTGGAGCGGCGGAGCCCGCCAACAAGGGGCCCGCGCCTGACACGGCTGCGGCGAAGCTGCCGGAGCCGGGCCTGGTCAGAGCTGTCGGGGCTCCCGAAGCCCCAGCCACGTTGGAGGCGGCCGAGGAGGTCCTCGGGGGACCTGCAGCCGACGCAGAACTGACTCCTGCCGTGCCCTCGTCCTCTGCCGCGGTTGCGGGAACGACCTCAGCGAGCACGCCGGAGCCGTCATCACCCCGGCCCGTCGCTCCTGTCATTGAAGCGACGCCTGTCGCAAGCCCGACCCGCCCAGTCCCACAGGAACACGATGCTCCCGGGGGCATTGTGGGAATCGCCTCTCCGGAGATCCAGGAGGTCGGGGAGGGCTCAGGTGCAGGCCTGCTGCCGGAGCCCGAGGAGAACGACGCGCGGATCACCGACCTTGTGCGCTCCACGTGGGTGGCTGCTTACGAGGCGAACACGCTGGATGATGAGGACGAGGAGGCCGCGGCCTGCCGCCGCCTCGAGCGAGGTCTCGGGTGGGCGCGTCGTGCGTTCGACGAGCTCATCCTTCCCGCGACGATGGTAGGTCCCCTCGAATCGGAAGCTTAACCTTGTCTTTCCTGTTCTTGCAAGCCTTGTAGTTGTTGATCTCTTGCCCGGAACAGATGCTCTCGGAGTGCGGCGCGAGAAAGGCGCGCACCATTGGTGAGCTCCAGGCGGAGAGGACTCAGCTGGAGATGCAGCTGGCGGTCGCTTGCCTGGCCGCCGCCGGGGTAGTGGCGAATGAGGCGTCGTCGAGGGCCTCGCTCGAGGCCACCGTGAAGTCCGCGGAAGACCGCGCCACAGCCGCACAAGCCGCGGCTGCCAGCGCCGTAACGGAGCGGGAGTCCCTTGAGACGAGGTTGGCCCAGGCGGAGGTGAAGATCGAGGAGTTGCGGGCCGCCGCGACGACCGCCAACGAGGCCGCCGAGAAGGCCACAACTGCCGCCGCTGCTGCTGAGGCCGCCGCCCAGACCGCTGCCCAAGCCGCCGCCCAGGAGAAGACGGCGCTCGAATCGAAGGTGATCAGGCTGGAGCAAGACTTGGCCACCACCGGTGCGGACCTTCGGACAGCCAACAAGCAATTTTTCGAGGTGGCCAGCAAGCTCCAAGACGCCACCGACGAGGTGACCCGGCTCCGGAACGCCAACTCCAAATTGGCGCAGGACATTGATGGTGAGCAGGCCCCAAATGTTGCCGTTGGTTTCTTCTTTTTCGTTGATTTTTGTCGATGTTGATTTGTCTCCTCGTGGTCATAGGGCTGCGCACACATCGCGCTGCGATGACCGTGAAGCTCACGGAGAAATCGCAGGAGGTGAACGCCGCCGAGCTCAAGATCATCGAGAAGGATGGCTCGATCAAGCGGCTGTCGGAGCAACTTGAGAGTAAGTTCTTTCGATCCCGCCTTGCTTTTCTTCTCGATCCGGCCGCGCCGTGTTTGTTCATTGCATCTTATTGACCTTTTTCAATGATCAAGACCAAGCTCGAGCAGTCCCGGAAGGCCCAGGAGCAACTCAGGGTGAAGCTTGAGCAAACCGAGAACGCCCGGCGCGAGTCGGAGACGTCACGCTGGCAGAGTATCCTGGAACATGCCAAACTCGGGAAGCTCATTGGCCATGTCTTGTCGGGGGTCGGTATTGCCATCGGGCCGATGCTCGCCGACACACTGGTGAAGCTAGTTGAGGGCCTCCCGGCAGTCATCAAGGAGCGGGAGCTGTCGACTGCTCGGAGGGTGGTGCATCGGGTGCTGGCCATGTTCGACTCGCACTATTAGGGCCTGGACCGCATGGCGCTGAGCGGTGGCTGGGCTCCTAGCAGCTCTGACGAGCACTACGACCAGCTTGAGGAGGACTGCGCCTCCTTCGCCCGCGACATGGCTGACGTTGCCATGAAGGACCTGGACCTAATACCAAGAGACACACCAGAAGACCAAGAGATCTCCAAGCCTTCACATTAGATGTATCATGTTTATACGTAGGCAATTAAGAACAATTCGTATGCGTAACGCCTTGAACAGTTTTATATCGTTGAAAACTTGCTCAAAAAGTGTTACAGCTCGAACGTTCTCGAGTACCGAGGGAAGACTATGGCAACGAGTAGCAGAACTTAGGAATTATGAGGTGACCAAGCTCTACTCTGGAGCCGCGGGGGCGTAGGAGTCGGAGAGCCCAGCCATCTCAAACCGCTAAGAGGTGCCACACGTTCGCAGCCCCCGAGTACTCGGGGAAATTCGAAAAGTAACTCATGCATTTTCGCCGAAATCGTTTTAGGCGGGAGCCTGAGCGGTTGCTCGAGCTCAGACCGTGCTCGTAAGCCTTCGCACCGTAGCCACGGAGGCGTAGGTGCTAGGAGCATTGAACGAGCAGCAGCACCGCACCCCACACAGGCCGCCATCTTTACTTCTCGCAAGGCTGATCCTTCCGCCAAAAAACCTCTCGCGTGTGCGATTGGTTGCGACATAGTTGTCGATTTTTTTTGAAAACGGAAAAACGAAAGGAGGGCATCGTGCCCCGGGTAGCCCCCGAGCGGAGAGCGTTTCTGCACAAGTGCAGAGACGCTTGCCTTTCAACCTTCAGAGACGTTGCAATATATAGAAACATGGCAACTGACAAGTTTACGAACTCATAGAAGTATGAACAAAGCATGCGGCATTTATTCACAGATTCATAAGATATGGACATTTACTCAAGGGTAAAACGACCGCAGATGTTCAATGTTCCAAGCGTTGGAGACGACCCGACCGTCCTCGTATCGAATCTTGAACGTTCCGGGTCGGAGCACTTGATCAACGATGAATGGTCCCTCCCACGGGGGTGCAAGCTTGTGTCAATCCTTGCTGCCTTGAACTCGTCGGAGGACCAGGTCCCCGACCTGGAACTCGTGGGAGCGCATGTTGCGCTCGTGATAGCATCGCAAGGCTTGTTGGTACTTAGCCGAGTGTAGCAGCGCCACGTCGCGCGCCTCGTCGAGCTGATCGATCGCGTCCTCGAGCACGACTTGATTGCCCTCCTCGGTGTAGGCTCGTACTCTGGGGCTGCCGTAGTCGATGTTCGTGGGGAGGACCGCTTCCGACCCATGCACCATGAAGAATGGCGTGAAGCTGGTTGCTCGACAAGGCGTGGTGCGCAGGCTCCAGAGAACGGATGGTAGCTCGGCTACCCATCTTGCTCGAAACTTCTCGAGGTGCTTGAAGATGCGAGGCTTCAGTCCTTGCAGTAGGATGCCGTTCGCCCTTTCGACTTGGCCGTTCGTCTTCGGGTGCGCCACAGCAGACCAGTCCACGCGAATGTTGTTGTCGTCGCAGAAGTTGAGGAATTTCTTTCCCGTGAACTGGGTGCCGTTGTTGGTGATGATCGTGTTAGGTATGCCGAAGCGATAGATGATGTCGGTGAAGAATGCCACAACATCCTCGGAGCGGACGTTCACGATGGGTCGAGCCTCGATCCACTTGGAGAACTTGTCGACCGCCACGAGGAGATACGTGAAACCCCCGAGCGCTTGTCGGAGTGGCCCCACCATGTCGAGATGCCACACGGCGAAAGGCCATGTGATGGGGATGGTCTGAAGCGCTTGCGCCGGGAGGTGGGTTTGTCGAGCGTAAAACTGGCATCCTTCGCAGCGCCGTACGATGTCCTTGGAGTCCGCCACAGCTGTGGGCCAGTAGAACCTTGTCGGAAAGCCTTCCCGACAAGAGTCCTCGGACCAGCGTGATGTCCGCATGTGCCGGCGTGAATCTCGCGAAGTAGCTCTTTTCCTTGATCTCCCAAGATGCATCGCTTGAGTATGCCCGCCGCACCCCGTTTGTACAACTCGCCCTCGATGAGGACGAACGCTTTGGCTCGTCGTGCGATGCGGCGTGCTTCCGTCTGGTCGGAGGGCAGCTTCCCTTCGACAAGCCACTCGAGGATGGGAAAACGCCAATCCGGGTCCTCAAAGTTCAGCTCGGGCGGCTGGTCGATCTCCATGACCTCCGGCCCCTCGGGTTCTGGTGGCTTTTCTCCTTCGATGCGCACAGACAGCGCGTGCTGGTCGCTCGCGAACACCCCATGTGGTACTGGCTTGCGGCTTGACGCAGTCTTGGCGAGGATGTCCGCCGCCTTGTTGTAGTCGCGCAGGACATGATGAAGTTCAAGCCCATGAAACTTGTCTTCCAACTCACGCACGGCCTGGCAGTACGCCGCCATCTTCGGATCAACACAATTTTTCTCTTTCATGACTTTGTCCACGACAAGCTCTGAGTCTCCTCTGATCTCGAGACGGCGGATCCCGAGCTCGACCGCGATTCGTAGGCCGTTGATGAGCGCCTCGTACTCGGCGATGTTGTTGGAGGCGGGGATGTGTAGCCGAACCATGTACTCCATACGCACGCCCAGAGGCGAGATGAAGACAAGGCCTACTCCCGCCCCCTCCTTCATGACCGAGCTGTGGAAGTACATTGTCCACGTCTTGTGCTCGATGGGTGCCGGCGGGGTTTGAATCTCCGTCCACTCAGCGACAAAGTCCGCCAGCACTTGCGACTTGATGGCGCTCCGGGGCGCATACGAAATGTTCTGCCCCATGAGCTTGAGCGCCCACTTGGCTATCCTCCCTTCGGCCTCAGGGTTTTGGATCACCTCTCCGAGTGGGTACTTGGACACCACCGTGATGGGGGTGTGCGTCGAAATAGTGGTGAAGCTTGCGCTTGGTGATCAAGACAGCGTACACGAGTTTTTGCATTTGCGAGTAACGAGTCTTCGAGTCGGATAATACCTCACTCACGAAATAGACTGGACGCTGCACCTTGAGTGACCTCCCGGGTTCTTCTCGTTCAACCACGAGCGCAGCGCTGACAACCTGGGTTGTCGCGGTGATGTACAGAAGCATCGGCTCTTCTGGCCCTGGTGCCGTGAGTATCGGCGGGTTCTTCATAAGGTTCTTGAGAGAATCGAGCGCTTCCTGAGCCTCGGGCGTCCACGCGAAGTGGTCGGACTTCTTCATTAGTCGGTATAGCGGCAGGCTTCACTCCCCGAGTCGTGCTATGAAACGGTGAAGGGCTGCGAGGCAGCCCGTGACGCGCTGTACGCCTTTTAGGTTTCGGATCGGTCCCATGTTCGTGATGGCCGAGATCTTCTCGGGATTGGCTTCAATGCCGCATTCTGACACGACAAGGCCGAGGAGCATACCCCTTGGGACCCCGAAAACGCAATTCTTGGGGTTAAGCTTCACCCCGTGCTCTCTCAGTTTTGTGAACACCTCCGTGAGGTCCGGGACCAGATCGCCGGTCTTTTTCGACTTGACTACGATGTCATCGACATACGCCTCGATGATTCGTCCTATAAGGTCTCCAAAGACGCGTTGCATGCATCTTTGGAACGTAGCACCCGCGTTTTTGAGCCCGAAGGGCATCATCTTGTAGCAGTAGGTGCCGAACGGAGTGATGAATGAAGTTGCGAGTTGGTCCGCTATGCACATCGCTATCTGGTGGTACCCGGAGTACGCATCGAGAAAACAAAGGGTTTCACACCCAGCTGTCGAATTGACTACCTGATCCATGCGAGGCAAAGGAAACAGATCCTTGGGACATGCCTTGTTAAGGCCCGTATAGTCGACACACATCCTCCATTTCTTATTCTTCTTCTTTACAAGTACAGGGTTTGCAAGCCACTCGGGGTGGAATACTTCTCGAATGAACCCTGAACTAAGGAGCTTCTTAATCTCCTCGCCAATCGCCTTGCACTTCTCGTCGTTGAAGCGGCGTAGGTGTTGCTTCACCGGTTTCGATCCCGGCTTGATGTTCAGTTTGTGCTTGGCAACCTCCCTCGGGATCCCCTTCATGTCAGAGGGTTTCCACGCGAACACATCGAGGTTCGCTTTGAGGAAGTTGACGAGCGCGCTTTCCTATTTAGGATCGAGCGCCGTCTCGATACGGAGCGTACGGCCATCGTCGGAGACGGCTGCATCCTTGACGTCCTTAGCGGGCTCGAAAGAGCAGGCCGCTCGCTTGGATGACTCGGGGATTTCCTGGTCCTCGGAAGAAGGCTCGGCGTGGAGCTTCTCAGACCGGATCAGTGCCTCTGCAAACTGGAAGCACTCAGCGTCGCACTCGAATGCACGCTGGAACATGGTCCCCACTGTGATGATCCCCTTCGGACCGGGAATCCTCAGCTTGAGGTACGTGTAGTTGGGCACGACCATGAACTTCGCGTAAGCTGGCCTCCCGAGGATGGCGTGGTACGTCCCCGAGAACCCCACCACTTCGAAGGTGAGGGTTTCTGTGCAAAAATTTTGCAGGGTCCCAAATGTGACGGGCAGATCGATCTGCCCGATTGGGAGTGCCTCCATTCCAGGGACGACCCCATGGAACGGTGCAGTTGAAGGCCGCAGCTTGGACCGCGGGATGCCCATGTCGTCGAGCGTCGACGCGTAGAGCACGTTGATGCCGCTCCCTCCGTCCATCAGGACCTTGTGGATCCGTTTGGACTTAAACAAGGGAGCTACCACTAGTGGGTAGCATCCCAGCTGCGGCACATGGTCAGGGTGGTCCTTGCGGTCGAAGGTTATCGGAACCTCCGACCACTTTAGGTACGACGGCGTCGAGGACTTGGCGTTGTAGACCCCATGCCGAATCAACTTCTCCTGGCGTCTTGAGGGTCGCACCGGGGACCCGCCGAAGATCATGTGGACTGCCGCGTCCTCGCCTGGGTACTGGGCTTCCGCGTCGTCATCGTCATTGTCGGGGAGGGGCGCAGCCTTCTTTTGCGGATCCGCCGTCTTGGGCTTGAGCGTGCCGTTGACGTAGTTCTTCATCAAGCGGCAGTCCTTGAGCGCGTGCTTAACAGGGACCTCGTGGTGGGTGCACGGGGCCTCCAAGAGCCTCTCGAAGTGATCCTTTGGTGGCCCAGCCTTGGTCGGGTTGCTCTTGGGGCGTGAGGCCTTGCGCTCGACCGCCGCGACGAAGTTGTCGTCACGACGACGCTTGTCGTTCTTCTTCTTCTTCTTCTTGAGGTGCGTGGACGGCCCCTCGCCGTGGTCCACGACCTGTTTCCCCTTGCCCTAAGGGGTGTTGAGGGTCGTCGCGACCGCCTCCTCGCCGTCTGCATGGTTGCTCGCGATGTCGAGAAGTTCCCGAGTGGTTCGGGGCGTACAGCGCCCTAGTCGGTGAATGAGGGAGGTGCAGGTCGTGCCGTTCTGGAATGCTGAGATGGCGTCGTTGTCCGTCGCACCGGGGAGCTCGGTGCAACGTTTGGAGAAGTGCCGGATGTAGTCGCGCAGGCTCTCCCTCGGCTGCTGCTTGCAGTTGCGCAGCTCCCACTGCTTGCCGGGGCGGGCGTACGTGCCTTGGAAGTTGCCGACGAAGACTTAGCGCAAATCCGTCCAGTCATTGATCTTGCCGCGGGGCAAGTGCTCGAGCCACGTCCGCACGGAGTCGCCGAGGTAGAGCGGCAGGTTCTTGATGATGAAGAGGTCGTCTGTCGCTCCTCCCGCGTGGCACGCGAGTCGGTAATCCTCCAACCACACGCTCGGGTTGGTCTCCCCGTCGTACCTGGGGATGTTGGTCGGAGCTCGGAATCGTGAGGGAAACTTCGCGTCCCGCACGTTCTGTCCAAAGGCTCTCGGGCCCCCCTGGTCGGGCGACCAGCTACGCTCGCGGTCGTCGTCGCTGTCGTAGCGCCCATTGCGCCTTCGGTCGTCTTGTCGGCGCGAGCGGTGCTCGTCGCAGTGGTTGCGGTTGTCGTCGTTGCCGTAGTTGTCGACACTGGCGGCCTGTCAGCGAGCCTCGATGGTGCCCTGGGCGTCACGGTCGGGCCCAAGGCGCTGCTTGACAGCCGATCCTCCGGCTGCGGCTCCTTCCCCGTGGCTCCGATGCCGCGAGGGGGACGGGTTCTGGCATCGGACGGAGGGTGCCGCTCCCCCGTCACGCGCCGGCCGTTGGCGCGACGCGGAGCTCTCCGCTTGCTGTGCTGCCACCGCCTCGAGGAGAGTCTTGAGCTGTTGCCGCACCCTCCTCTCCTCGGAGGTGGCTGCCTCTGGGCAGCCGCGCAACAGCATCGCCGCGGCCGCTAAGTTCTGTGACGCCCGCCTGAAGAGCGGCGGGGTGTCGCCATCGACGTTCGCGCCCTCGTTGGCGCGTCGGTTGTTGTCGCGCGCACGTCCTCGAGCCGGCGGTGTCGGAGCGCGAGCTCTGGACTGCTCGGCGGTAGGTCGACGTTCCTGCCGCCCGCCGTCTCCTTCACGGCGGGGCTCGGCCGCAGGCTGACGTTCCTGTCGCTCGCCGTCTCCTTCACGGTGTTGCTCCCGCATCGGGACCTGCTGGAGGTCCGCTTGCGGGTTCCGGGGCCGATCCTCCCCGAGCTCTCGGTGGAGGTTGGCCAGCTCCTCGTCGAGCTGGCGCCTGGCCTCGGTGAGTTCGTCGAGGCGCGCCCTACGTTGGGTGTCCGTGGCGCGGTGACGCGGCGCCGGCTCCGCGTCGGTGGAGCTGCTTGAGCTTGGCACCACGCACACGAAGCACTCGCGCGTGGGGTCGCGCGCGGGTGCCGGGGGTGCCCTCCGGGCTGTCGCGGTGCCCGGGGCGATGTAGGACGCTCACAGCGCGTCCACGTAGGCCGTCACCGAGTCGTCAGGGAGGCCTTGCTGTCCGCGAGGGTACATGGTGGTGTACCGCTCCATGAACTCGCCCCAGGCAAGTGGCTCATCTCCGCTAGCCTGAAAGGCGAGGTCGGTGAGGTAGTAGGCGGCGAGCCTAAAACGCTCCTGCGTTGGGTTTGGCCCCAACATAGCCATGATCGTCTCGTCCGAGAAGCCTCAGACGAATGCCACGTGCCCCGCCGCCGCCGTCAAGGCGTTAGGGCGAGCTGGGCGGGCGAAGGTGCGCCCGACGACGGACTCCGCCGGCCCGGCGTAGACGAAGCCGAGGGAGCCGAAGTGCATGGTGGCCCTAGGGGTTAGCGAAACCCTGCAGCCCTCCATCCGAGTCGTTGGTGAAGTTCGGCGAGACACACGATGTGCCCCTACCTGGCACGCCAACTGTCGGGGTTCTCTACCGCCGGACAGTAAATTTGTATCAATCGTGTGTTCGACCCGGATGGTTAGCACGAGAGACGCCAGGATTTAGACTGGTTCGGGCCTCCGAGGAGTAATACCCTGCGTCCATTATCGAGCTGATGTGTTCTTGTGCTAGGGTTGTTTGTAGTAGGGGTTACAAACTGGTCGGGAGAGGGTGTCGAGCCCAAGTCCCAGGGGTGTGAATGTTCGATTCGTCAGCCTTTGTGACGGTTGTCCTCCTCTCACTTTTATAGACGCAAGGGGGAAGGGCAAAAAAGGGAATTAAAGTAAAAGTTACAGTGCCAGCTGCTGGGATGTCCTCTCATACGTCGCTGTCCGTCCGGGTGCATTGAAGAAGAGCTGCACTACGTTGTCGTCGAGGCCGCCGCGTGGCCGGGCGGGGCTGTTTGCTTGGGGCACTTGGCGCTTTCTTCGAGCACTTTGGTGCTGACTCATCCCGCCTGAGCACAGGTTGAGCGCGCCACGTTAAGGCCTAACCGTAGGCCAGCGCTAATCGTAGGGGGCACTCGAGTGCCTCGGTCGGAGTTGGCGTGTTGCAGGGTCAGATGGGACGCCGTGTTGATGGCCGTGCAGCTGAGCAGTGCCACATTAAAGCCCTTGTCAGTGCCGGCCGCCTGTGCGTGTCGCCAGTTGGCGTACTTGCATGGCATGGGGAACTGGCGCCCCACGCGTCGTAGCGGGGAAGCCCGTGCGTCGGGGTGGCGCCACGTTGCGTGGACTGTGTCTTGGTCGGAGATGGTGACTGCTCGTGCGAACGAGCAGTTTGTCGGAGATGAGACGGAAACTCCTCGTGTGAGGTGGAGACTCCTCGTGCGAGGCGGAGAGTTGTCGTGTGAGGCGGAGACTCCTCGTGCGAGGCGGAGACTCCTCGTGCGAGGCGGGGACTTGTCGGAGAAGGCTCTCCTTATTAGAAGACTTGTCGAGAAAGCTTCCAACTGGCCGGAAATATGACGTCTTGCCGGTGAAGGTCTTGACAGGGATCCTCAGTCCTCCTTATACTGAATCTTGGCCTTCACATTGTCGATGGTGTCAGAAGATTCTACCTCAAGAGTGATTATCTCGCCGTCAAAGGGGGCCTTAATCTGGGCCCTCGTCACCATCGAACTCTAAAATCGGAAATCTTTGACCATCTGATTGTCACAACTGTTTGAATTTGGCCATCAGGCTCTTTCGATGGGTGATTTTAAAACTTTTTATTTAGAATTTAGTACTTAGATTTTAAAATGATTATTACTTTTTGTTCATACCTCCGATTTAGGTGATTCTAGCTGTTATACGTTCATAATGGTGAGCTTTATCTTTTCAAATGTTATTTATAAAAAAATATAAATATTTTTTATATTATTCTTATGTTGTGGTGTAAAATCAATAATATAAGAAAAGTAAAATAAACAATTACAAAATAATATGAAGAATATTTTAAAAGATAAAGCTAATCGTTATGAATGCATGACCACAAAAATCTCTTAAATCGGAGATATGAGGAAAAAATAATAATCATTTGAAGATTCAAGAACTATTTTAATCATGTTGTTTACAATTTAGTCCTATTATCTTAAAATGATTACAATTTTTTTTCTCATATCTCCAATTTAAGTGATGCTTCTAATCATGCGTTCGTAACAATGAACTTTATCTTTTTAATGTTGTTCATGTTATTCTGAAATAATTTATTTTACTTTTCTTATATTATTGTTTTTACACCACAACATAAGAATAATGTAACAAATAGCGATAAAATAGTATAAGTAACATTTGAAAAGATAAAACTCACCGTTATGAATGTGTGACCGCAAGAATCACCAAAATTGGAAGTACAGATAAAAAGTAATAATCATTTTGATATCTAAGGACTAAATCCTAAATAAAAAATTTAAAACAACCAATCAAAACAGCTCGATGACCAAATTTGAATGGTTTTAATAGTTGGATAATAAAGAATTTTCGGTTTTGGAGTTCGATGGCCAAAACCAAACTTAGCCTATAGTTCAATGATGAAAAATGAACTTTTTCCTAAAAAAGAATGTTAGAAACTCCACTGGGCCTCCCTCCTCCCCCGACCTCCATCCACGGAGCTCCCGACCGGCCTCCCCTATTCATTTGGCTGGTGGCGGGTGCTGGTTTATTATGAGAGAAAATTACTGTTGACGGGTGGCTGGTTTGTTCGGGGAGAAAAGTACTACTGGCTAGTGGCTGATAAACCAGACGAACACAGCGACCGACCGCCCTTCACCCTCTCCTCAGGGACCACACGCGCTGTTGGCTGGCCGAGCCTGTTGGATTTTTTTATGCCTCTCATCTGCGTACATCTGTAGTATCTGCTGATGTACAACTCACTCCAACCCTACACACGCACACCACACTCACACCACGTGTATACAAACAAACATAGAACTACACTCAGATCAGTAGATCGCGTCCTTCATTAGATCACCGGGACCATCCACGGCTCCGTAGGCGACTGCCGCGTCACATTCCCATTGTGGTTCCACATGCGGGAGGCAATAAAATTTATTTAGAGGCAAAACCCCGGTGAGAAAAGCAAGTGCGAACTCGCGCTGGTTGCATGCCCACCAGATCTGCTTTCTACTTGGTTCTCGAACATGCTAGATTTGGAGGACCGAGTAGCCCTGAGCATTCGGTTCTAACCAAACCGATCGATTCCGTTCTTCAGTTCCCACAGAAATTCGGTTCTCAAAAAGGGCACCGATCGGTTCTTCTCAGCATCAAGAACCGAGCAAATTCGGTTTCATTTAGTTTGGTTCGGTTCCGGATCTAAGTGAGAGAACCGGGATATCTCAACAAAATCAAACAAAAAAGAAAAAAAACTTACCGCAGGGCGGCGTCGGCAGCCTTGTTGCCTCTGGTGGGCGGTGGCCGTTGTCATCTGCTCTGTCGTCGCAGTAGGGCTGCAGGGGCCACTGAGATGCTGCCTCTGTGAGTGCAAGATTTGACGAAGGATGGAGGAGAGAGGCGGCGCCCACCGGGGGAGGACGCTGGGGGCGGTGGGTTACAATCACCTCCCCACAGCCCAAGCCTGCGAGCTGCACCGTGGCTCTAGGCGCTGCTGCTCCCGCCATGAGCTCCACGCTCGGGCGCTCCCCATAGATCTCGTGGCTCCAAGCGTTGCCGCTGCTGATGCCATCGGGAGCTCCAGGTGCCGATGCGCTCCACCCGCAGGGCCAACCTCCAGCCCCACGGTGGGAGTGGCGGTACACGACGTAGCTATGGCGAGCTGCTCTGGCCCTGCACCGGGAGCGGCGGCGTTTAGCCCCGCGGCGAGCTCCCGCTGGGCGCTGGTAGCTTTGGGGCTCGGGGCTGGAAGTGGGAGGTTGGGAGGGGTGGGGCGGCTAGGTCCTGGGAGTGTGGGAGGTTAGGGGAGGGTTGTGCGCCTGAGGGAGAGTGGGAGTTAGGGTTTGCGTTGGGCCTTTGGTCTGTTGGGCTCTTATTGGGCTGAATGTGTATTAGCTCGGTTCTTCGGTTAACCAGGATCCAAACCAAAGTAACCGAGGAAGTTCGATTCCTGAGAAAGAGGAACCGAACAGAGAACCATTTTTCTCGATTTCGGTTCCGGTTCCCAGTTCTTTCAGTTCGGTTCCCGGTTCTCGGTTTTTGTGCCCAGCACTAGGACCGAGGAACTCCCACTTGATAGCAGACGACATAGACTGACTCTAGTAGGTCACTCATCTCCACACGCATAGGTAAAATGAGGGAGGAAACAACATTGTAGTACCTCCAGCAGACCACGCAAAGACAACTGCAAAATGCGTACAGTGGCTTTCGACCCCTCAAACTCGGGTACCTCTCTCCTCTCCCTCATCTTTTTTTACTCCAACCGCTTCTGGTCCGTCTCGCTCACTGCTGCGGATGAGGCCTCCCGTGCTGCCTCCTCGCCGGCGTGGGGGCCCGCGCGGAGGCACTTGCGGACGTGCTCTTAGCAACTACTTTAAGTCATGTAATCCTATAAGTACTTAGCTTATCAATGAAAATCACTGCTGGTTGTTTTGCGGCACCAAAATACTCTGTTTTGCTCTGTTCTTAGTTCTCGCCGACGCTCGCAGTGTTCTGCCGCTCACCGCCTGAAAGGACCTTGTGATGCCTAGAGGGGGGAGGGGTTGAATAGGATCACTTCGAACTTCTGAAACAATTGCAGCGGTTAAATCATAGGTCGGAACTTTTGGCGCTGTGTCGGAACTTCCGAGGGGCTCGGAACTTCCAGCACAGGGGCAGAACTACCGACCTGGCAGAGAAGACTAAAACAAAATTCAAAAACTGAAGCGAATCTAGCAATTCTATATGAATCAAAAGTTAGGTTTAGATGCTAGGAACCACCTGCAACCAAATATATAGATAGGAATACAACAAATATATAGACCGGGGCAAAACAAGCTTCTAGGGTTAGTCAACTAGGAGAAGAACTCAAACAAACAAGAGACAAGAGATTTAATCCGAAGTTCACTTCCACTAAGGAAGCTACGTCTCTGCTGAGGATCCCACAAAGGGAGGTCTATCACCAAGAGCCTCTTGCCTCACCCAATCCTCACAAAGGAAGAATGATGCTCACTAAGAATTCTCTACCAAGGAGAGGGTAATACAAACGATCCTGGGTGCTCCACACGAAGAGGGCACTCAACGGGCGACGCCTAACCCTCTAGAAGCAAGCTTCAAGAGTAACAAACGCGAATCAATGCCCGAAGATGCTTCAAGTTCTCTTGAGATGAAGGAGATGAACCGGTCACTCAAAGCTTCTCAATCTCACACCTTCAATCTCTTCTCACACAAGCCCTAGCTCAAAGCAATCAAGAATTAGCTCTAGGAGAGAGTGGGAGAGAGGAGTGAATGCTCTTGGGTGTGCATGTCTCGAGTTAGGTCAGCAGCAAATGAAGGGGGAGGTGTGGGGGTATAAATACCCACCTCCAAAAACTAGTCGTTACTGTGTTGAAACGGTGGTTATCAGAAGTTCCGACATCAGGTCGGAACTACCAAGGTTTCCTGGAAATGAAACAGTGGAGGCTTCTCAGTACTTCCGGCCTGGGGCCGGAACTACCGAGGGTGACAAAAAAAACTCTACCAGAGAGACGAGATCGGTACTTCCGACCTAGGGCCGGAATTACCGAGAAAAGCTGATCTTTTCCCAAAAAGATCAACTTGTGTACATGTAGGTGAAAGGATCAATGCAAGTGGCCTAGAGGGGGGGTGAATAGGCCTGCAAAACAATTTCAACCATTTTCTGCCAAAAACTTCCCAGACCCCAGAACCTCCGGGATTTCCCTGGAACCTCCGGGAAAATGCACTGAGGTGTATTTTCCTAGAACTTCCGGGAAATGGACCTTCTGAAGAATTGCTGCGTTTAATTGGTTAGAGAGCAGATCTTGAGCAGGAATTAGGTTACAAACACTAAGAGATAAAGGCCTAACCACACTAGCAACCTTAGGGTTAAAGGAATAGCAAGAAACTAAGCAAACCCTAATAGATCTAGTGAGCAAACAACCTAGAACAAGCAAGCAACTAGATACGAAAGGTAAAGCACAGGAGACAACAATTTAACCCGTGGTTCAGCTCACCACAAAGGTTGGCCTACATCCATGTTGTTGAGGTTAGCCACAAAGGCTATGGGATCTCTCTAGATCCACTCCTCTCTCACACCTATCACCAAGGCAATAGGTGGAGGTTTCCACTAAGCAAGCAAGGGTAATACAAACTTCTTGGATCTTCCACAACCGATTGGAGAGCTTCCAAGCAACCTCCAGCCGTCTAGGACCAAGCTCCAAGAGTAAAAGATCCACCAAGGAGCTAGGGGTTCACCAAGTGCTCAAGGACACAAGAAGGGGTTTGGATTTGCTTTTTCTCACAAGAATCACTCCAAAACTTGAATGCTAGGGTTGGACTTTGGATTCAAGTAGGTGGGAGTCGTCAATGCTTGAGTGTGAGGTGAGCCAAAGCTACTGTTTCAATGCAGGGAGGGAGAGAATGATTGTTGGGGGAGAAGGGGGAATAAATACCCCGAGATTTGGAATAACAACAACTATTTTCGAAATCTCGGAACCTCCGGGCAAGATCCCGGAACCTCTGAGATCTGGAGAACTTCAGCAGGCTGTCTGGAAGCAGCTCGGAACTTCCGGGAAAAACCTCAGAGGTTTCGGGATTTAGAATAAGTGGTGAAGAAAGCTAGCAGATAGGTCATTTGTGGCTGGGATGATGTTGTTTTTGAGAAGATTTTCAAGCACTTGGCTTCATCTATGCCACTATTAGTATCCCTCTTGATAGTACGCCTTGTCCTATACTCAAATTCAAAATAGAAAATGAATTCAAACATTGTCTTGAGCTCTAGGTAGCCTCTTCAAAGAATGAGGGGTCTCCTTTCTTTCCTTTTACCTTTATTCAATCATAATCCTGGAACTCATACTTAAAAGCTCATTAGTCCTTTAATTAAGTGGTCAACATCACCAAAACCCACTTAGAGCTTGATTGCACTTACAATCTCCCCCTTTTTGGTAAATGTTTACAACCTAATTAAAGCATACATTTAATTGATAAGATTGAGCTTTTGATGATTTGAATACAAGGCTAACCCTTAATGTATGCCTTTCTCTTTTTGAATAGAGAGGGAATGTCACCTCAAGACATGTTAGCATACATTATGAGCATGTGTAGCAACTGCAATGTATTCAAGTCATCGTGGGGTGCAACAGAAAGGTGTAACATGTAAACGTGATGCATATGACAAGAAAGAATCACGCAGAAGACTGGCTGTGTCCAGACCCCGGGACCTCCGGGAAATTTCCCAGAACCTCCGGACTCTGGCAACACAGCAGTCTCAACATACATCACATGCAAGAATTAACACACAACTAAATAGGAACTAGATTTGAATAAACATCACAAGCACAACTAGTCCTATTACATCACATCACCACAGAGTTTTAAAGTTTTCAGATCCCCACAACTTGTCCATGACCACATCACTAGTTGCCAACAGAGGCAACCACAAGTAGTACCATATATTACAGACCACAAATGAGTTCAGCTGAAATGAATAAGCAAAGCAGCAGCAACAGCTTCTCTCACAACTCACAAAAGCAAGCAAGCAGGCAGGTCTACACATATGCATCTCAATCTTCCTTCTCCCCCTTTGTCAACATGTTAACAAAAAGGAAAGAAGAAAGAGAGGAAGTAGAGCTCCTGGACCTGATCAACTTCACTCACTCCAGTCCTCATCAGTGTCATCAGACCCCAGGTCTTCATCATCATCAAATGGAGGACACCTGCCATGGCTGGCAACTCCCTTGTAGCCCTTCCTGACACCACTCTGAGGCCCCTTGGACCTAGTCTTCATTTTCTAGAACTTAGCACTGAGAGGCACCTCATCATCACTTGGCTCATTGGGTGGATATTCTTCTTCACTAGAGGGTAAATCAGCAAAGAAGATAGGAGGTGGAGGGAGAGGCTGAACAAAGAGGCCATTATGAGACAGCAGCCTGTTGATGTCCTTCCTAGCCTCATAAGCCTGATTGGCTGAGTAAGTGCACAAAGAGAGGGTGTTCTTGATTATTTCCTTCATCTTCTTAAAGGCTGACTCCTTCTTCTTGGGTCGGCTGGGTCCAGCCTCATCACCATGAGCAGCAGATTTGGAGGGTGTAGCTGAGTCTAGAAAGGCCTGGACTGCTGTATCAGTCTTTTGGTGCTGTCCCTGCTTGACTTGATAGGAACAATGCTCACAGTCCTTCTTGAAGATGTACCGAGTGTCGTATGGACATCCCAGGGCCCACTACCCAGGCGGGTACTGGAACCGACTACTGCGTGGGCCTCGAGACTACTCGACTTGGGCTACACGGTGCAAGACGGCGTGGAGCACAAGGCAACCAGAGGGCTAGTACTCGGTTAGGAAACTAGACATGTCCGGATCCATGTAGAGTACCCCTAGCTGTGTACGACTAGTACTCTCCTCCCTAAACCGACTTGTAACCCTACCTCCCGGACTATATAAGGCGAGGCAGGGACCCCTATCTCTCGATCCGCATCATCTTGTAACAACACCCAATCAATCCAGAGCTACGCAGCATATAGGACGTAGGGTATTACGCACCTCGCGGCCCGAACCTGTCTAAATTGTGTGCCACGTGTCTCTCCTTCGAGTTCCTGATCTCGGTGAGGCCACAAACATCTACCTCGGGTACTCCCCTTGGTAGGTTGCCGGTCTAAAACACCGACAGCTGGCGCGCCAGGTAGGGGATCTCATCGAAGATCTCATGGCGAACTCGACGGCTTCCATCATCATCAAGCCAACCGCCGCTTTCAACCACGGCGACACCTTTGTCTTCGGATCCTGGGTCTGCACCGCTGACGGCGCTGGATCGTTGCAGCGCTACCTCACCGTGACCCCGGACCTAGAGACCGGACTCGTGACGCTTCCCGAAGTCGTCGCGAGTCAACTCGTCGAGAAATTTGACGAATTTTCGCTCTACAACCAAGTCGCTGGCTTCGAGATTGGATCCACCTCCAACTCGAACTCGACGACAACCTGGATCGAGCCATGCGAGTTGGCTCCTGAGCCATCATGTGGACCGGTCCTCCCCCATGAGCACTTCCCGTACGGCCTCCGTAGCGCCAATGCGGTCTACGCGGATGCGCTCATCCCGCGTCGGGCCGGCAAGGAGGTCGTCTCTGAGTACTCCTCGGACTCCAATGCCGTCCCTGACTACAACTCGGACTCCTTCTACAAGTTCGACTTTGGATTGGATCCGTTTGAGCCCGAGTCCGAGCTCAACTCTACTGAGGAGCCGTTGTCAGATCCTGCAGCTAGCTTGGTCATCACGTCTACTCCAGCCGGCAGATTCGTCTACTGGCCCGACCAGAAGCCCACAGACCTGACAGATGACAACTCACGCTGCGTCACCTACCTCGAGACACTCCCCTTCCAGGAGGGAACACCTCTGACTCCTGCAGTAGAGGAACACTCACCAACCGAGGTGGCAACTACTGACTCTGGCCTCTGCACACCCGACCGTGAGGTGTTCGTGGCAACTGCAGAAGCCGGAACCTCAGAGGCCCGAGTTGATCAGCACCTCGATGACATCTCAGACGACGAGGAGTCAGCCAATGCACCCCCAGACGAGACTACTGAGGCCAAGAACGCCCGGCGTAACCGCAACAAGAAGCGAGTAGATCGACGTCGGCGGCTTCGGGAAGTCCTACCTATCCGCAACCTCAATGATGCTCTGGACGAAATCTCCAACCGGCACCACACTACCCCTGAGCAATGCCTTCTGTCCATCAACAGGATAGGGTGAGCGGTTCAGGGGCATCGTGCGGGCGACATCATAGCCAGACTCGCGGAGGATGCTTACTTCATGCGGGTCGACAACAGGATCGCCAGAGTCGCAAACCAAGAAGCCACCAGCCGCAGCCGCACTTCAACAGAGGTTGGACCCAATCGCGTCCGCGGTGAACATCAGCCGACCCCAATCGCTCTAGAGCTACGGGGGGAGGACCCTCAAAAGGCGGTGCTAGCAGCGGCGGCGGTGGCGGCGGCGGCAGCAGCGGTAGCTCCTTGTCACACCTGTTTTTCCAAAGAAAACCAAGTGCATCACTATATGTATGCCAGGATCTATTTTCATACATATAGTGACATATAAGTGAATACAGAAACAGTATCACGTAAAGAAAGAGAAAGATTATCAGAGTATTACGCTAGATCCTGGAAACGAAAGCTCTAAACATCACAGGCAGTCGACTGGGGGTTGCGTACGCCTAGCACCAACAACATCTTCATAGCAGCTTCCTCCTTCTGAGCAACATTGTTTATAGCAAGGGTGAGCACATGTCGTACTCAGCAAGTGTGGGGAAAGTATGAATGCAAAGACTTGAACAAGAAAAGGCTAATAGGTTGACTGCATTAAGCAATTTTAGTTGGTCAAATTTTATTAGCACCTGATTACTAATAAAGTATAAGTATATACCAACCCTCATTAACATAAAGAGACGCCATAAGCATATGGCTAACATAACCAGAAACCACGATTTAAGTCCATCTTCAAGTTCAATTATCATGTGAGGGTCCAGGCCGCTCTTGACCATGAGCACAACTAATCGATTAGTTTTACACTCTGCAGAGGTTGTACACTTTCACCACAAGTCGCGTAAAAGTCCCGAAATCTTTAGACCCAACCATGCGATGCTAGCTAGGCATCATACCACACTACCGAGGTGTGATTGCATAGGGACACTACGAGACCTTTACAAAGATTCCCTAATAAGTGGTAACTCGCTAAGGTTTCCCCATAAGGGGATGAACCCTCCCCCAAGTGGCGTTCCACTTGGCTGGACAAGCCATCACACAACCTATGAGCCCCTTGCCCTTTCGGTAAGATTACCCCAAACTAGAGTCTCTAATTAATTGGCCAAGCCAGAGCCATGTGGAATGTGGTTGCACTGTTTTCCTGGGTGGTTCTCCATGTTCCGATTAAACATTGTGATCTTGTATTAAACAGAGATATATAACATAGAGGTAAAGCAAATTCATCATTAATGTTCATTAAAACAACCATAACCCAAATAGAGCAACTAAGCATAGCTACCCAACAAAAGATAAACCCAGGTTGACAAGGAATGATCATAAAGACTAGGATAAACTTTAATAGGACCCATCAATATTACATGCAAAGCATATGCAATGGTGATTAAATAAGTTATTAGGACAAAAGAACAAGGACACACTTGCCTTTAATCAGAGTAATGTTGCTGCTCAGAATTCTTCAACCTCTTACTCTTCAAAGCTCTCGAATGACGTTTATTCTACTCGCATCAATCATCCAAAGCAAAACATCCGGAGCACACATATTCTAGCAAACAAATAAACAAAAACTAAGAACAATACACCAATCAAAATAAAAGATTCAAAAGAACACACTAAAGGATGGATATTGATTCTAGGATCATGTGAATGCAAGAAACGTTGAAATAAGAATTGAACTGAATAAGATATGCTTTTCAAGAATAAATGCATAAGTATTTAACATGACGGTGAACAGGCAAGAATTACATGGCTGCACGCAAATGAACAGTTGCTCAAATAAAATCACGTTGCATGGTGATGGTGCATACGTGCATGTATTGAGATTAACAGAATCAGAATTGCTTAAGCATGATGCAAGCATGACATCATCAAGATACTTAAGCAATAAAATATTGTAGGAGAGGAATTAAAGAGTAAACATGGCAACAGGAGGATATCTGGCTAACAAGACATTAAGGCAATGCAATATAAGAGAGCTGATTGTAGCCTTTGCTTTCTCGAACACACATACAGCTAGATACGCATGCATGGTGCTGTTTCGATTGCACATGATCAGAGAGAGAGAGAAACGAGGAGGGTGCACGAGTCCTCACCAACGATGACGACAGACTTGGCTGGAAACAATGGCGAACGGTGAAGACGGCGTCGAGATTCCGGCAGCCGGGCTTCATCTTCTGATGCCTACGGCCATTGCTGCAGTCTACACATGCATCATGCAAACCATGCACATGCACGTACAAATTAATCTATAGCACACCTTGCAGTTCGTTGCCGTGAGAAGAACAGACGGCACATATACTAGGCCACAAACGATTTGTGCTCACGGGTAAAAGAGGTTTTTGCTGGCAGGTGGAGTGCCCGCCAGCGACCATGTGCCAACACAAATCGTCTCAGTGCTGGCGGTTGTCCGTCCGCCAGCACAGAGACCTCGCCCGCCAGCACTGAGTTTTTTCGGGTCAGCACTAAAAAACAAAAAATAAACAGCAAAAAAAATCTTTTTTAGAGGAGGGACCCCACCGGCAAGTCGCGCATTTTTTCGCGTAAAGTCGCGACGCTCCACGGTTGCCGTGGTTCGAACCCGTGACCTCTCCCTCGCGTGAAGCCTCCTCTACCACTACACTACACACTCATATGCGTCCATATGCAGTTTTGGTTCTACTCATATTATACTACACCGAGTGTAAATTGGTTTTTTGAGGCACTAAACAGATTCAAATTAAAAACTTATCAACTACAAAGTTTCTTAACTTTCTGAGATCTACAACTTTCATGTTGGGAGTTTTTCCATTTGAGGTCATTTACGAAATTTGTATTTCAAATTTGAGAGATTCAAATTTGAATTTCATTGACAATATGATTTCAAATAAAAAAGTGTAAACTACAAAGTTTCATAACTTCTCAGGATCTACAACTTTCATATTGAGAGTTTCTCCATTTGAGATCGTTTGAAAAATTAGAATTTTTCAAGTGACTGTGTGCATCTCTGCTGACGAGCGACATAAGCCACCGCCACCCGCCAGCACAAATAGGACCATTTGTGCTGGCGGGTGGCTTATGTTGCCCGCCAGCACTGTGCCTTCACTGCTGGCGGGCGACATAAGTCACCCGCCAGCACAAATAGGACCATTTGTGCTGGCGGGTGGCTTATGTTGCCCGCCAGCACTGTGCCTTCACTGCTGGCGGGTGTAAAGCCGACGCCCCTTTGCACCACAGTGCTGACGGGTGCTAATTACACCCGTCAGCACGCTAATTTCTATGTACCAGTACAAATCGTTTTTGGCCTAGTGATACAAGAGCATTGCAATGACAAACGTGAAACACGGAAACGACGATGGCGGCGGAGATCGAACTCGACAGATCGATCGTCATAGGGACGGCAACCTCGACGGCCTTTGATATCACCTTGCTGGCGCTCCTCGTGGTGATGAAATAATCCTTCCCCGGCAGCCGGCGTACATGGACGACGGAGGATGCTTATGGCTGCAGTTCGTGATGCACTGACGGCGACGTCCGACGGACAGGCCTCCAGCCGTCAACAGTTGCAGCGAACCCGCGGCCGGAGATGCAACAGATAGATGGTGGCAGCCCAAAGTCCGTGACGGTGGAGCTCCGGAGCAGTCGGGGACGGGGAGCGACCGGCCGAGACGAACGACTCGGCGTCGTGGAGTCCGGCAGCGTGGCCGGCGGCAGCGCAGATTGAACTCGGAGATTGGTTTGCAGCGGAAAGAGAGACGAGGGCCACGTTTGCAGCTATATAATGCTGACATGTTAGGCCGGCCTTGAGCCCTTGACGTGCACGAGCACAACTCGAAGCTGCAGCTGTGCGAGTCAATCTCGAATTGGACCTTCGTATAGAGAAGGAGGCAAACTGATTGCAACAAGGCCCAGTGTTGCAGCTTGACACATCGAACATTAGAGTTGATTGGGCTGCTGGCACCATCAGATTAAAATAAATAAACCAATGGGCCGGGAGAGATAGAACCAGGAAATCAAACATGACCTACGTCTAACTTGGAAGACTATATATATATAAGGAGCATTTGACTTAAAGGCATCCGGAGTTCCTTGTTGATGGCCAAATTGCATAAGCTCGAAGAGGTTCAGCCATGCACGAGGCCCTGGGAGTGCAGGGAGTACAACAGCTCCAAAGATAGTTTAGGACACATTAAATCCAAATAAAATATTTGGAACTTGTGAAGGAGATTATAGAGCCATCCAATAAATAGATTTAGCTCTAGAGGAAAAGAAAATCAGAAATAGCTGGAAGTTTCTCAGGAGGACTTGATCAACATTTAAACGCATTTTTAAACCTTTTGCACTCAAGAAATACCATGATGCATCGACATGAATGCAACACTCACATAATCATTTTATTTAATTTAGAAAAACAATCAATGGCGTTTTCCTGTACTATATTTCCTGCAAAGAAAATAAATGTTGGAAAATTTTTAAAATTAAGAGAAAATCATTGTTTAATTTTTTTCTTCCTATTCACATCCTGAAATTCGCAAATTTCAGGGTGTGACACTCCTCCCACGGCACCGGCAGAAGACGCGGTGGCGGCGGCAATCGCGGAGGCTGAGGCCACGCGAACAGCCACGCCACCGGCAACGAACGTGGCGGCTACGATGCCCGCCACAGGATCGATGAGATACGCTGCTCCAAAAAGACTACCAACGTCAGCGACAGCGACGGTTTCCCCGCCTACTCCTCACGTTTCGCGCTCTGCTACTTCCCCAGAAATTCAAACCTCTCGGGATCAACAAGTACAATGTGAAGCAAGACCCAGTATAGTGGCTCAGGTGCTATGCCCTGGCCATTGAGAACGCTGGTGGCAACAACGGCACCAAGTGCCTCTACTTCTCCTTCTGCCTGGATCAAGCTCCACTCACATGGCTCAAGTCGCTCGACAAGAACTCGATCGACGAGTGGGACCAGCTGAAGGCACAGTTCACCAGCAACTTCGCGGGCGCCATGGGGCGCTCGGGTACTCGCATGGACCTGGCGATGGTCAAGCAAGAGTAAGGCGAGACGCTTCGCTAGTACATGCGCCGCTTCTTCGACAAGCGCGCGACCGTAGTCGACGTCACCGACAAAGAAGTCATCGACTGCTTTCAAGACGGTCTCTACCACCGTCGCCCCTTCGAAGACTTCGGTCGCCACTGCCCAAGTTCAATCACCAAGCTCAAGGACATGATCACTTCATGGGCCGATGAGGAAGACAAAGCCAATGCCAAGTACGACTCCAACCGCGGCAAGGGCAAAAACAACATGGGCGGCAACAACAAGGATCAAGGGGCTCGCAGCAACAACAACAACAACAATAACTACTCGGGTCCTAACCGCAAGCGCAAGCCAGACAACACCGTCGCGGCTGTTCAGCGCCCTGCGAATGATACGAGCAAGAAGACCTCCGGTGGCTTCAAGGACTTGCTCAAAGAGAAGTGCCCGTGGCACCAAGATAGCAACCACACTACCGAACAGTGCTGCCAGCTTCGGCGGGCACTCAAGGAGACTCCTGAGCCACGACACCCTCACGACAAGAAGGGCAAGACCAAAGTCAACGAAGGCAACAGCGACTTCCAAGAACCCGACAAGACGGACAACGTCCTCTTCGGTGGCCTCCCCACCAAGCGATCGCAGAAGCTAACTTTGCGCGAAGTCTTGAACATTGAACCAGCAGTCCCGACACCCCTCAGGTGGTCGGAGGTACCCATCACCTTCTCTCGTGCGGATCAATGGACAAGCTTCTCCGAGCCAGGGTGTTTCCCACTCGTCCTGAATCCAGTAGTCGCGGGCTCCAGACTCACCAAGGTACTCATCGACGGTGGAAGCGGACTTAATGTCCTGTTCACCAAGATCTTGAAGAAGATGAAGCTCGACATCACCGGCATGCTCACCAAGAGCACGTCGCCTTTCTACGGCATTGTCCCAGGCAACACGGCTATACCACTTGGCTCAGTAGTTCTGCCAGTTACCTTCGGGACACGGGAGAACTACCGCACCGAGTACATCAAGTTGGAGGTTGCGGACTTCGAAACCTCCTATCACGCCATCCTCGGCAGACCAGCTCTTGCCAAGTTCATGGCGGTTCCCCACTACATGTACTTGGTACTCAAGATGCAAAGTCCTGCCGGAGTACTCGCACTGCAAAGGGACTTGAAGATTTCCTACGACTGCGACACCGAAGCCGTGGAGCTCGCAGCAACCAATCAAGTACCCAACGCGATGATGGAGATCTTCGCTGCATCAAAGAAGCTCGCCACGACCGAACTCGACATACCTGAGAAGACCGACACCTCCAACAAACCCCAGCCAACAGAGGAAGTACAGGTGAGGCCATCGACCTCGGGACTGGCGACAACAGCAAGACTACCATGATCGGCGCGGGGCTCGACCCCAAATAGGAAGACGCGCTCGTCAGTTTCCTTCGGGCTAACCAAGACATCTTTGCGTGGAAGCCAGCGGACATGCCAGGTGTGCCCAGGAGGCTGATCGAGCATTCACTCAACGTCGATCCTAAAGCCACCCCCAAGCGACAACATCTCCGCCGATTCGCTGACGACCGACGGGACGCCATCAAGAAGGAACTCACCAAACTACTCACGGCTGACTTCATCAAAGAAGTCTTCCATCCTGAGTGGCTCGCCAACCCTGTCCTCGTCCGCAAGAAGAACACCAACGAGTGGAGGATGTGCGTCGACTACACTGACCCCAAGGACCCCTTCGGGTTGCCGCGGATTGACAAGTCATCGACTCCACGGTGGGCTGTGACCTGCTTTGCTTCCTTGACTGCCACTCCGGGATTGCAATCAAGGAAGAAGACCAGGAGAAGACCGCGTTCATCACCCCGTTCGGCGCCTACTACTACATGACGATGTCGTTGGGGTTGAAGAACGCCGGTGCCACCTACCAGCGAGCTATTTAAGCCTACTTCAAGGAGCAGCTCAACAAGAACGTCAAAGCCTACGTGGATGACATGGTCGTCAAGACCAGGAACTCAGACACGCTCATCGCCGATCTTGAAGAGACTTTCGCATCCCTGTGAGAGTACTAGTGGAAGCTCAACCCTAACAAGTGCGTCTTCGACGTACCCTCAGGGAAACTACTCGGCTTCATCATCAGCCACCGCGGCATCGAAGCTAACCCCGAAAAGATCTCCAATATCACCAACATGCAGGCTCCGACTTGTATCAAGGATGTCCAGAAGCTGACCGGGTGTATGGCGGCCCTGAACAGATTCATCTCAAACTTGGAGAGCGGGGACTACCCTTCTTCAAGCTACTCAAGCACCAGGAGAAGTTCGCGTGGACCTTGGAGGCTGATCAAGCTCTGACGCAGCTCAAAGACTTCCTGTCCAAGCCACCGGTCCTCACGGCTCCCCACAAAAAGGAGCAGCTACTGCTCTATCTCGCTACGACTGCTCATGTGGTCAGTACTGCCATCGTCGTCGAGCGGCAGGAAGAAGGCCACGCCTACCCAGTCCAGCGACCAGTCTACTTTGTCAGCGAGGTCCTGTCCGAGTCCAAGGCCCAGTACCAACCGGTCCAGAAACTACTCTACGCAGTACTCATCACCTCGCGGAAGCTACAACACTACTTTCAGGAGTACTCGATCACCATAATCACTGACTTCCCGCTCGGCGATATACTCCACAACCAAGATGCAACCAGGAGAATCTCCAAGTGGGCGGTTGAGCTCGGCGCCCTCAACATCGACTTCAAGCCACGAACGACCATCAAGTCTCAAGCGCTAGTCGACTTCATGGCAGAGTGGCGGGAAAATCAACTACCCACATCAACAGAGCGACCAGAGCACTTGGTGATGTACTTCGACGACTCACTAAAGCTCGAGGGCACGAGCGCAGGGGCACTCCTGATCTCTCCAAAGGGCGAACAACTCAAGTACGTCCTGCAGATCTTCTGGAAGGTCTCAGACAACGAAGCCGAATACGAAGCTCTGCTACATGGGCTCCGTCTCGCAATCTCACTGGGCATCCAGCGACTACTAGTCTACAGCGACTCCGCTGTGGTGATCAACCAGGTCAACGACTCCTGGGACCGTAACAAGGAGAACATGGATGCCTACTGCTTATAAGTCCGCAAGCTCGAGAACAAGTTCCATGGTCTCGAGTTCCATCATGTCGTCCGCGACAACAACGTTGCAGCGGACGTCCTGTCGAAGCTTGGTTCTACTCGCGCTCAAGTACCAGCGGGAGTCTTCATCCACAAACTTCACACACCATCCATCCCGGAGCCGGCACCAACGACCACTGATCCCGGGCCGTTTCAACCCGGTCAGGAGGTCATGATGATCGACGTGGACTGGAGGCAACCCTTCATCGACTACATCCGCGAGCAGAAGGTTCCTTCCGACAAGAACGAGGTAGAACAACTTGTCCGACGAGCCAAGACCTACGTACTAGTCGGGGATAAGCTCTACAGGCGAGGTGTGACTTCTGGAGTACTCATGAAGTGCGTACCTCGGGAAGAAGGCAAGGACATCTTGGAGGAGATCCACAAAGGCGTCTGCGGCAACCACGCATCCTCTCGCACGCTGGTAAGCAAGGCCTTCCGACGAGCTTTCTACTGACCTACAGCTCTGGGTGACGCAGAAGAACTCGTCAGAAGGTGCCAAGGGTGCCAATTCTTCGCCAAGCAGCAACACGTCCCAGCCTACAAGCTAGTCTCGATACCGCCGACCTGGCCGTTCGCCTGCTAGGGGGCTCGACATGATTGGGCCTCTACCAACTGCGCCAGGAGGATTCAACAGAGTTCCGGTGGCTATCGATAAGTTCACCAAGTGGATCAAAGTTAAGCCGGTCACCTGCCCAAAGGGCGACAGAGTACTCGACTTCCTGGATGAACTCGTGCATCGCTACGGGCTACCCCATCGCATCATCACAGACCTGGGCTCCAACTTCAATAACCACCAGTTCTAGGAGTACTGCGAGAACAGCGGTATCGACGTCCGGCACGTCTCCGTCGCTCACCCGGGTGCCAACGGCCAGGTGGAGTGCACCAACGGGATGGTACTCGACACCCTTAAGAAGCGACTGCACGATGCTGCTAACACCAAAGGAGGCAAGTGGATCAAGGAACTACCCAACGCACTCTGAGGGCTTCGTACTCAACCTACCAAGTCAACGGGGCAGTCTCCCTACTCCTGGTCTATGGTTCCGAAGCTATACTACCCGCCGACGTGATGTGGGAATCCCCGGCGGTAGAACAGTACGACGAAGGTGTCTCAGATGACAGCAGACGGGTTGACATCGACAGCCTCAAAGAAGCCCGCTGTGCCACCCTAGTCCAATCAGCAAGGTACCTAGAGGGTATCCGACGCTATCACGATCGCAACGTCAAGGAACGCTCCTTCAACATCGGCGATCTAGTCCTCCGTTGTATCCAGAACACGGACAGACTACACAAACTCAGCTCGCCCTGGGAAGGTCCTTTCTCCGTATCCAAGGTCACCGGCCCGGGCTCCTATCATCTCCAGACACTTGAAGGCGAAGACAACAACAACTCATGGAACGTCGACCAACTGTGTCGCTTCTACGCGTAGTCACTCGAGTACTCCTCTACGAGTCCAGCCTATACGACTACTCACGGACTCCCAGCTGTAAGCGGCCTCTGGGTCCTAGCGCTAATCTACGGACTTCTCTTATCCAGATCCAGCGTCAACGGCTACTTACAGATCTCGGGCTGCCACAGTCTAAGGGCTCTGGCAGCGGTCTACGGATCATCTACTCCTCTGATCCAGCTTCATCGGCTACCTACGGATCTCTAGCTGTAAGTGGTATGTGGACCCTAGCGACTACTTAGCCATAGGCGGCCTACGGGTCCCGACGACTACTTATTTGTAATGGCCCTGGCCATCCAGGTGTAATCCTTCATCAGTAATAAAGTTTGATCATACTCAACTAGTTTACTGCGTTTCTTAACTAGACAAGTCACTACTGAGTACTACTACTCATCACATCCTCATCGACTTGGTACTCCGCGGGCTTCGTTGCAAGCCACGGCAACGAGTACTCACAACATCACATAAATGAAATAACTTTCATACATATGACGAGGGCCTGGATTAGGGCCCCTTAAGCGGCAAGATAATCACCCTGGATATGGAGTCTTCTGACACCATTAATAGCGTCAAGGCTAAGATCCAGGATAGGGAGGGATGCAGATCTTCGTTAAGACCTTCACAGACAAGACACCTCATCTCCGACCAGTCTCCGCCCCGCACGAGGAGTTTCCGCCTCGCACGAGGAGTCTCCGTCTCGCACGACAAGTCTCCGCCTCGCACGAGGAGTCTCCGCTTCGCCTCTGACAACCCACTCACTCGAGGAGTTTCCATCTCCGACTACTCGTTCGCATGAGTAGTTTCCGTCTCTGACTAAGGCGGGGCCCACACGTGGAGGTCGGAGCGCGGGATCTGGGGTCCCACACGAATGTGGTGCTACCCCGGCACTCGAGCTCCCTCGCAACGACACGCAAGGCTCCGGTTCTCCACGCTGTGCAAACACCCTAGCTGGCGGCACGCGCGGGCGGCCGGCTCTGACAGGAGCCGTAACGCTGCACTGTTCGTCTGCGCAGCCTCCAACGTGCCGTCCCGTCCAACCTCTGCGGCACGCTACTCCCGTCAGAACAGGCACTCGATTACTCTCAATAGGCGGCGCCTACCTACATTTAGGCCGTAACGTGGCGGGCCTCATGCACACTCAAAGGCGTTGAGTCACCCACGAAAGAGCTCGGAGGAGGCGCCAAGTATCCGGGATAAACAGTGCCTCCCGGACACGCGGCGACCGCAAGCTCCACAACAGCTCAGCGCCCTTCAATGCTTCCTGGCAGGCATCAACGTGGGAAAAGACTTCCCAACTCCATAGCACTGTAGCACATATTTGTATTCCTCTTTTGCCCCTCACCCTTGTGTTTATAAAAGGGGGAGGAGGGCAACCGTCACAAGGGCTGACAAGTTGAACACTCAACACCCACACCCACAGGGACTTGGCCTCGACACCCTCTCCCGACCAGTTTGTAACCCCTACTACAAACATTCCTGGCATAAGAACACAGCAGCTCGACACTGGACGTAGGGTATTACTCCTCGGAGGCCCGAACCAGTATAAACCCCTGTGTCTCCTGTGCTAACCATCCGGGTCCGACACACGATCCGATACAAATTTACTGCCGGCGGTAGAGAACCCCGACAGTTGGTGCGCCAGGTAGGGGCACATCGTGTGTCTCGCCGAACTTCACCAACGATCCGGATGGAGGGCCGTGGGGTTTCGCTGACTCCCGGGGCCACCATGCTTTTCGGCTCCCTCGGCTTCGTCTACACCGGGCCGGCAGAGTCCGTCGTCGGGCACACCTTCACCCGACCTGCTCACCCCACTGCCTTGACGGCGGCGGCGGGGCGCGCAGTATTCGTCCGTGGCTTCACAGGCCAGTCAATCATGGCCATGTTGGGGCCAAACCCAACACAGGAGCGTTTTAGGCTCGCTGCCTATTACCTCACTGACCTCGCCTTCCAGGCCAGCGGGTCCGAGTCGCTGACCTGGGGCGAGTTCATGGAGCGGTACTGAAAGGATCTTGATGTCGTGTAGAGGGGCGTGAATAGACGAATCTGCACTTATTAAAAACTTCAACCCACTGTCAATACTGAAACCGGTCAGTCCGGTTTCCAAAACCTGTCAGACCGGTTTTGCTAGGAAGAACACTAACAGAATATGAAATACCCTCTACGAGTTCTAGCACAAACCAAACTTGGTGTAGGACTTCCACATGTGTTTCCAAGAGTGTCAATGAAGTCCCTGCACACAACACAAGCACACCAAAGTAGATCGAAGCGGAAGCACAAAGATTAAGCTAGAAACAACTCAAGGTAATGCAAGCAAATGTAAAGGAAGTAAGAACACAAAGACACCGGATTTATCCTGTGGTTCAGCTTGCCACTAAGGCTGGCCTACATCCATGTTGTTGAGGTAAGCCACAAGGGCTTTGGGATCTCTTTCAATTCGCTCCTCCCTCACACCTATCGCCAAGGCAATAAATGGAGTGTTCCACTATCTTTGATTTGTAATTACAAACTTCTTGGAGCTGCCACACAACGATCGGGAGCTTCCAAGCGACTTCTAGCCGTCTAGGAGCCAAGAGCTCCAAGAGTAAAAGATGCTTCAAAAGATATTCAACGAAATCAGCAGGTGCTCAAGTGTGGGATTGCTCACTAGGCTTCACAAAGCTTCCTAAGCTCTCACACAAGACACTCTCTCAACCCAACTCAAGGATAGGGCACTAAAGGCTTGAATCTCACTTAGAGAGGTTGGGGAGAGCTTAGCTGGGGTTCAGGAAGGTGTTAGAAGTGTGGAGAACCAGCAGCCTCTCAAAGAGGAGCTCATGGGTATAAATATCCAACTTCCACAAAACTAGTCGTTAGTCTGTCAGACAAAACCGGTTAGACCGGTTTGCCAAACCAGTCAGACCGGTTTTCAAACCAACTAGCCGTTGGACGGTGTCAGTACCCAAATCGGTCAGACCAGTTTGCCAAACTGGTCAGACCGGTTTGGGCCAGAGAGCCCTACTAAGGTTTAGATCTCACGGGTTAGTCTCTCATGGGTTCACTTGAGCACTTTTTGATGTTTGTTGTCCAACCAATGATTCATCCCTCTTGATAGTACAGCATACCTAAACTCAAGATAAAAGATAAACCCTAATTAATCTACTTGAGCTTGAACCACCAAGGTACGCCGGTATTTGATCTTCAATGATTCGAGGGCTTCCAATGTTGTATACCAACTGAGCACATGTTATAGATAAGTAAATATATGCATGTGCTTGAGCATATCCACCTTGAGCTAGTGACTTAGAATTCTTCCTTAGAGTAAAGAGTCAACCACTTTGAATTCTAAAGCCACTCCAATTTATCAATCATGACACTAGATGCAATTCATCGCTTTCCTCGGTAGACATGGATATGATACTTCAAAATCCCTTGACGCTCTCAACTTCACCCTAGCAACATTGCTCATGGTCGCTATCCATAGCTTTTGCTTAGTTCCTCGTTTTAGCCACCTTGATTTCTTCATCACTTATCCTTGCCACTATTGTGTCAAGCCTTGCACCATGGAGAGAATTCCATTTGAGATACCACTCAAATAGTTGTCCTTTGATTGACAAGAAATATCCTTGATATGCAAACTTCCATTTATAGGTCCATCACAATAGAGATAACCACATGACCTTTGTCAACGCTCTACTTGAAGTCTTGCAAATAGCTTCTTTGAATGAGTCGATATCCTCTACTTGATGTAAGAGTGAAATCCATTTGATATTGTACTCGGTAAACTCATTGTATAGTTCATCAAGTTCCATCTAGTATCAATAGTGAAATCCCCTTGATGTCATACTCATCTTTGACTTAGTTCTCCCATTCATATAACACAAGCTTCTCCTTTCTTCACAATATGCTTTGCTTAACATAGAGAGGTCATCCAAGTAATATGAAGTGATCATGCCTCTACGTTAGCTTTGCTTTAGCTTAGGATCACTTGTTGTATGTCTCATGTAAACTCAAGTGGGAAGAACATATTAACCAACTCATGACATTCATCTTTTAGTATGCTTGCATATATTCCATGTATAATGTCATGATCCACCCTTATCTTCTTCGCAATATGAGCCAAATGCATGATCTTTCATACGAATACCATTTATCAATAATCAACAACCTGCTCACATGCTTTACAAGAGTGTTAGTGATTTAATCAAGTTGTCACTCAATCTCACCAAAACCCACTTAGGGCTTGATTGCACTTACAGGTACAGCGCCATGTACCCCCACGGACAGCCAGGCCTCCCGGACGACCCGGTGACGGCCTACGTGGACGCGCTACGGGCGTCCTACACCACCCCGGGCTCCGCGGCGGTCTGACGGGGACCACCGACACCCATGCCGGACTTCACACGCGAGTGCTTCGTCTGCGAAGTACGGAGTGTGAGCAGCTCCACGGACGCGGAAGAGGCGCCACGCCATCGCGCCACGGACGCCCAGCACCGGGCGCGCCTCGACGAGATCACCGAGGCTAGGCGCCAGCTCGACGAGGAGCTGGTGAACCTCCACCGAGCACTCGGGGAGGAGCAGGGGCCCCGCGACCCTCAATGCGCCTTCGGCGCGAGGAGGAGAGGCCGCGCGACCCGCAGCAAGCCCCGCAGCGTGAACAACGTCGCGAAGGAGACGGCGAGCAGCGGGGGCGCCGCCAGGACCCCGAGCGGTCCAGGGCCCGCGCCCCGACACCACCAGCTCGCGCGCACGTGATGTCAACCGTCGCATCAATGAGGATGCCGACGACGACGGCGGTGAACCGCCGCTCTTCAAGTGCGCTTCCCAGAACTTGGCGGCCGCAACCATGCTTCTGCACGGCTGCCCAGAGGCAGCCACCCCCGAGGAGAGGAGGGTGCGGCAGCAACTCAAAACCATCCTCGAGACAGTAGCTGTGCAAAAGGCGGAAAGCTCCGCGTCACGCCAGCGGTCGGCGCGTGATGCGAGGGCGGCGCAGTCCGCGCACAGCCCGAACCCATCTCCCTCGCAGCATCGGAGCCGTGGAGAGGAGGCCGGCGGTCCTACGGTCAAGCAACGTCTCGGGCCCAACCGCGACGCCCGCGACACCATCGAGGCTCGCCGCCGAGCTGTCGGCGACAACGACTACGACTACGGTTACTTGTGACTTGTAAGTGAATTCTGATTGCTTTGACAGATAAGGGTCTGGGACCTCCGGGTTTTTCCCGGAACCTCAGAAGACTGGAACCAGAGACAGTGAGCTTGTTGTTCTTCAAAGATTTGGCACTTTTTCTAGATTTAACTCTTAGATCATGGACTCCTTGTCTCAATAGGCTAGATAAAACCAATCAACACACAGCTATAGCCACTTGAGACAAGTTAGGTATAAAATAGGTTTTGAAACACAATAAGAAAGGTTTTGTGAAATGATTTTCAAATAAATACTAAACAAATAAACAAGGCATGCTAGAGATCAAACCACTCAACGAGAATCAAGAATATTTAGCTCATTCCTCAAACTATAAAACCTTGACTCATCGAGAGGCTTTGTGAAGATATCAGCTAGTTGTTTTTCGGTGCTCACATGACTTAGAGCGATATCTCCTTTGGTTTCGTGGTTTCTCAAGAAGTGATGACAGATGTCTATATGTTTTGTGCGGGGAATGGCTTACGGGGTTGTTTGCAAGCTTTATGGCACTTTCAATGTCACACAAAAGTGGGATATGGGTAAAGTGACATCCGTAATCTTTTAAGGTTTGCTTCATCCAAAGTAGTTGAGCACAACAAGTGCCGGCTGCAACATACTCGGCCTCGGCGATGGAAAGGGCTACTGAGTCTTGCTTTTTAGAACTCCAAGACACTAGAGACCTACCAAAGAATTGGCAAGTCCTCTATGTACTCTTTCTATCTACCTTGCAACCGACATAATCGGAATCCGAATAGCCAAGTAGATTGAAAGTAGAGCTCTTAGGATACCACAAGCCAAGGTTAGGGGTATGCACTAGATATCTCAAGATTCTCTTTACAGCCATGAGATGGCACTCTTTCGGGTTAGCTTGAAATCTAGCACACATGCACACACTAAGCATAGTATCCGGCCTAGATGCACATAAATAAAGAAGAGAGCCGATCATGGAGCGATATACCTTTTGGTCCACGGATTTCCCTTCTTCATTGAGGTCCAAGTGTCCATTGGTAGGCATTGGAGTCTTGATGGGCTTGTCCTTGTCCATGTCAAACTTCTTAAGCATATCCCTTGTGTACTTGGTTTGACATATGAACGTACCTTCCTTTGCTTGTTTCATTTGAAATCCAAGAAAGAACTTGAACTCACCCATCATGGACATCTCAAACCTCTTTGTCACCCTACTAAACTCTTCACAAAAGGTTTCATTAGTACTAGCAAATATTATGTCATCGACATATATTTGGCACACAAAAATATGACCATCAACTTTTCTAGTGAAGAGAGTAGCATCGGCTTTGCCTATCTCAAAGCCTTACTTGAGCAAGAATTCCTTAAGGCATTCATACCATGCTCTTGGTGCTTGCTTGAGCCCATAGAGCGCCTTACGGAGTTTGTAGACATGATTAGGACGCTTGGGATCTTCAAAACCCGGTGGTTGCTCCACATAGACTTCTTCGGAGAGTGGTCCATTGAGAAATGCACTCTTGACATCCATTTGATATAGCTTGAAGTCATGAAGGGCAGCAAAGGTAAGTAGGAAACGAATTGTTTCAAGTCTTGCTACCGGTGTGTATGTTTCTCCAAAGTCTAGCCCTTCAACTTGAGTGTACCCTTGAGCAACCAATCTTGCTTTGTTTCTAATCACAATGCCAAACTCATCTTGCTTGTTTTGAAAGACCCACTTGGTGCCAATGATGTTTGTGTTGGGTCTTTTCACCAACTCCTACACTTGATTTCTCTCAAAGTTGTTCAACTCTTCTTGCATAGCCATCACCCAATCCAGATCCTCAAGAGCTTGCTCTACCTTGATAAGTTCAAGAGAGGAAACAAACGAGTAAAATGCGCAAAAATTCTTAAGACGAGATCGTGTTGTTACCCCTCTCCATATGCTCCCAAGTATGTTGTCAACGGGATGGTCCCGTTGGGTGGATTGATGTACATAAGGATGTGATGGCCCAAGAGGTTGGTGTAGAGGTTGGTCTTCATCATTATCATCAGCTTGAGGCTCAGATGAACTTACTTGAGCAACCTCTAGCTGATCAGATTGCTGGTTCACAGTGTCTTGTTGTGCGGAGTTCCCAGACCCAGGAGCCTCCGGAGATTTTCCCGAAGGTTGAGTCCCAGCAGCATTTCCCGGAACCTCCGGGGTCTGCACATCTGCAGAACCAGTGACTTCTGGCCCTTCGAGTGGTGTTGAAGCTTGGAGTTGTTCTTCATCTTCCTCTTGTGCTTCAACTGGTCTAATATCACCTATGGCCAATTGCTTGATTGCTTCACAAGATGGCTTCTCATTACCTACAACATTTAAATCAACTTGCTCAACTTGAGAGCCATTAGATTCATCAAAGGTCAAATCTACTGTGACTTCAATCCTCCCAGAGGTTAGATTGAAGACTCGGTAAGCATGCTCATTGGGACCATAACCAAGAAGAAAGCCTTCATCAACCTTTGGTGCAAACTTAGAGCTTTCGGAGCCTCTTGTTTAGAATGAAACATTTGCACCCAAACACTCTAAAGTAAGACACCTTGGACTTTTTACCCGTGATAAGCTCATATGAAGTCTTCTTGTGGAACTTGTGAAAATAGAGGCGGTTGATAGCATGGCAAGCCGTGTTGATTGCTTCGGCCCAAAATATATCTTGAGTTTTGTATTCGACCAACATGGTTCTTGCCATCTCAATAAGAGTCCGGTTCTTCCTCTCAACCACCCCATTTTGTTGAGGGGTATAAGGAGCTGAAATGCTTGATGCCCTCTTCATCAAGAAATTCTTCAACGTTGGTGTTACGGAATTCGGAGCCATTGTCACTTCTCACTTGCTTGATAGGTAGCTCGAACTCCCTTTGTGCTCTTCTTATAAAGGTCTTCACCTTTCCTTGAACTTCACTCTTGTCAAACACAAAGAACACCCACGTGAAATGGGAAAAATCATCAACAATTACCAAACCATATTTGTTACCACCAATGCTTATGTAGGCCACCGGTCCAAATAGATCCATGTGAATGAGCTCCAACGGGCGTGATGTAGTGAGGATGCTATTTGGTGGGTGAGGTGCTCCTACTTGCTCTCCGGCTTGGCATGCTTTGCATATCCTATCTTTCTCAAAATATACATTGGTTAGTCCAAGGATGTGTTCATCTTTCAAAAGTTTGGCCAAGTTCCTTATGCCAACATGAGCTAGTCGGCGATGTCATAGCCAACCCATGCTAGATTTTGCCACTAAACAAGTCTTAGGGGAACCCTTGCTTTTGTTGAGATCAACTAAGTAAAGCCTCCCCTTCAAGCGACCCGTAAGGACAATAAAGGAATCCTCCATTCTTATGATGGACACACCCTTATCCGAAAAGTGACAATCAAAACCGATCTCACTAAATTGTGAAACCAATAATAGATTGTAACCCAACGGGTCAACATGAAGAACATTTGTAATTGAATATTTTTTAGGGATAGGGTTATCACCTACACTGATGACTTCTCCTTTTGTATCCCCTCCATAAGCAATAGTTTCTCTTGGTCCTTCCAAATGGAGGTAGGATGAGAACATACTCTTTTTTCCGGTCATATGATGTGTGCATCCGCTATCAAGAACCCAACTTAATCCACCGGAGGAGTATGGCTACAAAACAATTTAGTTCCTTCTTTTAGATCCCCAATTGGACTTGGGGCCTTTCATGTTAGCAACCAAATTACCAAAACCTTAGGAACCCATAAGGATCTTTTCAGATATATGTTGGACTGATTTCCAACATACGTGGCAACAACTTTACCAAGGTTGTTGCGTCTTAACACATAGCTAGGAGGTATGTCACTAGATGCATGAGTCTTGTTCTTGTTGGGAGACATGTTTCCTTTAGGCATGATTGGATGGTTCCGGACCTGTAGACGAGTGTTAGATGCATTAGGAACATGTCGATGTTGAGCCTTGCCTTTCTTCTCAGTTCTGTCCTTGCAGACCTCGGAACCTCCGGGAATTTTCCCGGAACCTCTGGGTTTTCCTGCCTGTGTGGCACGAGGCTTCCAGACTCCGGAACCTCCGGGTTCTGAGCTCGGAACCTTCGGACTCTAGGTGAACAGAAATCCATTACTCTTAAACTCGAGGCATTCTTGGCCCTTGATGATCTTTCTTTCAGTAGTCTTGCCACCTTCAACATAGCCAAAATCAGGTTTCTCACTCTTGACCATCATCTTTCTCTTGGGAGCCTTCCCTTTCTTGTTCCCTTCACTCATGCATCCTCTAGCTATGATTGAGTTTAGCCTAGCAATTTCCTTCTTCATAGGTTCCATGTTAGCAAGCTTAGTAGCATTAGATTCAAGATCAATATTGTAGCATTTATCACAGCTCTTGCTAGTAGAAGCACTAGAGTCACCTTTTACTTTCGAAGGCTGTGAGGTGCTACTCCAAAGGAGACTATATTGCTCCTCAAGCTCTTAATTCCTCGACTTGAGAGAATTACATCGAGCTTGAGAGGCAGCAAGGTCTTCCTTGAGAGTAGTAATGATGCCCTCCGCTTGGTTAACTTCCAAACGCAAGATCTCAAGCTCACTCCTCTCCGATGTAAGGGTATATTGGGTTTTCTCTAGTTCTTCTACCAACTTAGCCTTGAAGGCTCTAGATTGTTTATCCATGTTGCTAACTAGTTGGTCAATTTCTTCATCACTAGATTCATCACTAGAGTTTATTTCCGATTCATCACTAGGTGGAGGAGAGGGTTTGGATTTTGGTGTTACCTTCTCACCCTTAGCCATGAGGCAATGGATGGATGAACTCTCTTCATCATCGGTCAAGTTGTCAAGCAATCTTGAGGTAGAAGGGAGCTTCTTGATAGCCACGGTTGCAACTTTCTTCCCTTCCCCTTCACTAGAGCTTTCATCTACAGAATTCCACTCATGACCAATGTGTGCTTCTCCACCATAGTTTCTTCTCTTGTGATGTGGCTTTTGATCTTTCTAGCTTGTGGCTTCCCTTGCCTTTGTCATTCTTGTTCTCCTTCTTCTCATTAGGACACTCCGCAATGAAATGATCTGTGCTTCCACAATTGTAGCACGTCCTCTTCTTCTTGTTGGAGTACTTCCTCTTTGTGAACTTGTAACCTTGCTTCCTCAATCCTGTTCTATACTTTCTTATGAAGAAAGCCACATCTCCAATCTCAACCGGAGAGTCTTCATCTTCATTGTCACTTGAATCACTTGAGGAGTTCTCTACTTCAACTTTCTCTGATTTTGACTTGGTGGGCTTGGATGAAGTAGAGTGCTTGGATGAGGTAGTAGGCTTGCTTGACTTGTTGGCTTGGAGAGTAACATCTTTGACCTTCAAGTTGTTCATCTTAGCTTCTAGCTCACCAATCTTCTTTCTATGTTGAATTTCCTTATCCATAAGCTCACGAGTAAGAATTCTCCCAAGAACATCATTTGGGGAGAACTCCTCAAATCTCTTCTTCTCTCTAATCAAGGTGACTAGAGTGGGATTTCTTGGAGCAAAGGCCTCTAACACCACTTTCTCAACATAGTGGTCATCCAACTCATCACCCCCAAGCCTCTTATCTTTCCAACTATGACCATCAATCTATCAAACATCTCTTGTGGCCCTTCTCCATTAAAGATAGTGAACCTATTAAGTTCAGCCATCAATATGTTAGTCTTGGACTTCTTCACCTTGTCAACACCCTGATGAGCAATGAGAAGGGTGTCCCAAATCTCTTTGGCAATCTCTAGTCCATTGACCCGGTTGTACTCTTGAGCACCCAAAGCACTTAGAAGTATGCTTGTAGCTTGAGCATTTCTCTTGATGATGCGGCAATCACATGGGGTGAGGTTTCCAAAGTCTTACACACACAATGTTCCACAACTCCAAACTCAAACCGGTTAGGTAAGCTTTCATCATGTGCTTCCATTTGGCAAAGTTGGTCCCATCAAATTGGGACAACTTACCAATGGGCACGGTGACATCATCCTTCGATTTAGTATTCAAAGAATCATAGTTAAAGGATACGCTTCCATAAGCCTTCTCGGGCTTGGCCTTGGGCTTGAGTGTTCTCTTGGGAATTCTTGTGCCATAGTACTCATCATCCCCATCTCCATTCTCACTAGATGAAGACGATGATGAGGATGATGATTATGGTGGTGATGGAGATGGTGAGGGTGTCCTCTTTCTTCTTCTCTTGTCCTCCTCCTCCTTCTTATTCTTTTCTTTCTTGCTGTCCTCTTTATTCTTTTTTTCTTCTTTCTCTTTCTTCTTGTCTTCTTTCTTGTTTTTCTTGCTGTTATCCTTGGAGCTTTCCTTGACTACCTTCTTTAGCTTGTCTTGGGCTGAGGTGTTGCCAACCTCTGAGGCATCACCATCAACCTCATTTGGTATGTCTTCAAAGTCCTCGTCGTCTTCTCGCTTGTCGTCACCACTTGTCATATCCTCACACAGTTAAGTGTTTACAAGGACAACCCGCTCTGATACCAATTGAAAGGATCAATGCAAATGGCCTAGAGGGGGGGTGAATAGGCCTGCAAAACAATTTCAGCCATTTTTTGCCAAAAACTGCCCAGACCTCGAAACCTTCGGGATTTCCCTGGAACCTCCGGGAAAATGCACTGAGGTGTATTTTCCTGGAACTTCCGAGAAATGGACCTTCTGAAGATTTGCTGCGGATTAATTGGTTAGAGAGCAGATCTTGACCAGGAATAAGGTTACAAACACTAAGAGATAAAGGCCTAACCACACTATCAACCTTAGGGTTAAAGGAATAGCAAGAAACTAAGCAAACCCTAATAGATATAGTGCGCAAACAACCTAGAACAAGCAAGCAACTAGATACAAAAGGTAAAGCACATGAGACAACAATTTAACCTGTGGTTCAGCTCACCACAAAGGTTGGCCTACATCCACGTTGTTGAGGTTAGCCACAAAGGCTATGGAATCTCTCTAGATCTACTCCTCTCTCACACCTGTCACCAAGGCAATAGGTGGAGGGTTTCCACTAGGCAAGCAAGGGTAATACAAACTTCTTGGAGCTTCCCCAACCAATTGGAGAGCTTCCTAGTAACCTCTAGCCGTCTAGGAGCCAAGCTCCAAGAGTACAAGATTTACCAAGGAGCTAGGGGTTCACCAAGTGCTCAAGGACACAAGAAGGGGTTTGGATTTGTTTTTTCTCACAAGGAATCACTCTAAAACTTGAATGCTAGGGTTGGACTTTAGATTCAAGTATGTGGGAGTCGTCAATGCTTGAGTGTGAGGTGAGAGAAAGCTACTGTTTCAACGCGGGGAGGGAGACTGACCGTTGGGGGAGAAGGGGGAATAAATACCCCGAGATCTGGAACAGCAACAGCTATTTTCGAAATCTCGGAACCTCTGAGATCTGGAGAACTTCAGCAGGCTGTCTGGAAGTAGCTCGGAACTTCCGGGAAAAACCTCAGAGGTTCCGGGATTTAGAATAAGTGGTGAAGACAGCTAGCTGATAGGTCATTTGTGGCTGGGATGATGTTGTTTTTGAGAAGATTTTCAAGCACTTGGCTTCATCTATGCCACTATTAGTATCCCTCTTGATAGTACGGCTTGTCCTATACTCAAATTCAAAATAGAAAATGAATTTAAACCTTGTCTTGAGCTCTAGGTAGCCTCTTCAAAGAATGAGGGGTCTCCTTTCTTTCCTTTTACCTTTCTTCAATCATAATCATGTAAGTCATACTTAAAAGCTCATTAGTTCTTTAATTAAGTGGTCAACATCACCAAAACCCACTTGGGGCTTGATTGCACTTACAATAGGGTTTGTGTCTCTCTAGGTTTCTTTGGGCATCTCAAATAGCACTTTTAGCATATCAAGACGGTCAATTCGCACCCCCCTTTATAGTACGGTGTTTCCTATACTCAAATTTCTAAATGAAATGAATTTAAGCCTCGAATGGATCTTAACACCGAGAAAACGAGTGGGGGGTCTCCTTTTGGTCAAAGCATATTTTTCTTTTGCTTTCATCCTGCACACATCTTAATTGACCATTAAATATCTCAAATTGTGTCATTATCACCAAAACAATTAGAGGCCAAGACGCACTTTCACCGCCGTCTTCGGTCACTCGCTGGTGACGAGTTGCACCTAGTCATCACCGACAATTGACATCAGAGCGGTTGTCGATCCATGACATCAACCCCCAAAACATTGGACATGCTGCAAGGTCCAGTGTTCCAGAACCAGACCAAAATGCATCTCAAGTAATGAAAGAACATCGGCGGCTGCATCATCTGAGTACAACACATGAAGCAGACACAACACCTCTACCCCTTGAGTCATAAAAGTGGAGGCCTGAGTTCCTCTTCACATCCACAGACAGCAAGGCTAATGACATGTACATACTACCCACATGGGGAGAACCTAGGTGCACCAGTCCCTTCACAAATAGTGGCCACAAACTAACCTCCCACCTAAGAAAAACATGACCAACGCTGAAGTTATCACGGGTAACAAGCTCCAGGCCAAACATCGACTTTGCTGATAGATTTATTTGGACTAAAACCTAATAGTCTACCAGATACATTTGAACTAAAACACACTGCCTCCGCCCACAAATATATGACGTCTAGAACAAGTTATCTAGTTCAAAAATGAACTAATTTGCTTGTTATGAACAACCAACAGTGATCTCTTCGGATAGGGAAGAGGGGCTTAGGAGGCAGCAGTTTGTGTTCCTATGATGAACATCGGGTAGATGTAACGTTCCGAAACAAATCCAGCAGCAGTAGTATTATTATGATAAATTGAAAAAAAATAGAGAAAACATCTAGCTTCACCTTCTAAGACTAAAAAAGTCCACCTCGTGTAAATTATTTCTGATAAATAAATAACACAAGGATACTGGTTGGTGAACCTATATGCACAAATATAGTATATACAGAAGTACAAAAAAATATATTCATGGGTCATGTCTTTCATGGTTTAACCTAGATCATTTTTCAAAAAATGTAATCCAGAACTAATTCATAAATAACTAATTTTATTCGTCTGAGGAATGCACATAGCTCACGGTTTGAATCATTAAGGTGGACACATACAATATTTGTTGTATAGAAATAAAGCTATACAAAGTTATTAAGTTGTATTTCCGAATAGAAAATATTAACATGTCCTACTCAGTAATTTTTCTGTAGTTCATTACTAAATTCAAATATGACAATTCAAGAATGTAGCCAGGAGTCATACCAGTAACCGAGTCATGAGTTTGATAAGGCAATACAATACATTAACAGTTCACCAATGGTTTATCCAACTATTAGTAACTCATCCCCTTCATGCCAAATGAACTTATGAACAATCATACTCTTTGCGGAGGTTGAGCTCATTGGACTCAAAACAGTCCAGAGGAAGTGTGAAATGTTTGTTTCTACAGAGTAGTATGCAAGCGTCTCACAAACAGCTGCAACTCTGTAAAGATTTTGGCCACTACCTAGTCAAGCATCATTAATGAAGGAATTTACAATATAAACATCAGTAGACATGAAAGCAATTTGATCAGAAAATACAAAGTTTGGGATCCTGAAAAAGTACACTGGCTAGTGTGAGATACAGGGTTAATAAAAAAAACGTCGTGTGAGGTAGCTAAACATAAGTTCAGTTGAAAACATACAGAACATGGTTAGAGAAAAGGAGAAGACTGTCATATTACTAGTAGATTAAGTACTATACAAATGACCATTCTGTGAAGAACAACTAACCTTGAGGACAATGTAAGTTGTGCTAGGAAGAAGTGACTATAGCAGGTAAGTCTCTAGAATAGCTCAAACCAATGATTTATAGATAACTACTGCTAAAACTTGGATAATGACTAGTCGACAATTAGATACAGTAGTTATAATGCTGAAACAAAAATTTCAAAGTCTGCATCCTGGACAAATTCTGCAATCCACCTTAATGATACCAAGAATATTAAATATTTCAGGATGATAGTTGGACTTCAGGGGGCACATCACCAGCACAAGCTTTGGCATAATAAGCTGCAAGACCAGGAACAGAGTCCTTGTGACAATCAATGAACTTCAATATGAAAGCATCCTCTCTCATTTTAAGCAATGACAAATAGGTCTGATTGTTCTTCAACAATCCCTTTGCGTGCAGGTCCTTCATAACCCTATGTCGTGGGAGCAGACGCTTTTCCAGGCTATATCCAAGAAAAGTACACCTTTCAATAATAAACTGAGAGGTTTTTTAGGTACACAATACCACCCAACGGTAGTACGGTGGTATTATCGATTTTTTTTTCAGTTTTTTACTATGGATAAAATGGTAATTTGCTCGATGTATATTGTTTGGAAAAATTTTCCCGCTGCCAAGGTTACTTAAAAAGACTTGATTTCATATATTACAATAATATTAATTTGTATATTTCCGATAATACCCATGTACTACCCATACCACGCTAAAAAAACCGGTGGTACAGAATTAATCTCAACCGTCAGATCCTTACATATAGGTCCTTTTATATTACATACGCATCCTTTTCAACCGGTGGTACAGGGTGGTATTGTGTACCGTAAAAACCTCTAAAATGAGGCTCCATCCCAACCTCAATGACAAGAAAATCTTGCGGGAAAGATTCTCTTTAGAGATTCCTAAAATAGTTGGCATCTTGGACATTGCAATAGAAACATCAGATTCAGAAACACCAAGAATCCTCTTCAAGAACACAAGCTTGGCAGCAAGCTTCTCTTTGGAATTACAGGCAACCAAACACACCGCGTACTTCAACGTACGGGAAGTGCGAGGCACCTCGAGTTCTTCTGCCCGCAGCAAAGGGTCCTTCAGGCGCTCCAGGCTGAACTTTAACAACCACGGGTTGTTTAAACACATCTGGGCAATAACTCGAACACCAAACTGACGAAACAACGCTATATTAGGCTCGATCTTCCTCTCAAGACTCGCAATTAGCAGGCTGTGGTTCCTCTTTACTGTCACCAGGACCTGCTCAAATGAGCCGTAGAACGAGATGAAGAACTGGAGCTTGGGAAGAACGTCGCAGCTACGGAGAGACCGTGAGCCGACCAGGAGGAAGCGAACGATCTGAGGAACGGACAGACCGAGGTGGTCACGGAGAGCGAAAAGGCGGGGACCGATGTTGTTGGGCCTGGAGCAGAGAAGCAGCGGGTCCGCAGCGACGATGGCGGCGATGTCGGCTCGGGAGAGGCCGACGCCAGAGAGCAGGGCGAGGATGGCGTCGGGGTTGGAGGAGGAGTTGAGGCGGGACCGAGCGAGGTCCTCGAATGCCTTCTTGTAAACACGGGATGATTCATCGAACGCTTTCTTCGCCGTCTTGCGGGCTTGAGCTGAGTCGAGGCCGCAAGCGGCGACGAGGTACTCCTCGAGTGAGAATGAGGAGGCGGAGGTGGAGAGAAGGCAGACGGGGTGGTGGATAGGGGAAGGGAGCCGGGACGCCGCGCGGAGGAGAGGGAGAAGGCGCGTCCGGAGGAGCAGCATGGCGGCGGCGGATGCGGCGGCGCGGCGATCCCGGCGTCGTCGAGGAGGGAGGAGGGGTAGGGTAGGTGAGGGGCGTGGGTCGGTTCTGCGTCCAAGATGGAAAAACGAGTGGAATGGGTTGGGCCTCCAATTGGACGCCAGAGAAAACAAAGTTAACGCGAATTTGTGATTGGCCCATATTGACGTAACTTCTGCACGTGAGCTATGGAAAATATCAGAACATGGACATCACTTGAATCAAACAATCGACTTCTCTTGAGGTCTGGAATTTCAGCTCAAAATATAGGATAGCAGCGGCTACAGCAGCTTCTGTGAGTCTGCTTAGGAAGCACGTCAACAAGTTATTGAACACATCATGTATTCATACGGATGAAGGCGGGGAGGGTTGTTAACATAACCCGCCAGGCCGCGCCGCAATAATAGCCTTCGTGGCTAACCCGGGGCCCTGGATCAGATGCCGCCGGGGGCTGCCACAGGGGGACCCCTGAGCCCCTACCTGTTCCTTATCGTGGCTGACCTCCTGCACCGCATGGTCGCCGGCCACGAATCGGGGCTGCTGCATCCGCTGATCGACGAGCTGCCCTGCCCCGTCATCCAGTACGCCGACGACACGTTGATTCTAATCAGGGCAGAGGAGGCCCAGGTGCGCCGGCTGCAACACATCTTGGAGACCTTCGCGATGGCGACAGGGCTCCACATCAACTTCCACAAGAGCACCTTCGTCCCGCTAGATGTCGACGCCGGCCGCGCCTCTGAGCTCGCTGCCATCCTCGGATGTCCGGTGGCGGCTTTCCCCCAGACTTATTTGGGGCTGCCGCTGTCCGCGCACAAGCTGTCCGTGGCAACCTTGGACTCCATGGTGGTGAAGGCGGAGCGATCAATCCCTGGCTGGCGCACCGCTCTCCTCTCCAAAGGCGCCCGCCTGACCTTGGCGGAGGTCGTCTTGACGGCCCAAGCCGTCTACGCGATGTCCGCGGCCCCGCTGCCGCTCACCACTCTCGAGCGCCTAGACCGCCCCCGCCGTGGGCTGTTCTGGTCCGGAGCGCCAAGATGCAGCGGCGGCGCATGTCAGGTCGCCTGGGAGGTGGCCTGCCGCTCAAAGGAGGATGGCGGGCTGGGACTCAAGGACCTGGCGACGCTCAACACCGCCCTGCTGCTCAAACACGTCCACAAGCTGTTCGCCGGGGAGTCCAACCCCTGGGCGGACTGGGTGCGTCGCTGGTATGACGGCGGGCTTGCGGGGGAAGACACGCCCTGCTGGCGCATGATCAAGGCCTTGATCCCGCTGTACCGCAGCATCACGGTGGTAACGCTCGGGGATGGGGAGACCACCTCCTTCTGGCATGACTGCTGGACGGAGGCCGGCGTCCTCCGCGACACCCTCCCTGCCCTGTACTCCCATTGCGTTGACACCGACGTCACGGTGGCAGAAGTGGTGGCGGTCGGCGGGCTTGGGCAGGATCTCCTCCAACCCCGCCTCTCGACCGTCACCGCTGCAGAACTGGAGCTGGTCACGAACGCCGTCGCCTCCCTGGAGCTCTCGGGCCGCCCTGACGACAGACGCCTCCCTGGCGCCCGCCTCGGCGTTCCGCGCGCGGGCGATTTCTACAAGGCCCTCCGCGCCCAGGACCCGCCTTCATCACCGCCGCCCTTGGGGGAGCTCAACTGGGACACCTTCGCTCCGAAGAAGGTTCAGATTTTCTTCTGGATCCTCCGCCAGGACCGCGTGCGCACGCGGGAGACGCTACACCGCCATGGAGCCGTCGAGTCGCCACACTGCCCCTTCTGTCCGGGAACGCCAGAAAACGTTGATCACCTCTTCGCCGCCTGTCCACGCTTGGATGGGCTGTGGGCAGCACTGCTCCCAGCGCCGCCGCCGCCAGCATCCGCTCTCGAGTGTGCCCTGGCCGTGGCGCAGGCCCCCTCCGGCGCCTCCCCGACGATCGGCCACACCGCCGCCCTCGCCGTGCTATGGGTGATCTGGAAGACAAGAAACAAGATGGTGTTCGACGGCGTCCGCGCTTCTTCCCGCGACGTCGCCCGGCAGGTTGGTGAGCATCTTAAGCTCTGGGCCTGCCGCGCCCCGAGCAAGCTCGACACAGAACCGCTGACGTCCTGGTGCCACTCCGTTCTTGATGTAATAAACTGATCCTTGTAATCCTCCTTTGTCTCACCTCCGCTTCTTTGCATTCCCGAGCGCCTGTGCTTGCTCGTGTACCCCGGACATATCCGTTTTGTGGAATATAAAGTTCAGGTGGGCTCCTTGCCCACCCGTTGCTTCCTAAAAAAATATAATAATAGCCTTCGTGAATTTTCAAAAAAATATCGTGGCTGACGCGAACTAGCAGCAACATCGTTGTGGGCTTGTGGCCTAACCAGCTAACCGTCGTGACTCGTGAGCCCGCAAGACAAACGTCGTGAGTTCGCAAAACCCGCAAAGCACCAGCTTTCTCTCGATGTATGCCGCCGTTCGTCTCCATCCTCCTGCTTAACCTCGTTGTTCCAGACGGGCACGGCGAGCACCGAGCTGTCACGCCTGGTCAAGGTGGGGATGCCAACCTAGAGGAGACTAGGCCTGCAGAAGAGTACGCCAACGACGTGTAGAAGGCGCCGACTGAGTGTGTAGGCGAATATGTGTGTGTGGGCCCGGAGTGGCAGTGAGTCCTACTGCTATGTAAAAGGAGAGAGGAGCTCTGTAATATTTTCAACAATTATCAAACTAAGAAAATAGAAAACGTGTGGAGGAACCTTTCCTCTCGCGGTTCTCTTCCTCGTTCTCGATTCGATCTGTCCTCTCACGCCGCCGGTGATCGCCGACGGCAAAGGGGTGTGACAGGTGGTATCAGAGACGGGCTATCCTCGGCAAGGGGCGGTTGGTTGCGGCTTTCCCGTGTGAAATCCCAGCTGCTCCGGTGTATCCTCGCTCCGGCGAACTCAAATTGGCAACGGATTGTGCGTCGGCGAGGGTTGCCCGACGTGTTCGGGTGTAAAATTCCGTGAGCCTTAGCAGGATTCGTTGTGGAGGCGAAGGAGGGAGGCCAGATTCGGTTCGGGTTGCGCAGCGCGTCTACGTGTAAAATCCCTTGATCGATCGCTGGTCTCAGGTGGCGGTAGAATTTTGGAGCAGGCTTGTTGGGGACGGATTCTTCCGGAGTCGACCTGCTCAAAGAGGAGGCGTCTGGAGGGAGTAATCCACAAGGGCCAGCAATTTCCAGGAAGCAACAACGGCACCACCGAAGCCTTCGGTGCAGACTCAGATCATCCTGGAAGCAATGGCAGGGACTTCGCAACAGAGTGATGCGCGTTGGGATCGGCTTGCTGACAGCTTGGATCTGTTGTTCGACAAGATCGACCAGATCAAGGTCACGCAACAGCAGATGCAGGCGAATTTAGACCTCAATACCAAGGCAATAGATCAGGTGATGAAGGATCAAGACATCATGTCCAAGCAGATTGAGGAGACGGGCAGGACAGTGGCCCAGATGCGGTTGGAGCGCATGGCGGCAGAAGGATTGGGGGATTCATCAGAGGATTCCACTTCGCCACCTCTCTCCGATCGACCATGGCGTCCTCATCGTCCCCACCACGGCGACCGTCCGAAGAACAAAGGTGAGCCACCACCAGAATTTGGGGCGAAGTACACATCAGGGGAGAAGGCGGTAGATAATAGAAATACCCTGCCGAAGATGCAATTCCCATTGTTTACAGGAGATAACCCAAAAATCTGGAGAGATAAGTGTGAAGATTACTTCAGGATCTTCAATGTACCAGAGTCCAGATGGGTCCTAGCTGCCACTATGCACATGGAAAAAAATGCAGCAAAATGGGTCCAAGTCCAAAAGAGGAAGAGAGGCTTGGGTACTTGGGATCAGTTTATGAATGCAGTAGAGGAGAAGTTTGGTGCATATGATTACATACATGCCTTGAATGACCTGCTCGAACTGAAACAGACTGGTTCTGTTGAGGACTATGCTACTGAGTTTGAAGATTTGCAGTTTCAGGTGGAGATGCACAGTAGTGGTTATGACACTATGTTCTTCATTGCTCAGTTTACCAGGGGCTTGAAACCTGAGATCTCTGCAGCAGTGCAATCACAGTTGCCTGGCACTATGGAGAGGGCTGTGATGTTGGCCAAGATTCAGCAACAATTGATGGAAAAGACAAAGTATAAGTTTCCTAGGGGCCTCAGTACCCAAAGATATTCCAATTCTACTGCTGCAAGTAAACAAGACAGCAAAGCTGTGACTGTACCATCACCTTTGACTAAGGAAAGACAAAAGAGAGATTACTGTAAGGCAAATAACTTGTGTTACTATTGTTCTGAACCCTTTGACTCTTCTCATATGGCTAAGTGTACCAAGAGACCAAGGGCTCATCTCAATGCTATGGTGGTTAATGATCTGGATGTGAATCTCACTGAGGAGGTCTTAGAACAATTGGCCCTGGAAGATGCTTTGGCAAGTGAATTCTGCTCTCTGTCCATAAATGCCATAGCTGGTACAGATGAAGGGGAGGCTCTCAAGCTCAGAGCAATATTGAAGAACAAGGCCATGCTTATATTGGTGGACAGTGGTAGCTCACACAGTTTTGTGAGCAAGGCATTTCTATCCATAGTGGGCATCCAAGCACAACCCATGAAGCCTAAAGTGGTGAAAGTAGTTAATGGAGAAACACTGATCTGTGACTCCTATGTTCCACAAATGGAGTGGTGGTGTCAGGGATACACATTTACTACTGATATGAAGGTTTTGGAGTTGGGAGCTTTTGATGCCATCCTGGGTTTTGACTGGCTGAAACCACATAGCCCCATGTCTTGCCACTAGGAGAACAGGACACTGACATTTGAGGACAAGGGAAAAGAAATCTGCTTACAAGGAGTCTTACCTCCTCCCTTGCAGCTGTTGGAACTCTCAGCAGACACCCTGGTGAAATGGTGTGCAGGAAATGACATAGGAGCTTTTGCTATTATAGAACCAATACCTAACAATGAACAGCAAGACAATTGTCAAGAAGTCCAACAGTTATTACTGGAGTTCCAGGATGTGTTTGAAGATCCCAAGACACTGCCTCCAGAGCGTCCCTGGGATCATTCCATTCCCTTGCTTCCCAATGCAGTACCAGTTAATTCAAGACCTTATCGCTATTCACCATTACACAAAGACGAGATTGAGAGGCAAGTTAAGGCACTGTTGGAAGCAGGACTGATAACACCATTAGTCCAGAAAAAGGATGGAAGCTGGCGTTTTTGCATTGACTACCGTCGATTGAATGACATTACGGTCAAGAACAGATTCCCTATGCCGATCATCGACGAAATTCTTGATGAACTGGCAGGAACCAAGTACTTCACTAAGCTGGACATGCGTTCGGGTTATCACCAAGTACGTATGAAGAAAGAGGATGAACACAAGACAGCGTTTAAAACGCATCATGGACACTACCAGTTCAAGGTAATACCGTTCGGACTCACTAACGCACCAGCCACGTTCCAGTGCATCATGAATACTGTGTTAGAACCTTTCCTTCGTAAGTTTGTGCTGGTCTTCCTCGATGATATATTGATATATAGCCCAGATTTGACTACACATATTCAGCATGTTAGACTGGTGTTGGAAAAATTGAGGGAGCACAAGCTATATATGAAGTTAAGTAAATGCAGTTTTACTCAGAGTAGATTGGATTATCTTGGGCATATTATCACTGATGCTGGTGTAGCTACTGATCCTAGTAAGACTGAAGCTATGATGTCCTGGCCTGTACCTGTCACAGTCACTGAACTAAGGTGTTTTCTGGGCCTCACGGGCTATTATAGAAAATTTATTCAGCACTATGGTATAGTGGCAAAACCTCTAACAAATTTGTTGAAGAAGAAACAATTTGTGTGGACCACAGAGGCTCAAGAAGCATTTGCAAAACTGAAGCAAGCCATGGTCACAGCTCCAGTACTTGCAATTCCAAATTTCAAAGATACTTTCATTGTGGAGACAATGCTTGTGAGGTGGGCATAGGTGCTGTGTTGATGCAGAAAGACAGGCCCATAGCATATCTGAGCAAGGCCCTAGGTCCTGTGCATCAGAAGCTTTCCATCTATGAGAAAGAGTTCCTAGCACTGATTATGGCAGTGGAGAAATGGCGCCCATACTTACAGAGACAAGAATTTATTATCAGGACAGATCATAGGAGTCTTTCTTACTTAACTGAACAAACCCTGCACTCTGAGCTACAGAAGAAAGCAATGACAAGAATGATGGGTTTACAGTTCAAGGTGGTCTATAGAAAAGGGAAAGAAAACTTGGCAGCAGATGCCCTCTCCAGAGTGAGTCATCTCCTTGCTCTTCAGGCTGTATCTGAGGTCACACCTCTGTGGGTGCAGGAAGTAGTCAATTCATATGCTACTGATGCAGTGGCCTTAAATCTGTTGGCCAAGCTAGCAATCCACAGCCCTGATGAGAAGGGATATTCTCTTGAGAATGGATTGATCAAACACAAAGGAAGAGTCTGGATAGCACACAACTCAGCATTGCAAACAAAATTGATAGCTGCTATGCATGCTAGTGCTGTTGGGGGGCATTCTGGTACAAAAGCAACATATTTCAGACTCAAGAAACTCTTCTATTGGAAAGGGATTAAGTCTGATGTGGAGAATTTTATCAAGCAATGTCAGGTTTGTCAACAAGCCAAACATGAGCATACCCATCCTGCTGGTCTCTTACAGCCACTACCTATTCCAAATGGGGCGTGGCAGGATATATCTATGGATTTTGTTGAAGGGTTATCATCCTCTGAAGGATACAATTCCATTCTGGTCATAGTGGACAGGTACACTAAATATGCACACTTCATACCACTTAAGCATCCTTTCACAACACCAAGTGTGGCAAAGTTGGTCCTGGACAATGTAGTGAAGCTTCATGGCTTGCCTAAGTCAATTGTCACTGATAGGGACAAGGTCTTCACAAGTGCATTTTGGAGGGAATTATTTTCTCTCTTTGACACTTCCTTGCTTAGAAGCTCAGCCTACCATCCTCAAACAGATGGTCAGACAGAGAGAGTTAACCAGTGCTTGGAGATGTACCTGAGGTGTGCTGTGCAGGAATCTCCAAAGAAATGGAAAGCTTGGCTGCCCTTGGCTGAATTATGGTATAATTCATCATTTCACTCTGCCATTGGTTGCTCTCCCTTCAAGGCTTTATATGGCTATGAAGCAAACTCTGGTGTGTCTGTTCCAGAAGCAACTAGTGGGGGCTCTGAAGCTATGGACTTCATTCAAGACAGGGAAGCTCACCTTAGCAGCCTACAGAAACATCTAGCAGCTGCTCAGAATCGAATGAAGTTACAAGCTGATCGCCACAGAACAGATCGACAGTTCCAGGTTGGAGAATTGGTTCTGCTGAAATTGCAACCTTACACACAGCAGTCAGTGGTCAGCAGGCCATTCCCTAAACTGTCCTACAAGTTCTTTGGCCCTTTTCGAGTGGTAGAAAAGATTGGGACAGCAGCTTATAAACTGGAGTTACCACCAGGCAGCATGGTACATCCAGTCTTCCACATATCCCAGTTGAAGCCCTTCACACCAAATTCTACTCCAACATTCAATGATATCACAAAGCTACAAGACTTCACTGCAGTGGATCTGGAACCTGAACAAGTTCTTGAGAGAAGGCTCGTGAAGAAAGGTAACTCAGCAATTCCACAGGTGTTGATCAAGTGGCGGCATTTACCAAGCACTTCTGCTACATGGGAGGATTGGTACGTGTTGAAGCAACGCTTTCCTTCATCAGTTACCTGGGGACGGTCAACGTCTTCAGCGGGGGGAGATGTCACGCCTGGTCAAGGTGGGGATGCCAACCTGGAGGAGACTAGGCCTGCAGAAGAGTACGCCAACGACGTGTAGAAGGCGCCGGCTGAGTGTGTAGGTGAATATGTGTGTGTGGGCCTGGAGTGGCAGTGAGTCCTACTGCTATGTAAAAGGAGAGAGGAGCTCTGTAATATTTTCAATAATTATCAAACTAAGAAAATAGAAAACGTGTGGAGGAACCTTTCCTCTCGCGGTTCTCTTCCTCGTTCTCGATTCGATCTGTCTTCTCACGCCGCCGGTGATCGCCGACGGCAAAGGGGTGTGACACGAGCAGACGGGCAGGGCGACGCTGCGTACGAGCGCACTAGAGGCGCGCGGGCCGACCGGCAGGCAGCAGCAGCAACGCACAGAGCAACCAGAGGGTGCGGCTAGCGCGGAGCTTGGCGAGCGCAGGCTCTGGCGAGGTTCCCGGCGAGCGTAAGCGCGGAGTCCAGTGAGCTCATGGAAGGGGCGAGCACGGGGGTCTGCACGAAGCTGTATCGGCAGGAGCTAATGGCGAGAGTAGCAGGGACCCTGCAGGTCCTAGGGGCACGACGGAGTATGCCGCGCTACAAGACCGGAAGAAGCGCGTGCGGCGAGCGGAGGCAGAGCCGTCGGCGCGAGCGACGCAGTGACAGGATCTGAACGTGCGCTAATGAAATTGCGGGTTTTAGCGGTCTTCGTGAGTTGGCCGCGACAGTCACCAAGCACGGACTTGTCTCCTTTGAGGGTTAGCGGCAGCCACAATAACCTCAACAAAAGTTTGCGGCCAAATCAAGCGGGTTGCGTCTGTCCACAGCCCGCGCCACCTGCACCGCTATGTATTCATGTGAATTCCATAGACCCAGAATGCAAAGCAATGGAAATAGTAACAAAAAAAAATGCTTGTAAAGAATCTGTTATTGTTATCCATCGTGAAGAAGCTATGCAAATGAGTAATCCATTCAGCTAAGAACAGAATTAGGAAAACATGTGCTAATTGGCTTGTGTGCTACAAAAAAAATACTTACCCGCAGAGGAACAACTAAGTTAAGCATACTGTTTAGATATGTGCTAATCAGAAGTGACTAAGAGCAACTCCAGCAGAGCCCCTACTTGGGCCCCTACTCAAAAAGTAGGGGCTGTGAGCCAAAAAAACACACTCCAGTAGAGCCTCAATTCCACCCCCTACTACTGTTCAAAGCCCCTACTCCCCCCTCCGGCCCCTTCTCCTGCGGGTGGAGTGGGCAGCCCCTACTCCACAGTTGGGGCGGTTCTTCCCTCCCGCCTCCGCACGGATCCGTCGCCCGGCCGGAGCCGCGAGATCCACCTCCCCGCCGTCGATGCGCACAGCACCCCCACCGCCGCCCCTTGAGCTCCACCCGTTGCCGCTGCAGGGGCCAGCCACGGCAGACCCGGCTCCTCCGCACCCGGCGCCGCGAGATCCGCGCCGTAGCCTCCGCCCGCCGCCGGAGGTCGATCTCCTCTGCGACGGAGCTCGGGCTCGCCGCTGCCACCGGCGACGCACAGGCCGCCCATGAGCTCCAGCTCCTCTTCCACGAGCTCCGACGCGCATGCCGCTGGATCCAGGGCCGCCGCGCGGCCGGATCTCGATCCGCCCGACCCTCGAGCTTCACCCGCCAAATCGACGCCGGCCGGAGCTTGAGCTCCCCCACGCCGTCGGCGCCGCGCTCGGCCGGAGATCCAGCCTGCAGAGGGAGAGACCAGGTGAGGGGAGGCGGCGGACGGTAGGGGATGGGAGGAGATGCGGCAGAGCTCGCGCGAGCACGGGCCGGCCACGGCTCCGGTCCTCTGCTCCTCCACGGCCAGCCGCGACTGCCCCAGCTCCGAGCGGTGACGGATCCACCGCGCAGCAGCTCGGGCCATCCTCGCGCACAAGGAACCGGCCATCGACGGATCGACGAGGCTGCGCTGTAGGTGAGCCATCCTCCGCGCACGACGAATTGGGCTCAGGCTCCTCCACCAGCGCCGGTGCCGCTCCTCCTCGCGCCGCCGCGCGGGTCGAGGCCGTCAATGGCGAACTCTGCTCCTGCCACGTGGGAGCTGGAGCGCCGCCGGCAGATCCGGTCGGGCGGGAGGGAGGGGGAGAGCTTGAGCGCCACGCCGCCACCCTGGCCCGTCACTCCGGCGGCATCCGGGGCGACCTCCGGTGCTGGAGCGGCGGTTGGCACAGAGAGCCCGCACAAAGATGTAGAAAAGAAGATGGGAGAAGGAAAAAGGCGGGTCCGCAAGTCATAGACATTGACAGATGGCCCCCATTTGTCATAATAAAAGTAGGGGCTTGGTTGTAGGAGGTATTGCTGGAGTTGATGGTAAAAATCAAGGACCCAAAAAATAGGAGGAGCCCCTACTCAATAAAGTAGGGGCTCGAAGTAGGGGTTATTGCTGGAGATGCTCTAATGAACTACTGCAGTAAGAGTCAAGAAATGTGAAACAGGTTTCTTCACAGGTAAACTTAAACCTGGACTATGAGTGTACTTAGATCACTAGTCATTGTACTGCAGAAACCAGAATTGAGTCCGCAACGTGGACAGCTGCTAATGAGCGTTAGTTGCGGTTCTACCATCGGCCTAAAAAAAGGATCCGAACATTTAAAGATGTTAAAATTAGACTTTAGAGGGCGCAATGCCAGTTGCCATCACAAGCTGCGACAAGCATCTGGTACGTTAGGAAACAGAATCCTTGTGACAGTTGATGAACCTCCAAATTGGGTTGAGCAAAAGCACCTATCGCTATTCAGCAACTCCTTTACGTGCGTCCAGGAGTCAGGGCACAATGCCAGGGAATCAACTGCTTCTCCAGGGTCCCTTTGTGCAGTGATATTCTCTAAGCTGTTATACAATGCATGGCGAGATCTTCCAAATTTATATCCAACATCTCCAGATAAGAGCATAGGTCATAGCTCTTTGGGTGAATTCTGTCATTTTTATTAAATCTATTAACCAAATGAACTGAAAAGAGTCAGCCAAGCACAGATTCAAGAAAAATTAACAAACTAAACCAGTTTATGCATGGTCACCATTTTCCCAAGGGAAGGGGCAATTAGATTAACATGTTGGCATTGTCATCTAGTTTCAGCCGTTAGCATTTCAACCACTTAAGACCAAACAGAGAACCATCTTGGGTACATGGCAACATGGGCATATGTCCAGGACACCAGGACAGTCCTTAGATATCAAGAATATTTGTGGCACTCACAACACTGGCTATACAAAATTGTTCAGATAGTTTACTCTTGGTAACAATTTAGGCCACTAGCTGAAAGTAAACATCAGCAGTAGTATAGTAAACCATTCAGCTAAAATAGAAACAGGGAAAGCACCAAAGAAGTACCAGTGACTAGTGTCTAAGCAAAAAGTCAACTGAAATAAACATAATAGTATTGGGCAAGCACATTTCAATCTTTGTATAGATAGCCCAACTAATTTGTGTCCAAGTAAAATTAGATTTCTGTAAAAACCTTAGTTATGGCTTTTAACAAAATCAACTATATTCATTTCCAAGAAAACCAGTAACGGAGTTGGAAAGAGAATGGACGAACAGAGGATGCTACTTACAACACTAGCTTTACAAAATTTGCTCCATAGTTTCTTCTCAATAGCAATTACGGCCACTACTTGAAACTACTACTTCAGCGCTCAGTGAAGTAATGTACAATGTAAACATGAGTAGACATGAAAGCAAACAAGGCTATTGTTTCGTTCTGAGAATTTTGCCTTCTGTTTGTACTACGAACACATGGTCTGTAATATTTGTACTATTTACACATGGTCTGTAAACTAGACAGTCAACAGTACGCTAGTCGGTAGAAAAATGTTAGTTTTGGTGCAAGTTTTTCAATGCTCTACACAATAGTTCAAACAGTATACAGCTGTATGCATGGGAGAAAAATGCATTGTACATACATTCTCCTAGATCATCCCACACAATACGACAATCAGGAACTTCTTTCACTCAAGAATCATCATATGGATAACAACTATGGTGATAATTTCTATCAAATGAATTAAATGGAAAGAAGAATTGATGGAAGCTGTTTCTATTTACATGGTCCGAGTTAGAAAATGGTCACCTTCATGTAGCTCGATAAAAGTGTGATCGGACCTCCCAGATGACACAGACACTACGACTTTGAAGCTAAACAGTAGCATTTCTTGCTCCGTCACACAATTTAATTTACTCCCAAGGGAGAAAAACTGCTTCATGCACAATCATCAGGTTTGCATATAGTATAATTTATCCATTGTAGTCGGAGCTGCTGGTCAGTGGTCACCTTTGTGACAAGCTTGGCAACAGCGAGCTCCATTATTTGTGGGTTGCAGCTGCGTGTAAGTGGCATGCTCAGGGTTAGTCATTTGGGCTGTTATAAATATTAAATAGTGCTTATTATCCATCATACTCATCACAGTCTATAAAAGTGCAAATGTTATGAGAGAAATCCTGTTACTGAAAATCATGGGACTAATCAAAATGTTAATATTAAATAAGTTTGATTTAAGAAAAGTTTTGCCCTCTTGTTTCATACTCCCTCCAATTTTAAACAAGCATATATAAACTAATAGCTTGTAATTATATTTAAAACAGAGTGAATAGATTTATTTCTAGAAAAGATATGTTTTCTATACTTGAACGACCAATATCCACAACTGTAGGTGGCCAAGTAAAATATCCATATTAAAGGGATATATATTATTTGGAAATACGGGAACAACAAATAAGTGATCTCTCATGTAAAGTCTTCTCCCTAACTATTTGCCATCTACTTTTATCAGTCAATGTCCCATTCCCTTGAGACCAAATAGAACAATCTTGAGTGCATGGGCAGAGGTGAGAGGCCATGAAACCATAACACTTGGTTTACACAATTGTTTCATAAAGAGTTTCTTTTCAGCAGCAATTCCGGCCATTACTTAAAATACTACTTCAGACTCAGTGAACTACATCACAAACATCAGTACCCTAAAAACGAATTAGGTGAGCCCCCAAAGAAGAAACGACTAGAATGAGCCAAGTAAAATGACTAGAGTGAGCCGAGTAAAATTTCGATTCAAATAAAACATACTGAGCAAATACGGTTAGAGAAAAGGAAAGCTGGTATTGTCAAATTCCAGCAGATTATGTGCTACAGCAAGGGCTTATCTGCAGAGGAACAACTAGGTTAACAATAATCATCAGTCGTATACTTGACAGAAAAAGGCACCTAACAAACAAATGCGGGTAAGGCTCCCAAATAAGCCAACCAGCACCTTGACAGGATAATTGATGACCATAACTTAAGCTTGGATTATGAGCAGTAAGGCTCAAGAACAAGCCAACCAGCACCTTCATAGAATCATAGATAACCATAACTTAGCTTGGAGAATGAGCAGTCAGAGATCACTAGTAGTTCTATTGCAGAAACCAGAATTGAGAACCTACATCATCAACAGCTGCTAATGAGCATGCGTTGCAGTTACACCATTACCCTAGAATACAAAATGGAATGGAACGTCTCAAGATGTTAAAATTAGACTCCAGAGGACACAACACCAGTACGAGCTGCGGCATAAGCATCTAAAAGCCCAGGAACAGAGTCCTTGTGGCGGTCCACATAGCTCAATTTGAAAGTCTCCTCTCCAAGTTGAGCAAATGAGTAAAAGGACATATTGCTATTCAGCAATCCCTTTGACCGCAAGACCTTAATGACACAATGCCGGGGCACTAGCCGCTTCTCCAGGCTGTGAGCTAGCAGGCGAGACCTTTGACAAATGTACTGAGGCTCCAATCCAACCTCGTCGATCAAGAACTGAATCTTGCGGTGAAGGCACTGCTCAGATATTCCTAGAATGGTTGGCACCTTGGACACTGCAGTGGCAATTTCAGTCTCGTGGCAACCAAGAGTACTCTTCAAAAATTCGAGCCTGGCAGCAACCTTCTCTTTGGCAATTTTTGAGACGACAGATACCACCTGAATGAACATTCTTGAGCTGCGAGGCACCCCAAACTCGTCCGCCCGTAACACTATTTCCTTGAGACGCTCTGCATTGAAGAGAAGCACCCTGGCTTGGAGTGAGAACAGCTTGACAATATCTCCAACACTTAGGCCGCACTGACGAAGCAGCGCGATGTTAGGCTTGATCACCCTTTCAGGATCTGCCCATAGGATGCTGATGTGATGCCTTATGAGCACGACGAGCCGTTCAAATGAGCCGCAGAAGGAGATGAAGAACTCGAGCCTTGGAACGACGTCGCATCTGCGGAGAGCGCATGAGCCCACCAGGAGGAAGCGAACCATCTGGGGAGTGGACAGACCGAGGCGGTCGCGGAGAGCAAGAAGGCGGGGGGCGATGTTCTTGGGCGAGGAGCGGAGAAGCAGCGGGTCCGCAGCGACGACGGCGGCGATGTCGGCGCGGGAGAGGCCGGCGCCGGAGAGCAGGGTAAGGATGGCGTCCGGATTGGATGCGGAGTTGAGGCGGCAGTTGGGGATCTCCTGGAATGGCTTCCTGTGATGTTTGGATGCTTCATCGAACGCCTTCTGGGCTGCCTTGCGGGCTTGAGCTGAGTCGAGGCCGCAGGCGGTGACGAGGTACTCCTCGAGGGAGAATGGGGCGGCGGAGGCGGAGGCGGAGGTGGAGGTGGAGGTGGAGAGGAAGCAGGCGCGGTGGTAGATGCGGGCGGGGAGCGGGGTGGTGGCGCGGAGGAGAGGGAGGAGGTGCCGCCGGAGGGGGAGGAGCAGCATGCTGGCCGCGGAGGGGGCGGCGGCGCGGCGGCAGTTAAGACTTGATGGGAGTGGTGAGTTTGGGACCGAGGGTCTTTTGCAAGCTGATTGTGACTGACTGGTGGTCCTTAAAGATGCAGACGGTGCGGGTCTTCAAATGACTCTGGACTGTGGAGGCAAACAAGATTTTACAGCCTTTATCACACACAGGCTGTACAAAGTTAACGCTTGTAATTGGCTCATCACCTGCGTCAATGGCTTATAACCATAAGTCCATAAATGCTATGGAAACATGGACAGCAACTGCCCTTGAATCAAACAATCAACAAGGGTTTCTCCGGAGGTCTGGAATTTCACAATCAGATCAAAACATAGGATAGCAGCGGCTACAGCAGCTTATGTGAGCCCGCTAAGGCACGGTCGCGGAGAAAAAAAAACACATCATGTATTCATGTTTTTTTCGGAAAACATCATGTATTCATGTTAACTCCATAAACCCAGAATGCATAGGAATGGAAAAGTAAAAAAAAAGGCTTGTAAAGAATTTGTTCTTGCTATCCATGGTGAAGAGGATATGCAAATGGGTTATCCATTCAGCTAAGAACAAAATTAGTAAAGCTCCAAAGACATATCTTTACAAGACCTAAAAGGGGGCATCTTTATTACAAGACCTAAAAGGGGGACAATTTTTGCCTTCCTATTGAGCCACATCAGCAACAAAATCTCGGCCGTCGGATCGCGCGTGGATGGCTCAGATTGTCTAGAAGGTTGGTCAATTTTACATAAAAATCCTATACTTTATCAAAATTAAAATGTAGTCCAACCCACACTCAAATAAAACCCCTATCGACCTTTGCAGAAATATAAGTCAATTCCACCCATCCCTCAAACAGAAACAAAAACCCCCTCAAATTTTGAAGGAACTCAAACCTCAAACTTCATTAGTAAACTGCAGTTCAACCACTGCTCTGGCAATTTAATGAAAACCCCTCAAGCTTTATACAACTACCATTTATTTAAGCCACCTCTCTGGCAAATCTGACGACATCTCCCTCGAACGAGCCGCATCTCATGTAATTTAATGATAATCAACCCGCAATCCATGTATCTTCCACGTATCCGAACTTCACATAAATTAACACATGGTCCACAGAGTTTTAGGAAAATACCTAAACTTTTTGCAAATCTACCCACAGTTTGTTGAAATTTACGAAAAATTCCCCCAGGTTCGTCACAACCAATCCATGATCCCTGCACTTTAACTACAAATACCCTAAAGTTTTAGGAAACTAATCCACACCCTAAAAAAATCTCCAACCCTCCTACCAATCACTAGGCTACAAGTCATGGCGCTGCAATGACGCGCCAGTCTTTCTAGTAAGTGACTAGTAGTCTAGTACTTCCTCCATTGACCATTCCAAATCATAGCCGGTTCTACCATTTCATCATTTGCTTTAATGCTTGTTCCTTTCGGACATTTGTTGTTTTCCTTAATTTTTGTTAAACTCTGTAATAAACAGGTTGTGTACGTACGTCTTAGGACGTAGAGGCCGGATGATCTTCATCCTTTATCTAAAAAAATCTGCCTAAAAAGAAAATAAGATCTCAACATTTAAAGATGTTAGAATTAGACTTTAGAGGGCACAATGCCAGTTGCCAGCACAAGCTGCAACAAGCATCTTCTACGCTAGGAAACCGAATCGTTGTGACAGGTGATGAACCTCTAAATTGGGATGAGTTAAAGCACCTATCACAATTCGGCAACTCCTTTGCATGAGTTCAGAAGTCAGGACACAATCCCAGGGAATCAGCTGCTTCTCCAGGGTCGCTTGTGTCGTACGTACGTACGTACATCCCTGGGTCCACCATCGAGGTGGATCATGCCCGTATACAGGACTGGCTACCGGGACTACTCTGGCATGTGGACCCCATAGCAAAATGTTCGCATAAAAAATAACAAAATTGCCAGGGCTCCATGAGAGGTAAGGTACCCCTCACAAGTCACGACCTCCTCCCAAAACGAAGGGCCTCCAAATTTTCACAGCCAAAGATTATGATGTACTTTAAACTCTCATGTTATGTCTCGTGTCTAATGTATCCATGTTAACTAAATCATTGCAACGAGTGTTGTCGCGACCACGTCTCTTACACTAATGATGGACTAATTAGGGCTAATTCACGACACGAATCTGTAAAGCTTAATTAATCCATGATTAGAACATATTTTCGCATGTGCTAATCATGACCTAATTAGGTTTAATGGATTCATCTCGTAAATTAACTCTCATTTATGTAATTATTTTATAATTAGCCAATATTTAGTACTCCTAATTAGCACCCAAATATCCTATGTGACCCAAGCTAAATGTTAGCAAAGGAGTCCAAACACCACCTAAACATATACGAGAAGTGGTTGATCAATCACAAAAGGTCCCATTTTGTATTCACACATGGACCTTAAATTTGTGGGACAACCCTGCTCATAGTGAAATTAGTTGCAATCGTGATTATCAAATGTTCAACGCCTATCGGTGGATCGAGGTGCGACAATGGTGGTAGAGAGGCGAAGTCAAGGAGGTGATTGTCCTAGAGAAGAAGATGACGAGGGGCCAAATCTTCTTGTTGGATCTGAAAAGCAGCATTGAGAGTGTTTAAAAAAACTAGTATTAAAAGACCGCATGGGCTAGAGATTTTAAAAGACCTACTCCCTCTGTCCAAAAAAGAATGTCATTCTAGAAATTTTAGGACAAATTATTAAGGAGGTAAAATGACCTCGATTACCCTTATTTGCCATATTTGGTGCTAAGTGATTGTTGCATGCCTACATGCACATGCACACATGCCAAATTAAGTAAAACGACATACATTTTGGGACAAATTTTGAATCCTAAAATGACAAGTTTTTTGGGATGGAGGGAGTAAGTATCAAAAAAGGGGAAAAAACCAGTGTTGTACCTAACAATCAAAATTGCTTACCTTCTTTTATAAAAAATCTTTTCACTTTGCATCTTACCTCCATGTACGAGTGAATTTCACCGTAGGTCCACTAACTTTTCCCAAGATCTCATCTACGTCCGCAAACTAAAAAACGGTCATCTAGATCCATAAACTTTTTCCGATGTCTCATCTAGGTCCGCCAACTAAACAAACGGTCATCTAGCTCCATGAACTTTTAAAAAGTAGTCATCTAGGTCCAAAGTGGTGGCGACGAGCCATGCGTGGCCGCGAGGCAGGGGCACGGTGCAGCCCACTCCATCGTAAAAGCACCACCACCTCCACGCCTCCCGCTGCCAGGAGGCTCGTCGCCACCGTCTTGAACCTAGATGACCGCTCTTTAAAAGTTCATGGACCTAGATGACTGCTTTTTTAAAGTATATGGACCCAGATGACCGCTAATTTAGTGTGCGGACCTAGATGAGATCTCGAAAAAAGTTTACGGACCTAGATGACCGTTTTTTTAGTTTGCGAACCTAAATGAGATCTCAGAAAAAGTTCATGGACCTACAATGAAATTCACTCTTTGACATTTGTTCAAGTTAACTCTTAGTTTAAGCTATGTAACATGGAAACCATTATTATCACCGTTTACTGCATACATGTAATACATGGTGGTGACACATATAAGTTAGTGTTATTTCTATATTGACATAATCATATACTGATATATTATTGTATAATTGTTTTTACAATAACAGATGTAAGTAATTTATATACATATTTAGTGGTTGCTTTATTTTTTAATAGTTGCAGACGTCGGAAATTAGGTGCAAATTTAGAAAGTCACTTGATGTTACTTTTTATAATTGCTTATGACCATAATTTTGATGAAAACTAGCGTGTTAATTTAGATTTTTTTTACAACAAAATAAGTGAGCATTTCTAGAAAATGCAATAGATCAAATAGTTAATATTATCGTGAACTCATAATTATTAGAATCTACAAAATTGGTGTCGTAATGTTTCTAAGTGATGGTAAGATAAGATATAAAAGAACCGCTAACCTGCCTGATAAATTAGTACTGATCTTGTTCAATATTTTGTACGTACAACAGATGAGCTAATATCTTTGTCGTGTTCTAGCTGAAGCTCGTCTCCCATTCCATGTCACGTCACGACAACAAAACACAATGATCTCTGATGTGCAAAAATTTCAGAGAGACTAATTGAACAGCAACGACCTATCGTTCGGCGTCAATCAATTGATATTTCAGCCGTTGGTGTGGCAATTAGTCATGACAAAGCCGGTGACGTCAATGTATTGAGAGTCATGACAAAGCGGTTCTAGGGTGGAGAGTGCTACTGTTGCACCGGTTATCATCACTCAATTGATTGCAAGCAAATCAACGGCTAATGGCGACATGATTTTTTTTTTCGAGAGTCACCTTGACCTGATTTTGGGGGAAAGAACATTAAAAAAAAAAAACTCCAGCAGGTCCCCTATATCTTTCCCAAAGTTTTAGAGAGGTGTGTGTGGTGTGCTCGATGGACGGGGTATTTTCATATACTTTGATGGCATGGCTTATTTTAAAATATTGGTAGATTAGTTTTAGTGATCTTCTGGAGGATGATAGTATTTTGGGGAAAGAATATTTTGAGAGAGCTCCCAATATATAGTTTTAGGGGGGAAATTTTTAGCAATCTCTTGGAGTTGCTCTAGAGCCCCGGCTGGTGGCACCATCCTTGGTGCCTTTTGACAACCAAGCTATGCTCTGCTGCTAGTGGCATTGATTTTATAGTGACATTCTTTCTGACAATTTTGTTTTGTTGGGATGTGGTGGTCTTTATAATTTTTTTCTTTTTTGTTTATTTTCCCCCTTTAGGCAACCACCTTTTGATGTGGTCGCTAGCAAATATTATATTGCCACTTTACCATGACATGTTTTTCAATTTAACTATTTTCTCTTAATTTTGGAAAGGAATTGATATAGCACTTCTTGAGGTGTTACTTTCGTGTTCTTCAAATCGTAGACCACAAGAGTTGATGAGTTACTGCAATGGACGGTCCATTTTTATCCTTCTTCTACGGAATAGTAAGGACATGGCACAAAGCTCTCCGTTTGTTTTACAAAAAATACAGTCTCATATGGCGCCTTGCCCTTTTTGAAGTATTCACACTTTTTTTTGACAACAACCACTTAATATATATTAAGCAACCATCTTACAGAAAGGACTCTCACAGAGGGCCAAATTACAAACAGGTCCACTGACCGGATAAACACTACAGCCACAACACAGACGACCTCATCAGCGGTGGGTCGTAGGGGTGCCGGAGATGCATACATCCGGATGGAGGGACCGCGCTGAGCGTCGGTTGCAGGAGGATCGACGGAGCCATTGATTTGGGTCACACCAAACGACCTAAAGCTTTGTAGAGAAGTCATCGCTGGCTATGTTGGGTAAAGCTCGATGTTGAATCCATGGTGAAGACGAGGAAGACAAGTCTATAGTGGCGAGAGAAGTGCCCGGAGGAACCGGATCTGCAATATTGAAGCCTGCAAGATGGTGGCATGGACAGAGGCGGGGCTGGAGCACACCAATGCGTTCGACAACGGCAATCACACCACAGCCCGGATGGGGATGATGGCGTCAGAACAACCGCCAGCGTGCTACTGCGGGGGAGGGGGGACAAGAGAAGATTGACGCGTTCAACAACGGCAAACTCACCAGAACCGAGATGGGGGTGAGGGCGTCAGAACAATTGTCGGCATGCTGCAGAGAGAGGCGGAGGCAGAAGCAGATCGACGCATTCAACAACAAGGTCACCGCAACCCAGCTGGAGGCGAGGGAGTCGGAACAATCACCGAAGAAGTGCTGCCATAGGTGGAGGGGGGACAGGGTGGTGTGGTTGTGTAAGCAGGGCAAAGTTGCTTAGTTCCACCGAAGGAATCAACAAATATGGGCAGTGGAAAGAAGGGGGAAAGGGACAAGGAGCAGATTTATTTTATTGGAACTCACCTTGACCGCGAGGTTGACGACGACGAGGGCACCAAGAAGCACGTCGACGACAGCGGCGGCGGCAACTCCCGGGCGAGACATACCACTGGGGGCAAAAGCCATATAGGCACTACTGCTTCTAGAGCTCTATCTACAAGTGAGCGCGGGGAGGGGGGGCTCCATGCCCTTCTCACTGCCGGCGAGCTCGCCGGAGGAGAGGAAGGGAGGGGCCCAAGGTGGGGGAGCGGGGGAGCCGAGTGGAGGAGAGGAAGGATCGGAGTATTCACACTTTGTCTGTAAATTGTGGAACGTGGAAGTATGAAGAGTGAACACTCACCTGAAGTTAATGGTATGATAAGAGATTGCAAAAGGTTAGTTTCGGTGTGTCATGTCATGTGTGTTTCTTCAATGATCTCCAAGAGTTTGCCAAATTTTACTAGGCAAATCTTGTGTTTTGCCAACTTCTAAAAAGATATGCCAAGTAAAAAAGAGTTCATCTCCAATAGTTTGGCATAATTCACTTGCCAAATTCAGATCTAATTTACATCAGGAACCCTGAGAGAGAAACAAAATTATGTTATGCCCTTACACCTCTTGAAAACTTACATCAGGAACCCCGAGAAAGAAACAAAATTATTTTTATGTCGCAGATACGAATGCTACGGAACGGATGCACCGCGGATACACGCGCACATATATGCGCGGCCGAGGGGAGGGATGCCAAGTTGCTATTGATGCCAAGTTGTTTTGCCAAACTGTTGGAGGCTAATTTTTCATGTTTTGCCAAAATTAAATGGATGTCAAGCTAAGATAGCAAACTATTGGAGTTGCTCTTACTTGTATATATAACTAGCCAACTGCTCACGAGCAAAATCTATTCTCTTAATACAACAAAGTTTTTTTTTTGAAATGAAATACAATAGAGTTAAAAAAAGCCACCACGTTCGCCGAGAGCGGCTAGAAATTCCTAGGTTAATCTAGAAAGAGAATAATACCCACTCTTGGATTTAATGAAGATCTGAAAGTCTAGATTAATCCAAAGAATCTACATTAAAAAAAGAGAAAAAATTAAAATTAAAAAAAAAATAAAGACTCTAATATCCGAATGGAGTGCCCTGAGTCCAAAAAAAAGGTCATCTCACCCTCCCACGATTGGAAGAAAATATTGGAATTAAAAGATGAAAACATATATGCAATTCTAATGTAAAGAATATGAGAAATTTTAGAGTACTTGCTTTTTTTATGAGTCGTCCATCTGATGAAATCCAACGGTGGAAGTACCAGGAAGTACTAGGAAGTTTCTACAGGGAAGTGCTAGGAAGTATCATATTAATGGGACCCACAGCTAATTATGATTAATATTTGTTAATTGAGAAAGGGTATTGAAGTAATTTTGCATACTAAGACCGGCTCCGGACCATTCATTGATGCTGTCCTTAGCGGCGGTGCCGGGTGTTGACGGTCAAAATGTGTATCAATGTTCGTTTGGATTGCAAGCGGACAAATCCTCCGTCGTAGTCAAGGGACCCTTCTTCCCTCAAGTGTGAACCTAAGGTATCGAATCCGTGGAACAATGTGCGATGCAAGAATCAATCTAATAAAGTCGAGAACACTTAATCTTTGAAAGCATTGCTTTTGCATCTAATCTAAAAAAACATAAAAAAAACTCATCTAATCTAAGAAACTCCAGAGGTAGCAAGAGATAGAGAGGGGGAGGTAAAACCAATCTAGAGAGATTGGATCGAGCTCTTGTTGAAGTTCCAACCAAAGATAGCAAATTGAATCTCATAAAAAGCTTCTTTAAACCATGGGTTCCGTTCCAACTCCGAAGACGCCCGCCTTTTGAAACCTTCGTCCTGTCATGACGCGCCCCTATTCGTGCGGGTTAGCATAGGGCGAGTCCAAAGGACAAGATGAAAACGTTTGGTAGGTCAGGCATGCACCTCTAGCCACCACGGCTACAAGAACACCCTATGCGATCTATCTCGATAATAGATCGGGGAGGAAGAGAACCCAAACGAAGACAAAGTCATAGAGAAAGCACTTGATCGCTAAGAATCGGATTGCAATTTGATAATTCAACATAGTAAATGATACATGGACAAGATCACCATCGGGATCCTACCTTGATCTTGCTCTTAGCTCCTAGAACTCCGACGTGGTCTTCCTTGCAAGGTTCCCACGCTGGCTAGGGGAACCCTAGTCAACTATATCGACCCTCTCCTCTCCGGAATGGTGTCCCTCTCTTCTTTGCTCCTCGGTGGCGAATGGCGAATGGTATGATGCGTGGCTCTTTGTTGACGGTCGATTTTGGTACACCTAGCTATGAGTTTACCGTCAACATTTGCACGTATTTGATATTCTAACTAATGGTACTAACCCCCCGGAGGTATCAAGTTCACTCTTGCATGTCGATTTTGGAGTTTGTTGTTTACGTAGGAAACTAGCGCTTAAAGGGAGACTTTCAGGATAAGTTCATCAAGCACTTCAAGAGAAGATCATGAAGCCCGACACAAGTCAAGACACATCATGAACATGACACCAAATGGCTCAGGGACCGAAGCATGAAGCCGTAAAACTCCAGGGACCTAAACGGAAGATGCTGAAGCTTGCGCGACAAGGAGCTCTATCTAAACCGTGGAGAAGACGACGTCAAGGGCCCACATTGAAGGACCGATTAGGCGAACCAGAGAGGGGGGGAGTGTATGGGAGGCGATAAAAATTCTTCTCGAAGGAGATGAGAACTCCAACAAGACGAACACGGCTTCCAAATCACGTCTCTGACTCAACTACCCAAGTTGGCCAAGACCATGCAGCCACTGGAGTGCTACTGGTCCTAGGAACCAACAACCACCTTCACGAACTCGAGAACGCAGCGGAACTAGCAACTCGAGCGCTACTGACCTACACCGGTCAGGCCGGTGAGCACCACCGGTCAGACCGGTCCCTGCTGGTACAACCTGGGAACTTCCACAGAAGGCCCCTACACCGGTCAGGCCGGTGTAGCTCACCGGTCAGACCGGTTCAAGCCAGGAAACCCCAAATCTACCAAACAGGCCTACCGAGCTCCAAACAGATCCAAACTCGAAACAGCAGCACCACGGGACAACAACGAACTCACCCAGACGTTCACCCGAGGCAAAACCCACAGAGCCTCTACACCGGTTAGACCGGTGAGCAGCACCGGTCAGACCGGTCAGGCTGGGCCGCTCGGGGATGAACAGCACCCGCGGGTCAACTCCCCCAAATCCAACTCCCGATCTCCCGAATCGCTCCACGGATTTGTGCAAGACTTTGGGGATAGTAGGAACACCTCATGGGCACTCCATAGCCAAGATTTGGTCCACCAAAACTTGCTAAATTAAGAGGAATCGAAGAAATCCCACCAAGAACGCCTCTAACCCTAGAGCCACGAAAACCCCAAAATCGAGCCCCTTTACTCACTGATTTGGGAGGGGAATCAAAGGGAAAAGAACCACGAAGGGTTCACCCATACATCCCCCACCAAATCCCAAAGAGAAAGGTCCCGAAATCGCTCTAAGAAAATCGCCAAGAAAGGGTCCCGAAAATCACCAAAAAGGAGAAACGGGAAAGACACATCCAAGCCTTGAGGAACCACGCCGAATCATCTATACATACCAAAGAGGTTCATACAAGGTCTAGCTTGCCGCCCGATCATCCTTTCCTCTCACAAGATCTCACCATGAAGCTCTCAAGCTAGTCCTAAGAAAATCCTAAGGAAAAATAGGAAGAGAAAATAGGAAAGCAAATGAGCTAGGGTTCCAAGAGATGGCTGCCATCCTCTCACCACTTGGTTTATATGGAGGCAACCGAAAGACGAAAATACCCTTACTAGCTAACTAGGGATACATGCCCCTCAAGGGCGAATTTGGAAAACTTTGTCTTCGCTCCATCGGACGGATGCCCAGCGACCGCAAACTTGCTTAGCCTCGACGCAAGCCTTGCGATCCCGACGCGTGTCCTCCGCTTCGAAGATTCCAGACTGCGTCGTCGCACACCGGTCAGACCGGTGCTCCTCACCGGTCAGACCGGTACCCACCGGTCAGACCGATCAGACCCACCGGTCAGACCGGTCTGGAGCTGCTGCACCTCCGTCTTCGGTTCTTCGGTCTTGGCTTTGTGGATCAACCAAGGAACCCAGTGGTTTTCTGGTGAACCACTGGAAACCCCGCGAACTTGGTGTAGCCTCCGCCAATCACCACTCATGACTCGGCTCCCACGTAGTCCCGGCTCGACCTTGGTTTTGAGGCTCAACCAAGAAACCGTCCATGACTTCATCTTGCCGTTCTTGCCACCATGCGGCCCGCATTTGACCCCGCTGGCCACCGGGTCCCTCGAACCAAGCCTACTTGTCTTCTCCACACCTGGAGGCCTCACCGGCAACGACCTTTCGCGCTTGTTCTTCACCTGCACCTGCACCAGTCAAGCCGCAACCTGCACCTGCAATACTTAGCCAAGAATCAGTCCACACCACGCTGTCAATCACTCATCACACCAGGAAGTGACCATCCACGGGTCCTCGAACCACACCTGGCTCTCACACATGCAGAAGGGAGCAAGTCAACAATTGACCGAGAAGCGTCGGGGAGCGAAACGGGGCCGAACCGGGCCGAAACGGGCCTGGGCCGGTCGGCCCAGGCCGGCCGGCCTGGCCTGTTCTGGGCCCGGGTCGCGACCCCCTTTGACCTAGGTGCTCCTCTATAAATTACCTCTGCCTCCGCCGGCCGCCACATCCATCCATTCATCAGAGAGCCGCCGACACGAAGGAGAAGCACCGGGAGGAAGCCGACGGCCGCCGCAAGTCCTCGAGTTGCCTAGGAGATGGCTTAGGCCATGCCCTAGCCGCCATGGTTGGCCCTGCGTGGTGAAGCCATGGTGGAGTTTCGGAGCCGCGACTTGAATTCGTCAAGTCATTTGTACCTTCAACATTCGATGGTGATGTAATCATATCTTGTCCTACTTTGATCTACATCGATGAGTGTTTTATCCATATGTGTAGCTAGCATATGATTTTAGTAGGAATAGGTCTAATCGTGGTGGTTAGTCTATCTCTTGCGGATGCATCGTTGTAGTGCACGGACCGAGGTTGTCGTTCGGTGATGAATATCCTTGTGTAGTGACAGTACGGTGGAGGAGAAAACGGCGAATGAACATGTATCGGACCACTCCATATCGGGTTACTCCATATCAAGTGTACTCCTTATCATAATATAGGTTTAGATTGGTTTGTCACCTTGGCCGGAACGGCAACAAGAAGACGATAGGCTAGGGTTACCCTTTGGTGTTTACCTTTATGGCTAGGTGGATGAGATCCATACAATCTTCCATGTTTGTATGCTAACCCCTTTATGCAATCAACACTTCATGATAGGTTAGATCATTAGATTAGATGGATAGCCTTAGGAGTTTGCTTCCGATCCTTGGATTGACAAATCTAGGGAGGATCCTCCTTGGTGAAAAAGGCACCAAGTCACCCGTACGCTTGCGGTGAACTGGAGCACGGTTTTGCACCGTCAACAAGCCCCTTTTTCTGACGCCGTTGCCGGGGATCGGCAACTCGAACCCTAGGGCGATCCATCTATCTCTTTGACTAACCCTAATTTCTATTATTGCATATATGCTTGCTTTCTTGTTTGTGTCCTTGAAAGTAGGTGAAAAGCTAGACACAAGACGTTCGAGAAGTTCACAATCCACTCCGACAAGATGATGACTACATCAAGATTCACTCTTTAGTGGTAGGTGCTAACTTTTGTTAGTGGCCCATCATCCACTATTGAGTCCACACCCTACATGAGCGATGATAAACAAGGTATGTCAATGTGTCAATTAAAGTTTTAAGACTAATGTTTCGTGGAGGTTTGTTTGTCCAAGCAATAGGTGTTGGAAGCAATCACGTTGCGAAAGAAGTACCCGTCACTTTGGCTAAAGCAAAATCATGAAGAAGACACACCATTGCCATCATGCTACTCGCTGGTCCAGCAATGGTGATGACTTAAAGCCGAAGGAGATGCGACGTAACGCCCCGAAGACCACAAGATCAAGGCCGTCAACATCTTCGGATCGATTCTCAAGAAGTCTATGTTCGCATCAATCTCTGCACAACCTCAAGGGAGAACAACAAGATACCTTTGGATATTTAGAAGCCCATGAATTTACGCTTCCAACGAACCAAGAATCAAGTCAATCGGAGGTTCCTACAAGCGGATATGGCCGAATTACCGAAGGTTGCGCGTTCTGAAATTTTCTGGACACATGCAAGAGCGGAAACAAAACGGTCATAGCTCCCTCATTTGGGCTCCGATTAAGATGAATGAGTACCCGTTGGAAAGGTAATTTTATAAAGTTTTCAATGGAACAATATTTTGGTATATGTCCTGTTATGTACACAGGGGAAAATCTACGAAAATGAGGCAGCAGCAACACGATGAGAACAATATAGTGGAGATGAGGACGACGACAACGAAGAGAGCTTGGGCAATGCTTCCATTAGACCACACGAGATGAAATTCAGAAGTTTGGAACAAAACAAAGACCCCAAGAGCATTGGAAAAAGAAGACACAAGTTGGCAACATCCGACGCTAGGAGATGTTAGAAGCAAATCACGATGGATTACACACAAATGATGGCGTCCAATGGCGCGGATACTCTGGGCTCTCACACGAAGGATCATGGAGTTACATAAAGATATTTGAGACATGTGTGAAGTCCCGCAAATGAATAAGAAGAGTGAGTCCCCACAAGGCAACCTTGATGGTGTGTGGCACGAACGAAGGAATTGCGAAAAGACGATGCAAGCCACCGATCATTGAAGATTGTTTGCTTTCAACTCCGAGAGACCACTCACGATGAAAAGCTCAAAGGCCAAGGTACAAATTAACCTCTCAAGATACTTTTGGAGCTGATAATATTCCTTTAATATATCTATGATTCATATCCAATAGTGAGGTTGATTCAATTCTATGCCTTGTTCTTATGATGATCATGATAGGCTAGAATTTCTTGAGAGTGATAAAGAGGCTTTGTTGTGCTTAAACTTTGTTACATGCCTAATGAACCTTTGCCTAATGAGAGCTTAGCACTGAGCAAGAAAACTTATGCTACAATTAATCACAACTTACTTTGTCATAAATTGTGGTTATGGATGCGTTTGTTTGCGATATGATTTGTAAATCTTGGACTTGCTTTGTGCTCGGTCAAGCTAGTGACCTTAAAAGAGCAAATTGTGGGAGAAATCCCAAGTTTCACTAACCATGCAGGGCATTAAACATAAATTAAGAGGAGAGAAGTCATACCCAAAGGAATTGCAAACCCGTGCATCACCGTCACCGAACCTCAAAAACGGACGTCGCTGTTTTCATCAATTTTGAGGACCTGGTCAGACATATTCAAGGAAGAAAAAGTTAAAAATCAGAAGCTCCATCAAGTGCCGGTTCCAACACATCCAAGATCGATGAATTTGAAGACCCGTACAAGGAGATATGCAAAAACATTGAGCGATGTGCAGTCTGAAATCAGCTTTGGACAGATTGCAGCGCCGGAGTAGAACGGGCATAACTCACTCGATCGGAGTCCGTTGGGGGTGAATAAATACTTGATGGAAAGACAATTTCATGCGCCACGCATGGAAGCTATTGTTTTCTACATAGTCTGATCTGGACAGAGAGGAAAATTTGTGAAAGAAGAGGCAATGATAAAGTGCGATGGAGAAGGTGATGATGATGATGCAAGGAGACGATTGAGCAAGCCTCTCATCGAGCATAAGTGATCGTGTCAAGCATGGAGAGTGGATCAAGGCTGCATGAACACCTTCAAATCTTGCATGAAGGATCATGGCTCCGCAACAACAAGGAGGTACGTAAGAAAGTCGAGCTTTATGACTTTAAATGAAGCGCTTTGCGGGAGGCAACCCGTTTTCTTTTGTTTTTATTTATATATATACATAACCGTCTACATTGTGCTCTTTAATCGAACCATCAAGTAACATTGTATCATTGCTCTAATAAAAACCACAACACCATGTTGTATGTTCTAATTGCTATTGAGGGAGCGCTTTGTTATTTGATCTTGGAAAACTTGTAGACCTTTTTGTGTGCTTATTAGAGTTTAAAGTCTTTTTCTTTTGTGTCTTTTTAGAGAGATATATGAAGTTGGCACCATCCTTTGATTCTAAACTTGTGGCTAGTTAACTTAGGCTAACTTTTGCTTTTGGTTTAGATCACCACCATATCATGTCATACCTTTTTGTTCATTCATATCATTTTGCACTTCATTCCACTTTGTTCTCCACCCTTGCATTTTGTTGCATGATGCATACCACATTTAAAACCCTTTTTGTGAAAAAAAATCTCATATTTGCCTAAACCTTCCTATCAAACCACACCTAGCACCTAAGCCAACAAAGGAAGGATTGACTTATGTCAAGTCGACAAAGTCTATCTCTATCCCTTTCTAATTAAAATTTTGACTAGCCTCCCTATAAAACCCTTAGGAAAACTTTCCCTACCTATAATCATCCTAAAACCATAGGTTTGTAGAAAGACTCTAGCACCACCCTTAGATAGAATTTCTATGCTTGACTTCCCTTCTTCAAAACTCCTTTTTGAGCCAAAAATATAGGATGCCCATAACCTACCCTTAAACCTTATTAGTTTGGTTGATGCCTTGCTAACGTTTGTTTGTGCTAACTCTTTCCTTTGCATGATGCATCCACCTCATCGTCGTTATCCACCTTATGATAGCTAGGTTTTTGTGAAAGTTTATGATGAATGCTTTCATATCTATGTTAATGCTTGTCGACATGCGTTACTACTTTTTGCAATCTTGTGTAGACATGGTATTTAGACATGATTGGAAACCACCATCATTTAGTCTTATATCCCGAGCTATCACGTTGCATTGGTTGGTTTATAAACTTAGCAATGCGCCCTACTTTTCTTGCACTATAAAGAATTGCTGATCTTGGGATGAACATGGTGTTTTGACATTGGTTAATAAATCTCTATGGGAATAGAAAGTTTGGCAACCACTTTGTAAGTATGGAGCTTAGAATTTGGTGTAAACATTGTTTTGTTTTTATACCATCCTATCATTTGCATACACGCTTGCACTCACGTACACCCATTAGGATTTTTCGCTAGATTAACTATGACACAAGTGAAGATCTTAGGGATGTCATGGTTTGTTGGCATAGGGTGAGTATTCCCGACCGTCACCTCGGGGGTACTTTGTGCATTATAGTTATTTTGCAGGCATGGCGAATCACTCCCATGAGTTCGTAATAAAAGCTGAAATCAAGATCATCAACACCTCCAAAATCCCGAAAGGAGCACTGCTGTTTTCATCAAGATTAAGCACATGTTCAGAGATGTACAAAAGGGGAAAATTGGATATTCAAGTGCTCCATTAAGTCTACTTTCCAATGCATCAAGAATCAACATTTTAGGAGACCCGTGCAAGAAGTTACAACCAAATCTTTGGGCGTCACACATTCTGAAATCAGCCCGGGACAGCACCAACAAAGTAAAAAGGGCGTAACTCTCTTGTTCGGAGTCCGATCGGGATGAATGACCACTCGTTGGAAAGATAATTTCAAGCACTTTGCAATAGAGTGATGATTCAGTACATACTCAGTTCTAGAAGTAGAAGAAAAACTCGTGGAAGATGAACCAGCAATAAGGGACAACATGGAAGGAGGAGAAGATGGGATGAGAAACAATTGGGATCAAGGCTCGTGGCAAAGGGCGGACATTGAAGGATGAACAAAGGCAACAATGTGATGATGATCTCCTCGCATGGCGGTAGGACTTCAAGAATTTTAAGATGGTTCATCATCTTTCGTGCCTAGCAACATGCTAAGCATGGGGGAAGACTTGGTGGACGAAAGAAGACCGCATGGAGTTCAAGGATCACGGTTGCTGCGGATGCCGATCTTCCTTCTGCCATGCTAGGCACAATGCTTAAGCATGGGGGAGGGCGCGCTACATCACAAGCATCAAAGGACGGTAACAATTCCTCAACCCTCTCTTTGTCCTTATTTTTCTAAATGCTTGTATATATGTATATGCCTTCAACAACCTTAGATGCAACTTTTGTATGTCACTCTTGTTAAATAACATGGCTTCTAAAAGTACAACCTAGTTTTTGTTTTTGTTTATTGTCATCACCTTGTGCTCACCATGATGAAATAATTTTGGCTTGATCTTGCTCGTTGATATATGATGACCGTTGCCGCTTTGTTTAAACTTTGTGCTTGTTTATGCATGATTAAGCTATTGCTCTCTCTAATATAAATCTGAAATTAATTAAATGCTAGCTTAATCTTTTGTGGAGGTCATGATAAAAATAAAGACCCATGGTTTCTTTTATGCTCTCAACTTTGGAGGGGTCGAAGGACATATTACTTTTTGCTTTTAAAAGTCATGCTAACCTTGTCATTAATACCTCTTGCATTTTGCTCTACCTATCCAAAGCCTTATATATTGAGTGCAACCATAGATTACAAGAGTTATTGTTGGGTGAATTGATTCAAGGCTCGATTCTCTGGCTCATGACTAAGAAGCTGGTCATTCAGTTTTTTGCGTAACTTATCTTTTGCTAGCCTATTCTATCTGTGCATTGTGAGCTCCCATATTGGAAGTTTTGCAAACCTCGCCGGATATCCACCCTTTAAACCAACATCATATTTTGTGTTAACCTCCTTGACCTACCTATCACTTGAGTATGGAGACGACACGTCACAAGAAGGTGCTTCAAAGGGAAGATTCAAGTTCCCTCTCATCAAGACATCCGGTACCTACCTTAACACCACTTCCTCTTTGCTTGGGGACAAGCAAATGTCTAAGCATGGGGGAGGAGGTAGGTACTATGCAAATTAGAGTTCTAGGGGAGATAAAAAAAATGAATAAGATGAGAGGAGAAAAAAAAATTTCAAAGCACCTCGCACCGGTCAAAGAAAAAAAAAGAAGGGAGAAAAAGAAAAAGAAAAAGAAAAAGAGAGAGTAATAATAATCTCCCCCGGTTCTCTAGTTGCTTAAGGATTTTTCAAGGACTTCAAGATCAAGACCCATACTCATTTTTCCAACCATGTGCAATCTGATAACGAGGACTTCGTTGGGGCCTCGGGATCATTCTTTGCCATTTGCACATGTCCACCTATCTAAAAGTGTGAGTTCTTTCTCTCCCCCCTCCTTGTGAACATTATTTTTTCTAATGACCTTTTTGACGAGTCATGATAAGTCCATGAGAAGCTTGCCTTGTTTTGATAATAGTCTCAACTTTAACATCTTGGTAGGGATAAAAACTTTCCTATGAGCTCCAAATAAAACCCTTCCACCTACAAACATGAGAGGGAAAGGATATAGATCAAGTAGGCTTGAGTTGTGAGATGAGAGAGTTCATGAGCAAGATGCAAGAAGGTTTAAATTTTTGTACTTGGTTTAGCTCTTTTATTCACCTCATTCTTCACTTCAAAAGTTTCTAAGACCTATTCGAATTTTGTGGAGCATGATTGATTACTTGTGGAAAGAGCTTAAATTATATCTACCCTCCATAGAGATGAAAGCTAGTTACATTATGGAAGTTTAACAAATATAAACTTGGAGAGCATTATGCTTTCTCATGTGTGATCAAGTGCAGGGTATGAATAATGAAAGGCAATGCTGATATCCATTGAAAACTTACTCAAGGACGAGCAAGGTTTAAGCATGGGGGTATGTTGACGGTCGATTTTGGTACACCTAGCTATGAGTTTACCGTCAACATTTGCACGTATTTGATATTCTAACTAATGGTACTAACCCCCCGGAGGTATCAAGTTCACTCTTGCATGTCGATTTTGGAGTTTGTTGTTTACGTAGGAAACTAGCACTTAAAGGGAGACTTTCGGGATAAGTTCATCAAGCACTTCAAGAGAAGATCATGAAGCCCGGCACAAGTCAAGACACATCATGAACATGACTCCAAATGGCTCAGGGTCCGAAGCATGAAGCCGTAAAACTCCAGGGACCTGAACGGAAGATGCTGAAGCTTGCGCGACAAGGAGCTCTATCTAAACCATGGAGAAGATGACGTCAAGGGCCCACATGCAGAAGGGAGCAAGTCAACAATTGACCGAGAAGCGTCGGGGAGCGAAACGGGGCCGAACCAGGCCGAAACGGGCCTGGGCCGGTCGGCCCAGGCCGGCCGGCCTAGCCTGTTCCGGGCCCGGGTCGCGATCCCCTTTGACCTAGGTGCTCCTCTATAAATTGCCTCTACCTCTGCCGGCCGCCACATCCATCCATTCATCAGAGAGCCGCCGACACAAAGGAGAAGCACCGGGAGGAAGCTGACAGCCGCTGCAAGTCCTCGAGTTGCCTAGGAGATGGCTTAGGCCATGCCCTAGCTGCCATGGTTGGCCCTGCGTGGTGAAGCCATGGTGGAGTTTCGGAGCCGCGACTTGAATTCGTCAAGTCATTTGTACCTTCAACATTCGATGGTGATGTAATCATATCTTGTCCTACTTTGATCTACATCGATGAGTGTTTTATCCATATGTGTAGCTAGCATATGATTTTAGTAGGAATAGGTCTAATCGTGGTGGTTAGTCTATCTCTTGCGGATGCATCGTTGTAGTGCATGGACCGAGGTTGTCGTTCGGTGATGAATATCCTTGCGTAGTGACAGTACGGTGGAGGAGAAAACGGCGAATGAACGTGTATCGGACCACTCCATATCGGGTTACTCCATATCGAGTGTACTCCTTATCATAGTATAGGTTTAGATTGGTTTGTCACCTTGGCCAGAACGGCAACAAGAAGATGATTGGCTAGGGTTACCCTTTGGTGTTTACCTTTATGGCTAGGTGGATGAGATCCATACAATCTTCCATGTTTGTATGCTAACCCCTTTATGCAATCAACACTTCATGATAGGTTAGATCATTAGATTAGATGGATAGCCTTAGGCGTTTGCTTCCGATCCTTGGATTGACAAATCTAGGGAGGACCCTCCTTGGTGAAAAAGGTACCAAGTCACCCGTACGCTTGCGGTGAACTTGAGCACGGTTTTGCACCGTCAACACTCTTGGCACGGGGACTATAAATAGTCTGAGGGTCGTCTAGGTCAAAGGGGGCGATGAATGGGGCCCGAAGTGGGCTAGGCCAGCCGGTTTGGGCCCACCTCAGCCTTGTTCGTGACCTCCTTCGTAGGTGATGCTTCTCGTGTCTTCTGAAACCTTCACCCTTCTGCATGTGGGCCCTTGGCGTCAGTTTCCCCGCGGTTTGGATAGGGCTCCTTGTTGTGCAAGCTTCAACATTTTCTGTCCAGGTCCTCAGAGTTTTCTACCTTCACAGTTCGGTCCTTGGGCCACTTGGAGTCATGTTCACTTCATATCTTGACTTGTACCGGGCTTCATGATCTTCTCACGAGGTGCTCGATGAACTTTACCCGGAAGTCTTGCATTTAGTGCTAAAGTCCTGCATAAACAATAAACTCCAAAAACAATATGCAAGAGCGAACTTGATATATCAAGGGGGTTAGTACCAATGGATAAGATATTAAATTGATGCCAACACCGAAGGTAAACTCATGGCTAGGTTGACGGAAATTCACCGTCAACTGCTCCCCCATGCTTAAACCTTGCTCGTCCTCGAGTAAGCCTTCAGTGTTGCCCTTCATTGTTCAAACCGTGCACTTGATCATACACGAGAAAACATAATGGTCTCAAAATTTTAATTCGTTAGAGTTCCATAGTGTACTAGCCTTCATCCCTACGGAGGGTGGATATCAATTAAGCTCTTCCCACAAGTAATTAAACATGCTCCAAAAATGTAAATAGATCTCATAAATTTTGAAATAAAGAATGAGATGAAGAAAAGAGCTAAACCATGTTCAAAAATTTAAACCACCTTGCATCTTGCTCATAAACTCTCATCTCATCTTGTCTTTCAAGCCTATTTGTTCTATTCCTTTCCCCTCTCAAAAACATATATATGTGGTAGGCTTTATATGGAGCTTTTGGGAAAAGTTTAGTCCTACCAAGATATTATTATTGAGATATTATTAAAACAAGGCAAGCTTCTCATGGTCTTACCGAAACTCGTCAAAAAGGTCATTGGAAAATAATGTTATTTCAAGGAGGGGGAGAGAAAAATACACACACTTTGAGATAGGTGGACATGTGCAAATGGCAAAGAGTGATCCTGAGGTATCACACCCTAAAATTTCCGAATTTCAAGATGTGAATAGGAAGAAAAATTAAACAACAATTTTCTCTCAATTTTAAAATTTTTCCCAACATTTATTTTCTTTATATGGAATATAGTATAGTAAAAAAACATCATTTGTTTTCTAAATTAAATAAATGTCTTGATGGTTGTTGCACACATGCTGCTGCATTGTCTTTATTTGTTTGAATTCAAATTTATGTTTGAATTCATTTGTGTGAGCTCTTTTGAAAAATAGCAAAGCTTTTTATTCTTTTCTTCCCTTCCTTTCCTCTCCTTTGGCCCAGTTTGTTTTAAAACCTAGCAGCCGAAGTACGGTTTTGCTCCTTGATCTTTTCGCTCCGCACCCCTCCACTTTAGCCCGGTCCAACTCGTCATTAGCCTGCTCAACCACATCGGCCCAGCAGCCGGCCCACCAGCGCGGACCGCGTCGTTGCCTCTGCTCCCAGACGCTGACGGGTGGGGTCCCCCCGTCATCCCCGACCTCCCGCCGGTCGCGCACGGGACGCGCCCGAGTCCGACCCGGTCTCTTCGTCGAGGCTACACCCTCGCCTCCTGCCCGCGGACCCGCACCCCTAGGCCGTCCCTGGTCGCCTATAAGACCCGCTGCCGCCTCCTCCCCTATCTCTTTCGCCCTATCCGCAAGCACCCGTGCCACCCCGAGCTCCAAACCCTAGTGCTAGCCGCCGCCGTCGACCTCTCGTTCCGTCGCCTCCCCGTTGACGTGCGTACACTCGAAGCTTCGTCGTGAGGTGAGGAAGCCGAGCATGTCGCTCGTTCACGTCCTCATGCCCTGAACCGCCGGCAAAAGGTCGCCGGAGTTGGTGTTACGCCGCCGCCCGCCTCACCGAGACGCACGTCGCCGTCGTCACCCGAGTCCCCGTTGAGATGGCCTAGGTGTTTCCCTCGCACCGCTGGCTTCACTTTGGTTCAACTCCCATCCTGTATCGCGCCTGGAAGCTCGAGATCGAGTTTTTTCCGGTGAACCGCCGCCGTGCGCCGCCGTCCTGTCGCCAGCCGTTGTTCGTGTCCGTCTGATCCTGATCCAAAGGTCCAAATCGAGTCGTCTCAGCCGTCGTACCGGTCAACTGCCGGTCAGCCGTGCAGTTTTGCTAAAGAGCCCCTAACGTTTCTAGTTTTTGCATGCGCCTCTTTAGCCAGTTCAAAGACCTTTTGATTTAGGTCCTTTTCCTTTTGTTTTAGCCCCTGGCCTTTCTAGGTTTTGCGCCCGAAGTCCAGCCCTGGTAGTTTTGCGCCTTAGACCTAGTGTCTATAAGCATAATCTTGTTTTAGCCCCTGGGTTCTTGCAGTTAGACCCCTGAAAGCTTAGTTTCTTTGCAGTTAAGCCCTTAGATCTTGTTTAGTTCATATCTTCACCGTTTTAGCTCCGTTTTTAGCGTTCTTCATATCCATGTGTTCATCTCGACGAGTAGATTAGTTCAATGCAGCTTTTGTTTCTGTTTGAAATGTTTGGTGTATTGTTTCTTATTTTATTGTATTGTCTCTTGCATAGTTGCATGTGAATGTGTGATGCGTAGGGAACGAGCAGTTCGGGGGATTTTCTGAAGGTGAAGACTTTGAAGACTCTGAGCAGTTTCCGGATCTTGTGGAAGGCAAGTGTCCTTGGTCATACCCGCTTTATCCTATATAAACATGCATTTAATCATTAGGGATTTTGAAGCTTTTTGAAATTCCTAATGCATTTAGAGAACCGGGGAGTTCACTTTATTATTATATTTTTTTACACATACTCATTTTTTTTCTCATACATATTTTTTCTTTATCTCTTTTTTCTCTTTCTTCTTTTTTTATATACACATTTTTTTTATTATTACTCCCCTTGAACTCTAAATTGCATTGTACCTATATCCTCCCCCATGCTTAGACGTTTGCTCATCCTTGGGCAAAGAGGTGATAAAGATAAGGTAGGTACCGAAAATATATTTTCCTTTGGAGAGATACTTGAAATCTTCAATCTTGGCACCATCTTGCGATCTTCCTTGAGTTGATGATCCATACTCAAATGATAGGTTGTGGTCAAGGAGGTAAACACAAAGATGATATTTTTGGTTTTAAAGGTGGATATCCGGCGAGGTTTGTGAAATTTCTGATGTGGAGATTCACAATGTACAGATAAAAAGGCTAGCAATAAGATAGGTACGCAAAAACGGAATGACCAACTTCTTAGTCTCGGGCCAGTGAAATCAAGCCCTGAATTAATTCACCCAACAAAAATAAATATTGTATCCTAAGTTTTTGCATTCAAATAAATATATGTCTCTCGATAGGTATAGCAACATGCAAGTGGTATTAATGACAAGGTTAGTATTACTTTTAAGAACAAAAATAAATCATCTTTAACCCATCCAAAAATTGAGAGTATAAGAAACACTATGGGTCTCATCTTTATCATAACCTCCGCGAATGATTAAGCTAGCATTTAGATTAATTTCAGATTTATATTTTAAGAGAGCTTTAGCTTAATCATGCATAAAACAAGTACAAAGATAAGCAAAGCGGCAACTATCATCATATATCAACATGGCACAAACTTTTTATCTTTGTGTTGATGGTCGTTAAGTCCCTATTTTCGACCCTCAACTTTGAACAAAATTCACTCCATCAAAGCTTGCATCATAGCTGTAGGGTTATAAACTAACGGATTCCACGAGCTTTGGTGAATATTTGGATGCAGGTCATAATGAGACATTATAGCACAAATAAAACATCTTGAAAAACAACCTCAAATGTTTAGTTTGATAGAACCAATGCAAAGTTCTCACCGAGATGATCGAAATGGAGTTTTGGTTCACCCAATTCGGAGTCCGGATGCAGAAATTATGCCTCCCGAAAGATTGTGACACGAGACGTCTCGGGGGGTAGGTGCGGCCGAACCTACTAGGTTCGGCCGGACCTATCAACCTCCTCCGATCAACACCAAACTTTGCCAAATGCTTCCACACTTAGCCTAATCCAAGTGGACCAAGTCCATGGGCCAGACACCACAAAAGTTGGTCTGGCCGCACCAACTAGGTCCGGCCGCACCACCCAAAATCCTCTTCTCGGGTCCATGTCACTACCAATCCCATGAACAAGTGTCACCAATGAATGAGAAGCATTGATTTCAAGTCGGTTTGATCAAAAGGCTAAGGTTGTAAGCACTTGGATCGATGGACCCACACTTAACCGCCACAACCGACATCAAGGAGTGATCCTGGACGTCCCTCAACACCGTCGGTGCATCACACGGCCACTGGGTAGGGCCGGCCGCACCTCTAGGTATGGCCGCACCTATGAACCGGTGAATCAGGAGAATCTGAGCTGGGAACCGACGTGCAACCAACCAAGGATCAGTGATCAGGGCCGTCCAAGTCCATATGCGGTGGATCACAGGGCCGGCCGCACCTCCTTTCTCGCCACTCTGGCTCCCTCACGCCTACAAGTACCCCCTCCTACAGCCACCGACCCATTGAGGCTATAAATAGTTCCCGGCACTTCATAGAAGACACACAAGGTGCATTGAAGCAAGTGGTAGAGCCCTCCACAATTTAGTATCTAGATAGTAGGGAGAGAGAGTTGAGATGTGAGTGTTGAAGTAGAAGCCGGAGTGTCGGTCCTCTTCTTCTTCTTCTTGTACCTCAGCGGGTGCGGTACAACTACGGTCGTCCACACCTGGGATACTTTGTAAGTCTAGATCCGTGAGTAATCAAGTCTCAATTCATATTCTTGTTCGCGCTTAGGTTCTTCGATTATTGTTTAGTAGCTTTGCTGCTTTACCGTGATTGCTTTGCTCTAGCGTGGAGTAAAGTAGTACTTGGTTAGTGTAGACGCGGTGTCTAGACTCTCCGGTACCTTGGATTGCCGCCTTGATCAACGGATTCTGTGGTACCCTAGGGAGGTGACAGCTCCGGACGGGCTTTGTAATCCACCACGTTAGTTCAGGGGGGTAGGAATATGATATCAGAGCCCCCTTCTCATCCCTTTCCGTGGCTCTTTTCCCTCTGGCCCCGACGAGCGACAAGACTTGACTTGAGTCTACCGTGATTCTAAAGATCCTTCATTTCCTCAGCTTATCCCCTCTCTACCCGAAATCTCCCTTGTCTCTTTACCCTTCGTCGTCATATCCCCCGGACGAATTAGTTCAGGTTCGCTACACTTCTTGTTCCCTGTGGAAATCAATACCTTGGAATACTCCTAGGTGAAAGCTACAATGGTATCTGTGTGCTTGCAGATTTATCTGTGATCCTATAGTATACCAACAAGCTTTATGACACCGTTGCCGGGGATATAAACCTGGTAGCGACGCTAGCAAGTGTCAACAAGCTTTCTGGCGCTGTTGCCGGGGAACGGTAGCTGTTCTGATCCCAAACCTAGTTCGTCTGTGTATCACCCCATCTATCATATGGATTCAAATCCAACCCTTTTTTATTTTTCCGCTCCAAAGGGCGAGCATTTGGAGCCTCCACCTTCATCACATTCCATTGAAACACCTAGTTATGAGCTACGTCCCAGCTTCATAGCTATGGTTCGAGAGCAATGCTTCTCCGGTGATAAGGATGAAAGTCCCTATTCTCACCTGCTTGAGTTCGAACAACTTTGTTCGTGTCTTGTGATTGCAGGAATGAGTGTGACGCCCCAGGTTTTCATTTAGGGTTAATTAACGCTAATGACCTAGTCAACCGAGTCAAACACATTGATTTTGGTCAAACCTTGGTCAACCTGGGTCATCACCTCGAAAACCTAGCCAATAATCACTAATGGTCAACCCTTGGTCAAAGCTTGGTCAAGGATCTAGTAAAACCCTAGTCAAAACCCTGAGTGCCCTTGAACCTCTCTAGAACTTTTGCCGCGTTCTCCAAATTTCACCTAAACACTTCAAATTCTCCCAATACAAAAGTTGTGCAGTTTCTCATGAGACACAACTTTCATGTTGGGTGGCATTTCAAATTTGAAGTGGAAAATGGTGCAAAACCCTAGTCAACACCTACATACACTATTCACTGGTGCCGAGCAGAGTCACAAGTTGACAAGCAATTTATGTGAAATCTGTTTCTCAAAACCCCTATGAGCCTTTGTAAAAGTTGTAGAGGGTAGGGAGATCTACAACTTTGCTTATTACCTCTTGGATCACTTCAGTTCAAAATTTGGGAGTAAAACGCGGTCAACTCGGGCTAAACCAAATTGAAATCACGACCAGAAGCACCCACGCACGACGCCGTCACACCGCGCCACTTCGGCTCGCCGCCATACTTTGCCATATGCGCACACCGAGGCCGGCCAGCGTCCAGTGGTCCGTGCGCAGCGCCATGAATCACCTGTGCATGACGAGTGTGGGCCCGCTGGCTGGCGCCACGCGGCGCGCTCCCACCCGCCGGACGGCCGCGCCGCTATGCGCCATTGGGCCACCGCCCCGCGCACGTCGCCTCTGTCCTGCGCCATGACGTGCCCATGCTGTGACCTTGCATTGACCGGACAGTCACGAACCGCCTCTCCAACGCTCGCCCGGCTATAAAAGCCCTGTCGTGCTCCTCTAGCGCGTGCATGCACAGCCGCCGCTCCGCCATTGCCGACACCGCCGAGCTCGCCCCTCCGCTTGCTCCCGGTGCCATCCGACCATCTTAGTCCCTCCCCTAGGACACCTAGGAGCTCTCACCGCAGCACGTTGCCTAGCACCACCCCTATCCCCGCTGGAATTTGAGCAGTCGCGGCCGCGCCACCATGGACTCGCCGCTGCCGCTCACCGACGATGTCTCCGGCCGAGCCACCGCTACCAATCAACGTGTGGTGAGCTAAATCGAACATTGGTGCCATTTGTTGCCCACCTCCGGCCCTACCTCGCCGGCGGCGAGCTCACCCCGCCGCCGAGGGCATAGCTGTGAGGGATTTTGTGCCCGAGGGCCTAGTTGTAAATATCGAGGGTATTTCTGTGAGGCTAAAATCTTTCCAAGGGCTCATTTGCAATTAGATTCTTCCCCTTTTGTGTGTTTTGACCAGACCTTAGAAAATTCGTAGAAAATCACAGAAAAACAGAAAAATAAAACTGATTTTGTTGGTTTCCATGTGAATAGATCTACAACTTTTGCAAAACATGACCATACTTTTGATTGATAGTTTTTGCATGAAAAATTGAAATCAATTTAACCTAGATATGCTGTAGTTCAAAACCTACATGTGATCTTGAGCTACGTTTTGGATATGTTGTGAGTAATGCCATGTGTAGGCTCTACACCAAAATTTTCGCAAAGTTACTGAGTAAATCTTTCAATATGATTTATCTTGTATTAATGATGAATCTACCTAAACGAATTTTATAGCTTAAAATAAATATATTTTTGTGCCCAATTTCTAGATATGGTCTTCTAATGCCTAAATACACCTTTTTTGAATTAATCATGATTTATAACCACCAGAGATATTTATTTCTTGATTTATGCTTAGTTTAAAAGGAAATTTCATAGCTCAAGATCTAGAAAGGTCCTTAATGTACGTGTTGGTGGAGTAGCTTAGTTTTGGACCAAAGAATTAGTGAGAGAAAGTTTGGATCCAAAAGTTGTTTATTTATTTTTATATGCATTTATCTTGTTTTGGTACATAAAAGTTGTTATTTGCGGTATAATTAATTCATAGCTCTTTTAATTGTGCACTTGTGTTCAGTGGCTTGGTTTAGAGCTAAAGAGCTTCAGAAGTGTCACCTACTGCATTTATGAATAAAAACAATGGAAGCCAATTTAAGCTTAATATTAAGTTAAATTGGAAAATCACCAACTACACACCTAATGACCCTATGAATGTGGTGTGAAGCATGCTAAGAAACTTAAGATCACTTCCTTTGCTGATTTGTGAAATTAAAATAATTTATTTATGTAAATGTGTACACAGTCACCATCAAAAAGAATAATTAATAAAGCAACACATATTGTTCCTTTATTGGAAGAGTATGCTGAATATATTATTATCTAGGTGAGTGTGGTCAACCATACACCCCATGGTTGTCATGTGTTGTTTGTAATTAATTAAATCAAAACTATTAATTAAATCTTGCATATGCATCCTCGTGTAGATCTTCCCGACGGTAGCTATACGCTTGTGCCGGAAGGAGGAGACGAAGGAGCTGACGGGGACGTGCACTACGTCGCTGTAGAACAAGACCTGGACCAAAGTCCAGAAGGGCCAAAGGCCAACCTTGCCAACGAAGGCAAGCCCCGGTTCATCATTAACCCATGCTATTTCTTTAAATATTTGCAACTATCTTTGTTTATGAATGTGCATTTACGTTCAGGAGTTGATATGAAACCCTAGTTGCATGATCCCTAGGTGCCTATGTTCTTTTACTAGTATGCTAGGGACCCGGTAAAAGTCGAGTGATGTTCGTCACTCGTGAGAATAGGTTCTTATGTTGGAATCATAAGATCTTTATAATTGGATTGCTCATGTGGTAAGAGCATGGGATTTGGGCTCTGGTCCAGTGGCTTTCGTGGGCTAAGCTTTTGAACGTACTAAGCACTTGTCGGGAATGGGACCGATACGCCTAGTACTTGAGTGAGGCGGCAAGGGATTTTCCATTACTAATCTTGAGCATTCACCTGCCCGGCTCATAACCGGGAGGGGGGTACATGTGTGAGGCTGGATGTACTGAGTGGGGGCATACCAGATAGCCTTGTACCCAGGACTGTAATATCTATCTCGAACCGAAGATCGACGGGAACTGCCTGGTCGGTGTCAGCTCGGTTGGGGCACCGCTCCGTGTTTTTAGGTTTACCTTGCAAGGGTTTAATCAATCGATTGTCGGCATCTCACCGTTATCTAAGACTGCTTAATCAACTGGCTATGATATCCCTTAATGATGGAACTTCGTGAATATTGCTGCATGGATTAATTGTATTGTACAATTCTTGATTGCAAATAGTTGCTTATTTTAGTAATGGTAACTCACTAGAATTGGAGCTAAAATATGGAAAGTAAGGATCTATGATTCTAGTTGCTTTTTGGCAAAACAAACCCACTAGCCAAAAGCCTTACATGTCTAGAGGTAATTTTTAGATGGGTAAGTCTTGCTGAGTATTAGTATACTCAGCCTTGCTATAAATGTTGTTTTCAGGTGAAGTTGTTTGGCCTGGAGAGATTCCACCCAGCTGGGAGCTGGAATGGGTGGATGACGACAAGTGATGGCATCACGGATGGCCTCCTGTGATGTCTATCGTATCGCTAGTTTATTTTCCGCTATTTTAAAACTCTGAAAATTTACTTATCATGTCATGAACCATGGTTTGTAATAAATTAAACCCCTAAGGGTGAATTTGGATTTAATTTGTGTAATGTACTTTGGACTCGCCTTCATGCGAGTTTTAATGCATATGTTCGATCCTTTGTACTATTCAAGTGATTTACCGGGCTTTGACCCGGCAACACTCGACGGGATGGTACTTTACTATCGCTTAATGGCCAAAGTGGATTGGTAAGGGCCGTAGTACGGTATTTTCCCAGGCGGGGTTGTCACAATGAGTCAAGATACCTTAAAGTGGAAACTCTTTCCGTTTTCATTAACGGGGAGAGCGAAACAATGTTATTCTCTCTCTGTGAGAAGTATGAAGGGAGACTAGGAAATTTTACGAAGGACTTTTTGTCTAACATTCTTCCCTACTCCCCAAGTAGTTAAACTCCGACAAGAGGTCCTCTATTTTGAGCAATAGGAGACCGAATCTCTAGGAGCCGCATGGGCAAGATTCACAAAAATTGTACATTCTGGGCCAGACCTTGGTATCGCGGAACCCATTCTTTTGCAACATTTTCGCGATGGTCTTGGACCAGAGTCAGCAATTTTCTTAGACTCTTCTTCCGGAGGATCTTTTACTCACCTCACTTTGTCTGAGTGTAAGGACATTCTAACAAAAATCCTTGAAAATACCCCTTACACGGGAGTTTATGATGAATTCCCGGATGAGGAAGAGATCATTCAAGAAGAGCACATGCCCAACACTCTCTTGGAACCAAAAACCATAGAGGAGGAACCTATCCTAGAAAAATTCATATCCACAAACACCCATCCTCCTCTTACCAAAACATGGTTCATAGGGGAACCATTCCAACCTTATCGGGAGGTTGATGATCCCTCATATGACTTCGTCTATCAATACTATGATGAGTTATTTGATAAACATTGGACGGAGAAATCCTTCCTGAGAAGGGAAAGAGACTCAACACACAAGGGAGAAGAAGCATGCATACCCAACCTAGAAGAGGTAAAAAGACGGAGAGAAAAGTTGGAATACATTTCCGCAATCAGTAGCCGGGAATGGTTGAGAGAAGCAGAAGGCATGGATCAAGCCATCCAGCTATATCCCGAGCTAAAGCTACTCTCGTGCCAAGTAGGAAACCTCTCTTACCAGGATGTGAACTACGACCCTAGGGTCGGAATCAATATCTTTCCTAAATCCTTAGTATTAGAGGCTTTTCCTGACGAAACCCTCTCTTTCTCTCAAAAGCGTCTCCAATGGATTTCGGGTCAAACCATAGAGACCGAGGGAATTCTTAGAGTCATCCGAACAAAGATCGGAGAGTATGAGATCCTCCTAGATTATCATATCTTTGACATCCCAAAAGGAGATCCACCTTTCATTCTCACAAGAAGACCCATTGAAGGGGTATTGAGTAGTGAGCTCGACCAAGAAAAGCAAACATATCATCTTGAGGTTCGAGATACACTTCTCCAATGTCATAGACATGAGGTCAACCAAGAACATGTGTGGTCTATGGACATTCTTGAGGAGTTGACTCTGGATTCTCAAAACGAAATTGAGCATGAGAGTTTTATACTAGAAGGATCACAAATCCCATGCTCACATCAAAAGTTTCCAGAGTCATCAAAACCTTTTGCTTGTGACCTCTACGAAACCTACAACCTCCTCATTTTCCTTGTGCATGCTAACTTTGAAAGGAAGGTTGTAGATGCTTTTGTTTACCATAAACATTGCAAATTTCATGGTCATTTTTGGTACTAACCTTGCAGCTAGAACTACGATGAAGGAAGTTCCATTATCTCGATTGGCTGCAAGATGAAGGTTCCTCATGGTCGAGCTTATGACCAAGAACAAAGCACTATCGGGAGATAGCCCGAGTAATCATTTAGATTTCCTTTTCAAATAAAAGCAAGAGCATGTCTTTAGGGTAGCTTGTCCTTCGGGTATTTTTGGTCGCTAACCATTTCAGGTGGAGATTGAGAGGACCGATGGATAGGTGGTGCCTAAAAACATGAGAGATACACCAACTACAACACCGAGGTAATTCATGGTGAGAGAATATTATGAAGAGAGCTTGAACTCCGCACACTTGAGTTGTGTTGCCTAGCAATGCAAACTCCAAGTGTGGGGGAGATATATGAGTATCCCAAGTAAGTTTATCTCATACTAAATCTTATTTTGGTTTGAAGATGGTATTGGTTCTTGCATCTTGCTCTCTAAAAAAACCACAAAAATATTTGAATTTGAATAAAGGCTCCCTAGCTCTCCGGCTAGTAGGGCCTCCATTCTGTTTCCATTTTTTTCTTGAATAATAACACTAGGTACAAGAACAAGTGTGGGGGAGATCTCCCGTGATGGAGGGGCCTCCCGTGATGCATCATGGTGCTTGTGTGGTTTGGTGAGTTCAATTACCTCCCTCTAATCATGTTTTTAATGCTAAGCACTCCTCTAATTTTGAAAAATAAAATTTAACTTAGAGCTAGCAATGAGTTCGAATATATTTAGAGGAGTTTTTAAGCATCAAAAACAAATGTCAGTCGAAAAAGTTTTCCGACTACTTTATTTTGGTCGCACCGGTATTGTTTGCTTCTATTACTTGAGAGCAAGCTTTTCCCGGCTCGATCGTGGGGGCATAGGTTTAGGTTCTAATTTTGGCTAAATGTGAGAGAAAGATTTTGAATGAAACAAAATCAAGTGAGGCTTAGAAAAATTCTAGCTCTAGAGAAACCAAGGGATATGAATTTTAAACAAACCAAAAGTCAACCTAGATTCACGCGAGTCCTACCATGTGCTGAAATTTAAAGATCATCTAGGAACATAGCGTGGCTCTACTCGTGTGTTTTTAACATGTAAAACAAGTCAACCTTAACATCATGAAGAGGATGAAAGGTTGAGATAGGTTCTGAAATTTTGGTTTTGGTTTCTCAAAAAAGAAGCAAATAACACATAGGATGGCTCATGTTATGGGTTTATGATCCAAATAAAATAACCAAACAAAATTTATAACTCTAAATATTTGTCCAACCACTTTAAGAGTCTATGAATGTCTTGCGTAGCAAATTCTAAAACCAACTTACTTGAAAGACTCGGAAAAGAACTTGATCAGGTTGTCCTCCCGGTAGCTTATTCTTGACTTAACGAACGGGTTGCCTCCCGCATAGTGCTTCGTTTATAGTCCATGGCTAGACTTCTTCACTTGTTCACTTCGGATCAACGCTCTTTGCGGGTGTTGCAATCTTGGGTACCCACTTCTGCACCATCTTTGGCTTGGGCGCAGGCTTATTCTTCGGCTTAGTCATCTTTTTGGTCTTCACAGGCGGCTTTTGTTCCTTGATCTTGACGGATGCAACAACTTCTTTGATTCCCTTCGTTTCCTTCTTCTTCAGCTCTTCCATTTTCCTTGGCTCTTCCTTGCTAAAGCGATGATGAGGTGGAACATATTTAGCATTGATCATGTTGCATACCTCGAAGCATGGTCGAAACTTGAAGGAACTCTTCTCGCCGTTGATGTCGAACTTGATCCCCCCCCTTGCCGCTGTCAATAGTAGCTCCGACGGTCTTGTGGAAAGGCCTCCCGAGGATGAGTGGCGACTTCTCCCTTTCTCCCATCTCGAGCACCACAAAGTCGATGGGGATGAAGTGGTGTCCGACCTTTACAGGCACATCTACGGCGATGCCCAAAGGATAGTGAATGGAGTTGTCGCCCAACTAAAAACACATGGCCGTAGGCTCTAGCTTCGGTATGCATAGCTTCTCAAACACATCCCTTGGCATGACACTCACACTTTGAGAGACATGGGTACCCATGGGTCCCTACCGACCAGGGTCCCAGAGGTCCCTGTCCAGTGGACCCAACCTGTCAGAAGCCTCGCCGACCTGCAAGTGGGCCCGGAGACCTTATCCATAACCCCGACGAGCTTGGAAGACTCCAGAAGACCTTATCCAAATCCTGGAGGATCCGCGGGACTTGGAGCGCAAGGCGAGCTAACAGATCGCGGCTTGGCGCCGCCAGTAGGTCCGCAGATTGCGGGATACTCCCTGTAATCAAGGCAGATCGCCTTCCTGTTTTGTAACCAACCCCGATGAGGGTCCACCGACCTCGAATGGAAGCCCGAGCCCGTTGACCATATAAGGCGGCCTAGAGCTCCATTCGAGGGGACTTCCCTTTCACGCATAATTCCACCTCATACTGGACGTAGGGTTTCACTCTCCGGAGGCCCGAACCAGTCTAAACCCTTGTGTTCATTGCCATTCTTGTCGTGTTCCGAGTTCCACACGCGAACTACCACCTACGCTCTTAGTTTCTGATCCCCTCCATTAACCTACAACTACTTGGGTAGCCCCCTAGCAGATCTGTCCAGGTCTCACCCCCTGACAGTTAGCGCGCCAGGTAGGGGCGATCGGGAACTCGCTGTGCAGCATGGTGGCCCGATCTGGTGTCGTCTTCCCAGTAAGCATGGCGGCCATTCTCGCCAACCCTGTGGAGATCTGCTTTGGCTCCTTCACCGTGACCTTGTCTGTTCCGGCGACCACAACCTCCTCAGTGGTCGTGGGATAGGCTCCGATGGCGTCTAACGCCACCCCCGTTTCCGATCTAACGCCACACGTCGATGGTCTGGAGTTCCACCACGTCTGCCGCGATAACAACATCGCAGCAAACGTTCTCTCTAAGCTGGGCTCCAAGCGCGCGCTGGTTCCGGCCGGCGTGTTTGTCCAAGACCTACGCAAACCCTCTATTAAGCTCCTCAGCGACCCAGAGCCACCAACTAGCGACGCGCCCCCACAGGGCAACCACGACGTCCTTATGGCCGAGGCCGAAGATGACTGGAGCCTTGACATCATCACCTACATCCTTGAGCATCGGGTTCCTGAAGATAAGGTAGAATGCGAGAAGGTCACGAGGCGCAGCGCCAACTACGTCGTCATCGGCACGGAACTCTACCGGAGGTCCGCCTCCAATGGCGTGTTGATGAAATGCATCCTCAGATCTGAAGGCCTCAGGCTCCTGCAAGAGATCCATGGTGGCGAGTGCGGCAATCACGCGGCCTCCGCCAACCTGGTGGGAAAAGCCTTTAGGTCGGGCTTCTATTGGCCTACCGCCATGGCTGATGCGCAGGATCTAGTCCGGCGGTGTAAAGGGTGCCAGTTCTTCGCCAAGCAACACCACGTCCCAGCTCAGGCTCTGAGGACAATCCCTCCATCGTGGCCCTTTGCCATATGGGGCCTCGACTCGGTCGGGCCCTTCAGAACCGCCCCTGGCGGCTACAAGCACATCCTCGTGGTGATGGACAAATTCACCAAATGGATTGAGGTTCGGGCCGTAGCCAGCATCACGTCGAAGGAAGCGGCCAAGTTCATCGAGGAGATCACTCATCGCTTTGGGGTCCCCAATAGGATCATCACCGACCTAGGTTCGGCCTTCACAGGGGCAGACTTTTGGGACTTCTGCCAGGACAACCTTATCGACGTCTACTACTCCTCGGTGGCACACCCGCGCTGCAACGGCCAGGTCGAACGTGCCAACGGCATGGTTCTACAGGCCATCAAAGATCGCATCTTCGACGACGCGTCTCCCTACGCCACCAGGTGGCTAGCGGAGCTCCCTCACGTGATCTGGGGTCTCCGGACCCAGGTCAGCTCGGCCACGGGGTATTCCCCATTCTTCTTGGTGTACGGGTCGGAGGCCATCCTCCCCACCGACCTTGCCTTTGGCGCTCCTCGCATACAGCACTATGAAGAGGGCGCAGCGGAGGAAACGCGCAAGGTCGACCTCGACAGCGTTGAAGAGCACCGAGTGGCCGCGCTCATGCGACATACCCGCCACGAGCAGCAGCTGCGTCGCTACCACGATCGCAACATGAGAGAACGATCCTTCAACGTCGGCGACCTGGTCTTGCGGCGTATCCAGGACACCAAGGGCATGCACAAGCTCTCCGCACATTGGGAAGGCCCATTCATAGTCAAGGAGGTCGTGGGGCCGGCGACCTATCGCCTCCAGTGGGCTGACGGTCAAGACGTCCCGAACGTCTAGAACATTGAGCATTTGCGCCGCTTCTATCCTTAGAAGATCTATACCAAAATAAAAGCTATGTACTCTCCCCTCTTGTAATTTACAGTTAATAAAGATAAGCTTCCTCTCGGCAGGTTCCCTGTCGACCTATGCTTAGGTCTCTTTTTACTTTCTGTTCAACCTTCCCCCTCGAAGTGCTCGGGGGCTTGGTCTAAGTTTGGCCTGACACGCTCGGGGGCTTGGCTTTGCCAATCCAAGGGTCTCACAACCTGAAGGGCTCCTTTATGTCTTTATGTTTTTTACATGTTGCCCCTCTGCGTAGCCTTTACTCTCTTTATGCATGTTCCTAAGTCACGTGGTTGTGAGACCTAGGGTCCAAGACCCCCCTCGGCGCGCCGGCTGTACCTAAGCCTCCACGCTGAGCTGTGCAGTCGGTAAGCCGTTCCTCCACTGAGTTGGGTTAGCGGAGGGCACACTTTGCAATCTCGTTACTCTTGAGCTTCCATAACGAGCGTTTTCGCTATTCAAATGGGATGCGTGCTTTAATTAAAGTTGCATGTTTTTATTGCTACAAGGTCCTTTTTACATTAATAGGCCCTAGGCCTAAACCTGCATCTACACTCTAATACAGCTTAAACATTGACTTTCAGAGGTCGAACTTCTTGATGACCTCCTCTGCGGCAGCCTAGACGTCTTCACTGTTCACCAACTCGTCCAGATCGACGTCCTCCGCGACCTTCTGCAGGTCGAACGACGGCTCGTGGAACTTCATCGTCACTAAGGCTGCAGCCGTGGCAAACTTGCTGGTATCCAGCAGCAAGGTCTTCATCCGACCTTCAGCCTCGTCCAGGCTGTCGACCAACTCCTTGGGCTCCGCCCCCTCTTTCTGAGGAACGTAGATGTCCATCAGGTACTGGGTGGCCTTGTTGACGGTTCAAAACCGTGATCAAGTTCACCGCAAGCGTACGGGTGACTTGGTGCCATTCTCACCAAGGAGGGTTCCCCAAGGTTTGTCAATCCAAGGATCGGAAGCAAACCACTAAGGTTCTCTATCTAACCTACCGGTCTAACCCTATGTGAAGCGTTGATTGCATAAAGGTTAAACATACATGAAAGGATGTATGGATCACATCCACCTAGCCATAAAGGTAAACACCAAAGGGTAACCCTAGCCTATCGTCTTCTTGTTGCCGTTCCGGCCAAGGTGACAAACCAATCTAAACCTATACTATGATAAGGAGTACACTCGATATGGAGTAACCCGATATGGAGTGGTCCGATACACGTTCATTCGCCGCTTTCTCCTCCACCGTACTGTCACTACGCAAGGATATTCATCACCGAACGATAAACCTCAGTCCGTGCACTACAACGATGTACCTGCAAGAGATAGACTAACCACCACGATTAGACCTATTCCTACTAAAACCATATGCTAGCTACACATATGGATAAAACACTCATCGATGTAGATCAAAGTAGGACAAGATATGATTACATCACCATCGAATGTTGAAGGTACAAATGACTTGACGAATTCAAGTCATGGCTCCGGAACTCCACCATGGCTTCACCATGCAGGGCCAACCATGGCGGCTAGGGCATGGCCTAGGCCATCTCCTAGGCAACTCGAGGACTTGCGGCGGCCGTCGGCTTCCTCCCGGTGCTTCTCCTTCGTGTCGGCGGCTCTCTGATGAATGGATGGATGGATCCCCCCTCCTTGGGTGCCCAAGGGGTTGTATTTATGCCCTTGGGGAACCTTGGGGCGTGCTCCAAGTTGTCTTGCATGAGATCTTCCTTGGGGGAGAAGCGAACTTGGTTTCCATAAACTCAGCATCATCCAGATTTTCCTGATTCGCAGCCCTTCCTCGTCGGCGTCATATCTCCCACGTCCGGACTCCAAATAATGCAAATTCGGTGTTCAGGTTGTGTGCCACGAAATTATCTCCAACTTTGGTATTCATTGGTTTCCTTGGAAACGAAGATAAGATCCCCAAAACGGTTTCGGAAGATAATCTGTCTGGTTTCGGACTTGTCTGCGCAGCAGGTATTTCGGGGGCCATATCTCCTAGCTCCTTGACCCGAATTGGGCCTTTGACATGTTCAAATCGAAGCTATCGTCGAGGCGCACAACTTTGGTATTCAAATTTTTGGCATTAGAGTCCGTTTAAGTCTCCGAATCTGCATTGGAAGATCGTGCGGTTCTGGGCTGTGCGAATATCTCTCGGGCTGAGTTGATCTCGTTGGTAAACCTCCAATTCCCCGGAGTTTTACGTGTTGATGCTTCGGTCCTTCGGTCATTTGGAGTATTGTTCACTTCGTGTCTTGACTTGTGACGGGCTTCATGATCTTCTCATAAAGTGCTTGATGAACTTTACCCGAAAGTACTCCTTTAAGCGCTTAAATCCTGTGTAAACAACATACTCCAAAAACCACATGCGAGTGCGAACTTGTCATATCAAGGGGGTTAGTACCATTAGTTAGGATATCAAATACGTGCAAATGTTGACGGTAAACTCATAGCTAGGTGTACCAAAATCGACCGTCAACATACCCCCATGCTTAAACCTTGCTCGTCCTCGAGCAAGTCCAAGATCTTTGCTTAACTTGGAAATCAGCATTGCCCTTCGATGTCTTCCCTGCACTTAGTTATACACAACAAGACATATTGCTCTCTCAAGTATTTAGCATTTAAGGTTCAAGTTTTGACTGGCTATAATTCATCATGGAAGATAGACTATCATTAAAGAATATGCCACAATAAAACAAATATAGCGCTCTCGAACTTAAGCAAACTTCAAACCTTTACTTTGTTGCATCGTGAAGAGTTTTCAAAAAGTTGCACATCTAACATAAGTGAGGTTCTCTTGCAAAAGCTCATGGGAACACTCATCTCGTCAAGTCACTCAAGCCTACACTAGATTATTCTCAACCTATTCTACTCATATATGAAAGTGGAAAGCTTATGTGGAGCTTGGTAGGCAAAAACAATCCTAGCAAAACATTATACTTGAAATATTGTCAAACTAAGAGAGAGATCCATTGGAATTACCGAGACTTGTCAAAAAGGCTATGGAAAATAAATGTTGGAAAGAGAGAGAGATGGAACACACGCATTTAGAAAGGTGGACATGTGCAAGTGGCAAATGGGTGATCCCGAGACACGAATGAAGTTCTCGTTATCGGATTGCACTTGGTTGGAAAAGATTGAGGATGGACTTGTCTTCAAAGCTCTCTAAGATTTAAATGAAAGCGAAAAAGAACCGAGGAGCATTTTTATTTTTCTCTTTTTTTGTTTTTTTCTTTTCTTATCTTTTTTCTTTCCTCTTCTTTTTTTTCTTTCTTTCCTTCTTTCTCTTTTTTTTCTTTTTTTTATTCATCATTTTTTATGCTCCTCTGAACTTTTAAGCAACATAGTACTTGCTATAGCAGTCCTCCCCCATGCTTAAATGATTACTCGTCCTTGAGTATAGAAGTGAGGGGACTATGGCTGCTAGAGAAGTACGAAATCCTTGTGTTCCTCTATAAATCTTTTGAAATCTTCAAGGGCATCCTCCATGTCGAAACTCGCATGATCTTGGGTGCATTGATGAGTCCCTCCATATGTTATATGTCTTAAAATCTTGCCAGAAAATCTTCAGAAAATTCATCGAAAGATCATCCATACTCAACTTGGGTTGTGGTCAAGGAGATAATCACAAAAAGATGTTTTGGGTTTAGGGTGGATGCCCAGCGAAGTTTGTGAAATTTCCAATGTAGAAACTCACAATGCATGGACAAAAATGGCTAGCATGAAAAAGATACACAAAGGAATGACCAGCTTCTTAGTCTCGTACCACAGAAATCAATCCTAATCCAACTCATCAAGATATAAGTTTGCAAACTAAAAGTTATATCATGAAAGTACTTGTATGAGTATAGGCTTTGGTAGGTAGAGCCTTGTAAGAGATTCACAAATGTAGATAGCATAATAATTTTAAATAAAACAAGTACAAGGCATAGGTCATCGGTCAACTTAAATCAAAGAGCAACATAAAGTATGTGGGTCTTAAAAATTAGTCATTTAACCTCCACAAATGAAAGAGCCGGTATTAATCAATTCTAGTTCCTTTTAAAAGAGAGCAAAAAGTCATGTCATATAAAACATCATGCAAGTAAAACAAAGTGACAATTTTCATCACTTTTCCATAAGCAAGGCATAAAAGATATCATCGTGGTAAGCTCAAAAGAGATGGTGATTCATTTATTGAAAAATAAAACTAACAAACCTATGTTGTCCTCCTAGTAGCCATGCTATTGATCGAGAGATAAATACAAAGTTTGTTTATGGTTGAAAGCATATATATGCAAGCATTTAGAAGGAGATGAACAAAGATAAAGTTAAGGGCGAGTTACCGTCCTTTTCGATGCTCGTAGTGAAGTGCAGTGTGGCCTCCCCCATGCTTAAGCATTGTGCTTGGCATGGAAAAAGAATGATGAACATCTTGTGGTGAAGGTGATCCTTGTACTCCACGTGGCCTTGTCCCTTTCATCCTTCAAATCCTCCCCCATGCTTAGCGTGTTCTAAGTGTGGAAGAACTTGGATCGCTCGTAATTCCCTATTGCCATGTGTTTGAAAATCATCTTCACTTTTCTTTGCCTTTGTTGCTCATTTGTCCTTCAACTTCTTCTTATTATCATCAAGCCATGGTTCCAATCCTTCATCATATCGTCATCACCGACTTCCATCCTGTCCTTGTCGCTGCCTCATCTTCCACAGTTTTCTTTTACTTTCAGAACACAACATATACTGAAACACCCCTCCAAGTTGAAGTTCATGAAATTATCTTTCCAATGAGCCATCATTCGCATGAAACGGGTTCTGAACAAGAGAGTTGTGCATATTTTACTTCGGCGATGCAATCTGTCCAAAGCTGATTTCAGACTGCGCAGCGCTCAATGTTTCTGCCATATCTCCTTGTACAGGTCTTCAAAATTGATGATCCTTGATGCGTTGGAAAGATGGTTTGAAGGAGCTTCTGAAAATTAACTTTTCTTCCATTGTACATCTCTGAACATGTGCTCAAACTTAATGGAAACAACGACTTCCATCTCAAGTCTTGTAGATGACTAATGATCTTGATTGCAATCGGTCAAGAACTCATGGGAACACTTCGTCATGCCTGCAAAACAAATCAAATGCACATTCTACCCCCGGGGTGATGGTCAGGAGTAGAAATAATTGCCAACAAACCAAATACATCACTAAGATCTTAACTTGTGGCATAGCTTACCTAGTAAAAAGAAAAGAGAACCTAATGAGTGTACGTGTGTATAGGTGAAAAAATGCAAATGAAAGGAAGAGATATAAACAATGACAATGTTTGCACCAAGTTCTAAACATCATGTTTACAACTAGATTTCTTTATTTCTATATAATCATAAAGATTTAACCAAGGTCAAAACATCATGTTCATTTCAAGATTAATAATTCTTCATGCCGCAAGAAAATTAAAGCGCATTGCAAAGTTTATAAATCAACCTAAAGCAATATGATAGCAAGGTATATAAAACTGAATGATGGGGTCTCCAATCATGCCTAAACACCATGTTTACACAAGATTACAAAAGAAAATGCCACGCGTGAAGCACTATCATGGAAATAAAGCTTTCATCAAAAAGTTTCGCAAAGAAACCAAGCTAACCTATGCATGATAGAACAAAGGGGTTGATGCAAAATGCAAATGCAAAGGAGTTAGTAAAAAGGGTCAGCAAAGTTTGCAAAGGCTTTCGATGTTATCCCTCAATAATGACAAGCAAGTCACTTTATGAGAGGTAAAGTGTTGTCAACAAAATCTTTTATCAAAAGACCTAATCAAACATGCTAACAAGGTTTTAAGGTAAGGCTTATGGGTATCCTATATTTTTGGCTTAAGACAAGATTTTTGAAAAGATAAGTCGGATGAAGAAATTCTATCTAAGGTGGTCTTGAAAAAGAAGAAAAGAAAACAAAGGTTAGATTTTTTTGGATGAAAAACAAACCTATGGTTTTAGGATTACTAAAGGTATGAGAGGTTTTTCCTAAGGGTTTAGGATGAGGCTAGTCAAAATTTTAATTAGAAAAGGGATAGAGATAGACTTTGTCGACTTGACATAAGTCGATTCCCCCTTTTGTTGGCTTGGGTTAGGTGTGGTTTGATAGGAAGGTTTAGGCAAAGATGTTTTTTTTAACGGGATGGGTTATAAAATATGAGATGCAACATGCAACACAATGCAAGGGTGGAGAACAATGTGGAATGAAGTGCAACATGATATGAATGAACAAAAAGGTATGACATGATATGATGGTGATCTAAACCAAAAGCAAAAGTTAGCCTAAGTTAACTAGCCACAAGTCTAGAATCAAAAGGGATCATACTTCATATTTCTCTCTAAAAAGACACAAACAAAAAGACTGTAAACACTAATAAGCACACAAAAATAAGGGGTCTACAAGTTTTCCAAAAATCAAGTAGCAAAGTGCTCACTTAATATCTATTTAAAGCATACAACATGTGGTTGTGACATTTATTAGAGCATTGGTACGATGTTACTTGAAGTCTTCAAATAAAGAACACAATGTAGACTTGTCATAGTTTATATAGATATATAAAAAGATCGGGTTGCCTCCCGCAAAGCGCTTCATTTTAAGTCATAGAGCTCGACTTTCTCACGTACCTTTTTATCGTCGTGAAGCCATGGTTCTTTGTGTGAGAATCCAAAGTAGCCATGCAGCTTGATGTTGCCTTATGAAATCAGTCATGGTTCGCTTCCAACATCATCATGTGTTGAGTGGTGCCTCTTGTGTCTTCATTCATCCAAGATCCAAAGGGTTTGTTTTAGTCCTTAGCTTCTGAATTTCATCATGTATGTGTTGTGGAACCGTTGCCCCATCTTCTCTTTATTGTCATCATGTCCATCTCCTTTATCTTGTCGTCATCGCCTTGTTGCTACCTCTTCTTCGTGGATTTACCCCTGCATACAGAATAGAACATATACCAAAATATAGTTCTATTGAAAAATTTATAAAATTACCTTTCCAATGGGTACTCATTCATCTTAATCGGAGTCCGAATGAGGGAGCTATGGCTGTTTCACTTCAGCATTGCTTGCTGTCCAGAATTTCAGCACGTGCAACCTTCGGTGATTCGGCCATATCCGCTTGTAGGAACCTCCGATTGCCTTGCCGCTTGATTCGTTGGAACGTAGACTTCATGGGGCTTCTGAAAATCCAAATTTATCTAATGCTTTCTGCTAAGGCTCATGCAAACATCGTGATGACATCGTTATCCTTTCGTCCATCGATCCGAAGATGTAAGCGTGGTCTTTATCTTGTAGTCTTTTAGGGCACCATGTCACGCATCCCTTGGCTTCAAAAATCATTACCATCGCTGCATGAGCATGATGGTAATGGAATCCTTCTCCATCATGCTTGACATGGTCGTTTCCGAAACCTATAGCTCGAACAAACAAACCTCCAAAAGACATTAGTCTAAAAACTTAATTGACACACATAGGCATACCTTGTTCATCTTTGTTTGCTTTGGGTGGGGGCTCGATAGCGGATGTTGGGCCACTAACCAAGGTTAGCACCTACCACTAAAGAGCAATTCTTTGCATAGCCATCAACTTGGTTGAGCGAGGTTGGACTTGTCGAAGTCCGAATGTTGAAAACTGATCGCTTTGTGTCTAGGGTTTTACCTGCATTCAAGGACACAAACAAGAAACACAAGGTATATTCAATAATAAAATTAGGGTTAGTTAAAAAGAAAGATAGATCACCCTAGGGTTCGAGTTGCCGATCCTCGGCAACGGCGCCAGAAAAAGGGGCTTGTTGACGGTTCAAAACCGTGATCAAGTTCACCGCAAGCGTACGGGTGACTTGGTACCTTTTTCACCAAGGAGGGTTCCCCAAGATTTGTCAATCCAAGGATCGGAAGTAAACCACTAAGGTTCTCTATCTAACCTACCGGTCTAACCCTCTGTGAAGCGTTGATTGCATAAAGGTTAAACATACATGAAAGGATGTATGGATCACATCCACCTAGCCATAAAGGTAAACACCAAAGGGTAACCCTAGCATATCGTCTTCTTGTTGCCGTTCCGGCCAAGGTGACAAACCAATCTAAACCTATACTATGATAAGGAGTACACTCGATATGGAGTAACCCAATATGGAGTGGTCCGATACACGTTCATTCGCCACTTTCTCCTCCACCGTACTGTCACTACGCAAGGATATTCATCACCGAACGATAAACCTCAGTCCGTGCACTACAACGATGTACCCGCAAGAGATAGACTAACCACCACGATTAGACCTATTCCTACTAAAATCATATGCTAGCTACACATATGGATAAAACACTCATCGATGTAGATCAAAGTAGGACAAGATATGATTACATCACCATCGAATGTTGAAGGTACAAATGACTTGACGAATTCAAGTCGTGGCTCCGGAACTCCACCATGGCTTCACCACGTAGGGCCAACCATGGCGGCTAGGGCATGGACTAGGCCATCTCCTAGGCAACTCGAGGACTTGCGGCGGCCGTCGGCTTCCTCCCGGTGCTTCTCCTTCGTGTCGGCGGCTCTATGATGAATGGATCGTTGGATCCCCCCTCCTTGGGCACCCAAGGGGTTGTATTTATGCCCTTGGGGAGCCTTGGGGCGTGCTCCAAGTTGCCTTGCACGAGATCTTCATTGGGGGAGAAGCGAACTTGGTTTCCATAAACTCAGCATCATTCAGATTTTCCTGATTCGCAGCCCTTCCTTGTCGGCATCATATCTCTCAGTCCGGACTCCAAATATTACAAATTCGGTGTCCATGTTGTGTGCCACAAAATTATCTCCAACTTTGGTGTTCATTGGTTTCCTTGGAAACGAAGATAAGATCTCCAAAACGGCCTCGGAAGATAATCTGTCTGGTTTCGAACTTTTCTGCGCAGCAGGTATTTCGGGGCCATATCTCCTAGCTCCTTGACCCGAATTGGGCCTTCCACATGTCTAAATCGAAGCTATCGTCGAGGCGCACAACTTTGGTATTCAAATTTTTGGCATTAGAGTCAGTTTAAGTCTCCGAATCTGCATTGGAAGATCGTGCTGTTCTTGGCTGTGCGAATATCTCTCTGGCTGAGTTGATCTCGTTGGTAAACCTCCAATTCCCCGGAGTTTTACGTGTTGATGCTTCGGTCCTTCGGTCATTTGGAGTATTGTTCACTTCGTGTCTTGACTTGTGATGGGCTTCATGATCTTCTCATAAAGTGCTTGATGAACTTTATCTGAAAGTACTCCTTTAAGCGCTTAAATCCTGTGTAAACAACATACTCCAAAAACCACATGCGAGTGCGAACTTGTCATATCAAAGGGGTTAGTACCATTAGGTAGGATATCAAATACGTGCAAATGTTGATGGTAAACTCATAGCTAGGTGTACCAAAATCGATCGTCAACAGGCCTCCTTGAGGTCGGTGAGCTGCTTCTCTAGACCTGCAACAAAAGCGAAAAGATGAGCTACGTCCCCGACGCAGTGACAGCAAAGCCCTTCAAGATAATCATCACTCACCTTCCCGGGCATCATTGGTCCCCTCCTTCAGGACCCTCACTTGGTCCTTTGTCTCCGCCAGCTCCTTCTTGAGGGCCTCCTCCGTCTCCTTGGCGCTTAGACATGTGCCAAAGGCCGAAGTTGAGAAAAGACCTAAAGACAAGAAGATAATACCCAACGACCAGCAAGCGTACCATCAACGACGGCCTGAAGGTCGTCCGCGGCGTCCTTCGCCTTCCGCTGGGCAGCCTCTAGCTTCTTCTTTATGGACTTCACCTCCTTTTCCGCCTGACAGGTCATGGCGTCCTTCGCACGCTTGATCTCCTGTACGGCTTCGACCCTGGCTTGCAGCACAGCCTCTCGAGCCGCGGCGGCCTCTGCATGGGCATTGGCGGCCTCCCTTACAGGGTCGCCCGGGCCTGCACCCGCTCGACGAGAGACTGAAACGAAAGAAGATCCATCTCACATCAAGACATTACAACAACCAAAGCCGAAGCCGAAGAATAAACAGAAGCAGTGTCAGTCATTTACCGATAGCGTCCGTGTGATCGTCCGCTGCGCCGCCTTGAAATCATCAACGCTGCGGCGTTCAGTAATGACGTCATTCTCCCATGGAGTCCCGACGTACAAGCACCTGCCGTCCTCCTCCCCAGCTCCAGATCCGCCTGCCTCCGCGGTTTGCTGGTCTTGCGTCGGTAGCGGGGCGGAAACGCATAGGTCATCCTGGAGACCCCCGATCTGCTGAGCCTCCACGGTGGCGACCTTCTCTGCTTCCGACGCCGCCCCCACCCCTCCGGCCCCAAGGGCCCGGCTCGATACATCCGCTGCCGAGGCCGCCGGTGATTGCTCCACCGACGCCTTCCCTCCTTTATGCTCGAACGCATTCTTGGCCCGAGGCATTCTTGGCGCTCTCCGACGTCGTCGGCGTCGTCCTGCACATATGCGACGGCATTCAACATCACAGATACCTGGAAACACAACATCAAAACCGAAGTAGGCTCGAATTCGGTGACTTACTTGCTGGCGGATTTCAGCCCAAGTCTGATGGGCTTGGGAGGGGCCTTCCTTGCCCTCTTCTGCGACCCCGCGTCGCCCGGGACGTCCGCTCCCGACCTCGAGCACTCCTCCCCTCCCGCGACCTTGCGGGGTGTCTGCGTCGCCTGACCAGTCGACGAGTCGGGCGACTTGGCGTCGTCCTCATCATCAATGTCGATGGTCTCGATATCAGTGCTAGCCATCGCCGTGTCCACCGACACAGCTGGGGCCGCTCTCTTCCTTTTCTTCTTCGATTCCGCCACCTGGGTGGCGGCGATCGTCGCCGCGGCCTTGGACGCAGGCATCTTGCCCGCAGTTTGCCGCGTACGTCGTGGCGGCGGCGTGACGACCTTCGCCGGAGCTTTCCTCGCGGCGGGCTCCTCTTCGTCGCTACCCACCGACGAGTCGGAGAGGTAGTCCTCGAGGCATTGCTGCGGTGGGGCCTGGACATCCTCCGCGGCCCGGACCTTGAAACTCCGCTCCCCCTCGTCAGGCAGCGGAGCTGGGCACCAGTGCATGCCCTCACGTCGCTGAAAAGCAAAAGACCCACATCAAAACAAATCCAAACACCCAGTCAACACAACTCAAGTTCAAAGATCAGCAACTTACAGCATCGGCGGGCCGGTACACACTGAGCACCTTGGGGCACGTCCAGTTGCGGATGCGCCCGGCGAAGATGCTCTTCACCCGTCCCACCATCTCCTCCTTGGAGACCTTGCGCTGTACGACCCGGGTGGGGTCGGATTGGCCCTAACACTCGTAGGCTGGGTGAACCTGGTCCTGGATGGGCTGCAGCAGCCGCCGGCTGAAGCTGATCGCCACGACACCGCCGGTCAACCCCTCCGTCTTCAACGTCTCGAGGTCGTCCAGTAGCGGCTGCAGGTCGTCGATCTCCCGCGACGTGAGCTGGCTCGACCATTCAAGCCTCGCCACGGGAGCGTGCCCGGACCTGGTGGGGAGCGCCGGTGCCGGGTTGTCGAGGTAGAACCACCCTTGCTTCCAGCCCGTGGTGTTGTCGGGCAGCACCAGGTCGATGTACACCGGCTTCATGTACCGGCGCAACATGAATCCGACGCTGCCAACAACATCGGACTTCCCCGTCTTCTTCAGCTCGAAGAAGTGACGCCACAGGTTGAAGTGCGGCGGTATGCCCAAGTAGGCCTCGCACAAGTGGATGAAGGAGGAGACGATGGTGATAGCGTTGGGGACGAGGTGTACCAGGTCGATCCTATAGAAGTACCAGAGCCCGCGGAAGAAGTCGTCGGTCGGGACCCCAAATCTGCGCTCGACGTGCACGAGAAAGACGACGGTCTCCCCGGTCCCCTCAGTGGGGAACGCCTCGCCGGCGGCCGGCCTCCAAGCCACCTCCGCCTTGGGCTTCAGCAGCCCGCGGGTCGCCAGCGCCTGGATCTGCTCCTCCGTCACCGTGGATGACTCCTAGATCGCCTCCGGTGGATCTAGCTCTAAACACCACAAGCGACTTCGTGCGCATGCGAGAGTGTGCGGCGCGGCGGACCTAAGCACAAGGGCGCTGCGGATTTCACTGGAGCACTCAAGCGGCGGCGGAACCCTAGACGCTGCGCGGAAATGAAGGCAAGTGAGGTCCCAGCCCGCGGTTCGGCCTTATATAGCTGGGCCCCAGTGGTGCTGTGGGCCGCCGAACCCAATGTCTCTCTCACGGATTTTGCGGCGACCCAACGGATCTCCGCTCAACGGATCTAATCCCCAACGGCTCTTTCGGCCTAACGGATAGAAGGCAGTAACGGCTAGTCCCGTGCGGGAATTTGCGCCGGTCGATTTTCCATCAACTTCCAGACGGCTGCGGACTCGTCATGCCCCACATCTAAGCCCCTCCCAAATATGATACTTCTGATGCTAACTTCAAGGTCGCCTCGGCCCGCCGACGACCTATGGACCCGCTCCACTGCCCCCTCGAGGTCGTCAAGAACCCAACAGCTTCCTAGGTCGCCTTGCCCTATAGACGGCGGGTTCACACCACGTCTCCTAGGCCCAGCTGCCTACATGCCTTCTATGTCGCCTCGACCTACAGCGGCGAATACTACCAAGGGCCCCGTGCTTAAAGGCTCTACTGCCTGTTAGCAACCTCCTGGTCTTGTCTACAGCTCCTTGTTGAGGCCCTGCTGCCTTCTGGGTCGATCAAGATCTACAGCTCCCAGGTTGACGCCCTGCGTTGTGTCACTGCACAATGGCCGTGTTGACTCAGGTCGACACGGGTTTCTCGTCAATTTCTATGGCCTTCCGAAGGTCGGCGTGCTATTGCAGCCCCGCTGGGACTTTGGCCGTGCCATTGCTGCCCAGGCGCCTCTACTCAACTCTCAATACGCACAGTTTGTCAAACAAACATGTGTATACAAGCTTTGTAAGCCGCAAAAGGACTTTGGCCCATGGCCAATTACAAGATACAAACATATTAAAGGTCCTGATCTACCTTATGTGGTGTCTACGACGTAACCTAGACTGATGAAGCACGTCGCAAGCTTTCTTCTAGCTTCAGGACCTATTTGGAGACCTCCACTGCCGCCGAGGTCGCAGCTGCCACACAGCCACCTCTACTCTAGCCCCAGAAGGTTTCCTGTGGCACCCACACAAAAGTCTGGGTTCCCCCACAAGATTCCAAAGTGAGCCAGTGTCACCTCGGGTCTTCCCCGGTACAGCATGGTGATTCCCAGCATGGCCTCAGGCCTCCGATCACAAGGTCCATCAAGGCCTGTACTGCCCCATGCTGCACCTGGATTCCTCGCTGGGTGCGGGTGAAGCGGCTGATGAAGTTCCCCCAACTTCGCCAGCATTCTTCTAGCTCCAGATGCTGGTAACCTAGCGCTACGCTCTGGTGGACGGAGACAAGCCCAAGGCACTGCAACATTACTACACAGCTTCACAAAGGTTCACTTGGTTGGCTGGAGCGACGGTCTCGGTGGTGTGATCAGCTATTTATAGCCGCAACACAAGGCCTTGGACCCCATCTGCTGCACAGCTGGCGTGGCGTCCTTACCCGGTGACTATTGCCACGTGAAGCGCGAAGTCCCTGTTCACCCGCAGGAACATCGGCGCGTCTATCTCCTACCTGACACCGTCCCGGCAGCTTTTGTCTTTTACGGGCAGTGCCTGCAGCCCTGCTTGGAGGCAGGTCCTGTGACCGTACAGTACACCCGTGGTGCGATACGCGACAAAATAGCTGGTGCCTAATGCTTTACTCGAAGGTTCTAGGTGTTTTGTCCTATTTAGTCGGTCAGAGCATCACAAGGGAAGCAAAAGGCCATAGGTTCTCTATTTCTTTGTTCTTCGAGCATCAACCTGACCATCCCGGTCGCCTTACTGCTCGGGGGCTACTGCACGAGTGTGTCTTGTGACGCCCTCTTCTTCTACGTCGCATCGACCTACTGGAAGCTCGCTTCCACTACCCCTCCGCTCGACCTACCTACGGTTGGTGACGAGACCTTCCACAAGGTCATGTTGATTCCTTCATGATTGCCTGACTCTGGTCAGGTCGGCGGTTCTTCAAGGACAACGCCTTGCCTTCACTTCGACCTCCTGGCCCTACATTCCAGGAGCTCGATGTTCGACTTCATGCGCGCTGCAGGGGTTTTTCTTCTTCTTTGGATCCCCGTGCACCCTACGCGACCTTGACGACGTCGTGACCTCGCCTCACCTCGACGTGACTTCGTCTCGGCCGCTACGCCTACACGTCGATCGGGGGCTTGAGAGACATGGGTACCATGGGTCCCCACCGACCAAGGTCCCAGAGGTCCCTGTCCAGTGGACCCAACATGTCAGAAGCCCCGCCGACCTACAAGTGGGCCTGGAGACCTTATCCATAACCCCGACGACCTTGGAAGACTCCAAAAGACCTTATCCAGATCCCGGAGGATCCGCGGGACTTGGAGCGCAAGGTGAGCTAACAAATCGCGGCTTGGCGCCGCTAGTAGGTCCGCAGATTACGAGATACTCCTTGTAATCAAGGCAGATCGCCTTCCTGTTTTGTAACCGACCCCGATGAGGGTCCACCGACCTCGAATGGAAGCCCTAGTCCGTTGACCATATAAGGCGGCCTAGAGCTCCATTCGAGGGGACTTCCCTTCCACGCATAATTCCACCTCATACTAGACGTAGGGTTTCACTCTCCGGAGGCCCGAACCAGTCTAAACCCTTGTGTTCATCGCCATTCTTGTCGTGTTCCGAGTTCCACACACGAACTACCACCTACGCTCTTAGTTTCTGATCCCCTCCATTAACCTACAACTGCTTGGGTAGCCCCCTAGCAGATCTGTCCAGGTCTCACCCCTTGACACACTTGCTTCAAGGTTGCATAATTCCTTCTCAAACTTGAAAGAGCCAACGGAACACACAATCATCGGGCATCCGGGGTCTCCTTGCTTCTCTAATCCGTTTGCAATAGTGACACTACATTGCTCGGACATCTTGACGTGATCCATCCCGAGTGTTGCTATCTCATACTTGTTTGTAAGTATATCTTTGAAGTAGCGAGAGTACGTAGGAACTTGAAGAGCGTCCAATAGCGGCATGTTGATGCTTAACCTGCGCACCACTTCCACAAACTTCTCAAAATGATTATCAAGTTTACCTCGGAAGTAGCGTGGCTTGAGTTGTGGCATCTTCGTATCTTCGCCCGACATCTCAAACTCGGGCTCTTCGGTGAAGATCTCGGTAACCTTCTCCTTAGCAAATTCCTCCGCCTCGGTAGATGGTTTAGGATTTCTAGCTCCCGCGGAATGTTCTGGATCTTCGGTCTCCTTTCTCAAATGAGTTTGAATGGCCTTCGCCGTCTCGGGAACTTGAGGTTGTCCCGATAGCTTCCCTTCATTAGCGGATAGGCGCCCGGCAAGTTGTCCCACCACTTGCATCTCAAGCATCTTCATCATGTTAAGCACTTGATGGTTGGAGCTTTCGACCTCCGTCACCTTGCCATCGATGTTCTCCAACACTTTGCCTATCGCTTTGAACTTAGTGACGGTGTCCTTATTGATCTTAGCTTGCTCGTCCATGAAATCCTTCAATTGCATACGAAGAGGAACCGAATTTGGAATGGACGAACTTGCATTAAATTGAGGTCTACATTGCCCGTAGTGGAAGTTCGGCAAATCTCCCTTCCTCATGTAGTCGAGCATCAATCCTTTTGGACAAGGCCATACTCCCCACACTCTTCACATGTGGATCTTGCTTTGGCAGCCTTTAAGTCTTGAGCTTCTTTCTTTTCTATCTCCATCTTCTCCAACCTCCTCATGAGCGAGTCAATCTTACCTTCAAGTAGATCTTCCTTCTCCACTTGCAATACTCCTTTGACATTCCCGTGGGTTGAATGGGAAGTAAGCGTCCGGATGACGCCCATGTATCATTATCCGCGAACTTCTTGAATAAAGTGAAAGCTTCGGTTGGTGTAAGCTCGATGATGGATCCTCCCGCCGATGCATCAATAATCGTCCTCAACGCCATAGTAAGACCTTGATAGAACTTTTGAACAAGATCTTCCTTTGGGAACTTATGATGTGGCACCACCCGAGTGTACTCATTGAAGAGCTCGAAAGCTTCCGATATAATCTCCATAGGATATTGAGCAAAAGTGAAGGACCGAACTGGCGACCAGAGAGGAGGGGAGTGAATGGGAGCCGATAAAAATTCTTCTCGAATGAGATGGCTACTCCAACAAGACGAACACGGCTAACCAAAACACGTCTCTGACTCAAGTACCCAAGTTGGCCAAGACCACGCAGCCACTGGACTGCTACTGGTACTAGGAACCAACAACCACCGAAACCTACTCGAGAACGCAGCGGAACAAGCAACTCGAGCAACTACTGACCACACCGGTCAGACCAGTCACCTGCACCGGTCAGACCGGTCCTGTCCAGATCTTCCGGACTGAGCCGCCGGAACACTCGCACTCCACCAGAGATGCACCGGGTCACCCTGGACCTTGAGTCGGGTCACTTGAGCCGAACTTGAGGATTTCCACAGAAAGCTCCTACACTGGTCAAGCCGGTGTAGCTCGCCGGTCAGACCGGTCTAAGCCAGGAAACCCCAAATTTGCAAACTGACCTACAGAGCACCAAAATATACCAAACTCGAAACAGCAGCAAGCCTAGAGACTAAGAAACACACCAGAATGTTCACCCGAGCAAAAACCCAACTGGGGTCGACACCGGTCAGACCGGTGAGAGGCACCGGTCAGACCGGTCAAGACCTGGGCTCTCGGGATGAACAGCAACCCGCGGGTCAACTCCCCCAAATCCAAACCTTGATCTCCCGATTCGCTCCACGGATTCGCACAAGACTTTGGGGATAGTAGGAACACCTCATGGGCACTCCATAGCCAAGATTTGGTCCACAAAAACTTGCTAAATCAAGAGGAAATGAAGAAATCCCGCCAAGAACACCTCTAACCCTAGAGAGGAGAAAACCCCATCTTGGGTACCTGTGAACTCTGTGGAGTGTCTATCATACCATCTTGGGTAGTTGAAGAATGGAATGGTCATGAATCAAATCACTTCTGCTCATCATGTCAAGTAACTTGGGGTTTTGCAATAAGTTTTCAAAACAAACCTTGCTTAGCTCCTCATTTGATTCTCTCAGATCGCTCAATGTGTATAAGTCCTCACCAAGGCATTAGAATTGCCTTTCTTCATCCTACTTCTAATGATGGCTTTTGTGGAGCTCAGGGTAGGTATGAATGATAAGGCATACTTGCATCACATATATTGCAAAGTCAAAGACTGGATCCAAGGAGAAGAGCAATTCATACAATCAGATCAAGATGTGCACGTGTATGGGTATGATGGGTATGGTAAGGTGGATACTAGCCCTGGAATAGGTACTAGTTATTACCGTTATGGAACTCCTTTTTGCATGTTTTACTCCACTCTCCTTTTTGAAATATTTGAGACATGGGCTATCTTCTCTGTTTTTTTTTCTTTTTTTTGTCATGCTTTTTAAGCATGTCTTTCTTTCTTTTATTTTCATAGCCTAGTCTCTTTTGAAGATATTTGGAGAGGGGTAAATCATGGAACAATGCAGGGAGCTTTATTTGGTGGAATAGATGGATGATACAATGCTATCTTCCGGTGTAGAAGCATAGCAAGGGGGAAAATGGTGGTGTGCACATAAATCTTGAACATGAAAGCACGAAAAGAATTCTCGTAAGGGTCATAGAGTTTGACAAAGCTCAATGCAATAACAAGCAGCATATGAGTATAAGGTTTTCAACTAGAACATCACATGGCCTTGGTAGGACGATGGCATATCAAAGAGGAGCTTTGCAAAGAGTTTCAGATTTTTCAAATAAAATTCCCAAGCACTCAAACATTAAGAGAGAAGATCATATCATCAAACCATATCTCAAACATCAACTACTTAGATGAGCATGAATTCCCTAATGATATTTGTTCACAAGCATCAAGACAATGAGTAAGGAATAAAACATATGCAAGCCAACCACATGAATCATGCAAAGCAAGCAGAACACCATTATTTGAGTTTTGATTCATAGATAAGAATTGAAGAGCATTCAAACTCATAGGTAGAGAGAGTGAGATGAAGGGTGCACATACCATCGCTCCTGAAGGATATGGGGAACAAGGAAGACTAGTGGTGATTTGGCTAACCCGTGGGGTAGCCAGCTCACTCTAGTTTACCTTGCCCTTTGTCATGAAGGCGTAGTCGATGTTGTGCAGCCCTTTGTGTGGGAGTTCTCAAGTGGGTATGTTGATGATGAGCTTGAGAGAACTCCCCCACACTGGTGCTTGTACTGGTGCTGTTCTTCAAACAAAAGTGGAAACAAAAAGATGGACTCCACTGGTTTGAGAACCATAGAGCCTTTATTTGAAAGAAAATTATTTTTGTTGTTTTTTTTCGTCACCATGTCATTTTGCTCAAACAAGGTTAGATCAATAATGCATTCCATAAACAAAGGAGGATATACTTACCTTGGACCTTTGAAAGGTCATATGTACCTCATTTGTATGTCGTGCAACATGAATCCAAACCTTTACTTACCCTCCCATTTGAATCTAACTTGATGACTTGCCCATTCGGATTTGATGATTTCTTGCAGGGGTTAGTCCATATACATGCTACCAATAGTTATGAAGATATCACTCTAAGGTTCATCAATCAAAACTCGACACCATGTCTTGTTTTGATTGAAGAAGACAATTTTTAACCTAAGCACCATGCTTAATTTAAAATAGTCTATAAATGTACGATGCATCATCCACTCAAACTAGAGCATATGAACAAAGATAAGGAGGCATGCAGGCATGATTAAGCTATACATCAAAAGGGGCATAAGCACGAGCACAAAACGGTGAACCTCGGGCAACCTCCCGGAAGGGCTTTGTTTAAAGTCAAAAGCAGGACTTACCTAGCTATTCAGCAAGATGAAAGAGCTTACATCATTTCCAAACCAGGATAAGATTTGGCATGGGAGGAACTTTACTCTGGATGCTCACATATCTCCCCCACACTTGGAGTTTGTATTGCTAAGCAACGAAACTCAAGTGTGTGGAAATCAAGCTTCCTTTGTAAATGTTCCCTCACCAAAATCTTACCAAAGTGTTGTAGTTGATGTAGCTCACATGTTCCTAGGCATCGCTGCCCACCGTTCTTTTCAATCTCCACCTGAAAGGTTAGTGACCAAAAATACCCGAAGGACAACTTTATCTTAAAAACATGTTCTTGCTTTTATTCGGAAAGGAAATAAAACCTATGCTAATCCAGGCTATCTCCTAGTAGTGCTTTGTTTATTATAGTCATAAGCTCGACTAGGGGAACTCCATCTTGCAGCTGTCATTGGTGGTGTCATTCCCGTCTCATCACCAATCTTGGATGTATCAGTGAAGCTTTAGCTGCAAGGTTAGCACCACAGTGCACAAACGAAATCTGATATGCTTATGGTAGACATATGCATCCACAATCAACCTTCTAAATATTTTGCAAAGGAGGACCAGGAGGCAGTTGCAGCCCTTATGTGTGCTTGGTGCACTAAGCATGGCTCGCTCTGGATAGGCTTGATGCAAGCATGGTTTGTGTGCTGCGTTAAGGATGAAACTATCATGCTTGTCTATGGAACCTTTTCCCATGAATTCCAGAGTCGGTGCTTCACAAGATTCCATGGCCCATGAGTTCTCTATCTCAAGAGATTTATCATGAAAGCTCAATATTGACTCTCGATCATGATCGAAAGCAACATCATACGGGCCAGCGGGAAGAGGCTCAAACTCGGTCGGGAGGGATGATGATCGTTCGCCTTCAAAGAGGTGAAGAGAATCTTCCGAGTCATTCTCATGAGGGGTAGAGAAGTCTACAACCTCTATGAGAACAGGCTCGGGTGATGCGAACGGGGATACATGCATCATCTTCCCGAGCGGGTCTTGCTTGGGAAGAGGCTTCACCAGCAGAGGTCCTAGACCTGTGATGGAAGTGGTAGAAGCGGATTCCCTAAGCTTATGATCTAGGCTCCCTAAAGATATGTTGAGGAATTTCTTCACCGGGGATCCTAGGAGTAGATCAAGATCGAGGACATTGAAGATGTGAAAGTCTAAGGTAGCCTCGATCCCATCTATGATGAGCGGCACGGCTCTTGCGATCCCCCGACATTCAACAACGTGTCCCAAGGGACAACTCTTGAGGAGTATGTCGGATGGTGCTAGCGGAACATTGCCCAAGAGAGTTTCCACTAAGAGCCATGGCATGATGTTAACCTCCATGATGGGGTTACAATGGGCCTCTATGGTGACTCCTCTGATTGAACAAGGAACGATCAAAGAAGGTGAACTAATCCAAATTGCTTCGGAAAAGCGCGTCACTCCATCTGACCATTCCTCCTTCGTGGCCTCCTCAAGGTATGGTTCATCAGGAGGATCAAGAGGTAGAGGTGGTACTGAAGGCCTAGGGGAAAGTCCTGTCGAGAGATTTTTGGAATGATTGATTTGGACAGAATGAGGATCCTCCCCTGATTGGGCTACAAAGGAATTCGAGGTGTCTAAAAGATATCCAGAATGATCATCCTTGAATTTGGAAGTGAACTCCGAAGGTTGAATTTCTTCTCCCTTCGGTGTTCGAGGTTCGGGAGAGACTTCAACAGACAAGTCTTGTGGTGTGGAAGTTGAGGGCTCAAACTGTGCTGTTGAAGGATTCTCATGGCTCGACTCCGATTCCTCTCTGTAGGGTCTGGAATTAAAAGGGCGGGGGCAACCGGTTGACCATCCAGGAATTCCCTAGCTTCAGATGGGTTCCTATGGAGAAATGCCTTTTTTATGTTGATACAATAGGTAGAGTGCTCGTTGAGACCATCATAAAAGATGCTAAGCAACTCATAGTCAGGTATCGACAAGGGAGGTCCAGAATTCGCTAAGCATGCAAATCTATACCAAGCTTTACCTATTGATTCCTTCTCTTTCTACCGAAAACAACGGATATCCTCCTGTAGAGCAGCGAGACGAGACGGAGGGAAAAACTTAAGACAAAACTTATCTCTAAGCTCTTCCCAACTATCGTTCACGCTACCAACAGTGTAAGTGTACCATTGCTCTGCCTTCCCTACTATAGAGTATGGGAACAACTTCCACTTGATGGTATCCAGTGTCATGTCCGGAATGGTACGGCAGGAACAACAAAAGTTGAGATGACGCAGATGATAATAAGGGTTCTCACGTGGTAAACTAGAGAAGGTAGCATACTGAACCAGTTCGATAATGTCAGGAAGGAACTCAAAGCCAGTTGTAAGGATGAGGCGCGCAGAAGGTGGTGGCTCTGGAGGTTCATCCCTGGAGGCGGAGATGCTTTTACAGGAAAGCTTCTCCATGGATAGCGGGGGTAGAGGTAGAAGTAAAGAAAACGAAAAAGGATATCTTGAAAGGTAACGGGGGTAAAGGTAGAAGAAAAACGAAAAAGATAGATACGAGGACCACTAGGTTCGAAGATAGATACGGCAACCGTTCCCCGGCAACGGTGCCAGAAATGCTTGTTGGTATTTCTTAAGTCACTACTAACGGGCCCTTGTTAGCGTGAGTGTAAGATCCACCTGGTATACCGACGAGTACGAAAGAATCCGCAAGCGCACGGAAATACCACTGTAGCACTTCACCTCAGGAGTATTCCAAAGGGTATCGAATCCAAGGAACGGTGTGTACTACCTTCTACTCTAGGAGAACGGTCCAAGGACACAACTCTATAGGGTTGAGATGGAGATAGAAAGGATCCCGCTGATAGTGGGCAGAGTTAAGAACAATCTCTCGGTTAGGGACTCTCGTTTCGGACACCGGACCCTCCTGGCTATAACAGTCGGTTCACGGCAAATGGTTGCCTACACCTGTATCCGGACGTGGGGGATTCCGTAAGGGTCCAACGGCTGTCACCACCACGGCCTACCCCAAGACAAACCGTGGGAAACAGGGCAATCGAAGGATAACCCGTTGTCTAGACACCACCGGTTACTACTATAATACGACTACGTCTAGGCACTCCCGTAGCATACTATAGCACTCCGTACGAAGACAGAGCGACGAACCCACGAGGGAGAGATCAGGACTCACTCAGGTAACCGCTATCTATACAAGGATCATGGAAGGACTTTGGTCTAAACTAGAATGCAGGAGCATCCACTTTACTCTAATTGGACAAGCAGACATACAAACGGAATTAGCAACTTATGAACTACACCAGAAGATCAAAGGCTAAGCTCATGAAGAACACAAGCCTCTAAATCATGAACAAGTGAAGAACACAAGAACTATTCACCTATGCATGAATACTACTTTAGTCTAAATAGGAAATGCAGAAATACTCACTTTATTCTAAATGAAGAACAAAGCATTCACAGAGATACAAATCCCTCTCTCACTCTCCTACTCTCTAATCTACCAAGGAGAGGCATCTCCTTTGAAGGGAAGCTCTCATCCTTGGATGGAGTGGTGTTGAAGTGTGTGTCGTTATTCTTACCCCCTCCCCTTCTATTTATAGGCTAAGCTACCGGCGAGAGAACAGCTTGGGCACCTGGGAATCCACTGTAGGACCAATCACCGAGCACCACGTGGAAGCAGATGGCGATCCGTGGCAAGGTCGGTTCGGCCGATCCAAGGGATCGGCCAACCTGGCCCCACCACGTCTCGCACTGTGCTTTCTCCCAGTGACTGACATGTGGTCCCTTATGACGGTTCCAGGTGTATGGGTCGGTTGGAGGCGGTTTGCTCGGGTTGTGGGCCCTTGAATCCTTGTGCTGAACACGTGGCGGCGTCTGATTCGTCGGGAGGTGCTTCTCTTGGATTGATGAGGTGTCATGGACACGTGGCATCTGCGTGCCAGCACATCGCCACGTGGCCTGGTGTGGGTCCCACCGGGCCCACATGATATAGTGTGATCTTATCTTGTGCATATCTCTTTCATCCGGGCTCCGATGTATACAAATGATATATCCGTTTCGATCGTCTCGACGAGCCCGTCACAATGCTGCAGTCCAAATTAGCATTTGGAACTGTTTATGATGATGCCATATTCATGCTATTAATGCACTTGCTCTCAGCTATATCATTTCATGTGTATTTCGGCCTGTCCTGCATCAAAAGCTAGAAACACCAACACTTGTGGAAATTGTCAGTATAAAGCCCTATCCTAGTGTTGATGATCACTTTCCATTTATTTTATGCAGGAGTTGACGGCATAAAAGTGGTATTTAACAGCCGTCAACAACTGCGTCGTCGCACACCGGTCAGACCGGTCAGACCCACCGGTCAGACCGGTCTGATGCTGCTGCCTTCGGTCTTTGGCCTTGGCTTTGTGGATCAACCAAGGAACCCAGTGGTTTTCTGGTTAACCATTGGAAACCCCGCGAACTTGGTGTGGCCTCCGCCAATCTCCACTCATGACTTGTCCCCCACGAAGTCCCGGCTCGATCTTGGCTTTGAGGCTCAACCAAGGAACAGTCCACGACTTCATCTTGCTGTTCTTGCCACCATGCGGCCCGCACTTGACCCCGCTGGCCACTGGGTCCCTCGAACCAAGCCTACTTTTCTTCTCCACACCTGGAGGCCTCACCGGCAATGATCTTTCGTGTTTGTTCTTCACCTGCACCAACACCAGTCAAGCCGCAACCTGCACCTGCAATACTTAGCCAAGAATCAGTCCACACAACGTTGTCAATCACTCATCACACCAGGAAGCGACCCTCCACCGGTCCTCGAACCACACAGGTCCTCAAAAAGTAGCAATCTTATTGCACAAGCTTTGAGTCTTACTCAGTGAGTAGTATTCCTTCATGAAAGCTCTCATCAAAGCCTCCTAATTTTGCACCGTCTCCGCCGTTTGAGTGTAGAACCATTGCAAAACTTTTCCAAGTAGTGAGAATGGAAAAAGTCTTGCCCTCATTTGGTTTTGAGTCACCCCGTCCATGTTGAATGTTTGACAAAGTTAAATGGACGCTTGGAGGTGAAGGTTGGGATCCTCTTTACCGGTGAAGGGTGAATGTTGCACCATGCGGATTGCTGAGGTCTTGATCTCGAACGACCTTCCGATCTCCGCGAGGTTCAAGATGGGTAGGTCGACGATGTCCGGGGTGCATAGCTCCCCGATCTTGCGCTCCGGCTGCGGTTCTCCCATCGATTGCGGTTGAAGTTGATTCTCCCTAGGGTTTGGAGGTGGTGATTCCTTTGAAGATTCCGACGATCCTTCGGCCTCCGCTTTTGGATCTGCAAATTCCAGCTTTTTAGTCCGTGCTTCCCGTCTCTTTAGCCTGTAAAGCTTTTCTGGATCATCCACAAAATTTTCAGGTTTGTTGGAGAGGTAGCCGTCCATCTCCTATTAGGGTTAGCAATAAACAATATATATACAAAAACAAAAAAAACAAATCTAAGAAAAGTAGGGTTAGTCAAAAACTAGATTAGATTGATTTTGAGGATGATCAAAAGTTAGTAGATGCAAAAAGAAAAACCAAAAGAAAACTAAAAATATTCACAAAAGGCAATAATAGGTCCAATCTTGATCACTTGTTCCCTGGCAACGGCGCCAGAAAAAGGGGCTTGTTGACTGTCAAAATGTGTATCAATGTTCGTTTGGATTGCAAGCGGACAAATCCTCCGTCGTAGTCAAGGGACCCTTCTTCCCTCAAGTGTCAACCCAAGGTATCGAATCCGCGAAACAATGTGCGATGCAAGAATCAATCTAATAAAGCCGAGAACACTTAATCTTCGAAAGGATTGCTTTTGCATCTAAACTCATCTAATCTGAGAAACTCCGGAGGTAGCAAGAGATAGTGAGGGGGAGGTAAAACCAATCTAGAGAGATTGGATCGAGCTCTTATTGAAGTTCCAACCAAAGAAGAAGATAACAAATTGAAAATCATATATAGCTTCTTTAAACCATGTCTTCCGTTCCAACTCCGAAGACGCCCGCCTTTTGGAACCTTCGTCCTGTCACGACGCGCCCCTATTTGTGCAGGTTAGCCTAGGGCGAGTCCAAAGAACAAGATGAAAACGTATGGCAGGTCAGGCATGCACCTTTAGCCACCACGGCTACAAGAACACCCTATGCGATCTATCTCGATAATAGATCGGGGAGGAAGAAAACCCAAACGAAGACAAAGTTGTAGAGAAAGCACTTGATCGCTAAGAATCGGATTGCAATTTGATAATTCTACATAGTAAATGATACATGGACACCACCTGGATCCTACCTTGATCTTACTCCTAGCTCCTGGAACTCCGACGTGGTCTTCCTTGCAAGGTTCCCACGCCGGCTAGGGAAACTCTAGTCAACTATCTCGACCCTCTCCTCTCTGGAATGGTGTCCCTCTCTTCTCTGCTCCTCGGTGGTGAATGGCGAATGGTATGATGCGTGGCTCTTGGCACGAGGACTATAAATAGTCCGAGGGTCGTCTAGGTCAAAGGGGGCGGCGAATGGGCCCGAAGTGGGCTGGGCCGACCGGCCTGGGCCCACCTCAGCTCGGTTCGCGACCTCCTTCATCGGTGATGCTTTTCGTGTCTTCTGGAACCTTCACCCTTGTGCATGTGGGCCCTTGGCGTTAGTTTCCCCGCGGTTTGGATAGGGCTCCTTGTTGTGTAAGCTTCAACATTTTCTGTACAGGTCCTCGGAGTTTTCTGCCTTCACGGTTCGGTCCTTGTGCCACTTGGAGTCATGTTCACTTCATATTTTGACTTGTATTGGGCTTCATGATCTTCTCACGAGGTGCTCGATGAACTTTACCCGGAAGTTTTGCATTTAGCGCTAAAGTCTTGCATAAACAATAAACTCCAAAAATAACATGCAAGAGCAAACTTGATATATCAAAGAGGTTAGTACCAATAGATATGATATTAAATTGATATCAACACCGAAGGTAAACTCATGGCTAGGTTGACGGAAATTCAGCGTCCGGGCGGAGCAAGGCAGGGGGGATTGGGTTGGGCTGTCCGCAAAACATAGGAGGGTCAGCGGTGGCGTTTCGGTTGATTCTCGTGAGGCGGGAAGTTGTCGGGCTACTCCGGAGGTTGTCAGCGCTGGAAACGGGAGGAAACAACCGGAGATTGGTCGATGGCGGCGGAAGTGACGGCGAGTTCCAACGGCCGCACGGGTGGGAAGCAGAGTAGGAAGAGATGCGGCGGTCAGCTCTGTAACCTTTCAAAACTTCATAGTGATATGCTCGGCCAGCTCCTGCCTGCTGCTGGCTTCCTCATGCGCGTGGCACTTGAAAATTTACCTCGGCGGCGCTGGTGAAGCAAGCCGCCAAGCAGGTGCACGACGATGTTGTGACGTTGGCCTGCTGCTATTGCCGATTGCTGCTCCAAAGTGCACAAAATTCAACCCTTTCCTTGATGATTCTGATTTCTGATTCAAAATTATACACAAACCCTTAACCAAAGTTGTAGCTAATACAACCAGATCCAAACCATATATAGGACTTGTATTGTAAAGATCAACGAATCGCGAGATACAAGTCTCTGAACTTTGACCATATTCTGGACACACGAACTGAATCCAAAACAGTCCCTTCAGTATCGCACTTAACCCCAACCCAAAACAGTGTCAAGTTCAAATTTTGAGATCCATTTTAAATATCACAATCAACATTTTCTTGTCCAAGCACTACTGAAACTTGTTTATCATAGTTCATACAACCCATTTTGCTTGATGCAGTCCAAAGTCTTAATACAAATTTTTCTCAGAAACTTAACACAAAGTAGGACACTGATCACTTTTTCAGACTTGAAAAATTCATATACTGAATGGTGGTCACAAATCAACAACATTCACTATATACTTGAGGTCCTTTTGATCCATATCTTAATCCAAACTCTAGTGCATCATGTCAAGCACCTTCAAATCTGTCTCTTCCAATATTTTGCCAAATTTTTCCAATTTTGAAGCTCAAATTAGAATTTTTGTTCAAATTTGACTTTTCTGAATTATTCCTTTAATGAGCTTGCAATAAGATCTATGAATTGAATTGGTGGGGACTCTCTCCCCCCGTTACACCTAAAAAAAGACTTCCATAAACACTGTGAAGCTTTACAAATATGATGCCAATAATAGTGGAGCACACATTCAGTTCAGTTTGCATTGACACCAAACATCTCATTAGTTCATAAGGATTCGCTAGCATCACTAGCATCTGTTAAAATTCAGAGACGGGTGCAGTACAGGTTCACAGCACAACACATTGCAGTAAAGCTAACAACAAGTCTTGGATCGCTTTCAGATAACATCAATTTGTTCTTCTGATGCCTCTGTTCACACTCCTGATGGCTCTCTGTTTCACATTAAAAAAACACACCATACTCATTATGCATCATGGAGCCGTCCGGGGCAGTGGTTGCCCCCTGGGTCGCCGGGCAACGGCAGCTCCATCCGGTTCCGCTCAGAGGATGGGCCACTAGGTCGCACGGCGGCAGCGGCGATCCAAACGGTAGTTGCCGCGTAGGGAGGGAGGCAGGTACAACGTGGGTGATGACAGGTGACGGGCCTAGGCGGCGAGGTGCGTGAACTAGCGGAGGATGGAGTCGGTGATTGGAGGGGGACGCCGAGGGGAGGAGCGGCTACCGTCCCCGCGGCCTGGGAGGTGGCGAGGGGCGACGAGGTTCCGTCGGCAGTTGCGAGAGATGGGGTCGGCGCGGGAGGCCTCACGACGCAGGGACAGGCGACGTGAGGGATTGAGAGATATAGAGAGAGAGGAGAGAATAGATTCCCAAAATACCCTTTTCTCAATTAATTTAATTTTATAATTAATTAGGTGGTGGGAAAATCAAAACACCCAATACTTCCTAATACCCATAGTACTTCACAAGTGCAGTAAAAAAGCTCATAGAATATAGTATGTTGAGTTTAAATTTTAAAATTCCATAGGATATCGGCTGGTGGCTGGTGCTGATTTGTTCTGAGAGAAAAGTACTGCTGGCTGGTTGCTGGTGGCTAATTTGTTCTGAGAGAAAAATACTGTTGACTGGTGGCTGATAAGCCAAACGAACAAGGTGTGAAAGTCATACTTTAAATAAAATTTATATATAATTTATTTATAGAATATATATAAATACAACTCTAATTTCAATTAACGAACTAAGCATATTTTTTGAGAATATGGTAGGGACGTTAGGATTAATGGGCACGCTTGTCAGCGGCTAGCCACGCCTCGCCTCGCCTGATAGCCCGACAAGCTTGCCCGCTTGAGCAAGCAAATCCTTGCCTGCTAAGGCATAGGAGACTAGCGAGGGTCAACTTACATTACATTTTACCAGATACAACACGGTACATCAAAAGTAGACAACACAGCAGAATCGGCAGCTTTCGTGCTCTGCATAGTTTTCAAGCTCACTGATCGATAGCTGAAGTGAAGATTTCGGTTACCATTGATCGATCGATCTATCTACACACCGATCCATAAAAGGAACTGCACGTACTCTATCCCCTGCATCTCATGGACGGCCGCGGCGACGATGGCGCGGAGCCGTGGAGGAGGAGGAGGCTATAGGTGACTAGGTGTTGTTCTTGCCGGCCGCGACCATGGACGCCACGGCCTTGGCCCACGCCACGAGCTCCCGCTTCATCCGCTTCTCGTCACCCCAGATCACCACCGGGTCCACCGGCCGGTCCGTCGTCTCCGCGGCGACGAGGGACACAGTCTCGGGCCGTGCGGAGACCTCGTCGTCGCCGCCGCCCATGGCCGGGAACGGCCGCGCCATCTCCGCTCCCAGTGCCATGTCCACCGGTCGATCGGGTGCTGGTTGCTGTCTTGCTGAACGGAGAAGAACGTGGCGACACGCTATCGGCGCAGATATACCAGTAGTAAAGACTGGAAACCAGAGAGGAGAAGGGAAGCCGATCGAGTGCGGTGAGCTCGTTTGAGGGGGGGTGATTGGCACGAGGAACCCGCGCCGCACCTTGCCGTCGTTTTTATACGCGGGCACGCAGCACATGCGCCGCTCGCCGTAATATCTGGCGGAGCGCATATTCCTCGCGGCTCCTCGCGCCGCCGGGCCGGGGGGACGAGATCGTGTGACGCGGAGCGGGCCGCGACAGCCCGCCTCGGCGCTTGGATATCGATCCGGTTGGGGCGTCGCGATCTGGCTGGCGGCCAGTGACCCCCCCGCGCGGCGCGGGCGGAATGGGACGGGCACCATGCATGGCCTCATCTCGAGCTACACATCTTCGTCGTCGTCGTGCACGTAGTCGTCGTGCTACACACCTCCAGCGTGGTTGTTGCGTCCTGTCGTGAGGGTGATTCATGGATTAAGATTTAAGCCGTGAAAGGGGTTTGGTTGCATTGCATATGGTGCTAGACTGCTAGTCGTCCGGCACTGTTAGTGGCTGGTCATCACACGACAATGTCTGCTTAAAATTAAACACCATGAGGCTGCAGAGATGGAGATCAGTGTGTATATGTTGGTGCCAAAATCTTTGTTCCCTTCTTTTGGCAAAATGCAACATGCATAACAGAATGACAGCTCCAGAGCTGTTGTCGTTCCCTGTTGAACTTGAGCAGGCGGTAGCGTTTCGAATGCGAGTGTAGGGAGTCAAATTAATTAACTAGACAGACGTGAATGTTTATGGCTGTATTGAGAATTTGATTCGTTCATGTCACTGAACCATTATTGATCAGCTCATCAGCTCTCTTTTAACGAGGAACGATCCATCGTGCCCCCATCCTGTCGCGATATCGTTTTCTGTTTTCTCTGCTGCACCACCAAATATCAACCCGGCAACACCCCTGAGGATCTGCAAGATATCAATTTGGTTACCGCCACTTCTGCTCAAGGTAAGCTCTTTTTCGAGACAGCTAATCCTTGGGCCCGACCTCTCGTTATCTGCTTCCTAAACCACGAGTATCATCGCAAGTTAACATCACTAAATCTCGGCATTCAACATGACCAAGGACGATGCTAAGTAACAGATTCGTATATTCGATCAATTTGATATGCCACGGGCGGCGTGACAGCCCGTGCGCTGTCAAATTTAAAACATAAGGGCTCATATTTGTAATAAGAAAATTAGGGCTCATATATAGAGCTAATAATCAAAATTGGTTATCTTTCTTTTTAATGTGATAAGATTTCTAACACAGTGTTCACATTTAACTTCTTCCAATTGTGATAAATTTTTGTTAAGAATTACTACATTTGTCTTTTCTCATTGTTCATACTTTTTGTTCACTTTATTAACTCCATAGTATGTATTGGACAGTTGTTTAAGTATTGGACAGTTGTTTAATATAACTCTTAGTTTTTACGTATTGAAATCATTACTTTGCGCTTACTAATATACATGTATAAATAGTCTGACATGGTGATACATATGCTTATTGTAAGTTAGTATTTTCTATATTAACAATTAACCATAACAAAATTATATATAATTGGTGTATTTTTTATATTTTTTATGATAATATATGTAGGTAATTTAGATGTATATTTAGGGGTGAATTTATGTTATTTCGAATAGTTGTATATGTGGGTCGTTTATATGCAAACTTAGAAGGTCACTTCATATTACAATTATAATGTGATATATGGATAATTTAGATGAAGCAATGTTAGCTTATATTTTTTATATTTTCCATAACGGAATAGGTGAGTATTTTTATAAAAAAAACACAATAGATCAAGCTATTATTATCATGTTTATCAGAATCTAATTAACAAATTGATGTCACAATATTTCTAAGTGATAGTAAGATCAATGTAAAAGAATCACTAACATGCCTGCTGCCATATTTCTACGGATCCTATTCAATATTTTGTACATACAAGATATGAGCAAATATCTTTGGCGTGTTCGAGTTTGAAGCTCATCTTTCATTCCATATCATATCACGGCAACAAAACTACAATGATGTCTCTAATGTGCAAACATTGCAAGAGACCAGCTGAATAGCAACGACCGATCACTCGATGTCGATCACCTGATATTTCACTCGTTGGTGTGGCAAACTGGAAACTTGTGCTTTGACAGTGTCGGCGATGCCGATGGATCAAATCTTTGATGGCGCAGATGGAGTGATCTATGTTACATTGCGGTCCTAGGGTAAAGAGTGCTGATCTTTTACTAGGAGTCGTCACTCGATATAACAACCAAATCAGTGGGACATGGTGGTATAGATTTTTCTTTTATTTTTCTTGTTTTGAAAAAGTCACCACCTTCATGGGAGGCCTTCCCGTGCTGGGGTTCGAGCCCCAGCCGGCGCCCGGCGGCATCACCCTTGGTGTCTTTCTAGGCTCCTAGTGACATGGATTTCGTAGTGGCACTCTTTATATCAAATTCTTTTGTTGGGATATGGTGGTCACTATTCTCTTTTTCCCCTTAGGGTAGCGACCGCTTGATGATGCTGCTAGCAAAAATTGTCACTTATTATGACAGGTACTTTTCAATTGATTATTTTATCTTAATTTTGGAAAAAGATGAAACAAAGGAATTTATGCAGTACTTGTTGAGGAGTTACTATATATCATGTTCTTGGATTCATAGACCACTGTTGATGAGTTAGTGCAAAAGAAGGTCTTTTTAATCCTTCTACGGAGTATTAAGAAAGCGGCGTACAATGCTCCATTGTGTTCCAGAAAATACAAATTCTGAGGTAGCCTTGCATTTTTTATTTGTAGTATTCAAATATTGTCGGTAAACTCAGAGTATGAAGAGCAGACACTTAGGCTCCCTTTGGTAGGACTCCAACTTCTTAAAAAAAGGAGGAGCTGGAGGAGCCACTTTGTTTAGCTCCGGCTTCTTCATATAAAATGGCTCCAGTTCATCTACTGCTTCAAGAGTGGGACTGTTTGTGAGCAAAGTATTTGATAGGACTTTCACCCTGGAGCCGCAGGAGAAGCCGGAGCTGGAGTCCTACCAAAGGACCCCTTACCCAATGCTAATGATACGGTAATAGATTGCAAAAAGTTAGTTTTTTTAAAGAAAACTGTAGGGACCTCCGTAGCGTAATTTCAAAGAAAGTGTCGCACCCAGCCTTTACCACTCCAACTGTGAGAAAAAGTTAGTTTAGATGCGTCATTTGTGTTTCTTCAATGTTTTGAGTTTGAATTTGAAAGATTGCTAGCCACATGTTCTAACAGTGTATATACAAGTGCTTGGGAGAAAAATTTACATTGTACATTTGCTATTATCATCCTATACAATACGGTACGCATATCAAGAAGTCCCTTTCCTACTATGACAAGAAATGTTGTCAAATGAATTGAAGGGGAAGAAGAATCGAGGGGACGCGTTGTCCCAGTGGACAAAAGTATATAGGCCCGTCCTCATATGCCAGACTACTAGAGATATGTGTAGTTTTCCTGCTCTGCGCTCGCTGATATCTGAAGTGAAGATTCCGTGACGATATGCATCGACCTGGGAAACACGCCGACCCATCGAGGACCTGCATCTCATGGACGCCCGCGGCGGCGACGATGGCGCGGAGCCGTGGACGAGGAGGAGGTGTTCTTATGGCCGGCCGCCGCCACGGACGCCACGGCCTTGGCCCACGCCACGAGCTCCCGCTTCATCCGTTTCTCGTCGCCCCAGATCACCGGGTCCACCGGCCCGTCCGTCGCCGTCTCCGCGGCGAGGAACGACACCGGCGCCACCGCCCATGCCGCCGACACCTCATCGTCGCCGCCCGCCGCTGGGAACGGCCGCGCCATCTCCGCCCCCATAGCCATATATGTCCGACTAATATATGGTCCGCCGCGCGCCCGCCACCTGATCTCCTGGCTCCTGCCGAGGGCCGGCCGATATGGATCGAGCTACCTCCGCCTCAGTAGAGACCGGAGGGGCTCATAAGGCCGAGTGCGCGTGGTGAGCTTGTGAGAGGAGAGGGTGATTGGCACGATGAACCCTCCGCACCTTGCTTCCCGTCGTTTTTATACGCGGGCACCTGGGGCCTGGGCACGCACCACATGCATGCACTGATGCACTCCGCCGGCCGGCCCGCCGTAATATCTGGCGCGCAGCATATTCCTCGCGCCGCCGGGGGATCGGATCGTGTGACGCGGGGCGGGCCGCGTCTCCCTGGATCGATCCCGTTGGGGGCGTCGCGGGATCGATCCGGCGTCTGACCAGTGCCCGGAATGGGACGGGCACCATGGATGGCCTCACCGTCTCTAGCTAGCTACATACACACCTACAGTGCTACACGCTCCGGTTACGATCCTCGGCGAGGCATGCACGATCGACAAGCAAACGTGCCGGGACACGGGGTCACGGATAAGCACGTACGCACCCATAGATATCCACATCCTCATATCCGTTCCTGTCGGAATTAACACTGCCCAGTATGGAGCGATAGGATATAGAGACAGTACATCCTGGTGAGCGACGTGTGTGCGCACTGTGCAGGACGTACGTGCCTATGTTTCCCACTGGCCGTTGCGTTCGGTGCGCGGTGCACGCGACGTGCGTGGGTTGCCTAACGGCCTCGATAGCGAGCCGGAATTCGATCAGCTCCGCGACGCCGGCAGACAAAGAAGCGAGACCGATCGATCGAGGAGCTCTCCACAGGACTACAATGACAGCAGGAAGCATTGAGCATTTGAGCTTGTGGGTTTGTGGACCTGCGCAGCAAGGGGTTTCTGCTTTCAGTGTGGTGTCAAATTAATTAACAAGACAGACGTGAAAGTGTATGGCTGTGAGATTTTGATTCGTTCCATATATATTTCCATGTCACGATCTGTGGTTTTTCACTGACACCGAACACATTGATCAGCCCTCTTCTGGCCATGCACGACGCATGCCCCCATATGGCCCCCATCGTTTTCATTCTCTCCTACTGCACCACCGTAGCAGATACAAAAACCTCTCTGGATTTAATTTGCAAGATATCAATTTGTTTACGGCCACTTCTACTCACCGGAGATTCTTTTTCCGGCCAGCTAATCCTCGGGCCCGTCCTCTCGCTATCCTCTTCCTAAACCACTAGTATATACATTTGTCATTAGATGTTAACATCACCTAAGAATAATCTCCAAATTCAACACGATCAAGGACGAAATTAAATTGCAGATCCGATATTCGAGCAATTTGATACCACTAGCTAGCGATGTGACAGCTACGAATTAGGCTCTCACAACCCATCAACTTCTCTCCCACGTGGATTAGCAATTTTGAAAGATACATAAGTATTATTAATATATATGTAGCGGGCTTGTAGCTAATAACCAAAAAATCTTACCTTCTTCTCTCTTTTGTTTACTATAATAATAATTTGTTGAATATTCTAACACGTTCTTATAGATAAGTACTTATATTCATCCTGTGACAGATTTCAGCTAACGGTCACTCTTTACACTTTGTCTCACAGTTCATAGTTCTTTTTACATTGTATCTCACCTCCATATGTCTTCATCAACAAGTATTACTTTAGGTACTCATAGTCTGAGCTATGTGACATGGAAATCATTATTGTCATCGCTAACTACATACGGGTACACATGGTCTATAAGGTGATACATATGCATATTGTAACATAGTATTTTTTACAATAAAAATCTATCATGTATTGGTGTATAACACATTTGACAATTTAGATGCATATATTTAGGGAGTTATTTTATGTTATTTTTAATTATTGTACACGTGACTCATTTAGATGCAAATTCAAGATTACTTTGTATTACTTTTTATATATGCAATTGGCCAGTGAGCATGCCCACCTTGGTCTGCATGAAGCTCCGGCCCCTATTTGTACGTAAGATGAGCAAATATCTCTGCTGCATTTGAGCTGAAGCCCGTCTTCCATTCCATGTCTCACATCATTATGATAGCATAACAGCAACAACAAAAGCTCTGATGTGCAATTTGCAAAAGGCTGGCCGAATTGCAGCGACCGGTCGCTAAGCATCGATCAAGTGAGATTTCAGTTGTCAGTGTGGCAGATTGCTTTGCGATGCTGATTGATTGAGTCGTAGTGCTGGTGGAGGTATATGTGATGCAGGGGCGAATCTAGCGGTAGGGTGGGTAGTGGGGCTTAAGCCCCCCTACTGCTAGAAACTGTATGAAGCCCCCCTAAGCTCCTATAATTTCTGATCAAGGATGGAGGATAGTAGGAAAAAAAAAGGAGAGGAGAAAGAGGGAAAAATGAGAAAGAAGAGGATAAGGAAGAAAATGGGTGGATAAGGCCCTAGGCCTGGGCACTTTTTTACCGAAAACCGAATTGAAACCAAACTGAAATGTCAGTTGTTCGGTTCGGATTCGGTTCTCCATTTACCAAAGTTCGACTGATCGGTTCAACTTCGATTTTAGCACTAAACCGAACCGAAGAACCAAACCAACCGAATCAGAAGCGAACCAACCCCAATCTCAGCTTTAGAGCAACTCCAGCAGAGGCCTTCAAATTGAGGCCTCCAAACCTTATTTGGAGGGCTAACTGCAAAAAATAGAGGCCCCAAATTAGATCTAAACTCCAGTGGGGAAATCAATATGGGCCTCTATATTTCTGTGGACCCCACCTGTCATAGACAAAGGCTCTCCTGTCCTGTGCGCACGAGGCGCGACGCATCTGCTCCGCCCCGGATACCGCAAGCCTGCTGCAGCTGCTCCGCCCCGGCCGCCGCAAGATGCTTCAACCCGGCCGCCGCGAGCACCTGGGGTTGAAGTGCAGCACCTTGGGGCGCTCCTCTCCCTGCACGGCCTTGGCGCCCAGGAGCTCGACCATGAACTGCAGCGACACCATGCTCCGCCTCCAGGAACGTCGCCTCCTCTGCACATCCCGACCAGGTGGCGGCACCGACGCGGGCGAGCACGTACCGGGCGTCCTCGGCGTCGAGCGTGGCGCCGCCCGCGAACCGTGCGAGGCCGCCTTGGCGTTCATGAGTACCCACAGTCGCGCCCCCTTCCAGCCGCAGTCGGTGAGGTGGAGCCGCAGCGCCACGTGCAGCTCAGGGAGCCCGAGCACGGCGGCCTCCGGCAGCAGCGCGCCGCCGTCGCGGAGGGACTTGAGGAACACGAGGAGCAGGCCGACGATCCAAACGACCTCGCGCGCGGTGCCCTGGAGCGTCGGGAGGGCGCGCACGCAGGAACCGCCGGATGCGCGTCCGCGACGAGGGAGAGCAGCGGTGTCGGTGCGATGGCCTCGCACGGGCACACCGGCAGCTCCAGCAACCTCCGGTGGCGCCTCGGCGGCTGCCCGCGCTCGTGCGGGCGCGGCGGAGGTCACGGCCTTTGGGTGCGCCCAACGCCCTCGCGCGCGGAGAAGGACGCATCAGCGTGCTCCCAGAACTGCAGCCTCTAGTGGGTCGGCACCCAGCATCGGCCCCCGCTGCCGCAGCCCGCCACATCCTCGACGAGGTCGTCGTGCTGCGCCGCCCATCCGCGCGTGCCCGCCCAGCTCCCGGAGTACTCTGCGCGGAGGATCTTGGACCAGTCCGGGATGTTGACCGCCGCCGCCGCGTAGAGAAAATCAGCAGGCCAGATCCGGAGCGGCGGTGGTTGGGCGGGCGCGGTGGGTTGTTGCCGTCTATCTCGCCCGAGTGGTTCCCCCGGACGGCGCCGCCCCTCCCCACGTTCGCCGCAGCCGCATTTCCTGCCGCCGGCGACTTGGCGGACCCGGCCGACGAGGACGAGGACGATGGCGTCGCCGCGGCCGGGCGCAGGCGCAACAGCGAGCCGAGATCCGCGAAGACGTCCTCGTTGCTGCGCGTGATGTCGCGCCACGCCAGGCTCTCGGCCACTACCTGCCGCAGCTGCTCCTCGAACTCCGCCGTGCGGCGGCGCGCGGCCGCCAGCTCCACCTTCCCGTCGCGATGGCGCGCAGCAGCACGACGCACCACCGCTTGCGCGCCCTTTCCAACCCGGTGCGGAGGCAGTCGCACCCGGCTAGGGGGATGGGGAGGCACTGGAGGCGGCCGTCCGCGCACGGCAAGGGAAGGGGAAGCAGGCGAGGGAGGTGGCGCACATCTAGGGAGGTGAGGAGAAGAAGACAGAGAGAAAAAAATGGTGGGACCCACATTTTGGAGGGGAGGATGGAGGGCCTCCAAGAATGGAGGCTTTGAGAGGGAATTTGGAGAGGCCTCAAAAATGGAGGTCTATTTGGAGGCTCTGTTGGAGTTGATTTTTTGCATCAAACCTCTAAATTTTGGAGTAGAGGGTCATATGGAGGTCCTTGCTGGAGTTGCTCATACTCCCTCCGGTTCCCTATTAGAAGTCGTTTTGGACAAGATTTGAGTCAAACATTAGGAATATAAATCATGAACAACTTTTAAATCGTTGAGTTTGAAAATGTGAAAATCATATAAATAGATTTGTCTTGAAAATTACTTTCATAAGAATATACATATATAACTTTCCAATAAAGATTTTTATAGAAAAGAGAAGTCAAAGTTGTGCTTTGGTGACCGTGTCGCTGTCCTAAACGACTTCTAATATGGAACCGGAGGGAGTAGGCCGCAAGCCCACAAGGCCACCAGGCTCAGATATCACAAAGCCCACCTGTCCACCATGCCGCTGGCTGCCCCTGTCAGGTCAGGTCGTCGGGGAGGGGGGATCGAAACCCTAACCTTACCCCTCATTCTCTCGGGCAGCCATGGACTGATGGACCTCGCGTGAGCGGCGGCGGTGGCTCCTCTCCACACGACGTGAGGCACGAGCGGCAGCGGCGGCCATGACTCCCCTCCATGCGAGCGGCAGCGGCACCACGGTTCCCCTCCACGCGACGCGAGCGCGCATGCGACCTCGATGGCGGCAGCCATGGACCTCTGCGGGCAGCGACGGCTCCCCTCCACGCAACGCGGGTGGGGAGCATACCTCCACGACGCGGCAGCCTAGCGGTGTGCAGCGCAGGCATGCACACAGTGTTCTGTTCAATTTCTCCTCTTCCAGCTTGTGTTCAGTGGTGATCAGTTTTACCGAACCAAAAAAACAGTAGCCGAATGTGTTGGTTTTTGTTTCTCTAGAAAACCGATCGGTTGTTGGTTCATAAAAAACCGAATTTTTTACACACTGAAAAACCGAATCGAATAGTCGGTTAAAACCGAATGCACAGTCCTAAGCCCCTCCTTGCCTCCCGGGCTGGCTTCGCCACTGATGTGATGTGCTTGATCCTAGGGCAAAGAGTATTCCTGTTGGGCTGGCGATCACTCGCTTGATGGCGAGCAAATTGAGCGGCTAATGGTAACTTGATTTCTTAGTGCCAATCTATCAAATTCTTTTCTGGGGACAAGGTGATCACTTTTTTCTTTACTTTTTCTTTCCCCTTTAGGTAGTCACCTCTTGACGCCGTTGCTAGTAAATATTGTCACTTGTCATGACAGATATTTTTCAAATTATAATTGTTTTTTCTCCTAATTTTTGAAAGGGACAGACAAATGAATTTATGCAGCACTTCGTTACGTGTTTCAATCACCTCTTCAATTCGTAGACCAGAAAACATGAGTTACTACAGCGAAAGGTCTATTTTTTATTTTTCTTCTATTAATGAATAGACACATATTTTCCCCTCGTATTTGGAAAAAAAAAAGTTCCAAGATTGCCCATTTTGTACTATTCACACTTTGTCTGTGAACCATGGAAGTATGAAGAGCGAGCAATTACAACTGGTTGGAAGAAAATGCTGTATTGTCTCCTTTTTCTTCTATTAAACGTTATCAGATTGCAAAAGGTTAGTTTTTAGTATGTTACTTTTACTCAATATAATTCTAATAATATACATCTGCTTGGAACAAAAAAAATTACATTGCACATTTGTCAGTTGTCACGATTATCCTACACAATAATATACCGCACCGGGCGCTCGCGCACGACGCCCGCGGCTCGCGTAGTATCTGGCGCGCATATTCGCCGCGACGGGGATCAAATCGTGTGACGCGGAGAGAGCCGCGCGTCTGCACGCGAATACGCGATCCGGCCGGCGTCTGACCAGTGCGCGGAATGGTGGGACGGACGCGCGCGCGGCGCCATGGCCTATCCTCCCTCATCTCGTACGTGCAAACGTGCCGGGATACGGGTCACGGATAATCCGTAGATATCCGTCGTCGTTCCTTGTTGGAACAAACACGAACCTGTGTCTGTGTGAGGGGGGGTAGAGAGTGTCGTGCAGGGGTGAGCGACGTGTGTGTGTGCAGTACACTTGTACAGCGCACGTGCCTGTACGTACGTGTGTCTCTGCGAGCTGGCCGGGGCGTGCTACGCCGACACCTTGCTTCGTCGTGGTCTCCGCGCGCACGCCGCGTCGCCCGCTGCGTGCGCGGTGCACGAAACGTGGGTTGCCCTGAGTTGGAGATAAGTGTATGGTGGTGACAACTGACAAAATCTTCGCTCTATCTTCGGCAGAGCATGTGCATACTAGCAAGAATCTAGCTTCAGCTTCCTCGTGGGTGTCGCACGGCAGGCCGTCGTCGTAGTGTCTGCAAGAGCTAGCTACAGTACCCAAGCCGCCGGCTGCAGGCGGTCTTAATTAACAGTCAAATTGGTAGTTAATTAGACTGACGTGAATGTTTATGGCTGTGAGATTTTGATTCGTTTTTTCATGTTCCTATAAGGTGTTTCGATCGGAGCTCTTTTCCGTCGATGGCTCAGACGCATGCCCATCCTGACACGGCGGCGGTATCGCTTTCTTAATTTCTCATACGCAAGACACCAATTTGTTTACCACCTTTTCGTCTCTTCGAAGCTGCCGCTCACGGCTCACCCACCACCGCAGGCTCTTGCTCTTCGCCGGGCCAGCTAATCCTGGGACCCCGGCCACTCGTTATCCTCTCTTCCTAAACCATCGCAGGTTAACGTCACCAAATCTCGGCGCTCAACACGATCAAGGACGGCGCTAAGTAACAGATCCGTATATTCGAGGAATTTTATGCAACTTGCGAGTGGCGACGTGACATAACTAGCCTATACGAAGATCCACTAGCACGCCGATTTTTGTACTCCTATATATTCTGTATTTTTATAGGTAGGTTTGAGCAAATATCTGCATCACGTCACGGGACAGCAAAACTACAGCGACGTTCTCGGTGTGCAAAAACTGCAAAAGAGCGGCGGAATTAATTGCAACGACGGATCAGCTGAGATTTCAGCGCAACTTAGTTGTGCCGTGACATGCCGACTGATCAAGTCATGTTGCAACGCCGGCCGTCTTAGTTGTTCCAAGCGGAGGGTGAAAACTGAAGAGTGTTCGTTGCGGCACCGGCAGTGGCCACTCACTCCATGACAAGTTATTAGACCTTTCTTAATAAGTTCGTCGGTGACAAAACTCTGCGATGTTACATCGGATGTTTCATGGGAACATCTAATTTCAGAACTCGTCTGGAAATCACGAGATAAATTTTCCAATCCATCATTACACATGTTTGTTGTAGCACATCATTATTACATTATTAGCACTGGAAGTCATGGACTATATAGGTTACGAAATGGATTTTGTCATTAACGATCTATGTTTAATACTCTCCAAACATCCCATGTGACGGGAGGTGGGGATACTTATGTAGTGGCATTCTTTTTTATTATTTGTGGGGTTCTGCCGTTATGGTGATCACTTGTCGTTTTTCTTTTTCTTTTTCTTTTTGCTTGATGTAGCCACACCTTGATGTGGTTGCTACCAAATGTTGTCACTTGTCATGACAGATGTTTTACAAAATTTAAAAAATTATTTTCTTGATTTCGGAAAAAGACAGCACAAAAGAATTTATGTAGCGCTGCTTCAAAGTGTTGCAATCATCTTCATCAATTCTTCATAGACCAGAAGAATGCGCGAGTTGTTGCAATGAAAGGGCCACATTGTCACTAAATAGTAGGATTAGATGATTCTAGCTCCATCTATGAGGAGCTAATTAGTGTAAAAACAAATTAGTTTGTCATGAGGCTCAGTTGGTTACGTTTCTTATTATGTGGCTACCCGCTTGAGTTAGAATAAACAGTCCAGGTGCTCACATTTTGCTGGATTCGTCGTGTGATTGTTTGTGTATATATCATGTTTTGCCAAAAAAAAAATGTTGTCTCGGTACCAGAATTGCAACTTTGGAGCCTTATATTTGAATAGAGGAATTGGATTAGTGTATCAGTATACGACCTGAAAGTTTGTAAATAAATTCCAAATGTTTTGCTCGGGTGGAAGATGCAAGATAACGTACTCCTATATAGTCTCTACATAAATATATATCGTTTAGAACAAGAAAATTAAGTTATTTTTGAACTGACTAGCATTCCTAAAAAGTCATATATTTATGGGTGGAGAGAGTAGTATAACCGAACCATATATGTGGATTTTGACATTGCCTTGCATTTTGTACTATTCACACATCTGTAAAACCATGCTATACGCTATATTGCTAAAAAAACATGCTATATATACGCTATAGGTTGCATTTAGGTTAGTTTCAATGCATATTTCTTTATTGTTATATGCTCAGCAGTGTACAACTGCTTGGGAGAAAAATTACACTGTACATTTGCTAGTTGGTAGTTGCCATACGATCCTCCTCCTATACAAATACCTCAATCAATACTGTACATCAAGAACACTCCTTTTCTCAAGGAAACAGCATAGGGGCAACAAGTATGACAAGATGCTCTGCTGGGAACGCACAGGTCTTTGATCGAGAAACTGCACGCACACTATACCCGGCGTCGTCTCATGGGTGGCGACGGCGACAACGACGGCGAGGAGGAGCAGGAGGTGTTCTTCTTGCCGGCCGCGGACATGGACGACGCCGCCACGGCCTTGGCCCACGCCACGAGCTCCCGCTTCATCCGCTTCTCGTCGCCCCAGATCACCGGGTCCACCGGCCGGCCCGCCGCCCTCCCCGTGGCGAGGAACGCCGTCGTCGCCGCCCGAGACGACCTCCGCGTCGCCGCTGCCCGCCGCCTGCACGAACGGCCGCAGCGCCGCCTCCGCTTCCATAGCCATCGATCAACGATCCTCCCCTGCGCGCGCGCACCAACGAATTGAACCCCGACGACGCCGAGGAGCTTTGACTAGCTCGACTGCGCTTCCGTCTGCTGATCCCCGGTGCTCACTGGCCGTGCTCTCAAGTCTGATGAGCTAGCTCCGGTCAGCAACGCGCGATCGCCGTAGTCTTTTATAGAAGAGGCGAGAGGGGGGGGGGGGGGGGTCGTGAGTGTGCGAGAGCGAGAGCGAGGAGGAGAGGATAATTGCCACGAGGAACTCGCCGCGCCGTGCCGTCGCTTTTAGACGCGGGGGGCGCCCATTGAATCCTCGACCGCGCCGTGCCCGGGCGGGGCGGGGCGGGGCGGGGTGTCGTGTGACGCGGAGCGCGCCGCGTCTCGCCTTCTGCCCGGGCGCGCGCCTCGCCCTCGATCGAGTTGGTTGCGACGTCGTGGTCGGGGCGGAGTGGCCGCTTCTGTTCGGACATCGCGCAAGCTGTGCATGTGCTACGCACACGCAGGACACGATATGCTCGCGAGGGGGCACGAAAGCGAACGTGCGCCGGTATACCGGTATACGACACCTTTTGTCTCCGTGCACGGGAGACACCCGACGCGACAGTTTGTCAGTTTTTTAGGCTAAGAGCTAAAGGTTTTAGAGAGATATATCTCGATGGAATGTATCATGGTCAAGGCGCAAAGATACGCGAAGCATGATGTGTATCCACATCCGTGCACATATCCATCCATGATCCGATCGAGCGAGAGGCTCCAGCAAGGGTATATATGGAGTTATGGAGTAGGACTACCAGCCATGCATCACGATCGGCCCATGCACAGAACTTTGTTTATAAGGTGCCACGCGCGCAGCCACGCACTGCACGCACCAAGAAGCTTCCGATCCTATGGGTCCGCTCCGATTCCTACCTTATGAAAAAGGTTTTTTTCTCTCTGAGAAATTTTTAGCTTCGATCGAAAACTATGGACGATTTATCCGTATTATTTTCACGGCAGTAATTTTTTCAATCAAAAAGTAAAAACGCTAAAACGCCATGATGGGGATGATGAATTAGCCTAGTATAGGAATAGGGTTGGGACTATTCGGAGCGTTGGGTAGTAGCAGCAAGGATCACATGACTTGCTCCTAGCAGCTGCTTAAAGGGATCGAGATGGAGATCAGTTCGGTGGTAACAAACGTGATTCCTGGTTCGGTGGTGATCTTTTCCTTTCCGCACATGTAAAAACAGATTCCTGGTTTCTTGGATTTAGGCATATGCACCATGAGGTACGGTGTTGCTTTGTTTGAGCCTTTTTAGCTAGTAGACAGCTCGTGATATATATAAATAAAATTGCAAGTCCAAGGCGCGAACGAGAAGTATGTAAAGCAGACGACATATATGATCTATCTAATCTAAATAATAAAGTAAAATATCGAAAATAATTGAAAATGTTTCTCATCTAAATCAGGTCAGGTCCATCATACCCTTTATTATTATGTCGGACTCATCTCTCATACCAGTGCAAATTGAAGGATATTCTACCACAAAGCTAAATTTTTTTTACACCAATCCTCTTCCCAATCCAGTGTGACATTCCCCCGGGGCTTCCTTCGGAAGGAAGCGACCTCCCAACCCCTCTCACCCGCCTCCCATCCGGGCCCCTCCCGCTCGCCTCCGGCGACCTCGCCGGAGTGAGTCGGGAGCGGGGCCCCGTCGCCTCTTTGTAGCACGCTAGTAGTAGTAGGTAGATTTTAGTTTTCCTTTGTGCCTTCATGGCCCCTTCCCATTGTGGTAAGCACCGCCTCGGAGTCATCGTCGCCTCCGTCGTCGCTGCTTCCCCGGTGAGTTGTAATAAAATAAAAATCTCCCCTCGCAATCTCCTGCAGCTTCGCCTTCTTCCCCTTCCACCCCTTGCTGTCGAAGTACTGTTGACACTTGCTAGCGTCGCCACCAGGTTTATATCCCCGGCAATGGCACCAGAAAGCTTGTTGGTATACTATACGATCACAGATAAATCCGCAAGTGCACGGATACCGTTGTAGCTTTCACTCGGGAGTATTCCAAGGTATCGATTTCCACGGGGAACGAGAAGTGTTGTGAACCTGAACTAATTCGTCCGGGGGATATGGTGACGAAGGATAGAAAGGCAAGGGTAGATTTCGGGTAGAGAGGGGATAGCTGATGAAGTTTGGAACTCGTGAGAGTCACGGATAGGATCAAGGCAAAACTTGTTGCTTGTCGGGGCCAGAGGGAAAAGAGCCACGAAAAGGGATGAGAAGGGGGCTCTGATGTCGTAACTCCTACCTGCCGGAACTAACGTGGTGGACTACAAAGCCCGTCCAGAGCTGTCACCTCCCTATGGTACCACAACTATTCCGTTGAACCGGGAAACATTCCAAGGTACTGGAAAGCCTAGACACCACGTCTACACTAACCAAGCACTACTTTACTCGAATTCAAAGCAAAGCAATCACAACAAGTAGAAACTACTAAATGCAATCGAAGAACCTAAGAGCGAATGATGAAATGACTTGAGACTTAGTTACTCACGAATCCGAACTTACAAAATATCCTAGGTGTGGACGACTGTAGTTGTACCGCACCCACTGAGAAAGGGGAAGAAGACCGACACTCCGGCTTCTACTCCAACACTCAACTCTCTCTCCCTACTCTCTGAATACTAACTTATGTAGGGCTCCGCCACTTGCTTCTAATCACTTGTGTCCTTCTATGAGGTGCCAGGCTCTATATATAGGCCCTCTGGATTGGTGGCTGCAGAAGGGGGTACTTGTAGACGAGAGGGAGCTGCAGTGACGAGCAAGGAGGTGCGGCCGTATCTCCAGGTGCGGCCGGCCCTATGATTTGCCGCCTTTGATCGTGCACGGCCCTGATCAACGCTCCTGGGTCGGTTCCGAAGTCGGTGGAGCGAAATCCTAAGGTTTGATAGGTGCGGCCGTACCTAGAGGTGCGGCCGGTCCTACTCAATTGCCGTGTGATGCACCGACGGTGTTGAGGGACATCCAGGATCACTCCTTGATGGCGGTTGTGGCGGTTAAGTGTGTGTTCATCGATCCAAGTGCTTCCAACCATAGCCTTTTGATCAAACCGACCATTCACCGGTGTATCTCATCCATCCAAGGTGTGTTTGTGGGATTGTTGGTGTCGTGGACCCGAGAGGAGGATTTTGGGTGGTGCGGCCGGACCTAGTAGGTGCGGCCGGACCTGGTTGGTGCAGCCGGACCTAGGAGGTGCGGCCGGCCAACTATTGTGGTGTCTGGCCCATGGACTTGGTCCCCTTGGATATTATGCTAAGTGTAGAGGCATTTGGCAAAGTTTGGTGTTAATCGAAGGAGGTTGATAGGTCCGGCCGAACCTACTAGGTTCGGCCGCACCTACCCCCGACATGTCTCGTGTCACAATCTTCCGTGAGGCATAATTTCTGCATCCGGACTCCGAATTGGGTGAACCAAAACTCCATTTCGATCATCTCGACAAGAACTTCGCAATGGTGCTATCAAACTAAGCATTTGACGTTGTTTGTCAAGATGCTTTATTTGTGCTATGATGTCTCATTATGACCTGCATCCAAATATTCACCAAAGCTCGTGGAATCCGTTAGTTTATAACCCCACAGCTATGATGCAAGCTTTGATGGAGTGAAATTTGTTCAAAGTTCATGGTTGAAAATAGGGATTTAACGACCGTCAACACGTACCCATCCTGCCGTCTCCTTCGCCCCTGATTCGGTTGGTCTGGATGTCGATCTGGACGCTGGAGTTACAAATCAAGTCTCAGGTGCTGCAGATCTAGCTTCTGCTCACTGATTCGTCACCAGTTCCGACTCGAGTCAGGATCCCATCACCGCCCTCACCACCGTTCACCTCCAAGCAGCAGCTAATTCAATGAGTTGTCCTCTACGTCCTCGAGATCTATTGTGCCATCACCCCCGGAGTTCGTTGCTGGCCACCATGGGTGTTCCTCGAGCCAACTTTTTACCCTTCGACACTTCTGCTCAACACTATCCACCTCGCCGAAGTTGCTTGTCGTTTGTGGTCTCAGTGGCCCCTTCTCAACCTCAGCTCTCTGAAGCAGGAGGCCCTTTCCGTCCCGACGTTTTCAACGTCACTCAACGGCGGCGTCCTCACCGGCGTGTGTGTCAGCGACCTCAAGGATCTGGATCTGCGTCCTATAGGGACCTTTTTGTAATTGGCTCCTTTGTTAAGGGCCTAGGTGTAAGACTGCTGCTTTAATATAATATAAATGATTATTGTCGGGGTTTGATACCACCGGCAAGTAAATTTTGGTATGTTCGTGCGTCTGATCCGGATGGTTGGGCTTAGAGACACCGGGATTATACCGGTTCAGGCACCGGGGGTATGCCCTACGTCCAGTTCGAAAGGATGATCTATATGCCCATGGGGGCTTGTAGTAGGGGGTACAAGCTTAGGTCGAGAGAGCGAGAGTGTCCCAAGTCTCCGGATGTGGTTGTGAGCTATGGGTGCTCGATGAGTGTTGTGGTGCGTTGTTCATTCTGTTGGTCATGCTGTTTTACGGTGCCAACCTCCCCTTTTATAGTTTAAGGAGGGCTGGTGTACAACGGTTAAGATGGTAAAACGACGTCCTGCTACAGTGCAGTAACAGTGCTGGAACAGCGTCACGCCGTGGGCCTTCGTCTCCTGTTGGCACCGTACGCTGTGCTAGTCATGGTAGCCTCTTGTAGGGCGGCGTAGCTACGGTTCGTATTCCAAGGTGGCTTCTCCCGACTCATGACCGCACCAGTCTTGTTGGGTCAGGGCTTCTCGTGCAAGCCTCGACCTTCCCTCTGATGCCCGCTGGGTCGGGTCTCGCCGTTCGATGTCTTGCAGGCGAAGGATTCGTGTGTGCTTTGCCACTGTTCATTATCCAGGTGATGGGACACCAGGGCAGTCTGCTTCCCACGCCGGGGAAAATCTCATCATGGCCTGGCCACCTGACAAGGTAGATCCGCCCGCCCTGCTGCTCCCGCACGTCCCGGGCGGCGTGGGGCAGCTTGCGCCACGTTGCAGCTCTCCCCCTAGGGGCCCCTGCCGAGGGGTTGCAGCGGAAGGAACCTTAGGTTGTGCGAGGCGGAGCCGCCCATCGAGGTAGCCAGGACGACCGCCTGAGTCGGAGGTGGCCCTGCAGATGGTGTCAGGCCGCTGTCCTTGAGAAAGGGAAGTTGGGTCTGGCTTGTTGGTCACCGATGTTGGGCCTTCACGGACGCAGCCCATCATTAGCCTTCGTGATTTTGGGGATTTAGGGGCTAAGATGATTACCCCTAGTTTCTCCCCTCTTTAGTAGCCCCTGAGCCTAAGGGGGAAAGAGTGGATTTCTCCCTTAGGATAAGAGACGTCGAGCTTCTTCTTCTGTTCTTCACTTCGGTGGGGGTGCGCGAGCGCACCCGCTGGGTGTAGCCCCCGAGTCCGTGGTAGAGCCAGAGGCTCTGCCGCGGGGTGTTTATTTTAGCCGCTGTGAGTATTGGCTCGCCTTTTGAGGCTGACGTGGCCGGACGGGGGATTTGACCCGGTGTCACGGGGAACTGTGGCCGGCCTCTACCGATGTGACGGCGAGGCGCAGTGGGCCTTCAATACACCGCCTGGAGGCGCGAGTGGCCGCTTTAGCTTGTTTTGTAAGCTAAACCATGCCCGCTGTGCTCCTCACGTGGTTGGGCTGGTGCTACCCAATAAAAGAAGCTCCGCTTCGTCCCGGTGAGACTCCATGGTTGCCACATGGAGAGGGAAAGAAAACGGCTACTTCTCCCGTCGTGGGTTTTCATCCCCCTGAGTGTAGTGCCGTCCTTCAAGCCTTCTGATGTTGGTGGGAGTTCAGCGAATGGGGAGGCATGCTAGAGTTAGGCGTTCGGATTACTGGAGCGGTTCGACCTATCGTAGACCAGGTCTATTCGCTTGGGATCAGAACTTCCTGCTCTTATGCCCTGGGGGCATAGATCCCCCCTGAGTTTGGTTCGGCCGCCCATGTCTATGCTTGAAGCACCCTCCTTCTGTTTCGAGGAGGATGCTTCATCGTCAAGATCGTGAGCATGCCGACGACTTCTCGGCCCCGGGGGCCGTCGGGTGTCCTGCGCTCGGCGGCCAACGACGGGAGTGCGGCGGGCATTGGATCTCCGAGAGTCCCGGCCCATCGCCTTGTGCCCGGTCTACTCTTGGGCGATCGCTTTCTCGTACCATTTGTGGTGCCCTGCTCAAGAACTGGGGCACTGTTTGCTGCGGCATCCCGCTTGTCTTGTTCCCTTTTATCTCCCAACCTTTCGGTTGTTCTAGCTTTTTTGCTTATGTATTTACGTGGAGAAAATTCGCTGTTGGGACCTTCGAGCAAGGCATTTCACTGCGTTTTACCCCTTTTGGTTAAGCCTCGTCGCTGTCCGTCTGAGCGGGTGACATATGCTGTTTGTACGGGGCGCGCAGTCTAGGCTGGGAAACTGTCGGTCCCATCGTGGGGCTCGTCGGTTAGTTCGGGTCGTTCGATTAGTCCCGTAGGCTTGGCGCCTGTTTGGTTCTCCTCACGCATCCCTTTCGTTAGGTAAGGAGGGGTGGGCGGTACCATGGCTTACCTCGGTGGCCGAGTCGTGGTGCTCGTTGAGCTACTAGCGGGTAGTTCGAGTAAGACCTGGGTCCCGTTCGCGGGGTCCCGACAGGATCAGCTGGTGATAGATCTTATCAACCCCTCCGAATATCACATTTATCTCCAGGGTCGTTCGATTGACCCTGGCGGCTCGCCGCCTCCCCTCCGATGGGCATTCCATGAGACATTTTCGTCTGGGGCTCGAACACGATCCAGGATGCCCGTGTCGCTCGTGCTCCCGGGTTTTGCCGCTTGTGGGCCCATCCTTTATCGTCCCTCGCTTTAGTGACGGCGGCGACTGTTCGAAACCCTTCGCTGGGCCAGCCTTCGAAATGTGCGTCGGCCCTAGGCCCCCCTTGGGGCTAGTGACGGTTCGCGTCCTAGTGATTATTTCTCCCGCAGGTTGATTTTAACCAGCTGGGACGGTCGTTCCTTCGATCGAGGCGGGTCATCTGATCGTGGCGATCGTGGGGGAGTGCATCGGTCGTGCTTTCCCCGTTGGCGACCCTTTAAATCCCCCTCCCTTTAGGAGGTTTTTGCCTCATTCTCCTCACCAGCTCCTGCAGTAGCATTTGTGGCGGAAGTGGAAAAACTTAGGCATGGGATTCAGAGGAAGTGTTACCTCGGCTCCTTCGTCTGCGATGGATAGGGGGAAGCGCACCGCGTCGGGTGATTTAACGCAGCTACCGTCGCCGCGCCGCTGGAGGTACGTACCGTCTCTTGGATGGCGGCGGTCATCTTGCTCTGGCCTCTTCGTGTTTCTCATCGCCTTTGCCTCCTTTCTTCGCACGCAGGGCCTCCGGGGGTGCAGCGGCCTCGGGTGTCGAGCCCCGGCCCGGTGGTGCGGTCCCCGCAGTTGGGGCATCCCGGGAGGAGGTCCTCTTCCTGACGACGCAGGTGGCGGAGACGGGGAGCTGCCTGGAGGAGGCTCTGCGCGATCGTCGCCGTCTTAAGGAGGCGTTGAAGGCTGCCCGTGCAGCGCTCAATGCCATCGAGGCGGAGGTTGAGGCGGCTCGTCTTGCCGCTGACGGTGCAGACGCTCGCCGAGTTGGTATGTGCCTTGGGACGGTTTTTGTTCCCCGGCTGACTTCCAGAGGGGTGGGGTTTCCCTAATTTTCGTCGCTTTTACAGACATGGAAGAGAGGATGCTCGAGCTTCGGCGGGAGATGGCGGTTCTGCAGCGCCGAGAGTTCGACGCGGAGATGCGTCTTGATGTTCTCACAACCGCAGCGTAGGCGGCCGTCGACGTCGTGGCTTCTCCTCCGGCCCTGCTGGTGGACCAGCTTCGAGCACTGCCCGACCGTGTCAAGGGGGTGGTGCGTCCCGGGGTGCGCTGAGGGGCGTTGGAAGCTCTGGCCGCGGCCGACGTGCTGTCGGACGAATCGTGGCTTTCCTTCGTCCCGCCAGGATGGCCCGAGGGCTACGACGCGGGGCGCCGTCACCTTGACTCACTGGAGTTCACCAAAGCTACCAACGCCATCTCTGATGGGGTCGACATTGGCGAGATCCTTCGCGGCGATAGTGTTGGTGGAGCCGGCGGCGTGTAGGTCGAGTTCGCCGATGTGTACCGTGGCCACGTCCACCATGTTGGACCCCCCTTTTCTTTTAAAGATCTTGAAGTGTTTGTCTTCCTGTTTCTCTTCCATTTCCTTCCCTTGTTGCGTCGAGGTACGAGCATTTTCCTGGGTTCTGGGAGAGAGAAAAAAGAGAAAACACCGTTTTCCCGAGTGGGGGCCCCCGAGCTACAAGGGATTTGTTGGGTGACAAAGAAACGCCTTGTGGCTGGAGAGGGAAAGACTAGGTTATCTTTCCTACTGGGAACATGAAAGCTTTCTTTTTCTTTAGGGGTAGAAACGATGTAGCTGTTCGATGTTCCAGGAGTTGGTGATGGGTCGGCCGTCTTCGTCCTTAAGCTTGTAGGTACCGGGACGCAGAACTTGGTCGACGTTGAAGGGGCCTTCCCATGGTAGTGATAGCTTGTGGCGATCCTTGTTGCTCTGGACCCGGCGTAGCACCAGATACCCGACTTGGAATGCCCTTTCCTGGACGGTGCGGCTATGGTAACGCCGCATCGCCTGTTGATACCGGGCGGAGTGTAGTAGTGCGACGTCCCACGCCTCGTCGAGCTGATCGATGGCATCTTCGAGGGAGACTTGGCTCCCTTCGTCGGTGTAGGCTCGCACCCTTGGGCTTCCGTAGTTGATATCAGTCGGGAGGACCGCCTCCGACCCATGGACCTTGAAGAATGGTGTGCAACCGGTGCCGCGCGTAGGGTAGTTCGTAGGCTCCAAAGCACAGAGGGTAGCTCGGCCACCCACCTTGCCTTGAACTTCTCGAGCCTCTTGAAGATGCGCGGCTTCAGTCCCTGCAGGATCATTCCCTTTGCCCTCTCGACCTGCCTGTTGGTCCTCGGGTGACTGACTGCGGCCCAGTCTATCCGGATGTTGTTGCCATCGCAAAAGTAGAGGAACTTCTTGCCGGTGAAGTTTGATCCGTTGTCGGTGACGATGGCGTTCGGGATCCCGAAACGATAGATGATGTCGGTGAAGAACTCGACGGCCTCCTCTGACCTAACATTGCAGATAGGTCGTGCTTTGATCCACTTAGAGAACTTGTCGATTGCCACGAGCAGGTGCGTGAAGCCCCCGGGCGCTTTCCTCAGCGGTCCTACCATGTCGATCCCCCACACAGCGAAAGGCCAGATGAGGGGGATGGTCTGGAGCGCCTGTGCTCGGAGGTGCATTTGCCGAGCGTGGAACTGGCAACCTTCGCAGCTTCGCACAATGCTCTTGGCGTCAGCGACCGCTGTGGGCCACTAGAAGCCCTGCCGGAAACCACTGCCGACGATTGCTCTGGGGGCCGCATGGTGGCCGCAGGCCCCCGCGTGGATGTCTTGAAGTAGCTGGCGCCCTTGATCCGCGAGGATGCAGCGCATAAGTATCCCGGCCGCACCTTGCCGATAGAGGTCCCCGTCGATGAGCCTGAAGGATTTGGCCTGTCGTGCGATGCGTCGGGCCTCGGTGCTGTCGGTCGGGAGCTTCCATTCCACCATCCATTCTAGGATCGGGATCCTCCGGTCAGGGTGCTCGAGGTTGGGCTCGGGAGCCTCTCCCAGCGTCATGACCTCCTGAAGGTCTGGTGGTGAGGGATGGTTGTCCTCACCGCAGTGGACAGAAGGCTCTCGTAGGTCGTTCGCGAACATGCCACTAGGAACTGGCGTTCGGTTCGAAGCCGCCTTTGCCAGAGTGTCGGCCGCCTCATTGTACTTTCGCAGCACATGTTTGAGCTCGAGCCCGTGGAACTTGTCCTCGAGTTCTCTAATGGCCTTGCAGTAGGCCGCCATCTTGGGGTTGATGCAGTTGGCTTCCTTCATCACCTGATTGACAACGAGCTCAGAATCCCCTCGAACCTCAAGGTGTCGAACCCCTATCTCGAGAGCGATCTTGAGCCCGTTGAGGAGAGCCTCGTACTCCGCGACATTGTTGGATACTGGGAAGTGGAGCCGGATCATGTATTCCATACGCACGCCCAGAGGCGAGATGAAAACGAGTCCGGTCCCTCCTCCCTCCTTCGTGAGGGATCCGTCGAAGTACATGGCCCACGTCTCGTGCTCGATTGGGGCCGCAGGCGTTTGGATTTCTGTCCACTCGGCAACAAAGTCAGCTAAGACTTGGGATTTGATGGCGGTGCGGGGAGCGTAAGCGATGCTCTACCCCATCAGCTCCAGGGCCCACTTAGCGATCCTTCCCTCCGCCTCCGGGCTCTGGATTACCTCTTTGAGCGGGTATTTCGAAACCACTGTGATGGGATGTGCATCGAAATAGTGCCTGAGCTTCCTTTTGGAGATCAGCACGGCGTAGATGAGCTTCTGGATCTGTGGGTAGCGGGTCTTGGAATCGGAGAGTACCTCGCTGACGAAGTAAACGGGCCGCTGCACTTTCAACACTTTGTCCGGCTCAGCACGCTCGACCACCAGAGCTGCGCTGACGACCAGAGTCGTGGCAGCGATGTATAGCAACATCGGCTCCCCTGGCGCTGGCGCCGTGAGGATAAGTGGTTTCTCGAGCAGCTTCTTGAGAGACTCTAGCGCCTCCTGTGCCTCCGAGGTCCAGGTGAAGTGCTCCGACTTCTTCAGAAGTTGATAGAGAGGTAGGCTTCGTTCGCCTAACCGGGCGATGAATCGGCTGAGGGCCGCCAGGCACCCGGTCACTCGTTGGACTCCCTTGATGTTTTGAACCGGCCCCATGCTAGTGATGGCTGTGATCTTTTCTGGATTGGCCTCTATGCCGCGTTCCGATACGACGAGGCCGAGGCGCATCCTTCGCGAGACCCCGAAGACGCACTTCTCAGGGTTAAGTCGGACCTAGAATTTTCTCAGCTTCTCAAAGACGGCCGTTAGGTCGGGGACTAGATCTCCCGTTTGCCTTGACTTCACCACGATGTCGTCGACATATGCCTCAAGCAACTGACCGATGAGTTCACCGAAGACGCATTGCATACACCTCTGAAAGGTGGCGCCTGCATTCTTCAATCCGAAGGGCATGGAGGAATAGCAGAAGCAGCCGAAAGGGGTGATGAATACCGTGGCGAGTTGATCGTCTAAGTCCATTGCAATCTGATGGTACCCGGAGTAGGTGTCGAGGAAGCAGAGGGTTTCGCACCCTGCGGTCGAATCCACAACCTGATCTATGCGTGGCAGAGGGAACATATCCTTTGGGCACGCTTTGTTGAGACCGGTGTAGTAGACACACATCCTCCATTTGTCGTTCTTCTTTTTTACCAACACGGGGTTGGCCAGGCACTCGGGGTGGTACACCTCCCTGATGAAGCCCGCCGTAAGGAGTTTCTTGATTTCCTCTTGTATGGCTTTGCACTTGTCGCCATCGAAACATCGCAGCTTCTGCTTAACCGGCTTGGCACTTGGTTTGATATTGAGCCTGTGTTCGGCGACTTCTTTTGGGATGCCCGGCATGTCGGATGGCTTCCATGCAAAAACATCGAGGTTCGCTTTTAAGAAACGCACGAGCGCTTCCTCTTGCTCCGGCTCGAGTGTTGAGCCGATGAGGAGGGTGCGTCCATCGTCGGACACAAGTACTTCCTTGGCGTCCTTCGCGGGCTCGAACGAGCACGTCGCCCGTTTGGCAGTTTTCGGGATGTCGAGCACTTCCGGGATTGGTTTTGCGGCGAGCTCGTTGGAGCGGATGAGAGAATCCGCGAACTGGAAGCACTCAGCGTCGCATTCGCATGCGTGTTGAAGCTTAGTGCCGATGGTGATCACTCCCTTGGGCCCGGGCATCTTCAGCTTGAGGTAGGTGTAGTTGGGGACCGCCATGAACTTCGCGTACGTCGGCCTTCTGAGGATCGCGTGGTACGTTCTCGGGAAGCCGACCACCTCGAAGGTGAGCGTTTCCTTGCGGAAATTCCCCTCGTCGCCAAAGGTGACCGGTAGGTCAATTTGTCCGAGTGGAACTGCTTCCATCCCGGGTACGACTCCGTGAAACGGGGTCGACGACGGGCGGAGCTGAGATTGCTGGATCCCCATGCTGTCGAGGGTGGACATGTAGACAATGTTGAGGTCGCTGCCCCGTCCATGAGCACCTTGTGCACCCGCTTGGTGCCGAAGAGTGGTGCCACCACGAGGGTTAAGCCCCCGGTTGTGGAATGTGGTCGGGGTGGTCCGCTCGGTTGTACGTGACGGCCGTCTCGGACCACCGGATGTATGAGGGCACGGCCGGCTCGGTGTGGTAGATCTCCTGTAGGATGTGCTTATGCTTCCGCCTCGGAGGGCGAGTGGGCGTCCCACCAAAGATCATCATGACGGACCCATCTTCCTTGGGGAAATCGTCGTGCTCAACGTTCTTGGTGGCATCGGCGTTGGCCGCGTCCTGCGGCTTGTTCTTCCTACCGAGGTATCTCTTCATGAGGTTGCAATCCTTCATGGCGTGCTTGGCTGGGCCCTCGTGGTGGGGACAAGGTGCCTCAAGCATCTTCTCGAAGTGATCCCTCGGGGGACCGGCCTTTGGCTTGGGCGGTCGCTTGTCGGCCGCCGCCACCAGGTTGTTGCTGCAGAGCTTGCACTCTTTCTTCTTCTTCTTCTCCGGCCGGGTGGCCAGAGCCTCACCCTGTTCCTTCTCGGGCTTCCTCTTGCTGAAAGCGACGGCTTCCTCCCCGTCGGTGTGGTCGGTAGCCAGGTCAAGGAGCTTCCGGATGGTCTTCGGCTTGACTCGCCCTATCTGGTGGACAAGGGTCTCGCACGTGGTACCATCCTGGAAGGCTGTGAGGACCTGGTTGTCGGCCGTGTCGGGGAGCTCGGCGCAGCGCTTGGACAAGCGGCGTATGTGGTCATGGAGACTCTCGCCCTTCTTTTGCCGGCAATGGCGAAGCTCGCAGGCGTTGCCTTGCTGGGCGTAGGTGACCTGGAAGTGCCCTATGAAGGCGTCTCGGAGCTGAGCCCAGCTGTTGATCCTCCCCCGGGGGAGGTGCTCGAGCCAGGTACACGCCGAGTCGGCAAGGTACAGTGGGATGCTCTTGATGATGAACAGATCGCTGGTCACCCCTCCGTTGTGGCAGGCGAGGCGGTAGTCCTCGAGCCAAATGCTCGGGTTGGTCTCTCCATCGTACTTCGCGATGGTGGTCGGAGCACGATATCGAGCTGGTGGGGCTGCGGCGAGAACGTTGATGCTGAAAGCCCGCGGACCTCGGGGGTCAAGCGTCGGGCTCCGGCTTCGGTCTTCGCTGCTGTCGTAGCGGCCTCCGCGCCTTCGGCTGTATTCCCTTCACGGCTGTCATTCGCCGTCCGACCCGCCTCTGGTCATCGTCCTTCCACGCGCCGAGGATGCGCCTCGGGTTCAGTGGTTGGAGTCAACCCTGCGGCCGGCGGGCGAGTGCACGCTCTCCGCGCGGCCCAGCTGTCCCGATGGGTGTGAGGACCTGCGGTGAACCGAGCGCTCCTGGGCCGGGGCCCGTGCCTCGCGCCGTCGGGACGCCGAATTTTCCGCCTGCTGCTCGGCGGCCGCGTTGAGGAGCGTCTGGAGGTGCTGACGGAGCTTCTTTTCTTTCGGGGTCGTCGGCTCAGGGTCGGCCCGGAGGAGCACGGCCGCTGCAGTGAGGTTCTGGGAGGCCCGTTTGTCAACAGGAGTCCCGCGAACGTCGCTGATGATGCAGCGGCGTACTTCTTGTGCGCGTTCCCGCGCGGGCGTTGCCGCGGCTTTTGCACCGAGCGCGTGTTGGAGCCTTGCCTGCTCTTCCTCGAGAGCCTTCTGAGCTTCATCGAGCTCGTCAAGGCGAGCATGCTGTCGTTCGTGGTCACCCCCGGCCTGCGGGGGTTCCTCGCTATCGGAGGTGTCGGGCGAAGTGGGCCCACCTTCCGCGGAGCTCTCGTGGGAGTTGGTGGAGTGGACCGCGTCGGCCTGCTGCTGGAGGACGAAGCACTCGCGTCTCGGATCGTGGGGCGTCAGCGCCTTCTTCTAGAGAGGTGCTTCCGAGGGGACCGGGCGTGCGTCTCCCGTGGCGACGGGAGCAGTTGCCTCGCCGCAGGGGAGACACGTCTGCCCCTCGAGGTACACGGAGTCGTAGCAGAGCTTGAACTCGTCCCAGGACAGTGTCTCCTCCTCCTGCAAACCGAACACAAGCATGGAGGTGGCGAATGCCGCGAAACGGAAGAGCTCCTGGGACGGGTTAGGCCCTAGAACGACCGCCATGTTGCGGCCGACCAGGTCCCAAACCCGGTCGGCGGCAGACTTCGCCGCCCGCGACTCCTCAGGCGGTCGGCCCTGGGAGGCGCGGGTGTGTCGGACTGGGACCGCGAGAACACGGCCCCAGCGGGCGACTCGACTGGACCATCGAAGACGAAGTCCAGGGAACCAAAGCGTAGCACGGTGGTGCGCACCGGCTGCTCGTCGGAATAGGCCATCCGGATCCTTGTTGGTGTCGTGACACACGAAGTGCCTCTACCTGGCGCGCCAACTGTCGGGGTTTGATACCGCCGACAAGTAAATTTTGGTATGTTCGTGCGTCCGATCCGAATGGTTGGGCTTAGAGACACCGGGATTATACTGGTTCAGGCACCGGGCGATGCCCTACGTCCAGTTCGAAAGGATGTTCTATATGCCTACGGGGGCTTGTAGTAGGGGTTACAAGCTTAGGTCAAGAGAGGGAGAGTGTCCCAAGTCTCTGGATGTGGTGGTGAGCTATGGGTGCTCGATGAGTGTTGTGGTGCGTTGTTCGTTCTGTTGGTCATGCTGTTTTACGGTACCAGCCTCCCTTTTTATAGTTCAAGGAGAGCTGGTGTACAAGGGTTAAGATGGTAAAACGACGTCCTGCTACAGTGCAGAAACAGTGCTGGAACAGTGTCACGCCGTGGGCCTTCGTCTCCTATTGGCGCCGTACGCTGTGCTAGTCGTGGTAGCCTCTTGTAGGGCGGCGTAGCCGCGGCTCCTGTTCCAAGGTGGCTTCCCCCGACTCATGACCGCGCCAGTCTTGTTGGGTCGGGCTTCTCGTGCAAGCCTCGACCTTCCCTCTGATGCCCGCTGGGTCGGGTCTCGCCGTTCGATGTCTTGCAGGCGAAGGATTCGTGTGTCCTTTGCCACTGTTCATTATCCAGGTAATGGGACGCCGGGGCAGTCCGTTTCCCACGCCGGGGAAAATCTCATCATGGCATGGCCACCTGACAGGGCAGATCCGCCCGCCCTGCTGCTCCCGCACGTCCCGGGCGGTGCGGAGCTGCTTGCGCCACGTTGCAGCTCTCCCTCTAGGGGGGCCCTACCGAGGGGTTGCAGCGGAAGGAACCTTAGGTCGTGCGAAGCGGAGCCGCCCGTCGAGGTAGCCAGGACGACCGCCTGAGTCGGAGGTGGCCCTGCAGATGGTGTCAAGCCGGTGTCCTTGAGAAAGGGAAGTTAGGCCTGGCTTGTTGGTCGCCGATGTTGGGCCTTCACGGACGCAGCCCATCATTAGCCTTCGTGATATTGGGGATTTAGAGGCTAATATGATTACCCCTAGTTTCTCCCCTCTTCAGTTATTGTTAAAAAAAATTACAGCACTGGTAGAGCCCGGCCTTTAGTGCAACCGGGATTAAAGGTGCGAGACAAAAGCCCCCCCCTCCCTCCTTTAGTCCCTTTAGACGAACCTGGATAGTACAGGTTCGTTCACCCGGGACTAAAGGGGGGCGACTCCCACACCTCTTTCGGGTCACGTCGACGAAACTCCTTTAGTCTCGGCTCCAAATTAAAGTTGAATCGGGACTAAAAGGGCGTATCAAAGGCTTCTTCTCTACTAGTGGAGCGTGACGTACCCACCCCTATACCCGTTGGGCCCATGCTTCTGGTGGACTTCTTCGCCCCACGTTCACTGCCCTGCGTTCGCGCGCTGCTGCGCCACTGCCGCCGCACTGAGCCCCATCCGCTCCCGAGGATATTTTACTTTTTGCCATATAACGGATGGCCACCGATTCTCACTTTGATTGTCGGGCCGACCTAGGGCCCTTCAACGGCGGCTAGAAGACGAGCTCCCCGAGGCGATTGGCCATCCCTATGACCCTACCCGTGGCGGAGGAGTAGCGCGGAGCCCATCCATGGAGCTCTCTCCTCTCTGCTCCACGGCCGCGTCTCCCTCCTCTCGCTCCCATGGTGGTGCGCGGGGTCCCTCTGCGTCGCCGCCCTCCTCCGTCTTCTCTTTCTCCTCGGTCGCTCCTCTCTGGCGAGCATGGGCCTCCCTCCCCCGCCGCTCCTCTCCGGCGAGTAGGGGCTTCCCTCCCCTTCCGACTTCCGAGCACGGGCGCCAAGGGGTAGTGGTTGGGGCGGAGGCAGGATGGGACCCGCATTTGCGTTTCCGCGGAGCACGCCATTCCCAAAGGAAACGGGACGGACGGGTTGCGTCGCGGGAGCTTTGGCGTCTACCGCTGCGGACGTTTTTACTCGAAACGTCAACTGGAAAGTGGTAGCGTGGGCTTTTCAGGTCCCAGTGCAGATAGCCTGAAACAATGACCTGTATCAAAACAAACTGGAAGTTAAACTTAAAGTACTGACAGGGGACAATTGCCACTACGTCTTGTGGGTTATCTGAAATTTCTAAACTTTGCTGTTCTCCTGTTTCACCTACTCTTGCTGCTACGGCGGCTGCACGGTATGCCGAGACCCCCCAACTTCTGCACCCTGACGTACATCCTTTCCGAGCGCAGCGCCTACGTAGAGCCCGACGGCGTCGAGCTGCCAGCCGCTCCTCCCGCAGAAGCCGACGATGACCAGTGTTTTTTTATGCGACCGGTATATTTAAACCGCCCACCAGCGGTAGCGGTTTACCGAACGGTATAAACGGTTTACCGCTTGAATTCAAATTCCAAATCAAAATGCCATATACAAACGGTTTCCAGCGGCTAACCGCGGTTTTTTCTATTTTTATCGCTGCGGTTTGAATAAAAACCGTTACGGTTTCAACTAAATCGTTGACAGGAAAATATGCTAACGGTTTCAAACAGCTAACCGCGGTTTTTTCTATTTCTACCGCTGCGGTTTGAATAAAAACCGTTACGGTTTCAAATAGAAGCCGATGGGCTGACGTGGGCCTTAATGGGCCGGCGGGTTTTTTTCTTTTTCTTTTTTGATTTAACTTCTAATTATCGTAAAATATGCTAAATGAAAGAATTTTTGAAAAAAATTGACACCATTAGCATCGTCGCAACATGAAGGATTTATTAGGATTTTTTGGGGATTTTTTCTTTTTTTTAAAATTTGAACTTTTCAAAACCCTAGTGGTTCAAACCGCTACCGTGCCGCGGCGGTATTAACGGTTACCATGGTATAAATTGCGGTTTCGGTCGCATAAAAAAACCATGACGATGACGCCCCCGTCCACGCCGAACGCGTACGCCCACTGGTTGCTTCGGAACGCCAGCGACCGGATCACCGTCGACCCGCCGACCGCAATCGGGGAGTAGTGCCCGCTCACGCCCGTCAGGTGCTCGTCCGGGAAGCACAACCTGATCTGCGCGTGCAGTCACACCCAGCCAACAAAAATCACATGTGACCGTGGAAGCGGTGGTGGCGTGGGGATTGGAAAAAACTCGCGCCGACGACGGCGGCGCGGAATTGGAGATGCCCCGACGGCGGCCTGCGTGAGGAATGGAAAGAACTCGCACGGGTGCTGCCGGGGAAATTTTTTCTAAATAATATATTTCGAAGAAATTACCATTTTACTCATAGCAAACAATCGAAAATACTACCGTATCGTAAGGTAGTATTGTGCACTGTAAAAGATCTCTAATTTTTTTATATATGTAAGACCCACTTGAAACCCAAACTCCGTATTTCAAATAAAGGTTTGAGTTGAAATCATTTTCCAATCGACAAGCCTCATTGGGCAAATGTCACTTTTAAAATGATAGAACCAGGTTTTTTATGAAATTGAGAAACATGGTGCTCGTATACACTGAAGTTGCTCTTGGAACCATTTATTATTGGTTCGAGAAGATGATAATATTGATGTCTTGCATTGAAATCTACTAATTAATTTATTTTTCCAAATAACGTGTGTGTTGCACGTGCGTCTATGCTAATCATGAATAATATGTTGTGTGAATGTTTGCTTCAGTAATTTCGAACAAGACATCGACTACATCTTCACTACTTGCCCGCGCCTGCGGTCGCTCTGGGAATGTCCTCCTCCCTAGCCGCATGCTGCCGACAAACGTCAGGGACACGACGAAATCGGTGGGGCCGGCCTGCCGGCGGTGCTTGGGTACACCGCCACCCTTGGTGTTAGAAAATTAGGCAATTTACACATTATTTTAATCCAGAAAAATAACGGCATAAACATGATGACATATATATATTTTATTATGATGTATAGAACAAAACTAAACATGACAGAAAGAACAAAACATAAATAAATAGAAGAGACAGAATCAGATACCCAGCAGTGTTGGATGAGCCCGATGGATCAACCATGTCGTCGTCGTAGCAGCGTAGTCGTTGCAGAGCGTCGGGAGTCGTCGATGGATCAACCATGTTGTCGTCGTAGCAGCGTCGGGAGTCGTCGTCATCATCGGCAGTCGCGCGAACGCTCCCCAAAAACCAAATTGCTCGTACACTCCGAGCAGAGAACACATACAGGTGTCGGTTCTGGAGGCACCTGCCCTCCAGTAGGGTCCTGTGCGCGCAGGACTACTGGACGGGAATACCCAGGAAGCAGCAAAGTTGTTTCTGTTCTGTTCGGTGGTGGTGTTTCTGTTTCTGATTTTCTCTGTAACTGTGACTCGACTCGCTCGCCGCCAGCCAGCCAGCCACGCCTCGCCCGCACGTCACGTCACGACTCGGCTCGGCTCGGCACGGCCGGCGGCGGCGGCGGCGCGCGCGTGTGGCACCCGTGTGCTCCTTCTCAACTTCTCTAATTAATTGGAACAAATCCAACTATTTAAGCTGAGTAGGAAACTCTTGAAATTCCCATCCAGTATTTTGTTATTCTCAAATATTTTTGTACCATAGAGTTGAATTAAATTTTAATGGGCCAAGCCCAAATAGAATTCCAACAATCCCCACCAAACTCTAGGGTACACATCAGCATAACACAACTCTTTGATATACTAGTGTTTCGATGAAGACTGTTAAGTTGAACATTCATCTAGAACTAGAACTTTACTCAAGCACAACTATATAATGGACTAAGCCTTGAATTGACAGTTTTGTGTGAAATGAGTTCCATTCAAGTCCTTTACTGGTACTAGGCTCCAAAAAGGCATCCCCTCTGTTTGAAGCATATGAGTCATACTTCTGTACCTTTTCATGAGAATTTAGAGATTAACCAAGTCTCATAGACTGTAACCAGCAGTCTGTCTCATATAGGTGTATTTCTCAATATATGTACTGTAGGACAACATCTCAAATAAAATACATTAAGGTAAAAAACCATCCTGCCTTACAGAAAGGAAAGATGTGCACCAGAGATGAGTTCAGAAAGGATCTTTCCTCACAATCTACTACGAGCTTGTTTCATCATCCTAATTCACGGGATCTCCGATCACATAGGACAGGTTACCACTAAAGTAGATTTCAAGTGGGTCTCATACCCATCTCTCTCGATGTACTCTCTATCACATTACGTGATAAACCCTTGGTAAATTGATCTGGCAGATTTTTCGACGTATGGACATAGTCCAACGATATAACTCCGGAGTTTCTCAACTTTCTGACAGATTTCAGTCGTCTCTTAACGTGCCTTGAAGACTTCATGTTGTCCTTGGAACTGTTAACCTTTGTAATCACGGTTTGGTTATCACAGTTCATGAAAATAGCCAGGATTGGTTTTTCAACCACCGGTAAGTCCAAAAGGAGTTCACGAAGCCACTCGACCTCAGCCCCAGCAGTGTCCAATGCAGCGAGCTCTGCTTCCATTGTAGACTTCGTTAAGATAGTCTGCTTGTAAGACTTTCAGGAAACAGCACCACCTCCAAACAGAAACACATATCTGCTTGTGGCATAAAGCTCATCGGCATCAGAGATCCAGTTGGCATCACTGTATCCCTCTAACACTTTTGGGTGTCCTAAATAATGAATACCATAGCTCATGGTACCCTTCAAGTAGTGCATCACTCTCTTAAGAGCACCCTAATGCGTATCTCCAGGGTTTTTCACAAACCGACTCAGCTTACTCACAGCATATGAGATATCAGGTCGTGTTGCATTTGCAAGATACATGAGAGAACCAATGATCTGGGAGTACCTTAATTGATCCCTTGCAATCCTGCGGTTCTTACTCAAAGAAACACTAGGATCATAAGGTGTGGGTGAAGGTATACAATCACTATAACCAAAGCGACTTAAAACCTTTTCCACATAGTGAGATTGTAACAAAGTTACCCCACCATCACTATCTCTTGACAGCTTGATATTAAGAATAACATCAGCTTCTCCCAAATCTTTCATCTCAAAATTGTTTGACAGAAAATGTTTTACTTCCTCAATCACTCTGAGATTGCATCCGAAGATCAAAATGTCATCAACATATAAACACAATATGACACTTTCACCCCCACCATGTTGATAGTACACGCATTTGTCAGCTTCATTCACAATAAAGCCCGCAGACATTAATGTGTTATCGAATTTCTCATGTCGTTGCTTAGGAGCTTGTTTAAGGCCATACAATGACTTCAATAGTTTACACACTTTGTTCTCTTGACCACTTGCAATAAATTCATCAGGCTGATCCATATAGATCTCCTCCTCCAACTCTCCATTTAGGAAAGCGTTCTTAACATCCATTTGATGGATTATAAGACAATATGAGGCTGCCACGGAAAGCAAAGTTCGAATGGTCGTTAAACGAGCAATTGGTGAATAAGGGTCAAAGAAGTCTTCACCCTCCTTTTGTGTGTAACCCTTAGCCACAAGCCTTGCCTTGTACCTCTCAATTGTACCATCAGGCCTAAGCTTTTTCTTGAACACCCATTTGCGTCCAATAGGTTTGCACCCATAGGGACGATCAACAGCCTCTCAAGTACCATTGGACATTATTGATTCCATCTCACTCCTGACTGCTTCCTTCCACAAGTCAGCATCAGAAGAGGAAAATGCCTCTTCAATGGTTGTTGGAGTATTATCCACAAGATACACAATGTAGTTATCACCAAAGGATTTTGCAACCCTTTGTCTCTTACTCTTTCGAGTAACTACAATGTCATTCTCCTCTGGAGGACTTTGCACATGAGTCTCTTCAATTTGTTCATCTAAAATAAGATTATCATGCTCATGGGCAATTATAGATTCATGATTAGAACTGCTAGATGTAGATTTCATAGGAAATTCATTTTCAAAAAATGTAGCGTCTCTTGATTCCATAATTGTACCAACATGCATGTCAGGTACCTCAGATTTTTATAATCAAGAACCTCTATCCCACACTGTGAAAAGCATAACCAAGGAACACACAGTCTGCGGTTTGAGGTCCAAGTTTGCACTTCTTATTGATTGGCACATTCACTTTAGCCAAACAACCCCAAGTGCGCAAATAAGAAAGATTTAATCTTCTCTTTTCCCATTCTTCGAATGGTGTGATTTTTTGTCTTTCATAGGAACTTTGTTTAGGACATGACAAGCTGTCAAAGTCGCCTCACCCCACCATTCCTTGGATAATCCCGCAGTGTCTAACATGGTATTCACCAACTATGTTAGAATGCGGTTTTTCCTCTCGGCAATCCCGTTGGATTGAGGTGAGTATGGCGGTGTCCTCTCATGAACAATCCCATGTTCAACACAGAACTCATCAAAAGCATTGGAGAAATATCTCCCACCTCTATCAGACCTCAATCGTTTAATTTTTCTTTCAAGTTGGTTTTCTGCTTCAGCTTTATAGGCTTTGAAATAATTTAACGCTTCATCTTTTGTTTTCAAAAGGTACACATAACAGAATCTAGTACAATCATCTATAAAAGTCATAAAGTATCTTTTTACGCCTTTTGTCAAAACGTCATTCATGTCACAAAGATCGGAATGAACCAGCTCTAAAGGTGTCAAATTTCCTGACTCGGCAGCCTTGTGAGGCTTACGAGTTTGTTTAGATTGCACACATGCATGACACTTTGAGCCTTTGACATGATTAAATTTCAGGATTAAACTCATTTTTGCTAGCCGCGTTAAACATCCAAAATTAACATGACATAAATGTGAATGTCATAAATCTGTCTCATCGCAAACACTAACAGAATTCACGACATTATTACACACATCCATCAAAGACAAGCGGAACAAACCTCCGCAATCATAACCCTTACCAACAAATGTTCCATGTCTAGACACGACACACTTATTGGACTCAAAAACAACTTTGTAGCCATCACAACACAACAAGGAAATACTAACAAGATTTTTGATTATTGAGGAGACATGTTGCACGTGCTTCAATAGCACCGTCTTTCCCGAAGTAAGCTTCAGAATGACGAAACCAACACCATGAACATGCGCACGCGATCCGTTCCCCATCAGCAAGGCTCCAGTCCTGTCGACCTGAAAGGATGCAAACAAAGATATATCAGCACACACATGGATATTAGCTCCACTATCCATCCACCACTTAGGTGAATTACAGACTGAAAGAACATAGGCTAAAGAATTACCATACCCAGATGTCCCTCCTCCAGTCTCATTGATCACCATGTTTGCTGATTTCTTTTCCTTCACAAATTTGCTAGGACACGCACTAGCCCAGTGCTTAGTGCTCCCGCAAACAAAGCACCCATCATTTTTTTCTTGTTAATTTTCTTCTTGAACTCGGTGGTCTAATTGGCTTTGGGTTGTGACCTTGTTTTCCCTTGTTCTTATTCTTGAAGTTACGAGATGCATGAAACTTTTCTATACCATGTTGGCAGCAGATGACTCAGGATCTTTCCCACTGTTATCTTTTTCCCTTGCCCTCTCCTCCACATCAAGAGTACCAATGAGGTCTGCTACATTGAACTCTTGTCTCTTGTGATTTAGGGAGGTGGAAAAATCCTTCCAAGAAGGTGGTAACTTGGCGATGATACCGCCAGCCACAAACTTGTCAGGAAGAAGACACGGAAAATGTTCTAGTTCCTTAGCCAAAGCCTGAATCTCATGAGCTTGCTCTACAACAGAGCGGTTCTCAACCATTTTGTACTCATAGAGTTGCTCCATGAGATAGAGCTCACTTCCGGCATCGGAAACTCCAAACTTTTCATTCAGTGCATCCCATAACAACTTGCCAGATGTGTAAGATATGTAGTTTTTCTCATACTTGCTATGAAGTGCACAAATCACAGCGCCTCTAAAGAGGTTATTGGCAGCCCTAAATTTAGACTCCTCATCGGCAGTCAAGTTTTCGGGCTTCCCCTCCGCGACATGATAGCAATGCATAGCAGTCAACCACAACTCCATCTTAGCACGCCAGGTCATGAAATTCTTTCCATCAAAAGCAGTTGGTTTCAACACAGCAGCAAAACCAGTAACGGAAAATTGCATATAATTTTGTTTTTGGATTGTTAGAACATTAGACAATTTACACATTATTTTAATCCAGAAAAATAGCGCCATAAGCATGATGACATATATATATTATTATGATGTATAGAACAAAATCTAAACATGACAGAAAGAATAAAACATAAATAAATAGAAGAGACAGAATCAGATACCCAGCAGCGTTGGATGAGCCCGATGGATCAACCATGTCGTCGTCGTAGCAGCGTAGTCGTTGCAGAGCGTCGAGAGTCGTCATCATCATCGGCAGTCGCGCGAACGCTCCCCAAAAACCAAATTGCCCGTACACTCCGAGCAGAGATCACGTACAGGCGTCGGTTCCGGAGGCACCTGCCCTCCAGTGGGTCCTGTGCGCGTCGGAACACTAAGAGTTGCCATCAAATCCAATTTCTGATTTTTCTCTGTAACCGGATGAGAAAGACGCGAGATACGAACGGAACAGTCGGAACGCTAAGAGTTGCCATCAAATCCAACTTCGTTTCATTAAGGTAACTCCTGCACTTAGTTTATAGTGCCTGCCAAAATGAAGAGTCCAATTGACTGTTCGTTCGCCACCTGCCTCGCCGGCACGTCACGACTCGGCACGGCCGGCAGGCGGCGCGCGCGTGTGTGGCACCCGTGTTCTCCTTCTCAAGTTCTTTAATTAATTGGAACAAATCCAACTATTTAAGCTGAGTGGGAAACTCTTGAAATTCCTATCCGGTATTTTGTTATTTTCAAATATTTTTGTACCATAGAGTTGAAATAAATTTTAATGGGCCAAGCCCAAATAGAATTCCAACACTTGGGACCCTGTGGGTCATGCACATTGCCGCGCTTAGGCTAGTCGCACAACTGGGCCTGGGAGCGCACCTCTACTGGGTGCAAGGCCCACTTGACACAGCCCATTTACAGATGATTTCGCGCATGTGTCCGCAGCCACACGGCCTGTATCCGCATCGGCACCAACGCTGCGGCCCCTTCTTCCTTCTCCATGCTCCCACCGACCGCTCGACAACGACGCCGCCGCGCACGACAACTGCGGCCCCTTCCTTCCCGCTGGCGGCCGCGGAGCCTCCTCCTCCCCACTGCGAGCTCCTTCCTCTCCGCCCCCTTCCGTCGAGCCGCCCAAATCCGGTCCCCGAGCTCCTCAGCGTCGGCCTCCTCCGCAGCGGCTCCCAATCTCCTCCTCCTTTCCCCGGTGGCGGCGGGATCAAGGTCAGCGGTGGGCTTCTCCTTCTCTTCCTTTCCTCGGCACGACGGCTCTCCGTCCCTCCCTCCCACAACGTGCTCCTCCGCGGCCAGGGAATCGAGCGGGCAGCGCCGCGCGGCTGCTTCTTCGAGCTCGTCGTCCCCGACAGCGGCCTCCCCGGATTCGCTGATGTGGCCTCCTTCCGTCGGCGTGGCGTCGTGCAAGCTGCTGCTGGTGCGGCAGGCGCAGCGGAGAGGGGCGCGACGTCGGCGGCAGGCGCGGGCCCAACACAGAAATAGTGTTTTGGCGTTAGGAGAGAGAAACGCTAGGTTTGCCGATTCCCTGTAGCGAACGGAACTGTTGGGGGAGTAGCGAACGGAACTGTTGAGGGAGAGATACAGGTGCGTGTGCGGGGCTTGAATCGCCATATTTGCCATTTCCGTTCGGTCTGCAGGCCCGCGGTGCGAATAGCCTTAGGACTCTGTGGGTTATTTGGAAAGTGAAGAACCGTAGGGTGTTTGATGGAATCATCCTCTCCACCCGCACCATCATCGATCTGCTGGAGGAGGGATGCTGAGCCGCTTCTGTCGTAGTGTCGAACCTTGGCCATGTAATTGCTCCTCTGTTTTTTTTTTCGGGCTCCTAGAAGCCTGTTAGCTTGTTGCCGCTCCTTTTCACGATTGTACTCTGTGCCTGTTAAAATGCAATTTGAATTCAGGTGGAGCGCTGCCCCCTTTTTCCTACAAAAAACTATCTGTATTGATTTTTTCTGTATGTATAGTTTTTAGTGTGCACCTAGACATGTCGCTGAACCATTAGATCAACTCTCTTCTATTGGTGCAGCATGTTCCATGGGTATCGTTTCCTTTATTTTCTACAACACACGTATACTTTAAATTGCAAGACAGTCAATTGCTCTATCGCCTCTTCTGCTGACCGGATAGGACCTTCTTTTGGCCGGTTAATCTTGGGGCCCGCGGCCTCTCCTTATCGCCGATCAATCGCAGGTTAGCGTCACCTAATCTTAGCGTTGGATACGATCAAGAACGGCGGCGCCAAGTAGCAAGTACCAAATTGGACTGTAGAAGAGAGTATTAAGTGCAAAATCCATATAGTCGAGGAATCTGATTCCACTCGTCCACTGATGTGACACATACTTCCTCCGTCTCATAAAAGAGTGCAATTTTAGTTTTTTAGACAGATTAGTGGAGGAATGAAAAGACTCTAATACCCTTATTTGTTTGCCAAATGTAATAAGTCTTGTCATGCAAATCAGATCTGATCACTTAATTAGAAAGGTAATTAGATGTATTTTCTAGGATTACATTCTTTGTGAGATTTTTTTTAAAAGCTAGGATTGCACTTTTTAAGGAACTAAGGGAGTACTTTATACATAACGAACTATACGTAGCTGTCTTCCGTATTTAGCGAGAGAAGGTAGTATCTCTGTCACGTTCGTTCGAGCTAGCCTACCACTTGCCGCCTTCCATCCACGGCATCACGAACAAACACCGAACAGCTAAAAACTCTGGGCAAAAGAATAGGAGAGAAGAGGCCCATGATTAGTGGGCCGAATGATTCGGCTCCTTGCCTCCTTCCCGAATTTTTTTTATATTTTTTTCTTTGATTTTACGAAAATAAATAGTCGGATTCAACATTGGCAGAAATAGCCTCGAACCACCGTTTGAAACGGCGGTTGGATTCCTGCCGCCGTTTGAAATGGCGGTAGGAACCTACCGCCGTTTCAAAGGTGGTAGGTGTTGTTTTTGGTTTTTTTTCTTTTTTGTTTTTGGTTTTTTGGTTTTTGTTTTTTCTCAATACTATAAATGCAAAATAACATGAAACTGAATACGAAAATACATAAAATAATTAGAACAAACAAAGTAATGTACATGACAAGTGTCCAAAAACAAATCTAAATACGACCGCGCTTCGTCGGTCGTGGCGGGCCCTGGTGCTCATTCCTCCTCGCCGCTGCCGCCGCCCTCTGTGCAGCCCTCGTGTGGTGGGTCGCGTGGATGGCGATCGCGTCCTCCGACCGCCGGCTCGGGGGGCGGTGTCGCTAAGGGAGCACCTGAGCCCGACGGGACAGTCCCCCCTCCGGTCGCTGCCTGTGGAGTAGCCGAGCCCGACGGGACGGCCCGCCCTTCGGTCGCTGCCTCTGGAGTAGCCGAGCCCGACGGGACGGGCCCTCCTCCGGTCGCCCGCGCCTCCGCCTCCACCGACGCTGCCGCCGCCAACCCCTCGGCTGCACGCCGTGCCGAGTCGTGGAAGTCCTCCATCATCGCGCGCTGCTGCTCCTGCGTCTGTTGCATCGGCTGGGTCACGAGCGGGGCTCCTGTCAGCTGTGTACCACCGATCTCGTCGGCGGTGCCGCCCAATAAGTCGTCGAACTGAAACTCCAGTGGTGGTGTGTCGCCAGTGTAGTAGTCATCCGAAGTAGGTGGCTCAAACACTGGCTGCTGCTGAACAGGTAAAGCTCCTGCCCACGACGAAGGCCCCGGTCCCGTAGGTATCTGTGGTCTCTCTATAAAAATATTAGTCAGTCATGGAACAAAAAAATATGTCGTGGTCTCTCTACAAAATATAATTATGAACAAAAAATATGTACCTGTGGCGTAGAAAGCACTCGGCCGCGGCAGGTACGGAGCGGACGCAGTCGGCGCGAACGGTGGACGTGTCGAGGACGAGGGTGCCTGGTACGAAGCTGAGGTGGAGGCACAGCTGCTGGAGGAGGAGGGGTGGCAGGGAAGGAGGTAACCCTCGTCGCCGCGGAAGTTCACCGCGTGCATGATCCGCTGGCTCAGGCCCACCATCTTCTGCAGCTCTGTCCGTATCCTGTCCAACGTCATGTGGTCCATCGTCGAGCCCACGTGCTGGGCCAGGTGATACATCTCCCGAGCTGTGTCGTACTGTCAAGATCGGACGGATTGTTAGTACAACGAAACTTTAGCGAATGTGACTTAATTTGAATTAATGCAAAAGAACTTACTAAGATGTTGTGGGACTGATCCCGTCAGTAGGGGTACGCCGACGCTGGCATGAGGTCGAGGCGAGGGTTCGGGGGGACGTACGTCACGCGCGTCCGGGTCCTCGGCATGTACCACTGCAGGTACGCTCTCCAAGTGTCGTCGTCGTGCAAGCGCGGCTCGACGACGACGTGCTGCGCGGCGGTCGCTCACGTGTCCAGGTAGTGCTGCAGCTTCTGCAAAAAAGGGGGGCGAAGTCCTCGACCCCTTCCTCGTCCACCTACAACAAGAAACAGCCAATTGGTCAGCAAACTAACTTTCGTCAGTCGTCCACAAAAACTATTTATGTTTGCAATGAACTTACTGGTGCACGGACGGGTCGACGGTGTGTGCGACGGGCACAGGCGAAGCCTGGTAGAGGCCGAACTGCCTCATCACGCGCTCGACGTGGTACTCCTCTACGTACATGTCATGGATGAGCGGCGTCTTCGTCATCCAGAAGTCACGGTCCCGAAAGCACAGGGACGAGAGACCCTGCGGTGCACGCACGGTGACCAAGGCGTCGGTGAACGGCTGCCAGATAACCTCACGGTCGGTGAGGCTGTCGATCTGGCCGACGAAGTCCAGGTACGACCTCCTGGTCTGCTCCGTCCAAGAGAGCTGCAAACAAGAGAATGAGTTAGCTCGACGAATTGCAATACTTTCAGATAGCTAACGAATGAAGTTAGCTCGAAGTACGAACCTGGCGCTGGCACCACATCGACCCCATGGTCGGCCTGTCTGCTGGGTCGTGCCCCTCCTCCAGCTCCCGGTACGGCGATCGGTCGACCGATGGCCGACCGACGGGAAGCCGCTCGTAGCTCCACAGGTGCAGCAGAAGCGGGCATCCGAGGAAGATCGACTGGGTGCCCGTCTTGGTGCACCCAGCGCACAGGCCCCTATATGTCGCGGCCAAAACCGCAGCGCCCCAGTTGATCTGGGGCATCTCCTCCACGGTGGCGTCGGCGATCCTCCGCGCGTGGAGGATCAGGAACCTCGACACCGCGTCACCCTGGGATCCACAGAACATCACGTAGCCGAATAGCCACAACAGGTACGCCTCCAAGTGCCTGTTGCTCGTCTGCTCGTCGGCGTCGTCCCTCATGTACGAGGCCTGAAAAAATTCAAAATTCAGTCAGAGGCTGAAAACCGATACTATGAAAAAACGATAGATAGAGGTACGTACGCTGTACTTGCGCAACCAAGCGCACGTGGGGCGTGGGAGTTGGTGAAGTCAGGCACCTCTAGCGCGCCGGGACGGCGCACCACTCCGGCGAACCTCGCGAGGATGTCGTCGCGCCACGGGTCGGGGGGGTCAACAGCCCCCATGGGCTTCCTTGAGCACGGTAGCCCGAAGAGGAGGGCCACGTCCTCCAAAGTCACTGCCATCTCCCCCAGGGGAAATGAAAGCTGTGCGTCTCGGGGCGCCACTGGTCCAGGAGCGCGCAGACCAGCTGGTAGTCGAACCCAAAGCGCGACCTGTGCTCCGCTGGGCGCAAAGCGGCCCGCATGAGGTCCCCCTCAACCAAACGCGCTAAGGGAAGAAGCCCTGCTGCGCGTAGCCTGCACCACAAAACGGAAATAAATATTAATTACGAATTTAAATGAGGAAATACAAAGATACGAAGGTGTCGTATTATATACTTCGGATACCAGCCGGGGTGAAGCGGCATGTAGTGCCCCGGGCCTCTAAAACGCACGGTCCCTAGCTCTGCCCCGCAGATCGCGGAGTGGTAGGACCGGTGCGCCCTGTCTGTCCGCTCGTCGAAGAGCTCGGGCAGCACGTACGGCAGGGGCTCCCGAGGAGGACGAACAGCAACAACAGGGGGCTGTGGAAATGGCGGCGCCTGCTGCTGAGCCATAGCTGCAAAAAAATGAAATATAAAGTCACACATAATTTCTAAGCATTTCCAAAGCATTTCTACAATTTCTAAAGTATTTTTAGGAATTTCCAAAGTATTTCTACAATTTCTAAAGTATTTCTACAATTTCTAAAGTATTTCTTAGAATTTCGAAAGCATTTCTATAATTTCCAAAGTATTTCTAAGCATTTCCAAAGCATTTCTACAATTTCTAAAGTATTTCTAGGAATTTCCAAAGTATTTCTATAATTTCCAAAGTATTTCTAATCATTTCCAAAGCATTTCTACAATTTCTAAAGTATTTCTAAGAATTTCCAAAGTATTTCTACAATTTCTAAAGTATTTTTAGGAATTTTCAAAGTATTTCTACAATTTCCAAAGTATTCCTATGAATTTCTAAAGTATTTCTACGAATTTCTAAAGTATTTCTAGGAATTTCCAAAGAATTTCTAGGAATTCCAAAGTATTTCTATAATTTCTAAAGTATTTTTATAATTTCTAAACTGTTTCTAAAATTTCTAAACTATTTCTAGATTTTTCTAAACTATTTCTATAATTTCTAAACTATTTCTAGGATTTCTAAACTATTTCTACCTTATTTACTAAATATACGAGGAAAGTATTAGAAACATACCTGATGGACACCGAAGAAGGCCACCGAGGAGGAAAAGAAGAGGAGAGGGGGGGCAGCCGCCGCCGGCAGGGGCTGCGGCCCTTATATAGGCGCGGCCCAGCCATCGGTTCATTTGGCGGTAGGACCTACCGCCAAATCAAATGGTGGTAGGTCCCAACGGTCGGTCAACCGCCGTTCCAAGCGGCGGTTGGACTCCTACCGCCGTTGGCCGTGGCGGTAGGTGCCTGGCCAGCGGGCCACGTGGGGGATCTTCCAACCGCCGTTTGAACTGGCGGTTGGCAGGTCCTTACCGCCGTTTGAGACGGCGGTAGGTTCCTACCGCCATTTCAAACGGTGGCTGGAGTCGGCAGTTCGTGGCTATTTCTGCCAATGTTGAATCCGACTATTTATTTTCGTAAAATCAAAGATAAAAAATTATAAAAAAAAACCTTCCTTCCCAGACAACAGGACGGGAGAACCGGGCGGGATCAACGGATATTGTGCTTTGGGCTACTCAAGCTTTGGGCCCACGACAGTTCTAGACCTCTTCTTTTCGGCCCAAATTACCAACTAGACATTAGTGAAATTTTTTTATATATTTCTTCAGGATTTTACAAAAATAAATGAAGCTTGCAAAGATTGTCAAAAACATACTATTGCCGCTATACCACACGGCGGCAGGGTTGCAAACGCCATAACGTACGGCGGCAGGTTTGCAAACGCCATACGGTATGTCGTTTAGTGCTCTGACCATGCGTTTGACCAGGTGCAGTGCGTGATATGGCGTCGGGATCCTAAAAGCCATATGGTATGGCGTTTACAGCAAATGCCATATGGCACGGCGTTTGCAAGGGGTGGCAGGCCTGCAAACGCCGTGCCATATGGCGTTTGGTTGCCCTCCTCTATAAGGCGCCGAAATTCAGTCGAAAATGTCATAAAAATTCAGAAAAAAAGAAAGAGAGGGTGGAGAGGAGAAAATCAGAAGAGAGTGAGAGGGAGGTGGTGGAAGGTGCGAAGCTCTGCCGGTTTTTTGTCTCGTTGGAGGTAATATGCTAATCTTAACTTTGTTAATCTACGTACTTAGATAGAATATAGAATGGGGATGTAGCTAGTGTAGATTCAATAGATTTAGGTAGATTTACAACATTAGATGACATAATGAAATTACAGTTTCAGTGTAGATTTGACGGTGTAAGATTTTTGAGTCACTAGACGTATTTGTTAATAGCGATTATTGGTTTTATATGTTGTCAGACATGTCGGAAACAATTCGCGTGAAATTGTATTTCGGTAACAGGCAAATTAGATTTGTAACGCCGTACCATATGGCGCTAGGCCCTAAACGCCGTGTCATACGGCGTTTCGGGCCTGCAACCGCCTGGCTCCCAATTTGGCGTTTGGGGCGGTAGGAGGCTAAACGCCGTACCATACGGTGTTTGGCTCAGACGCCGTATGGTACGACGTTAGGATTCGTTTTCAGGTGACACGTCACCAAACGCCATACCATACCATACGGCGTTTGCAGCCCTGCCGCCGTATGGTATGGCGGCAATAGTATAGTTTTGACAATTTTTGAAAGCGTCATTTATTTTTGTAAAATTGTGGAAAAATATATTAAAAATTCGACATTAGTAGTAACTAGTTGCTTTCGGAATTTCTGTACAACTTCTCTGCGATCTTCTTTTTTACAACTTCACTGTACCGCGGTGTTCAGTGAAGATGCTTATTGGTCCTGTTTATTTCAGATTACAGTTGATTTTGAAAACCTGATTATTATGAGAGATCAAAAAAATCAGATCACTCATGCATAGTCTAGAATCCAGAATCCAGATTCTGGATTATGGATTATGGTAGTTATCTGACTTTTAGATCTTCCATAATTGAAGTTTCAAAATCAGTTATAGTGTTGCTAGGAGCTCCCTGTATAAATTTTTTGATATGTATGTTTGGCTGTTGTCACCACAAGACAGTTAGTATCATCATATCATAACGAGGATCCGAGAGCCTGCGGTCTTCTCTTTTCCATCGCTTTGTTCGGTATCAAATTTCTTATTTGGCGCGCGTGCGCTACCATCAATTTTCTTATTTGGCGCGCGTGCGCTACCACCAACTAGCAGCGAACGGACACGCGTCAACTAACAGATGAGTCCAACCTTATCTGCTAGAGCGCCCCTTCCCTTCCCCTTCCTCATCCGTTCTCCTTCCTCTTCTCGCATTTTCTCTCTCCCGTCGCCCGGCCGCCCGCTCCAAATCCCCTGCCCTCCCCATCCTCCCTCTCGATCCCTCATAAAAAATGGATTTGGTAGGCATTCTCTCTCTCCCGTCGCCCGGCCGCCCGCTCCAAATCCCCTTCCCTCCCCATCCTCCCTCTCGATCCCTCGTCAAAAATGGATTTGGTAGTGCCGAAGCTCACCAGCAAACAAGCTATTGCGGCCACATCGGAGAAGAACGGGGTGGGATTAGAGTCGTTAGGGTTTCAGGCTGCCGGTGGCCGCGTCAAAATTGGAGTGGTGACAGGCGTAAAGAAGCGGGCCTTGGCCATGGTGGCGATGCCCACCACGACGCTGTTGGTCCTGCCCACCACCCTCACTCCTTGCTTGCCGCAGCCGCGCCTTGACCCCGCTTGTTGTTAAGTTCGACCGTGGTCCAGGCAGCCATGGTGCCTCGAGCTTTGGCCACTTACCCACCGTGCCTCGCGGTGGTTGGGAGCAAAACTCCCATGTCATCATCGATGTGGATGCGGAGAGCGCAGGCTCAAGTAAGGAAGCGCGAGTGCTTGCTGTATTGATGATTGGCCCTCCTTGCGGTGCTGAAGGGTTGAACAGGATTGTTCATTTTTCATGATTGGTCTTGATGTAGGGGTCAAGGGAGGTGACAGGTAGTGGTGTTGACATTGGGGTTGTCGACGGCACATGTACTTATCACATCCATGCAAGTTTCATCTTCAGCTACCACATTGGGTGAGTGTTGCGTCTGCAACTAAAACAATGCTACATTAAATCTGTCATGTCTTTTCAGGCATCTTGATTGGCTATTTTAACCTCTCTGTATGCTAATTTCACCAATGCATGGCATTAGATTGGAGAACGATGGTTATCTAAACTTGAATCGAAATTAATTTCAACGGCAAACACTTGAAATGTTGCACAATCCATGATATCTCAACCTATACCCTTGGATTTGATTAAAAAAATATGTCTGTTACTTTAGTCTAGAGTTAGCAATTTTTTTCTTGGGGCAACATGTACTATTATTAGTGTAGGTTTCTTTGTAATGCTTATAATACTTGATAAGAAAGTTCTCAAACTACATGTTTTATAAACAAACTATTATATTTATATTTATCCGGCTTTACTTTACTTTAAGTAAGAGATTTCAACATAATGCATGCAAAAGGCCCCAAATAATAGTTTGAAAGTTTACAATCATCATATATAACGTTTTATGCATACCATTTGAAAGATTATGGGAGCAAACAAAAAAGGTTCCCAATAAAATGTTTATAGTCATTATATATAGATTTTTGTATATGTCGTTTAAAAGTTTAGTAATATGCAAGGTTTTAATAAGCGCTAGAAGTTTGTGACACACATATATATGAAAAGATTTTAATTTGGATCTATAGATTCTTTTCTTACTCAAATTGTTCAGCAAATGCTTGTCCCACATTTCTCCTTGGTTGCCCTGTGCTTGGCACCACCAGTTCCCTATCACCTTCCCTTCTCTTCCATATTTTCTTCAGTATACACAATAATGCAAACTCCTTTTATATGTGAAATATTTATAGGTAATATGTAAAAAATTGAATATATTAGTTTCAAAGTTTTAATTTCTAGTGTAATTATCTTTTAGTTTATTATTTTTGTGAAGTTTTGCACACAGTAAAGTTATTCTATAGAATCTCCAAAGTTTTGAATAGCTAGGTCCAAAGCTTTCAATACCCTTAACCAGAGCTTTTGGATCTAGGCTGTACGTATAAAGTTTTCAATATATGGTTAGAAAGCAATGCTTCAATTCCAGACATAAAGTTTTTGACACACGACTTAATATTTTTCCATTTTGATTTGCTGTAGGACATTTTTTGGGGTAGGTTGCTGATTTTCTGGTGACACGACCAACTTGAGTCTACAATGTAGAAAAAGGTACATATTATTTTAGAAATTCCTTTTTCCAACCTGAGATCTGTCTATTATTAGTCGATTGTAAAAAGGCCCAAATGATGATATTTTGGTGATATAGATTTCTCAATTCAACATAAAGCTTTTTTTATCTATTCGTATCATGTTCTTTTATCAGTTGTATAAAGATGTTGGATATAGCATTTTCCAAAATATGTATTTTTAAATTTATGTATTGTTTAAAGTTCTGCATATATAAGTCAATAGTTATCTACATTTATTATAAAGTGCATAATGATATTAAAGCTTTTCAACACATTAGCCAATATCATAAAGGGTCATAGTCAACTACCAAAGGACTTTATCACACAAGGATCAACAGCCATGATTGAAATGTGTCAATAGAAAGTTTCTGAATCCATCCATCGTGCAAAGCCCATAATATTTTAGTAAAAAGTTTTTGACTTGTAACTTCAATTATATTAAATTGGATTCAAAGTTCTTCATCATGTACAAAAGCTTAATCTATATGTTTCTGATAATTTATTACTTGGTGCACAAATCCGTAAATCTGTGACTTGCAAGTCAGGGAGGGGCAGGGGAGGCATACAAAGTCCCCCAGTAGTGGTTAGAAAGTTTCTCATCATTGTATATAAAGTATTGGATATGCCAATTGTAAGTTAAGGTGGACACTTGGATATCATTGTGCACACATTTTGATTGGATTTTGTATCTTTAAGATTTGACTATAGTTCCCATTGTGATTTGTTTCTGGGTTTTCTACTTCCATCAACATTTTTTTATTCACGAGCAAATTCTAGATGGAGGAGGGAAATGTCAGTAGCGTGACAAAGATTTAGAGCTCTTATAAATTTTCTCACCTACTAATTCGAAAGTTGTGTTTACATAGTTCCAGAGTTTCTTCAATCATAGTATAATTTTTCCTATGTATCACATGAAAGTTAGATATACACAATAATTTTTTTACAAAAGTATTGGATCAAAGAGAACAAAGTATTAGATCTGAGAGTATAAAGTTTGAAATATGCTAGTACAAAGTTCTATAATTTTGGAGTACAAAGTTTATAATGCACTAGTTGAAAGTTCCCAAATTTGGAGTGTATACGTTTTGAATTACAAAATTTTAGACTTAGGGGTAGAATGTTCAAAGTATGATACTCATTGCTACCTAATTGTAGGGATGTGGCCAAAAGAAAGCTTTTGTTATAGATCTTCAAAGTTTTAATAGGATAATTTAAAGTTTTTAGATTTCAAGTACATTTTTTTTATTTATGTGATTCAAATTTCTGGAATTCTAGATGCACTTTATAACTTTTATTATGTGGTAAAGATTTATAAAGTTTTTGAATTCATGGTTACATAGTTTTTTCATTATAGCTACAAAGTATTTAACTTGTGTCTTCAAAGCATAAATTGTATGTGCAAATTGTTTATTTAAACAGTAAAGATGTAGAAAGTTTTCTATACATTATTACATTATTTTGCATTCTGGCTAGAACAATCAACTCATTTTGTACTTCTTTTAACAATTTTCCCTCACACACATATTCAATGTGCCATAGTTGTGTTTTAACCATCTTTTTGTGTTGTGCCATTGTTAGATACACAATTTAAGGATTTTGCTTGTAAAGAAGTTATCTATATGTAGCTTAAAGTTTCTGATATCTGAATCTGAATGTTCCTCACAAATCATAAATGTTCTAAATATGAGATATGAAACTTTTAAAATTCTTGGTACAAAGGTTCTGATATGTGACTTGAAAGTTTGGATGCTTGAAGTTTTAAATGTATAATTTAAAGTTTTTGAATTTTAAGTACAAAGCTATTGACTTGAAAACTGTATGTAAAGTTTTTTGACTTTAGGTCAGTGGTTGAATGTATAAATTTAAAGTTTTTGAATTTTCCATCATGTTTAAAGTTTTAATACATCAAGCAAAAGTATTTTAGTACAAAGATCATTGGACGTTAATTATTTGTGAATAAAGAGTTCCATATCTAGTGTGTAAAGTTTTTAATCTGCTAGTGTGGTGTTCTTTTAATTTTGTGTGCAAAGTTTTTGACTTGAGAGTGCAAAGTTTAAAAGTGTGTTGGTGTAAATTTTCTAAATTTAGAGTGCAAGATTCGAATTAAAATTTTAGACTTGGAAGTATAAAGTTTAAAATAATCTAGTAGCAAGTTTTTTTAATTATGTGATTAAAGAGTTCTATATCTAGTAGTACAAAGTTTTAAATCTTTAAGTATAGAGTTCTTTAATTTGGTGTACAAAGTTTTTGACTTGAGAGTATAAAGTTTGAAAGTGTGTTTGTATAATTTTCCTAAATTTAGAGTGCAAGGTTTGAATTAAAGTTTTAGACTTGGGAGTAGCATATAGTTGGATTAAAGAGTTACATATCTAGCATATAAAGTTTCAAATTGGATAGTGTGGTGTTCTTTAATTTGGTGTACAAAGTTTTTGACTTGAGAGTGCAAAGTTTGAAAGTATGTTATTATAATTTTTAAAAATTTAAAGTGCAAGGTTCAATACAAATTTTAGACTTGGGAATATAAGGTTTAAAATAATCTGGTAGCAAATTTTTTAAATATATGTGATTAAAGAGTTCCATATCTAGTAGTACAAAGTTCTAAATCTGCTAGTATAGAGTTATTTAATTTGGATGTACAAAGTTTTTGACTTGAAAGTATAAAGTTTGAAAGTATGCTGGTATAAATATCCTAAATTTAAAGTGCAAGGTTTGAATTAAAGTTTTAGACTTAGAAGTACAAAGTTTAAAATGATCTTTTAGTAAGTTTTTGAATTTGTAGTGCAAAGTTTGGAATTTTATTTTTGCAAATGGATGCAAGGTTAAGTCTGAAATTTGTAAAGTATTTTAAGTGTGAAATCATTTAGAAGTAAATGACTTGAAGTTTTATGTCCAAACCTGCAGCTAGTTAAATCTGCAGTGGTGTTGAAACTATTATTTTTTACTTCAGTGTAATATTTGAACATGTTTATCCTTTACTCTGTGAGTATTAACATTTGTTAGATGAATACTAACTTGTTTATTCATTTCAATTGCACCTGTATTTTTACCCTCGCTGTATTTTGAAATCCTTTGTTGGTACTATGTTTAATAGGTTGACATCATGAGTCATAACCATTAAGGATGAAACTTGTCTTCCAACATGGAGGACATATGCCTGGATGCTTGTGGTGAAAAATGATAAAGAAGTGACTTACTATTACCATTGTGCCAATTGACGAAAGGTTTATCCAACATGATGGACATTTGCCTTTTTGTTTTCTTGGGAGAAATAACAAGCAACTTTCTTAAGACATGCCAATTAACAATTTTATGTTTAATATTTTTATGCACCTTTGCGTATTACCATTTCTGTGCAGTACTTGAAATTCTGCTATGAGAGAGGACCACATATATAGTTGTTTAGCATGAATTTTCTTTTTATCAAATCAAAAGGTCGACATGTCTCACTTTTTCAATTTTTTCACATTTTCTTTATAGTGTACAGTTATATGAATAAAAACATCTGTTTTATTTGTTCTAAAAAACATCTGTTTTATTTGTTCTAAAAAAACATCTGTTTTAATATTATTCTACCTTCATATGGATGTGAAAGCATTTCCCCCGCCCGTTACTACCCTAACATCCCGGTCCCGAAAGGGAAGGAAAAATATCCCAGAATATGTATGAGGAACTCTCATATGAGGCTAGGCACGAGAATCGAGAAAATCAAAGGGTAGAATGGATGAAATTGCGCGCTGTTGTCAACTACCAACGCTCGTTCGTCGGCACCACGTAGCAGTGAACGCGCGCCCACTAGCGACTCCCGTATTCCTAAGTTTGTTGAATTATTTAGATGTGTGTTTGTAACTCGAGAAATGGTAATTAGACCCACTATTACATGCATATATGTATACATACTCCCTCCATACTCATAAAACATGTCATTTTGGACAAGATCTCAGTCAAACATTGAGAACATAAACCATGAATAACTTTTAAGTTGTTGAGTTTGAAAATGTAAAAACTACATGAATAGATTCGTCTTGCAAAATACTTTCATAAAAGTATAGATATATTAGTTTTTAACAAATATTTTTATAACAATAAGAAGTCAAAGTTATACATTGGAGACCGTGTCGCTGTCTTGAACGACATGTTTTATGTGTATGGAGGGAGTATGAAGTATATTTGATATTTTGTAAAAATAGTTGGGTATTCCTAGGAATACAGTGGCATCAAGGTGCCTCTGGCCCTGTATATAATAGTATTGATAAGAGATAATTTGTCTGGTAGTCGTCATCACCCTCCTCTTCTCAATGTTGTCCATGTGATACGTCTAACCGTCTAGGAATTCCATACATCTACACTATACGTCTATACCAAATGGACCCCTAGCCTCATGAGGACATGAGCATCGGCCCGAATCACCCCCCCCCCCCGGACGGGCCTGCCTGCAGCTATCACTTCAGTTCGTCGGCTGACGATCGGTTTTGCATCACATGAATAAACTGCATGCATCACATAAAAAAGGGAGCATGGTGATGCGGACATCCCCACCAACAAGCCGGTTACACAAGAGGGAGCTACACCAATCAATATAAACCAAGGACCGGTTACACGAAGTCGTACCAAGAAACTAAAACTAGAGGTGAACTCTCTCCTTGCTGAATTTAAGTTACACACAAACAAGAATTGTTTACTACCTAAATATTGTACTCTTGTTGTGTTAAGGTTTACACATGAAGAAATGGACTACACTCAGGTGGAGATGGTTACGCATAACAAGAAGAAGGTCACATAAAGCCAAGGGCGAGTTACGTGAAGACCAACAAGGCTGCTGCTCAAGCTAAGATAGGTTACGCACACAAGACTCAGGGTTACGCCGCAGAAGCATCAACTTCACATCCAAGTCTGTACCATCTCGGGAAGAGACATGGGCCAAATGATACATTACTGGAAGCTCCTTGAAGTCAAGATTCCAACGCAAGAAACCGTTCGTCATTTTGACTTCCCATTAAGGAGTAATGACCATTTTAGTGAGCACTGCCAAAAGCTGAAAAGGTCCGCGAGCACTGACGGGAGCTGCCTCTCCGGAAGACCTTTTAGCTAGCTTATCTCTACAAATTCCAAGTCTATTTTACACCCAACAAGGAGGGTTGTTCCTAGTATAAATACCCCCTATGCATGTCTGAAATAAACAACACTTTGATATTGAAATAGAACCCCTTTGTTCAGCCGTGTGCTAACAAATCCAGAGAGAAATTATCTACCCCTTTGCTCTTGTGATTTCCCTGTGGGATTACATCAGCGGCCGCTTCATCGGCACCCAATCCGTGCTCCTGGTACTTCGTGTTCAGGTTGTGTACGTTGGCTCTTTGAGAGTGTGATTGGGTGAATCCTTGATTCAGGCTGCCGTATAGAGACGGTGGTTGGCTTCTTGTGCATGTCGTCAGGTTGCACTACCTATCCGGCTGTTCGCAGCTATTTATCTTGACTGGTTTATCAGCTAGTTATCTTGTTCAAGATCCTACGTCGTGAAGATCGGGACAACATCCGTATCATCTGGTATCAAAGCCATCGTTGCCATGGTAGGATTTTCTTTACCCTTAGCTACGTATATTTTTGTCTTCGTCCTATCCACCAAAAAGTCTAAAAAATCTGTCATAGCCTTTTCTTTACAATCTGTTTTTCTAGTGAGTTTGGTTAAGTTTCAGTCCATTAGAGTCCTTGTTTAGTTGCTGATCATATCATCATTTGTGTGTCCTTTTGTGCCTTTCAATATATCTGAAAATTCCCAGAAAAAGAAGTAAACCATTTCTATCCTTTGCGAAAACGTTTATCCTATCAAGATAGCTACTGGTTTTAGTTGGTTTTATCATCTTTAATTTGTGCAAGTGTTATATCTGATCTTGTTTAATATCGTGAAAAAAAAGTGTCAAAAAAAGAAGAAAGAACGCTGAAAAAAAAGAGAGAAATGTTGAGAAAGTTGCAAAAAAAAGAAGTGTTTGGAAAGAAAGGAGAAGGATCAGTTTGTTGATATGCACAAGTGTTGAGAACCTGCACATCAAGTTGTGTAACCAGTGTGCTATATTTCTTTTGGTGCATTTCTCGCTAGGTGAGTTCCTACGTAACCCACCACTCCCTAGCGTAACCCTTGTTTGCATCAATTCTGAAATTTCTTTTTGTGTGTGTGTTGCTTTGGTTACATCATTCATATATTTGATCAGCACTAGGCATTGATATCTAGTTTGGATTGCTACTTATCTTTACAACAACTAGAAATTAGATTGCTCCTTGAGCTTTATACCTTACCAAGCTCCACATAAAAGTCATCGTGTACGGTTTTTCTGATCTTGTATTCGCTCAATTATCACTACTATTTACCACCAACGGATTGCCTTAGTAACTTGCAGGGAAGCATAAGAGTTTTGGTTGGTAAGAGAAGGTGAGATTGTGAGATCCACATAATTTTCCATTCCACATATACTTGTTGTTTGTGTTTCTACTAACCATACAGGGAGATGGATGAACGACCTGAAATTGAAGATTGTGTCACCATGGCACAATTCAATGAATTGAGGCAAAACATAGAGGAGAGAGCAAATGGATTGGCAAATGATTTGCAAGCTATTTTACAGCGGCTTCAACATATTCCTCATGTTGCTGAAAATGCGAGTAACCATGAAGATGAAGTTGAGGAAACTGCAGAGGAAGCTGCTAAACGAGTTGCAAGAGAACAACAAGAACGCCGACAAAGAGCTGCTTTCCATGCTAGAAGACCTGCTGGTCGAGGGCGCAGTGATGGAGGTAATGGAGGTGGTCGAGGTAGAGGAAGAGGTCGTGGACAAGAAGATAATGATTATGCTGAATTTGAGGATGAAGAAGAAGAGGTTGAATAGCCCCCAAACTATGGTCGTCGTCGTCGAGGCAACTATGAACATGATCAGCCCAAGAGGTTTGGAAAGTTAAAATTCACCATTCCCAAGTTTGATGGAGGATCTGATCCTGAATCATATCTTACATGGGAGTTGAAGGTTGATAAAATTTTTCGCTTGCATAATTATTCCGAAGAGAAGAAGATGACAATAGATGCACTTGAGTTTGATGATTATGCTCTAATCTGGTGGGAACAAATGCTCAATGATAGAGAAGAAACTGGGCAAGGTATTGTTTGTACATGGGCTGAAATAAAAAGAGAAATGAGAGCAAGATTTGTTCCTAGACATCATTGCCGTGATCTTTTTGACAAGCTGCAGAATTTGAAGCAAGGAAGTCTCTCTGTTGATGAGTATTATAAAGAGATGGAGAAAGCAATGATCAGGGCTAATGTGTATGAAGATCAAGAGCAATCAAATGCAAGGTTCATGTCCGGCTTCGCAATATTCAGCGCATTGTTGAATTTCAGCTGTACCGTAATCTTATTCAGTTGGTACATCAAGCAAGCAAAGCTGAGTGTCAATTGCAGCAAGACATGAAGAGCAATAGAGGAGGTTCATTCAGTGCCAAGGTTACCCCAAGTGCAAGCAAGTTTACACCAAGAACCAATGCAAATCGAGGTTCAAATTCCAACTCAAGTGGAGGCTTACGTGCAGCTGCTATGAGCAACTCTAGTGGCAAAGAGTTGGCTGCACATACTGAGAGGAGTAAACCTGCAACATCATCATCTACATCAATGGCTTCTACAACAAAAAGTAGTGGAATTCAATGCTTCAAGTGTGGAGGTTGTGGTCATGTTATCAAGGAGTGTCCAAATAATCGAACCATCCTTGTTAATGATCAAGGAGAGTATGAATCTGCTAGTGAAGAAGAGCAAGAAGTTGATGAAGGCCGATTTGAGGATGCTACTGAAAATGATGGTCTCACACCATGTGAATTCGAGGGAGGTGCTGCCCTTGTTGTTACTCAAATTTTTAGTGTGCAAATGAAGGAAGCTGAGAATGGTCAGTGACACAATTTATTTCAAACAAGAGCTAAGGTTGAGGACAAAGTTTGCAAGGTAATCATTGATGGTGGAAGCTACCACAATCTTGCTAGTAAGGAAATGGTTGATAAACTTGGTTTAAAGCTGCTGAAACATCCTCATTCTTACCATGTGCAATGGTTGAACAACTCCGGTTCCATCAAGATTGCACAAAGAGTGCGAGTTCCATTCAAAGTTGGTGAGTATGTTGACACCATTGAGTGTGATGTGGCACCCATGACAGTATGCCATCTACTGTTGGGAAGGCCATGGCAATATGATCGTTCATCTCTATATTGTGGTCGCACAAATCAATACACGATCAAGTGGAAGGGAAAGAACTTGGTGCTTAAACCCATGACACCGCAACAACTCTTAGCTGAGCACTTGCAAAAGAGTTCCGAAGTGAGAGTTGAGAGTGAGAAAAAGAATGTGAGTGCCCTCCACAAATCAGTGAGTGAAAGTCACAAGCCAAATGAGAGGGATAAAAATCTGATCATGTTAGCCATTAAAACTGAAATGACAGATGTGAGATGTAACCCAGGCCAAGTACTCATTGTACTTGTGTACAAAGACATGTTGCTTTCAGCTAACGACATAACATCTCTTCCTAGTGTTGTTTCACGTCTTTTGCAGGGTTATAAGGATGTCTTTCCAGATGAAACACCTGCTGGACTGCCGCCATTGCGTGGCATTGAACATCAAATCGATCTCATTCCAGGGGCTGCGTTGCCCAATCGTCCAACATATCGCACCAATCCTGAAGAAACAAAGAAAATTCAAAGGCAAGTACAAGCACTTTTAGATAAAGGTTATGTGTGTGAAAGTTTAAGTCCTTGTGCTGTCCCAGTTATATTGGTGCCAAAGAAAGATGGTACATGGAGGATGTGTGTAGATTGTAGAGCCATCAATAATATCACTGTTCGCTATCGTTATCCTATTCCTAGGCTAGATGATATGCTTGATGAATTGAGTGGTTCCATGATATTTTCCAAAATTGATTTGCGTAGTGGTTACCATTAAATTTTAATGAAAATTGGTGATGAGTGGAAAACTGCTTTCAAAACAAAGTTTGGGTTGTATGAATGGTTAGTTATGCATTTTTGTTTGACTAATGCTCCTAGTACTTTCATGAGATTAATGAATCATGTCTTGAGAGCTTTCATTGAAAAATTTGTTGTTGTTTACTTTGATGACATCTTAATTTACAGCAAGACATTGGAGGAACATGCTGAACACACAAAACAAGTTTTGGATGTGCTTAGAAAAGAGAAATTATTTGCTAACCTCGAGAAGTGCACCTTTTGCACAGATCAAATTGTGTTTCTTGGTTTTGTTGTCTCTGGACAGGGAATTCAAGTGGATGAATCCAAGGTTGCAGCAATCAAAGAATGGCCAACACCTGAGAATGTAAGTCAAGTGAGAAGTTTTCATGGCCTTGCTGGTTTTTATAGAAGATTTGTCAAAGATTTCAGCACCATAGCTGCTCCATTGAACGAGCTGACGAAGAAAGGTGTCGTGTTCAAATGGGGTGAGCCACAAGAAAATGCTTTTCAAGAATTGAAGAAACGGTTGACGGAAGCACCCTTACTTGTGCAACCAGATTTCACAAAAACTTTTGAGGTTGAATGTGATGCAAGTGGGATTGGAATTGGAGGAGTGCTCATGCAAGAAGGGAAGCCCATTGCATATTTCAGCGAGAAGTTGGGAGGAGCACAACTGAATTACTCCGTGTACGACAAGGAGTTGTATGCTTTGGTAAGAGTACTTGAAACATGGCAATATTATTTGTGGCCAAAAGAATTTGTTATCCATTCAGATCATGAAGCTTTGAAGTACTTGAAAGGCCAAGCTAAACTAAACCGTCGACATGCGAAGTGGGTTGAATTCATTGAAACTTTTCCATACATTGTGAAGTACAAGAAAGGTAAAGATAATATTGTTGCTGATGCATTGTCCCGCAAAATTATTCTGCTAAATCAACTTGAGGTAAAAGTGTTGGGATTAGAGAGCATAAAAGAATTATAATCTACTGATCATGAATTTTCAGAGCCTTATGCTAAACGTACAGCAGGGAAAGGTTGGGAAAAATACCACATACATGAAGGATTTTTATTTCGAGCTAACAAACTATGTGTTCCAAATTGCTCTGTTAGACTTTTGTTGCTGCAGGAAGCACATGAAGGTGGTTTGATGGGTCATTTTGGAAGAGACAAGACCTATGAGATGCTGGCCGACCACTTTTATTGGCCAAAGATGAGAAGAGATGTTGAGCGACTTGTGCAGCGCTGTGTTACATGCCACAAAGCTAAGTCAAAACTGAACCCTCATGGATTGTACATTCCATTGCCTGTTCCTAGTGTTCCTTGGGAGGACATTAGAATGGATTTTGTCTTGGGTTTACCTAGGACAAAGAGGGGGAGGGATTCTATTTTTGTGGTTGTTGATAAATTCTCAAAAATGGTGCATTTCATACCTTGTAATAAAAGTGATGATGCTTCCCACGTAGCTACCATATTTCTCAAGGAAATTGTGAGATTGCGCGGAATGCCATGTTGTTTCAGATCGAGACACAAAGTTTGTGAGTTATTTTTGGAAGACTCTTTGGGCAAAACTTGGAACCAAGTTGCTGTTTTCTACGACATACCATCCGCAAACAGATGGGCAAACTGAGGAATGAAGTAACATGGAAGCCTCCAAGTGTGCTGCATACATAAAGAAGATACATGAGAAGACCAAGGAAGAACTTGAGAAGAAAGCGAAGTATTTTGCAGTCAAAGCAAACAAGCATCAGAAGAAAGTGATTTATGAACCGGGAGATCAAGTTTGGGTACATCTACGCAAGGATCGCTTTCCAGATCGACGTAAATCAAAGTTGATGCCACGAGGAGACGGTCCATTCAAAGTGCTGGCCCGCATCAATGACAATGCATACAAAATTGATCTTCCTCAAGACTATGGTGTTAGCACAACATTCAATGTTGCTGACTTAACACCATGCTTTGGCGATGAAGAATCAGAGTCGAGGACGACTCCTTTTCAAGAGGGCGAGGATGATGCGGACATCCCCACCAACAAGCCGGTTACACAAGAGGGAGCTACACCAATCAATATAAACCAAGGACCGGTTACACGAAGTCGTGCCAAGAAACTACAACTAGAGGTGAACTCTCTCCTTACTGAATTTAAGTTACACACAAACGAGAATTGTTTACTACCTAAATGTTGTACTCTTGTTGTGTTAAGGTTTACACATGAATAAATGGACCACACTCAGGTGGAGACGGGTTATGCACAACAAGAAGAAAGTCACATAAAGCCAAGGGCGAGTTATGTGAAGACCAACAAGGCTGCTGCTCAAGCTAAGATAGGTTACGCACACAAGACTCATGGTTACGCCGCAGAAGCATCAACATCACTTCCAAGTCTGTACCAGCTCGGGAAGAGACATGGGCCAAATGATACATTACTGGAAGCAGAGGACTTGTGTGGTTCGAGGACCGGTGGATGGTCGCTTCCTGGTGTGATGAGTGATTGACAACGTTGTGTGGACTGATTCTTGGCTAAGTATTGCAGGTGCAGGTTGCAGCTTGACTGGTGTTGGTACAGGTGAAGAGCAAGTGCGAAAGGTCGTTGCCGGGTAGGCCTCCAGGTGTGGAGAAGACAAGTAGGCTTGGCTCGAGGGACCCGGTGGCCAGCGGGGTCAAGTGCGGGCCGCATGGTGGCAAGAACGGCAAGATGAAGTCGTGGACGGTTCCTTGGTTGAGCCACAAAGCCAAGATCGAGCCGGGACTACGTGGGAGCCGAGTCATGAGTGGTGATTGGTGGAGGCTACACCTAGTTCGCGGGGTTTCTAGTGGTTCACCAGAAAACCACTGGGTTCCTTGGTTGATCCACAAAGCCAAGACCGAAGAACCGAAGACGGAGGTGCAGCAGCATCGGACCGGTCTGACCGGTGGAGGACACCGGTCTGACCGGTGTGCGACGACGCAGTCCGGAGACTTCGAAGCGGAGGACACGCGTTGGGATCACAAGGCTTGCGTCGAGGCTAAGCAAGTTTGCGGTCGCTGGGCATCCGTCCGATGGTGCGAAAACAATGTTTCCCAAAGTGCCCTTCGGGGGCGTGTATCCTAGTGTTAGGTCTTAGGGGTAGTTTCGTCTTTCGGTTGCCTCCATATAACCCAAGTGGTGAGAGGATGGCAGCCATCTCTTGGAACCCTAGCTCATTTTGTTTTGCTATTTTCCTCTTCCTTTTTCCTTTGGAATTTCTAGGACTAGCTTGAGAGCTTCATGGTGAGATCTTGTGAGAGGGAAGGATGATCGGGCGGCAAGCTAGACCTTGTATGAACCTCTTTGGTATGTATAGATGATTCGGCGTTGTTCCTCAAGGCTTGGATGTGTCTTTCCCGTTTCTCCTTTTTGGTGATTTTCGAAGCCCTTTCTTGGCGATTTTCTTGTGGCGGTTTCGAGGCCTTTCCCTTTGGGATTTGGTGGGGGATGTATGCTTGAACCCTTTGTGGTTCTTTTCCTTTTGATTACCCTCCCAAATCTGTGAGCAAAGGAGCTCGATTTTGGGGTTTTCTTGGCTCTAGGGTTAGAGGCGTTCTTGGTGGGATTTCTACGATTCCTCTCGATTTAGCAAGTTTTGGTGGACCAAATCTTGGCTATGGAGTGCCCATGAGGTGTTCCTACTATCCCCAAAGTCTTGTGCGAATCCGTGGAGCGAATCGGGAGATCGGGTGTTGGATTCGTGGGGGTTGACCCGCGGGCGCTGTTCATCCCGAGCTGCCCAGCCTGACCGGTCTGACCGGTGCAGCTCACCGGTCTGACCGGTGCAGAGGCCTTGCGGGTTTTGCCTCGGGTGAACATTTTGGTGAGTTCCCTGTTGTCTTGTGAGGCTGCTGTTTCGAGTTTGGTTCGGTTTGGAGCTCGGAAGGTCAGGTGTGTGGATTTGGGTCTTCCTAGCTTAGACCGGTCTGACCGGCATGCTACACCAGCCTGACCGGTGTAGGAGCCTTCTATGGAAGTTCTCAGGTTTGCCAGGCTGCTCCAGCAGGGACCGGTCTGACCGGTGCTGCTCACCGGTCTGACCGGTGCAGTCCTGTGGTGCTCGAGTTGTTTGTTCCGCTGCGTTCTCAAGTACGTGTAGGTGGTTGTTGGTTCCTAGGACTAGTAGCACTTCAGTGGCTACGTAGTCTTGACCAACTTGGGTAGTTGAGTCGGAGACGTGTTTTGGAAGCTGTGTTCGTCTTGTTGGAGTTACCATCTCCTTCGAGAAGAATTTTTATCGGCTCTCATTCACTCCCCCCTCTCTGGTCGCCAGTTCGGTCCTTCAAGTGGTATCAGAGCCGGTTCGGGTCTTTATTGACTCTAACTAGTCTAAGATCCAAAGATGGCGTACCAGGAACGGGGTTCGGGTCCTCCGCACTTCGATGGGAAGAACTACCAGATGTGGCAGAGGCGGATGGCGGCGTTCCTCCGCGGAAAGGGTCAGATCCTTTGGGATGTTACGGTGAACGCAGCTTATGTTCATCCAATTAACTTCCTAGCTCCTGGATCGAGGGACATGCACGACGCCAACAATAAGGCGGTCGACTACTTGTTTCGTGCTTTGTGTCAATCCGAATTCGATCGGGTTCAGACAGAGGACTTAGCTTGTAGGATTTGGTTGGAGCTGAAGAACGCTCATGCTGGGAATGCTGAGGTTCAGGCACGGCTGTATGCGACCTACCGGAGAGAGTACGAGAACTTCACTCATCTCCTCGGTGAGTCGATTGATGCCTTGTTCCAGCGGTTCACGGTGGTTGTGAACAACATGAGGGCCAATGTCGATGTCCTCCCGTACGATGACCATGATAGAGCTGTGAAGCTCTTACACGCGCTGGATCGTACCGTGTAGGATGGAAAGGTCGAGGCCATTCTTGAGCCCGAGAAGTACACCACTCTGACGGTGAACGAGCTATTCTCTAAGCTCAAGTCGGCTGAGGTTGATCGTGGTTTGACAGCCCGTCTCGAGAGCCCGACTGACTCCCATAGTCTTGCTCTTGTCGGTGGCTCCGGTGCTAAGTCTAACGCTAACCCATCCTCCAGGATGTTTGCCTTGTCCTCTTTGATGTCTTTGCCAGACGAGGAGTTTGACGTGCTTGGAGAGGACGAGCTGGCGTTGCTGACCAGGCGGTTCGAGAGGCTGCACGAGAACCGGGTGAACACGAGGAGGACGACACGGACATGCTTCCAGTGCGGCAAGTCAGGACACTTCGTCGCCGACTGTCTGGAGAAGATGGAGAACAAGGATGGCTATAAGCACCGGTCAAGCAAGGACGGCAAGTACCGATCAAGGCGCGATCACAAGCACAAGAACAAGCACAAGGACGAGCGACGATCGAGGAAGAAGGACGGCCGCGGCAGGAAGGCCCGAGCGATGGTCGGAGCAAGCGACGTCGACTCCAGCTCCGCCTACTCTTCCTCGAGCTCGAGTAGCAGCAAAGATGAAGGTGATCGGCGCAAGAACAAGAAGGCGTCTAAGAACTTGAGCGGATTGAGCTGCTTCGCGGGAGATGGCTTCTGCGGCATGGCTCGTAGCTCCGGCAGCAAGAAGTGTCACCAGAGCGACTCGGACTCGGACTCCGAGGATGAGGTACGTGACGAGCTTCCCTTCTTGCGTGAGGAGAACGAGCATCTTGGCAAGTTGCTTGATAACCGCGATGACATGCTTAGAGAGGCCAAGAAGATGAGGAAAGAGCTTAGGGCCTCGCTAGAAGATGCTAGGAACCGTGTGGCTGAGCTAGAAACCCAGAACCTAGATGCTAAGCTTGAGATTGATTCGCTTAAGGCTTCTCCTGTGGTTTCTGATGATGTTGACTGTGTTGATTGCTCTGTATACCTAGCTGATCTTACTAGTCTCAAGGATAAGCATGCTTCCACTTGTGATGAACTAGATGTGCTTAGGGTTGAAGTGGTTGAGCTTAAGTCTAGACATGCTTTGCTAGGTGCTTGCACTTCTTGCCCTGTTTTGCATGGAAAGATTGATGAGATGCATGCTTACACTGTTTCGCTTGAGGCTAAGTTGAAAGAGCCGATTCCCACTTCTTGCTCTACTTGTGAATTGCATGCGGTTAAGAATTTGGAGCTTGCGCATTATGTTGATCGCTTGCAAGATGAGAATGATGAGCTGAGGAAGTGTATGAGTTGGTTGTCGGGTCAGGAGCCTCAGCTTGGTATCATGATAGCAGCTTTCAAACGCTATGATGGTCAGGCACTTGGGGCTGACAAGCTTGGAGAGAGTAGTGGTGAGGGAGTTGAGAGAGTTGGAGAGATCCCTATCCCACCACCAAGCAAACACAAGAACAAGTTTGAGCCCAAGCCTAACCATCTCAGAAACAAACTTGACACAACTCCAGATCCATCCATATTCCCTCACCCAACAAATGACTTCCAAAAACTGGTGAAGTTTGTGAGCCCGAAGGGGAGTGAGGAAGGAGAGAAGAAGGGTGAGAAGCCGAGAGAGCAGCCCCAACCCAAGCCTAAGCCTAAGCCACAGCCCATGAAGTTCCATTGTGGGTATTGTGGGAGAGATGGTCACAAGGATGAGTTTTGCTTCAAGAGGAAGCGTGAGGAGAGAATGGCTAGAGAGTGGGCTAACAAGGACAGGTACCACCCCTCTAATGGTGTACCTAAGCCTCGTATGCAGATGCCCAGGGCCAAGGCGATTGTGAGGACGGTTCCGGCTTGGGGAGATCGGAAGGTGGCAGGTGGTGCTGCTGGCCGAGCACCACCGGTCAGACCGGTGCACTACACCGGTCAGACCGGTGCTGGTCTCGACAGACAGCATGTTGATTTCCATGCTCGTGTGGATGCTCGGTTCGGTTCTGGTGGTCGTGGTTCTGGTGGTTGGTATGGAATGTCTGCAGGTGGTCTGTTTGCTAGACGCTCTCCACCTCGTGCTCAATACGAGGGTGGGAGGAGTCGTAGCTTTGAGAAGGAGAGGAGGAACGGTCCACGGTCTTCCTTTCGTGGTTTTCGTCCTCCTCCAGCTACAGAGGGTTGGTTCCCTCATGGTGGTTACCGCGGTGGTGTTCGTGGTGGTAGCTTTGATAGGTGTGATGATTTGGTTTGTGCTAACCCCACTTTGGAGCAAATGGCTCGGCACTGGTTTTACTCTTTTGGTACTAACCCCAGTGCTGAGTCGTTTGTTCACTCATGTGCTCGTTTTTGAATTTCAGGTGGGAGACTTGAGGAACGTTTGGTTGATTGACTCTGGTTGCTCGAGGCATATGACCGAGGACAAGGGGTGGTTCTCAAGTCTCGTCCCGGTGGTGTCCAGGACATACATCACCTTTGGGGACAATGGGCGAGGGCGTGTGCTTTCAGAAGGTGAGATTAAGGTAAGTGACAAGGTCACTCTTAGGCGTGTTGCTCTTGTTCAATCGCTGGGATTCAATTTGCTTTCCGTGTCCCAGTTGTTGGATGAGGGTTTTGAGGTGTTGTTTCGGCTGGTGGTTCTCGGATTTTAGATTCTCGAGGGGACCTAGTTTGCATGGTTGTTCCCGAGGGTCAAGTGTTTCGAGCTGATTTCTCTCAGTCCTCTGGTGTGGAGCGTTGCTTTTTGGCTGGTTCTTCGAGTGAGTTGTGGAAGTGGCATCGGAAGTTGGGTCACTTGAGCTTTGACCTTTTGTCACGCTTGAGTAAACTCAATTTGGTCCGAGGATTGCCACGGTTGAGGTTTGAGAAAGAGTTGGTTTGTGTGCCGTGTAGGCATGCCAAGATGGTAGCCTCTTCTCACCCGCCCCTCACCGATGTGATGACGGAGCGTCCATGCGAGCTGCTCCATATGGACCTTGTTGGCCCAGCTCGTGTGCGATCTGCGGGTGGAAAGTGCTAGTCCTTGTTGTGGTGGACGACTACTCTCGGTATGTGTGGGTCTTCTTCTTGGAGGAAAAGGGGGAGACGTTTCATTTTGTTCGAGATCTTGTCTTGAGGTTGAGGAACGAGAGGCACGGAGATGCCATACGAGCGATTCGCAGTGACAATGGCTCGGAATTCAAAAACTCTCGTTTCGAAACCTTTTGCCATGACATGGGTCTTGAACACCAGTTTTCGAGTCCGTATACGCCTCCCCAGAATGGCATAGTGGAAAGGAAAAACAGAACCTTGTGTGAGATGGCTCGGACGATGCTTGACGGGCATAGGACTCCAAGAAGGTTCTGGGCTGAGGCGGTCAATACCGCGTGCTATGTGTCGAACAGGATCTACCTCAGGGTTCACAAGAAGAAAACGTGCTATGAGTTGATGCACGGTCGCACACCCAAGGTGAGTCACTTCCATGTCTTTGGTTGTAAATGCTTCATTCTTAAGAAAGGGAAGAAGTTGGACAAGTTCGAGGCTAGGTCTGTCGATGGCATTTTCTTTGGTTACGCATCTCATTCTAGAGCATTTCGTGTGCTCAATCTTGAAACTAACCAAATCGTGGAGACTTGCGAGGTAACCTTCGACGAGACACAGCCACGTAGTCAGCTTGTTTTTGAGTGTGCAGGTGACGAGGAACTTGGTGAGGAGATCTTTCAGGAGGAGGAGCATGAACATGGAGATGATGAAGATGGCGGTGTGGAGCCTGTGGTTGAGCATGTACCTACTACTTTGACTACGTTCGAGAACGGGCCCTCTCCCACACCTACAATGACAAACCTAGATCAAGACGAAGCTGCTGTTGAGCGGGAGGTAGCATCAAGGCGAGAACCTCCCCGGCGAGTGCAAGTGGATCACCCAGCTTCGAGGATCATCAGCGACCTCAATGAACGTACTACACGGTCGAGGGTTCGAAACAATTCTCACTTTGCTCATGCTGTTTTGTTGCCACCTTTGAGCCCAAAGACATTGGACACGCACTATCTGATCATAATTGGGTTAATTCGATGCATGAGGAGTTGGAGAATTTTGAGAGGAACCGAGTTTGGGAGTTGGTTGACCCTCCCCCAGGGTGTAAGCCAATTGGGACAAAATGGGTGTGGAAGAACAAAGAGGGAGAGAAAGGAGAAGTGGTGAGGAACAAGTCAATGCTTGTTGCTCAGGGGTACAGTCAGAAAGAGGGGATCGACTACGAGGAGACCTTTGCTCCCGTAGCTCATTTGGAGGTGATTAGGATCCTTCTAGCCTTTTCCGTGGTTAAAGGGTTCAAATTGCACCAAATGGATGTGAAGAGTGCGTTCCTAAACGGTGTGTTGGAGGAAGAAGTGTATGTGAGGCAACCACCGGGGTTTGAGAGTGAGAAGTACCCCCACCGGGTGTACAAGTTGAGGAAGGTGCTGTATGGGTTAAAGCAGGCGCCTAGAGCTTGGTATGGTAGGTTGAGGGGATTCCTGTTTGAGAGAGGGTTTGAGATGGGGAAGGTCGATCAGACCTTGTTTCTCCTCAGGCAGGGCAAGGATATCCTGATTGTGCAGGTATACGTGGATGATATTGTCTTTGGTGGCTCGTCTAACTCTCTTGTTGCAAGGTTTGCAGAAGACATGAGCAGGGAATTTGAGATGAGCATGATGGGTGAGTTGCAGTTCTTCCTCGGCCTCCAGATCAAGCAATCAAAGGAAGGAACATTTGTGCACCAAGCTAAGTACACCAAGGACATTGTGAGGAAGTTCAAGATGGAGGACTCCAAGGCCATGGCGATGCCTATGAGTACGACTACAGCTCTTGATGCGGACGAGGAAGGTGAACACGTGGACCAGAAGGAGTACCGAAGCATGATTGGGTCACTCCGGTACTTGACGGCGACGAGGCCGGACATCCAATTCTCGGTATGTCTGTGCGCTCGTTTTCAAGTGTCTCCGAGGACTTCGCATCGGCAAGCAGTCAAGCGCATATTTAGGTATTTGCGACATACTCCCGACTTCGGTCTTTGGTACTCCGCGTCCTCTTCTTTGGCTCTTCATGGTTTTTCGGATGCGGATTTTGCCGGGTGTCGGTTGGATAGGAAGTCCACTTCTGGGACTTGCCAGTTCTTGGGTTCCTCTTTGGTGTCTTGGTCTTCCCGCAAACAGTCGAGTGTTGCTCAATCCACTACCGAGGCGGAGTATGTGGCCGCAGCTAGTTGTTGCTCTCAGCTCCTTTGGATCACATACACCATGAGCGACTTTGGTGAGGAGTATACCCATGTCCCACTTCAATGTGATAGCACCAGTGCCATAAGCATTGCAAAGAACCCAGTGCTCCATTCCAAAACCAAGCACATAGAAGTGAGGTATCATTTCCTCAGAGACAATGTAGAGAAAGGGAAGATAGATTTGATCCATGTACCCACACATGACCAGCTAGCCGATATTTTCACCAAACCCCTAGATCAAGCAACTTTCACTCGTTTGCGGGGGAGCTTGGTGTTTATTTGATTTCTTGAGTTGGTGTGTGGGAGCTTCTTTGTAGCATATGTATAGCTTTCCTTTGTGCATTTCTTGCATTTGGCATGGCATATGTAACATGATGTATAGGCATCTTTGTATCTTAGGTTGCATGCATCTTGTATCATATGCATTTTATAGGAAAAGCTTCTCTCATATACATTGTTCACCATGATGTGCTATATATGAGGTTGTGAGCTAGTTTGGTATGCTATGGTTAGTTTGGCTTAGCTCTTGATTATCTTGATTTATGCCCATGGTTGATAGCTATGTTTTTTTGAAAAATGAGATATGTATGCTCTCTTGTGAGTAAATGCCTTTATATGATCTTGACATGTTTTAGTGTCTTGGCTATGCTTAATTTGTGGTTGGATAGCTTATTTTGATCATATGGAGCCAAAGGCTCATTTGCCATCATGAATGTTTAGCCCCCATGCTTGATCTTGTGGAGGGGCATAAGTTCCTTTTTGTCGCAAAGACATTTCATGTACCAAATATGAATATGAAAATGAACTGTAAATTGCTTGGAAAATGTGCTCCCATGTCATATGTGCTTAATTTATTTTGCTTTGGGTGCTAAACCGTTGCATGATGCCTACCAATGAGAAGTCTCATACATAGAAGTAGGCACATGGCTCGGTGGCTTTGACATGACATGAGGTGCCTGTGGGTGTTTATGATAGTCTTATGCTTAGAATGGTTGTCCTGGCATGAAGTTTGTGTGGTCTTGCCATTTTGACATGTTTTGCTCATATTTAGGACTTTGCTCATGAGAGGGTGATTTTTCGCAAAATTACTCCTTTCTATCTTAGCTTCGTCCAATGGTTGTGAAACTTGGTGGTCATGTAGTTGAGATTCATACGAAGCTATAGAGTATCTAACTTGCTCATTTGGATGTGTGTAGCATCTTGTTATGAATTTTGTCTATTTGAGAAGCTCTAGGTTGCATTTTTTGCATTTTGTCTTGATTCATGCATTGTCAACAAGGGGGAGAAGTTTGAGCATGTTTTGGCCTTCTGAATGCATCTAGAGGGTTTTCAGGTGGTTTCGAGCCATTTCTGGGCTCTGTGTGTCCATTTCTGGGCTCTGTGTGTCACCGGTTTGACCGGTCGAGGTCACCGGTCTGACCGGTCAGGTGTGCTGGCCCTGTTCAGATGTTGGGCACCGGTCTGAACGGTGGTGTCGACCGGTCTGACCGGTCAGAGCTGAGCTGAAACAGCTGCTCTGTTTCGTGAAGTGGTTCGCATGCATTCGTCCAGGGGGAGTCTGCTTTGGTTCAGGGGGAGCTTACATGTGTGCAGGGGGAGCTCTTTGTGGTTTTCGAGCTTTGGTTTGGCGGTTTTTGCTCTTTGCTTGAGCATGGTTTGTCTCGGATGTGTCGAGCCGTTGCCCTTGCCTAAGGGGTCCGAGACTTGTCTTCTTCAAGTAATCTTACTCTTTGTCTTTCCTTTGGCTTTTGATCGCTTGTTGGAGTTTCCTTTGGTCGTTTCTTTTCTTTTCCTTTTTTCTGTTATTACCAAATCCTGTGTGTGGTCAATGCACTCATCAAGGGGGAGATTGAGGACCTGTGTGGTTCGAGGACCGGTGGATGGTCGCTTCCTGGTGTGATGAGTGATTGACAACGTTGTGTGGACTGATTCTTGGCTAAGTATTGCAGGTGCAAGTTGCGGCTTGACTGGTGTTGGTGCAGGTGAAGAGCAAACGCGAAAAGTCGTTGCCGGGTAGGCCTTCAGGTGTGGAGAAGACAAGTAGGCATGGCTCAAGGGACCCGGTGGCCAGCGAGGTCAAGTGCGGGCCGCATGGTGGCAAGAATGGCAAGATGAAGTCGTGGACGGTTCCTTGGTTGAGCCACAAAGCCAAGATCGAGCCGGGACTACGTGGGAGCCGAGTCATGAGTGGTGATTGGCGGAGGCTACACCTAGTTCGCGGGGTTTCCAGTGGTTCACCAGAAAACCACTGGGTTCCTTGGTTGATCCACAAAGCCAAGACCGAAGAACCGAAGACGGAGGTGCAACAGCATCAGACCGGTCTGACCGGTGGGTACCGGTCTGACCGGTGGAGGACACCAGTCTGACCGGTGTGCGACGACGCAGTCCGGAGACTTCGAAGCGGAGGACACGCGTCGGGATCGCAAGGCTTGCGTCGAGGCTAAGCAAGTTTGCGGTCGCTGGGCATCCGTCCGATGGTGCGAAGACAATGTTTCCCAAAGTGCCCTTCGGGGGCGTGTATCCTAGTGTTAGGTCTTAGGGGTAGTTTCGTCTTTCGGTTGCCTCCATATAACCCAAGTGGTGAGAGGATGGCAGCCATCTCTTGGAATCCTAGCTCATTTTGTTTTGCTATTTTCCTCTTCCTTTTTCCTTTGGAATTTCTAGGACTAGCTTGAGAGCTTCATGGTGAGATCTTGTGAGAGGGAAGGATGATCGGGCGGCAAGCTAGACCTTGTATGAACCTCTTTGGTATGTATAGATGATTCGGCGTGGTTCCTCAAGGCTTGGATGTGTCTTTCCTGTTTCTCCTTTTTGGTGATTTTCGAAGCCCTTTCTTGGCGATTTTCTTGTGGCGGTTTTGAGGCCTTTTTCTTTGGGATTTGGTGGGGGATGTATGCTTGAACCCTTCGTGGTTCTTTTCCCTTTGATTCCCCTCCCAAATCCGTGAGCAAAGGGGCTCGATTTTGGGGTTTTCTTGGCTCTAGGGTTAGAGGCGTCCTTGGTGGGATTTCTACGATTCCTCTCGATTTAGCAAGTTTTGGTGGACCAAATCTTGGCTATGGAGTGCCCATGAGGTGTTCCTATTATCCCCAAAGTCTTGTGCGAATCCGTGGAGCGAATCGGGAGATCGGGAGTTGGATTCGTGGGGGTTGACCCGCGGGCGCTGTTCATCCCGAGCTGCCCAGACTGACCGGTCTGATCGGTGCAGAGGCCTTGTGGGATTTGCCTCGGGTGAACGTTTTGGTGAGTTCCCTATTGTCTTGTGAGGCTGCTGTTTCGAGTTTGGTTCGGTTTGGAGCTCGGAAGGTCAGGTGTGTGGATTTGGGGCTTCCTGGCTTAGACCGGTCTGACCGGCGTGCTACACCGGCCTGACCGGTGTAGGAGCCTTCTGTGGAAGTTCTCAGGTTTGCCAGGCTGCTCCAGCAGGGACCGATCTGACCGGTGCTGCTCACCGGCCTGACCGGTGCAGTCCTGTGGTGCTCGAGTTGTTTGTTCCGCTGCGTTCTCAAGTACGTGTAGGTGGTTGTTGGTTCCTACGACTAGTAGCACTTCAGTGGCTATGTAGTCTTGACCAACTTGGGTAGTTGTGTCGGAGACGTGTTTTGGAAGCTGTGTTCGTCTTGTTGGAGTTACCATCTCCTTCGAGAAAATTTTTTATCGGCTCTCATTCACTCCCCCCTCTCTGATCGCCAGTTCGGTCCTTCAGAAGCTCCTTGAAGTCAAGATTCCAACGCAAGAAACCGTTCGTCATTTCGACCTCCCATTAAGGAGTAATGACCATTTTAGTGAGCACTGCCAGAAGCTGAAAAGGCCCGCGAGCACTGACGGGAGCTGCCTCTCGGGAAGACCTTTTAGCTAGCTTATCTCTACAAATTCCAAGTCTATTTCACACCAACTAGGAGGGTTGTTCCTAGTATAAATACCCCCTGTGCATCTCTGAAATAAACAACACTTTGATATTGAAATAGAACCCCTTTGTTCAGCCGTGTGCTAACAAATCCAGAGAGAGATTCTCTACCCCTTTGCTCTTGTGATTTCCCTGTGGGATTACATCGGCGGCCGCTTCATCGGCACCCAATCCGTGCTCCTGGTACTTCGTGTTCAGGTATCGTAGGTTGGTTCTTTGAGAGTGTGATTGGGCGAATCCTTGATTCAGGCTGCCGTATAGAGACGGTGGTTGGCTTCTTGTGCGTGTCGTCAGGTTGCACTACCTATCCGGCTATTCGCAGCTATTTATCTTGGCTGATTTATCAGCTAGTTATCTTGTTCAAGATCCTACGTCGTGAAGATCGGGACAACATCCATATCACATAGTCTACTTTGTTAGAGGGGCTAAGGTATGGTCGCAACTAAGTGACTCAGATTCAACTCCTCGTTGGAGTGAATTATGGAGCTAGTTTTAAAAAATCCGTAAATTATAGAGTTAGTTTTACAAAAATCCTCTCACCGGTGAAACAGACTTTTTTTTTAACGCAGACCAACGATTATATTAAGCCAGCAGCGGGGTTACAATCAGCTTCTGCAAATCCCTGGAATGCATCGCCCAGAACAACTCTCGCATAGACTCCGAGGACAGATTAGCACAGTAATGAAACCGACATTTCGGAGTTCGGACCGTGTTTTTTTTACATAAAAAGGGCGCGCAGCCGGGACAGTAGAATCAATCAGCCAAGAACGATTCGTGTCGGGCTTCACCGGCCTTATGGGCTTTTCTACCCTAAAGGAAAGCGTGACATGACACGGTCCACCACACCCGTACGCATATACTAGCTGCTATAGCCGGAGAAATTTGGAAATTTGACACTCAATTTAATGGTCTCTCTAGATTTGACACTCAATTCGTGACCTCTTCAAAAATTGACACCCGGGACACGAATTTCTTTAAAATGAGGGACTCTCCTCTATTTCTCTCCTCAATCCCTAGTGAAATGACTCTAGTACCCTCTTCTTTCTCCTCTGGTTCCCCGCCCAGGAGAGCTTAGCCGCGGTGAGCTCCACCACCACCTCCATGGCGACCACCTCCTTCTTCCATCCGCTCGCCACCTCAATGGCTGGCGGCGGCGGCGCTCGTGTTCGTCGCTGCCCGCTCTCCCTACCCATCCCCGCCCGCACGGCGCCCTGGCGGCCGTGCCGCTCCTCGTTGTCCGCGCCGGCAGCTATCCCCCCGCCGCCACCTCGCGGCAGCCCGCGAACCCCAACGCGGTACCAAAGCAGGATGCTGAGGAAGTGAGGACGATGTGGAGGAGGTCGAGGAGGAGATGCCGTGGATCCAGGACAAGGCGCTGGACCTCGTGGAGTTCACCGGCACCGTCACGCAGGCCATCCCGGAGCGCCGCGTCGGCTCCAGCCCCGTGCCTCTCCTCGTCGTCCGCGCCAAGCGCGTCGGCAACCAGCCCCCCGCCGCTGCCTCGCGGCAGCCCGCGAACCCCAGCGCGCCATGGGGCACAACAAGCTCCATGGACCGCGGCTGGACCACGCCGGGGCGGAGCTCACCGCGGCTGGAGCTCGTCGGGGCGGAGCTCGCCACGGCTGGAGCTCGCCGGGACGGAGCTCGCCGCGGTGGAGCTCACCGGGACGGAGGTCGCCGCGGCTGAGCTCGCCGGGATGGAGCTCGCCTGGGCGGAGAACCGAAGGAGGAGGAACGAGGAAGAAGAGGGCACTAGCGTCATTTCACCAGGGGTTGACGAGAGAAATAGAGGAGAGTCCCTTACTTTTGAAGAAATTCGTGCCCTGGGTGTCAATTTTTGAAGAGGTCATGAATTGGTGTCAAAACTAGAGAGGCCATCGAATTGAGTGTCAAATTTCCAAATTTCTCCTATAGCCGTGTGTGAAATTTGAGCTATCGATAGTAGGAGTAGTTGCCCCACACCGTCACATCCCTGACGGTGGGATTTGTAAAGAACAGCGTGCAGTGTGGGCGTGCCCATGGCAATGTCTTAGAAAGTCACGAGCAAATGCATGCATTTCAGTGGGATACTGGGATCGGACGAGCTAGCTGCTGCTCGTAGTTCTTTCCAGATTGGCGTCTGCAAAAAGTGCAAACTACTGGAGGGTAGCACAACAGAGAGAGAGAGTCTCAAAGGAGATGTGCACTTCTTTAAAATTTCTTCGAAGATGCACACGTCAGGAGATATATAGTGTAATTCATTCGTTCAGTTAAGCAAAGTCATTCCTATCGATAGGTGTGTCACGGACAGGTGGGACGACGTAGACACCCCAAGAGCACGTAGAAATTTACGACACACGTTTGCTTGACAGGTGGGACCGACCAATCATAAAAGTTTAGGCTATAGTATACGTGTGTGTACATGTCCAATATTGTCTCTAGCGCCCAAAGATTACGTGCTTACAAGGTTAACCAGTTGGATGTTTTGCATTGTTAGCTAGTTCAACGAGTCAGACGTGCCGGTGATGAGGATTGCAGCACCCCTTGTTTTTCTTTTCATTTTTTAATTTGATGCATGAGTTAACAAATTAAGTTGCACTGAATTTAAGGATGCGGCGGGCACGTACAATCCAAAACGCTAATAAGCTTCTGAACTAAGTTATCGCAATAAGATTCGTTCTTTCCTAGCAGTTGCCACACCAGCTAGGATTCACCACCAATGTAACCTTTCTGTGAATTACAGAGTACATCGGAGACACTCACAACGTACGCACACTCGTCCCTATGAACACACGCGCGCAAACCATACCTAGGAGCATCTTCAAAAACTGGGCCGGCAAATCCTCAAGATTGACGAAGTCACCACAAGCGTCTCGCTATCGACGTCGCCTACCACTGAAAGCACAAATGCCGTTAAATCCTAAGAAATCCGCTCCTAAGGGGAGTCGAACCCAGGACCTGAGGTGCTAACCTATGCATTGGATTTGTTACGTTACCATCTATTCATCTCCGTACACGCTCCAATAAAACCAACAACGACGAGGAGGCCTTGGTGTTTTATATATACGCTCAAAACTAACCGGTATTTTCTATGGAGTTTCTCACCACCTTATTTTGCCTTATCCCCGAAGTAAACGACTATTAGTGGTGGTCCGTCGTAGTACCCAACTTACTTGTTCCTACTTTTATCGTAAACTGAACTCATTTAATTTAATGTATATGCTTATGCCGAGTGGATCAATACTTCATTCTATGAAAATGTGTCCATGCATGTGCACTGCTTATTTTTAGGACAAGAAAGAGTAATTGCATGATCATTGATCAACATGTCTGCTGCAGAGAGCAGGTATAGTTGAGTAATATATATGATTCAAAATGTAAGATGTCTTAGTTTTATTCTTAAACTTATATAACTTTTGACCAAAGTTATATAAAAATACACCAACATCTACAAAATCATATTAGGAACAGAGGGGTGGGCAAAAGGGATATTCGAACCCATCCGTGAATCTATGTTGATAATGTACGTATTTATTTGGTATCGAATGTGTTAATATATTTTTTCTATATGCTGACTTAGGACAAAACTAAAAAAATAGAAAAGCACACAAATCAAAGAAAAAATTAGCCAGTCATCCGTGCTTACCACACATCTATTGCATCGTTCATATATGCTCCAACCACCATTATTTGTCAAAGTACAGTTTCCATTGACAACAACGAGATTATGGATCAACGACATTTTTAAGGTGCGGTATATATATTGGGTTCACTCGAGCTTAGTGTGATGGAAAGATGGAAAATAGTGCAATAAGTATAGGTAGGTAAGAGAAAAACAAATAGTTCATAGATATGTCTGGAAGATTGTTACGTCTAAGTTATCTTAACACCTGAGCATAACTTAGCTGGTTAGGTTTTATGCATTGAAACCTATTCATCTGGATTCAAGTCCTCGACTTAGCACGTTGCTTGCATTTTTCTATATTTATTCTGAAACTAAATAGTATTATTCTTTTAGTGATGAGTAATGTGCATGTTAGTCTCTTAGCGGTGCATTTATTTTGATCGCGTGGAACATGTATGCCAATTATTGCATTATTACAAGTAATAGCCTTATTCTACTTGTTTGGGGATGGATTATCTCATCCTTTCCAAGTCCTCCAAAAGTGGTGAATTTTAATTCAATGATTATATTTTTCCACACGTGTGTTTATAATTCTGAAAAATGGGTCCAAGGCATGTGTTTTTATTATTTTTCTAGCCAACCACATTAGAAGCGAGATGTGTCAATCAGCAACTTGGTTTAGGTGGGTCTAGTGTTGAATAGCTTCTACTTTTTGGGAGGATCATGGAACTAGAGCCCAAAAATGGAAGTGGTATAGGCTCTGTAAGGAGCATGAAGAAGTTGGGCACACACACTAATACTATATAAGAGCAAGAATGCCATCATGTGAAGAGGACAATGTTAACAGGAATGAAATTTGAAGAAGAGAAAATGAACAAAGTTTAGCATTAGGGTGTGCCATGTGACTGAAGGGGGAACATGAAGAGTGTTTCATTTATTTATCATTTATTCATGTTCCAATTGAAAACATAAAAATTGGGGAGGCAAGAAAATGGAGGTAGCATAAAAGGTAATGTAGTCAATATGTTGTGCTTCTAGCATTAGGTGTGTGTAATAATTGCCCTACTTCTTGTGAAGATTATGGAAGACAAATATAAAAATCTATAAGAAACATTATAGTGTTGGGTGAACTGATTGGACATGTAGATCGAGTAACAAAATGTGGACAAATTTTATTAGCATTGGAAGATAGATTAGTGATTAGGATGTTGATGTAATTGATCGAGTATGAGGAGCACCTAACTTGTATTCCAAATTTTAGGTCCGATGTAAATTTTTATGATCATCATCACTTATGTTTGAAATCCAAGCCTACCAACTCCAAAAGGAAGTTGATGATATCATCTTATTAGTGGCTTCCAATGAAAATTTATGTTTTGAAAATTTTAGAAAATAAATTGCCCACTAAGTGGTAAAACAAGTCATTTATATTCGTTGAACGGCTAGAATAGTTGTTCTTATGTGGCTGAGATGGAATCTGAGTGGTACCAGCTCATTTTTCTCATGCAACATTTCAACAATCATATTTGAAATTTACTAGCACAAAATGAACTAGTTGTCAGAGTAAGTTAGTGATATCAGCTTATTAGATGTTTCTAATGAAAATAGTGATTTTGTTACATCCATGAAACAAAATACTTTGAAATTGCTTGGATAAATCATTGGTTGCTCTTCATCACCTAGCATTTCTTTGTAACTGTTATGCATGCTTATGAAGTTCATGGAGACGCATGCATGGCTAACAGATCTAAAGAACCTTATATAGGTGGGTGAGTTAATGAAGGTAGATTGAAAAAAGTGGATGAGCATAATTAGGTGGTGAACTCTGGACAAGAAGAGAGAACTGGGAGAAGCTAATAAGTGGGAAAAAATGTTGATTTATGGTTCGCAAGGTAATGTTGGTGATGATGAAATGTGATGGGTAGTAGACAAGTTTCTCATAATAGGATTGATAACTTATTTCCTCATGATGAAGTTTCAAAAATACTACTTTCATCGCACTCGCCACAAAATTCAAAGGCTATAAGTCATGTCCTACCTACCGCTAGAGTAAATCATGATACACGTCTACTATTAGCTCTCTAGTAAAAATATGCGGTTTGCAAACACTAGCACGCAAACCGCTAAAGTCCGTCACTAATATTCTCCCATTAGCTATTTTGAAATAAAATGTGGTTCGAATCGCATATTTTTCAATATGAAAATTGACCAAAAACTTACTGAAAAGATATACTAGTTCTAAAAAAGTAAAGAAACACAAGAAAAATAAAAAATCATGAAATCACAAAAAAAAATCCACTTCAAATGTTCCCCAAGTGCAGTAGAAAATTGTCAAAGATATTACCGAAACACAAGAGGAACACAAAAAGCAAAGAGATGAAGAGAATGATTTATGGTTCGCAAGGTAACGTGGGTTATGATGAAATGTGAGGGGTAGTACGCAAATTTCACATAATAGAATCGATAACCTATTTCCACATGACGAAATTTTGAAATATCGCTTTCATCGCACTCACTGCAAAATTTAACGGCTATAAGGCCCACCTACCGCCAGAGTAAATCATGCCACACGTCTATTAGCTGTCTCCAGTAAAAAAATATGTTTTTTTGCAAACACTAGCGAGCAAATGCATGCAAACCGTCAAAGTCCATCATCATTATCCTCCCGTTATCTATTTTGAAATAAAATGTGGTTCGAGACTCATGTTTTGAATATGAAAATCATTCAAAAACATGTCGAAAAGTTGTATAGTTCTCATAAAAATAAATACAAGAAAACAAAGATTTCATGAAAGTATAAAAACCTCGCTTCAAATGTTCCCCAAGTGTCGTAGAAAATTGTCAAAGCTACTACCAAAACACAACACACAAATCAAAGAGATTAAGGGAAGGGTGTATGGTTCGCAAGGTAACGTGCATGATGATGAAATGTGAGGGGTACTACACAAATTTCTCATAATAGGATCGATAACTTATTTCCTCATGATGGAATTTTGAAAAAACTTCTTTCGTCGCACTCGCTGCAAAATTCAACAGCTACAAGGCCCACCTACCGCCAGAGATGCAGGGTAAATCACACCACATGTCTATTAGCTGTCTCCAGTAAAAAATTATGTTGTTTGTAAACACTAGCAAGCAAATACATGCAAACCGTCAAACTCCATGATTAATATCCTCCCATTATCTATTTTGAAATAAAATGTGGTTCGAGACGCATGTTTTTCAATATGAAAACCATTCAAAAACATGCCAAAAAGTTTTATAGTTCTCAAAAGATTAAACACAATAAAAACAAAAAATCCATGAAAGTACATAACCCCGCTTCAAATGTTCTCCAAGTGTCGTAGAAAATTGTCAAAGCTACTACCAAAACACAAGAGGAACACACAAAGCAAAGAGATTAAGGGGGGGATTTATGGTTCGCAAGGTAACGTGGGTGATGATAAAATGTGGAGGGGTAGTATGCAAATATCTCGTAATAGGATGTATAACTTATTTCCTCATGATGAAATTTCGAAAATACTACTTTCATCGCACTCGTTGCAAAATCCAACGGCTACAAGGCCCACCTACCGCCTGAGTAAATCACGGTACACGTCTATTAGCTGTCTCCAGTAAAAATATGTGGTTTGCAAACACTAGCAAGCAAATGCATGCAAACCGTCGAAGTCCGTCATTAATATCCTCATGTCAGCTATTTTGAAAGCTATTTTGAAATAAAATGTGGTTTGAGACACATTATTTTCAATATGAAAACCGTTCGAAACATGTCAAAAAGTTATATCAGTTCTAAAAGAATAAAGAATTCATGGAAGCACAGAAAACCGTTTAAAATGTTCCCTATATGTTGTAGAAAATTATTTTTTATATGAAACATAGAAAATTGTCAAGCTTCTACCGAAACACAAGAGGAGACGCAAAGCAAAGAGATGAAGGGGGGAAAAAGGGAAAAGAACGGTATAAAAAGGGTCAGCATAGCTGTCACCCCCATCCAAACCGTCCCCTCCAGCGCAAAACCCCTTGCAACCTGTCTGTCTGTCCCTCTCTCCTCCCAACTCCAACCCCAACCCACCTGATCATCAGATTCCCCCTCTCCAACGATCATTAAGCCACCTCGATCACAGCCAAGGTTTTATATGGGAGTGGTGGACTCGTCCGCTTCCAAAACCAGACACGCGCAGGAGGAGGGCGAGCGCACGGCGGCGTGCCGCGGCGCAACCGCAACGCGCGAGGCACAGTAGCCCGGTCGGCCGGCCCCTCCTTCCCGCGCGTGCGCGGCGCGTCTGCAGCTAGCTCCCACGACCCACGCCCTCCGCTAGCTGCTCGCGAGCTCGTCGTCACCGCAACGAGGAGTATCCGTCCGCGCGCCGCGAGCCGCGCGTAGTAGTACGTGATGGCGGCCGCTCCGTCGTCGTCGGCGTCCGCGTCGCCGGGCGCGGGCGGCGCCGGCGGCGGGCCGCGGCCGTACCGGTCGCGGTTCGGCGACACGACGCTGAAGAAGGTGTTCGTGGGCGGGCTGGCGTGGGAGACGCCCTCGGAGGGGCTCCGGCAGCACTTCGAGCGGTACGGCGACATCCTGGAGGCCGTCGTCATCACCGACCGCCTCACCGGCCGCTCCAAGGGCTACGGATTCGTAAGCTGCCGCCGCACCGTCCCCCGCCGAGCCGAATCCATGGCCACCTCCCCCTTCTTTTTTTTTCCCCTTTTCTTTCTCCCCGTGCGTGTTCCTGAAGCATACCCGCAGGTGACGTTCCGGGAGCCGGAGGCGGCGCTGCGCGCGGTGCAGGACCCGAACCCGACGATCGCCGGGCGGCGCGCCAACTGCAACATTGCCTCGCTCGGGCCGCCTCGCCCCGCCCAGCCTCGAGGTGAGCGACAGACAACCCCGTCCCCGAGGACAAAACTCGTTATCCATCCGCACGCGCATTATCGCCTGATCTCGCCTCCACCTCCCCAATCCCGTTCTCCCCTGCGTGCTCATAATGAGAAAGCAGCAACAACTAGCCCCCCTCTCGCCATTGCCACCGGCCATCGCCTTTTCCCCTCGCTTCCGCAGCACGCGGCAGGCGAGGTAGCCGACGGGCTGGCGGGCCGGCATGCAGTCGTCGCCGACGCGCGGGCCCGGGTGGCGAGTGAAGCCACGCCCTGCGTGCAAGCCAGCACACGGCAGCAGCGAGGAAGTCATATGGGGGGTGAGCTTGCCCAGGCTGGCCCTGTCAGTTCAAGCGGGTTCGTGCCCCCACCCCGCGCGGCCGTCCGATCGATCCATCGACCGCCGTTTCCATTTCCCCCCCGCTGGCCGCGGCAGGCGACACACCAACTGGCAGTTAGAACGGCAGTTATGGGCTCGCCCCCATCTCCCGATTTCTTTTGGGTTCCTTTTGGCTTTCCGCCGGGTAGTTTATTCGCCGGGGAGACGGGGGAGGATTCTCGCTTTGACCGGACGTGCTGGTGAGGCCGGCCGGTCGGTTGCGGCCAGTTCACTTCAGCCATCGGTGGTGTGCTGCCAGCGAGAACGAGGTGTAAAGGGCCATGGGCGGCCGGGGACGGTGGCCTTGTGGCCACTGGCCAGGCCCCCCCTCCCTCCTCCGGCTAGTGGAGGGGAGAATCAGGAGGGTCACTGGTGGATCAGGAACAATCCCTAGTGAACAACGCCTGGCGGTCTTTAGAATACTCGCGGTCGCGTATATCCTCTTTGACCGGCGCCTGCCTGCCTGACTGACTGACTGTTCTTGGTTTGGAGCGTTTCGGAGCCAACAAAGCGAACGCGATACGCGAATCCAAGATTGGATTCGGTGCGGCGGGCGGCAACCAACTAATTCCCTGTTGCTCCGTACTCCGTAGTACCACCCCTTGCCGCCGACGGCCCCGGCGCATGCAGGTTTCATTACTCCGCAGCGTCCGGCGGCCGGCAGGCCGGAGGAGAGAAGCGAAACCTGAAGACGCGGAACGCAGTAGTGGCCGCCGGTGCTCCGGTGGGCCTGTATAGGATGGATGTAGCTACCGCACGCCGCTGGCGGCTGGCTGGCTAGTTTTCAGCTTTCGCTACGCTTTTTCCCCGGTGCCGTTGGAGTTGCATGGTAGTATAGGCTGTGCTCGTTGGGCTTTGCGGAAACTGAAAAGTGGCGAGCGCGAAAGCACGAAACAGTAGGCGACGCCGACGAGTCGTCGACCGGCGGAGCTCGGTCAAAGCGGCGAACCGCGGGCGCGGAACGTGCTGGCGCGGGGCGCGCACATGGCTGCTGCCTGCACGCCGCAGACGAGCGTTCGCGCGCGCTCGTGGCCTGAATTTTCCTTCGTATTGTGCGCTGTTGCTTTGCTCTCTCTACACCGTCTGCAGCCAATAACATGGCAGGTAAATTGTTTGTTACAGGCAGCAGCAGCAGCAGCAGCAGGGAGCCATACGCCGGGCCCCACTTGCAGGTCCCGCACTTCGTCCCCAGGGCGCCGGCCGCCTCTCCCCATCCCCAGATGATGATGCCCCAGCACGGCGGCGGTGGCCCGGCTGCGATCTACCCGCCTCATCACTTCGGGTCAGTACTACCCTTACCCTGTGTTGTGTTGGGTTGTGTTGTGCCCCTGTCAGTCTCTCGCTGTCCACTTCTTCCTCGCTTTGCCAACAAATCACACTTCTCAAACTCACGAAGACACAGGTAGATAGAACAGGCAGTCACTATGATATTTTACTACTAGATGAGACTCAGAATTCCGTGCAAATTCAGTTGCTGTACCGGTGAATGGTGGTAACTGAGCTCTGATCGTCGTCGCCCATGGGGGCGACACGACAGCATCAAGGCATTCAACTCTGAATCCCTAGAAAAGGAGCTCGGTCCCCCCACCCCACGCACACACAGCCATTGCCCCATTGCTATAGTAGGTCTCTTTCACCCGTATGCAGGCTGCAGGCAGCGAGTGTCTGCCTCCACTGCCAACAAAACACTCCCTGCACTTGTTGGTGTGTGATGCAGGGGCTTAATGACTCCGGTATGACAGTAGGAGAGGCATTAACACCATTCCTTTCACAATTACATGCTAGATCAGTACATGGACACCATCTCTTTCACAATTACTACATGCTATATAGTCTGTTTGGGCCTCTCAGATTGGGACTTTGAAAATGCGGTACCTCATGCTTCTGTTTTGTTTTCTTGACGAGTTCACTCACCTTAACTGTAGAATGGAACATTTCTCCTCATGATATATCACATAGTTCCGTGGTAGGAATGTAAGTCAATGATCTAGATTCTGGCCTTTACAGCCTTTGCATGTCCTGTGTGGTGGTGGTAGTGGATAAGTTGGGACAGATGTGGGCAAACCCTTCCTTTTCCAGTCTAAAACCAGCCACTGAAGAAGCTGCAAAAACTTTTGCAGGTACTGGTACCCACCTGACTTTCAATACCAACAGGTAAGCATGCTCCCTCCCCCCATCCCCTTTGTTTTTTACCTTTTCTCACATGCAAATTTGACAGTTGCCACTTGTCAGTGCACATGCCTAGTTGGTTATCCCTGTCATATTTTTTGCATTGACTATCTCTATCTGCTTATGAATAACAGGAGCTGCAGCAATTTTGTTTATCCCTTCACTCTGTTGCATACTAATCAACTCGAGGCTAATTTCACTTTGTTGGGTAACTGATGAACAAGCAGGCACTGGCCAATCAGCAGATGCTGCAGAACTATTACACACAGCTGTACGGCCTGACCTCGCCGACGGCGTCACCCTACCACCAGTACGTCGGCTACATGTCGCCTCAGGCTCCGACGCCGAGGCCACTACTCCCGGCGGCGCAGCAGGTCGCCGTGCAACCGTTGATGCAGCATCCCCCGCCGGCGCAGCAGGTCGCAATGCAGCCGCTGCTGCAGCACCACCCGACGCCGCAGATTCAGGGCTCCTTCTTTCCCGCTCCTTCGCTTCCGCCCAACTTCAGGCTCCAGCTGCCGCCGCCGCCGCCTCAAGCTTTGTCAGCAGTACTGCCTCCCAACACAACAGGTGTGCATTTTTGCATCTCTTGTGTTGTGTTCTCGCCACAAATTCATTGGAAAGTTTCACACATTTACTACAAGACACTAGCAGTAACTGATGTTGTTTTTGCTGCTGAAATGTTGCAGAATCCCAGCCAGCTGATCAGGTCGCTGCCTCTGCAGCTCGAGTGACAAACGCGAGCGGTGCTCCGGGGGCCTGATCAAGGGTTCAAGCTAGGCCAGCTGAAGATTTACCTAAAAAGAAATATTGGATTCAACAAACCTTGAAATTAACCAACTTTTTTTTGGGCCGAAGAGAACAGAAGCCTCTCCATCGATCGATCTGCTGCGGACGAAGTTATTGATGGTCTGTAACAGTCTCTCATCAGGATGTTGACTCCAGAAACAAACGACAGACATTTCGTGTTTTTTTCCCACCATTGTTCCCCATTCTTTTTACGAGTTTCGGCAAAGCTGTTCCCTTTGGTGAATCCGTTGTAAAGCCAAACTGGGTTTCGTATCAACAATCTCAGGAGTTTCGCTTAGGCAAGGTTCGGATTTTATTTCGCTGCTAGTGATTGGTGCAGTCTCCAGTATAATAAGTTTGATCCAGCAACTTTTATTTCTTCATTTGTTTTCCCCTTTTTTAGATGTTGTAGTTTCAACTATAGGATTTGTAAGGGGGGAAATGATATTAAAAAAGAGCAAATGAGATTTTTTTTAGCAAAAAAAAGGAGAAATGAGATGAGAAGAAGCCCAACACTGATCGTCTGAGCGTAACCCCGTGGACAGCGCAGCCCATGATACAACAAACACCACAAGATGAGAGAGCGAGCCCACAAACGACGCGCGAGACATGCCGCGTGGGCCGAATCTCCTCCTGCACCCAAACTTCACGTAAAGCGCTAATCATGTGCTCAATTTGCTCAACCAAACAAACCCGGACGACCAACTTTTTCATTAAAAAAATGATGCGCTGACTCGATTTCTTGAAAGTTCCCTGCAAAATGTCGCCGAATTGGATGCTAGGAACAGACCAAAGTTCGGCCGGTGACGTCGTGGTAGCCAAAACCATTTCTTTTAATTTTACTCCCTCCGTCCTAAAAAGAATGCAAGAGAAATTAAATAATTATAAATCTGATCAAATCTATACAAATGGTACTAATATTTATGGTACAAAATAAATACTAAATTTATTGAGAGATGTGAATGTTAGTGTCTTTTATAAATTAGATCAAATTTGAAACTATTTGTCTTATCAAAAAGCGCGAGAGACGCATTCTTCTTTGAATGGAAGAGTACTTAAACTGATTAGACAGGGCTGCTGCCTTTCAAAAACAGAACGTCAAAGCTTTTGAATTTTCTACTCGATTCAATCATATCACCAGCGGATTTTCGTATGCTAAAACACGTATACGTCGTCCGAGATTCGTACTCGCTCCGGTATCCGACACGGTCCTGCTTCAAACGGTAGTGGCGACAGGTAAAGAGCATTAGGTGAAAGGGAACCGAGCAAGTAAAAAGGCTAGAGAGCTTTCAGCGCGGCGCCAAACGGGGCAAGTGAAATCGAGCAAGTAAAAAGGGTTCGCTCCAATGATCGTCGTGTCCTAATCAAAAGCTTGGGAGAGAAGAGTACGGACAAGGCTCGAATCGCAGGCGCGATGCACCTAACCTGCGCAGAGTATCCCGGACGTGCGCCGGACCTAATCTTAAAAGTCGAAGCTTGTCCACAAAGGGCAGTTGTGGTCACGTCATATTTTATACCCAAAGCCAGCAAGTCCCTCTCGCTGATGCAGGCTTAAAGTCAGTCTCAATCTACATTTTTATAATTATCTACACTGAAAAATAAACTAGGTAAATATGTCAGATAAAATTCTTCTCATATAATGAAACTCCTTATATTAATTACCTTGCCAAGTCAGCAATTTTGTTGGCGTGGTTTTGAATTTAATGCCATGAAACTCTTCTGAAATTCGCCCATTGAGAGTTACCTTTTGCCCTATTCGGTTGGCTGGTGGCGGGTGAAAATATGTAGTGTGGTCTATCTCACCAGTAACTCCCTATTGTCATAAAAATATTATAAATTTCAGACTGACCGTTGAAGACGAACTTAGCCACACTATATCTTAAGTTAATTCAAAATATTGGAAAAGAAAATGATAATCAAAACGTATCCCAAAATGAGCCGTAGTATGTATATATATACTATATGTGTGATCCAGCCACCAACTCCATTCCACTTCCACCAGGCACTAGACCTGAGCATTTCACGGGCCGGGCCGGGTTCGGGCCGGGTCGAAAAAAATTTGGTTTTTTCGGGCCGAGAAAATCCTGCCCATGACCGTCCCATGGGACGTGTCGGGCCTCAGTTTTCGGGTCGGGCTCGGGCCGGGCCCGGGCTTGGGCGGGCCGCCCGCGTATTTTACACTGTAAAATAGCTAAAAACAGCATGTCGGGCCGGGCTCGGGCCAAGATTTTTTTCGCGGACTTCAAGATCTCTGCCCACGCCCGTCCAGTAAGGTTCGTGGGCGGGCCTGGCGCGGGCCGGGCCGGGCCAAAAATGCTCAGGTATACCAGGCACCAGCAACTCCGATCCACCATGTATTAGATTGAGCCATGTGCTTTGAAGATGCGAGTGTCGCTGTATACTACTATGCTGCAAAATACTAATCTTTGTAATATATCATGATTGTTTCCATGCATTTTCATATCTAGAGTCTCTCAACCACTGCAGTTTTTAAATGACCTTTGTATTTGGATTATTCTTGAAACACGGTTCGTCTAAAGAAAGAAAATATAATGTTGTTATCATTTCAAAATACATAATATTGTTAGCAAGTAATTAAATTGATCCCTTCGATAACAATTGTTCAGTAGAATAAAAAGGGATGAAAGATTGATAGGGTGGTTAATTTAAGTACTAATGCTGAAGCTCGTAGATATGATGTAAAGGTCGCTAAACAACCAGCATGGCTAGATAACTTTTTTTTGTTCCACCTTTGTGCTTTTGGGTAATTTGTGGTGGTTGGGGAGCGAGGCGAGATCATGACTTCAGTTATTAGCTTCAATTCAAATGACATCTAACGCCACCGTGGCCAAGAATATATTTAATCAGGGGAAAACATCGAACTAAGGGCACTGCACTTTGTGTAAAGAAACTATCTTTCATAATGCAATTTTCTATCCTAGTACCTCATGACCCACTTGTCTCTCTCACAAATAGCCTCGGTTTGTGTGAAGACTTGATTTCTTAGTTAATTTCTTATGTTTTCCTCTCTTTCTTTAATAAATACAACGCAACATCAACAAAAAAACTATAAATAAGAGGGTAATTAATAGACTTAAAATCTATGGTGAAGCCTACATTGAGAATGCCCTAATAAACCAGGATAATGGGATATCTCATGTTTTCCACGCTTACTCCCTCCGTTCAAAAAAAATGTCATTCTAGAAATTTTAAGACAGATTATTAAAGAGGTAAATGACCTCGATTGTCCCTATTTATTTGTCATATCTGGTGCTAATTGATTGTTGCATGTCTACATGCGCATACAGCCATACACACATGCCAAATTAAGTAAAATGACATGATTTTTCAGACAGATTTTGAATCCTAAAACGACAAGTTTTTTGGGACGGATGGAGTAGTTTTTTTTCTTACTGTATTATAGAGCAAAAAGGGCATTCTGCATTCTTTTCCCTCTCTCTTTTTAGGAACGGATTCTGCATTCTGCAATGACCATTTTGGAGCAATTACTTTTGTCACGCCGAACAAAATTCCTTCTAAAGTCTGGCTGATTGCTCTAAATAACAAGGCAGACGTACGGGATGCCAGATGCATGTGTGCAGCTAAATGACACACATCTATATATTCGTGGAAAAATTACCAACCCTAACATGGTATGGTTGGACTGTTCCATGACGTGCAGGTCCAAAACTGATCGAAGTACAGAATTGAAAGTTTGAAATGCCCATCATATTTGTTGTGCTGGCCTGGTGCGCCCACCAGAATAATAGCTTCCGTTGGCCCCAAAGGGACAAACACAAGTGAACAAGCAACGTTTGCTCAAAAAAAAAAAAAAAAAGTGAACAAGCAATCCTCCCACGGCACGCGAGTTCGTGGGGCTCATACTACGGCCGAAAGCAGCGGCGGCGGCCCGGGTGTAGTTGTGGCGCGCGATCGATCGATCGAGCTCATATATGTACGAGCCTCGCGCTGGCGGCTGGACGTGGCAGCGGAGCTTGTCGGCGCCGCCGCGGCCTTCATGGCGTGGAAAGCCTAGCGCTAGCTTGCGGCCGCGCTGCACGTCAGCGCTCCGGCGCGCCGCCGGCCGGTGGCATGCCTAGAGCGAAAAAAAACTGCTGCAAAACTCAGCGGACATCGGCGGCACATCGCCGTCGAAATGTGCTCATGCATATGCTTGCCACTTGCCAGGTACCACACCCTCGGCAACAGGACACAGCAATAATCTTTTGGGGGAAGTCAAAAAGGCTGAGGGACAAGCTAGGGAAAGACAAGCCATCGAATATCGCTTCCTGTCCGCGGGCATCTCGATCGCAAGTGACGGCGCGCTTTCGAATCTCCCCCACGTACTGCCCTGTCACGGCAAGGCGTGATTCTCTCTGGATCGAGCTTTTCTCCACGGTGTGCGCGGTGCGCACATCTTCTCGAGCAGGAGGGGGGAGACACAGCACACATCTTCGACCTCGACTCGACTGGCGTGATCCTCGCATCAGGAAGGGTGCGAGCTGAGCACGTACTACGATCGACATGCGCGGTGGCTGATGTTGATTTGTTCCAAAAAAAATATACCATTAGCTGGGTGGTGGCTAGTGTCTGATGTTGATTCGTTCTGAGAGAAAAGTACCACTGGTTGGTGGTTGATAAACCAAACGAACATGACAGATTCGAGATTGAGGACTTTTCTGGTGAGTGCAACTTGGCGAGCGGTGAGTGGTCACCGACGCATGAATGGACAAGTTCTTGGACTCTCCTGCTCTCTCAGCTTGCTTGGCGCCGAAGACTTTTCCAGGATGCTTTTGCTCTCATCACTATAGATGGCTATCTGGGCCGCCTAACCCGGCACAACACGTGCCTGACGCGGCACGAGCACGAGCACGACGACCTTTGTGCTCGTGTCATGAAGGCACTACGTGCCGAGCTACAAGCGCAACACGAGCACGACGCCCTTTTTCGTGTCATGTCGGCACGATGGCATGACGACGGCCCAGCGGGCCATCCGTTTTGTGCCAGCCCGCATCAAGACGACCGGCGGCGGAGGAGGTGACCGGCAGACGGAGCCGACGGTTGGTGACGGAGGAGGTGATTGGCCAGGAAGGGGAAGAAGGAGGGTGAGGATGTCAACGCTGATGACGACGGTGCGGTCGTCGCGGTGCTCTAGGAGAAGGGGTGCCCGCCTCTACCGCCGCGACGGCGGCGAAGGACGCGGCGGCGGGGTGTGACAATGGCGGTGGACACGGCGGCGGGCCGGGGCGCGCGGTGCTGGCCAACCTCGAGCTGGGCATCGAGAGCCGGCGGCAGAGGAGGGTGACCAGCAAGCGGCGGAGGTGGTTGGTGACGGCTGGGGAGGAGGGATGGGCCGCTAGGATTTGGGGATACACCGACGGCTAGCTTTATATACCAGCGGCGTCATGCCAGCCCGTGTGGCGCGTTTGGCCAAGGGACTTCGTGCACGGGTCAGGCTGACACTATGGGTTGAAAACTACGCCCAACACCGGCCTAATGTATAGGCCGAGCCTACTCGAGCCCGAAGGAGGCGTGTTGGGTCCGTGATCGTGTTAGAACAAAAACTCGTGCTTTTGGCTGGTCCATGGGCCTCGGGCCAAATGACCAACTATACTCATCACGCAGGGACGACGTACCTAGGGGGTGGTCCAGGTAGGCCTCGGCATATCTAAGATTTTGCCCATCCCATGTTAAAAGAGTTTCCTTCTTCCCTTTTAACTCAGTAATTCTGTGTCATGAGAGCCCTCTTCATTCACTCTAGCACTCGAAGCTCATTCACTAAAATTTAATAGTTGTTTATCATGAAGATTTGCTAATTTTATACTACCTCCGTTTCAGAATATAGCTACTCCTAACATTCAAATTTTGTCTCATAATATAGCTATTTATAAGTTCTCAAGTGGGTTATTTGACATGAGAGGCTCAAAATGCCCTCCATATGCATGCAAATCAGTTATGGCATGCAGATTTTCATGCAAGTCTGCCATAAATTAAATAGGAAAGGTATAACTATCCTATTAATTAGAATATGAAAATTAAGGGTAATATGAACTTTTATTCTACATCCTTAATCTGTCTCAAAAACTCTAGGAATAGCTATATTCTGAAACGGAGGGAGCAGTTATTTACACAATTATATAGGAAAAAATTGGCGCGGCACCTAAATTAAAATCCTAGGTACCCCATTGTCATCATGCCTTCGCTTTGTCTACAGTTTTGCCCCTCCATCAGTCGAGATCTCCAATGTCCCTCTCCCCGTCCTCATGCGTTCGAGGGTTCGAGCTGCTGTCAGTCCTATACGACGACGTTCCACGGCGGCGTATCTTGCTCAGTTCCTCTCACTGATTCTTCACACTTCAGCAGATCACACTAGGATCTACTAGACTGTAGTATGTAGACCAGGAAAAGGGAATCGTATGTAACTAACTGCATTAATGCATATCGGTTACAAGTGGCGTGCGCTGCCCCAGAAGCGACCAAGGCCGCCGATCCGGCCAAGATCCGCACGGGATCGCGGCCCCCGTCCCATCCATCCGGTGCCGCCCCGGGTCAAGTCGCAGGAGGAGGAGCCAAACTAGCCAATCCTCGGCGCGGTCAGCGTCTGCGGCAATGCATCCGGCGTCCGGCGTCGTCGTCTCCCTGCCGGCCTGCCCCGCGAGATCTTGGTCTGCCGTGGGCGGATGCGGCAGCGGAAAAACAAATCGTTTGCCCGCCCACGCACGCGCGCACGCAGGGTCAGTCCGCGCGCGGCCGGATCCGGCGAATCTTAGGGACGGGAAAACGGGCGAGGGAAACGTTTCTTATTCCGGCCCGGCGATCTCAGGTGAGGTCACGCCTGGATTGGCTGGCCGGGTCAGACAATCACGTGTGCCGATCGTCCTAGGAGCTCCTAGTAGACGGCGAGCATGGAGCTCCTAGTACGTGTATTTGTTTCCTAGCTTGTCGCCGTCTGGACGTTGCAAACTTTCAGATGTGAAATGGAACGGGAATGCAGGGCAGCAAGCCATCAATGCAAACGGGGAGAAAAAAAGAGACAATTATCTGTATGCCATTGAAAAATATGAAAGGTCTCTTATCTGCAATTGAAAATTAGATCACCCCTTCAATACCAATTATAATTTCCATCCCCTATATGTCATTCTAATAGTCTGAGTCACTAGATGCTGTTAGACGCCTCTGTTAGCCCGTGCGTCAGCGGGTGAGAGACAAAATTCCCTTTCCTCTTAGGGAACCCCCCTTGCCCGCACCACCAGCGGCGCCGCTGCTCCTCGTGCCCGCACCACCACACTCCAGCCTTCCATCTCTCTCCCCCCTCTCTCTCCCCGCTCACGCTCCTCCAAGCCCACCTCCGTCTCCCATTCCCTCTTGGCACGCTGAGGCTACCCCGCCTACACCCACCACCACAAGCCCCGTCGTGGTTTTCCAACGGGCACCTGCACCTTCGCAACTCCACCGCGACGCCTCCCACACTCCAACGTTGCTTCTTCTCCCTCTGCGGTGGATGCCCGTGGATGGCCCGCCCTTTGCGTTAAGACGATGGGGCTGGTGGTGGTCCGTCCTGGCCGCGCGTCGAGTTGAGGGCATCACGGCTGGCCCGCCCTTTCACGCATCAGCCCCTGAGCACGGCGGCGCCTCCAACACCTCCCGCGTTGGTCTTCTTCCCGCGGTCTTCACCTTAGTGATCCCCAAGGCTGAACAACGCACGTGAGCACGGCGGCGCGAGGGTGAGTGCCGCCGCCTCCAACACCTCCCGCGCCGGCCTCCTTTTCCCGGTCTCTGCCTCCGCCTCTGCGGAGGCGAGGGATCCCAGAGGGGCCGTGAGCCGCCAACGTTGTCCTTGGCTCGTCCTCGCGCCGCCGGGCAATGGGTGGGGTTGCGGGTGTTGCTCCAAGGGGTCTGCGGCGGCACGTGAAAGATGTGTCACGACCGGCCTTGCGCACGACGGGCAAGGGGTATTATGATATTTTCACCACCACATTAACAGTTGTGTTAGTTGAGTGTGACAACAATGGTACAGAGACGATGAAAAATTATAACATGTGGTATTGAAAGGATGGGCTAATTTTTAATGTCGCATAAAACATCAGTTATATTTTTTAATGGCACATAGAGGGAGGGGAATTGTCGTAGAAAAGAATTGCTTGCCCCAATGGTCACGTGCGGTGCTCGCGCGGGGAAGAAGGGAAGGGAGGATTTTGTGCGCAGCGAGAACAGATATGATTCCGGACGACACGATCTTGTCTAGTAGACCGTGAATATATCGATCGCGACGACCAAATCCAGGGCCCATCCCATTTCCCCTCCCCCCCGCAGTCCGCAGATATATCCGCTTCGGACCCGCGGCGGCCACGACGGCGACCGCGCGCGCTCCTTCCTTGCCTCCCTGCCTCTCTCCTTGAGTCCTTGGCCTATTTAGACCCTCCGACCAGCCCAACCCCGACCATTTCTTCTGCGACGGTCCGCCACTCCTAGCAAGAAAATAGCTAGCTGTGCTGTGCGTGCTCGCGTCGTCGCCGACTCGCCGTCGAAGGCAGGCCATGGAGAGGAGGGCGCACGCGATGCTGTTCCCGTTCCCGTGCTCGGGGCACATCAACCCGACGCTGAAGCTGGCGGAGCTGCTGCACGCGCGCGGGGTGTACGTCACCTTCGTCAACACGGAGCACAACCACGAGCGGCTGCTGCGGACGGCGGGCGGGCTGGGGCTGCGGGGGCGGGAGGGGTTCCGGTTCGCGTCCGTGCCCGACGGCCTGTCGGAGGAGGACCGCCGGAGCCCCGACCGGACGGTGAAGCTGTACCTGTCCATGCGGAGGAGCTGCGGCGCGCCGCTGGCGGCGCTGGCGCGGGGGCTTACTGCCGGCGGGGAGCGGGAGGAGGGCGTCCCGCCCGTCACCTGCGTCGTGCTCAGCGGGCTCGTCAGCTTCGCGCTCGACGCCGCCGAGGTGGCCGGCGTGCCGGCGTTCGTGCTGTGGGGCACTAGCGCGTGCGGCTTCGTCTGCACCCTCCGGCTACGCCAGCTCCGGCAACGGGGATACACGCCGCTCAAAGGTCCGTACACTTGTGCGACATTGATCGATCGATGGATCGATGATTGCTCGCATGATTATTAATGTATGATCGATCCATGCACATGAATGCCTTCTTTCTTGCCTGGAATTCTGGAGTGTGATGACGACGATCCCACTTCCTAATTGGTGTGCACCTGTCGCAATAATGCATGGCAGACGAGAGCTACCTGACGAACGGGTACCTGGACACGCCGATCGACTGGATCGCCGGGATCCCGCCGGTGCGGCTGGGCGACGTCTCCAGCTTCGTCCGGACGCTGGACCCGCAATGCTTCGCGCTGCGCGTGGAGGAAGACGAGGCCAACAGCTGCGCGCGGGCGCGGGGCCTCATCCTCAACACGTTCGAGGACCTCGAGCCCGACGTGCTCGACGCGCTCCGGGACGAGTTCCCGTGGGTGTACACCATTGGGCCCCTGGCCGCCGCCGTGCAGGGCCACGGCCACGGCGGCGCGGCAGCCGGGCTGAGCCTGTGGGAGGAGGACGCGGCGTGCATGGCGTGGCTGGACGCGCAGGCGCCCGGGTCGGTCCTGTACGTCAGCTTCGGTTCCCTGGCCGTGCTGTCCCTGGAGCAGCTCGATGAGCTCGCGTGGGGGCTCGCCGCCACCGGCCGCCCGTTCCTGTGGGCCGTCCGCCCGGGCCTCGTCGCCGGCGACCGCGGCGCCGACGCGCTCCCGGAGGATTTCCTGGCGGCGACGAGGGGCCGGTGCTTCATCGCCGAGTGGTGCGCGCAGGAGCAGGTGCTCCGGCACCCCGCCGTGGGCGGGTTCCTGACGCACAGTGGGTGGAACTCGACGACGGAGAGCATCCTGTCGGGGGTGCCCATGGTGTGCTGGCCCGGGTTCGCCGACCAGTACATCAATTCCCGGTACACGTGCGGGGACTGGGGCATCGGGCTCCGGCTCGACGAGGCGCTGCGGCGGGAGCAGGTCGCGGCGCACGTCGAGGAGCTGATGGGCGACACGGGGAAGGCCGGGGAGATGAGGCGCAACGCGGCGAGGTGGAAGGCCGCCGCCGAGGCGGCCACGGCGCCCGGCGGGTCCTCGTACGAGAGCCTCGGCAGGCTGGTCGAGGAGCTCCGGGTGGGTGACGCCGATGCGGACGGCGCGGCCACGCTGGACGACGGGCGGTGACCCGTGACGCCATGATGCACGCGCGCACGCCTCGCGTTGTTGGACGCCGCCTCTAGTCGTCGTCAGCTCTTATCTGGTTTGCTGAATCAGAGCGCGGTGAGCCGGTGACGGAAGCCGTGGTGTGCGTGCCTGGTTTTCGTACACGCAGCAGTGCTTCATTCGTTTCACAGCTCGGTCAGGAGAAGAAATTAAATTCTACTAGTGTTTTGTATGGTAGTAGATGATTGCATGTCTCGATGTCAACATGATTAGTGGACGAATTTGTCAGGAAACTCTCAGCAGATGCTTTGGTTGTGCTCCTTCAAGAACCATGTGCCCAGGCGCGATCGAGCTCCCTGTCAGCTGGTCAGCATGGTACTCCTTGCATAATTAAGTGGCTGATTAAACTGGTCAGCATGGTACTTACTTGCATTTGACACGTGCGATATCAGGAACACATCTCGCATCAGCAGAGTTCGCACTAGGCACCGCACTACAGGTCTACAAACGGCCGGCCGCCTGAGCATGACGGCGGCCTGAGCTTTGGTCGGGTCGTCAGGGGCTCGTACTTCCCCGGGCAAAAAGCAAACGGCGAGCTCGAAAGAGTTGCCTTGTCACGGAACAGCACTCCCACTCCACGTGTTGCTTGGACTAAACAATCATGTGAGCTCCGACCCACGAATTTCCGGTCGACGACGGGCAACGATCGATCAATCATAGGCTCGCCGGACCGAACCCACTGCGTTTAAAATATATCCCGAGCCTCTGACCCGACTCGCCCGCCCGCCGCCGACCGCGTCCCCACGCGTCACGGTGTTGGCCGATCTGGCCGGTCGCGAAAGCGACGGCCGGCGTGCTTCTTTAACCGAAACGTGGTCGTGGCCGGAGCGAAAAGGCGGAGGGCGTCGGCCGCCGCCTCGCGCCGGGAGCGGCGGAGCCCACGGCCACGGCCAGTCGGCCACGGCGCTGCGCCTGGCCAAAGCGACGTGGCTGGCGGCTGGCGGCCGGCGCCCGTGCGCCCCTCGTGCCCCCCCCCCCCCCCCCCGACACGCGTCGCGGGAGCCGCCGGTCCACCCCCGTGGGCCGCGGGGGCCACTGGGTTTAGCGCGGGGGCAGCGTCCAAGTGGCGCGCGCCGTCGCCTCACGCGCGCTCGGGGCAGCGCCGCCACCGCTCGGTAAGTCAAGAAACGTCGCGGGTGGTGGACGGACTGGAGCCGCCGGCCGCCGACGTCTGCCCCGCGCGGCCGCGCCAGGCCGGGTTGGTCAGCGCGAGCCGGCTCGACGACACGGTCCCACCACCCAGGGCCTCTCTACTCGGTCAATCCAATTCACGCGGTGGACTTTGGGTTTATGCTTTTGTGGCCCGTGAACAAGCTTTCTTTGTTGCCTGCCTTGCTGGCCGTATATGTGTGGGGGGTTCGGTGTGGCCCATGGGTTGCCGTTGCCTATTGGGCTTGTTCAACCGTGACATTGCGGACCTTGGGCTCGTTAAAACGTACTCTATGCGTCTAAAAACATTTTTTTAGAAAATGGAAATACATTCAGCCTACGTAAACGCATACAGCCAAATTCTTACAAGATCTTCAGCTCATAAGTTGATCATAAAAAAAAAGCATAAAGAGAAACAAATACATAGGAGAAAATAATGTTAAGAAAAAGTCTAATATTGCCTATCCATTCACTCATCGAAGAAATATCCAAAGCTTATGTTGCTTGCTCGTCGAATGAGTGATTTTCCTTGTATCCTAATGCTTTGTTGATAAATCACAGCCAATGCCTCCCTGAAAGATAGTCTCCAAAGCAACATAGGAAGATCCCGATGAGCAGTCGAGCATGAACGATGTCGGATAGACAACTTGGTGTATGCCCAGAGAATCAAAACATGATCATATGTTCGGGAAGTGTAAATGGAAGTCGTCTCCAAGGAGGAAGTGGCACCCGCAGGCGTCACCGACAAGTCTTTTGCCCCAACCTCCACCACGCCATGCCAGCAGCCGCTTGAGCAAAAAAATATTCCTCACCGAGCTGCTGATGGTACTGAGAACAACTGCGGTTGTAGCCATCATTATCAATATCCTACCGCCAACTCCTTGATTCATGCCCGTCGCTTCTAAGATGTAGAAGAGACACATCGACCAATCTTCCAAGGAAGAGAATGACGTCTGAGGGCGCCACTGTCGTCAGCTCTGACAACTAGCAACCAGAACTTTCGCACAGTTGGATCTCCAAAGCAACGTCTTCAAGAAGAACATGACATAAATGGTGTCGTCGCTGCCCATCCGGCGAGCCGAAGTCAATTTTTATATGGAGAACCCCCAGGCCAAACAAATGCCCTAGGTTGTGCGCCATCTGCGCCGACGCACCCAGGGTGATGAGTGGGGTCGCATAGCACATCAACCGATCGCCTGCAGTCGCTGCCGCCATCACGAAGCCGAGCACCGTAGTGAAGGGAGGAAAAGAGCTAAGTCGGGTGGTCGAGTGGATAACGCCCCAACTCGTTGTCGTTGTCTTCACCTTCCGTTCGCCACCCCTGTCGCACGACCCGCTGGGGCGGTAGCCTCCGCCCGAATGTCAAATATGTCGTCGACAAGCATCATTAGGAGGAGCCACCACTGCGTGCGAAGCCTCCACTAGATCCGACCGTGGGGGGGGGGAGGCCTTGAGCAGCCGATGCCCAGGGCCAGCTTCGCCATCGTAACACGAATGTCCTAAACCCTGAACGGTCAAAGGCCTCAATCTGTCATCGTTGATCCACCGCAGAATGCCGCCGCAAGATCTAGATCTCGATGTAGAATATGATTGAGACAGGGGAGGGATGGAGGGTGGAGTGGAACAAGGAAGGTGGGAAGGGAGTAAACGGGGAGGTCGCCGCCGCCGCCCGCGGCGGTAGCGGCAGCCAGGAGGTGGTTGGCGGTGGGGTGCTGGTCGGGTTGGGTATCTCCCCCGAGGCCCCGAGTGGCCTCGCGAGAGACCAACGCGACCTGGGTTTCTATCGGCAACCCTTCACATGTCTTTCTATAATTTTTAGTATGAATTATTAAGAGTTAAAATGGTCTCGACTGTCTCTATTTATTTGCAATATTTGATTCTAATTGACTGCTCACATGTGCATGCACACATACCAAATTAAGTATAACGGCATGCTTTTTTTGACATATTTTAAAACCTAAAAGGAAATGTTTTTTGAGTCTCCAAGAGTATCTAATATTTTCTTCCTAAGAATATGAGGTTTTAGTGCTTCTAAAAAGGTATTCGAAAGAATAAAGAAAGTCATCTGCAAGAGTTCCTAATAATGTACTACTAAAATATAGAAGACAATTTTGCATCAGGAATCTTTACCTATGATTCTTGGTCAATACCGAGGCCAAAGAAGCTGGCCACATCGCGGGATTTTCACAGCCGTCGGATCGGGCGCGTGGGCGGATCACATTAGGCGAGAACCGGTCATTTTGCGAAAAAGACCCTGAACTTTCTCAAAATCAACCAGCAGCTCGAGAAAAGATCTCGAGCGCCCGAGCAGCGGCGGGACGCCGAGCACCGGTGGGGCGGCGGGTCACCCAAGCAGCGGCGCGGCGCCCGAGCAGGGGCGCCTGAGCAGCTGCCAGATCTGGAGCGAAGGGCCGGGAAGGGAGTAGAGGAGGCGACGAGGGAGACCAGCGGTTGGGGAGGCTGTCGCGGTGGGCGATAAAGCGGATGGCGACCTCCTGCTTGAGCTCAATGCAGCTCCCGCTCGACCTCGAGCTCGGGGACGCCGCCGCGAGGAGGCGGCCGAGGAGGAGGAGGAGGCCGCAACAGCCTGTCTGCTATCCCGGGGTGCACCGCCCCGCTGGGAGAGCTCCACGGCTACGCCGCCCCCTGGACCACCGCCGCGCCACCAGGGAAGCACCACCACTTGGGCCACGGCCGCACCGCCGCGCAGCTGAGGAATCTGCATGGCTACTCCACCATGGTCCACCGTCGCGCCATCCCTTGAACAACTGGAGGAGCGCAGCCCCACCGCGGAGGAGCCGTTGCGGCCGCGCACCAGAGCCACACCGCGCCGCCCACGAGCCACCGCCGCGCGACCTGTTGGACCACCACCGCGCGCACCCAGGCGGCAAGTCCGGCGCACCCCACGCAGCCGGCGCGTCAGCCACAGCCAGCCTGGCGTACCCCCAGGCCAGCAGCCAGGCCGCCGCAGAGAGCAGTCGGCGGACCCAGACCTTGGCCTTCGGAGAGCTCCGCGCCTGAGAAAAGAAACAACAAAAAAAAAAACATTCTGACGGGTAACAGATAAGGTTGGAGGTAAGGTTACAAACTTTTGCAAAATAATCCTTGGTAAAGAAAAAAAAACATGAGTTGACCTGACGAGGGGATATCAGGTTCAGGTGGTGTTCGGTGGGATGCGGTGCATAGTATTGGGCCTGGACTGAAATATATATTGGGCTTATTTGTATATATCAGCCCGTTATTTGCAGCTCAAAGAAAATTCTTATCCATTTTGTAGTATGACATTTAGTGGAGATAAGCATCCCTCAAAAAAAAAATATATAGTGTAGATAAGCTTTTTTTCCTTGATAGAAACATACACATACTTCAGTTATTTAGTTATAAAATATATTCATTCTTCAGTGGCTCATACGATACTTTCATTTTCTTCTCCCTTGAACTATCAATTAACTGAACCAAAATTCAGTTCCATGAGACAAGCATATTGCTCTCATTTTACAAGCCTAGAATATAAAGTGACTCGGCAATTCATAGACGTAACAATATTTTCTTTAAGAACAGAGTTATTTGCTCAACACCCAACTCAAGAAGCTTTTTAAGCTAAGCAAAAGATACGCTGTTCAATTGACATGCTATCTACTACCTCCTTCCTAAAACACATGATGTCTAAGAACTCAAACAACATATATCATGGAACAATATTTATCAGCTCCATTTTTGTCCCAACCATGTAATGCAATTGATCAATCAATATAAAGTACAAATTAAATTTGTCGTCTTACTGAATTAGTGCTAATCAAAGTTGACCTGCCCATGTATTCAGCACATCATTCCGGATCCGAGCCCAAATTGATAGCCACCATGCTCTTGGCTCAAATCCTTAAATACAACATCTCCATCGAATATGCAACCATGTATATGCTCCATTATATCAAGTGGCATGGAGAGAGGCAAAGCAAAAATATGCCAAAAGCAGAGACACATGGGTCAAAACATAAAACTGATCTAAGAAATGCAAACAAACTACAACATAATTGTACTTGTATGAAAAATGGCCTTACCCACTGGCCATCCGCGGCAACGCCGCGACGTTTTCTAATCCTATACTACTCTTAAATTATCCTAAGTATTCTTTCTCTATTGTACATTTGCATCAGGATTCTCTTTTCTACTATTTATTGTTTCTGAGCCCTCCACCTTGTTTTAGGAGAGGATACACGTTGAACCAAAATCGCGTAACTTTACGCGGAAGAGACTGTTTTTTCGCGAGTTCTAAAAGATTAGGAGTGTGGATTTAGAATTGTTGGAGAGGTATTTTTTGCCATCTTCCTAAAGATCAAGGATTAGGAAAGGATTTAAGGAACACTTGGAGATGCTCTAAAGTGGTACATAGAGTGAAAACATTATTGTCATAATGTACTTATTGGAGTGGTATTCCATTACGAGCTCGAAGTTCTCACTACCACAACACATTGTCCGTATACTTATCTATGTACACGTTCACGAAATACTACCACTCAACGTGCGTTCTACACCAAAGTGGAGCACGCGGACGTCGCTGGGTCGAAGACGGCCGGGAGCAGGTACTTCCGGCCGTTGGCGCCGACGGCGTTGTAGCTGCCGCCGGTCGTCTCGTCCACGAGCACCTTCCCGGGGTACCCGGGGTACGCGCCGCTCCCGAACTTGCCGGCGCACGCCGTGCAGGCCTCGAGCGCGGCGTCTCTGGCGCCCTCGTAGTACCCGTCCCCCAGCGGGTTGGTCACGGCGCCGGCCACCATGCTGGCGAGCGTCACCACCATACCGTCCACCCCGGCGTCGCCGTTGGGCGGCTCGAGCGGCGGCTGGCCCCGCGGCCCGTACGCGGGCTCCGCGAACGGCCACGCGCACTGCCCGGGGCACTGCGACTCGGCGTTGCCAACCCACACGTAGGCGTACCCGGCGCCCGCGCGGTCGGAGCCGTGGTGCCCGCACCGCGCGCTGCAGAAGCCGTCGACGGAAACGCCGGCGTCCGTGAGCACCAGCACGAGCGCGCCGTCGCCGGGGACCAGCGCGGCCGCGAGCTGGAAGACCTCGACCAGCGTCAGCGACTTGCCGAGCGAGTACTGCTCGTCGGCGACCTGGCCGGCGAGGACGACGCGCGTGGCGTTCGTTGTCGCGTTCGCTGCCGTGGCGTTGGACAGGTACGCTCGGTCGATGGTGCGCCACCACTGCGCCGCCGAGGGCGTCGCGTTGGTGGGGACGGACGTGAGGGAGAGGAGGAAGTCGACGACGATGGCCTTCTGCGCCGGCTTGAACTGCCCGTACCAGACGATGGAGACCGGGATTTCGCCGCGGAGCACCGCGCCGCCGTGGTACGAGATGCCGTCCCCGAGCGCGGTGACCTCCCCCAGCCGATCCGGAAGCCGCCGCGCCCCGAGAGTGGACTCGGACAGGCTTGCCAGGACCAGTGCCACCGTCAGTAGCGTCCTTGCATCGAACAGGTTGCTAGAAGCCATTGTTCTGATGCTATTTCAATCCTACTCCAAAGGTGTTGAGATCAGTGATCACTACTCAACACTAGTATAACTGGTGAGAAGCTGCGTGACGATCACCTGATTTATAGGCGATCGCACAATGCAAACTTGCAAAGTATAGATCCAGACGACACTGCACGTGACGCTTCCTGCTCCGTAGAGCAATCTCCCGATCTGATCTTCGCTACGCATGTTCAGTTGCCTGCCTGCGAAAGCTAAAATTTGCATGGAACAAAGAGATTTTATCAGGTGAAGTCGATCGCATTTGCGGGGCCAATAAAGCGCGGTGGTTTATCGGATTGCTCTACGTGGGGTTCACATTGCTTGGCACGTAGAATCCCGGTACGGTGGCGAGAGCTCGTGATCGTACCGTAAAGATTGAGCCTTGCGCAGTCAACGTCAACTGAAATGCATCATCATCAGCAGCAACGGGTTTGAGCTCTCTCGCGGCCTTGCGAGACTTGCACGGGGTTTGAGCAACACGCGAAGCAACCAGCTCATCCGCCGCGGCGTCGCGGTCGGTGCTATGCTCCCCCGGAGCAAAGCACACCAGCAGCGAGACGAAGACGAACCCCCGCCGTAAGGAAGACCGCGCGACGGGAAGCGCCAGCTGGTTCCTCCGATGCGCTGATGCAAGCAGGGCATCATTATAATCTCAAGATTTGCAGTCGTGACCAGATTTTCACGCGCACGGCCCCTCAAGGGAATGTCTACGTGTTACTTGGGTGTTGCATGGTCTCCAATCACCCGAGCAATCAGCTTGTTAAAATACCTGGTTTTGCTGCTAACAAAATTCAGGTGTTGGTTTCGTGCCTGTCACCTGAATTTGGAGACCTCCCGATTTTGATTTGATAGTGGAGATGTGATGCTAGAATAATATAATCAGATTTTCAAGATTTTATATTACACACATACTCGAATAAAAGCCTAGGAAAACAAAAGTTCAAATTTGACATATGGAAAAAATATTATATTAACATGGAAAAGGAAAATTAAAGGGAAAAGCCAAACGTTTCCCGGGTGTTTTAAGGCGTTGCATCACCTGATTTTTAAATCGTCTGATCCTGTGCTATGCTCTTCGTTGTGCGTTGGATCTTCCTTGTTTGTCTAGTTTTTTTTTTAACTTTGTTGTTATGGGTCTGCTCCGTCCTGCTTCCTTGGTCTGTCCGGCTCCATCCCTGGTCCGCTGGGTCGACGAGTGCCTGGCACAGCACCGCACCGCCACCAAGGCCGAGCCAAGATGATGATCCATGGAGTGGTGCAGAGCTGCGTGGCTGCGTTGTGATGATGATTAATCAGCCTCCCTTTACTACATCTATGTTCTTTGATCTTGTGATGATTATTCTTACGCTTATCTAGAGTGACATCGCCCACTCCACCTGATAAGTTTGAATGGTCAATCCCGTGATCATCAATCTCAAATTGTTTTTGTCAACTTTGAGAAATTCTTTATGATTTACACTACATTATTCACTAACTTATGGTGATAGTGTAACTGTAAATTCAATTTATTTGTTCTGTAATTTTGACTCTCTGTATATTTTTAAATGCTATGTTTGAGGGGTTTTCACTATCCCAAAACTATTTGTTCTTGGACTAACTATAGAAAAAAATATTTAATTATTTATTTTGGGTCTGTCTATGTGACACCGTGTGATTTGAGCCCTCTGATCACATATGTGATTAGAGGCTTCAAATCACATAAATCTGTTCAGGAAAAAATTCATGTGATTTTCCTAATGCCATCACACAAATTTTCTGAAAGGCCAAATCAAACAGATTTTACTAAAGCCATCAAACAGCAGACAAATCTGTGTGATTTTCTCCGTACCATCACAATTATTAAATGAGAAGCAAATCAGACAGAAATATCGCAGAAGCCAAATCTGTTTGATTTTCCCATGGCATATAAGTTACACAAACATACATAACAATTTACATATGATGGATGAATAATTTACATCAACCGAATTGGAGTAATAATACCAAGTGATAAATGTACCAAGTAACTATAATAATCAAGATGAACATATAATAAAAATTGGGTTGGAAGTGTGATAAGCACAATGCACATACTAGCAAAACTACCAAAAACATCAATTTCAGATTCTTCATTGAGATGCATACCAAATGACAGACTATTCGTATGAACAAATACCAAATACAAATGACAAATTATTCTATAAGTCCATGCATGTTAACATATTTTTGAGGGTGTGACGGAAACCCCCAAATGACAGACTATTCAGATGGCCAAATACCAAATACAAATGACAAAATATTCTATTCCTCCATGCTTGTTAACATGTTTTTTGGATGTGACAAAAACCCCCAAATGACATACTATTCAGATGACCAAATACAAATGGCATATTATTCTATACATTTATGAATGTTAACATATTTTTTGGAGGTGCGACAAGAACCCCCAAATGTCAGATCATTCGGATAACCAAATACCAAAAACAAATAAGTAGATTATTCTATGCATATAATGCATGTTACATGTTATTTTGGGTATGATGGAAATCCCCAAATGATATATTATTGAGATGCATATAAGGAATAAGATAAAATGATTTCACACATTTCGAAAATGCAACAGAATTTATGACATGAAACATCTCCGAATCAGAATAAGGGACACAACAATATATATGAGGTTAACAGAGAAGCAAAAGTAAAAATCTTACCATTGCTAGACACAAAAAATGTATCAATCAATATAGGCGATGCTTTCACTCAGGTGATTTGGTGGTCCAAATCACCCAAAACCTCTGGTGACCAAAATTCAAGTGAGCAACAAGAGATGCTCACATGAATTTCAATCCACCAGCAGGGAAACCAAAAACAAATGACTCAAAATAATCAAACATTTTCCCAAACAGGACAAAGTGGGGCCACAGAAAAGTGGCATGAGGAAAACTATCAAAGAAAAAAAAGGAATGCATTTGCTAAATTAATGGCAAGAAATTGGAAAAAAGCAATGCAAAAGTAGACAGAGCTACAAAAATTGGCAAATGACCAGATATTAAAAAAATGAGAAACATCAAAGAGACATTGTACATAATTATTCAAAAAATAGCTATAGTTGCAAAAGTTCAACAGTAGAGGGGAAGTAATGAAACCCCTCGAATGCAAAAGAAAATACTCTGCAAATGACAGACTAGAAAAATTCGAACATTTTATATAGTTTACAAAAAATCAAATGCAGGAGGATCGCTCATATGAAAATGAGGTAGACAACAAATGAGCTAGATAGCAAAGATTCATTCAAATATATCTAGAGTTTACAACTCTTCAGAAGTAGAGAAGAGTTTGGAAATTTTGATATGCAAATCATCAACATTGCTCTGTTCACCAGCGCATCACCGAGTTGGAGTTAACCCATGCCAAATATGAAGCCAACACAAAATACAATCATGAAGGTATGCGAATATCATGTGCAATATTAACATACTCCCTCTGAAAGTGGCAAGCCTCATAGTTGCATGCTATATGGGAAAAAAGGACAAATATTGTGAGAAAAATAGCCATAGAATTATAAAGTGTAAAAACAAACCCATTAATACATTACCATAAGTACCGGACAATGTGGACTAGTCAATATAACATCAATGGAGATGGACCAGTGTGGGAAAACCCAAAAAGGTCAAAGATATGTCCTAACAGAAAGGATTCATAGAATCTTAGCTCTAGTAGGCGCATAAAAAATTGACTCTTATATCACCGATTTATCTAGAAATGATGGCAAATACTATGATCCTAGTCGAAGCAAACATATTACCTAAATGGCACCATGCAACATGCATTTTACACCGAATTTTGAACTGTCAAATTAATGATTAACAACTGTGATTGAAGAGCATCTTGGCCCCCTAAGTGGATTTTGGTGAATTAATGACACACGTTTAAGTAGCTAATGATTTATCTAAGTGTATGAGCAGGAATTAAAATTATATGGTGGCATCATGTGTTATTCATTGTATATGCAAAAAAAGAAGTGATGCTACAAAGGAGTTCCTAATGAAGATTTACTTATTTTATATTTTGAAACTGAGTCCTAGGAACACCAAAATATAAAGAGGGACAGGAAATGTATCTTCCAAGAGTTGAAGAGGTGCTCTAGTTGACAAACAAAACCTATGAGAGACACCTTTGCACCAACACGTTCACGGGGTTAACTTCTTCGGTGCTGACCTTAGAAGGCCGGACTCTCCAGGATTTTTCCCGGAGTCTCCGGACCTAGTCTGGATACTCCGAGTCTTAGAGCTGTAACGACTCTTTTTCTGTGTGAGGAGGTATAAAAGCCTCCTCCACCCCTTCCTCTCTCTCTCTCTCTCATTTCGACCTGCAACACTCAGAACTCATTCACTCCTCCTCTTTACTCCCCTTGGCCTTGGCTTGGTGAGATTTGTTGGGGATTTAAGGAGGGATTGAGAGCAAGAGCTTGGAGAGTGCTAGTGAGCTGATTTTCCATCTCTAGAGCACCTCGTTCTTCACTTGGTTGGTAACCTTCGTGTTTGTTACTCTTGGAGCTTTGAGCTCCTAGCCGGCTAGGCGTTGCCTTGGAGCATCCAATGGTTTGTGGCTGCCCAAGGAAGTTTGTATTACCCCGAGATTGAGTAAGTAACTCTAGCTCGATCTTTGTGGTCGCTAGAGGGAGGAAAGTGACCTAGGTGTAAAGGTCCACCCTTCGTGGGTTCCTCAACAGAGACGTAGACCTCAAGGTGTGAGGTTGAACTCCGGTAACAAATTCTTTGTGTCTCCCTTGTGATTGTTGCTCTTGTTGTAAGCTTGAATCTGTCTTGAGCTCATTTGTAGGGTTTGTTGCCGATCTACTCCGTGGTGAGGTTCTAGCAGGTTCTAAGTGGAGAAACAGGCTTGTCTCACCCCATTGCATAACCTATATTCGTAGATTTACTTTTGAGCAAGTTTAATTTCAGTCGATTTGAATCTCCTCTCGTAGGCCCAGACAATCCAGACATTTTTCCCGGATACTCCGGACTGTTTAAAGTTTGTGATTTTCAGTTTCGACTATTCACCCCCCTCTAGTCGACATCTTGATTCTTTAAATTGGTATCAGAGCCAAGTGCTTCGTATTTGAAGCTTAACCACTTGGAGTCAAGAAGATGTCGAATCTAAATGCACAAGGTACACCTCCCCTCGAAGGTGATGTCACCAACAATGTTGTTGGTTAACCTTCCGTGCTGCCCCAAGGAGTGGCTCCTATCACTCAAGGAGGTGGTATCGGTGGAGCAAGCACAAGCCATCAAGCACATGTAGATGGTGTGGAGACCTCCAATAGCGAGGATGACGAGTTTGATGATGCAAGGTTAACCCGCTCCGTTCAGCACCCGTCATCATCAAGGGATTACACTAACACCCCTTTCGATTACTCTCATTTATCTTTTAACCATCCATCGGGTTCTAGCCACATTGGGAAGATACCCTAATTTGATAGAACCGGCTATTCCAAGTGGAAGAACTCGATGGAGGAGTATTTGATGGCTATGAATCCCACACTTTAGACTATTGTGAACAAGGCATTACTTTTCCAAGTAGTGATGTGACACTAACTCAAGATCAAGCGAATGAGATACAAAGAAACTATCAAGCAATTCGCATCATCAAGAGTTCACTCACGTCCGAAGAATATGACAAGGTTGATGGGATGAAGTCCGCCAAGGAAGTGTGGGACACCTTGTTTGTCAACCATGAAGGAACAAAGCAAGTGAGAGAAGGAAGAACCTGTGCCTTGGAAAGTGAGCTCAACCGCTTTGTCATCAAAGAAGATGAATCTCCACAAGACATGTACAACCTCTTGAACAAGATTATCAACAAGATCAAGTCCCTTGGAAGCACAAGATGGGGAAGAAAAGAAGTAGTTGATAAGATCATCTCCGCATATATGGCTAGGGATGTACAACTCCTTATAAGAGAGAAGAGAGGCTTCAATAAATTCACTCCGGCGGATGTGATTGTAAGAATTGAAGAACATCTTATCACCGTCAAGGAGTCAAAGCTTTCACAAGAGATGTCCAAGATGCATGAGCAACTTGAGAAGAACAAGGCAGTAGTTCTCAAGGCATCTAACAAGGAGAAGAAATCAAGTTCATCAACCTCCAAGACCGTGGTCAAGGACGATAGTGATGAAGATAGTGATGAGAACATGACTCCCGAGCAAATGACACTCTTCATTAGAAAGTTCAACAAAGTGATAAAGAAGAGTGGCTTCTTCAATAAGAACAAAGATAAAGACAAAATTAGGACAAAGAGGAAATCCAAGAGGCCATGCTTTGGGTGTGGCAAGGAGGGTCACTTCATTGCGAAGTGTCCCAACATCAAGGCGAGAAGGAGGGACACCAACAAGAATGAAAAGAACAAGAAGGAAGTTGGTGAAGCTCACTTGGGTGATGAGTGGGACTCAAATTAAGATAGCTCGGACTCCGATGATGAAATGGGACTTGCCACCATATCTATTGGGCAACCTATCACCAAGTCACCACTCTTCAGAGATCTCACCGACATGAAGATGACTTCACCCACACTTGCCTCATGGCTAGGGGCTCTAAGGTAGATCCTCAAACCTCGCCCCTAGATGATGATGATGATAGTGATGTTGAATTTGAAAAAATGGTAAATGGCTTTGGCAAAAAGGCAACTAAAATAATCATGTACCTAATGAAAGAAATATAGAATAGAGATGGAACTCTTGAGGTGCAAGAAGAACTCTTTAGACTTGAGCGAGAGAAAACCATTACCCTTGAGAATGCCCTTGTAATTGAAAAGAAGGGTTTCAAGGTGCAAGAGGACTTGCTCAAGGAAAAGGAGGTAGAAATTCTTAGCCTTAAGAAATCTCAAGCTAAAGAGGAGTTGATAGTAGATGAATTAACTAGGGAATCTTTCCTAACTAAGGATGCTTGTACTAGACTTCAGAGTGAAAAGCTTGAACTTCAAAAGAGCTTTGAAAGCTAAAAAGCTAGTCACGTTGCACTTGAAGTTCAACTTGACAATCTCAAGAATAGTGCCACAACAACCTCTAATGATGCTCACTCTAACTCTAAAGCCTCAACAAGTAATGGTTGTTCTCGGTGTTACAAAATTGATATAAATGCTTGTGCTACTAACATTGCCGAGATGAATGCCATGAAGAAAGAGATTGCTAGGTTGTCAAACTCCCTCATAGATGAGAAAAAGAAAGAACCCAAAAGAGGTGAGTTTGAGAGCCACACCAAAGGCTTTGGGTCAAGCTATATGAAGAAGTTTGGCTTTGTGGATGGGAAGGGTCTAGGTAAGAACGAGCAAGGCTCAAAGGATCCTATCCCATTCATCAAGAACAACTACACTAGAGGTGTGAGATCAAGAAATGTGGTGCACGTCATGAAGCAATTTGGTGCCAAAAGCAATGACAAGCAAGTCAAGTACAACACTCCTATCAAGTTCAAGAGCACTCAAGATTCATCACATGCCCCCACAAGCAAAGGCAAAGCTTGTTCCGGCCAAGTCAAACAAGAAGCCCAAGCCACATGCATCATGTGACGCCCCAGGTTTTTAATTAATCCTAAATACTGGTCAAACCTGTTGACTGTGGTCAAATCATGGTCAACCTGGGTCATCACCTCGAAAACCTAGCCAACACTCACCCACAAGCACCTTAAGCAAGTCAATATTAGCTACCTTGGTCAAAATCCTAATCAAAGTGGTCAAACCCCCTTGAGGTCAATACCTTACCTTAGAACTTTGGCCACGTTCTCCAATTTTTGTCTAAACACTCAAAATTTTGCCAATTTAAAAGTTGTGCAGAATTTAGCGGGACACATTTCATCTTCAGGTTGGCATTTCAAATTTTGAGAGGAAAACCTCCAAAAACCCGGTCAACACAGAGTTTTGTCCTTTGACTGCGCCGAGAAAACCTCCATCTCGGCATGACGTTCCCAGTCAAACCAGTCCATAAAACACCTACCACCCTTTGCAAAAATTCTAGGTGGTTAGCTCCTCTACAACTTTGGTATCTACACTTTTTGAAGTTACAAGTCAAAATTTGGAGAAAATCGTTTTGGAACATCGGCTGTTTGAAATAAGTGGGCTGCCTTGGGCGCTCTGGCCCGTGCGCGCGCCCGCGCCGCCACGTGGCGCATCGGCGTCCGGGCCCCCCCTCGCCTCGCCGGTCGGCCGCGCGCCTGAGGCCGGCATCATCATCACGTGCCCGCGCCCCGAGCAACTTGGGGACGCGTTCCTCCGCGCACCCGCGCGCGTCCGCGCCGTGGTCGGACCCCCCCCCCCGCCGTGCCGCCCGCCGGCGAAGCGCTGTGCGCCTCGCACGCCGCGCGCCGCCCCTTAACTCGCCCCCTTGCCTCGAGGCGAAGCTCGCACACCCCCACACGCGCTCGCCCGCCTATTTAAACGGCTCCCATCTCGCCCCCGCGCGCGCCCACGAACTCCACCGTCCGCCATTGCCGCTGCCGCGGTGAACTCGCCCCTCCGCCCTCTCCCGCCGCCGGCCAAGCTTCCCAGCACCCCCACTAGACCTCACTCGAGCTTCCACAGCCACGTGTTGATCCGCATTGTGTCGGTGTTTGTCGGAATTTGAGCCGAGGCGGCCGCGCCGCCGCGGTCTCGCCGCCGCCGCTCGCCGGAGCCATCTCAGGCCGCGCCACCACCACCACCAATCAAGTCGTGGTAAGCTCAATCGACCGCCCATGTCATTTGTTTGCCAGCCCCAGCCGTGGTTCGCCGCCGGCGAGCCCACCACCGCCGGCAAGGGCACAGATGTGAAGCCCAGGGGTATATTTGTGAACTAGGGACCTGTTGGCAATGAAAGTTATCTTAGTTTCTTTACAACTAGGTCCAGCCACTTAGAAAAATCCTAGAAATTCGTAGAGAAATCATAAAAATGTAAACCCAAATTTGTTGGTTTCAATGAGACTAGGTCTACAACTTCTACAAAGCATGATCATACTTTTGACTTATAGATTTTGAATGAAAATTTAATTTCAGTTTGACACCTTTTTGCAGTAGTTCAAAATCTAGAAAAGTTATGGAGCGGAATTTTGGATATGTTTCTAGTTATATCATTTGTAGGCTCTAGACAAAAATTTATACAAAGTTACTGAACAGATCTTTTTATATGATTTACTTTGCATTTATGCTATTTCTGCCTTAATGATTTTTGTAGCAAAATGTAAATAGATTTTTGTGCTCAACTTGTGGCTATGCTCATGTTGTGCCTAGATTCAACTTTCCTGCATTTACCATGATTTTAGCTCTGCCAAAAATAAATAATCTTGTTTTATGCTTAGATTTACTTTTAAATGCATAGTTCAAATTTCAAATGTGATCTTGATGTGCATGCTGGTTTCCTAGGCTTGTTTTAGGTTAGGGATGTTGTAGGAATGAGTTGGGCTGCAGAAGTGCTTTATTTATTCATTTATGCTTTTCTCATAATTTTAATAGCTAGGATTTGTCATTTTTGATATATACGTTTTATGGCTTATTTAAATTTAATTCTTAGACCAGTGCCTTGTTTGGGTCATTAGGACCAGCAATGCATCTTTTTCTCTGTTTTTATAATTTATTTTGTTATTAAAAGCTTGAATCCATGTAAGCTTCCTATTAAGCTTAATTAGGAAAAATCATCCTTGCTTCCTTATGACCTTGTTAAATTGCTGTATAGCTTAATTAGGGGCTATGAATACACCCTTGCTGTTTTGTGTGATTGAATAGTATTAATTGCGTAAATGTGTACACAATCACTATTAAAAAGAATAAAATAATAAACTTTCACATATAATAACCTTAATGAAAAGAAATATTAATTAATTTTTGTCAAGGTGAATATGGCCAACAAGAGTTGGATGTAATAATTAATCTCTCACTCTACCTGAACCCTGCATTGCATGCCGTGTAGAACTCCCCGACGGTAACTACGCGCTCGTGCCGGAAGCCGAGGAAGGAGGAGCTGCAGTACGTGGAAGTGAGCGAGGACACCAAGGACCCCCAGGCTAACTGTGCTGACGAAGGCAAGCCCCAGTGCATTAACCTAATTGTTTTTGGAAATTTATGCAACTATCTATGGATGTTTGTGCATTTACGTTCAGGAGTTGAAATGAAACCCTAGATGCATGATCCCTAGGTGCCTATGTCTTACTAGTATGCTAGGCCGGTAGCTGCTATGCTATAGGACTGTTACAAGTCGAGTGATGGTTGTCACTCGCGAGAATAGGTTCTTATGTTGGAATCATAAGATCTTTATAAATGGATTGCTCATGTGGTAAGAGCATGGGATGTGGGCTCTGGTCCAATGGCTTTCGTGGGATAAGTGTTTGAAAGTATTAAGCACTTGTCGGGAATGGGACCGGTAAGCCTAGTACTTTAATGACGCAGTGAGGGATCTTACTATTACTCATCTTGGGACGCGTCTCACGGCTAGCTACCGGTGGTGCATGGTAATTCTGGGTGCTTGCGGGGTACGCCAGATAGCCTGTACAAAAGACTGTAAGATTCGATCCTGATCCGAAGACTTTTGGGAACCGCCTAGTGGTTGTCCATGTGGGGGCACCCTCCGTGTGTTTAGGTCTACCTTGCAAGGTTTAAATCAACTGGTTGTCGGCCTCTCACCGTTATCTGAGACTACTTATCCAACTGGCCATGATATCCCTAAGGATGGAACTTTGTGAATATTTATGCTTGAATAATTGTATTGCACAACTTATGCTTGCAATAGCTTGCTAATTTAGAAAAGAGTAATCAACTAGAATCTGTGCTAAAATCTTGAAAGTAAGGACATACTCTTTGTTGCTTTTCAGCAAAAGAACCCCATTGGCCAAAAAGCCTTTCATGTCTAGAGTTGGTGATGTAGTTGTCACCGACGGGTAAGACTTGCTGAGTATTAGTATACTCAGCCTTGCTGTAATCTGTTGCTTCCAGGTAATGCTTTCGGTGATGTGTGGCCTGGAGAGATCCCGCCTGGCTGGGAGCTGGAGTGGGTGGAAGACGATGCATGAAGGCATCATTGCAGGCCTCCTGTGATGCTCCTCGCGCCGTTTAGTTTAATTCCGCTGTTTTCAAAACTCTGAACTTCGTTATCATGTCAATGACTTCGTTTTGTAATAATTAAACCCTTCGGGGTAGATTTGGATGTTAATCATGTGTTGTACTCTGGACTCACCTTCGTGTGAGTTTTAATGCATATGTGTCGGTCCTTGTTGCTATGTAAGTGATTTCACCGGGCGTTAACCCGGCAACTAACGACGGGATGATACTTTATTATTGCTTAATGACCAAAGTGGATTGGTTTAGGCGATAGTACGGTATTTTCCTGGGCGGGTTGTCACAGCAGGCATCAGAGCAATTATATGCACCAGAGCTTAATTAACAAGCTTAATCACTGGTTTTTAATAAAATTTGCCAAGATTGTTGGGATTAGCAAAATACGTTGGTCCGTTAAGGATGAATTGGACCGAGAGTCCCTAGAGGGAATTTTTGGGTTCTTTCAGGTGGCTTATAAATCTATGGTTTATTTTGCTAACTCCCAGCATATTTTATTCCTGTCAGAACTTACTTTCTGTACAACCATACTAGTTCATCACGTTTTGCCATACGTGGTGGTGCCACAGGAAAGTCCTGTGAGAGATGGATGGGACCTATTCTAATGGGAACCCACGTCGCGTCTGTGTCTCATCACGTTTTGCTATATGTGGTGGTACCGCATGGAAGTCATGTGAGGGATGGATGGGACCTAATCCAAAGGGAACCCACCGTCGTGTCTGTGTCTCGCCACGTTTTGCCATACATGGACGTTTCGCATTGTGTATATGCGAGGCAAGGATGCACTCCATTCAAAAAGGAGAGTGTCTGAGGTTGGACGCTGTCCATGCAGCGGCTCGACGCATGGATACCGTTTCTATAAGCAAACGGTACTGTATGGGGACGCTTCCGTGACGTGCTGGCACGGAAGGTTCTTTTCTGCAGGTACACTAACAACGATCCGTTAGTCGCTAAGTGAGTACCGAATAGTTCTCGACTAGTTATTATAGGGAGAGACGAATAAAAGCCCTGCCACCGGCACTAACTTCGATTTTTGGCTTAACCGCCGTGTGAGGACGATTAGGACGTTTTGCATCATGTTAAAAATCGAAACAACTTAAAAATGGACCCAAAACACGAATTGTGTGCTCTCTAAGGAAGTTTTTGCTAGTGTGGGGTTTTTGTGTTCTAGTTGCCTCTCATGTCTAGGTTGTTGTTGCTCTCCAAAAATCTGTATGGCTGCTGGTTGAATTTTTGCACCATGTTCTATAAATGTTTGGACTAAATGACCTATACCAAAGTTGCTCCATATCTAATCTAGTTTTTGGTCGCAAAAATTCATAGTCATAGCTTTTGTAGATCTTGAGTTGTACCCTTTTTAGTGAACCTAGGTCATGCTGTTTTCAGAGGACAGAACTTTGAACATTGCATCTTTCGACCTTGTTCCTAAATGATCTAGCTCAACCTTTGAATACCAAAATTGTGCATAGAAACTTTATTGAGTTGCCGGTGAAATTTGAGAATTTTTGGAGTTCTGGTTTTTGAGTTATGAATTTTTATTCACAGCTGCCAGATTTTGCACCATTTGACATGTTGCTCTCTTTTGAGTTCTAACATGCGTTACATTTTTGTACAGATGGCTGCCCCTGTGTTTTTCGAGTACGGCACTAACGGTACGGTCCGTACCGATGGGCTGCACTGGGAGGGTTTTCCACGCCTTGCGTGGGAGGCACTCAGCGCTGCCGGCTACACCACTCCACCCATCTACGAGGCGGTCGAGTTCGAGCACCTGGGCGTGCCCCGCTGCAAGGTGACCGTCACCATGCCACCTCACCCGGACCACCCTGACTAGTTCGACTTGAGCTCCGTGTACTGGGGTTTTCGTGGGCAGGAGTCTCTCGAGTCGGCTGCCCTTTGGGTGCTGACGGACTTCTGTGACCACAACCCGACTGCAGTGGCCCTCTCACCATTTGGGCTGTTCCCGGCAGTGAGCCCGCACAACCCAGCGTGGCTGGACCGTGTGGACCACCTTCAGGAGCTACTTCTGCTCGCGGTTCCGCTGGACGTCACGCGGACGCTGACACGTTGACTAGACACCGTGTTCACACTTCAGGGGCTGTGTAACACCACCCAGTTGGTGATCAGCCAGCGTCTGGAGTCGGCTCGGCTGACCTGGCACAGTCTTTCAGCGGCTTACCAGCAGCAGAGCTTCACTCTCTTCCAGACTCAGCAGGAGAACGACTCGCTTCGTACCAGGAGGTTCCAGTTGGAGCTGGAGCGAGGTGACCACTTGCAGAGGATCCTTGACCTGGAGGCGCAGACCACTACCCTCCAGGAGGACGTGGACGCCGGAGACATTGAGAGGTTGACGCTGTTGCAGAACATCGCTGAGATGCAGCAATAGGTTGAGGAGGCTGAGGTACAGGTAGCAGCTCTGCAGGCCATCGTGGCTCTGTAGCCACCACCCCTGGTGGAGGCACCTCCGGAGGAGCAGCAGGGTCAGTCTGGGCTCGACCAGGAGAGCCAGGCTTAGACCTGAGCATTCCACGGGCCGGGCCGGGTTCGGGCCGGGCCGAAAAAAAATCCAGGTTTTTCGGGCCGAGAAAATCCTGCCCATGACCGTCCCATGGGACGTGTCGGGCCTCAGTTTTCGGGCCGAGCTCGGGCCGGGCCCGGGCTTGGGCGGGCCGCCCGCGCATTTTATAGTGTAAAGTAACTAAAAACAGCATTTCGGGCCGGGCTCGGGCCAAAAAAAATTTTCGCGGGCTTCAAGATCTCTGCCCACGCTCGTCCAGTAAGGTCCGTGGGCGGGCCTGGCGCGGGCCGGGCCAGCGGGCCGGGTCGGGCCGGGCCAAAAATGCTCAGGTATAGCCAGGCTGGACCACCGCCACCGACCCCACCTGCTTCACCTACCGCCAGTGTCGCTTCGGTCGGCAACTAGGTTGCCGTAGTGTTGTAGTAGCGTGACTTATACTCCTGTGTGTAGCCGTTGGTTGGTTTTTGTGGTAAGCTAACGTTGGAGTATTCTTTTGTGCAGCACGACTGCAATGTAACCCCTGATGTATGTTGGTGATCCCGAAAACTTGGCATCCGTGTAATGCTTGGTTGAACACCATTCCTGCAGTGTCTGTTGTAAAGAAAATGTTTAAGCTATTTGTGGTCAGATTCGAGTCCTGTGTTGAATACCAAACTTGTTCAGAATTTTATGATGATCGCGCTCGCAAAATTTCAGCATTTGTGTACTTTTCTACTAAGAGTTGTGCAATTTTTAATCCAGTTCTGGCTGCTGTCCAAACAGCTAGACAGACCATTGGAAACATAATTTTTCGAGCCGTTGAACGTCGAAATCTTCTCATGCGTTAAATACCGAAGTTGTGCAAAATATTGTGATGGCCGTGCACACCAAAATTCAGCATGTTTGCATGAGGGTATTGAGAGTTACGGAAATTTCGGTGAGCGTCAGCCTGCTTCCCGTACAGCTAGGTGGATCTTCGCAATTCGAATTCTTCGGGCATGCGAACTTGGAAATTCGCTACGAAATTGAATACCAACTTGGAAGCGCATGAAATCCTACACCTATTGACAAGAAATTGAAAATTTTTCAGTGACTGAGCTGTTGGATACGAAATTGTTCTTATGTCGTGTTGCTGCCAATTTCGAGAAACTTGCACGAATGAGCTTTTGTCATGCATATCTTACACTTGTCATTCTTTCTAAGTAAGATTATGGCTATGTGTCTAATAAAGGCTCGCATTTTCAGATGGTGGGACCAACGCGCAGCTCTCCCAACGGCTTTGGAGCATCGGGCAGTGGTGAACTACCACCACCACCACCCATGACGCCGTCGGAGGCATTCATGACCACTCAGACCGAGGTGCTGCGCCAGATCCTGCAGACGCAGCAACAGATCGCTCAGCAGCTGAACCAGAGGCCACCTCATGGGGCTAATCATGAGGGGCTGAATCACGTCACCTCCTACGCCCAGTTCATCAAGATGAAGCCCCCGACTTTCTCTAAGGCGGAAGACCCCCTTGAAGCTGAGGCGTGGATCAAGGCCATTGAGGCCAAGTTCTCTGCCTTTGTGCTGCCATGCTCAGAGGAAAATAAGGCCAACTTTGCAGCCCTGCAACTGCGGGGCGAAGCCTTGATGTGGTGGGATCATTTCAAGACCTTGCAGCAGGCCGGGCATGCTGTCACTTGGAATGAATTCAAGCAAGCCTTCAAAAGCCACCACATTCCTAAAGGGCTTATGGATAGGAAGATGAGGGAACTGCTGGCCCTCAGGCAGGGGACCGACACTGTGTATCACTATGCACAGAAATTCAATAGCCTTTGCCAGTATGGCGGGCATCACGTGGATACCGATGCAAAGAAGATGGAGAGGTTCCGTGATGGCCTGGATGGTGAGTTGTATGAGCGGCTGAACTTGATCGAGCCCAACAACTTCCATGAGTTGGTGAACAAGGCTATATCCCAAGAGGACGCTATGAACAAGGCCCAAAGAGACAAGAAGAGGCAGGCTGGTTTTGCTTCGGGCAGCGGAACTAACAAAAAGTTTCGCTTTGTGAAGAAGAATGTTCCTAACTCGTCCCAGCAATCTTCAACTGGACGTTGGACGATGAAGCCATCACAGGGCAAGCCTTCAGGGAACTTCCAGTTCCGCAACACGCAACAGCAAGCTTCCAAGCCCAACGCACCCCCGCGCAACACCGGTGAACGCCGTTGTTACAATTGTGGATAGCCGGGGCACTATATAAGTGACTGCCCAAAACCCAAGCAGAACAAGCCCAACCCACAGAATCAGGGTTCAGGGGCCAAGCCGGCCAACCCGGCTAAGAAGCCGATGGTGCAAGTCCGCCAAGGCAAACTGAACTTCACCACCATGAGTGACATTCCGGAAGGAGCTTCAGTGCTTACGGGTACATTCTCTATCAATGACACCCCCATTAAGATTTTGTTCGATTCCGGAGCCACTCATAGTTTTATTAGTGGAAGCATGATAGAAAAATTGGGTTTAAGTGGTTCACATGTTAAGGAGGCTTTTACAATTGTTACTCCGGGTGGAAAAATCTCTTCTCACACCGTAGCTTTCAGAGCGCCATTGAAATTAGGGAGTAAGACTGTGCAATCTAACCTCATTGTCATAGGCTTAGAGGGTATGGATGTTATCTTGGGTGTGGATTGGATGACCCGACATAAGGTGGTTCTAGATATCTCGGGTAGAGTTGTAGCGATCAATTCACCTACCATCGGGCACACCACCCTGTACCTACCTTTTAAGGACGGTTCAGACCCTTGTGCCTATGTGACTATTACTTCACATCTTGATGAAATTCCAGTAGTTTGTGAATATCCTGATGTCTTTCCCGATGAATTACCTGGCATGCCACCAGACCGGGATGTCGAGTTTGTGATTGAACTCCAACCGGGCACTGCACCCATTTCAAAACGACCTTACCGTATGCCTCCCAAAGAGCTAACTGAACTGAAAAATCAACTCCAGGAATTGTTAGATAAGGGCTACATTCGCCGAAGTTCTTCTCCTTGGGGTTGCCCCGCACTCTTTGTCAAGAAGAAAGATGGTAGTTTGAGGTTATGTGTTGACTACAGACCTCTCAATGCGGTGACCATCAAAAACAAATATCCTCTTCCCCGCATTGATGTTCTTTTTGATCAGTTGGCTGGAGCCAAAGTTTTCTCCAAGATCGATCTTCGTTCTGGGTATCATCAAATTAAAATTCGACCTTGTGACATTCCCAAAACTGCTTTCTCCACCCGGTATGGTCTCTACGAGTTTCTGGTGATGTCCTTTGGTCTCACAAATGCCCCAGCCTACTTCATGTATCTCATGAACTCCGTATTCATGACGGAGCTTGACAAATTCGTAGTGGTCTTTATCGATGATATTCTGATCTATTCCAAAAATGAGAGGGAACATGCCGAACATCTTCAAATTGTTCTGCAGCGTTTGAGAGATCACAAGCTCTATGCTAAGTTCTCCAAATGCGAATTCTGGTTGGATAGTGTGAAATTCTTGGGGCACACTATTTCCAAAGATGGCATATCCGTAGATCCTAGCAACGTACAAGAAGTGATGGATTGGAAACCACCCAAGTCCGTACACCAAATTCGCAGTTTTCTGGGTCTGGCGGGTTATTATCGCCGATTCATTCCGGACTTCTCCAGGATCGCCAAACCTATGACTGAACTGTTCAAGAAAGGGGTAAAATTTGTATGGAGTGAAGCATGTGAGAAAGCTTTCCACACGTTGAGGCAACACTTAACTTCAGCCCCAGTGTTAGTACAACCGGATAATTCCAAACCTTTTGAAGTTTTCTGTGATGCGTCAGGCACTGGCCTCGGTTGTGTTCTTATGCAAGAGGGCCGAGTCATTGCCTATGCCTCACGGGCACTTCGACCCCATGAGATAAATTATCCAACTCATGATCTAGAGCTAGCAGCGGTTGTTCATGCTCTCAAGATTTGGAGACACTATCTAATGGGCAATCATTGCAATATCTTCACCGATCACAAAAGCCTCAAATATATCTTCACTCAATCGGACCTAAATATGAGGCAAAGAAGATGGCTCGAGTTAATTAAAGATTATGATCTAGAAGTGCACTATCACCCCGGGAAAGCCAATGTTGTTGCGGATGCTCTTAGCCGCAAGGTTCACTGCAACCATTTAGAGGTGGAGCCGTATAGTGACACTTTATGTGAAGACATGAGGAAGCTTTATTTGGAAGTTGTAGATCAAGGAAATTTATATGCCATAGTTGCAGAGTCTAATCTCTATGACAGAATTGTCACTGCTCAATGCAACGATGAGGGCATACAACAAATAAAGCGGAAATTAGCAGAAGGAGACCTCAAGTACACTTGTTTCCAGAAGGATGCAACAGATGTGATATGGTTTGGGAAACGTCTTGTGATTCCTGCTGACCCGAACCTTAAGAAGGAAATCTTTGATGAAGCTCATCTCTCCAAATTCTCTATTCACCCCGGAAGCACCAAGATGTATCAAGATTTGAAGGAGAATTTCTGGTGGTCCAATATGAAAGTCGACATAGCAAAGTATGTGTCAGAGTGTGATACTTGCCATAGAATGAAAGCAAGCCATTTGAAATCGGCGGGTGTGCTCCAACCCTTGTCGATACCTATGTGGAAATGGGATGACATAAGTATGGATTTTATTTTGGGTTTACCCCTGACTGCTAGAAAGAAAGATTCTATCTGGGTTATCATGGACAGACTCACCAAAACTGCTCACTTCATTGCAGTTCACACTACTTATTCAGTGCAAGATTATGCAGAGATTTATATGGACCAAATAGTCCGCTTGCATAGAATTCCGAAGACCATAATTTCTGATCGAGGAACTCAGTTTGTAGCTCGTTTCTGGGAGCAATTGCATGAATGTTTAGGAACCAAATTGATCCGTAGTTCCAGCTATCACCCGCAGACCGATGGTCAGACAGAGAGGGTAAATCAAATTGTAGAAGACATGCTACGGGCAAGCATCATGCATTTTGATAAAAGTTGGGACAAATGTTTGTCCTTAGTAGAATTCTCTTACAACAACAGTTACCAGGCTAGTTTGAAGATGGCACCGTTTGACGCTCTTTATGGACGGAGATGCCGTACCCCTTTAAACTGGTCAGAAGCCGGAAAAAGAACGCTCTTCGGTCCATACTTAGTCAAGGACGCTGAAGAGAAGGTGCAAGTGATACGGGAGAATTTGAAGTTAGCTCAGATGAGACAAAAGAGCTATCACGATAGAGGAACAACACCCCGCCAATATGAAGTTGGTGATTATGTCTACCTAAAGATTTTACCAACCAAAGGTGTGCAACGGTTTGGTGTTAAGGGAAAGTTAGCTCCACGCTATATCAGACCCTATGAAATCATTGAAGTATGTGGGCCCGTGGCTTATCACATCCGACTTCCGGAGCGGTTCTCCGCAGTCCACAATGTGTTCCATGTGACCCAATTGAAGAAAGGCGTGCCTGTGCTTGAGATCGAGGTGATCACGGAAGCAAATGCTTGGATTGAGCCGGACTTCTCGCTCATCGAGCATCCTATGTGGGTGTTAGACCAAAAGGAGAGGAAGACCCAAAGACATACCGTAAGGATGTACAAGATACAATGGAGTCATCATACGGAAGAAGAAGCGACTTGGGAGACGGAAAATTATCTCAACACCAAGTACCCGGGTTTTCTACAATCTCGAAACCGTAAGTTCTTTCTACCTACCTTGTTCTTTAGAATCGAATCTCGAGACGAGATTCCGCTTAAGGGGGGTAGGCTGTGACGCCCCAGGTTTTTAATTAATCCTAAATACTGGTCAAACCTGTTGACTGTGGTCAAATCATGGTCAACCTGGGTCATCACCTCGAAAACCTAGCCAACACTCACCCACAAGCACCTTGAGCAAGTCAACATTAGCTACCTTGGTCAAAACCCTAATCAAAGTGGTCAAACCCCCTTGAGGTCAATACCTTACCTTAGAACTTTGGCCACGTTCTCCAATTTTTGTCTAAACACTCAAAATTCTGCCAATTTAAAAGTTGTGCAGAATTCAACGGGACACATTTCATCTTTAGGTTGGCATTTTAAATTTTGAGAGGAAAACCTCCAAAAACCCGGTCAACGCAGAGTTTTGTCCTTTGACCGCGCCGAGAAAACCTCCATATTGGCATGACGTTCCCAGTCAAACCAGTCCATAAAACCCCTACCACCCTTTGCAAAAATTGTAGGTGGTTAGCTCCTCTACAACTTTAGTATCTACACTTTTTGAAGTTACAATTCAAAATTTGGAGAAAATCGTTTTGGAACATCAGCTATTTGAAATAAGTGGGCTGCCTTGGGCGCTCTGGCCCGTGTGCGTGCCGGCGTCGCGCCCGCGCCGCCACGCGGCGCATCGGCGTCCGGGCCCCTCCTCGCCTCGACTGTCGGCCGCGCGCCCGAGGCCGGCATCATCATCACGCGCGTGCCCCGAGCGACTTGGGGACGTGTTCCTCCACGCGCCCACACACGTCCGCGCCGTGGCCGGACCCCCCGCCGTGCCGCCCGCCGGCGAAGCGCTGTGCGCCTCGCACGCTGCGCGCCGCTCCTTAACTCGCCTCCTTGCCTCGAGGCGGAGCTCGCACACCCCCACACGCGCTCGCCCGCCTATTTAAACAGCTTCCATCTCGCCCCCGTGCGCGCCCACGAATTCCACCGTCCGCCATTGCCGCCGCCGCGGTGAACTCGCCCCTCCGCCCTCTCCCGCCGCCGGCCAAGCTTCCCAGCACCCCCACTAGACCTCACTCGAGCTTCCACGACCACGTGTTGATCTGCATTGCATTGGTGTTTGCCGAAATTTGAGCCGAGGTGGCCGTGCCGCTGCGGTCTCGCCGCCGCCGCACGCCGGAGCCATCTCAGGCCGCGCCACCACCACCAATCAAGTCGTGGTAAGCTCAATCGACAGCCCATGTCATTTGTTTGCCAGCCCCGGCCGTGGTTCGCCGCCGGCGAGCTCACCACCGCCGGCAAGGGCACGGATGTGAAGCCCAGGGGTATATTTGTGAACTAGGGACCTGTTGGCAATGAAAGTTATCTTAGTTTCTTTACAACTAGGTCCAGCCACTTACAAAAATCCTAGAAATTCTTAGATAAATCAGAAAAATGCAAACCTAATTTTTTTGGTTTCAGTGAGACTAGATCTACAACTTCTACAAAGCATGACCATACTTTTGACTTATAGATTTTGAATGAAAATTCAATTTCAGTTTGAAACCTTTTTGCTGTAGTTCAAAATCTAGAAATGTTATGGAGCTGAATTTTGGATATGTTGCTAGTTATATCATTTTTAGGCTCTGGACAAAAATTTCCACAAAGTTACTGAACAGATCTTTTTATATGATTTACTTTGCATTTATGCTATTTCTGCCTTAATGATTTTTGTAGCAAAATGTAAATAGATTTTTTTGCTCAACTTGTGGCTATGCTCATGTTGTGCCTAGATTCAACTTTCTTGTGTTTACCATTATTTTATCTCCGCCAAAAATAATTAATCTTGTTTTATGCTTAGATTTACATTTAAATGCATAGTTCAAATTTCAAATGTGATCTTGATGTGCATACTGGTTTCCTAGGCTTGTTTTAGGTCAGGGATGTTGTAGGAATGAGTTGGGCTGTAGAAGTGCTTTATTTATTCATTTATGCTTTTCTCATAATTTTAATAGCTAGGATTTGTCATTTTTGATATATACGTTTTATGGCTTATTTAAATTTAATTCTTGGACCAGTGCCTTGTTTGGGTCATTAGGACCAGCAATGCATCTTTTTCTCTGTTTTAATAATTTATTTTGTTATTAAAAGCTTGAATCCATGTAAGCTTCCTATTAAGCTTAATTAGGAAAAATCATCCTTGCTTCCTTATGACCTTGTTAAATTACTGTTTAGCTTAATTAGGGGCTATGAATACACCCTTGCTGTTTTGTGTGATTGAATAGTATTAATTGCGTAAATGTGTACACAATCACTATTAAAAAGAATAAAATAATAAACCTTCACATATAATAACCTTAATGAAAAGAAATGTTAATTAATTGTTGTCAAGGTGCATATGGCCAACAAGAGTTGGATGTAATAATTAATCTCTCACTCCACCTGAACCCTGCATTGCATGCCGTGTAGAACTCCCCGACGGTAACTACGCGCTCGTGCTGGAAGCCGAGGAAGGAGGAGCTGATGCGGAGCTGCAGTACGTGGAAGTGAGCGAGGACACCGAGGACCCCCAGGCTAACTGTGCTGACGAAGGCAAGCCCCAATGCATTAACCTAATTGTTTTTGGAAATTTATGCAACTATCTATGGATGTTTGTGCATTTACGTTCAGGAGTTGAAATGAAATCCTAGATGCATGATCCCTAGGTACCTATGTCTTACTAGTATGCTAGGCCGGTAGCTGCTATGCTATAGGACCGTTACAAGTTGAGTGATGGTTGTCACTCGCGAGAATAGGTTCTTATGTTGGAATCATAAGATCTTTATAAATGGATTGCCCATGTGGTAAGAGCATGGGATGTGGGCTCCGGAACAATGGCTTTCGTGGGATAAGTGTTTGAAAGTACTAAGCACTTGTCGGGAATGGGACCGGTAAGCCTAGTACCTTAATGACGCGGTGAGGGATCTTACTATTACTCATCTTGGGATGCGTCTCACGGCTAGCTACCGGTGGTGCATGGTGATTCTGGGTGCTTGCGGGGTACGCCAGATAGCCTGTACCAAAGACTGTAAGATTCGATCCTGATCTGAAGACTTTTGGGAACCGCCTGGTGGTTGTCCATGTAGGAGCACCCTCCGTGTGTTTAGGTCTACCTTGCAAGGTTTAAATCAACTGGTTGTCGGCCTCTCACCGTTATCTGAGACTACTTATCCAACTGGCCATGATATCCCTAAGGATGGAACTTTGTGAATATTTATGCTTGAATAATTGTATCGCACAACTTATGCTTGCAATAGCTTGCTAATTTAGAAAAGAGTAATCAACTAGAATCTGTGCTAAAATCTTGAAAGTAAGGACATACTCTTTGTTGCTTTTCAGCAAAAGAACCCCATTGGCCAAAAAGCCTTTCATGTCTAGAGTTGGTGATGTAGTTGTCACCGACGGGTAAGACTTGCTGAGTATTAGTATACTCAGCCTTGCTGTAATTTGTTGCTTCCAGGTAATGCTTTCGGTGATGTGTGGCCTGGAGAGATCCCGCCTGGCTGGGAGCTGGAGTGGGTGGAAGACGATGCATGAAGGCATCATGGCAGGCCTCCGCTGTTTTCAAAACTCTGAACTTCGTTATCATGTCAGTGACTTCGTTTTGTAATAATTAAACCCTTCGGGGTAGATTTGGATGTTAATCATGTGTTGTACTCTGGACTCGCCTTCGTGTGAGTTTTAATGCATATGTGTCGGTCCTTGTTGCTATGTAAGTGATTTCACTGGGCGTTAACCCGGCAACTAACGACGGGATGATACTTTATTATTGCTTAATGACCAAAGTGGATTGGTTTAGGTGATAGTACGGTATTTTCCTGGGCGGGTTGTCGCACATCACAAGACAATTTCTATGCCGATTATGTGTTGACTTGGGACCACAAGGCTAAGGTACAAGTCCGGACGAACGATGAACGGATCATCGCTCTCAAGCCTCCATCTCACTCCTACCCTTTCTACCTAGGACTAGACTAATCAACTACTCCACACCCACACTCTAGACAAAGGAGAGGAGAGGCCTCTCCTCCCAACATGAGAAAATGGGAGAGGGGAGAGTTGAAGTGTGTGTCCTATTCCTACCCCTCCCCTTCTATTTATAGGTAGAAAGGCACTAGAGAATGACCGTGCGCACTGGGTAAATGCAAGGCAAAAGCAGTAGCAGGGGACATGCATCAGCTAGAGATGAGAGGCCCCACCATGGGTTCGGCCGACCCCTGGTTGGCTCCCTTCACACCACCTTTGCTCCAGGTGATTGCCAGGTGGGCCCCAAGGTATGTATGGGTGTGTATGTGGTGTTTTTAGCATGTTCGCGCAGGGATGTGGGCGCTTGAATCCGCGTACTGGCTATGATTGGTCAAAGGTGTGTTTCTTTGGATAAGTGGCTTCATGGATCCATGTGAGGCTGATGTGGTAGGCGGTAGCCTCTCATTGGTTGGTGCTGAGTTGCTTGGATCCATGTGGTGTGTTTTCATCTCATTTTATGAACTAAACACCTGCATTCAAATATTCATTAACACTTGTGGAACTTGTCAGTATAAACCCCTATCCTAGTGTCGATGCTCACTTTTTTACGTATTTTATGCAAGAGTTGACGACATAAATTCAACACTTAACAACCATCAATAGAGGGAAACATTTCTTTTTGGTGATGTTGTCTCGTGCCTAATGTCTGAGGCAACTAATTTACCTGTGTTCGTCCTGCAGAGTTTCTTGGATGGTGATGGTCACCGATGACCTTGTTAGCAATGGAATCTATAGTTACTAATTGACATCTATTTCTGCTTCATGTTCTTGTTTTCTTGACTTCTTGTGAATTATTGTGCTGCTCATCCTACTTTTAAAACCCCAACCCCACTTATGTCGCCATCTAAGGCATTTCTCTTAGGACAACACTAGAATCCAAAGCCCCAATTGCACATGGAAGAGAAAGAGATCCATGCATGGCTTCCGTCAAGGTTGTTCTGCATGCCAACCTCATCAAGGAGCTCCCTGTTGGTGTAAATCGGGACCGAAGGCTACACCGATACAACAGTACTCTACTCCTCCGAAGGGGTAAAGAACAGGGCCCCTTCGGAGGACTACTCCTTCTTCCTCCATTACTACTACCTCTAGTACTACTATCCACTTAACTTCTGCTACTACTAAGCAGAAAATAAAGAAGACAACAGTAACTTACTACTTCCGAGTTCTCCACCATTCAATGCTTGTCCCATCAATTACAATGACCCTCCTATATATAGGGATGGGGTAGTTGGCAATTTTCCCCCAAGCCCCTGTAGGTTATTTTCTTCCGAGCCCCTGACTGATACTATATTTACAAGAAGCCCCTCGAGCTCACACAAAGGCCCACTAACCTTTACATGGGCTGGGCCACTCCCCCAACAGTAGCCCCTCGGCTACTTCGGTTTGGCTGGCACAACAAAGCGGAGTAGTTGAATACATATGGATTGGCCCAGACCTTCCTACACCTTCGGCCCTGAGGAACACCCTCAGGACCCTCCGCCTGTACGCCTCACTAAAAACTCCATTCCGAAAAACCCAGTGGGAAAACCGGAATGGAGAAAAGAGCACGTACGCCTAGTGAATTTACATGTACACGAAGTTATCAGCCAACCTAACTACTGGTCGTCTTCGGTCTTGTTTCGACGGTGAAGGGTGCCTTCGGTGATGACGTCAGCTTCGTCGTTGTTACTAAGATAGCCTTTATCATCAATGCTTCTCCTCCATCTACTTCGGCCTTGTCTTCTAAGCCTTCATGTGCCTCTCTTTTCGCTTTGGTTCCACTTTCGGAACGTCGTTGATGACGATGCGCCGCCTCTTCTCCTTCGGTCACGATCACCGGGCAAGACTTCATGCTTCGGGGTACGCCGCTCATCCCGATGCCACCATAGCCCCTCTTGTCCGGTGATTGTGACGAAGGCCCTGATACCGTACACCGCGTGCGACGAAGTACGTGTTGATGAAAGTGAAACTGAAGTTGACGTCAACGAGGTAGACGATGAAGCCCCTTGAGCCATAGTCCAATCGGCGTCAGAGTAGTAGACGCCAAAGACGAAGTCGAAAGTCGATGTCGACGAGGTAGACGATGAAGCCCCTCGAGCCGGAGTCCTGTCGATGTCGTGCAGTAGACGCCGAAGACGAAGTCGAAAGTCGATGTCGACGAGGTAGACGACGAAGCCCCTCGAGCCGAACACATGCCGATGAAGAGGTAGTCGAGGAAGCCCCTCGTGCCGAACCATGTTGACGAAGAGGTAGTCGAGGGAGCCCCTTGTGTCGAACCGTGTCGACGAAGAGGTAGTCGAGGGAGCCCCTTGTGTCGAACCGTGTCGACGAAGAGGTAGACAAGGAAGCCCCTTGTGCCAGATATTCGTCGAGCTGGCCCTGTCGGTGACGAAGTAAACAATATAGACAAAATCTCTGCTTTGCTGTTCAACCCTACATTCAAGGCGAATTATTTTTATTCAAGAAACTCAAAAGTTTGTTAGACAAGAAACAATCTATCTCAAATTGCATCACGCAAACAAATCCGAAGGCAGTGTCGGGCCTTCGGAGTGTCTCAGATCCAAAGCCATTATCGGGCCTTCGGTGTGTCTCAGCTCAACTCCGGTCATCACACGACCGGTCGTTTGCTTCCTGCAAACGGAACCTCGGCTATAACGGAGCCAGATACTTGCCTTTGCAAGTTAAACTTCAGTCGTTACGGGACCGACCGTTTGCTTCCTGCAAACGAGACTTCGGCTATAACAGAGCCAACTACTTGCCTTTGCAAGTTCAACTTTGGTCATTACGGGACCGGCCGTTTGCTTCCTGCAAACGAAACTTCGGCTATAACGGAGCCAACTACTTGCCTTTGCAAGTTCGACTCCGGTCATCATGGGACCGGTCGTTTGCCTCATGCAAACGGAACCTCGGCTATAACGGAGCCAACTACTAGCCTTTGAAAGTTCAACTCCGGTCATCACGGGACCGGTCGTTTGCCTCATGCAAACGGAGCCTTCGACCAAACTCGGCCCTTCGGCGTGAGCGCTCTTGGCTCCATGCTACGGTGTTATGCATGTATATACGTATGAAAGTGCATACAAAAGTATGCTCTTGCATGAAGGCTAGGATGAAAAGGTTAGCCAAAATAACGCAAAATGCGCCCATTGATTAGATTCTCAACTTGTGTGGTGAAACCATGAGATGACTGAAATCTGATGATACCGAAGTCCATATGGAAATCCCAGCAATTACTCGATGACGTTCAATAGACATTGAAACCAATTGATATGGCCTAGCCATTCCCAAGTCAATAATAGAGTCACTATCTTCGGGGTGAAAACCGATAACTCAAAGGCTATAACCTGCAATAGTCGTGACGAAGTGCACACACAAAACATAATAGCTGCATACAACCAGTCATTATGAACAGGATACGAAGTATAACTAAGAACAGGCGCCTAGCACATTTGGGATGAAGGTGCGACAACATATGATATACGAAGGGTGAGAGTGCCCGTCAAAAATGGAACGTAGGTTATGAGAGAGGAGGGCACGATACTTACACATGGTAGTTGACCCTGCATTCAAGAGATATAAATACTTCGTATATAGAGTTAGTTCATGGAGGTGACGAGGTACTTACATTGATTGACGACACCTGCATGTTAGTGGCAAAAACGAATCCAGAAGAAACATGGATAACAGCCCCTCGCTCACCAGCGAAGAGGAAATATAACACACTACGATCAAGTGCTACTACTCAGCACACCATGATATAAATACTTCGTGTAGAGGGCATACGTCGACCATAACGAGACCGACGCCATGACAAATGTTAGGTGACAGGTGGCTCCTGGATGCCCCCTCAAGCCTTCGGGAGCCACCGTTACCTACCCAACGAAGGTAAAGATCGAAGACTACGCCGCCCGCACCATGGAGGGGGGTTGTTGCTTCAAAAATGTGTGAACGAAAATATACACGAAACTTTCAAGGAAAAACGACTTGAGAAGAGCATCAACATTTGACTAACACTAAGTACTCACTGCTTTAAAGCCAACGATTGGTCTGTTAAAACCAGAGACGAAGGGTACTTCGCCACTACACCGAAAAAGGTTTATTAATAGCCAAAAACAAAACACGGACCACACCAAGTACTACCTCATTACGGTGATAAAGTTGTATAATAAAATAACAGCATAATGCCCCTTCGGTTGCTAGATGAAGGGTGAGCAAGCAGTCTGCAGACAGTCCTAGTAAGCAAGGGATAGCAAAGTATCGAAAGGATACTTTCCTAGTGCATACTCTACTTTTTATATGCCGAAAAAAACTGAGCACTTGTATAACCAGCATGAGCTTCGGACCGAAGAGTAAGAAGTTATGATTGGTGCTAAAAGCAACAATAAGATAAATACTTAAATACTTGCAAATGTGAGATGTTGCTATCAAAATGATGAGGTGCAAAGCGATAATAAAAAATTAAAGAATTGTGACCCCTTCGGCTCCGAAGGGTGCCTTTGTTTGAAGATGGGCTTCGGGGCATTAGCTCTTACTAGTGTGAAAGATATGCAAACTAGGATTACTAAGCGGAAAAAGTCCATTCCACAACCCTCATCTATAAGTGTAGTTTGAGTTTCAACCTTCAACCGCAAAACCAGTTACTCCGGGTCCCTGAACAGTTTAAACCGTCCATTTTACACCCCTTAGTGGTTTACTGAGCTGTTTTGGCCTGCGTGGCGCCACATTAGCTTCGCCTACGTGGAGGCGGGTCCGAGTTAGCCACCCACTGACGAGTGGGACCCACTCGCCACCCCAATTGCGCCTTGGTCAACCCACCCTCCCTCCCTCCGCCGCCGCCGCCGCAAACAGGAGAGAAAGAGAGAAGGGGAGGTGCCCGCCGGAGCTCACCTGCGCTGCCGTCCCTACGCAGACACAGAAGAGTTGTCCCCGGTCCCAACGCACCGGCCGAGGAAGCAGGGGAGGGGCGCCACTCTCCTCGCAGTCACCGGAGGCCGCGTCCCTGCCTCGCGCCTTGGCCATCGGCGGAGTCCAAACTAAGGTGCGGCGCGGCCAGGGCCACCGACGGCAAAGCCCATCCTAGGGGCGCGCCTTGGTCACGTTCACCGATGGACAAATCCACCATGTCGTCGGCCACCACCGGCCAATAGTTCACACCCATACCTTAGCTCCCTCCTTCTTGGATGAGGCCGCCGTCGAGACCTCTTCTGGCAGGGTGGAGATGGCCGGCGGCCGCCGCGAGCTGGGAAGGGAGCGGAGCCGCGGAGGGAGCATGAGAGGGTCGCGCGCGGCCTGGCGGCTAGTTGGAGGAGAGAGCAGGGGAGGCCGCAACAGTGAAGAGGAGGGTCGCGTGGCGCCGGCTTGCTCGTCGTCACACCGGAATCCGCTAAGAGGGAGAGGCGTGCAGCGCCGACTCGCTTGTTGGCACGCCGGAGCCCGTCGGGAGGCACACCAAAAATCTGCAGAGAGGGAGAGGCATGCAGCGCCGACCCGCTTGTTGGCGCGCCGGAGCCCGTCGGGAGGCACACCGGAATCCGCCGAGAGGGAGAGGCGTGTAGCGCCGACCCGCTTGTTGGTGCGCCGGAGTCCGTCGGGAGGGAGGGGCCCCTCCTCCAGCGTCGCCAGGGTCTAGAGGGATGCACCACCGGGCTCGTCCTGCTCCTCCGCGATGAGGAGCGGCGGCCAGACGCAGGCGGAGGGGAGGCAGCATCCACGTGAGAGAGAGAAAGCAGGGGTGGGGCCTTCGCCGTGGATGCTTATGTGGCGCCAATTCCATGTAGGCGAAGATGATGTGGCGCCACGTAGGCCAAAACAGCCCAGTAAACCACTAAGGGGTGTAAAACGGACGGTTTAAACTATTGAGGGACCCGGAGTAACTGGTTTTGCGGTTAGGGGTTTAAACTCAAACAACGTCTATAGATGAGGGTTGTGGAATGGACTTTTTCCTTACTAAGCAGTAAGCGAGCGCACTAGTCACATATAAAAGAGTGCATCTGGCCCAGATAGCTGGACTAAAAAACCACGGCCCACAAAATCAACCGAAGGCTGCAGTTCCGAACCGGCTTCGTCGACCCAACTTGGGCTTAAACAGAGCTGGACTTGAGCGTTCAGTAGCTTGTCAAAAAGCAGGGAACTGGTTGAAACGCACTTGGGCTACGTAAAAATAGGCCGAAGCAGCACAGATGAGGTTGGCCTGGCCCTTCGGACCAAGGAGTAAAACCTCCTCGTTCCTGCCTGGGCCCGAAAGACAAGGAAAAAAATGATACTCGTGCAAAGCCCACAGTATACAAGTGCAAAGTCCTAACATCAAGTTTTGACTAACGATGGCACCTTATCAACCCAACACCGAAGGGTGCTTCGGTGGAAAAAAGTTGAGCACAGAGATCAAAATTTAAAACTTTTCTTAAAATCATCGACTTGTGACTAACACTAAGCATGTACGCTTAAAAAATAACCAAGCGATGCGTCATGGAGGCAGTAGATGACGAAGGGATGCAGGCGCAATACCTGGGCATTTCGTTCAATGTGAACCCTTCGGTTGGTGAATAAATCGACTCAATTCCACATACTGTGCTTCGTGGGCCGGTGGTGCTAGCTCCGAAGTGGGCTCCATGAACACAAATTAACAAAGAGAAAAACATCGCTGGGCTTCGTTTCCCGTGGCCTGAACTGGGCTTCGGAGTAATATGCCGAAGTGGGCTTCAGAATGAGGGCCGAAATGGATGGCCTAAGTGTGCTTCGGAGCTGAACATTTAAGTTTTGGGCTTCATAGCTGTAGCGTAGAGAGTGAAATTGGCCTCTATAAATGCACACCAAAAAATATACCGAAGGTCTTAATAACTGTTTAGAGCCACTTAGAAAGTCCGGAACAACTCCTTGGAAAATAAGGGTGGACCCCAATATAATTGTGATGACGAAGAGTCCCAATAGTATATATATTTCAATTCATTGTCATAACGAACATGTAGAAACCGAAACCCAAAATCATTTAACTCAGTTACATCAGACGAAGGGTACTTCGGTGATCCACTGATTGCTCAGTTCACTTTTCTGATGAAAATCGTTAGTGATGTGAAGCAATTTGCTCCGCACAAAGATAATAATATTATTGAACAAAGACAAAATGATGAAGTAATACACGAAGGCGCACATGACATGAACATTGTCTCCCTTCGGAGTACCAGTACTTATATTAATGGGAGATTTGGATCCATATCATTAAAAGATCCCAAATTTAGATACATACCATTACAAGTCAATGACACGTGGGGTTCACATGAGTCAATGACATGTGGGGTCAATGTTATATAATCTAACTTTTGGATCTTTCAATGGTATGGATCCAATTATAACTATATTAATTTAGTAAGCAAACAGAACAGTGTTGAAATGTATCATCCTAAGATATTCGAAGGAGACTTCCTGCAAAACAGAGGTTAGATCTTTAACTGAGACGAATAATTTGAAGTCTAATATACTGCTGAGCCCCTTCGGAATGACCAGATAACAAAACAACAACTTGGTAATTACTTTTACAATCTATAACTCCTATATAAAAGCTCCCCACTAGAGAATTCTCTCAACATGCAAGCATGCCACCTCAACAACCCTACTAAGACCATGACATCCAGTGGTGGGCCCCATTGTTTGAACTAGCTAAAAAAATGTTATAACTCAAAAATAAAAAAACAAATTAAATTCTGATTACACCATTGGATTCCTTTTAATAAATCCTTCAAAATAAGATCTCATATGAATATATTTTGATAAAATGACAAATAGGCCCCATCGATGGTAGTTGGTATAGAGTAAACTGAAAAATAAAAAAAGAATGAAAAAAGGAAAAGGATAAGGAAAAAAAAGAAAGAAAAAGTAGGAGGGTGATAGTAATATTCTAACTCATATATTTCTCCTACATACTCGCGGCAACGCGCAGGGAATTAAGGAATATAAAGGAATAGCAGCGTAGATAGTATTAGCAGAAACATAACGATCGGATCTTTTTTCATTTGACATCATGAAATATATCCATTTTTATAGTAAATAGCTATTCAACACGTGAGTAGGCCCGGCACCACCCCTAAACTACGCTTAAAAAAAGTGTAAGTTATGGTTTCTAAAGTTCCTTTTGGACGCTGACAATCCGTGAAAGGGAAATGTTATTGTAAGAGAGATATGTTATTGTAAGAGAAATCGTGCAAACTGCAAATAAAGCTAGGTGAATTTTGGTGAAATACCACCGTGACTTTAGTATGTCATCATGGTAACACACGGTAACACCAATTACTCTAGGGTTTAGGGCCGCAGCAACGCGCGTGGTGTTCAAACCTAGATCAAAGAATTACCAACGGCGGCGACGAGGTTGCCGAGGTCGCCGAAATTCTCTCTTATGATCAGACGCGCGAGGTTGCCGAAATTCTCTCTTACAATCATTATTCTTAATTCCCGCAGCAACGCGCGAGTGAGATTCCCCTAGTTAGGAAAAAGATAAGGTCAAGTGCCTCGTCATCCATGGTGTCGTGTAGAAAAACCTACTCCCGCATAACCTTCGGACTAAACTGGATTTGAAAAGGTTTGCTGCGGAGCGAACATGGTGGGTTCCTGAGCTAGCTTGCATTGCGAGCTAACCGAAACGACATGGTGGGTTCCTGAGCTAGCTTGCATTGCGAGCTAACCGAAACGGTGCCTCTAACAAAAATTAAAGTTTGTGCCTTGACCCTCCGAAGGGTACCTTCGGCGGCACTCAACAGAGCTAAAGAGTAGACATACGAGGTGCTGCCAGCCGATGGCCTGACAGCATGCAAGATGCCTCAAAACCCGACAGCAGAATAAGAAAAACGGTTATAACTGGTTAAGAGTTCACCGAAAGGGGTATAAAGGCTGCAAGCAAAACATACCAGATACTTGACAAGCATCGGTCATGCACTCCACGAATGATGTAAGAATGCAGGTGTAATAAACATCAAATGAAAAACTGCTAGTTAGCACTATGGCCGAAACTAGTAAGGGCAACTCCAACCGGCCCCTCTTCTCCCCCTTAACTTATCTTTGAGAGCTCAAAGGGAAAAAAACCTCTCCAACCGGACTCTTATCCGCCCCCCCGACGGATGAGGGGCTCTCATTCCGCCCCTCTTGACCCTCACATGTAGGAGCTCCTTTTCCACCCCCTCATCCAGCGACGGCGCCAACTGCCAGACCTCCCGCGCGTCCCCGGAGCTTTCCCCGTGCCGTGCACGGCGGTATCCCTGCGCGAGCTACATTGATTTCATCTCCAATGGCGATGCAGGCTAGGAGAGGGAGGGGAAATACCTGTCTGGCGGTGACCTATCCCACGGCGACAACCATGGGGGTCCGGCGGCGGCCGCTCCAGAGGTGGCCGGCGGCGGCCCGCCTCGCGCTCGCGCCCGCGGCCGTGGGGGGCCGGCGTGTCACACCCGGATTTAAGGACAAATCCGAATGCAAAGAATACATGTGCGCCAGGATCAAGTTACACACATGCATCGACTCAGTGAATACCAAACCACAGTGTAAAAGCGTAAAGGAAATATTATAACTTTATTACATGACCGAATGTCTCAAAACTAACACACGTTCGAGTAGCTAACAGCGGAAAAGTAAACACGGACGTCCACCACAGGCAGCTGACTGATGGAGCGAACGCCTAAAACTCGTCGAACTCTCCAGGATAATCCTCAAAGCGTCCGTCAGAGCAGCAGCCGGGTTGTGTAGATGCAATATAAAAACAAGCATGAGCACATGTCGTACTCAACAAGGGAAATCTCTATAACAACATGCAAGGCTTTATGGTGGAGAGCTTGTGGTTGCATATCAGGTCAGCATTTTAGTTGATCAAATTTTATTAAGTAGATATTACTAACAAGTATAAGTGTATACCAAAACCCAATTAATAAATGCAACAGAACCATAGAATGCAATGCACAAGTTTAAAAGTTTCATCTTTCATAAAATTACTCATGTGAGGGTCCAGGCCGCCCTTGACCGTGGGCACGGCTAACTAGTCAGTTTTACACTCTGCAGAGGTTGTACATCTTTACCCACAAGTCGCGTAAAAGTTCTAGGAACTTTAGACCCAACCATGCTGTGCAAAAGTAGGCACAATACCACACTACTGAGGTGTGGCTGCATAGGGACGCTACGAGGCCTTTACAAAGATCCCCTAACACGGGCTGCTCGCTAGGTTACCTGATCAGTGCAGTGCATAAACCTCTCTCAGCTGCGAAGCTACCATAGAGCAGATCAGTCTGAGGGCCGGGCTATACACCATCTACCGTCAGCCCCCAACCCCTTTCAGGTAAAACATACCACATGCTAAAGTTTCTAATTATTAAGCCAAGACAGAGCCATATGTCTTGTGGTTGTACTATTTTCCTGGGTGGTCGCTCCATGTTCCGATTAACAGATACAAAGTGTTCTTGCATTACATGAATGAATAGCATAAATAAATCCAGATTGGTAATTGTTCATTAAACCACCCAAAACCAAGGTAAAGCTCTAGCAAGTTCTACCCAACATAAAGTAACCTAGGTTGATCAAGGCATAGGATAAACAACACTAGTCGAACCTTAAATAATCGGACCCATCATATTAATGCAAAGCGGTAAATAAATAGCAGTGTAATTAAAATGCATGTTGTAATAGGATAATGGGAATGCAGCAAGGACTTGCCTTCCACAAGTTCCGGAAACTACTCAGAGTCTTGGAAGTCTTCAACAGCAGCGTACTCCTCGAATGGCTCGTCCTCTACGCTCCACACATTCACATACAAGCATACAATGGAATAAAATAAGAAACAAGCACCAAACAGTATTAACAAAACAAAACAGCAGCATAAAACTGTTCTACTCTTCGAGACGATCGCATGGATATAAAGAACGCTAAAAACGGAGCTAAAACGCGTATTCTATGGCCAAAATAAGGTGTAGGGACTAAACTGCAGGGAATCTAAACTTCCAGGGACTAAACAGCGAGAAACTAAGGGCTAAAACATAATTTTATATAAAAACTTAGGGGCTACGGTGCAAAAACATAAAGCTAGGACCTCGGGCGCTAAAACCAGAAAACTTACTGTTCAAACCGTAAGAAGTAGGACCTATTCGTAAGGTTTTATGTACTGCGAGAGGTCACTTATGTAGAACAGGAAACTTTAGGGGCTTTTAAGCAAAACCGCCACTAACAGATCCATTGACCGGTATTGACCCCGGGGTGGGTCTGATCCAGCCCGTCGGATCTCGATCCGTCGGCCAGGATCGCACGCACGCGTGCGGATGACGGCGGCGGCGCGCAGCGGCGGGCTCGCCGGCGCAACACCAGATCGAGCTGGGGTGCTCGATTTGGACCGCGGGTTGCACCGAAACGAAGAGCGCAGCAAGACGAACTCAAAGAGAGCAAAAGAGCGACCTTAAGGGCGACGACGGCAAAGCACGGCTCGGCGTGGCGGACTGCGACGGTGAGGAAACTCCGGCGAGGGCGAACGGGCGGCGGAGAGGACGGTGACGCGAACGAGCGGCACCGGCAGCTTCCCCTCGTCCTTGCGGGATGCGGCACCTCGACGACTGGGATGCGGCGACAGAGCAGGTTGAGCACGGTGGCGCAGCAAGGATTGGCGGTGCGCGCAGAGCTTCTAGGGTTTGGGGTTCTCGGGAAGGGGGTGGCACGGTGCAAGGCGGTGCCCTTTATAGGGCCGGGGAGGCGCCTAGGCGTGCGGGCCCGAGGCCAGGCGTGCGCGCACCGAGGGCGGCTCGGAGTCGGGGTCCCTGCCCGGTCGGACTCCGACTCGAGGTCGGGGATGACGGGTGGGGCCCGCCCGTCGGTGGCAGCGGGCGGCGGGGCGCCAAGCTGGGCCGTCTTGGGTCGGAGGCGAGGCCAGGCTGCTGAGCGGCTGTTGACGCTCCTTAGCCTCACCACTAAGGTTGCACTTACGATGACGACGCCAGGAATGCTCGAGGCACTCACTAGCGTCGCTACTGGGTTTACACCTCTAGTAACGGGGCTAGGGAACATCTTTGGGTAAAACACACGATCACAAAAAGGTCCGCAAGCGCACGGATTACCGTTGTAGCACTTCACCCGGTGGTATTCGGGTTATCGTATTTATATTTTCCCAAGGGAAGAACTATGGCATAGATAATCAAACAAACGGTAGAGAGGATCGAAGCTTGGTGAAAGGATCTTATAGCTGGGGTGATGATAAAGATATACGGGGGTAAATGGACATGCAAGGAGATTTTGATAAAAGACTAGAGAGGTCCTAGTGAGTTGGGAGGACAACGAGACGAGAAAGGATCCTAAGGCAATCTATCTATTCTTGTGAACTCCAGGAAAAGGACTAAGGTAAAGCAAAACCAAGGTAAGATAGGATCAACAAGCTCTTCTAGTGCTGCAGGGGCATGCAAAGCCGTGCCCTCAGACTGGGATGAGAAGGGAGGACGACGACGCGCTGAATCCTACCGGCCTGAACTAACGTGGTGGACTACAGAGCCCGTCCGGAGCTGTCACCTCCTTAGGGTACCACAACTATTCCGTTGAACGGGACACCAATCTAAGACTAAGGCAAGTTCTGAGCACCGCGCTCACAACAAACCAAAGAACCTTCCCTAAGGCCTTTAGAGAAAGGTCTCTCTCTCCCGTGAAACACCAGAGATCAAGCAAAGAACGACCACAACACTAAAGGGTTCAAGAGAGCTACGCTAACCAAGGCAAAACTCACTTTAGTCTAAATCTAGAATAAAGCTTCTAGTAGCTAAGTAAAAGCTGAATGTAATTGACTCGAAATGTAAGATAGAAAGATAACTCGAAATGCACATAAGTCTTATAAAGGAAAGATACAAGAGTAGTACCCAAACTCTGACGAAGACTTCTCCGGAACCCCGAGACTAGCTCGACTCGACTCTAACTCCCAACAACACTACTTCCTACTCTAAGATACAAAAAGTGGACAATAGTGAAGCTCCTGCGGTGTGTCTTCTGTTCCAGCGAGTGGGGGGTCCTTTTTATAGCAGTGGGAGGTCGGTGGAGCGCTGAGGTGGCGGGAGCCAGGCACGGCCGCACCTTCGTCGTGGACGGTCCTGATGCTCGCTCCTTGGTCGGTTGTGAGTCGGTATCTTGGGTCGGTTCCGCCGGATTCGACACTTTGTAGGTGCGGCCGTATCTCTTGATCTGGCCGTGCCTACTCCAAGCCGTGTGATGCACCGCCACTGATAGGGGATGCTCAAGATTGCTTCGTAGTGGCGGTTGGTTGCATGTAGAGGTGGGCCCATGGATCCAAGTGCCTCTTTTCACATCCTTTGGATCAAACTGACATAACCACGACGTATCCTATCCATCCAAAGTGTGTTCGTGGAAATGATGGTCGCCTGGACCCGAGTCATGGCGGGGTGCAGGGCCGGCCGCACCAGCAGGGCCGGCCGCACCAGCAGGGCCGGCCGCACCTACTGGTCCGGCCGTGCCTACTCGGTGTGGCCCGGTGACTCCCTATTTATCCCCAAATGTGTACCTGCATATAAAATTTACAATACAACTCGTGGAACTTTATTAGTACTAAAAACATGCATGAAACTTGTCGTATACCCTCCTCATTTCCGGCATTTTGACGGTCAGAAACTTGTTATAAGGACCGTCAACAAACTCCCCCAAGCTAAACGTTTGCTCGTCCTCGAGCAAAGTCTAGGCTTGGCCTCGGACGATCAGGAGTTGCGCTGATGTTACCACTCTGCAAGTTCCTATGCACAATTCCATACTCTACTTGCTGTTGAAAAGGTTGGCACGAGAGAGACTTAGCCATGTTTTACCTGCGGGGCTTGTAACTTTCCACCTCGCCTCTGGAGGTTGAAGAGTAGAACGGTTTTGACTTTGCATCACTCACTCTTCTCTTTTTCGGATCCTATCTCAGAGTTTTGAAATTTTCGCAAAGAGAGACAAAGTTCCTCGGATGGTTCCCTCGATCGCTCAAGTGGTATTTGTTACGTCACCAAAGGCTTTTGAATGAGCCTCAACTTCCTACTCTATGGCTTGTATGTGGAGCTTTGGGTAGGATAAGTATGAGACTCACTTGTGCCACATAATGTTGTTGAGCCAAAGACCGGATCCAAGAAGAAACTAGTCATGCAACTTGATCGAGATGTGCAAGTGTGTGGAATATTTTTGTTTGTTTTTCTAAGTACTCCTTGCTTTGAGATCCTCCTCTTGCCTTTTATTTTGGAGGGGGGTCATGCTTCATTTTTTTCTATGCTCTTTGATTGGAGCACATACATTTTTTTCTATGCTTCCTTGAGCATTCCTTTTTTTTGCAATGTCCCCTCTCTCCTTTTGCAAGAATACAAGAAGAGAGATCTCTTTTGGACTTTGGAGTATTTATTTTTGGTGGATAGATGGCATGTTTTGCGTAACTCCCGATGTAGGAGTTAGCTTGTATATGTGGGTGTACGTGATCTCGATCATGGAAGCATGAAAAGATTCTACCAAGGGTCAAAATAATTTGGCAAAACTCAATGGGTCACAAGCAAGCATATGTAGAAGGTTTATACTTTGACTTCGACATATGGCTTTGGTAGGTGATGTAACCATTGAGGAACTTGTCTTGTTTTATTTTCAAAAGAAATACATCCGAGATTTCACCATACTATGAGATAGAGCAAGATTAACATTGTCTCACCATATCATACTAGTCAACACCCTAGGTTTGGTCATAAGCATTTGCTTCCCACAAAGTTTTATTTCAGGCTCTTGTCTCAAAATATACCAACAAATTCAAAAGCTCGTAGAGTACAAAGCTGTAAGCTAGGTTCTTGCAAAGTTTTAACATGACAACTTTTCATCATTATTCCAAACAAGGGTGTACGGACAAGATGCCAAGCACATGATGAAAGCAAAAGTTTTTTGTTGTTTCTTTTATTCTGAATGAAGTTGGGATTGGACTGGATGGCGTACCTTCTTTGGTTGAACCGGGGCTCTCCCCCAAGCTGATTCTGATCTCCTGGTTGGTTTGTCTTACCTTGCGATGCTAAGTGGGGCACTTGGAGACTCGATGCTGAAGCTGCTCGACAATTTTGTGTAATTTCATATGTACGGCCGTACCAGTTGGTTCGGCCGGTCCTACTACTTTCACTCCAAGTGCTCACTTCCCCTCCTGCAATTGTTCTGCACAAGAATTTCGTCGAGGGGAGGTACGGCCGTACCTCATGGTTTGGCCGTACCACGAAAAACTTTCCAACATAACTGATGAAACTCTCACTAAACTCCTGCAGACTATTACCTTCGAAAGACTACTCCCTTGAAACTTCTCTCTCTTTCTCTCTCTTTTTTTTGAAAGAAAGAAAAACAACTAAACAAAGGGGAACAACTAAAACAAAAGGAAAGAAAAAGGAAAGCTGGTTGGGTCTTACCTGGACGGGGATCTCTCTCCCCCAAGCTGATTCGAGAAACGGGACTAATAGTCGGGCGGTTGTTGATACGGGTTCCATGACCCGAAGAAGTTGTTCACTGCTTGAAAGCCTTCTTGCGTGGTGGCGGTTAAGGTGTACAGCTGGCCGTCAGTTTCCTGCTGTCGCCTGGCGGTGTCCTGGAGGCCTTGCTCTATTCTCTCGGCACGGGCATCGATACTAAGGAGGCGATTGTCGATGTTGAAAAGGCCTTGGTCAATGATGCCATACTGTTCCTCATGGTACTCGTACGGGTAGCTCTGAGGATAGTTTCCTCCATAGGTCGGGTGGCCCCCAAAACAGGCTGACTGAGAGTGTGATGAGCTGGAGCAGATAGAGGCACTGGGAGGTTGGCTTCCGCTGGACTGCTGCTGCTGCTGGCGGCTACTTGAGGGTCTTGCTCCGCCGGATGCCGGAGCCTGCTGCGTGGTGCTTTCTGGGATGAGGTTCCTGTCGCTCCTACGAGTGCGTGATCGGGTTGCTGGTCCGGGTCCCGAGATGCTATGCCTTGAAGGCCTTACCGTCTCCACATCATCCTCGGGTGTCAGGTTTAGGGTGTACTTCTTAACTTGGTATAAACCAAGCTCTGGGCACGGGAGGACGATGGTTGTGGAGGAATGGGGGTAAAGCATGACCAACTCTCCCTCAACACGCTTCAGCAAGTGGGCTTGTACGAAATGGTCCTCATCAAAAGTCTCGCGGGGCGTCTCCAAGTAGGTGACGTGAGCTTCCTCTAGAGCCCCGAGGTACGTGGCAATCCGAGTCACCAAAGAGGTGATCTCAATTTTGCCCGTCCTCGTGGCCATGGTACGCCAGTGCTCAACCATAGAAACGACAGGAGCAAGCTTGATCTTGTGGATGATGGCAAACAAGCATTGCAACTCGTCCACCCTAACCGTTCTAAACTCGACTCTTGGGGCAATCATGCCCGAAATGAGCCGGTGGAGGAAACGAAGAGTGGGGTTATGGATCAAGTTGATCTGGGGAGCGGGATTCAACCCTCTCCCCGAAATCTTTTTCCAGAACGACTCTCTCGAGAAGGCTTTCATACCCTTATGCTTAGACCACTCAATCAGACAGTTTGAATCGAAGCCTAGAGCCACACTCAACTGATCCCAGGTTAAGTCGTGCTCTTCATTGAAGAGTCGAAACTTAACACCATTGCTATCGGTGCTCAAAGTTGAGAGGAACTCTAGGGTGAGAAACTTCGAGCCCTCTTCCCACGCATGCCAAAAATTCCCCCAGCCTATGGCATCAAAGGCTGCCCCAAATTCTCCTATCATACCGATTTCATTAAGAAGGGTGTTGTCGTATACCTTCGTATGCGTGAATTCCCGGTCTTTTAGCTGCTGGAACAACCTCCGCTCTTGGTCGGTTCGCAGGATGATTTGAGTTTCGGAGGTAAGGAAATGAGTCCTTTCCTCCGAACCTGACCCATCATAATGCACCGAGCTTGTGGACATGTCCCGGGCAGAACCCATGGACACATTGTCCTGCGGATCGAAACCCGAGGGTACCGAGTGATCTTGCCAATCTGAGGAATGGGAATGGCCACTGCGGCTCGAGTCCGAGTCGTGGAACCTGATGTGTTTTCCCTTCACCACCTTTGCGGCCTTACGGAATCACGACATCCTGCAAAAGGTTAATGCAACGGATACCCGAAGGATGATGGTTATGAAAGGTTAGTCGTTCGAGGATTAGCGGTCCAGGAGTTAGCAGTCCTTGTGGGGAAATGAGACCTCCACAAAACTTGAGTGACTTGCACTACGAGGGACACACTGTCGGCACTCCTTTCCACTAAAAACGAACAGACTTATCAAGGAAGCAAAGGTTGCAAACTTCGGAGTTTGGTTGTGGTTCTCTGGGAGAGTGCACGGGAGGCCTCATTTTATAGGCAGGTGGAGGGAGGGAGGTGCGGCCGCACCTGTCCATCCGGCCGTGCCAACAAAAATTGAGAGACGACCTTAGTGCGCGATTAGGAGGCTAGGAGCAGGCTGCAACAACTTGGAAATGACAATATGGTGGATTCCATAGGTGCGAGCGCACCAACGGGGCCGGCCGGCCCTAGTGTTTCCATCAAAATTGCAAGTCAGGTTGCTGCCATACCATCTAGCACCTAGGGTCCTCGAGAACTTGTGCACTCAGTTGTCCAAAAGTTGCTGGGGTTGCTATTAGTGGTGGGGAAGAATTACTGCAGATTGGACTTGCTTTCTCACAAAGTAAAGCACCACCATGCAGCTAGTGGCTGCTCCACGCATTCACCCAGGCAAGAGGGGTGGTGCGCCCGTGCCAAGTGGGCCGGCCGCACTGGGCAAAATGCCCAAAATTGCTCCTTAAACCTTCTAAACTCTAATTCATGCAGTGGCTGAACGGATTTCGAAGATTAAACATGCTTGATGCATGAACTTAGGAAGGGACAAATGCCGGTTTATCTCATGGCGAGAGCGTCGAATTTATAGTCCTCGAGCTGGACTTGTTGATGATCATTTCTTCTTGGAGTGACTCTCTTGATTAGAGAGGTAATTCATTAGAGTTTGGAAGAAAAACGATAGATAGGCGATAATCCGATATATCCAAGATTGGGAATGGTCCTTGATTTCTTCGCTCTGGGATTCTCTTCTGACGGGCATAGCTAAGATCCTCTCTAAAATTTCTAGCCCCTCAGTTGGATTTTCGTGAAAAAGTGATCCCTTTGTGAGTGCAAGCAAGCGGAAAACGTTGTCTCGAGATAGGCCGTGCTGAAAATGCTGAATCAACACTATATCTGGCAGGCCATGATCGGGACAAATGTGTATGAGATCATGGAATCTAGTCCATGCTTGACTAAGGGATTCGGTCTTCGTCTGTTGGAAATTGATAAATTGTTTTCGAAGGTTAATGAGACGAGATAAGGGGAAGTATTTAGCACAGAACTTGCCACGCAAATTTCTCCAATCCGTGGTGACTTCCTTCTCTTGCCGGAAGTACCAAGCTTTTGCTTTTCCTGCTAGTGAGAATGGGAAGAGTCTAATTCTGAATTCGTCGGGAGAAAGATCGGAGTATGAACGAGTAGAGCACAATTGCTCAAAACTCCTCAAGTGATTGTATGGATTTTCTCCTTCGAATCCTGAGAAAGGATTTTTCTGGGCGATGGAAAGGAATTTTGGAGAAATAATTCCATTGGAGAAGAACCTTGGCTTGAGATTTTCGTTTCCGATTGGGATTTCCATCTTAGTCGGAGTGTGGGATTGATCAATAGAGAACTCAAGGTTGGCTTCTTTGGCCATGAAAAAGATGGTTCTGACTACGGGATCGATTGGGTTCGTCGTGATAAATCGAGAGAAGCTTTTCGAAGGGTAGTGACACGAAGTCAGAATATCCTTCTCAAGTGACTCTTGAATAGATGTGAAGATGGGACAGAGCTATCGAAACCGGGTCTACTCCGTACACTAGGAACGAAGTAGGGATAAACCCGCTAAAAGACGGTTCACCGAACTGAGATAACTCTACCGAAAAGATATCTAGTGCCTATTGCTTCCCCGGCAACGGCGCTAGAAATGCTTGTTGACGCTCCTTAGCCTCACCACTAAGGTTGCACTTACGGTGACGATGCCAGGAATGCTCGAGGCACTCACTAGCGTTGCTACTGGGTTTACACCTCTAGTAACGGGGCTAGGGAACGTCTTTGGGTAAAATACATGATCACAGAAAGGTCCGCAAGCGCACGGATTACCGTTGTAGCACTTCACCCGGTGGTATTCGGATTATCGTATTTATATTTTCCCAAGGGAAGCATTATGGCATAGATAATCAAACAAACGGTAGAGAGGATCGAAGCTTGGTGAAAGGATTTTATAGCTGGGGTGATGATAAAGATATACGGGGGTAAATGGACACTCAAGGAGATTTTGATAAAAGACTAGAGAGGTCCTAGTGAGTTGGGAGGACAACGAGACGAGAAAGGATCCTAAGGCAATCTATCTATTCTTGTGAACTCTGGGAAAAGGACTAAGGTAAAGCAAAACCAAGGTAAGATAGGATCAATAAGCTCTTCTAGTGCTCCAGGGGCATGCAAAGCCGTGCCCTCAAACTGGGATGAGAAGTAGGACGACGACGCGCTGAATCCTACCGGCCCGAACTAACATGGTGGACTACAGAGCCCGTCCGGAGCTGTCACCTCCTTAGGGTACCACAACTATTCTGTTGAACGGGACACCAATCTAAGACTAAGGCAAGTTCTGAGCACCGCGCTCACAACAAACCAAAGAACCTTCCCTAAGGCCTTTAGAGAAAGGTCTCTCTCTCCCGTGAAACACCGGAGATCAAGCGATGAACGACCACAACACTAAAGGGTTCAAGAGAGCTACGCTAACCAAGGCAAAACTCACTTTAGTCTAAACCTAGAATAAAGCTTCTAGTAGCTAAGTAAAAGCTGAATGTAATTGACTCGAAATGTAAGATAGAAAGATAACTCGAAATGCACTTAAGTCTTATAAAGGAAAGATACAAGAGTAGTACGCGAACTCTGAAGAAGACTTCTCCGGAACCCCGAGACTAGCTCGACTCGACTCTAACTCCCAACAACACTACTTCCTACTCTAAGATACAAAAAGTGGACAATAGTGAAGCTCCTGCGGTGTGTCTTCTGTTCCAGCGAGTGGAGGGTCCTTTTTATAGCAGTGGGAGGTCGGTGGAGCGCTGAGGTGGCGGGAGCCAGGCACGGCCGCACCTCTAGGTGCGGCCGCACCTATGATGTGCCGCCTTTCGTCGTGGACGGTCCTGATGCTCGCTCCTTGGTCGGTTGTGAGTTGGTATCTTGGGTCGGTTCCGCCGGATTCGACGCTTTGTAGGTGCGGCCGTATCTCTTGATCCGGCCGTGCCTACTCCAAGCCGTGTGATGCACCGCCACTGATAGGGGATGCTCAAGATTGCTTCATAGTGGCGGTTGGTTGCATGTAGAGGTGGGCCCATGGATCCAAGTGCCTCTTTTCACATCCTTTGGATCAAACCGACATAACCACGGCGTATCCTATCCATCCAAAGCGTGTTCGTGGAAATGATGGTCGCCTGGACCCGAGTCGTGGCGGGGTGCAGGGCCGGCCGCACCATCAGGGCCGGCCGCACCTGCTGGTTCGGCTGTGCCTACTCGGTGTGGCCCGGTGACTCCCTATTGATCCTCAAATGTGTACCTGCATATAAAATTTACAATACAACTCGTGGAACTTTATTAGTACTAAAAACATGCATGAAACTTGTCGTATACCCTCCTCATTTCCGGGATTTTGACGGTCCGAAACTTGTTATAAGGACCGTCAACAGCGGCGGGGCAGCAAGCGACCAAGCGACGGAGTTCAAGGAGCACGGCCGAACTTCTGCCGTTGGGCCACGCAGCACACAGAGAAGAGAAGGGAGGGAAAAGAAAAGAGTTTTCACAAACTTTGAAAATGAATTCAAACAAAGTTCAAACTCACATTTGAACTCAACAAACAAAATTTGATGCTCCAGCATGTATGCAACAATAAACTCCTATATTTCATTAATTTACTTAACAAAAATGATTAAATGCCTAGAAAATCACAAAGCACCTTATATTCCTTAGACAAGAGCAATTGTTGCTAAGCAAATTTTTATTAAACTCAAAAAGTGAAAATTAGGGTGTTACAAATCCTACCCCCCTTAAGATGAATCTCGTCCTCGAGATTCGGATGGATCAAAGAGATGGGGATAATCTTCCTTCAACTCCTCCTCTCTTTCCCAAGTTGCCTCATCCTCTGCATGATTACTCCATTGCACCTTGCACATCTTAATAACCCGATTCCTCGTAACCTGTGTCAAGGTATCCAAGATGTTGATAGGCCGTTCAGTAATGGTGAGATCTTCCTTAACATCCAATCCATCCATAGGCAATGGCTCTTTATCATGAGGTTTGAGACCCTTTTTCAACTGAGAGATATGAAACACATCATGCACATCTGAGAGCTGTTCTGGTAACTCAAGTCTGTATGCTACCTCTCCTACTCGTTGCAAGATCTGAAAGGGTCCAATAAAGTGAGGTGACAACTTTCCCTTCACTTTAAACCTGTGCAAACCTCTGATTGGTGACACTTTTAAGTACACATAATCGCCTTCTCGGAAAGCTACATCTCTCCTCTTCCCGTCTGCATAACTTTTTCGCCGGGACTGAGCGATCCTCAAGTTCTCCCTTATGATCTGAACTTGCCTCTCTGCCTCCTTAATGATATCAGTCCCCAACAGCTGACTCTCTCCTGTCTGACTCCAGTACGAGGGTGTTCTGCACTTCCTCCCATACAATGCCTCGAAGGGTGCCATCTTCAGACTAGCCTGATAACTGTTGTTATAAGAGAACTCAGCATAAGGCAAACTCTTATCCCAACTACCTCCATACTTAAGAGCACAAGCTCTCAACATATCCTCCAAAATCGGATTTGTCCTCTCAGTCTGTCCATCGGTCTGCGGGTGGTAGGCTGAGTTGAAATTCAACTTTGTATCCATGGACTCATGAAGCTTTTCCCAAAAACGAGACGTGAACTGAGTACCTCTGTCAGACACTATCCTCTTAGGTACACCATGCAAACACACAATCCGAGACATATATAGTTCTGCCAATCTTGCACCTGAATGAGTAGTCTTAACAGGAATGAAGTGAGCTACTTTAGTCAATCGGTCCACGATTACCCATATAGAATCATACCCAGCTGGTGTCCGTGGTAACCCCACTATAAAATCCATACTAATCTCTTCCCACTTCCATTCAGGCACCTTTAACGGCTGCAATAGTCCAGCTGGCTTCTGATGCTCTGCCTTAACTCTATGGCACGTGTCACACAATGCTACATGAGCGGCCACATCCCTTTTCATCCCATACCACCAATACCTCTGCTTAAGATCCTGGTACATCTTAGTACTGCCTGGATGAATGGAATAAGCTGAATCATGGGCCTCTCTCAAGATGGTCTTCCGAAGGTCTCCCACATCAGGCACACAGATCCTATTCTTGAACCATATCCTCCCCTGATCATCCTCAGTGAAATCCGGGGCCTTGCCTCTCTCCATGGTCTCCCTGATCTCTCTAATCTCCACATCCTCCAACTGCCCCTCGCGTATCTGCTTCTCCAGAGTAGACTCTACCTTTAAAGTAACTCCCTCAGTATGAGCAACCATCCCCAGATTGAGTCTCTCAAACTTCTTCATCAACTCTTTAGGCAGCTGGAATGCCAATGCCATGTTGGCCTGTCCCTTCCGACTCAAGGCATCTGCAACCAGATTAGCCTTCCCAGGATGATACTATATGTCTATATCATAGTTCTTGATCAGCTCCAACCATCGGCATTGTCTCAGATTAAGGTCCTTCTGGGTGAAGATGTACTTCAGACTCTTGTGATCAGTGTAAATCTGGCACTTGGTTCCCATGATGTAATGCCACCAGATCTTCAAAGCATGAACCACAGCTGCCAACTCAAGATCATGTGTAGGATAGTTCTGCTCATGCTTCCTCAACTGTCTCAATGCATAGGCTATAACATGTCCCTCCTGCATAAGAACACAACCCAAGCCCTGTCGTGACGCATCACAATAGATGTCAAAACCCTTCTGCAGATCTGGCATCACAAGCACTGGAGCTGTAGTCAACCTCTTATTCAATTCTTCAAAACTGGCCTGACATGCATCTGTCCACTTGAATTCTCTATCCTTCTCCAACAATGTGGTGAGAGGCTTCACAATCTTGGAGAATCCCTCGATGAACTGTCGATAGTACCCAGCAAGTCCAAGGAAACTCCAGATCTCCTTAACTGTCCTCGGCGGTTCCCACTTCAACACATCATCAACCTTGGCTGGATCGACTGAAATACCTCCATCGGTGATGATATGCCCAAGAAAAGAGACTTTCTTCAGCCAGAAATCACACTTACTGAACTTGGCATACAACTGATGCTCTCTCAACTTCTGCAACACAAGTCTCAGATGCTCCTCATGCTCCTCCTCAGTCTTGGAGTAAATCAGAATATCATCAATGAATACCACAACGAACTTATCCAAGTACTCCATAAACACCTTGTTCATCAGATACATAAAGTAGGCAGGTGCATTGGTCAACCCAAAAGACATAACAGTATACTCATAAAGCCCATACCTAGTGGTGAATGCAGTTTTAGGAATATCCGACCACCTGATCTTCATCTGATGATAACCCGAATGCAAATCAATCTTGGAGAACACTTTAGCACCTCTCATTTGATCAAACAAGTCCTCAATGCGGGGCAATGGATACTTGTTCTTGATAGTAACCTCATTAAGCAATCGATAATCCACACACATCCTCTGAGTACCATCCTTCTTCTCTACAAAGATAACTGGTGCCCCCCAAGGTGATGAACTAGGACGAATAAACCCTTTTTCCAACAATTCTTTAATCTATTTCTTAAGTTCTAACAGTTGAGTACTAGACATTCTATATGGACGTTTAAAAATAGGAGCGGTACCAGGCAATAGATCAATAACAAACTCAACATCTCGGTCAGGCGGCATACCTGGTAACTCCTCTGGGAACACATCCGGATACTCACAGACCACTCTGATATCCTCCAAAGGTTTGCCATCCAACTGCTACACAGAACCTCCTGTATCTGATGATGTAGTAGCCACTAGCTCAACCTTGTCTCCCTTAGGACTGGTAAGAAGAACTGTCCTCTTTGCACACTGAATTGTTGCATCATGCATACCCAACCAATCCATACCCAGAATGATATCGAGATCCTTTGATTCCAGAACTATCAACCTTGCCCAAAAGTCTACTCCCATGATCTTTAGATTAACATTAGGACACATATATAAAGCTTTCAGCTCCCCCCGGGTGAGTTAACTAGCATGGTTTGTTTCATGGGACACATGGGTATAGTATGTTTGGCCACAAATTGAGCAGATATAAAAGAATGAGATGCTCCAGAATCAAATAAGACTAATGTGGGGGTGGAGTTGACAAGGAACATACCAAGCACTACTTGTGGATTCTCTTGAGTGGTCTCAGCACTCACATGGTTCACCCAGCCACTTGCCTGGCTCCGCTGTCCCTTGTTGCTCTGCGGGGTCTGGTTCCTATTCCTCATCTGCTGCACCTGCTGGTTCTGCACGGGGGTGTTAGGAGCGGTCCTCTTGGGGCAATTGTTGGCATAGTGGCCAACCTCCCCACACTTGTAGCAACTATTGCCCGCGGGGGTATGAGGTGCGCTGGGCCTCACAGGCGTGCCAACCGGAGTTATCTGACAGTTCTGCTGGAAGGCAGGGCATGGAGTCTACTGTCCTGGGCGCTGGAACTGCTGGGCGGAGCGCTGAAACTGCTGGTGGTGGTGCTGCTGCTGCTGGCCGTAACTCCCAGTCGGGCCTCCTGGACGAAGTGGTGCACCCAGCGGTGAAGTGAAGCGGGGGCGAGTGTTGCTCCCGAACTGTCCTAGAGTGGTGGCCTTCCTCTTCAGCTCCCCCAACTCTCTACGCTTGGACTCCAAGCAGATGGCCTTGTCTAGCAGATACTGGAAGGACGGAAAGGTGTGAGACATCAGCTGGTACTGTAACGGTCCAGCTAATCCCTCCATGAAGCGCTCCTACTTCTTCGCATCATCTGACACCTCCTCTGGCGCATAGCGGGACAACTCTATGAACCTGTCCCGGAACTCTGCCACTGACATTCCCCCCTGCTTGAGAGAGAGAAACTCCTTCTTCTTCAGCTTCATCAGCCCTGCAGGAATGTGATGGCTCCTGAAGCTGTTGGTAAACTCCTGCCAAGTGATGGTGTCCGGTGTAGCATGAGCAGCAACATAGGCATCCCACCATGCTCCTGCTGTCCCCTGGAGTCTTCCTGCAGCAAATAGGACCTTCTCCCTGTCATCACACTGCGCGGTAGTGAGCATCTTGCCCACAGTCTTCAGCCAGTCATCAGCCTCCAACGGATCTGCAGCATGTGTGAACACTAGCGGACGGTGGCTCATGAACTCCCTGTGCTTGTTCATGGGTGCCTGCTGTTGCTGCTGCTGAGGTGGATTGTTGACTTGAGCCTGCAGGTTGGCCACAATGTTGGTCAAGTTCTCGAGAAGCTGAGTCTGAGTCTGAAAAAACTGCTGCATGGCCGGATCCATTTGTCTTGGCTGTGGTGCACTACCTGAGCAGCTGCCTCGTCCTTGGCGTGTCACTGGAGGATGGTCAACTCCTGATCCGGACCTGGTGTTCACCATCTGAGTGTTAGAAACATTGATTTAGATTATGGCACTGAGAGAAAAGCTCAAAAGGTAAACAATGCAGACTTCCAGATTAAGACAGATTCTGATAGCTGTAAAGAAACAGGTGTATCTCGCTGTACAGGTAACCAAAAATCAAGAATTTTTCCCGAGACATGATGTATCAAATTACTGAACTACTCCAATTGGATTTGCCTCAATCGGAGGTCTGTAACTCGAGATATTAAATAATAAAGTAAACTGTGTCAGCAGGATTTGACAGATTCTGATGTCTTAGTATTTCGTACATAATTCCCAGAATATATATTTGATAATGCTGAATTTTTGAAATAAAATCACATATAAAATTTTTGAACTAACCCAACTGGTTTTACTAGATTTGGAGTTCTGTAGCTCGAGATAAAAATAAAACACTACTGATGTATCAGGTAGTGACGTGAACAGATTTTGCGCTAAGATAATCCTCATGATAGATAAAATAAGATGGATAAAGAATTATGATAATGCAAGATAAAAGATGATTGTAACAGAACCTTAACCCACTAATCAAACTTTATTACTAAACCAATGTCATTGTGGCATTAATCCACAACACATTGCAATCACACAAAAATCCAACTCACGAATGATCACAATTCAAGCATCCAAACACAGCACTAGCTAACACACCGATCCAACGTTTCGATCTAACGATTACAGACTCTAAAACTGAAAACAAAAAGACACCTAACACCTAAGGCCAAGCGATCCAAGTGCGGGAGCTTGGGGACCCATATCTTGTCCTCCTGGGCCTTGGTGACATTGCAGGCCATCTTTCTCCATCCTCCTCCACCTCTTCATCATTCTGCCCCGCAATCACTGCCTTGAGCCTTTTGATTTCCCTTCGATCCTCAGCTTGCTGATCATGAAGGTCTTGCAGCTCCATGTTGGTGTCATCCAAGTTGGTGTTGAGGGCTGCAACAAGCCCCACTTGAGCTGCATAGCGAGGTCCCATGTCCGCGTCGATCTCTAAGATTATGCTGCCCACAGCTCCAACGGGTCGGCGGGGAAAGTCACCCCACACGGTGTTAGTGAGATGGTGAGCCTCCTCATAACACCATGCAGAAAGAGCCCTCCTGGCAGCATCATCCCTCCCAGCAGTGAAAGTAGCCCTGGTGGCTAAGGCGTGATGAACAGTAACCTCGTATTCTCCGCCCTCATGTGGGTCATCTTGCAGAATGTGCACTGACACCTTCCACTGCGTTGGGTAGCGGGGGTGTGTCCTCCTTTGCCCAACGTAATCGATCTTCACAGGCTGGTGGAGACGGTGGAAAAGCCTCCTCAGCTTAGACGGAAAGCGTGCATGCCCCCCATCATGGTGAAAGACGACCACCTTCCACTTCTCGGGTGCAGCAGGTTGATCATCAGCATCACCATCCTCTGGATCTGAACCTTCAGGATCTAAATGGTCATCTAGGTCACCTCCTCCTTGTTCCTGATCTTCAACTTGCTCTCCCTCTGGCTCATCATCTGATAGCTCAATGACTGAAGCGGGTGGTGAAGCTTGCACTGAAGCAGAGCTCGCCCCACTTCCCTCCTCAGTGTCGCCTTCATGTCCATCACTCTCCGTGGAGTAGCAGTAGTAGTCCTGGTCCTCCAGGTACCTTGGAAAGCGGTAGGCACCAGCACGAGTAGTCTTCAGTCGGCGAACCATCTAAAGATAGAGGAGACAAGTGCTGAGTAAACTAGAGATGACAAGATCAAGCTAAGATAACAAAAAGATAACCAAGGATGAGATTAAACCAAGGATAGATATAATAAATAGAATAAAGCAAACTAAACAGTGTGTGGCTTCTAATATTATATAATCCTTAATTTTCGATCAGTTCTAACTAGGCTAACGTCCTACAGTCAACACGACTCTGGTACCACTTTGTCACACCCAGATTTAAGGACAAATCCGAATGCAAAGAATACATGTGCGCCAGGATCAAGTTACACACATGCATCGACTCAGTGAATACCAAAACACAGTGTAAAAGCGTAAAGGAAATATTATAACTTTATTACATGACCGAATGTCTCAAAACTAACACACGTTCGAGTAGCTAACAGCGGAAAAGTAAACACGGACGTCCACCACAGGCAGCTGACGGATGGAGCGAACGCCTAGAACTCGTCGAACTCTCCAGGATAATCCTCAAAGCGTCCGTCAGAGCAGCAGCCGGGTTGTGTAGATGCAATATAAAAACAACAAGCATGAGCACATGTCGTACTCAACAAGGGAAATCTCTATAACAACATGCAAGGCTTTATGGTGGAGAGCTTGTGGTTGCATAGCAGGTCAGCATTTTAGTTGGTCAAATTTTATTAAGCAGATATTACTAACAAGTATAAGTGTATACCAAAACCCAATTAATAAATGCAACAGAACCATAGAATGCAATGCACAAGTTTAAAAGTTCCATCTTTCATAAAATTACTCATGTGAGGGTCCAGGCCGCCCTTGACCGTGGGCACGGCTAACTAGTCAGTTTTACACTCTGCAGAGGTTGTACATCTTTACCCACAAGTCGCGTAAAAGTTCTAGGAACTTTAGACCCAACCATGCTGTGCAAAAGTAGGCACAATACCACACTACCGAGGTGTGGCTGCATAGGGATGCTACGAGGCCTTTACAAAGATCCCCTAACACGGGCTGCTCGCTAGGTTACCTGATCAGTGCAGTGCATAAACCTCTCTCAGCTGCGAAGCTACCATAGAGCAGATCAGTCTGAGGGCCGGGCTATACACCATCTACCGTCAGCCCCCAACCCCTTTCAGGTAAAACATACCACATGCTAAAGTTTCTAATTATTAAGCCAAGACAGAGCCATATGTCTTGTGGTTGTACTGTTTTCCTAGGTGGTCGCTCCATGTTCCGATTAACAGATACAAAGTGTTCTTGCATTACATGAATGAATAGCATAAATAAATCCAGATTGGTAATTGTTCATTAAACCACCCAAAACCAAGGTAAAGCTCTAGCAAGTTCTACCCAACATAAAGTAACCCATGTTGATCAAGGCATAGGATAAACAACACTAGTCGAACCTTAAATAATCGGACCCATCATATTAATGCAAAGCGGTAAATAAATAGCAGTGTAATTAAAATGCATGTTGTAATAGGATAACGGGAATGCAGCAAGGACTTGCCTTCCACAAGTTCCGGAAACTGCTCAGAGTCTTGGAAGTCTTCAACAGCAGCGTACTCCTCGAATGGCTCGTACTCTACGCTCCACACATTCACATACAAGCATACAATGGAATAAAATAAGAAACAAGCACCAAACAGTATTAACAGAACAAAACAGGGGCATAAAACTGTTCTACTCTTAGAGACGATCGCATGGATACAAAGAACGCTAAAAACGGAGCTAAAACGCGTATTCTATGGCCAAAACAAGGTGTAGGGACTAAACTGCAGGGAATCTAAACTTCTAGGGACTAAACAGCGAGAAACTAAGGGCTAAAACATAATTTTATATAAAAACTCAGGGGCTACGGTGCAAAAACATAAAGCTAGGACCTCGGGCGCTAAAACCAGAAAACTTAGGGTTCAAACCGTAAGAAGTAGGACCTATTCATAAGGTTTTATGTACTGCAGGAGGTCACTTATGTAAAACTGGAAACTTTAGGGGCCTTTAAGCAAAACCGCCACTAACAGATCCATTGACCGGTATTGACACCGGGGTGGGTCTGATCCGGCCTGTCGGATCTCGATCCGTCGGCCAGGATCGCACGCACGCGTGCGGATGACGGCGGCCGAGCAGCGCGCGGCGGCGTGCGGCGACGGGCTGGCCGGCGCAACGCCAGATCGGGCTGGGGTGCTCGATTTGGACCGCGGGTTGCACCGAAACGAAGAGCGTAGCGAGACGAACTCAAAGGGAGCAAAAGAGCGACCTTAAGGGCGACAACGGCGAAGCACGGCTCGGCTCGGCACGACGGACTGCGACGGCGAGGAAACTCCGGCGAGGGCGAACGGGCAGCGGAGAGGACGGCGACGCGAACGAGCGGCACCGGCAGCTTCCCCTCGTCCTTGCGGTTCTCTGGAGCAGCACCTTGACGACTGGGATGCGGCGACGGAGCAGGTTGAGCGCGGCGGCGCAGCAAGGATTGGCGGCGGCGCGCAGAGCTTCTAGGGTTTGGGGTTCTCGGGAAGGGGGTGGCGCGGTGCAAGGCGGTGCCCTTTATAGGGCCAGGGAGGCGCCTAGGCGTGCGGGCCCGAGGCCAGGCGCGCGCGCACCGGAGGGCGGCTCGGAGTCGGGGTCCCTGCCCGGTCGGACTCCGACTCGAGGTCGGGGATGACAGGCGGGGCCCGCCCGTCGGTGGCAGCGGGCGGCGGGGCACCAAGCTGGGCCGCCTTGGGCCGGAGGCGAGGCCGGGCTGCTAAGCGGCGGGGCGGCAAGCGACCAAGCGACGGAGTTCAAGGAGCATGGCCGAACTTCTGCCGTTGGGCCGCGCAGCACACAGAGAAGAGAAGGGAGGGAAAAGAAAAGAGTTTTCACAAACTTTGAAAATGAATTCAAACAAAGTTCAAACTCACATTTGAACTCAACAAACAAAATTTGATGCTCCAGCATGTATGCAACAATAAACTCCTATATTTCATTAATTTACTTAACAAAAATGATTAAATACCTAGAAAATCACAAAGCACCTTATATTCCTTAGACAAGAGCAATTGTTGCTAAGCAAATTTTTATTAAACTCAAAAAGTGAAAATTAGGGTGTTACACGGCGGCGCCCCGCCTCGCGCTCGCGGCCGTGGGGGGCCGGCGGCGCCCTGCTCTTGCGCGACTGCGCCGTTGACTGAGGAGGAAAGGAGAACAGACGAGAGGAGATGGGATCGGGGGACCGGTGGAACAGAGAGACTGGTGGGGGGTTAAACAGAGGTGGGTGGGAGCTGACATGCAAGCCCCACATGTAAGAAGAGGAATAGAAAAAGATTTTTATTGTAAGTAAGGGGTATATGAGAGTTGGGTTGGATTTGAAGGGAAATAAAAACCCTCAAATGTAAATAAGAGATCCTTATATGTGTGAATAAAGACTCAAATATAAGAGACCGGTTGGAGTTGCCCTAAGCTGGTATTGCCGTTACCGTTGAGTGCAAAACTAGGCTTCGTTGCCATGGCACAAGGGGCTGGTCGGTGTTGCAGCCCAAGACTTCAACTAGACTTCGGAGTAACCTTCCGAAGTGGCTTCGGAGCCGCAGGCCGAAACGGGCTGCTTCGTTCATTTCCCTCGTTGCTTATGCTCCACTTGTTGTCGTGTGTGACTGACTGATTGGAGCTCCACTTCGTGCGGGGCCAAAAACAGCAGCTGGGCTTCGGGCCGAAGAGGCACAAGACAATGATGGTCGATGGGACGTGGTTAGTGGCCATTAGCTTCGTTCATTTCCCTTCGGCGCCGAAGTAGTGCATGCACAGTTCCTGGGTTGGATTACCTACCCTTCGGAAGTTCGTAATACACTTTGCAAAATTAATTATAAACAATCAGGATAGGAACTTAGCTCAAATTGTACGTTGTATCTCCGGTCGGTGACCTCCCTCGGACGATGCCACACGCTTCCACGGAACGAAGTGGGCGACGGTTACTGTGTCACCGTATGGTCGTGAATCCTTTCACGAGGTGGGCGCCAAACTGTTAAAATCAGAGACGAATGGTACTCTACTCCTCTGAATGGGTAAAGAACAGGGTCCCTTCGGAGGACTACTTCTTCCTCCATTACTACAACCTCTACTACTACTATCCACCTAATTTCTGCTACTACTAAGCAGAAAATAAAGAAGACAACAGTAACTTACTACTTCGGAGTTCTCCACCATTCAATGCTTATCCCATCAATTACAATGACCCTCCTATATATAATGATGGGGTAGTTGGCAATTTCCCCCCAAGCCCCTGTAGGTTATTTTCTTCCGAGCCCCTGACGGATACAATATTTACAAGAAACCCCTCGAGCTCACACAAAGGCCCACTAATCTTTACATGGGCTGGGCCACTCCCCCAATGTTGACGGTGTATTTTGATGCACCAAACATGTTCATTACACTTTGGTTTGGATTTGATTATGGAACTAACCCGCCACTAGGCACACTAATGACATAACAAGTTCATCTTTGTATGTGCATTTAGAAGTGCCATGTTTTTGCAGGAAAACATGGACATAAAGGACGGAGTCACAACAAGTTCAAAGGAGCAATTGAGGAGTCCCGTTCGTGTTTGAGAGCACGATGAAATCACTTCCAAAAGTGGCAAGGACCGAAGTGTTACAAAGGAACATCCCCGAGGATTGAAGTGTAAAAGACCGAACATCATGCGAGAAGACCCTCCATCTTGGACGCAAGGATGACATCGTCAAAATGGTGCAAATGGAGGGGGCAAAGTGCATAATGACAAGAGGACCCACGTGCGCGAAGGGGCGACCGAACCGGGCCGAAATGGGCCTGGGCCGGTCGGCCCAGGCCGGCCGGCCTGGCCCATTCCAGGGTCGGTTCGGCCCCCCATTTCTTGAGCGTGAAGATGTTTCAACCCTAAGTACGTGGAGGCGCCGCCATTCGCAGGGAGAGAGCCATTCGCCCGAGAGGCCGTCCACAAGGTAGAGAGAGAAGAGGGGGGAGATCATTCGCAAGAAGGATCACTCTACTCGAAGGAAGCAACCACAAGTGGTGGGGGACGTCGAGGCCCTGCCAAGACACCCCCGGAGGAGAAGGAAGACACCGTCGGAAGCGTCACCATGATCAACGGTGCTATGCCTAGCACCTTGATGGGGTAATCTCCTCATTTGTCCATGGGTTGTAATCGATCTTGAGATGTAATCGCTACTTTGTATGGTTATCTATCTATCATCTAGTGTTGAAGAGGCTTTATTGTTTAAGGTTAGCTACCATGCCGTGTAGGGAGTAAAGATCTCAATGCTCCCTTGGAACCATTCAATACGCCGTGTCCATCATAGGTCTAGTCACGAATACCTCCACGTAGTGACAGTACGGAGGGAGGGAAAGGGTGAAACCGTGGTCACAACCCTCGATAGATTAGATCGGTTTTCATATCTTAAGCGGTTACATGTTCAAGTATCGTAGACCCTTGGGCAAGTGTCTTTTATATATCTTGTTGGTTTAATCGTTCTCTCTAGTGTAGCGTAGTAGTTCTCTAGATTAACCGTAGATTAGGGATTGGGTAAGTTAGTAGTAGTGCTAGATCAAACGCTTGTAATCCCCTTGTTCTGCGGATTGAGAAGAACCTAGGGAATCCCCGTGGTGAAAAAGGTGTAGGTTCGTACGCTTGCGGATCGTAGGTGGATACGAGTTTTATCCGTCAACAAGCCCCTTTTTCTGGCGCCGTTGCCGGGGAGCAAGCTAGTTTACATCGTTTGGTTTTGCATCTAATTTTGTTTTTGTTTTGTTTATTGTTTATTGCTAACATCTAACCCTTATTACCTAGAAAACCATTTTCTTTTGTTTTTGTTTTTATTTTGTTGTCTAGATGGCGTTCGTCAACCACCCCGTGGAAGAACCGGAGAAATCACTAAGGGATTACGCTAGTCCTCGATGTGAAGACATAAAGGTACAAGAGTCGGATTCGAAGCTCGAAGCGACCAAGTATGAAATCAAAGTTAGGATCATCGAGATGGCGGCGGCAACCCCGTTCGAAGGGATGGACACGGAGAACCCATATAGACACATAAGGCATTTCACGACGCTATGCAACACGGTGCGTCAAGAAGGAGTTCCCGACGAATGGTTCAAGTGGAATCTCTTTCCCTATTCACTTGCCGGCGAAGCAAAGACGTGGTACTCGTTTGCGTCCTTTGAAGTTGAAGGCAATTGGAACAAGTTGATGAAGAAATTTTGCGAGAAGTTTTTTCCAATAAGCAAAGTTCAACATCTAAGGAGGCAAGTGATCACCTTCACGCAAGGAGAAGAGGAAGGGATAGACCAAGCTTGGAATAGATTTAATGAGTTGATTGAACAAGGACCAAGACTCGGTTTCTCCGACGACGTACTCTTGCATACATTTTTCTTTTCCCTAACCCCTAGTTGCATGGAACACATTCAAATGTGTGCAGGTGGGGATCTCATGGAGAAAACACTCACGGAAGCCGCTCAACTTTTGCAAAAAATTAGCAAAGCGACGGACATGCGAAGAGATTGGGAAACAAGACTTTCGGGAGAGCCAGAACACAATTCGAGGATGAAGACGTGTGCTGAAATTTACAAAAAGGCAACCCCGGAAGACAAGAAAGAGGAGCCAATCCCGGAAAAGCTTGAAGAAGTGCACATCAAGACAAGAACTACCCCAAGTGTTGACTTCGCCAAGTCAAATGAAACAAACAAAAGGAGTATGTCGAGCGTGAAGCCATTAAGGAAGTTCGAGCATATGGATTGGGTTCCAATCGATTACGGAGAAGTATTCGACAAGAGAAGACCGTTCCCTAACCAAAAAGGGATGGCAAGAGCATTGGAAGCGGGTTTCCCACCGGAAAAGCAAGCGGAAGATTCATACGACCTTGAAACCACCGGTGAGATCTTTCAAAAGCTCTTTAGTGATGATGAAGTGGATCCGGAACACATAGCCGAGGTGAAAAGAATCATGGGGATCAAGCCCGAAGCATCGCCATATGCTCGCCTCGCTGAAGTTTACGCAGTAGGATCCGACCAAGAGGAGAAGATGACACCACACTTGAGTTGCGAGATCAACGGAGTTCAATGCAAAGCCTTATGCGACATCGGAGCCCAAGTAAGTGTCCTATCCTCCAAAATTTATGATAAAGTTCAAGACCACAACCTAGACTTAGCTCCAACTTCAACAAAGTTAATTATGGGAGATGGTAGAACTATTAAACCTCTAGGTATTGCTTGCAACATTAATGTAATCATCTCCGGAAAATGCATACCAACCGATTTCTTTGTTATAGATGCTTACCATAGTAATCATGATCACATAATCCTAGGTAGGCCTTTTCTTAAGTTGGTTGATGCCGTGTTGGATGCCGGAGAAGGCAAAGTAACAATAAATCTTAATGGGAAGAAGTACACATATAATTTTCTTCGCGTTTCTAATCATCCTTCACCTTTTCCTCCCGAAGATGAAGAAGTAGAGGAGGTAGGTAGTCTTTGTTTTGTTGAAACCCTTAGAGACCCGCTGCAAAGAGCGATGGAGAATCAATCTAATGATCAACAAGACGAGGAACTAGAGGAAGCAACGAAGGGATTAGAACCACAAGATGGAAGCGTGGAGGAAGAAAAATTCGAAGACATAGGAGATATTAAACCCGAAGAGCCGCAAGTGCCCGAGGTGGATCTCAAACCTTTGCCCAAAGGATGAAAGTATGAATTTTTGGGCCCAGACAAGACTTATCTAGTCATCGTGAGCGACGAATTAAGTCCCGAAGAAAATGAGAAGTTGCTGAATTTATTGAAAAAGCATAGGAAGGTGATTGGATATTCAATCAATGATCTCAAATGACTTAGCCCAGCCTTTTGCACTCATCGTATACCTATGGAAGACCAATGTAAGCCCGTAGTGGACCATCAAAGGAGGCTAACTCATGACATGTGAGAGGTAGTAAAGAAGGTGGTTATCAAGCTACTTGATGCCGGAATCATCTACCCGGTACCGCATAGCGAGTGGGTGAGCCCGGTACATTGTGTGCCGAAGAAATGAGGCTTAACCGTGGTGAGGAATGAGAAGAATGAGTTAATACCGCAAAGAACCGTCACCGGATGGCGGATGAGTATCGATTATCGAAAGCTAAATAAAGCGACAAAGAAAGATCACTTCCCCTTACCGTTCATTGACGAGATGCTCGAGAGATTAGCAAACCACACTTATTTTTGCTTTCTCGATGGGTACTCGGGGTTCATGCAAATTCCCATTCACCCGGATGATCAACACAAGACAACATTTACTTGCCCTTATGGAATGTTTGCATATAGAAGGATGCCCTTCGGTCTATGCAACGCTCCGGCCTCTTTTCAACGTTGCATGATGGCGGTGTTCTCGGAATTCATCGAAGAAATTGTCGAGGTGTTCATGGATGATTTTTCTGTTTATGGGAAAACATTCGTGGATTGCTTGGCAAACTTAGATAAGGTTCTCACGAGGTGTGCGGAGGTAGACTTAGTGCTAAATTGGGAAAAGTGTCACTTCATGGTAAAGCAAGGCATAGTGCTCGGACATGTTATATCCGAGAGAGGAATTGAAGTGGACAAAGCTAAAGTGGAGACGGTTGAGCAACTCCCACCTCCAACGGATGTTAAGTCCTTGAGGAGCTTTCTAGGCCATGCCGGATTCTATAGAAGATTTATTAAGGACTTCTCAAAGATCACTAAGCCTTTAACACAACTCCTTCAAAAGGATGTGGCTTTTGACTTTGATGAGAAGTGCTTAGCGGCATTCCGGAACTTGAAAAGTGCTTTAGTGAGTGCTCCCATTATTGAACCTCCGGATTGGAGCCAACCTTTCGAGATCATGTGCGATGCAAGTGACTACGCCGTAGGGGCAGTTTTAGGTCAAAGAAAGGAAGGCCGAGTTCACGCCGTATACTACGCTAGTAAAACTCTTAATGAGGCGCAATTAAATTATGCCACTATGGAAAAGGAGTTGCTAGTGGTGGTGTTTGTCTTTGAAAAATTCAGATCTTACATCGTGAACTCAAAGGTCATTGTTAACACCGATCACGCGGCCATCAAGTATCTCTTGGCTAAGAAGGATGCTAAACCAAGATTAATTCGTTCGATCCTCCTTCTCCAAGAGTTCGATGTTGAAATTCGTGATAAAAAGGGGGTGGAAAATGTTGTGGCCGATCATTTGTCTAGGATGAACCGTGGACAAGATGATAAAGAGCCCATAGAGGACAAGATGAGAGATGATCACCTCTACCGAATACTCGACAAAGATACTTGGATGATCGATATCATTCGAGCAATCCGGAGAATGCCTCTCGATCACTTAGATAAAAACACTCAAAGGAGGATAGTCTTCGAAAGCCGAAAATATTTTTAGGATTCACCTTATCTCTTCAAACTTGGGAATGATGGAGTTATGAGAAGATGTGTGCCAAGAGAAAAGAGGCAAGAAATTTTGAGAAAGTGCCACTCGGCGGAGTAGGGTGGACACTATAGCCATTTTCGGACCCAAGCAAAAGTGTGGTCCAGCGGATTCTTTCGGCCGGAGATGCATGAAGATACTAAAAGATATGTTGCATCATGCCCCGAATGCCAAAGAATCGGAAACATTTCTCAAAGGAATGCCATGCCTTTGAAATATAATCTACAAATCGATTTATTCGATGTTTGGGGAATAGACTTCATGGGGCCCTTCAAAAACTCACACAGATTTGAGCATATCCTAGTCATGGTTGATTATGTGTCCAAGTGGGTAGAGGCCATGCCATGTCGTAAAGCTTCCACGGAGGAATCCATTGCAATGATCAAGAGTGTGATTTTCCCTCGCTTCGGTACCCCGAGAATTTTGATAAGCGATGGAGGAACTCACTTCACCGGAAGAACTTCAAGAAGTGCTTGTCCAAGTTGGGGATTGAACATAGAGTCTCTACGGCTTATCATCCACAAACCAACGGACAAGCGGAAACATCGAATAGGCAATTAAAGAGCATCCTTAATAAAACTATAGAGAAGGGAGGCAAGGATTGGTCAAAGAAGTTAGATGGAGCTTTGTGAGCATATCGAACGGCGTTCAAGACACCGATAGGTATGACCCCTTATCAATTTGTTTATGGCAAAGCTTGTCACCTTCCGGTTGAGTTAGAACATAGAGCCTATTGGGAAATTAAAGAGATAAACCTCGATCTAGACGCCGCGGTGGTAAAACGGAGAATCCAAATAAGTGAGCTAGAGGAGATGGGGTTAAAAGCTTACGAAAATGCGAGCATATACAAGGAGAGAATTAAAAGGTGGTATGATAAATGATTGAAGAAGAAGGAATTCAAAGAAGGAGATAAGGTCCTCCTCTACAATTCGAGGTTTAAAACCTTCGGAAAGGGGAAATTGCAAAGCAAGTGGGATGGACCTTACATTGTTCATTCGGTGCTCTCCAATGGAGCGGTAACCATCATGGATATGAAAGGTGATCAATTCATGGTGAATGGTCAACGGCTTAAGGTTTATTACGAACCCGACGTTGAGCCCCTTCACCATATTGATGTTTTCATCATGGAGGATGAGCCCAAACGTCAAGCCTAGGACGTAAAACAAGGTGAGCATTTTGTAAATAGCTCTTCTTTTATTTTTCTAGAGTTTTTCGCGAAGTTTTACCAGGCCATTTTTTCACATGGGCTAGAAATTCAAAAACAGTGGGGCACGCGAAAAACCGGACCGAACCGGCCCGCGGACTAGGGCAGGCCGGCCGGCCCGGTCAGATCGGCCCAGGGGGCCTGGGTGGCGGTTCGCCCCCGGTTTTCTCTGGGACGCGCGTCTTCGACTTCCTTGTTTGGTCAGAAAATTTTAGGGAAGTCAAGAAAAGGAAAAAATGGGTTCTAGGGCATTCCTTCCCGGACTATTTAAAGGGACGAGGTTGGAGCTCGGGAATCCATCCCAATTCGCATCCTTTTGCACCCAAGCAGCAGCCATGACGTCCCCGAGGAGCGTGGAGATCAAGCTAGGCGCCGAGAAACCATTGAAGCCGGAGGAGGCGAAGCGATGCGAGCTCAAGCCATCAATGGAGATCAAGAGGACCGCCCGCATCCGTTGCGGAGGGCGTGTCTCGACCGGGCCAATCGCATCTCGCCACCACGTCAAGGAGGAGAGAGTCTCTACTCCCGTCCGTAGGTCGGAGCGCATCTGAGGCATGAAGAGGAAAGACTACAAGGAGGTGTCGCCCGAGCCAAAAGATTAGGGGGGGAGTGACTACTCCGATGATCGTAGCCCGAGCTCGTGGGCGGCCGCCGGAAGGGAGGACAACGACCTCTTCTATTGGGAAGAGGTGCCCAAGGAGAAGACTCTCGAAGGTCCTAACGGCGGCGGAGATCCCGATGACGGCGGCGACGACCCTGGCGATATCGACCCTTTCGGGATGCATCTGCTATGTCGTGCGGCTTGCCGTCACTCCATCTCGGAGCTCTACGCATCAGTCGATGAATGTTTCCAGGCTATGGAGGCGATGCGGCAGCGTATGGAGGACTTGGAACGAGTGGTCGAGGATGACTACAAATTCCTGAATCGGAACGTGCGGAAGTTGTTTGGCATGGTGGGCAACATGAAGAACAAGTGGTGCAAGAGCTGTGGAAAGTTCCACTAGGAAATAGAGTTTTCCCTCTTTAGGTTTTTTGTAAGATACGACGAGGACATCGTATGGTTTTAGCGTGGGGAAGAGCTAGCTAGCTAGATCCTTTTGCTTTAAAGATTAGTTCGGTTTGGTTTAGATTTCGCGAGAGTTTGAGAGTCTTAAAGTTTTAGGTGTGCTTTTTAATTTTTCAAAGTTTAAAGTGTCTTAAATTTAGTGTTTGAGTCAAGAAAATCAAATAAAAAGTGTCCTTTAAATTTTTGTCTCTTGCAATGCTTTTCTTCCTTTACTTGTACGTTTGTCTTTAATTTTTGATATATAAGCATAAGTGATTGGTTTGAAACGTTTACCGTGGTGCTTAGTGGAGTTTTTACCTTTAAAAGTACCCACATCATGCTTTGATCTAGAACTTCTTTTTGGTTGTGCTAAGTTTGATGCTAAAATTGGAGGAATTTAATTCTGAAAATTATTGAAAAACCCCTGTAATAAAGGTTAGCGAATTCTCTTTTTCCAAGTTGAGAGTCTAAGAAAAATCCTATACAAAGCCAATTTAATTTTCGCTCCACCATAAGTACGGTTAGCATAATGAGTTGGGCTAGGATCCTTCTCTCTTGGAAGTTTTAATTTCGAGCAATGATCATGTCCTTGTGTTTATCTTTTATTGCTATCCTCGTCACGCATTCGGTAATGAGACTCACATCGAAAGTCCCGTACATCGCCGATTTCCATACCCAAACCATAATATCTCTTTTGTGCATCGTATTCCTTGAACACAACCTATGTTCGAAGTTTCGTCTCGTCTCTAGCATAGTTTTTCATTTTAAATTCAGATTGTGTTTATGCAAGAAGAGATGAGTAAAGAGCTTTGAAAGAGAGGGAAAGGTGTCAAAAGAGAGAGAGAGAAGTAAAGAAAAAATATGTGCATGGAAAAGAAAAGGAAAAGAAAGAAAAAAAAAGAAAAAGAAGAAAAAGAAAGAAAGAGGAAAGGCAAGAAAGATGTGAAGAGGGATGAATCAAGTGAAGGATAAATAAAGTGCAAGGAAGGATGTCACGTTGTTGTTGAGAGACGAAACTTCCATTCTTTTTCAAACCATGTGCAATCCGACAACGAGGACGTCATCGGTGCCTCGTAGTCTTATTTTCTTTTGCCCTTGCACATGTCCACCATTCTATATCTTCTTATCCTTGATATCCCTACATTATGGTTTAATTCTCATGATCATTGGCTTTGAAAGGTAAACAACCATTAGAGGAAGTTCTTAGCTTGACAATACTTGTGTTGATTGCACTAGCCATACCTATAGCTCCATTTTACATGATATATGAGAGACTTATGGGAGGTGAGAGTTTATGAATCGTTTAGGATAGCCACTTCATATGAGCGACATGTGAGAACTTGGAGAAAGGTTTTTGTCTAATACTTGTTGCAGGAATTTTATTTTTGAAAAATCATGAAAACCCTCCGATGGAAGCAAAGAAGTAAGCATGGCTGGAATTGAAGACCTCGAGTGAAAGGTATGAGTTGTGGGGTAAATCTTGATTTGGTAAAAATTCTAAACGTCCATGTTTATGTATGATGATCATTGCTTTATGATTATTATATTAAAGATAAAGGATTGACTAACTTGTGAAGAAAGAATTAGCGGAGCACGATTCCAACACCTTGGACAAAAGTTCTTTTACGAGTACTTGCTCGAGGACGAGCAAGATCTAAGCGTGGGGGAGATGTTGACGGTGTATTTTGGTGCACCAAACATGTTCATTACACTTTGGTTTGGATTTGATTATGGAACTAACCCGCCACTAGGCACACTAATGACATAACAAGTTCATCTTTGTATGTGCATTTGGAAGTGTTATGTTTTTGCAAGAAAACATGGACATAAAGGACGGAGTCACAACAAGTTCAAAGGAGCAATTGAGGAGTCCCGTTCGTGTTTGAGAGCATGATGAAATCACTTCCAAAGGTGGCAAGGACCGAAGTGTTACAAAGTAACATCCCCGAGGATTGAAGCGTAAAAGACCGAACTTCATGCGAGAAGACCCTCCATCTTGGACTCAAGGATGACGTCGTCAAAATGGTGCAAATGGAGGGGGCAAAGTGCATAATGACAAGAGGACCCACGTGCGCGAAGGGGCGACCGAACCGGGCCGAAATGGGCCTGGGCCGGCCGGCCTGGCCCATTCCAGGGTCGGTTCGGCCCCCCATTTCTTGAGCGTGAAGATGTTTCAACCCTAAGTACGTGGAGGCGCCGCCATTCGCAGGGAGAGAGCCATTCGCCCGAGAGGCCGTCCACAAGCTAGAGAGAGAGAAGAGGGGGGAGATCATTCGCAAGAAGGATCGCTCTACTCGAAGGAAGCAACCACAAGTGGTGGAGGACGTCGAGGCCCTGCCAAGACACCCCCGGAGGAGAAGGAAGACACCGTCGGAAGCGTCACCATGATCAACGGTGCTATGCCTAGCACCTTGATGGGGTAATCTTCTCATTTGTCCATGGGTTGTAATCGATCTTGAGATGTAATCGCTACTTTGTATGGTTATCTATCTATCATCTAATGTTGAAGAGGCTTTATTGTTTAAGGTTAGCTACCATGACGTGTAGGGAGTAAAGATCTCAATGCTCCCTTGGAACCATTCAATACGCCGTGTCCATCATAGGTCTAGTCACGAATACCTCCGCGTAGTGACAGTACGGGGGGAGGGAAAGGGCGAAACCGTGGTCACAACCCCCGATAGCTTAGATCGGTTTTCATATCTTAAGCGGTTGCATGTTTAAGTATCGTAGACCCTTGAGCAAGTGTCTTTTATATATCTTGTTGGTTTAATCGTTCTCTCTAGTGTAGCGTAGTAGTTCTCTAGATTAACCGTAGATTAGGGTTTGGGTAAGTTAGTAGTAGTGCTAGATCAAACGCTTGTAATCCCCTTGCTCCGCGGATTGATAAGAACCTAGGGAATCCCCGTGGTGAAAAAGGTGTAGGTCCGTACGCTTGCGGATCGTAGGTGGATACGAGTTTTATCCGTCAACACCCAACACTCCCCACCATGTCGTCCTGCATACCGTGCTTTTTAAGGAGTTCCCAACCGTGTCGTCCATCGGCAACAAAGGTGTCCCACAGGTTGTCCTCGTCAAGGAGCTCCCTGTCACGCCGTCCATCGACATCAAGGGGGTGACTGATGTCCTCAAGGATCTCCCTGCAGCCGACACGTCGTCTGTGCTCGGAAAGTCTGTTGTCTCTGTCCGTGGCCCCAACACCACAGAGGAGCCCAGTGGCGAGGACATTGTCATCGACGGCCACTGCGTTTGAGCTTGTTCCCTCAAAACTGACAAAGTGAGACCAAGTACTGATGATTTGGGGGTTTCTGCAGGCACGCTATTCGGTGAGCCGATGAGCCTGACCCAGCTGATGTGGCTGATGGAGAACGGCGGTGCGGCGTCCAGGACCGGCTACTCTAGACACTCTTTTCTTATTTGCTTGTTTACCTTTTGTTTAGAAAGAAAATTAAATAATTCGTACAAATACACATCAACTTCTATTATTTGCGTCTACTGTTAATGCAACGTGAATTGGACTTGAATTGCACGTTACTATCCATAAATTTTCTTAAAATTTGAAATTTATGTATTGTTAAGTTTATGAATATGGATTCTTTGGTTTAATATAAATCGTTTGATTTTCATAAAATCCAACTATGTATATTCTTTTCTTAGATTAAAATGAGATTTTTTTTTGGCCCTCTCAACGAACATGATGTATATTTCATAAACTATTTATTAAGATAATAGATTGAAATTGGGAAGAAAAGAATATGAACCAATGGAGTCATGAAAGACATATTTCAACAAGAGGTAATGTAACTAAATCTAAGATCTGCCTAACTGTTGAACACATGTTGAGATAGAGATGGATGCAAAAGGTGTAATCGATAATGCTGTCTATTACAATCGGATATAGATTACATGGGAGAGTAAGATGAACGAATTTTAATTACTATAGGCCACAAATTTAAGGTTGATGTATTAGATCTACAAGTGTAAATGGGTATATATCTGAAGTAGTCTTAACATGTACAGAGAAGGTGTAGTTAACTCCACGAAGATATCTTCCTCACCAAAAAAATTATCTGAACCCTTTTATGATATCTACTAGTCCGAGTGGGGGTCCTATTGCAAGAGTCTAGTATCTATCTATTATCTTAATACAATAAAGTTAAAAGAAGCCACCACATCCGCTGAGAGCGTCTAGAAATTCCTACGTTAATTTGAAAAGGTGAAGAATATACACTGTTGAATTTTATGAAGATCTAACGGTTCAAACTAACCAAACAGTCAAGGTAAAATACAACTATTAGATAAATTTGATATTAGAAAAGAAACTATCTACAATATATGGTATATGATGAAAACAGAAAACGTGTTTTGAATCTTACATGTACTCTACACGTTGATAAGGGAAGAAAAAGTCGGACCAATAGAATGATGAGTGCATGACGTATGTTGTTTGATAATTTATATGGAAGTGTTATTTGAATGGTATGGGATGGGAACAGAAAGAAATAACTCCTAGATAAGATAAGAGAATCTGAGAGCAATCAAAATGTTTTAAATGTTATTTGTTTGGTTTTTTACGTAATGCGTACTTGCATGATCACCTATGCACTTTTTTTACTCTCTCTGTGTATCGTGACAACCGCCTCCAAAGGACTCTTGAGGATGTTGCACCATAATTAGAAAAATATAAGAATTCGCACCGGTCGAATTTATGAAGATCATTCCCAAATGCATGTCTTAAAAGAATCCACCACGTTCGTCGTGAGGGTCTAGAAATTCCCATGTTAATCTAAAAAAGTAAAGAATATACATTGTTGGATTTATGAAGATATAATGGTTCAAACTAACTAAAGAGTCGTAAAATACAACTATTAAATAAATTCAATATTAGAAAAGAAATTATCTACAAGATATGATATGTGATGAAAACAGAAAACATGTTTTGAATCTTACATGTACTCTACACGTTGATAAGGGGAGAAAAACTTGGACCAATAGAATGATGAGTGGATGATAATGTGTTGTTTGATAATCGATACGAAAGTGTTATTTGAATGGCATGGAATGGGAATAGAATAGAAAGTAATAACTCCTTCTAGATAAGATAAGAGAATCCGAGAGCAATCAAAATGTTTTAAATGTTATTAGTTTGGTTTTTTTACGTAATGCATACTTGCATGATCACCTATGCACGTTTTTACTCTCTCTGTGTATCGTGACAACCACCTCCAAAGGATTATTGTCAATGTTGCACCTTAATCAGAAAAAAGATAAGTATTTGCACCATTCGAATTTATGAAGATCATTCCCAAGTGCATGTCTGAAACGTCAACGTAGAGAAGAATGCGCACTGCTAGATTTTGTGAAGATCTAACGGTTCCAGTTAATTTAAAGAGTCCACATGTTAGAAACATCAACATGTCTCAATAATGATGATGTCCAAACTTCAATAGTTCTGTTTGAAAATAATACCATGCACCGGAAGGAAAAACATTGAAAGGAATGAAGAAGAAAAGATAAGTAAAAGAAATCTAGGCACGTAAGGTGCAAATAAGAAAGTTAAGGTGCAAATAATAAAGGAAAAATGCACCTATCAACCATTTATTGGGAGGAACGTAAAACAATATCAAGAAAAGAAATCCATACAATATTGGAATCCTAGCAAAAAAACGAGAGTACAACTCTTCTATTTGAGATTTTTTTCATTAAAGACACTTGGTTTACTTCAACTTAATTAGTACTAAGTCACTACTTAGTAAGTTAAAAAAGGTATTTTGCTGAGGAACTGCCATCAATAAGTGAGAGAAAAATAGATTCAAGAGATGAATGGAAGTAATCATCTAGGAGGCAAGACATGTGTAGAAGATGATCCGACTACAAGTGCAAATTCCGGTTGCACGTAATAAGTGCCGATATATTCTGCTGCTGCTTCTCATATCTAAGGGAGGTGATAGGGATCAACAACAATGACTCAAGTGCATGCAATGCAAGTTGCAACGCCATGAAAGCTCCATCCTCCATGGCAACTTATCAAATCTTACTAGGGTGTCACCAAATGGAAGAAAATTGTCGACACATATCCCAAATCCAAAGAGTGAGGGTAAGGAATGCAAAATGTTAGTGATTCCAATAGCATGAGGATCACCACCAGCGATGCCAAGAAGCAGGAGGTATTGGGAAGGACAAAATCCTAGAGACAAAATCACCATGAAGGACAGTTTGGCTGAGGCATTGGGAAGAAACCACTAGTTTCTATGGGGGTTAATGCAATGCTCCCCATTGGTGGAATTGGGAGAGAGAAAGAGAAAATAATTATTACTCAAAGACACTACCACTGTGAAGAATAGTTTCTATAGATGATTTCTTGTGCTATGGAAACCGTGTTAGTTTCCTCCATTGAGACTGCCCTTAGTCTATGTATACGGGACCAAGTGTGAGGAGATGAAAGATGTACTCTCTCCATATTAAAATACTTGTCACCATTAATTGTATTTTACGACTTTGATCATTCGTCTTATTCAAAAAATTATGGAAGTATCATCTATTTTGTTTGTTACATACTTTATTATTGTTGTTATTTTAATCTTAACTTATTCTTTTACATATTTAGAATATTTTTTAAATAAGATGAATGATCAGAGTTGTAAGAAAAAAGTCAATAATGACAAATACTTTGATATGGAAGGAGTATTCTCATGACTACTTTGATCGAAGGACGACCCACATTGTCAAATGGCCACAAGCGGAAGCTAATGGCTGCATTGGAAAGAGAAAAATCTAGCTAAAATCAAACAAACCGTAGCAGGAAGACACTCTTCTATTGGGCAATCGATGCTAACTTGCTCTGTTTTTAATGAACTATGCAAAGAGCTCTGATTGTATAAAAGGAAAAATTCTAAGACCAAATAGTATAACTAAAAGTAAAAGACCAATCGGTTCGATTGGGGCATCAACTCCGCCCAACGTGCCGCACAAGTCATCACAACTTACAACCCGGCTGATCGGATTGACATCAACACAAGACAAGACAACTCATCATAAGTCACAACTTCGTCTAATCGGATTGGGACATAAACACGAGCCGCACTCCATTGAACTCGAACCACCACCAGGGACGAAGTCAGGATTCAAAGGTTGGAGAGGCTGGTTCTCCTTCCCCTTCCTGCAGCCCCCCTTTCTTCCTCCTCCTCCTCTATTTTCCTCTTCTTCTCCCTCCATCTCCACTCTTTTTTCCATGGAAGTCACGGCGGTAGGAGGGGCTGGAGCCCCCTCCCCCCTCCCAGCCCCACCGCTAGATCCGTCACTGACCACCACTATCAACATTCACAACTCCTGGCAACTAGCCAACTAGCATAAACAAAAACATTTTCCTTTCTTTTTTTTTCTCTTTTTTCCCTCTTAACCTACACCTACCTCGCTGGCTGTAGCCACAACATGACAAGGTGCAACCATAAAAACCAACATCTCCAAGGAGGATGCAACACAAATAGCAATAGTTACCCAACTAGGGCCACAAGGAGCTCATGCTTAGCAAGCAACTGCCGCCACAACGCCGCCCTGAGCCCACGTGCCCTCGGTGAGGCACCGCCTCCACACCAATGCGCACTCGTCGTAAGTGTCAGCACAACAACTACACCACCGCTCGACCACCGCACACCCACCGCAAGCAGCCACCGGGCGTGTGCTAGTCGCGAGATGCTCTTGTTCGGCTGTAGCAAGCAGCAGCCGCTGTTGCAGCACCGCCTCAGGCAGCCTAGCCTAGGATTAAAATGTCGCCTCGTCCACGAGCGACCGAACTCACCGTGCAACACCACCGTTGGCAGCCGAGCCATGGGATGCAGGCCGCCCATGGACACATTCGAGATGTAGATCCAGATGAGGACGAAATAGAAGAGATTGGGCGCGAGAGAGGGAGAGAAGGGAGAAACAAAAACAGGAAAGGAGGGAGGGGAAGGTTTGCTGCCTCTGCCAACTGGCAGCAGCGGCGCCACTCTCACAGTGAAGCGGGGTTGCCCCTTTCCCCAGTATTTTGGGCGAGACGACGTGAGGGTCGGGTGGGTGGGTTTAACATGGAAACATTATGATCCGCTTGCGCTAATTTGAGTACATGAGAAGAGTAGGAAGAGAGAATAGAAGAGAAGCATGGAAGAAGATGATGAAGTCGACATGTAGCCACGAGTAGGGCAAGCGAGTGAATGTGGCAAATTAGCACATGGCAAGGGAGCCAAAGTGACAACGAAAAGAGTAGCGAGAGAGAGTGCAAAGTCAAATAAATATTTTTCCTTTGCCAACAAACCAAGCAACTCTTTTTTCTATTTTTCTTTCTTTGGTTGGCTCGAGCACCATACTCAAGCTATTATTGATCCCAAATCCTCCAAAGCATTTTACATGCTTGGACAAACTATGTTCATTATTTTTAAATCATTATTTTTGTAACTATATATTAGTAATAGTGTTAAAACAAGTGATATGTTCATTGATGAGGCCTAAAACGGACCCAATCAATAATAAATTAATCAACATTGTTGATATTTATATTCAATAACTAAATCTAAATCAAAGAGATAAATAAAATTGAAAAATTACAAAAGCAAACACCAAAAATCTGGATGAAAGCTATCACCATGGCATGCACTTTGGATACCTCACTGAAACATATGTTTTGTGAGTACTACATCAAAATTGTTATCTCATACCCTGGGTTACTGAGCTTAGACGCTATATGCTGGTAAAGATCTTAGATGCACGCACATGCAGCTGAATTGGAAACAGCTGCCCAACAAAATGTTTATATTTACGGTGGCTGCTTCTCCAGTGGCGAAGCAGGATCGAGCCCTAGGGGCCTCTCCCTGTGCTTCTTCCACCTCCGACTCCTCATCCTTCATTGTTTGTTCAAAAAATGGTGGTGGGTGGGTGTGGGGGGGGGCTCCACAGGATTTGCCACGGTAGGAGGGGGCTGGAGCCCCCCAGCCCCACCGTGGCTACGACACTGTGCTTCTCCAAAGTGTATGAATGTTAGTATTCTAGTTTGAAGTGGGGAGTTATGCAAAATACTCTTGGTGCATAACAAATTTAACATCATGGGAAAATACAATGGACGAATGACTAAAAAAATGCAAGGCAGCAAAGATAAGATGGATAAATCATGCGAGAGATCTATTCAGCCTAATGGAAGAAGAAAATATCAAAAACATCCTCGGTAATGAAAGTGGTAAAACCAATGGGCTAAAATAAGTACAATATCTTGTGTTCACAAAAATAAACTAAATCAATGTGCTCATCAAAAGAATCATGTAGATTCTAAAGAATGTTATTATTTTCTTATAAAATTGTTTCTTTAAACACAAGTTCTCTTATCTTTTGTCTTAGTTCTATGCCTTCACTAAATAAAGGACTATAATGGGTAAAAGCTAAGAGCAACTCCAAGAGACTAGCTATCTTGGTTTGACTAGCTAAAAAATGAAAACATCAACAAAAACAGCATTCCAACAGACTAGCCAAACACCCCGCTAGCTATCCTCGCTAGCTAAACTTGTGCCTTCGCTAGCCAAAGATGGCTAGCGCCCTCTGCTAGCTATCCTTCGCGGCCCCACCACCTCCCGCGCGGTCCCCTCATGCTCCCACCTCCCTCGCACGGCTGACACGTGGGCCTAATTGTGGGATGACTAGTCATTTTAGCTAGTTTGTTGGAAGAAGAGGAAATATAGAGGAAGAATACTAGCTAAATAACTAGCAAAATGTGAATTTAGCTAGTGTAATTTAGTGAGTCTCTTGGAGTTGCTCTAATCTAGCCACACTATTAGCGTGAGCCATGTGCTAGTGGTAGATTAACTAGGCTTAATGAATTCATCTCGTGAATCAGCCCGAACTAGGCCATGACTTATGTAATTAATTTTAATTAGCTCATATTTAGTCCTCGCATCCAAACCTTTGATGTGATAAGCTAAACTTTAGCCAAGGATCCAAACACATATAACAAGCCAGTTGATCTAATGTCCACACAACATTGGTCACCCAATTTCGTCTATATATTTGTTTTGATAAACTGATCTTGATTTGCACGATGGTCTCTGAAAGACTACCCCTTGTTTATCATATTTCACCCTGTTCTGTTTTCTCCAAATCTCTTGAGTTCTTCTGGTCCTCCAACGATCCCTGCAAGCGTCAACAAACCATAAGCTCGTCGAAATAAGAACGGCAAATCGAACAAACAATTATGCATATTTTCACCTTCGGCGCCGCCGACGTGCAGCCAAATTCGTCACTGTTTCCGCGCTCTACACCAAAGTAGAGCAACCAGGCTTGGCCGTGTCGTAGACGGCGGGGAGCAGGTACTTGTGTCCGCCGGCGCCAATGGCATTGTAGCTGCCTCCGGTGTCCTTGTCGACGAGCACGTCTCCGGCGTACCCGGGGTACGAGCCGCTGCCGTACACCCCGGCGCACGCCGTGCACGCCTCCAGCGCAGCGTCCTTCTCGCCCTGGTAGTACGCGTCGCGGAACGGGTTGGTCACCGCGCCGGCCACCATGCTGGCGAGCGTCACCATCATGCCGTCGACGCCGACGTCGCCGTTGGGCGCGCCCAACGGCTTGTCCTGGGGCCCGTACGACGGCTTCGCGAACGGCCACGCGCACTGCCCGGGGCACTGCCGCTCGGCGTCGCCCGCCCACGCGTAGGCGTACCCCGCGCCGGCATCGGCGCCGTGGAGGCCGCACCGCACGCTGCCGAAGCCTTCGACGACGACGCCCGGGTCCGTGAGCACCAGCACGAGCGCGCCCTTCCGGGGCCCCGCGCCCGCCGCGAGCTGGAACACCTGGTCCAGCGTCAGGGACTTGCCGAGGGAGTACTGCTCGTCGGCGTCCTGGCTGGCGAGGAGTACACGCGTGTCGGCGGCGGCGGTGGCAGCGCTGGAGAGGTAGACGTTGTGGATGGTGCTCCACCACTGCGCGACCGAGGGCGTCGCGGAGGCGGGTTTGGAGGTCAGCGACTCGATGAAGTCGACGACGATGGCCTTCTGCTCGGCCGAGAAGCTCCCGTACCAGACGATGGAGACGGGGATGTCGCCGCTGAGGACAACGCCGCCGTGGTACGTCAGCTGGTCGCCCTCCGGGGTCTCCACCAGATCGAGCTCCCGTCGCTGCTGGCACAGCGACGGCCGCGCCAGGCTCAGGAGGATCAGCGTTGTTGCTACCATCTGTAGCGCGTTCGCAGAGATCAAGCTGCGAGAAGCCATTTGGAATCAGTCCACAACTTGGATCGTGTTAAGATCGCAGAGTGGAGAGGTCGACGAAGGTCTATAAACGCAGACGACTCGCTGGTTGCGATAGCAGCTCCATTAACAGGGGTTTTATAGGCTATGGATACCTTCCTGCTCCGTGGCGCAAGCTAGCTCTGTGATCCGATCATGGCACGCATGTTCAAATTACCTTCGTGTCACTCCATACGTCTGCAGCCTTGTAGTTGTAGGCATATCAGAGATTTCATCTGTTTCTTGTTTGAACGGTGCTCAGCTCACAGATGGTGGTCGGCTGATGCTTAGAAGTTGGATGTCCTGACGCAAGGCACAGCGTGCGCATTGGCGGACTGGAACGCCAAAGCGCTCTCGCTGCTCGTGGCAGTATCGTAGGCACGGGACTTTGACTCCCGGCGCTTGCATCGTCACGTAAGCGGAGTAGTACTTTCGTACAGTACTAGGCAGCAAGCGCATCGTCGAATCTACATACGAAATCGATCGACGAAATAAACTCGCGATCCCATCGTCAAGAATCCACCGAAAATCCGGCCGGCCAGCTCGTCAAGCAAGGTATCCCGGGCTCCGGGCTGGCCGGCCGGCCGGCCAGGCACGGCCGCGCGCGCGCTTTCCCGGAAACCTGACGCGAGAAAAAAACTCGCATCGCCTAGTCGCCTTTGAACATGGACGCATGGTGATCTAGCGAGCGGCAGAGTTCCTGTGGCCCGAGCAGGCGAGCACCTCAACCGAAAGCGCAACGGATCACCACGATGAGGACGTGAACGGCTGAACGCATCATGAAGCAGCTGGAGCCCCATAGCACAACGCGAGGATCGTTAGAAACACGGCGAGGATTTCGTTTTGGGTTCCCACAGGATCGGACATGAGAGGATCGACTGCGCTTCGAAACATGTTTGATGCCGAATGCATCAACGGTTAAAACCGTCCGTTTAACCTCTCTCGGTGGTTTTGTACTTTTGTGACCTGATTTCGCATAGGCGCATAGGATCTGGCACCACGTTAGCTGATCGATCCTGTGTGGGGTTTGGTCCGTGTCAACACTCCAGAACAGGGGAGGCCACGACGCCGCACGGAGGGCCTTTTTACGATCTCTTTATCGACAATATGCTGATTGGGGTGTTGATTTTGGTAAGCTTATTGGTTATATGTCATTTTAAGTGCATGGGCCTGTAGACAGCATGGAGTTGTCTTAAAGTTTTAGCTGTTCCTTCCTTAGCATTGCCAAGACGAAGAAAGCTTCATGAGATGATGAGCGGGAGCACGGCGGGTCTAAATATAGTATATTGTCTCCCCTATTTTTGTGATTCTTCATGTTGTTTGATCTTACACTTGTAACATTATTTGAATGTATAAGCTTTTGGGGTTTTCCTTTCCACGCTGTGATCCAATTGATTTCATTGGATTCGTTATACTGGTCCGTGTGCACGTACTGATCACGCCTAGAGGAAACGCTGGTAAATGATGATTCAATAAAGAGGTGTCCAGTGCAGTACGTACCTTTTTTTTTTGCTGAGATAATAGTCTTGTAAAGGATATTGTATATTATATTTTCTCTGATATATGTTTCGGGTAGCATATTTTCAGATGGAAAGAAGTAAAAATGTAACCTCATGATTGATGTACGAATTAGCATTGTTTATATTGTTATAAAACACATATGCGTAGTTGCATTCCTAGCGTGCATGTTTTATCATAATTCTTTCATTATGAGGAGGCCAAGATAAATAAATCACATCTTTGATTTTGAAATAGGTGCACGAGGAAAGCAATTTTGAAATAGTGATTGTTTCACCATTATATGATCACATGATAAATACATGTATATTCCATTAAAACGATTTCAGATTCAGGTTTTGGTGGTATAATGATTGCATGTTTGGAACCAACAACTCATTGCATCACACATACTTTTAAGAGTTTCTTGGAGTTCAGAAAAATAGAGACTAATTATTTCAATTTTTTAGGGTACAAATAGCATGGTTTAACACACACGACAAGACATGAGTTAAAAACTCCCCTATCAGCATGAGTGTGGTGTAGTCCGATAGCTAGTTGGAGTCAAGTGCCATATGACTTTTCTAGTGTACATTTTGGTCTAGATCCAACCCTATATATGATTAGCGAGTGACATGTATTGGCTCTTAGAAATGGATATCCAACCCTATATAGTTGTTTGCCATGGTGTATATGCATGATAAGAAATCATGGTCGATGTGGTATGATAATCGTTTGCCAGTTGTGTTTAGATAATAAAGCACATCGTTGATGTGGTATAAAAGTTGTTTGCTTTTTTTTGCAAAAGAATAAAAGTTGTTTGCTAGTAGTGCAAAGATAAGAAACCACGTGGTTGATGTTGTATAACAACTGTTTGCCATCTATATGTCCAGAACAAACCACATTATTGATGTGGTACAACAATTAATTTGATGAATCTGTATCGAAATCATACAATCAATGTTGTATGAAAATTGTTTGTCACGTGTTCAGATATACAAGCCACCTATGTCAATACAGTGCAATAATATTAATTTGATATTAGCTGTTTGATGACCATGTCCAGATTGTAAGATGTTAAAGCTTGCATGATATTACTTGGTTTGTATCCAGCACCACATTGCATGATACATACTAATGAGTTTCCTATATAGTTTAAAAATATCATTTCTATTTCACCAACTCATATAATCACGTAATAATCTGGTGTATGCCTCAAACTAGTTCAAATTTGCAATAAAAAATGCATAAATCAACATATTATTTAAAACCATAACTTATTAGATTTAACAAAAATTGAGATATAGAAAGAAATGTACATAGTTGCTTGAAAAACTTTCATCTACTGAGATTGGAGTCTATATCATTTATGATTTGAAATACTTACCTGAGTTGGGAAGAAAGGCTCTCCTACTAGAATAATCCTAGTAAAGAGGATCATTGCCATATAAAACTACTATTCTCAAATTAACAAGCCAGATATAATACACGGTCCACTTGTATTTGTGGAAGACAACTTGGCATTTGATTCTGACCGCGTTATGTATATGAGCAGTTTAATTTCCCTTATTTAATATTCATCTAACCGTTGATTATTCCACATACCCCAATTCTCCCACCTACCCCCATCCTCCCACTGCACCTACCCCCTATTCATCTACCCGTTAGTTCAGAAATAAATGGTCACGATGCGCAATGCGTCATATGTATATGTACAAAATCTTCTTGACACATTTGATCATAGGAGATAACCTGTGATTTTCTCTGAACCCTGCGGCATGGATATCTGCTGACGTGGCGGCATGGGCGCCCGTCACACATCTCCCGAGGCCAGAAACACCCGTGTGCACACAGCAACCCTTCGCAGTTGATTACCACCCATGTCCACAGCAGCCCTCCACATTGATTACCTTCCCACCTCCTGTATTTCTTTATTTGCCTCATCCCCTTCTCTCACCCCCTAGAAAACCCTAAAGCTTGCGCCTTTCCCCTCTCTCCACCCCCAAAATTCCAGCCGCTGCCGCCGCCGCGTCAATCGGGAGCCGCCTCGTCTGCCTCGTCCTCGTTGCGATCTGGTGGTCACTGGCGGTCGCGACGCTTTCTGTCGTGCAAAATCGGGTACGTCGCATCGGTGATTGCTGTCCTTTTCTTCGCTCGCTTTCATTTTCCCCTTCTAGGTTTGGATTGATTCCCTTCTAGGTTTGGATTGATTTGATCTGTCTGCTCCCGCTTCCTCGATCTATTTTCTTCTCAATGGATTTTCTATAGATTCGTCCCCCAAATCTTGATGAACCTTTCTCGTACTAAATTGCATCGATTTCTTCTGATGCGGCCAAGTAAGTACTAGTTGCGGTAGATTTATTACTCAGATGAGAAAAGTCCCCCATTTCTCACTCGAGTTTTACCTATGCTCCGGTTGATCAAGCCCGTATGTTCTGGGTTATCGATGTCGCAGAGAAAGATTTGTTCTTCTATATGCACAGATGGGGGTTTGGTGGGTGGTCCAGCGAATTGTTTTTGCGACGAAGATCTGCTCTTGTTTCGTCTGTCCACCAATCCCGTGGGGAAAAGGGCTGCAACGCTGCAACTTTCGTCAGGTTTCGGTAGCCATCATCATTTCATGGATCTCGCGACACAATCGTTATTAGGTCATCTGATTAGTGGTTTGTTCCCTACCAAGCTTTGGGCTACACGCTGTTGCTTGTCTACTGTTCCCGCTCGGTCAATTGCTCGCTTTGCTTCTCGTGTGGGGCTTTGGCTTTGCCAGGGGCCAGCTGTGCCTGTATGTGGGTCCCCTCTTGGGACCTGACTAACTCGTAGCTTACTGTGCCCGCACGGAAGCCGTGACTGCCTATATTTCATATTGCAAAAAATGCGGGACTTGCATGTAGTGGATTCTTGCAGATGGGAATGGGCTCCTGCCATGTCAAAGTTAATAAGCGAGGGTAGTATGTTTGCATAGAAATGCATGCAAGTTAATCATTCTTGTTTATATGTCTCTTTCTGGCTTTAACTTTGCGTGTTAATCATTCACATTTATCTGAGAATTAGGTTGTATTCATTTGTTTTTTATATGGTTTGTTATTTTTTTAATAATATATATGGTTTGTTATGTTGTGCTATATGTATATACATATATTCCATATTTCCATGAACCGGAATTAATATACATAAGTCATTTGTGTTATGTTGGGTTGTTTATAGTTTGACGTGATGTTTCCTTTCTTCATGTACTTAATTTATGCATGTATCAGCTATATCTTTCTGCAATTTCGATGAACCAAGATATGTGTATGACAGTTCATGCAATATTGTTTGTTGTTTGTGTAGGATTTGTGAGGCGATTCGTTTTGTTCCAAGATCAAGGGACTAACGTGGCAAAGTTGTACCATTGGAAAGTACTGCTGCTCAGACTATTGGAACTACAGCAATGGAGGAACTAAGGCTTCCATCCACAGTTGTTGAATCTGATGGCAGACTAGCAGAGCTCGAGTGCGACCATTTCTCCATAAGGTAATCTTTTCTATATCAAGATACTTGTATTTATTTTATTGACTGTAGAATGCATCTATAGCAGTATAGCATTGTTATCTGGCCGAGCATACAAGTATAACATGCATCTATTATTTGTGCACGCTAGCACACACAACATCACAAGTAGACATTGTGACACATTGATCAATATCCATAGGTACATTTTGTTTGATGTGACAACATATGCATATCCATTGATTCGAATGCACATTATCTGTTTTGATTTTCCTTATGTCTATCTTCATGTGCTATATATATTATAATGTGTCTTAACTATGCATTGCCACACCCACACACACACACACACACACACACACACAAACAAACAACTTTTGTTTATAGAATGCTTTTGGTTTTTAAGCCATTATGTAATCCCTTATAAGAATTATTTATATTGTGAGTCTTATTAATGATTTATATACTTTTGGCAGGGGTTACATTGCTATGCATCAGAAGAAGGATCCAAAATTGTGCTCTTTAGGGATATTCGGTAATGAGAAACAATATGATGAGTACAATAGCAACTCATCCCCACTTTTGGTGGCAAAGTATCAGCGGTGGAACTGCTCAAATTGCTTGCGCAAAGTGATAAATTCAGGTCACAATACTAGCTCTGGAACCGTTCCTATGCAACAGGATGGAACTAATGATGATTGTTCCATTTCAATTATTCGAACTTTGCCGTATAGTGTCGGTTCCAGAAGGCTCTTTTCTTGCACACAACAATCATCTCAAGAGAATGATGTGGATCAATCAAATGTTTCAAAGAGTGTCCAAGAATGCAACTTAAAATGCAGTTCTCCTTCTGACAATAAAGTAGTTACTGCAATAAATGTTCCAGCCATATCCGTTGAAAATAATGTTCTGGACACATTCGTCGATAGAAGTGTTCTAGACACAAAAGGTATGACTGAGCTCAATGAATTTTCAACTGCTATTTACTTTCCTTTGTTTACAATAACAAGCTAATATGATGGTATATCTTTAGGTTTGCAGGGCTCCCCCAATAATCCTCCGATTTGTGTTCCGGATGTTGACTGCAATGAGCCCAGTGTTCATAAACCAATATCTGGTCATGAAGGCTCTAAGAGCAGCTCTGGGCAAAAAAGCAACAAAGTTCGCAACCAGGGGCCTCGAAGAGCCGTAGATCCTAAAGGGAATGTTTTAGATCTTAAATTTTATTGGAGAAAGCCAAAAAAGACAAAGCTAATATCTGAAATCATGAACCCTCAGACAGAGAGTTGTGCAGTTGACACTGAAGCTAACCATGCAGAAACGGGTGATATCTGTGAGAATGGTACTTTAAAGAGAAGCATGCTCAAGACAGATGATTTGGGTCAAGTGGAATCTGAAGGCACTGTGCAGAGATGTGCGACAAAGGTAATGATTTCTTGCTTTCATATATATTTTTGTCTTCATTCTTTATTCTAAAATTTTAAGGCATATCTTGTGTGTCTAAAATTTTAAGGCATATCTTTATTCTAGAATTCCTACATATATGTAAATAGATTATTAATTTGTTTATCTAGTTTTGCTTATCTGAATAGGCAAACTTTGTCTGGTATACGATTTTTCCCCTTCATCTTTGTGGTATTTGTGTGTATACCACTTTGCTAGCATGCCATCCATACTATTTGTGTGTGCACCATTGGATTTGTTTTTGTGACATATGTGCCTTCTTCACTTTGCTCACGTGCTATTTGAAATAAATATTTGTGTCTCTATGAATAATGTGCCTCTTATACCCTAATCTGGATTTGCAAATATTATGAAATATTCACAATTGTTTTATTCATTGTCACAGGATTCTCTGGGTAAGGGTAAGATCCAACAAAATGTGTCTGGTGTTCACAAGGAGAATATACCTAAGAATAAAAAGAAACACACGCTGGAGGTGCAGACAGTGATAGATGACATCCCCATGGACATTGCTGAACTTCTTGCTAGAAAACAACATGAGGGACAGCTCATGACTGATACCGATTCTACTCAACCAGAGATAGTTGCAATTGAAATTGTTGACAAGGATGGTCCCACTTATGCATCAACGGTGCTTGACACTGATTTTCAAAAGTCTCTGGCATCAGAAAGTCAAAAGAAATACTTACATGGTCGTGCATCATCTAGCACAGAGGCCGCTAATGTGCTTAAGTGGGATGTACATAGGCAGGAGTCATCAAAATTTCATGCAGCATCCAACATGCACATTCCCATCACACGGCTACGCATGCCTACCATTTTAGAGTGTACCCAGGAACAAGGGGCAGGTATCTGTGTGGATGAAGAAGTTACCATTGATTATGGAGCTTCTAATGACTATGCAACTCACAAGCCATTAACTGCAGCTGTAGAAGGCCAATATGAAAATGAAGCAGTTAATCAGATCCACCCGACAAGTGCTCCAAGCACATCATTAACAATGGAGGGTATGCATGTAACACATCTCCTAGGACACCCAAGCATTTACCCCAAGGAGCCTATGCCTTCAACACATCTCCTGGGATTGATGGATTCATCAACCTCACAAGGCCTCACAAGCTATCAAAATCTTAGTTCAGAGTATGCACATCATAATCAGTACAGTGCATCACCCAGCACATCGCATGGAAGTCACCTAACTGGAAAGGTTCAACTGACACTGCAAGACTTGGGACGGCATGAGGTGGAGAAAAATTTGCACAGACCCTTGCGTCCTCGTCCTCGAGTTGGAGTGTTTGGTCCATTGCTGCAGCAGGAGATTGCAAACTGGTCTGAGAGCTCTGGGCATAGTTTGGGTTGTGTTTTCTCTTTTTGTTTTGAATCCAGAACTTCCATTGCCAAGGCCTGAGCTCGTGAGGAACGATATGTGTCACACTAACAGGAACCTAGCTGATTTTACTATGATTAGCGATGAGAATGAGTATATGATAAACCTTTGACCATGTCAGTGTCAAGCAAATCATCATTGGTAGACGACGGTTTCACCGAATCTTTTACAAGGTGAAAGACACTCTCTTTTTTATCTCTATTTTGCCCTTCCATTAACAGGAAACTACTCTATTGAAATGTATATTTTCTTACCTTAGTGAGATTATGTGTGTGCTGATTTGGATGTTGCTTACTGGATGGGAAACCAACATTTACCATAATCAGGTGTAGTCTCTAGTTTTATGTTTGCGAAGGAAGTAGGCGAAGAGCTAATTGAAAGTGCATCTAGGCCCCTAAGTGGATTTTGGTGAATTGAATGACAAAACGATTAAAGGTCTAACTTGTTTTGTCTAAAGATTGTGAGCAGGTTTTTATTATTTATTCATGAGCTACAATTGTTGTTTATTTAAATGGATACTATTTGGCTCACAATGATTAAAGGCAAGCAAGTGTGTGATCCTTATGCAAATTGGTTAATGTCAAGCAATAAGTGGATTTATATTTTGGGGATATTTTGCGAAGATGAATTACATGTCTCCAAGGAATGTGGTAGCTTGACTAAAAATAAAAGGGATCATTAAAAGAGAAATTGGAATGTTTATCAAGATAAAGTGCAAGGCTTCATGTGGTAGTTGAAAGAGGACACAAGGATAAGTGTAAACTTAATGGTCTTTAAATGGAAGCTTGCATATCCGTTGTCAATCAAGAACAAGCATTTGAAGTGGGATTTCAAATGAAGGTCAAATTGTGGATTAAGCAAAGCCTAACTCAATGTGGATTGGGTAAGTGATGAAGAGATCAACCGAGGTGTCTAGGGTGAGGGACTAAGCAATCTTTGGGGTCTTGGCCCGGCCGCCATTAGTGTTTTGCTAAGGTGAAGTTCTAGCATCCGTGGGGTCTCCAAGTATCATATCCAAGCCTTAACCGAGAGAAGCAATGCAACATATCAATAAGTTATGATTGGCAATATGGAGTGACTTAAGGATTAAAGTGAGCACTCTTATGCAAAAAGGGAAAATCCTAAGTCACTAGCTCAAGTATGGATTTGCTCAAGACATCGGCTATGTTGGAAGCCCTCAAGTTGGAATTGCAAAAGTATAGCAAGATTGAAGATCTACAAGCTCAAGTGATCGACTCCATTTTATATTTACTCTTGAGTTTAGGAATGCCGTACTATCAAGAGGGATGCAACATTAGCTCTAAGACAAAAGATCAAAAGTGCTCATTAGTTGACCTAAGTGAGAACTAGCCTTGAGAGAGTTCCTGAGTAGTCTAACAAACCTCTAACCCAACCTTAGCCACTCCAACACGTCTTGGAGTGCTTGTGAGAAGAGAGAAGGGTTTTTGGGCTCTCTCTGCCCAGGGCGGTCTAACCTCCCCTGGCAGGCCAACGGCTAGTTTTTCAAACTGGCCGGAGGTAGGCGGTCTAACCGCCCTGACCAGGCGGTCTAACCGCCCTGACCAGAGTTCTAACGGCTAGTTTTCCTTGTGAGGGGTATAAGTACCCCACGAGCTCCACTTGTTGGGGCTGCTGATTCTAGGGTTGTTGAGGTGCTTCCCCTGCTGTTTTTCATAAGCCAAAGCCATAGAAACACTCCCCAACCCTCTCTTTGTGAGATTTGCTATTCAAGCCATATCCTAGTGTTGGGTTGAGAGTTTAAGCCTTTGTGAGCTTCTGTGAGCTGAGCAAGAGCATCCCATAGCTTGAGCACTTGTGGTTCGCGTCGGAAAGCCTTTGAAGCATTTGTTACTCTTGGAGGTTCGCCTCCTAGACGGCTAGGTGTTGCCGGCTAGCTCACAAGGTTGTGGTGAGCAGCGGTAAGGTTATGAGGGCTGTGATCTTGCCTCTTTGTGGAAAAGATCGCCTTAGTGGAAAAGGAGGAAAGCGGTTGAAAGAGACCCGGCTTGTTGTGGGAGAATTCCCTTACAAGCTCCTCAACGGAGATGTAGCCGTTCCTTGGTGGGCGGTGAACTTTGGGAAACAAATCCTCGTCTCTCCTTTGTGGTTTGCCTCACTTGTTTGAATTCTAGCATATTTACTTTACTTCCGCTCGATCTACTTGGGTGTGCTTGTCTTTGAGTGCAGGGATCATTACCCTGCGTGTGATCATCTACAGGAGCCACTCAAGAACTTTGGTTCGTGCTAGAAGTCAAGAGAAGCTTTGAGTTGTGTTTTGCAGGTTCACTGCGTGGAGGCGGTCTAACCGCCCCTAGACCTAGTTGAACTGCCCCCTTTGTGCTGGGTGCACCAGGGGTGGTCTAACCGCCTGGCAGGGGCGGTCTAACCGCCCGTGTCAGTGAAGCTCAAGTTTCGGGGGGGAAAAATTTTATTTGGTCGTCTCGCCTATTCACTCCCCCTCTAGGCGGCATCAAGGTCCTTTCACTAATATATCAGATCACTGTGGTCATAAAATATTCGTGCCTGTAAGTGCCCTAGTGGGGGTTGTACTTGTACACCGTTAAACTTTTGTTGTGGTTGTGTCATATTTAAAGTGGGTGAAATGATTGTGGCTGTGACACATTGTGTTGTGAAGCATCAAATTGCTATGGTAAAAGCCTTATAACAGGGTAATGGTCGAACATTTTTGATATATTGTGCTTCTCAGTTGTTGATATCGCCCATCTTTTTTGTCTGGAGATGCAATTGTGTTTTAATGAAAGATGTAAATGTTTTTGGAAGCTGATGCTGTGAGACAGTTCCTTGCGTTGGTATGAAGCAAATTCAGGCCGATGGAGCAGTAGTAGGTGGAGAATCCTCCTGGGCTGATGTCTGATGACTTGATCAGTGGCATTCCTCATAGAGCAGAGAGCCCGAAGCTGAACCTGAAGCTGATCCAGCGAGCGACAAAGGGCGTGTTTGCGACCCCGGCCCAGCAGCCCGGCTGCGCTCTTGGGCTACAAGTTGGCTTGTTTGCGCCCCTGGCCCGCGTCGGAGCCCGGCTCCCAGCGGCCAAAACGGGCGTCCGCGCCTGGCTCTCAGGAAACACCGTTAGGGTTCGTTTCCTAGGAGCACAGCTACGTGCGGCGCAGGCGGGAAATTTTGGCCGGCTCCCGCACCTCGACGGGGTGGCTGCCATGGGCATTCTCAGGAAGGTGAAACTTCCACACGCGGGGGAAGGTGAGGTCCGGCGAAATCCCCTTGCGCCTATATGTGGTGATGGCGCTGCCTCTTTCCCCCTCCTCTTGCTGGTCGTTGTTCTTGCACCCACCTCGTGAGAGACTGGAGGTGAATGGTTGTTGTGAGTCGCGGTGGTGTCCATCACCGGCGGTCTTCTTCTCCATTCCCTGCTTCAGAGCTCCGTTGCCGCGCAGCTGCTTCACCTGGTGCCGGGACTCCGAGCTGTTGTACATCTTCTTCATCTCTGACCGATCTGCTTCCTCTACTTCCAGATCTGCTCTGTGTTTCTTGATACAACCTTGAGCCCAAGGTCAAGTCGACCCCCAATCACTCTTTTGTCTTGTGCTCGATCGATGATTTAGGGTTCGATATATGATGTTGTTGATGTTTGTTGCTCTTGAGGTGCTTCGATTTGGTACTACATTTCGTTGTGTATCTGTTGGCGATTTTTTTGTTGTGATCTCAAGATTTATTTTCATGGTCAATGATGTTGTTGTCCTATGATTGCACTGGGAGGCATCTAGTTCAGGATGCAGCCATGCTACTTTTATTCATTCTGAAACATGCATGTTGATGCCTAGCAGGGCCACATGACCTGAAATCATGTTTTACTTGTATATGCTTGTAGATGGAATCCTCACTGAGCTGTGAGCAATTGTGTAGGCAGGCTGCTGCATTGACTATAGTCATGGTTTCCTTTGTAAGCAGTAGGCTCAAAAGAAAAAGGAGGGAGCCTGAAACTCACATTCCTGACCCTCTGGCACTTGCACTTAGGGATGAAAATGAGCAACACGGAGTTAGGACATTGAACAACATCTACAATTCCATTGATGCAGAGTGCATTGCCATGCTTAGGATGAAGAGAGCTCCCTTCTTTGGTTTATGCCAAACCTTTAGAGAAAGAAGCCTTGTCACTGATAGGGAGGGTGTCTCAGTAGAGGAGCGGGTGGCAATGTTCTTGCATGTTGTAGGGCATAACCAAAGGTTTAGAGTTGTGCACCAATCCTTTAGGAGGTCCATTCAAACAGTACACAAGCACTTCCATCAGGTGTTGTATGCAGTTGGTGAACTTAGGAATGACATGATCAAGCCACCCAGAACTGCCACTGACCCAAAGATACTTGGAAGCCATAAATGGAATCCGTATTTAAAGGTAATTGTTTACCTTGGGTTCATTACATGTTTACATTCACAATGTTTTTTGTCTCACATACATGAGTTTTTAGGATTGCATTGGTGCCATTGATGGCACCCATGTGTTGGCTAGGGTAACTAGATGCATTCAACAAGCTTTCAGGGGTAGGAAAAAAGAACCCACTCAAAATGTGATGGTAGCAGTGGGATTTGATCTCAAATTCTCATATATACTAGCTGGATGGGAGGGGTCTGCACTATGCAACTGTTTTGGCAGATGCCATTGAGAGAGGTGATGGGTTCGCCATCCCACAAGGTAATTGGACAAACAAAGGACTAGTAATTTGATTTGAAATTAATTTGCCACTAGTCTCACAGTAGATGTCCCATTGCAGGTAAACACTACTTGGTAGATGCTATTTATGCATGTCGCACTGGCTTTCTACCTCCCTATAGGGGGGTAAGGTACCATCTGTCTGAGTTTGGGAGCAGAAATAGACCCAACAATGCAAGGGAGTTGTACAACCTTATTCACTCATCACTTAGAGTGACTGTGGAGAGGGCTATAGGTGCACTCAAAAACAGGTTTCGTATTTTGGACAACAAGCCCTTTCACAAGTTCAAAACACAAGTGAAGTTAGTGTTGGCTTGTGCCATCCTCCACAAATGGATATTAGGCTTTGGCATTGATGAAGTAGTTCATGATGAGGAAGATTTCACTGGTACCCCACCTGAGGAAGATGACATGCTTCCCACAGACTTGGCCCAGGATTCCATTGCCATGGCTGCCATTAGGGATTCCATCTGTAATGCTATGTGGGAAGGGAGGGGAACCTCCAGAATTTGATTTGCTTGTAATATGTTTCTTATTTCAGTTGTTTGGCCCTGCTATGGAACTCATGTTTGTTTTATGATAATGTAATAATTTTATGGACAAGGCTGAGACCTCTACTGAACTAAATTGATGTTCTGTTGTATTTAATTGATATTTGTTGATGTTTAATATGTTTGTTCTTCAATTCCATTCTAACTTGTACATGCCCAATCATACATTCTTAGCAGTGTTAGGATGGCTTCAGCTAGGGACTCAAACCGCCAAGAAACGTGCCATGCACAGAGGATGGATCAGAGGGCCCACATACCAGCCACTGTGAGAAAGGACAGCAGGACGTGTGGCATGAGGGTGTCGGCCGATCCTAGAATCAGTCGAACCGCCTTTGAGCCTGCTAATCCTCGCCTTCCACTTGCTGGTCCCTCATTGGTTCATTGTTGCATCTCGGTGCGTTTTGGTGACATTTGGTGCCCGAGGACGCCATGGCCTTTGTCTATAAATAGAAGGGGAGGGGCTCCATTTCTCACCACCCACACTTGACTCTCCTATCTCACTTCTAGTTTCCAAGGCTATGGGGTAGGCTAGAGTAGCTCTTATTCAGGTTCCAAGTCTACTTTGGGGTCTAGGTATGAGTTCTCTAGTATCTTTATTTCTTTGTATGACTTTGATCTACTTCATTTATTCAGCTATTTGATATAAAGTTATGGTAGTTCATGTGATTGATATGTTCTTGAGTTCTTCGTTCGTTCATCATTTAGAGGCTCGCGTTCGTCATGAACACTACCCTTCGATCCAGTTGAAGGACGATTTACCCATACCTTTTGTATTTGTTCATAAGTTAGAGGCTCGTGTTCGTCACCAACACGACCCTTTGATCTTGTTGATTAGACATAAGAGAGTTTGTATCCATTCGTATGACTAGCCCTGTTTGATCTAGCTAGATTGCTTTGTAGTGTTGCATGAGGTTTGTGTTTATGCTACGGCACACGGTCTAAGTCGGCCCGTGTTCTGGTGGCTTCACCCTGGGTCACAATAGCCAGGCCGGGTGGAGTTCAGTAGCAATGTAGGCATGGTGCCTGAGTTGTGTAGCTGCATTAGTTATGAGCTTGCCCCCCGTAACGATTGAGGCAGTCCGCGGTACGTAGTGACAACCGTTGGACCCTTTGTAACCCTCCACACTGGGGTATAGTTGTAGGAGGCTAAAGGATAGATTTCCACTTGTTTGCATAGTGTCGTGGTGCTATCTCCCCGATTGTACATGTGTGCTAAACCTTCGGTCATGCAATACTTTATGCATCTTTCTTTATCAGCTAGCTCTTGTATGTTTAGTACCTTAGAACCTAGAGCTAACTCCGTACAGTCCCCCTACGCCATAGTGTTCTTTAGTAGGAGATGAATCAATGTGTGTGTCACACTACCGTATCTCATCATTTATCTTACCCCTATATTTGAGTTGTTAACTCTTTCTCTATCTCATGGTTTATATTCAATGCAATAGCATAAGTCTTCATATCCGCCATTTCCTTCCACGGATTCGATACCCTTGGAATACTCACTTCCCTAGGGAAATGCTACAATGGTATATCTGTGCGCTTGCGGATTCGTTCATGATAGTTAGGATTACCTATGGCTATTCTTGACGTTCGCTCTAATTGAGCGCCGTTAGTAGTGACGTTAAGAAACGCCAGCAACTCCCTCCCTACAGCCGGCGCCCATGGTCCCCTCATATAGCTGCTGCGCCGCATCACCGCACGGTCAGCGCACACCCCATGCATCGTGCAGCTCTGGATCCAGGACATTGGTGGACATAGGTGATTGACCCAGAAATTGACACCTGAACAACAGTCCTATCCCCTGATGCGGTCCAGTGAGACCTTGACCTGGATCATGTGGACATCACCTTCGTCAGCATGCTCTCAACGACTTCGAGAACACGAGTAGTATGGCGAGGATGGTGAACACGACATTAGCGTCTAGGGGAGCACTTTGGAGCACCCACGAAGATCATGGCAAAGATTATCATCGGCAACAACGGTGAATCCATGATTTGAAGCTCGGGTGGGCTAAGAGCCAATTTTTTCCTTCATCTACAGTGACTAAGTGGTTGGAGTTCCATTTATGAAGTAGCTTTCATGCTCATTGAGGTTCTCCAGGTAATGTGGTCCTTTTGGTCTTCCTTAAATCCTTCATAATATTTTAGGATCGTGAGGAGACACAAAAAAAGAGAGCACAAGAGGATGCATTGGGCTCAAGGATGTGGTTGAGAATGGGTTCGAAAAGTTATCTAATCTGAACATAGAAAGAGAGAGACAGGAGTGGCTTATTGATGGTTTTGCTTTCTTCCTATGGCATGATTAGATATGCCATCCTTGAGGTTTCCCCAATGTCCTTGTGTGAGGGTAAAGATGCTTTCTAAGAGACTATCTCATAAGAGGTTTTGGTTTAAATATGGTCAGAAATCTCTTGTGAAGCTAGAAGTCCATGATTTTCCCAAACTCTTCATCCAATGGGATCTACAACAGTTGAATTTCTTCTTCCCTTAAAGATTTTCAGGGCATTGACGGTTTGGGGTTGATAGCTAGTCTTAGGATTGGAGTGATGGTGATATAGCTATCAGAACTTTCCTTTTGTGGCTAGAGGATGATTTTGTTTCTTCCTTTGGGTGGTCATAAAGAGCGCTAGTGTAAGGGTTCACCCGTTGAGTTTGTCAAAGACAAACCTTGCCTTAGAAAAGGAGAGAAAAGTTCCTCTAGATACTGCATGATGGTCATGTGCACAACATTCTTAGGACGGGGCCAAAGATTCATTACCCTTAGAGGATATTTATACAAAGATTCCTTACCCTATTAAGGATATGATCCGGCCCCTGCGGTGAACTATGGGGTAAAAGTCTACACCGAAGGTAGAACTTATGGTTTCCCAGGCTCTTTATTGCTTCATCTCTTCAAGCCCGGGCTGTCAAAGATGAAGGCTAGAGTTTTCGTCTGTCTCTCCTAAGAAGGATTGTTTCATGATCATTTCGATCAACCGTAGGCGTAGCTCATGGCCAGATGTAAGGATAGGATCTAAGGATTCTAGTGGCCAGAGCTCTGCTTTAGGGTGCAGCATAAGATAGATAAATGTGGAATCAAATGATCCCACTAAGATAGAAATAGATGAGAAAAAAGAATAAAAAGACAAAGGTAAAAGTATAGTACAAGATCTAGCTATGATTTTCAACGTTCTCTCAGCAACCGTTCTCCCCGGCAACAGCGCCAGAAATGCTTGTTGGTATTTGTTAAGCCCACAGAAATATTATGAGGAATAATCCGCAAGCGCACGGATACCGGTGAGCACTTCACCCGGGAAGAGGGTTTTAAATATCGTATCCACATGGAGAAGGATGAGAGAGTATGTTGAGGTGTATAGCTAATCCAACTGAGCAAGTATCTAAGGACTTGAGAAGATAAGAGGTAAGGGAGGTGCTACGGCTGTCTAGTTCTTACTCTTGCAAGCTATGTTCTCACACCTTAATCGGGACATTGACAAGGAGAAACACTTAGTAAAGGGAATCTCCCGGCAACAGGGGTAGTCCTACGAGTCCTATAGACGAGAGGTGGATTACAAAAGACTCAATGGTGTTGTCACCACCACGATCTACCACACGATCCGGAATATCAGGAGGCATCCACAAGTAACCCAAATCTAAGCACCATGCTTACACCTAAACTACCCCTCTACTCTACAAATTCCCATAAAGTAAAGTACTCAAAATAGAGTTGCAGACCATAAGAATAATAAGAACAATGTGCTTACTCAAATAAGAAGTCGATCATGCCATAGAATCTCATAAGCAAGCTCCAGAAGGAACTTGATCCCGCAGGTACAAGCTGAAGAGGAGACACCGACAGGTCTGGCGCTTCCTCCAACTTTCCCCATCACCGCGCTCCAATCTCTCGAACAAGACTAGCTAGATCTCTTGGATCGTGGATCTAATCTCTCAACTTGATGCTCTTCTCTCAACTCTAATTTAGGGCTTCTAGTTCTACATCTTGTCTAATTCTGCTTCTAGTTCTAGAACTAGAGGGGAGGCCTGTCGATGGAGTTGATCAATTGATAATGCGATGCCTGAACTAGGGGAGTCTGGGTCTGCTTATATAGTCCAGAGGAGGTGTCTCGTCACCGTAGGATCAAACCGACCTCAATATACGATTTAGATTGAATCTCATAGGCGGTGGAGGAAGGTTCCAGAAGCAGGGTCAATTTGGCCACCGTGGCAGGCCGATCGGCCCAGTAGGGGGGCCGGTCAGCCTCCTACTGTAGCACTTCAGGCCCAACTTTGACGGGTGCGTGTGTGTCGTCGTGCCGTTTCCGAAAAGTTGTAGTTCATGTCAAACGGAGTCCGGATGAGGGAGTTATGCCCGTTTTACCAAACCCCGCTCTGCGACTGATACCTTCTGATTCTGGACTCCGAATATGGCAAATGATATATCCGTTTCGATCATCTCGACGAGCTCTTCGCAATGTTACACTTTAATTCTTCATTTGAGATACTTCTAGGTTGCTCTTTTGTAGGAGTTGGATCGGAGTATGATTGGGACACGTCTTGGGGTCGTATGACTTGATAACTCTCGCTGTTTTCCTGTTTAGTCCCTGCAAATCATAACTTCACCAAAACTCGTGGAAATCTGTCAGATAAACCCCTAGGTCTATGTTTATATTTATTTTATGCCCTTTTCCATGTTTAGTTGACAAGTAAAAGTATACGTTAATATGTGTCAACAACATGGCGAGACCCTCACGTTTTGTGTTGTCGTGGTGGCGAGGCAGCCCTGAGGTTCGGATTCGGATGTTTCACTCAGTCAGGTGGTGTGTGGTGGTACAACGGCACTACGGCGGAGGCACCTCAACAGCGGTGTCATTCTCGGCATGGTGTCGTCTGTTTCTTTCGTTTCCCTGTCGACGCAGGGCCGCGTTTGGAGATTGGTGACTATATGAGCATGATTGTTGGTGGGTGTCGTGGTAATCATGGGTTTCGGAGTTGTGGCCCGTGTTGATGATTCGATCCGACCGAAACAAGTTTTGTTTAGTTGAGATGAGTGTGTGAGTGTGATGAGGCATGTGTCGATAACCCAATCCAACCTGTCGGTGTGTCGTTTTTCTTCATTTGTTGTTTCTCTTTGTCTGACCTTCAACTTCTTTTTAATATAATCGGCTGCCATCTTGTCTGGTTTGTTAAAAAAAGACAACACTTGATAAAAAAGAAGTACTTCACACTTGATAAAACAGAGTACTTCACACGTTATACAGTTTATTTACGTCCGGTTGGTTTATACACAAAACACTCCATTCGACCATCGCAAGCTGCTACTATATACACACCACCAGGCCACCATATGACACAACACAAGCACATCGTCAGTTCGTCACTGAATCTTCCACTGACGGATGCCATAAATCGGATATTTCACAGATTGTTTCCAGTTTTTTGAAACTGATTCACACTTAATTATTATAAAAATTGACGGACATAAATTGTGACTAAATAGTAATTAGCAAGATGATTGCATTATCTAAATTGCTATTATATGATATTAAATTATTGTTAAACTTAAGTAAGGATGATAAATGCACCAGTTCAGATAATTAAAGAGTTGATTTGCATGAAATGAAACACGAGACATATGAACGTCGCACTTTTACAATACTTAAGGAATGAAAAATACAGTCTTCCTTTATTTTATTTTTATATACGTCCTATTGGTTTAGACTCGAAACAGTCCATTCCGACCATCGCAAACAACTACTGTACACACCCACCAGGCCACCGCCCACCGTGAACACAACACAAGCACATCGTCACTGTATCTTCCACTGACGGATGCCAAGACCCGGCGCCGTGCACGCGCTCTCTCCTTACACCAAGGTGGCGCAGTCACCCGTGTCGGGGTCGTACAGCGCCGGGAGCAGGTACTTCCTCTCGCGGGCCCCGTTGGCGTTGTAGCTGGCGCCCGTCGCCTTGTCCACGAGCAGCTCCCCGGCGTACCCGGGGTACGCGCCCCTGCCGTACACCCCCGGGCACGCCGTGGCGGCCTCCAGCGGCGCGCCGCGGTCGCCCTGATAGAACCCGTCCCCGAACGGGTTCGTCACGGCGCCGGCCACCATGCTGGCCACGCTGATCACCGCGCCGTCCATGCCGGCGTCCCCGTTGGGCGCGACCAGCGGCGGCGCCTGGGGACCGTACACCGGCTGGTGGAACGGCCACGCGCACTGCCCCGGGCACTGCGTCGCCGGGTTCCCCACCCACGCGTACGCCGCGCGGGGCGCGCCGCCGCCGCCGCCGTAGGACCCGTGATGCCCGCACCGGCTCGCGCAGAAGCCCTCCACCGCCACGTCCTGCGCCGTGATCACCAGCGCGACGCCGCTGCCGCCGGCGGCCTTCGCCGGGCGCGCCCTCGCCGCCAGCGCCGGGAGCTGGGACATCTTCAGGCTCTTCCCCAGCGAGCACCCCTCGTCCGAGACCTGCCCGGCCAGGACCACCCGCGCGCTCCCGCCGCCGCCGTGGGCGCCGTTCTTGCTGGCCGCCGCCGCCTTGGACAGGTAGAGCCGGTCGATGTTGCTCCACCACTGGGCGACGGACGGCGGCGTCCCCCGCGCCGCGGCGGAGAGGGAGAGGAGGAAGTCGGTGACGATGGCCTTCTGCGCGGGCGTGAAGCGGCCGTACCAGAGGACGGAGACGGGGATGTCGCCGCCCAGCACCGCGCCGTCGTGGTACCTCAGCATGTCGCTGGGCGGCGGCTTGTACAGCCCCATCAGCCTCCTGCTGGGGCTGGCCGCCATGGCCACCGAGCTCAGGAGCGCCAGCGCCAGGAGCAAGAGCAGAGCATGCGCTCTGAGACGGAGGAAGCCACTGGAAGCCGCTGAGTCCATCGCCTCCACCAGAAGTGAACTGCCAAGTGGAGCACTACGCAGTGGCACTGACCCGCTAGTGTGGTGGATGGGGTGTACTGGTGTGTGTGCTTCTGGAATGGCGAGGAGGTGGCCTTTTTATAGGGCTTGCTGGCTGCCCTTGTTTAGTGATCACCGGTCAGGAATTCAGGATGAGATGAGATCGGCCTGATGGGCAGGACTGCAGGAGGAGGAGCTGCGTGCACGCGACGCGCTCGCCGGGCTGCACTTGTTCGAGGCGTGGTCAGCTCTGGGTGACCGGAGATCGACCGGAACTTTGCATCGGGGACAGCTGGATTGGCATGGGCAGCGTGTGCGTGCGCGGCGCGGCGCCCGTTCTGACCGTGAACGGCTCCGCTCGTCGCCACCATTCCACTTCCACCAGTATTCTTTTTGGCTGCTGAATCCTTGGCGCTACACGGAACTGTCCCAAATAATTGCTCGGTTCTGTAGCGGACTAGCGAGCGGGTGGCTGCCTGCCTCGGCTGTCGGCTCTTCTTCGATGTTCTTGGCAGTACAGCCTTGATTAAACATTAAGTTGACCTAATCCATGACGAGAATCTTGGATCCGTGTGATGTAACGTGATGGGCATCCGTGCGCGGGCAGGAGACGCATATGATTGGAGTGTTTTAAAGAGGGAAAGATGACCCGGTTGTTGGCTTGGTCCTATCTCAGGGGAGAGGTGGCAGCTTGGGTCGTCGGAGCGGAGAGTGATCCGGTCTCTCGAAACAGTGCGTTCCGGCGGAGATGTCCCGGCTGTACTGGACTCTGATGAATGGATTAGTGGAGTGAAATGACACGCTTGGTCCAATGCCCGTCGGATGCCGTGGCTCCGGCCCCTCCTTGCATGGGCATTGACGGCGCGATGTGCACTGCAATACTTTGAGGCAAGTTGGCTCCTCTATGAGCTGCTCTCTGTAGAAGTTTTCTTTCTCCCATCGCAGCAGCAATAACAAGGAGTGAATGAGTGATCACACGGTGTTCTAAAAAGATCGTGTAGGCCATCGATCAACTGTACTGGTAGCACCACCGTGCTTTGTCTTTGCCGAAACCAAACTTCTCACAGTCCAGCTAATTTACCACGGTGATCACTGATCAGCAGAGAGTACAAGACCAAGGATGGGAGCTCTGCTGTACTCAAGTCAGTCAACCCATCACCTCCTGCATTCCTGCCTCTGCCTACCATTGGCAATGATTGTGTGGCCCCGTTCCTTCCTAGATCGAGTACCAGTGTACCACCACGGCCGGGACCGTGTGAAGCTATGCAATGCCCACGAGTACGCGCGCTACACGCCGGAACGCCGGATGGACGCCGGCCGCTGCCTGCCCAGCACGTACATGCGCGACGCCGGGGGCCGGCTCTCATGATGGCCTTTGACGCGCCGCTGGCGTCTTGCGTGCAGCCACACCACACGTGACCCATGCGGCCATGGACGGCCGGGGCGGGCGCGTCGGCAGGTAGCGCCGGGCCACCACCGGCCGGCCGTCGGCCGTCGCCGTCGGCTCGCGGGATGCAGCTCTACAGCCGCGCGCGGCGGCAGCTGTTGGTAATAGACCGCTCACCCTCCCTCCCTCCCTCCCTCCCAGCCGCGTGCGATGGGTGTCCGTGCAACCGTGCGTTCGATGCCGTGCGTGCGTGCGTGCGGGCAGCTAGCATGAGAGCAATGGAACAGTCAGCGACGCCGACTGCCGATCGTTGCCGAAAGGAATTATTCCGGGGGCAGGCCCAGGGGGGGCACAGAGCTGATTCCTCGCCGTGCGCTGTGCGCGCGGCGACGGCGGCGGCCGGCTGTCGCCACGAAACGCGACTGCCTGCCCGATCCCGTACTGCATGCGGATGCGGCGCGCCACCTATTCATCAATGGCAGCAGGAGGCTTTCAGGATTCAGGGAACAGGTCCACACGGCGGGCCACGGTTCTGCTGCTGCTTCTGCGCTGCCGCGCCTCCATTATTGGCGCCGGGAAACTGCAGCGGCGGCCGTGCGGGGCTCCGCCTGGCCCTGGCCTGTGCAGGTGGTGTCCTGCGCCGACACGTCTCCGCACGCGTTCGAGTGCATGGAAGCCAGCTGTTCCTGGGTTTACATGATGGCCTCTCGAGTTTACGCGGCACTAAGGGTCCGTTTACTTCACCAAATTTTCACCAACAACCTGTCACATCAATCTTCTTTCCACTAATTTGGAGTATTAAATGTAGATTAATGACAAAACTCATTCCACGACCCCTACCCTAATTTTCGAGACGAATCTAACGACCCTAATTATGTCATGATTAGACAACGTTGTGCTACAGTAGCCAATCTCTAATGACGGATTAATTAGACTTAATGGATTCGTCTCGCAATTTCCGATCCATTCGTGTAATTATTTTTGTAAATAATCTACGTTTAATACTTTTAATAGACTTTGAAAGGAGACCCAAAATTTTCACTTCGCCAACTAAACGCGCCCTAATAAGCCCTTTGCTTTGCCGCTAATCCTTTTTTTGGCGATCGGTGTGCCTTTGGTTAGGTTGGTCATCAACTCATCACTAGTGGTGGAGCGGCGCGTGATGTTGTATACTAGTAGCACAACACTTTTTGCATTGGTGACTTGTCTTAGGGAATGGGCTTCTTAATCAATTCAATCATCAAACTGTAGCACTAGTCTAGACTCTAGAGCGGCGGCGGCAGGTCTCCAATGTGCCCTTGTTTGGTAGCTAAAATATGCCTCCAGGATAATCTAAAAAAAGCCTCTGGTTTTATTTTGATTTTTTCCCCAAGTTCTAGACTGGCAGTTCTATTTTTTTCCCTCCGTGTTGTGTTTGCTCGGGAGACCGTTTTCACTCGGTCGGGTGGTTTGCTTTGTTGCGGCGGCGCTGTGACGAAGAATCCTATATGGTGGTGGTCTTCTTAGTGTGGTGGTGTCTAGCCCTCTGGTTTCTTTTCCAGCCTTTGATCGCGTTGTAAGCTCGATAGCTACGTACTGAATGTGGTTTGCCGGTGGGAGCTGCGGATGTGCTTCATCTTCTTTGTCGTCTTTGTGTGAGGTGGTGCGGCCATGTTGAGGGCTCAAGCCTACAGGTTGATGAGTGGTAACCTTCATTTATGTCCCAAATCCAACCGGATGAGTATTGTTGTTTTTTTTTCTTTTCTGTTTCTCACATATGGTATCTCAGAGCCATAGTGTTGCATTTTTTTGTTTTGTATTTTTTTTCTGCTATATTAATGAAATATGCATTGTCATGGTATGAGGGAGCAGGTGGCCAATTATCGGCCTCAAAAGATCAAGAGCGATCTTTTCATCACAAAAGATAATAAGGAAAAAAAAGAGAAAGATGAGAACAAGACCGTACTGGCTCCAACAATCATTTGGTCCCATGCATACTTCCATATATAGTCCCATTCCACATCACTGGTCAGTACGTACCAAATGTCCATATGGATGCATATGGAGCATATTCCCACAGAAAAATAATTGAGAAATTGAGAGGGAAAAACGGATAGAGGCATCCAGCTGGTTTCATATTTTGATTTTTCCCAAGTTCTATAGTAGTACTTCTTTTTCCCCCCAAATGATTTGTCATGGGGCGAGGGAGCAAGTGGCCAATTATCGGCCTAAAAAAATCAAGAGCCATCTTTTCATCACAAAAGAAAAATGAAAAAAGAGAGAGAATCGAACAAGACCGTACTCCAAGAATCATTTGGTCCCATTCCACATTTCCTCATCACTGGTTATTACCAAATGTCCAAATGGATGCATGCATGCATGGAGCATATTCTCACACGAAATAGTCGAGAATTGAAGAGGGGGAAAATGGGGATAGAGGAGGCATCCAGCTGGCGGAGGTGCGTGCGATGGATGGGACGAGCGCGCGGGCCGTGACGGCCCACGCGTGCATATGCATGCACGTACGAACGGCGATGGCGATATCCCCGGCCTCGTGTCAAGTTCCGGCGCCAGCTTTTCGCCTTGGGACCGAACGATCCCATCCCCGGACGGCGTCGATTCGCCATGGGACCCCCTCCAATTATGCGTAGTCGTCCGATCGATGCTACAGTACGCTCGTATGACCTCCACGCAATACGCCAGTGATGATTGATTGATTGGGGGGTCAGTTCACGCGTCCTGATCCTCCAGGACACCAGCATTATGTTCTCGATCGCTTCGCTTAACCAAGATCCTGCTTTTCCTAATTCAATGTACCAAAAATTATTTCGAGAGTGTGATATCGATACAGCGATCAGCGATGCGTGTATTTGCGAGGGCGAGGGCCTTGAGTTTTGGAAAAGTTTTTGGTGATTTTGGAGTGACAGAATAATACACAGTTCAAGTGGGTGGTTCGTTTTTCCTCGGCACTCTCAGTGTGAATTGATTGGTATACATATAGTACCAGCCTAACTTAATGGAGTATGTTACTAGAGATAAAAGATTTGAAATTTTGGAGAGAGCAAGTTCGAAATTGAACTGAACATCGTCAAATATACAAGGTGGAGGAGGCAAGTTTTGAATTTTAATTTGCGGTTACCATAGTCTAGTTCAAAGGGGATTGCCAGTTTTCCCTCAACCACTTGCTCTTTTGAGTGAAAACTGTTTGTGTTTGGCGCCTGAAGCACGGTAGTTGACTATCCAGGAGTCCACTGGTTGGTACCTGAAGCACCGTAAGTATACACTAACCACAAAGTGACTCATTTCGCATGCTTCCAACACCGTAAGTATACACAACCACGGACTCTACTATAAAAGCAGTTCTCGGGCTGGCTCTGCTCCCCACACTCCAAAACATCACCACCTCTCCCGTAGTCCCGTTCCCAAACTGACTCACCGTCGCCGAGCTAGAGAATCTTCCAAGATTCTAATCCCCCAATGGCCAAGCACAGTGCGCTCCTCCTACTGATGGCGCTCGCCATAGCCGTTGCCGCGCCATCAGCGGCGTTCCTGGTCCAGCCGCAGCCGAACCTCCTCACGTACCACAACGGCGCGGTGCTGAGCGGCGACATCCCCGTCTCCATCCTCTGGTACGGCCGCTTCACGCCGGCGCAGAAGGCCGTCGTCTCCGACTTCCTCCTCTCCCTCTCCGCCGCGCCCGCGCCGCGTGGGGCGCCGCGGCCGTCCGTCGCCCAGTGGTGGAGCAGCATCAACCAGCTCTACCTCTCCAAGGCCGCGGGAGTCGTCAGCAAGAACGGCGGGCACGGCGCCGCCGTGGCCACGAGCGCGCAGGTCGTCCTGTCGCGGCAGGTCTCCGACGAGGGGTGCTCGCTGGGGAAGAGCCTGAAGCTGTCGCAGCTCCCGGCGCTGGCGGCCAGGGCGCGCGGCCCCGCGAAGGCTGCCGGCGGCGGCATCGCGCTGGTGCTCACGGCGCGGGACGTGGCGGTGGAGGGCTTCTGCATGAGCCGGTGCGGGCACCACGGGTCGGACCCGCGGACACGGGTGGCGTTCGCGTGGGTGGGCAACCCCGCCGATCAGTGCCCGGGGCAGTGCGCCTGGCCGTTCCACCAGCCGGCGTACGGGCCCCAGGCGCCGCCTCTGGTGCCGCCCAGCGGGGACGCCGGCATGGACGGCGTGGTCATCAACGTGGCCACCGTGGTGGCCGGCGCCGTCACCAACCCGTTCGGGGACGGATTCTACCAGGGCGACCGCGGCGCGCCGCTGGAGGCCGCCACGGCGTGCGCCGGCGTCTACGGCAGGGGCGCCTACCCCGGGTACGCCGGGCAGCTGCTCGTGGACAGTGCCACGGGCGCCAGCTACAACGCGCACGGCGCGCGCGGGAGGAAGTACCTGCTGCCGGCGCTGTTCGACCCCGACACGTCGGCGTGCTCCTCGCTGGTGTAAGCCGCCCGTGGATCGGATAGAGACGAGGTGACGACGGGTGAAAAAGCTTTCAAATGGTGTTGCTGTTTGTAAATACTGTAGAGTATGTACAGTGAGTATCGTCGTACGTATCTCCCAGTGCTAAATAAGGACGTGTAAAGTTTTGTACTCCGTAGAATATATCGTGTATATTCAGTGGCGAAGCCAGCGGTGAGGCGGTCGGGGCTCAAGCCCCCTACTGCTGATTTTGCCATTAAACCCCCCGGAGCCCTCCTTCTATTTTTAGGAGAAATAAGGAGGAAGAAGAGAGAAAATGAGAGCGGAAGAGGAAGAAGAAGAAGAAGGGAAGAGCCCCTCCTAGTAGCGAGCTGCCTTCGCACTGTGTATATTCGTGTGCCAGAGTGTTCGTCCGGTGCTTCACGTGTTCCGAGAGAGACATGGGCCTTGTTTAGTTCGGTGACAAATTTGCTTTTTCAACGTTTTGAACTCCTGTAACACACTGTAGTACGTTTCGTTTGTTTGTGGTAAATATTATCCTACCATGGTCTAACTAGGCTTAAAAGATTCGTGTCGCAAAGTACATCAAAACTGTGTAATTAGTTATTTTTTTACTTATATTTAATACTCCGAACCTATGTCTTTTGACGTATTTAATGTGATGTGATGGAGAGAGAGCGGAGAAAACGTTAGAAATTTTAGGCAACTAAACAAGGTCATGGTGCCGCGTGTACCAGGTGAACTTATCGGCTAGGGGTTGACGACGACGACGTGCGCCACGACGAAAGGGAGATCCAGACCATGCTGCCGTATTGGGTGCGTGTGTGCGTCGTGGAACGCCACGTAAGGTACAAGATGATGGTGACTCATACCGCACGTGCGATGTGTGACCCAGTGTGGTAACAAAATGGGCCGGCTTTTGCGGAATGGGCATGGGCTGATATTTTGTTTTCGGGGTACAAAAATATAATTAATCTATTTTCCGTTCATTTGCATTTTTTCTCGAGCTGACTTGGATGGAACACCACGCGCCCTTCATTTGTCAGAAAATGCTCATTATCCAGTTTAAAAGAAATGCTAATTTTGACCGATCAAAAGAAGAAAGGCTAGTATTTTTCAAGTCAAGAGAAGAAATCCTCATTTAACAAATTTAGAGTTGAGAATAAAAAAAATTCTGGGAGATGTAACTAGTGTATTTGCATACAAAGTATAATAACAAAAAATATTGCAAGAAGGCCACACATGTAAATAAATATTCAAATAAATTAAAAAAACCATAAAAATGATATACTGACGCTCTGGCACGCAAACCCAAAGGCAAAACCAGGAGCTAGCTCCAAATACTGCCAACAGAAACCACACGCCTGCAACATTAGTCAATCATTTGAACAAAATAAACCGCATAATCCATTCAAGCAGACATTTTCTCTTCGTCCAAAAACACTAAACAATTGTGCAACACAGCACAAATACACAATCCCGCGGCCGTTCAAACTTACAGCCATGAAAATTGTTGCGGCCACGTTCCGCCCCACCTCAAATTGCCACCCCCGGCCCAACGACTTCGTCCTCGTCTCTGATCGTCTCGGCAAGTGGGCATTCTCCCATTACCAAATTCGAATCGCGCTACGTGCATCTGCGAACGAACGGCGCCGATGCACGCGCGCGCGTCATGCGCCTCGTAACTCCACGGCCACACGCTCCCGCGGCACACCTCTCTCACGTCGTCGCCTTTACGCCCACACGCTCCAGCTTCCCGCTACATAAACCCGCCGCGACACCTGAGCCAGTCCCAACCCCAAGTGCCCGAACTCACACGCACCGGCACTATACGTGCACACCCGTTTGCACAAACTCGTAGCTCGATCAACACTTCATTGATCTCGACCTTCTCGCGCAGCAAGAACAACCATGGGTGGCGCCACCAAGAACCCGGCGGCGTTCCTGCCGCTGCCGACCCGCTTCGTCGTCCTCGCCGCCGTTGTGCTAATGAGCGCCGCGGCGGCGCCGCGGTGCGCGGCGTTCAACCCGCGGATGCTGTTCCTGGTGAAGCCCGACCCGATCGTGCTGCGGGACCACGGCGGCGCGCTGCTCACGGGTAACCTCACCGTCAACCTGCTCTTCTACGGGCGCTTCGCCCCGGCGCAGCGCGCGATCGTCACCGACTTCGTCCGCTCCCTCTCGGCCGCCGCCGAGGCGCCCGGGCACCGGGGGATCGCGGCGCCCGCTCCGTCCGTGGCCTCGTGGTGGCGGACCACCGCACTGTACCGCGGCGGCGGCGCGCGGGTGGCGCTCGGCAGGCAGGTCCTCGACGAGCGCATGTCGCTGGGCCCGGGCCCGCTCTCGCCGGGCAACGTGACGGCGCTGGCCCGCGCCGCGGGGCACCACCGGGGCGCCGTTACGGCCGTGCTCACGGCCGCCGACGTCCCCGTGGTGCCATTCTGCGTGTCGCGGTGCGGCGCCCACGGCCGCGACCTCGCCGGCGCGCACGGCAGGGCGCGGTACGCGTACCTGTGGGCGGGGAACCCGGCGCGGCAGTGCCCCGGGCAGTGCGCGTGGCCGTTCCACCAGCCGCCGTACGGGCCCCACGCGCCGCCGCTCGTGCCGCCCAACGGCGACGTCGGCGTCGACGGCATGGTCATCAGCCTCGCCGCGCTCCTCGCCGGCACGGTCACCAATCCCTACGGGGACGGGTACTACCAGGGCGACGCCGGCGCCGGGCTCGAGGCCGCCACGGCGTGCGCCGGGATCTTCGGGAGCGGGGCCTACCCCGGCTACCCCGGGAAGCTGCTCACGGACCCGACCACCGGCGCGAGCTACAACGCCGTCGGTCTGGGCGGGAGGATGTACCTGCTCCCGGCGTTGTGGGACCCGACGACCTCGGCGTGCAAGACACTTGTGTAGGCATGGCGGGAGTGTCGCCCGTAGGCCGCCGTAGCGTCGTGGAGATTGGAGTTGGAGACGCCCAAATGCTTTGCATGAGAGGGAAATAAATGCCTCATTTATTTCATTCTTCTTACGTTCAGTTTGTTGCATGTACTTGTAGTTTGCTTTCCGATCCGATGAGCATTTGTAGTAGGATATGTGTGCTAATGGATTTGCATGTTTAAACACGAAGTAATACTATCTCCATTTGAAGTACTCTTTCGCATCAAATTGTAGGTCGTTCTTAGTTTTGTAGATTCACGAATGTTTATATGCACCTAAATGTCAACTATCAGGTGCAAACCAATATTTCTGTGCAACCGTTGCAAACTTCTAGTCCGGGCCACAAGATATTGATCTTGCGCAACCCACGGTACAAGACCACCGACATCCTGCCGGTGGAGGCGCTCGACACCGCCCATGAGTCGTCGGGGCACTACGTTAGCCTCATCGGCGTCAGCCTGGGCGCCCGCAGGTTTGATGGGCCGGATCCGACAGGAGATGTCCGCCCTCCTCGAGGACGGGCAGGGTGGGTGCGTAGTCGACCTCGGCACGCCGGTGACGGTGATGGCCCAGGCGGTATACGACGTCGTCTAGGAGGTCAGGAGCGGACCTATAGAGGCTCACTTAATTTTTTTTCAAGAGAATCAATAAAAAATCACCATGTTTAACCTTTGTAAATCTGCAGATTCTTAAGGTGTGTCCTCACTCAAAGTTTGTGCTAGGTCCGCCCCTGCATGTGCGAACCTCAAGCGCCGCGGAGCAGAGCCAGTGGCGCGGCGCCAGGCCCTGTAGTATAGTCAGGCGGGGCAACCGCCCAGGGCCCCCAAAATACTAAGAGCCCCCAAATCTATGATAATTGTATTATATACTACTCTTATGTATATAGTTTATGTGTATTAAATGAAGCAAACAACGATCCAAGTTGATCCATGCACTCATTTGGCATTTCATCTCCACCACCAGTCCATCGGCGGTGCCGATGACTATGTAAAAAGATCAGTCCCGACTATGTAAAAAGATCAGTCCCCAACTAGTTTAGATTAATATTGGGGCTATCGCGTTTTTGCCCCAACTTTGAATGCCAATTGTAATTTTACCCCTATTTTGTTCATCAGTGCATTTTTACCTTCACTTTTTGAAAACGAAGCTTCCGTTTACCCTCACTCTTGACTCCGTTAGTGGCTGGTTGAATAAAAGACCGAAAACAAATAAAAGAACTCTTCTCAAACTGGCGAAAAGACAAGAATACCGCTTATCCATTTCATCCCACTGCTATCTCTTTCACCTCTCTATCGCATCTCCACGGACCACCTGAGTAGGCAGACAGCGAGCGGCGGCGGGAAGCGAGCGGCGTAGGCGGTGCAGCCCCGCGACGCGCCAGGCCAGGCATGCCCCCCTCGACGCACAGGGACGACCCTCCAGCGGCCGTAGTGGGGCTCGGCCCTCCAGCGGCCGGAGCAGGCGGCGCCCATCCACGGCTACCCTGCCGCGGCGGATCTGGGCTCTGGCGACGCGCGGCCGAGCGCAAGGTGAGCGGCGGAGGAGGCGTGCCCGAGGAGCTCCGCTGCTTCCTGGGCTCGTCGCCATTGTATCCGTGGCAGATGCGGGGGAGATGAGGGCGGCCATGGCGACCTCCATGTGCGGTGCGCTGGCGCGGGGACGTGGTGAGGAAGGAGGCGGCCGCGGTGCACCGGCGCGGGGAGGGAGGAGGAGGGGCACTCCCGTGCGTCGTCGAGCGCCCCTGCTCCAGCCGCTGGAGGGCCAAGCCCCATCGCGAGGAAACTCAGTGTCGGACGGTTGGTGAGAAAGAAGGGGTGAGAGGTGGAAGACGAAACTGACATGTGGGCCCCGCACGTCAGCGGCAACAGTGAGAAGAGCAAGCTTGTCCGTGTAAAGGTGGTCCCACATGTGGTCAAATAGGGGTAAAATCACAATGTTCTAATAAAAGTATAGGCATATTTGCAAGGGCAAATTCGTCTTTTGTCAGCATTTTTAACACCGTTACATGCTCTTCACGGAGTAGGGGTAAACTGAAGCTTCGTTTTCAAAAAGTAGGGGTAAAAATGCACTGACAGAGAAAATAGGAGTAAAATCATAATTGGCATTGAAAGTTGGGGCAAGAACGCAATAGCCCCATAAATATTTTGTTCCTTATGGTATAGTCTTCCATTCTTTCCTATTTTTTAACACAAATTAGATCCAAATCAAATTTTTAATACTGATTTTTTTTAAAAAAAACTCTAGTAGAGCTGTTAGGTCTAGCAGCATGTATTCTTTAATTTTGAGTTTACAAAGTATCACCAACTGATATAAAATAATTTGGTTACTTAATTCTAAGGAACCTCCAACATAATTTTCTCCCTGACCCGGAAAACTCAGGACCGGCCCTGCATGGCGCGAGTACGGCCTCTGCGTCCGGGCGTCGGAGGCGATCAAGGGCTGCCTCCGGTCGCTGTCGCTTCACTTCTCCGGGGACGAGGAGGCGGTGCTGGTAGTCTCGCCGGAGCAGCTGTTCTTGACGATGGATGACGAGCACCGGCTGATCCCGTGCCTTGCCATGACGCCGGGATACGGAACTGTCATCGGCGCATTGCTGCAAGTGGATACGCGGTTAGTGTTCGACCTCAAGGACTCCAAGCTTTCGTTTGCACCGGAGACGTGCATCCGGGACACCATCATCGAAGTCGTTTAGATGATCGATCTACACCCATGCTGTTCATGTTCCTCTTGAAATACAACAAAATCAGATGAACTAATCTTTTTTTTTCGAATCAGATGAACTAATCCTAGGAACGCTTGATTTGTGAGCATAAACAATTAGAGAAAAATTATCTTCAACGTATCAGCTTTAGGCATGGCCGAATAAATAAAACACATTGAAGGCCCAAGATTTCAGCTAAAAAATGTTAGAAACAAATCCATATTCCGATGGCTTTCGGCCCATCCAAACCCAACTATTTCGGCATCTTCGCGACGCCCTTCTGCCCCACCCACTACCCAAGCGCTCAGGACAGAGAACTCCGCCTCTCCGATCCCGCACGCCACCGCCGCCGCCGCCGCCGCCGCCGCCGCCGCCGCCCCTCGCCACCGGCAAGGTAGCCATGTCTAACCCCGGCTCGTCCCCCACCTCCGCCTCCGTTCACCACGACCACGAGCACACCCCGCTCTGCCGCTCCTGCGGCGCGCCCACCACGGCGCCGACCCCGGCCCCCTGGTCGGGGACCTCCGACTCCCCGCCGCCGGCGTACCGCCCGATCCGCCTCCCGGCCATCAACGCGCCCACCAACACCGCTTCCATCGTCCTCTCCCCAGTCCCGCAGCCCCTCCCCGTGCCTCCCGCCGCGCCGCCCCACGCCTTCCAGACCCCCGCCAAGCGGATCGCCTCCCCCGACGACATCGCCCGCTTCCACGCCTCCCTCCACGGCCGCCACTTCCTCGGCTTCGTCGCCGCGCTCTCCGCCTCCGTCCACGGCCGCAAGCTCTCCGACCCGCTCCCGTCCCCGCCGTCCCCCGCCGTCTCCGCGCTCCTCGACCTCATCTCCTCTCTCGCGGCGCTCGTCGCCTCCACCCCGCCGCTCCCGCACAACTCCCGCTACGGGAACCCGGCCTTCCGCCTCTGGCACGAGAAGCTCTCCGAATCCGCCAGCGACCTGATCGCTCGGATCACGTCCACCGCCGCGTCCCCCGCGGACCTCGCCGGCGCCGAGGTCGAGCTCGCGCCGTACCTCCTTGACTCCTTCGGCAACGCAACCCGCATCGACTACGGGACGGGGCACGAGACCAACTTCGCCGCTTTCCTCTACTGCCTCGCGAGGCTCGGGCTCATCACCGAGCCTGACTACCCTGCCATCGTCCTGCGCGTCTTTGCAGAGTACCTCAACCTCATGCGTACACTGCAGGACACGTACCAGCTGGAACCTGCGGGCTCCCATGGTGTGTGGGGCCTTGACGATTTCCATTTCCTGCCTTTCATATTTGGGGCTGCACAGCTTATTGATCACAGGTACATGAAGCCCAAGTCGATTCACAATCCAGATATCTTGGAGAACTTCTCCAAGGAGTACATGTACCTGGCATGTGTCGCGTATGTGAAGAAGATAAAGAAGGGGCCGTTTGCTGAGCATTCGCCGATGTTGGATGATATCAGTGGTGTGCCACATTGGAAGAAGGTGAATAGTGGGCTGCTCAAGATGTACAAGGCCGAGGTGCTTGAGAAAGTACCGATCATGCAGCATTTCCTCTTTGGATCACTAATCAAATGGTATGAATTCATAGCACTATTTATTTTTTCTTTCATGTATTTGGTGCCCATGAATTGATCTTGTTAGTTACAACAGAACACGAGCTTCTAGTGTAGTGAATAGCTGAGAAACCTGCTGTATTGTGCAGTGTGTAGTTCAGTTCTGTTTCTAGACTAGGCCTGGCATCTGAGTCATGAAGTATGAATATATGATTGATAACCAAATCAAAACGGAAAATGGATGTTATTTTTATCCATTGGAATTGGAACCACTGGATACAAAAAAAAATTTGGATAAGTTATTAATGCAGATAGCTTGTTACCTTTGCATTTATCTGGCATTGCATTGTTGTAATTAGGTGAACATTTTGTGGTGTGATCCAGTAGCCTGTTTTGCCTCATACGCTAACTCTATAGCGATTTGCAGTTCCATGGTCAAGTAGTTATGTTTTCAGATTTGTGTGTGATAAATGTTGTCTGAGAGAGATGACCCATAATGGCTGCTTACTTGCTTTTACCTTAGTCTCGAAACCCTTCTCTTCCCATTTCCATGGTATCTCTAATCATTGTTGTAGGACCCCTATGTTAGAAAGATATCCTGAAATTAATGTGGCTGATAACATCAAGTGCCAGCTAGAAGAGTAGACCTGTTCAGATCCAAGTAAGATTGTGGACACAAAAGTTGCGGTTAAACAGTGTTTGGATAAATACTTGAAGCCTGAAGGTTGTTATGGATGAAATGAAAGCAGAAAAAGTGAGACTAAATTGAATTCATGATTTTCTGGAAGATGATTATCTGTCCCTAGCATGAGCAAATAATATGCTTGAAGTTATTTGTGGAATGTTGTGATGCTAAATCACCTAACATAACAGCACTGAACCATTCAACCGAGACCTTGGTGAGATCCTGGCTACTAGCTGGATTCACCTAACATATTTTGCATTTTGCACATCGTTCGGTTGAATGCCCAAAATAGTTATTTGCTATAGGCCATTTGTACAAAAATCGTTTGCATTCAATGCTTAACATAGGAATTTGTCTAGCAGATGCCATTATGCTATTATGCATGTTTCCTTCATATTGTTTGTGAAACATGATTTTTTTTTTAAAAATAGCGTGTAACTATGTTAAGAAAATTGTTCTTATTAATTCAATATTGTCTTGATTGCTTGTATGAGGTCATCCTTTTGGGTTCAGATAATGCAATAAGATACCATTGCCCCATTCTGAACAGCTCAGCTTATTTAAGTTGCCGATCCAAAGTTGGGTACATGAAGCCGTTTTGACAAATTCCGTGACTAACACTTTTTACCAGTTTTCCATAAAGCATGCTGCATTGCCCACATCACAGAAGCATCACAGGTTTTGTTGTTTTATTATTTATCATCCTTTACCAGCAAATCCTGAAGTGGTATCAGTTTAATGCAATAGAGCGACTAGAACAGATATGTGCTTTCTCTCAGGAATAAAACCCTCAATTGCATAGGTAGCCAAGAACGGCAAACATCTTTCCCAGTTTGTAAACTGCTCTAACTCAAGAAGAGAAGTTCTGGGGATCTAGCTCAAAAATTTGAATTAGATCCAAAAAGGTTTCTATAACTCAAAACACCCGAAAGCAATAAATTAGGTTGCAACGGTTTCTTATTACTTGTGTTATAGCTAGCCAATACACATGTTCGTTCATGATTGATAGATATCTTGGGTTCGTGTTAATAGTTGAAAGTTCAAACTAATTGCTAATAAATGAAACCGTTGTTAGTGATGCCTGATAAAGACTACTGTTGCCAGCAGTTTTTTTGTCACGAGAAATGCTGATTGTTGGTTTCTGTGCTCTGTTTTTTCAGGGAGGACTAATGCCATATAAAAAAACTCCCCGTGATCTGTGAGAACTCCTGTGTGCTGCGAGGACTGGTACAGGTGATGCCGCCCAGAGTCTGTAGAGAAACAACCTATGTAAGGTCAATTTTTCTCGAGGGGGTGAATGAGTTTTCTGCACGTTTGTGCCATCTCACACTGATGTTATGGGTTTTCAAGTTCTGGGAACTTGTCACTTCCTGCTCAGCTTGCATTATTTGGGTACCGGCCTAGGCTCCTTGAGGACATTGTAGTAGTAGCTGAATAATCACCTTGCATGGAGGATTTTATGTAGATGACGAGAGCAGTGGTGCAGTTTTTTTCTTTGTTTTTTTTAATCTTTTGTAAGAATCAGTATTGGTGAATGGAAGCCTGAAAGGTGCTGCCTCTTGTAGTGGGTTTGCACTGTGACTTATGCTGTCGTCTGCCTTCATCTCCATTGACCACTTGACCTTGCTGAATTTCTGATAACGTCCTGTTTTATTTGCTGAAATGTTTTGTCTTTTGATTCTTATATACAAGTTGTTGAGTTGAAAATTTTTAAAATGCTTCGCCTTGAGCCTTGTCCTTTTTTAAATTTGTCCTGAATCGCACTAATGTTGAGGATCCTCATTTTTTAAGGACAGGAAAAACACATCTCTATTGCACATTTTGCGACTAATGAATGTTTTGTAGGAAAAAACAAAACAGTATACGGAGTACGTACGGGCATGTTTAGTTCCCAAAATTTTGAGGCCAAAATTTTGGGACCTCTTTCGAGGTCTATTAGAGGTAGTAAACATAGACTAATTATAAAACTAATTACACGAATGGACGGAAAATTTCGAGACGAATCCATTAAGTCTGATTAATTCGTCATTAGAGATTGTTTACTGTAGCACAACATTGTCTAATCGTGCCATAATTAGTGTCGTTAGATTCGTCTCGAAAATTAAGGTAGGGTTGTGAAATGGGTTTTGTTCATTAATCCACATTTAATACTTCAAATTAGTGTTCGAAGTTTGATGTGACGGGTGGTTGGTGAAATTTTGGTGAGCTAAACAGGGCCTACTAACAATTTTGAAAGAAACACAAACAAAACCAGCCCATGAGCCCTCAAAAGTCACAAACCAAACGACGCCAAGCACCGTGGTCTATCTACCTCAGAGACTGCAAGGCAACCTTCTTCTCCAGCTGCCTTCCCTGCGTCCTGCTTCCCTCACGACTTCAACATCGGCAGGAGACCGCAGGATGCGGTAGACTCGTGGGTAGTATCAAACAAAGCGCGCAGCAATGAGCCTTGTCAATGGCCCGAGATCTGCCGCCGCGTTTTACTCCTCCCTGCTCCAGAGCTGCATCGGCTCCAACGCCTTCCGGGGAGGCAAGTCCGTGCACCGCCGGATCATCCTCGAGTCCGCCGCCTCGCCTCCGGACCTCCACCTCAGCACCAAGCTCGTCATCTTCTACTCCCACTTCGGCGACGCCGCGACCGCCCGCAGGGTGTTCGACGAGATGCCGCACCGGAGCGTGGTGTCCTGGACGGCAATGGTCTCCTCGTACGCCAAGAACGGCCGGCCCCGGGAGGCGCTGGAGCTGTTCGCGCTCATGCTCCGGTCCGGCACCAGGCCGAACCAGTTCACGTTCGGGAGCGCGGCGAGGGCGTGCGCGGGCGCCCGGTGCTCGAGGAGCGGGGAGCAGGTGCACGCGTACGCCGTCAAAGGGAGGTTCGCGGGGGACATGTTCGTGCAGAGCGCGCTCATGGACATGCACCTGCGATGTGGGTCGGTGGCAGACGCGAGTCGGCTGTTTGCGGAGATGGAAAGGAAGGACGTGGTGTCTTGGAATGCCCTGATCAGGGGGTTTGTCGAGCGCAGGCATTACAGCGATGCGCTTCGTTTGTTCTCGTTAATGCTGAGAGATGGTAAATTAATTATCTTGCTAGAAATATATTGCTTATCTTTATGCACCTGAAATCTGCACGTCCCCTTGTACACTTAGGATATCATTGGATTAGATTACATTAGTTCAGTATTTCTAGTGAAAATGAAAAGGGCAATACATGATACACTAAAATGTCAAACTAATTGATGGCAAAAATTTTTTAAAATTTCCTCTCATTTAAACAGACTAAATAGAATAATGAGTACTGCTAAGTGCTCAATGGAACATCTCTTTATGTGGGAATATTGGTGGCTCGGTGTATGCTAATTATTTTCAACGAAGCCTCACCAATTTTCTTCCATCCGTTTTAATTTTTTTGTTATGCTATTTTTCCTTGTTATTTCTCATTAATTATGCGATGCATCTCCTTTTTGTTTGGACAGCGATGCTGCCTGATCATTTCACGTTTGGAAGTGCTCTAAAGGCTTGTGGAGCAGTGAGTGCGGTTTCCAACGTGGAGCTAATTCACACTTGCGTCATCAAGCTGGGTTATTGGGATGAAAAGGTTGTTATTTCATCACTTATCGATTCTTATGCAAAATGTCAGAGCTTGATCAGTGCAAGGGTGATATATGACTCCATGTGTGAACCAGACCTCGTGTCATCTACTGCACTGATCAATGGGTACTCTATGGATAGAAAGCACAGTGAAGATGCAATGAAGCTCTTCTGTAAGATTCGTCGTGAGGGTTTAGGAATTGATGGTTTTCTGTTAAGCTCTTTGCTTGCCATTTGTGCTAATATAGCATCAATAAAATTCGGGACACAAATTCATGCTTATATCTGCAAGAAGCAACCTTTGGGTGATGCAGTATTGGGCAATGCTCTAGTTGACATGTATGCAAAAGCTGGAGAATTCTCAGATGCCAGACGCGCTTTTGATGAAATGCCCCACCGAAATGTGATTTCTTGGACTTCACTTATTACTGCCTATGGGAAAAATGGTTTCGGGGAAGATGCAGTGACCCTTTTTGAGAGGATGGAGGAGGATGGTGTAAAGCCAAACGAGGTGACATTCCTTGCCCTTCTGTCGGCATGTAGTCACTCTGGTCTTATGAGCAAAGGGATGGAGTATTTCTCTTCCATGATGAGCAAGTATGGTATCAATCCAAGAGCCAAGCATTACAGCACTGCTGTTGACCTTCTTGCTCGTGGAGGTAAGTTAGAAGATGCATGGAAGCTTGCTCACAAGATGAATGCCGAACCCAACTCATCAATGTATGGTGCAATGCTTGGAGCTTGTAAAATACATGGAAATGTGCCTCTGGGAGAAACTGCAGCCAAAAATCTTTTCAGTATGGATCCTGAGAGTTCTGTAAACTACGCTGTTCTTGCAAACATGTATGCAGAGTCGTGTTTATGGGAAAATGCTCGGAGGACCAGAAAACTATTGGCGGAAACATCCAGAGGAAAAGATGTTGCTTGCAGTGTCATATGAGAAGGCTATGGACCTATGGTTGATGGAGACAAAATTTCCTAGGTGATGGTTATCAGCCTGTTATAAATGCGCAAGAAATCTGGAATCTGAATAACCTTTCAACCATGGTTCAGGACCCCAGGTGAACATCAGGCCTAACACACATGAGCCCCCTCAACTTGCATAGCTCTGAACTCACTCATAAGTCATAACAATAGGGAACTTACGACTTATCAGCAGCCATCATGTTGGTCCATGGCAAGCACACCTGTACTTCATAGTAAAACTGCTTGTTACGCCGTACCTGATGTTTAGGTCCTTTGGAATGCCTACATTGTGACTGTTGGTTTAATTTGTGATTTGCATCTTTGAATCTTTAAAGCATCTACTGTGTTACAGATTCCTTAGTTATGTTGTCTCTTTGTTTGGAAGAACATGATTATGAATCTTTGTTCCTTTTCTTTGTTTTTCAAGTTAGCTTCATAGGTTTTTCAAGTTGTCCCATTATTTAACAAGAGCCATTAAGGACCTACATTCTAGATTTGTTATCTTCTGGAGTCATCTAGACTTTTCATTTTAATTGAATAACATGTACCGCCAGATGGAAAAAAATCCGAGGTTTTTTTTTTTGAATGACATGGAAATCTCATATTTTTCTGAGAAGGGAAAATATCATTTTTGTTCTGTTTGCTGTTTAGGGCCTTTTTTGTAGGATACAAATATGCAATAGTTAATAAGAGAGCTTTAACTGCATTGGGAGTGTCAGAACATAGACTCCATGAGTGCATGTTGCTGAAATAATTGTGCTATGCAGGGTCTGGGATTCTATTCTGCTGAATGGCTCACCATGATAACCATCTGAAAATGAATCGATACCTAACCTCAACTTCTGGCACAATTGACCATGTCAAGGATAAGCTGTGTGAAGCCTGGGTTGCTGTTCAGTGCTGAAATCCTGGATGAAATCCAGGATCTGGTGGCAGGGGATGCTCTTTTCCTTGGTAAAGTGGTAAGAACTAACAGAGCTAGTCATTTGGTTTGTTCTTTAAACAAGAAAGGTTAAAATATTTTGGGAAACTGGCGCGAGTTATCTAATTCAGTCTGACAATGGGGGCAAAGGTTTGAATTTCCTCAGTTTGCTAATGCTGCATCGTTGTTGCTTGCAGTGATGAGAGTTGAACTGCTAGAAGAGTTCTTTCTTTGTCTTATGCAACAGGCTGCAGACCAGAGAGCCTTAATTATTGCTCTGTTCTGTTCTGATTGGCAGAGGAACCGGATGAGACCGGTGCTTGGTTTTGCTGTGGATAGCACCAACCTCCCCCAATTGGCAGAACATCTAATATTTAGCTAATATTACAGTGCTGTTCTGATCATCTGGTGAAATGTAGATGTTGCGGACAATTTTCCTCCATTTATGTTGATACTGTTCACCATTCAGAGCTTGTTTTGATTAGTGATCCACACCAGTGATTTCTTATGAGCGCGGCGAAGGCTGTTAGAGCTGTCGTACTGCATTCTCCATGTTTTGGAAGTTAGCCTGATTGTTTGCGAAGATTGTGCTGACAAACAGCCTTTCTCCATGTTTTAGGAGTTAACCTGATTGTCTGCGAAGATTGTGGTGACAAACAAATATAAAAAAAAGATATGCGCCGTTGCCGGGGATCGAACACGGGTCACCCGCGTGACAGGCGGGAATACTCACCACTATACTACAACGACTTGATTGCTGATTGGCTGCGCAAAACATCTATTTAGAGATACACTAGGCTTCATTCACTTGCTGATTAAAAAGTAAGAGCAATGTTTCGAAACATGTTAGTAATTGTGTGTTTTGCTGTTGCGGTTATTCTTTAATGCAACCATATCATCTCTAAGTTAGCAACGTATGCGAGACCCTCTCTTACTTTAATGTGAGTTTCCTGAACAAAATCTTGACAAAGTCCCAACTTTGCTTAGCAAAGTACAAAACGTGTTAGACCAAAACTTTGACGCCCAGAATTATGGCGTTTATGGTGAGTTGGTGACAAACAAAGATGCGAGGCGAATATATCTTCGTTGCGTAAAGGATGGTAGGAAACTGAATAAGTTGCGGTATCCTCATTTTGTGTAACTGCTTCGAGTAAAGAAGGATGGTAGGAAACTGCGAACCAAAACATTCGGGAGCACGGCGTATAAATGTAGTGAGACACAAAAAAAAATTCGCCGTTGCCGGGGATCGAACCCGGGTCACCCGCGTGACAGGCGGGAATACTCACCACTATACTACAACGACTTGGTTAATGATGCACTGCACAAAATCGATGATAATGGTATGTCATCTAATACTAACAAACATATTGCTACATCATCTAATACTAACAAAATCGACGAAACTATGAGCTGACAATGTCGGTGCCATCTGCCACGACCATGAATCCATGAGCAGTGGAGCACAGGCACAGCCATTGCCCGAATGCCCGATGTGTCTTCGTGCTTCCATGTCGAAGAACCCACTGCAGATTCTCATTCTCTGTCGGCACAAGTCAAACACCGGCGTACGAGCCAACTGCAGATGCCTATGCCTTCATCAGCATAAACAAAGCGGCAACAACACGGACCGCATGATCACCACCGTGGCTATCAATATCATCCCTCTCTGGCCTCAGCAGCAAGTAACCGCACGACACTCCACGTCGATCCAAATCATCCCTGATGAGCGAGCAACCAGCTGAATCGAGCAAATAAAGCAACTAGAGAATCCAGCGCAAAAAAAAAGAGTGTCCGAACTCGATCTGGGTAGGAGTAGGAACAGGGAGGAGCGAGGAAGGAAGAATAGCGCTGACGACGACGCGAGCATGGGCCGGTCGCTGATGAAGCTCTTCTTCGACAATTCCTGCCACAAAGAAGTCAAGGTAACACAGCAGCAGCAGCAGCAGCAGCACGAAACACGTCATCGCCATTGCTGGGCATTGCGACAGCCTCTGAATCCTTTCTCATCAGTTGTTTTCTTCTTCCTCTTCCTCCTTCGGCCTTCTGCCAATGTTAGGTCGTGATGCTGGGGCTGGACGCCGCCGGCAAGACGACGATCCTGTACCGGCTGCACGTCGGCGAGGTCCTGTCGACGGTGCCGACGATCGGTAGACTTCTGCAGCTTTCATCGTCGATTCTAGCACATACGTCGCGAGCATGGAGAGGGCGCTGCGAGTTGAGGAGTAAACAATCGTTGCTTCTGCAGGTTTCAACGTGGAGAAAGTGGAGTGCAAGAACGTGGCCTTCACGGTGTGGGACGTGGGCGGGCAGGACAAGCTGCGGCCGCTCTGGAGGCAGTACCTGAGCAACTCGGACGCCTTGGTTGGGCACATTCTTCTTCCGATCTTCTCTGTTGTCCCCCCAATCCATCTGGTCAATCTACCAACCCCCTGGAACGCTGGTGGAGTCCGCATTCAGAGCCTGTAAACTGAAATCGTTTGTTGGTGTTGCAGATATACGTGGTTGATTCGGTGGACAGGGACCGGATTGGCGTTGCCAGGGAGGAGTTCCAGGCCATCGCCAAGGACCCGCTCATGCTCAACAGCGTCGTCCTGGTGCTCGCCAACAAGCAGGACATGGTAACCAGCGACCAAACCCAACCTGATAATAACCGAGGCACAGGACATGTGGTGACTGACCTGCTCACATCTCTGCGATTTTTCCCTCCCTGCGCGCAGAAAGGGGCGATGAAACCGGCCGAAGTGGGGCAGCGCCTGGGCGTGTACGAGCTCAGGAACAGGACGTCGCGCGTGGTGGGGGCCTGCGCCCTCACCGGCGAGGGCCTGCACGAGGGGCTCGGCTGGCTGGCGGCGACGCTCAAGGACGCGCACGCCTGGGGAAGCTCCGTCCGCTTCTAGCGTCAGCCGATGATGCCACATCGAGTGCTGAATCTGTTGATGCAAACCGATTTTGATCACTTGTGCTTAATTGGCCAGAGACTAGGCCATTTTAGCAAGCGCACTTGCTATTTTCACTTGCTTGTATGTGCTTTTTCTATGGTAAAACAAAGGGATTGTTTTGGTTGATCGCTAGGCTGCGTACGTCATCACGCCACTACGTAAGGTTTTGGCTTCTCAACAGCTGCACATTTAAGTGAACGGAATAATTAGATGACATAGAGAAATGAAGAATGCATCTGCCTAGGCAAGACAATCGTGTGCAAACTTCAAATTCATTCAGCAACGCACGTTAACAGTGGCCTCCATTGCCGCAACCGCAACCCAACAACATCACAATTCACAATGGTACCTTACGTGTAACCAAATCGTAATCGTTTTACACAAAAGTAAACAATACAGTACAAGCCTTGAACACTGTCAATTCAAAAACATGTCTGGGAAGATGGTGTCAAGCTATGGAATAACAGAACGCGGGAATAAGGTTCAGCTTCCTCTTGAATCTGAACAGACTATGGAGACCTGAACTTCAAAAGTAAGGTCTGCGTGGGCGGCGGAACCTGGGGAACCTCCTGCATTAACAAAAACAAACGGGAGTTAGAAAAGCTGCGTCATCAAAATTAGTTTCTTGTTTCATTACAGCCCAGATGCCATGAAGCTGAGTATACAGTTGGAAACTCACCCATAGCCATAAGGACTATAACCATAGGGCCTCATGTAGGGGTGCCCATGGTATGGATTGAAACCTCGGCCGCGGGATTGCTTCATTCCAGGAACATTAGTCCTCTTTGGTGCCACCTGATGAGAAAAAAACAATGTACTAATGTCAAAATGCGAATGCTTACCTGAAGAATAAGGAATGGAGAGAGCAAAATGGAAATAGACCGTCAGCTGTAGTTAGTGAAACAAGAAATAACAAGATTCACACCTTGAGTTGGCGGCCATGCAACTCTGACTCGTTCAGCTTAACAGCTTCCTGAACAGCTTCAACTTCAACAAATTCCACATAAGCAAAACCTTTAGGCTGCCCAAACTTGTCAGTCAGTATTGTCACTCTGTTGACAGTTCCACAAGAATTGAAGTGCTGTTGAACTTCTTCTGGAGTGCAGGCATAGTCAACCTGCAGTTGTGATTCACACAAAAAGTGAGTGGATTTGTATTGCCACGTAATTCAATAACCAATCTGCAGACAAGATGCAACCAAAACCAGACTTTTAATCTAAATATTATACAGACAATAAACAATTCATTTGAAGCATCTAGAAAAAGTCACTCGACCTTCCTCTCTTCACATAGACGAAGATAGTAAATGAGTCAGCTGTTCCAAATACTCAAATTTGTATACTGAAACTTGTCCAGATGTAACTTTAATCTCACACACCGTTCCTATAAACCCATCTAGGTCAGCCTTTAGTTTGAAAAAAAAAAGTGATGTCCCAGCTAGACTGCTTAGACGATGCTCTACAGTGGTTTAGTTAACACAACATTGCCACTGCACAGCAGAGCAAATTCAGACATAAATTACCTATTAAATTTAAGGGCACTATGTCACAGCCAAAGATTAACATGGAACTATCTAAAGTTTACTGAACATCTACTTTGCATCTTCCAGCATATAGCTGAGCTAAACTAATGAATGCAAACTTGCCAGAAACATGTGCATAGCCTCGAAAAGAAACATGTATTTACGCTGTGCCAGGTGATTCACTAATTACATAAATGAAGATCATGAGAATGACATACATGCATAATAAGACCATATTAAGAACCCCCAGTTACATCGTCTAATTGTACAAAGACAAAACAGTCCATTGCTAGCAGAGACTTGTGCTAGGCTAGCACCAGTCTCTAGTATTACCTATATGATTATCTTCTCCGGAACATTACATTTCTTTCTCACATGAAAGCTTTTCTAATGAGAAGTTTCTACTTTCTAGGATATAATTAGTAAAATTATGAAACCGTCAACCACAAATATAGACAAGTTCTCATGAGTCCACATGACATAATGCATTATCATGAAGCACTTGGTCTTTGGCTTATTAATATGATTTGGCACCCTGCCACTATGCCATGTTACCCATAAAGACAAAAGGATACACTTGGATGGTTGAGAACAGTGTTCAAAAATCACACCCAAGGTAACTAATGGATCGAAGTTGTCTTCTTTAAAAATGGATTAAGAAGTGCCAAAGAAAATGTTCCATCATGAAACCGCAAACATCAATACAAAGCATCAAGTGTAAAACCCCAACAGACGAAGCATCAACACAAGCATACAGTGATTACAGTATACTCAGCATAAATGTGAGGTCAAACTTACATGTCATGCCTATGAACCGTGCCAGTAAATGGCTAATGATATCACGCCACACCAGTACCAGGAATGTGCCTGACACGTTCTCTGCTGGCTACCTTGGGGGGATAATTCCTAGTCTATGATATCTCTTTCTCCTCTCTATATTTTCATCTTTTTTTCTGCACTTTTTTTTACTTTTTCAAATCATTTTTTTTCTATTTTTCATTTCTTTCTCTTTCTTTTTTTTCAAAATTTTTTTTCTAGAATTTTCCTCTTTTTTCTTTCCCCCATTAAGCTAACACTAGAACTTGTGCTGAGATTCAACCAGATGCCAAAACTTTGATTGAAAGGCTTGATGACAGCAGACTAACCTGCGACCATGACCATTGCTCAATCAATGCAACAGAGAAAAGGAAATAGATAAAGATAGAGGAGACAACTTATGATTTGTATCATTAACTGACAATAAGATAATTAGTCCTGTTGTTCAGTGAAATGGAATTTTGCAGCAGGGAATACAGATAATACAAACCCCACCCAAAGAGGTATACTACATACTGGAAGTGAAAAAAAACAAATAAAAAGGCAAGCAAATCATTATTAAAACCCCAAATATATATTTTAAATAGCCAGCACATGAATACCAATTTTATATATTTATTTCAAAAACATATTCTGGTAACAAGGACAGAAATGTGAATCATCAGATATATGCATAACCATAGGTTATGAAATACTGAATTGTACATCAGTCCTCTTAAATTATATGAAGGGAAGAGATTAAACTTACATTTCCAACGAATACTGACCGAGCATCCATCTCCTCTTTGTTTTCAGATGTGGTTGCATTAGGATCTACACCTACAGAAAAGAACAATGATTGGCTGTGAGAACTAATGAATTAATGACTAGGTATCTTACAAAATGCAATCAAACATGGCTCAGATTGGATTGGGGATAATTGGGATCCAAATCCATAGAATTACTACAAAACTAAATATTTCGACCAATGACACATGTTGCTCTTCCAAACATGCCAACGTGTATGGACAAACCCTAGGTTCAGCTAAAATAGAAACATGGAAGTTATCGCAATGGAAAATAGAGCAGATAGCAAATACAGTCATTTTAGAATTTTGTTATCATGGCAAATTTGCTAGCTCCTAAGTGACAACCATGATAGCAGAGAATATAAAACAGAGATGCAGGTCACAATCACCCATCCAACACCGAGCCTATTGAACACAAAAGCTACCCAAGCAGTAATATTACCAGGATCCCAGGTAAAACAAAATATCTAGACCACTAGTCAATTCCCAACTACTGACAAGCGGATGCAAGTAAATACAAAATTCCTCAACGACCGTACTTGTAGATGAGCTACACTAACACCATGTCCTCGCAGCAACGACAACGACCACACCACATCATATCGCTTCTAAGTTCTAATTCAATCAGCCAATTCCCAACAACTGATAAGCATATGCAATTTAATACAAATATCACCAACCACCCTGCATTACTGCAACAGTGCAACGCCTGCACATCAACGAAAACAAGAACGGCAATCATATAGCATCCAAGTTATAATTGAACCAGCTAATTTGCAATTGCTGATAAGCAGCTGCAAGCTAACGCAAATTATTTGTGCATCGAACCTACACACATTAGCAAAAACAAACCAGCACAGCAAATCATATAGCTTCCAAGTTCTAATCGAACCAGCTATTTTGCAACTACTGATAAGCAGCTGCAAGCAACGCAAATCTTTTGCGCAACGACCGTACTTCAGGCGCGGATCTTGCAACTTCTAGGGGAAAAGAGCGCGCGCGCGAGGAAGGGGATCCGAACCTTGCATCTCCTTGGCGACCTTGGCCTGCATCTCGCGGAGCGCGGCGGCTTCCTCCTCCATCTCCTTGAGGCGGCGCTTCATCTCGTCGAGCTCCTGCAGCTGCGCACGCGAGCACGGGTCAGTACCGCCGCTAGGGTTTGTGCGGCGAGGAGGCGGCGGCGGCGGCGACAGCGGGGGTGAAGGGGTGCGGAGCGGGACCTTGGCGGCGTCGTCTCCGGCCCCGGACATGTCGACGTCCTCGCCGTCGACGGGGATCTCCTGGCCGTACACCTCGTGCTCCTCGTCCTCCATGGCCGCCGCGCCGCGTGCGAACTCGGCTGCTAGACGAGAGACCGACCTCCTGACGCGATTCGGGAGAGGGGCCGGGGGATTAGCCGATTAGGGAAAGAATCGGGGCCTCGCAGGTTATATAGCCGGGGGACCGTGTCGGACCGAGGATGGACTGGGCTATCTAGGCTAGGCCAACACATTCCTTGTTTCGATTCGGACTACAGTTTGAGGCCCGACCCAAAATGTCGAAGAGTTCGCCACAAAATCACTGTCACTACCACTATAAAATGCACCAATCTGTTCTTCCCTAAGGTCACACAATCAAATCTCTTTAACAGTCATTATCCAACTAAGTACACCCACCTAATTGTACCCAGCAAACATCCACTTTCTCTCACTCACTCACATCCAATGGTCCAAATTGCTGCAAACATCCACTTTCTCTCACTCACTCACATCCAACGGCTCAGCTCCTCCGGATCAAACCTCATCCTCCTCCCCCAGGTGCCCCACGCGCCTGCTGCACCGAGAGACTAAGGCCTTGTTTAGTTGTTGGAAAAATTTGCCTTTTCAACGTTTCGAACTTCTGTAGCACACTGTAGCACGTTTCGTTTGTTTGTGGTAAATATTATCCTACCATGGTCTAACTAGGCTCAAAAGATTCGTGTCGCGAAGTACATCAAAACTGTGTAATTAATTATTTTTTTACCTATATTTAATACTTCGAACATATGTCTTTAAACGTATTTAATGTGATGTGATAGAAAGAGAGTGGAGAAAACGTTAGAAACTTGGCAAACTATAAACAAGGCCTAAGAGACGAGGAAGAAAAAAGGGGAAGCAGCTCCTCTGCAGTCGACTGCAGAGTGCTGCTGCCACTGCAAGTGGGCCCTCGCGCCCATCGGCCCCACGCGGCAGTGGCTGCAGTCGACGGCAGAGGATCCCAATCCGAAAAAAGGAGGCCGCCTCGGAGGAAATCGAGGAGGCGATTCCTCCTCTCCCTCCCTAATCCCTTCACACACAGCCGCCCTCCCTGCCTCCCACCACCGCCCTCTCCACCCCTGGACGCTCCCGACGCCGGCTTGCCTGGCCTGCGTGCACGTCCCGTCCCCTCCCTTCCCTCCCCACCGCACTGCACCTTCCGTCCCCGGCGGCGGCGGGATCTCCGGGGGCGCGGTGGCGGAGCTCCCCTAGGCGCGGCAGACGGCGGACAGCGGCACCCATCTCTCTATTGTTGCTTTCTCCCTCAGATCCGACGGGGCTCGCCCCACCTCCCGACCCCTCCCCTCCCCTCCCTAGCACACGCGAGACGAGGAGACGCGGACGGCTGCAAGCAGCGACGCGGAGTCCTCAGACGGGCTGCGCCGGGAGGGGCAAGCGCGGGGTTGGACTCGACCCCCGCAGGGAGGGGGCGATGTGGGACGCGGCGTGTCGGAGCTCGTCCCCGCCGGCGGCAGCAGGCCCATTCATGCTCGGCTTCCCTCCCCTGCTTCCTCCCTATCTCTTTGTCTCCCCCCTGCCTGCCCAGATTTAGATCTCGGTGGCATTTATGATTTTCCAAGTGATTTGTTGCAGGTGATATTTGCTGCCTACATCTGATAGAAATCTGGCTACAACATCTGCCGGAGTAGCAGCCGGATGCGGTGCCACAGGAGTAGCAGCCGGATGCGGTGCCGGTGGAGTCTACCTCGCCACCTTCCCCTCCATTTGCATCGGCAGGCTGAGGCTGCATCCCATCGAGCCTGTGGGATCTGAATCGAGACATCATTGCCGTCGCCATCCTCTGCACAAAACACCATCACCGTTGCCATAATCCTCCGAGCGTCCGACCTCAAGCTGTGGTTCCTCTTGTTTTGGTGAGCCTACTTTTCGGTTGTCCGTCTATCAGTGTTAGATGATCGGAATTCTTCTTCTACAGTAACACGGTTTCAGGAAAGGCAAGGATTAGAATCCGTGTTGGTTGGTTTGAGATATTTAAGATGCTCCTACTATATTACTGATTGATGTATGGGTGCTAAATCAGCTTCCTTGCTGAAGACGGAATTATCATACTTGAGATGGACCATGCAAGGCAGGTACTTTTCCTTGCATTCAACCCCTGAGCTCTTCAGTAGGTGAGTCAATTTTTCTTGCAGCATTTTCCTATTACCATTGGTTCTATATCTCTGCAATTGTGGTCAGTTTAATTGATTCAGACTTGATATAAGCTGAAATATTAAGACTAAGATAGAGAAAAAAAGCAGGATTTTATCATTGCTAATAATTTTGTTTTGATATAGGCTGGGTTCAGTCCTGCAGTTAATTTAGTACAAGGATTATTGCTGGTCTAATTTCCCTGACACCGGCTGGAATATTTATCCCTGCCGTTAACTTAGTACAAGAGAACACCATCTAGGAGTTGTTGCAGCAGTACCTTAAGGTTGACTGCATGCTGCTTATGTGGTGCATTTATTTCTTCCAATACAGTGATTTAAATTTTGTTTTATATTCATGATCATGTTTGAGATTTTTTTTTTGAAAGGAAATCATGTTTGAGAAATATGAAGCTCATTTTGATCATCAGCAGGAACTGTGGTGACTATGGTCCTAAAGTCATCACAGGTTCTATCACTATGGGTAAAATTAAGAGTATCTACACAGAGTTCGATTTAACATTTATTTCCTTTCTATGTGCCCAGTCTTATTTTGTGCATTATTTTGTGGATGGAGTAATAAAGATTTTCATAGGTGAATTGATATAAAAATCACTACCACTATAAAATGCACCAATTTGTTCTTTCCTAAAGCCACACAATCAAATCTCCCTAACAGTCATTGCCAAACTAAGAACAAGAATTAATTAAAATTTAGTATATAATGTGGTGAGCTTCGTGGTGAGAAGAAGCTGAAATTAGAGAAGGAGAGTTTAGAGCACCACATGAAACTTATGACCTCAACTCCAGCGTACATAGGGTGGAGCTCCACTTGGCCAATCCTTGTGAATTACAGCAGAAGGTGAGAAATGATTATATTCTTTTGTGAAATTAAGGTACTTGTCAGTTTGTTTCTCAGCTCCACTTATATTAGGATGAATAAATTGTGCAGCAAAAGGTGTGAGGGATTAGCTCGTATGATCGAGCAAAGGCAAAGCTGAGCCAACTTAGTGCTATGTCAATACTAACAGCATTATCTTGTTGTACAATTCATAGTTTACTTCTCTTGTTTGAGTGTTTCATCTATTGCCAGCCTATCTATGTAGCATCTATTGCTAGCATACCAAATAAATTACCAGATAAAGCTGTAGCATTAGCATGGACATTTTGTTAGTTCTCTATAATCCCATGTGCACCTGTTAAGTTGCACAAATTGAACTACATATAACATTCAATGTTGCTATATCTATCTATGTAGTAACTAATATCTCGGATTTAAGGTTCCTGATTGTTACATTTTTTTAAAAAAATTGAGTGACGCAAAAAGAGAAAACACATGCTGGTAATATGTTGGATTGGGGAAATCTGTAGAGTTCTTTTGATGCCTTGTCCTGCATCTTAGCTTCAAATATTTTCCCCTTATTTGCAGTTAGCGCCATTGAGCACTGCATCATATGCCTTATTTTGTGCATTCGGACACCTTATGACTTGAAACATATACTATTCACGTTTTGTTGTAAGCAAGTGGGATTAACAATTTTTTATCGTGATGTATGCATCATATTCAAGTCGTATTGGTCAATCTGATACTTCGTTATACCCTGTTTTGGCTACTTTAAAAGTCTTGACTTCATTACGGTTATAATGTATTTACAGGTTGAAATGGACTTAGGTAGGGAGACGGCAGCAGCAAGCTGTAGTGTGAAACAATTCTTATTTTGGCGGTCACATGTTGCCACAACTAAGGTTAGGCACCTGACGCTTTAAGGTGGGTTTCAGCTTGGTTTATGGTTTTCTTTTCAGTTGTGATTCTAATGAATACAACATTCTGATTTTCAGTTGCCCCAATGCGTGCATCAGTCTGATTGTGTGAAATGTAATATGGCATGGTTATCTTTTTTACCCTATATGCAATTCCAATTTTGAAGCATACAAGTCTGGATAACTACATGCAGGATCAGTCTTTGTATGCCCATTATGGAATCTCTGGAAAGATGATGAAGTTGAGTTTTCAATTTGTTTTTATTTGTATAGCAGCAAAGATGCTGATGACAATGATAAGGTTAGCCTGGGTTTGCTAAAAAGTATACTGGTGAAATAACTTGGTGTGATTGGTTGTGCCATTATCAGATTTTTTGTAATGACAATGAAAAGAATGGATTTTCTGAGTCATTTTCTTGTGATGTGAATTTTATGGCATTGGTCTGTCCCAAAAGTCTCGAAGAATTGTGTTGGCATTTGATTGTTTTTTTAATGACTTATAACTATTTACAATTTTAATTGAGAAATGTTCATTATCTTTCCAGTTAGTGAAATAAATTTAATTCTATTGTATGATTGATTATGAAAACATGTAGTTCTTGGTGGTTTGATTTGTATATGGCCATAGCGTTAGCACGAGTATTATACTAGTTTGTGTAAATATGTTTCATAGTACTAGCATAATCGTGTAGGTAATAACTTGCGCCGCCTGTCGGTCGAGTAGAGAGCCCCATCGGGTCATTTTATCGTGTTTGAGCACTGCCGGACAAAGATATTAACGACAGGAAGCGAGCAAAGCTGAGCCGTTTGTTCGTTTGTCGTCGTCACTGACTCAAAATTTTAGATAAGGCACTTTGGACTTTAGACCTCCGAGGAATCCCTAAACTGCAAGCTATATTCTTGTCTCTTGAAACTTGTACCGGTAACCTCCTGCAAAGATCTCACATGTGCACATAAATCCAACTTTCTCACAAGTTCTATTATTGTCTTTTGAAACTTTTACCGATAACTTCTTGCAAAGATCCTACATTTGCATATAAATCCCACTCTAGATGTAAGAATAAGATGTAAGATTTTGTGTCTATCATAGATGTATGTGCGGCACCCACATATTTTTTAAAAGTATTAATGTCTACTACTTTAAATTTAAAATATCATAGTTCAACAAAACTAACAACCAATATTTTCTTAGATTTCAATCATAAAGTCCCGCCCTTCGAGGCTGGTCTCCCTTACGCCTGACTGCTCTTTAGAACCTCACGAATCCACTCACAGACCAACACAAGTCTATTTTTCGCACTTTGTGCTCACTTCTAAAATTGCTCGAGGCCAAGCACGTTTAACCTTAGAATTCTTTCAAGGTGAGCTCACAGAAAAAAGTCACAACTTGTTGGTATAAATATTCTTATTAATTATATTAAGCTCTGGGACCATACTACGCAACTACGACCGCACGCGCCCGTGAAACGGTGAGGACATCACATCGCACTTGGTGTGATTAATTTGTTAACTTGATGATGGTGTGCTCTACTTTGGCCGGCGTGTGCTCTATAACAAAAGAAAGCATGTGTAGTAATTAACACAATTATAGATGCTACTGATCAAATTAGAGCCGCGCCATTCGTGTCCGCATATACTGGAGAGACTTAGGGCATTTTTTTCCTTTGGACAATTGGACGTATAATCAAATATATTAAGAGTTTTTTTAACATAAATGTGATTAAATAGGAAAAGATGTCTAGACATCAACGCGAGAGATAGAAATTCCAAAAGGACAACAACATGTTCGTGAGACCAACGTCCAAACCTATGGGTACAACAGGTGGGTGAGAAACATAATTAGTTTTTAGCAGAATCATCCCCTAAATTATGATATTTATGGGTCTTCCACCCAATCCACTCCCAAAATATATGACAGGTGGGTTCAGTATGAGGGATAAGGCGGGCCAGATTCGGCTAAGAAACATTTTCAATATTTTCAATCTTTATAGTACAGATAAGAAATCAGAAGATTCTAAAAATATATAAGAAATCAGAAATATACTTTCATAAAGATGGCCTAGAATTTTGCCATTTTAACTAGAAAATATTCATAAAATGTATGTTGTTTTAATTTAAAATATTTGTACATTATAAAACTTTTTTTCAGTAAATTTTTTATTTGGGAAAATTGAGTTAGACCTCAGATAAGTAATTAATAAAATTTAAAATATTTCAAATGACTACACGGTTGGTACCAACGAGTGGTTTGATGACAGTTTTGCTTAAGAATAAACTTTGTTGTTCTAAAGGAAAATTCTAAAATTGATCTCTACTCAAACAATGTAAAATCACATGTGCCCCTGGTCGGTCTGTCGGTTTTTTTTAGCAAAATTCCTATGCGGCCTGTAAGTGTTACCTTAGTTTGGGTCGGGCTTGTGTAAACTATCTGGGCCGAGATATATGCCAATGTTGGCCCAATATGCGAGGAAAGATTATAGAATTTTATTTTTTAAATTTATTATTTTTTCATTTTGCGATAATATACGACCGTTTCAATATTTAGCAAAACTAGACTACAACCGCGTACCCATGGCGGTAGGGGCAAACCACCATGGGCCACGACGGTTAGAGTCAGCCTGTTTTCAAAAAATCGTAACTTTTTTGTATGAACTCGGATGGAGATAAACTTAATACGAAACTTGTAGCTTTTGACGAGATCTGCAATAGTTCATTTTTTTTCATTTGAAGTCATCTTGGAGCTAAAATAATTAATATACTGTCCAGATCTAGATACCGAAAACTGAGATCTAAACTCATTGCAGTAGAAGCTGTAATGAGGTAGCACATTCTCTAGCAAGATCAGCTGATAAACTTTCTAAATCGGTTTGGTTTCATGAAGCTCCTGAGTTTATTCGGGCTCCTCTTTGTAAATAAAAAACTACTGATTGCTCTAAAAAATGGGGAATTTACCGTCAATTTACTGTCCACTAAGGTCCACCAGTGCAAACACCCCCTTAGTCATTCGTTGTGGGCAAATGATTCACTTTTGCTCCTTGGAGCAGTTACTCAAAGTGCTCGAGATGTTACCTCTATACTGGATAGATTGATTATTACCATCAAAACTTTTCGGTAAGGTAAAGAGAAGGTATGGAACAAAATTGGTGGATAAAAAAGTTACTCAGCAGGAACAGAGATATTAATCGAAGCTGCAGCTCAGGCACTACCAATTTACACCAAGTGATGCTTTGATCTGATGAAATCTTTATGTGATGAAATCAGTTCCATGATAAGTAAATTTTGGTGGAGAGAGACGGATAAAACAGTGTACGTTGAACGAAATCTTTATGTGATGAAACAGTGTTCTTCTGAAGTTGCGTTCAGCAGGAACAGTGCTACCAATTTCGCTCTGGTTTCGAATGCTGCAATGCACATTGCAATTTGCAATGACATATAGTCAATTACTGAATTTGATGGGATATGTTGATCCAATTTCTTGAAGTTACTTCATAAATGTTTCCATGAACATTGTGTTTTGGTGGTTACATAAAAAAGGGAAGCACGGGAAGTTACTTCATGAATGTTCCGTAAGCTCCACGCACAACATTAACATTTTGTTCCAGCTAGAAAATCTAGTTGTAAATACTTCCATATATTTCGAGTGAATCCGATTCCGATCAGGAAAGCACATCGATCTCCTGCTGTCCGACCGCGCGCTAGCCCCTCGAATCCCGATCCGCCCCAATAAATATGGGCGAAGGCACGCACCGCCGGTACGCACAATTCTCTTCTTCTCAGTTCTCCCCCCAATCCTCCAGAGGCGCTTGAGCCCTAGCTAGCGGCGCATGGAGGCGGCTCTGCGCATGGCTGATCTCCCGGCAGGCTTCGTGTTCGCTCCCGAGGACGAGGTGGCGGTGGAGTACTACCTGCTTCCTCGCCTCCTGGGCTCGCAGCAACTTCGGATCGACGGCCTCATCCTCGAGGACGACCCGCTGAGCGCGCCGCCGTGGGTGCTCCTCGAGCGGAATGGGCGCAAGGAGGAGGCCTTCTTCCTCGCGGAGGGGCAGGCGAGGTGCGGGAAGGGTGCGCGGCAGAAGAGGACCTGCGCGGGCGGCGGCTGGTGGGAGGGGCAGAAGACGAGCGCGGAAGGCGACAAGCTGTCCGTCCCCGGCGGCGGCGGCAAGGAGGCTGCGTGGCGGAAGAAAGCGCTCAACTTCCACGGCGGTGGCGGCGAGAAGGGAAGCACGGGATGGGTGATGCACGAGTACGCGGTCACCGCCCCGGAGGATTTGGCCCGGTCGTCGCTGAGATTGTACCACATCCGGCGCAGCTGCTACGGGAGGAAGCAGAGCGGCGCCATGGAGGTGCCGCGCGCGCTCGGGTTCCCGCCGGGCTTCCTCTTCGCTCCCGAGGACGGCGACGTCGTCGCGCATTACCTCCTCCCTCGCGTCCTTGGCCAGCCGCTCCCGGTCGACGGCCTCATCCTCGACGACGATCCGCTGAGCGCGCCGCCATGGGAGCTACTCAAGCGCAACGGGTGCAAGGACGACGCCTTCTTCTTCGCGCTGGGGCAGGCGAAGAGCAGCAAGGGCTCGCGGCAGAAGCGGACCTGCGCGGGCGGCGGGTTCTGGAACGCGGAGAGGACGTGCGTCGACGGCGAGAAGCTGCGCGTCCCCGGCCTCGGCGGCGCATGCGCGGAGGTGGCGTGGAGGAAGAGATCGCTCAGCTTCCAGGAAGGCAGCGAGAAGGGCAGCACGGGGTGGGTGATGCACGAGTACGCGATCACCGCCCCGGATCACCTGGCCGTGCTGCAGCTGAGGCTCTGCCGCATCCGGTTCAGCGGCCATGGGAAGAAGCGGAAGAGGGGAGAAGCAGCTGAATCCGCCGCCGACAGAGCAGCTCCGGCCGCGGCCCGGCGGCGTGTGGCAGAGGATGCCCTGCCTCTGCTCGACATGGCGTCGTCGCAGCCCAGCTGTTCGTCTTCCACGGTGATCATGGATGTGGGCCACTCTGATGTCAATTGGATCGCTGACACAGACCAGCACGCGGTGCCGGTGACAATTCCGGCGAATCAGGACCTCACCGCCGGCGTCACGACCGACACGTCTTTGGATTGGGGCTTTTTGGATAACATCGACATCGACGAGTTCATTCGGTCCCTCTCGCCGGCATTGACGGATCCGCATCCGGGAGCATATGATCTTGATGCCGGAGCTGCGGGTCCAAGCTTCTTCTGCGAGCCGGCACCACCGTACAATGGCGTCGGTCTTGTGGCACCATCAGCTCCGGCTATGCATCGCGGCTGCATGGAGCCGGCGGATTCCTTCTTCTTCACCATGCCCAGCCAGTCCTACGCAGCCTGTTAGCTCACGGAGAGGCCTGAACTTTTTGTGACAGCTGATCTCTGTTGAATTTTTGGTTGGTGTGTGTTTTCTGCAAACTTTTAGCTAAATTATCATTTATTGTTTGGGGATACTTGTACCGTGAGGATGATGTAGTTTAGTTAACATGCTCCTGTTGTGTGTGTTGTTTATCGGACTAGTGTAATGACCATGCTACCGCTACGGGATATTTGAATAACCATGTAAATGTAACGAGCACAAAACAATTTCTTAAATTAGAAATTATACATTCAAACAAATTACATTTTCAATATTCTTCAGTTTTACACGCCCTAAACCTTCCCACATTAGGGAAATGGAGCTTGGCATGGAGCTGCAATGATTGAGGAGGAATAATACATTCTTCTGAATCTTTCTTGCTTAGCCTTCTACATTACCACAGCTGCACATATAAGATCTCAATCCAAAACAGTCATGCATACATGACGAGCTATAACTTTTGCACCATGGATTTCAACTGTTATGGCGTGGAGAGGAGAGAATGACCACACTACTCTGACAACACTTGTTCCAAAGATGACCGCGCAGACTCCTTTTATGGTTCGCACCAACATGTGCCCGTGCTCAATGCTGGTAGTGAAGGAATTCTTCGGTCAAGAACTCAAGATCAATGGTGCATCGTAGCTGCAGAAAGCAAACTCGAGTAAAAGAACACTCCAAAGCAGCAACGGCATTCTCCTTCACATCATACTTTCAGAACATGACTGAAAAGTTTCGTGGATTTATTGGGATAGTAGATCTCCAGGTTGCTCACTTGAAGCAGCTCCATCTTGAAGGAGAACACAGATGGCCTGCTGCGTACTATAGAAGAATGAAAGCATGACTCAGTTTTTAGAATGAAACACAGCCTCGAGATGCAAGCAATCAATCACAGGCTGCCTCTACTATTTACCTATAAGCACTAAAAAGAACTTAGTACTTCCTCCCTATCAAAATATTTGTCGCCGTTGATTTTTTCTTGCAACTTTGACCATTTGTTTTATTCAAAAAATTATCGCAAACATGTGAAACGATAAGTCAAGTTTAAAATACATACAACAATAAAGCTTATAGCAAACTAAATAAATTGTACTTGCACAATTTTTTAAAAAAGACGAATGGTCAAAGTTGTAAAAAAAGTCAATGCCGACAAGTATTTCGATACGGAGGGAGTATAACCAGAACTTAGCTCTATAGAAATGAGGGTTTGTAGTTTGTTGTTAATCAGTGAAAACCTTATAGAAACCTGAAAGTCCTTAGCTCTATAAAAATGGGATTCCATACAAACCATGACACACCACTCTATTCTCATTGAATGCATAATACTCAACAGCACTACTGGATTACATGTCAGAGTCATTGAACTTCTATTTTTTCAGGAATAATGGAACTTTTTCTTTGAGTGGCAGGGAAACAGAAATTGCACCTGCATCCTTGTTGGCCTGCTTGGAGACCATTAACAACTTGACCTTACCATTGTTGCTTGCTGCACTCATTGTTGCTTTAATCCCACACCTGAATGGACAAACCCAACTCTTCAAATGACAGAGCAATGAAATCTGGCCAATGATGCACCATGAACAATTCAGCCAGTTCTTTCCAGAGGTTCCATAGGTCAGAAATAATAAGTTTAAGATAAGACCAGCAGTTATCTCATTTTTTGTTAACATCAGCACAAGCAAGTGGTGAACAACATTATGAGTATGCCAACAGGGTAGTTATTTTTGGAGATATAGGCCTCAGACACAGAGAACTTGCCTTCAAAGGAGGAATTCCGGGCTACCGGCTCTGCGGCTCACCCCTTGACAATGGTAGCCTGCAAAACACTGGCCAGAACATTAGTTTAAACATTGATATAGTCCGCAGCTCAAACACTGACACAATCAGACTCGGAATCGACAAACAGGATGGAAAAATAGATTACCAATTGTGCTTGCGCACTGGTTTCTTTAGTCTGCCATTCTTTCTTCTCTCTTATGGTGCTTCCCTCATGCATCAATGATTATTTTCCGTCACAACCCGAACTGCCAAGAGCAGAACTGTAAGACAAAGTAACATTTCATCTGACTATAAGTTGCCAATATTATTTTCCTCATTTCCTGCCAGTATATTATTCATTCTAAAGGTACTAAAACTAAAATGATAGTTATGCAAAGACCTGCCCTTCTCCCATTACAGTTGTGCAAAGACTAATGATGTCCTGACTGAACTTTCATCACAATTCAAATAAATGCAATGGATCACAGTTCAGGTACTCCAAATTATTTCTGGCAAAGTCAATTTCCCCTCCTCACTGACAGCGTACAAAGCATTTTTAAACCACTTCGAGACCGGAATTCCAGTTCCATTTGCTGCTGCAGTGGGAGGATTAGGTCGGAGTTGTTGGGTCAATACTCAAGAGACCACTCAGCAAAACAGGGAGGGGGGGGGGGCGTGGGGTCGGGGGGGCCGCTGCGGCTGCCGCCGTTCTGTCTCTCTGCTCTTGCTTGTAACTGAATTACGCAATAGTAATCGTATCACTTGCCCGCCATGACATTCTCAGCCATCAACAGTTGATTAACCCCTAAAATCACTTTGTCCATGTACGCCACGCACAACTCGACATGGGTCATACTCCGTGTAAGTTGTAACAAATGCCATGCCGCTGCAGCCTTTATATAGGAACACGATGGCTAAGGCTCCATCCTCCATCCAGTCACACTACCACTCACTCTAGCAAGCTAGCAGCTCGCACTTGCCCCTTTGACACGTCCTTATCGACCGATCAAGCTCGTAGTATAGTAGCTCGGCACACCAGCAATGGCAGGAGGCAAGCTGCAGGACAGGTTTCAGGACGACGAGGACGTGCGCGTGGGCGTCGACCGCTTCCCGGAGCGCCACCCCATCGGCGCGACGGCAGCGGACGACCTGGGCCGCGACTACACCGAGCCGCCGCCGGCGCCGCTGTTCGACGCCGCCGAGCTCGCGTCGTGGTCCTTCTACCGCGCGGGCATCGCCGAGTTCGTCGCCACGTCCCTCTTCCTCTACGTGACGGTCCTGACCGTGACGGGCGTGAGCAAGTCCCCCTCCAAGTGCGGCACGGTGGGCATCCAGGGCATCGCGTGGGCGTTCGGCGGCATGATCTTCGCGCTCGTCTACTGCACCGCCGGCGTCTCCGGCGGCCACATCAACCCGGCCGTGACCTTCGGGCTCCTCCTGGCCCGGAAGCTCTCCCTGCCGCGGGCGGCCTACTACGCCGTGATGCAGTGCCTGGGCGCGGCCTGCGGCGCCGGCGTCGTGAAGGCGATAGTCGGCGGCGCGCTGTACGAGGCCGCGGGCGGCGGCACCAACGCCGTGAGCGCCGGGTACACCAAGGGCGACGGCCTCGGCGCCGAGGTCGTGGGCACGTTCGTGCTGGTGTACACCGTGTTCTCCGCCACCGACGCCAAGCGCAGCGCCAGGGATTCCCACGTCCCGGTGCTCGCGCCGCTGCCCATCGGGCTCGCCGTGTTCCTGGTGCACCTCGCCACCATCCCCATCACCGGCACCGGCATCAACCCCGCCAGGAGCCTCGGCGCCGCCATCATCTACGACAGGCCGCACGGCTGGCACGGCCACGTAAGTGTCCTTGTTCATAGATGCTGCATCATGAATTTATGATGCTATATGCTGATCAAAATTAAACTCTGATGTTTTTCGATAATGTTTGTGTTTGGATGCCAGTGGATCTTCTGGGTAGGGCCGTTCACCGGAGCGGCGCTGGCTGCGGTGTACCACCAGGTGGTGATCAGGGCCATCCCCTTCAAATCTAACGCTCACTACTAGCAGCTGACCGAGCTAGCTAGCAGACGACGTTTGCCGGCACATGATCCTACATTCCTACTGTACTTCGTGCCGAGTGCCGACCCAACATGTAGTCCGATGGATCATGGATCCTCCATGGAATGTGTGTCAGTGTGCGCCAACCTTTTACTTGTACATGTGCTCATTTTTCTTTTCACTTGCTTGAATCCATTGATGGAAATGTGGAATTGATAAATAAGATGCAGTTCAAGTATGGCATCGGCCCATTTGTGATGCAATACAATAATACACAAGGCCCATTATGAGCATAAACAACCAGCCGAATCTGGACTTGTTTATCATTCAAATTGGTTATTAGTAAGGTACCAGAAACATTGCCAACATTATTGAATTTTTTTATATATATTTTTAATCATTTTGCAAATTTATACGACCGTTTCAAAATTTATCAAAAATAAACATCAACCGCCGTGGGCCACGGCGGTAAAGCGCTGCCGCCGTACGGCACGGCGATTACATACCAGGCGCCGTGGGCCACGGCGGTTGGGCCCAACCACCATGGGCCACGGCGGTAGGCTCTTTTTTCAAAAAAAAAATATTAAATTATAATAGATCTAGTAGTTAAGTTAAAAAAAGGAAATTAAGGAACGCTGGTTCGATTTATTTAACTTAACGATTTGTACCGCCTACCGTCGCGGTTGCTTTTCGGCGGGTTCTTTTTAACTTAACGATTTATTTTTTGTTATTTAACTTTATGACAAAGAAAACTAGGGGTAATAACGAAAAGCAAAGTGACATAATAGAACATAGTCATGATCACGGATAACAGTGCTGCTGTACAAACAATATGCGACCTAATCTAGCATCGTCTGGCTTTCTTCTGCAGCCTGTCAGCTCGGACTGCGGCGTGCGTTGCTCGCGAGGGTACGTCAACGGGTCACGTGGGTGGATCTGCCGACGCCTAGCATCAGCAGTGGGCTGCGGTGTCGCCATCGCCGCCGCCGACCCTGCAACCTCGTGGGACGACCCTGGCAACCCTCCTGGAGACGGCTGCGCCCCACCGCCCGCGCCTGGCAGCTGCGACCCTCCTGGCTGCGTCCCACCGGTGGCTCCTGGCAGCTGCGAGCCTCCTGGCTGCGTCCCTGCTCCCTCCTGAGTCCACGTGGGTGGCGCGCCTCCTAGCTGCGACCCTCCGAGCTCGTCCTGCGACGGCAAACCGTGCAAGAAGTCGAAGTCGAAGGCCAAGTCATCGAACCCGGACCCTCCGGCCTGGTCCTCTAGGGTGGAGTCAGGAGTGCCGCCGCTGCCGACGTAAGCCGGAACAAATAGTATTATTAAATCACGTATCCTAATTAATAGAATCTAGTATTTATATATGGTTCGGCATAGAGTTGTGGTCATTACCTGACTGAAGAACAACGACAGTGGACGAGGAAGGAACCGGTGGTGGTGGTGGTGCTGCTGCTGCTACTGGTGCTGTTCCTGGTCCTCCTGGTGCTGCTGCTGCTGCTACTGGTGTTGGTCCTGGTGCCGGTCCTCGTGGTGCTGGTCCTGGTCCTCCTGGTGCTGGTCCTGGTGCAGGTGCAGGACCTCTGAGAGAAGGGCTCCCTAGAGGAGACATCCTCAAGGGAGGATGCACCGGAGGGCGCGCCGGGTAGGGTGGCCGTGACGAGGACGACGGTGCCGTGTGGGAACGACCAATCGAGGCGGAGCTGGAGGACGACTGGGAGTACCGTGGAAACAGGGGTAGAGCCGGGTTGCCGCGGTAGTTGACCGCGGCAAGGAACCTCGTGGTGATGGCTGCCATCCTGTCAAACGTATGCTCGATCTCCTGGTGTGACAAGAGGTTCAGCCTCGCCTTTGACTCCTCTACAACATGTGAAAGGTTAGCAATCACGTCGAACTGCAAAAGAAATTATTAGTAAATGTTAGAATGTAAAGTACCATAAGAAAAAATAGTTGCATTTTCAAACTCACCGCCGCGTCGTAGTGCTGATCCCGTCACATCGGGTACGGGCCAGTACGAACTAGGGCCCTCGCCGCGTCTGAAACCGGCGCTGGTGGCTATGGTGGGACGTACATCACACGCGACCGAGTCCTCGGGGTGTACCACTGGATGTACGCCTCCCACGCCGTGTCGTCGTGGGGCCGGTCCTCTGTGAAGACGTTCTGCGACGCGGTAGCCCAACCGTCCACGTACGGCTGCACCTTCTGAACCCAAGAAACACGCCCCGCAACTCCCCTCCGAGACCACCTACGACGAATTAAACATATTTGTTAGCGGTTAAAATCTTCGAACGCTGAATTAAATTTTCAAATTAACGAGAACTCACCTATGGTGGGGGCTAGGAACAGTGTGCACCACAGGCACAGGCCACTGCTGGTAGCGACCGAACTGCCTCAATACCCTGTGGACGGCGTACTCCTCCACGTACATGTCGAACAACAACGGCGTCCTCGTCATCCAGTAGTGCTGGTCTCGGAAGCACAAAGACGAGAGTCCCTGTGGTGCGCGGCTCGCGACAGCCTCCTCTGAGTAGGGCGTCCACCTGACGTCCACGTCCGTGAGAGCGTCGAACTGACCGACGAAGTCCTTGTACGCCCTCTTCGTCTGGTCGTGGGCGTACGAGATCTGCATACAAACCAAATGTGAACCCTAAATGTGGATTGAACAAACTAGACAAAATGGAAAGACAAATTGAAAGTGAAAGGTAAGAAATTACCGTCCGGAGGCACCACAACGAGCCCATGGTGAAACGGTCGCGCGGGTCGTGGCCCTCTGGCAGGGGCTCGTACGCGTAGAGGGGGACGACTGGCCGACCAATCGTAAACCGCTCATGGCACCAGAGCTTAAGAAGGAGAGGACAGCCGAGAAGGATCGGCTCCGCCGAACGACCCTTCAACACCCCCGAGCACAGGCCCATGTACGTGCCCGCAAGAACAGAGTTGCCCCAACTGATCTGGGGCACGGCGTGCAAGGGCGCGTCGGCGATCCTTCGAGCGTGGGGGATAAAGTACCTCGCCACCGCGTCACCCTGCGAACTGCAGAACAACACGAACCCAAACAACCACAACAGGTACGCCTCGAAGAACCTGTTGACTGTCTCCTCCTCGGCGTCATCTGCTAGGTAATCATCCTGCACAAACAAAATCAAACGTTAGTTACATTGTCTCCATATCTTCAAAAACGAAGAGAAATATGAGGTAAAGGTACGTACGCTAAACGGTTGCAACCAAGTCAAGGTGGGTCCGTGAGCGTTCGCGAACTCCTGGTACGGAGCGGGGGCGCGATCGTTCCGAGGAACATTCGCGAACCGAGCGAGGAACTCTGTACGCCACTCAGCGGAGATGTCCGCAGCCCCCAGCGGCTCGCCCTCACAAGGAAGGCCCATCAACAGGGACGTGTCCTGAAGAGTCACCGTCATCTCGCCGACGGTGAAGTGGAACGTGTGGGTCTCCGGCCTCCAGTGGTCCAGAAGCACGCTGAGGAGGGAGAAGTCGTACTGGAAGCGTGTCATGCGATCCTTCCGAGGAATCGCGTCGCGCTGACTGTCCTCCTAGACTAACCGCGCTACAGACAGGAGTCCTGCGGCGCGTAGAAACAAATAAGGTAATTTATTAGTTATAACAAAAGGATAAATGAAGGTACAATCAATAACATAGCATGAGTTCACATACTTGGGAACCCAAAGGTTGTGGATTGGCAGCAACGTGCGCGTAGTGCGGGAACGCACGTGTCCAACATCCTCTCTGAGGACGGCGGACAGGAACGAGCGGTGCCTGCGGTCGAGCTCCCTGTCCAACAACTCAGGCGTCACGTACGCCTCAACCTCAGCACGAGCAGCCTGAGCCTGAGGCTCGGCCTCAGCCTGAGCCTGAGCCTGGGCCTGAGCCTGAGCTTGGGCCGAGTACTGAGCCTGATCCATAGCTGCAACTGCATACAAAAATTAAATATACAATTAAAAAAACCTGATAAGTAATTGCTACATTTTCTAGAATAGGTAAAATATTTATAGACGAGGTAAAGTAATTTTCTAGAATTTCTACAATTTCTAAAACAGGTAAATTAATTTTCTAGAATTTCTAAATAAATTAAAGTAATTTTGACAATTTCCTGAACAGATAAACTAATTTTCTAGAATTTCTGTACATGCTAAAGTAATTTTCATAATTTCTACAACTGCTAAAGTAATTTCTACAATTTCTAAAACAGATAAACTAATTTTTTACATTTTCTAAACGAGATAAATTAATTTTCTAAAATTTCCAAACAAATTAAAGTAATTTCGACAATTTCCTGAACAGATAAACTAATTTTCAAGAATTTCTAAACATGCTAAAGTAATTTCTAGAATTTCTACACATGCTAAAGTAATTTCGACAATTTCCTGAACAGATAAACTAATTTTCTAGAATTAACATGCTAAAGTAATTTCTATAATTTCTAAATATGCTAAAGTATTTTCTACGATTTCTAGAACAGATAAACTGATTTTCTATATTTTCTAAACAAACTAAAGTAATTTCGACAATTTCTACAAATGCTAAAATAATTTCTACAATATCTAGAACAGATAAACTAATTTTCTATATTTTCTAAAGAAGCTACATTAATTTCTATAATTTCTACAATTTCTAAACCAGATAAAATAATTTTCTATATTTTCTAAACTAAAAAATTAATTTTCTAAATCTAAACTAATTAAATTAACTAATTTCTATATTTTCTAAACTAAAAAACTAATTTTCTAAATCTAAACTAATTAAATTAACAAATTTCTAAATTTTCTAATCTAAAACTAATTTTCTAAATCTAAACTAATTAAATTAACTAATTTCTAAATTTTCTAATCTAAAACTAATTTTCTACACTAATTACACTAATTAAATTAATTAAAAAAAAGAGACATACCTGAGAGAGAGCGGCGGGCGAAGTGAAGGAGGGGCGGCGGCGGCAGCGTGGGGGGACGGCGGCCGCCGTCGCCCTTTAGATAGGCGCGGCTGCCGCCGTCCGCCACGGCGGGAAGACCCTACCGCCGTGGCCCACGACGGCTGCACCTCCAACCGCCGTGGGCACGGCAGTAACATGCCGCGGGGCCCACACCCTGCACCCGACCGTTGGCGGTGACCTTACCGCCGTGGGCCACAGCGGTTGGAGGTGCAGCCGCCGTGGGCCACGGCGGTAGGGCCTTTCCGCCGTGGCTCACGGCGGTTGATGTTTATTTTTGATAAATTTCGAAAGGGTCGTATAAATTTGCAAAATGATTAAAAAAATTCAACATTATTTTCAGATCTGTGTCAATTTTCTTACAGTAAAGACTGAATACACTACCATATAAATTCCAGATATAAGCCACCAAATGTTGCCCTTGCGTTAAGTTACACTGATCCAATAGGCCATATGCATTAAGTTACACACTCCATGTTCATTTTGAGCATCTATGAACTAGGTCAGCATTAAATTACACAAGAAATAAACATTTAGAGGTCAGGGGCATTATGTCACCCATTCAATATTACTCAAAATGAAATTCACATCCATCTGGTGCCTGCTCCATCAACTAAAAGCAGGCACCATGCATACTGTCAGTCCTATACCTCTGCCAGGGCACCACACATTAACTAAACGGCGCCCTTTATTCACCTCAATTCACTCATTAGCTTATTTCTTACATGCTATTAGTCCGGTACTAAGATCGCTGCCATCCCTTCCTCCTGCAGGCTTCGTGTCATACTTCATCTTGGGTGCCATCCAGATTGCCCATACCAAGACTGTCGACAGGATAAGAACAACCGGCCATGAATCCCACTTGTCCTGTCTCACCATGAAAGTGGTCATGCCAATGTAATAGAACACATACAACACGGCGCACACATCCTACAAATGAGAGAAGCAGAGATAGCAAAAGATTAGTTCTTGAAGCTATTGGAATGCTCTTGTCACAAACACAGTACTGTGGGGTTGTTGTTGAAAAGAGCACATATAATCTATATATCAACCACATAGATGAGAATATTAGTGGTAGAGGCTTCTTCTCAACACATTCTCTGCTTCTTTCCTTTAGGTGGCAGTGTCTGATGTTCAAGTTCAACAATCCACCGCAATGATTTATTAGTTCACTGGAAAGTTGAGTTTATACTTTATACCAGCTTATTTCATCAGCTAAAGAGTAATATTACTTAACTTTCAGAAATTAGATTGCATCAATCATAACTATACCCAATACAAGTAATTTAGCAACACATACTAGTAGCAAGTGGATAACTGTTAGTCTGTTAGAGAAAAATTGAAATTGAACAGAGGATGTTGGTTTTAGTGATGTTCAATCATTTTCGGCTGCAAGAATCCGTTAGTTCTAAACTGTTCTGGATAGTCAGCTAGAAATCCAGCAGTATCAATTTGAGCAGCTTGCAGTGCCGAGTTATGAAATAAGAAATAGACAGGAAGGGAAGGCGGGAGAAAAGCCCTCACCAGCGTAACCTTGATACACATTGCCAGGCGAGGGTCCATCGCAGGACGGTCCAACACAGGCGGCCCCTCCTCCTCTGTCGCCGTTGCCGCCGCCGCCGCCTTCACACCGGTGGCGCCTTTCTCGAGATCCACAGGAGCATCAGAACTCACCTTCGCCCCGGAGGCGCCTTTCTCGAGATCCACGGGAGCATTGGAACTCGCCCTCGACATAGACGACGTCGCGGTGCTAAAAACAATCCGGCGAGGAAAGGATTCGCCGCGGCGGCAGCTCAAGGGCTCCTAGCTTTCACGGGAAAGCAGGACGCGAAAAGTTATCGCACACGGGGGGCCAACACACGTTTCTGTTTCGGCCCCGCCCGACTAGTACTTTCAGGTTTCTATTCGGTCACGACCTGGCTGAATCACAGAGAACGCAGCGTTAAAAGTGTTAAACATGGATTAATTGTAAATTTAATTGCACATATGAAGGTTGATTCACAAAACAAATTTATTAAACCTAACTAGTCAATAATTTGACAATGTGGTACTACATTTGCTAATGATGAATTAATTAGATTTAACAGATTCATCTCGCGAATTAGAGCCTGTTCGGCTTATCCAATGAACAGTGTTCGGCTGGCTTATCTCCTCTCCCATAATACTATTCATTATATCAGCCGAGCACTATTCATTCTACCAGCCGAACAGGTTCTCAGTTGGAGCTTCTGCAATTTATAATTAGCTCATACTCCTAATTAGCATCCAAACAATCAATGTAACAAGGGTTAAACTTTAAACCAAGAATCCAAACACATGGCTTGTGACTTAGGTCTGGCTCAATAACAAATTCTGACTGAACTGAAAATGGCACATTCTAATACTCCTAAATATTATATTTGTTTAAAATTATCGTATAACAAGAACATGGATAGTATTGTATCGAAAACTTTAAGATTCAAGGAATATAGGATACAGACCGTGGACAAATATTCCCAGTACTAAAATATATTCAATGTGGTAAAACACTATTCATGTGACTAATTAATAAATGTGCATACACTGAAAGTCAGAAACAACGTTCATAATTTGATAATTTGATTTATGTCTACACTCACAAAACTGAAACACTGTTATGAAATAAAAAAAAGATAGCTGATAATAACTAGAGAATTCAGATAACTAACAACACTAAGTCATTGCATTGAACAATTCATCATGAATACTAGCATCATAGTAAATAAATGCAATCATTGTAGTGAACGTATAACAACAACAAAAAGGGTAGTAATGAACATGGAAGGGAGAAGCTACAGACAGCAAACCAGGATCAGCTATAGACAGGGAACACTGAGCACAAACAATTCAATTTGCAGAGCAAATAAAGTAAAATATGAGCTGCTTTTGAAACCAAAGTAAATGATACCCAAAAACAAACTAATCATCATAATTCATACCAACTTACCAAGGAACTAAGGATGTATAGCCACCATGAATAGACAATACCAATCACCATAGAAAGAAACTATTCGCAACGTCATTGGATATATTTAAAAACTGATAAAATAGAAAACTCAACCACACTGAATCGCCGCAGAAACAAAATGAACTAAAACACAACAAGACTCACCAAAGGGTTTGGCTTGTATTTAGAAGCAAAATGGTAGCGCGAAGTCAAAATACAGCTAGAGTTGTGAGTTCCAACTACTCGCATCACTACAATTTTACATCACCGGAGACACATCATGGACGCCATAGCTGTCTGCTCTCATAAGAGTCCGTAAACCAAGAATATCCTAGCCGCATGCCGGCTGAATAGTACCCATAAAAAGAAATAAGCTCTCTAATAACATTGCTAACTCGCCAACCTCAGGCTTCAACACCGCTATTCGCCGATCGAGCCACGTATGCCCACATCCCAAGAGCTGCCACCAGCACAGCTCCAGTGTTGAGCACCCACCATGCCGACGCACCACACATACAGATACTCAACCACTCGATCAGCATCACCCCGAAGATGGCCTCCACCAGAAAGAGAGCCCCTGCCTCGGACCCCATCCCCTCTCTGATAAGTCCAGACGTGCTAAGAATAGGTATGATCAGGATGATTGGGAGCAGTAGGAGGCACTTCTTGATGAAGTTAAGAGCATCTATGTTGACACAGACTGAATCACTGGATGGAGACGCCAAGAGGAGTGTGGAGCAAATAATACCCACAGGCAAGAGCCCTAGGACAAGGCATCCTGCCACCTTGCCCCACAACTTGAAGTCAAGCTGCACATCACAAAAACAGATTTTCTATTTATGAAACACAGCTCAGGTTTACTATGTACGAAAGGATTGACCAAAATGAATCAAAAACTTACCACTTTCCTCAGCAGCTGGGTGACTGCCGATGACTTTTCATGTCCCTCCAGCAGTGGGGAACTTGCCTCGGACGACATCGAAGAGCTGCCATAATTGGACAAAGAAATAATTGATGAATGACAGGAAGCAATATAATAGAGGATAACTGGGTACTATTATTACTCAGATTACTACTCGGATTACTGAATGTCTGAATCTGAACATTTGTTGAGGTCACATTACTATATATATGAACATAAAAAATGACAATCAGATGAGGTTACGTAGAACTAATTTGGACATCAATTTGACTGCTAAAAATGAAATCCAGGGACTGAACTATCTTGCACATTTGCTGACATTCTTAGTTAACGATCGACACGACAGGGGCGCAATGAGATACCAATAGGATCACCAAATCAGCACATCCAGCACAGAATATGGACCAACAACCAGCTACCAGATGGAATCGTTGGGTTCAGAGGGGTTTTGGGGCGCATGCCCGCAACATCATGAAGGCGCGCGTGTAGGTGCACAGCAGCAACAGGCAGAGAGAGAAGGGCGAGGCGAGGCGAGGCGCTCACCTTGGGGCGTAAGATGATCAGGTGGCGCGATGCAGGCCGGTCTCGTCTGTAGCCGCCTCCGGGCTCCGGCTTGGCGAGGTCGCGCTCCCCTCCGGTGGCCGGGGCCCACGCCCCTCGTGCGGCTCCGCAGCGGCCTTGTGATGAAGCCTGGACCCTGGAGGATGGGAAAGGAGAAGGGGAAGAGAGGGCGGCGGCGGGGGTATTTGTAGGGAGCTTGGTTGCGGCCGCTCGCGCCCGCCGCGGTCCGCCGTGTAGGCGCGGAGCGCGTGAGCTCGGGCCCACAACGCAGCGAGAGGGAGGGAGGAAGGCTTGGACGGAACGGAATGGAATGGAACAGGGTTACGTAGTCTTGGGAGTTGGGACGGAACGGGGAGGAGAGTAGGAGGAGGGCCCGGGCGCGGCGGTGGAGAGAGGCAGAGAGCGGGATTCCGGAGGAGGGAGAAAGAAAGAGAGGCGCGCCGTGTGGTACGAGTTTGTTTTGTTTCCCCCTCTTTTTAAAGTATTTTGCATCCGAATCCTTACACGAATCGCAAAGCGTGATCCCACGGTCCACAAGCATCTTCCGGACCCTTCCAAGTTCAAGTTCCAACCCGTTGGCCATCCCCACCGAAGCGCAAGCCGAAAAGCGGAGGCGCTGCAATAAAACCCCACCTCCACCCACTTCCGTCCCTGTCAAGGCTCACACACCTCGCCGCACCGCAAGAATCCACAAGTAGGGCGAGAGAGAGAGACGCGTCCATGGCTTTCGCCGTCGCCTCCAAGGGGGCTCCACTGGCCGGCCTCCTCAAGAAGCTCCTCCTCGCCGCGCCGTCCTCCTCCGGGGCCGCGCCTCCCGCCGCCGCCGCCCTCGCGCTCCGCCGGGCGTCCTTCGCCGCCGCCGCCCGCCGCCTCTTCAACACCGGGGGCGCACCGTTCCGCCGCGGCCACGAGGACGACTACGAGGAGGAGTCCAGCGGCGACGAGGACGTCTTCGACGACCGCCGCCGTCGCCGCAGCGCTCGCGACTTCTCCGACCCCACGTTCTTCTCCGCAGGTACGCCGCGGCCGCGCCCGCGCCCGCGCCCGCGAGCCTCTCGTCCCCTTTTCCGCTCGTTCGATTTATACCTAGTCGAGAAGAGGACCGCGGAAACCGAGTGCTGATGCGGGGTGCGTGCGTGATGTTGGGGTTTTTGTCTGCAGACGTGCTGTCGCAAATGGAGGACGACTACGACGCGGCGCTGAGGCGCGGGTGGTGGGTGTCGAAGGAGGACGACAACGCGGTGGAGCTGAAGATGGCGATGCCGGGGCTGGCGAAGGAGCACGTGAAGGTGTGGGCGGACCAGGACGGCGGCCTGATGATCAAGGGCGAGGGCACCGAGGACGACGACGACGAGGACTACAGCAGCTACATCGAGCTCCCCTTCGACGCGTTCAAGATGGACCAGATCAAGGCGGAGATGAAGGATGGGTTGCTCAAGCTCACCGTGCCCAAGATCAAGGTCGAGGACCGCAAGGACGTGTTCCAGGTGAAGGTCGAGTAGGGAGGGAGGGGATGGAATCCGGTCAGTCCAGATCTCGTAGTTCAGTAGTAGCAGCGCGCAAGAACTAGTAGGGATTTAGTAGAGTAGTTGATGCCGATGGAGGAGGTTGCGAACGAGAGGGAGACGTGGTGATGGTGATTGTCTCGCGCCAGATGATGTCTGATGGCAGCCCTGTTTGCCTTTTCAGTTCGTCTTGTTTTGGTTTCGTGGTGGTGGGCGACTCCTGATGATCTTGCTATGAACTTCTCATGAGTAATGGTGTAATGGCATCTATCTTTCTGTGTTCCTGTGCTTGTGTGCTTGTGAATTCTTTGCATCGTTTCTGGGTTGAAAATTCGTGCGCTTTAAATCTGAATTTGATGATGGTTTAGGACCATGGTTTTAGACATGTGCAGGAGCTGCTGCAGCTTGGAGTGAAATGCTGGATGGTTTGAGGCAGCCTTGTTTACATCTTTGTTCATCCTGTTGAGTTGTTTAGATTGATGGTCACTTGAGTTCGTTTTCGCTATAAATTTGAGCAGTGAAATGCTAGTTACTGGAGATTAGCATGTGCATTTGTTGCCTGTTCTTGCTGGTTTTCAGCATGGCTAATCGTATGTGAAATTGTGCGTTGACGGTTCAGGATCAGCACATGCAGTTTGGTGTGAAATACCGTCTGTGCTCTTGAAATTTTGTCTTTCTGATTTGTGGTTTGGTTGCTCGATGGTGATCTTATATCCTTACCTTTTTTGTGGGTTTTTACTGATCTTATATCCCAATGATCTTGCTATGAACTTTCATGAGACATGAGTAATGCCGTAATGGCATCAGATCTGCGTTCCTGTGCTTGTGTTCTTGTGAGTTCTTGCGTCGTTGGTGGGTTGAAAATTAGTGCGCTTTAAATCTGAATTTGATGATGGTTCAGACATATGCAGGAGCTGCTGCAGCTTGGAGTGAAATGCTGTATGGTCTGAGGCAGCCCTGTTTACATCTCTGTTCACCCTGTTGCGTATCTTGGATGGATGGTTTACTTGAGTTCGTTTTGAAATTGAGCAAGGAAATGCTAGTTACTGAAGATCATCATGTGCATTTGTTGCCTGTTCTTGCTGGTTTAGCATGGTTAATCGTATGCCTAATTGTGCGTTGATGGTTCATAATCGGCACCAGGCACCAGCAGCTTGGTGTGAAATACCGTCTGTGCTCTTGAAATTTTCTTTCTGATTTGTGGTTGCTCGACGGCGATCTTATATCCTTACCTCTTTTATGGGTTTTTACTTTGCTCAGTGTTGGTCGCATGGCTGTACCAAATGCAAAATGCTATTCGTGTTCTTACATTATAACATCGTTCAGCAAGACTGACAGGGTCTATCCTCCTCCAACAAAACTGTTCATTTTCAATAAGACGACTGTACATATCCTGTCCATTAGAAAAATGCCACTGCAATGAGATGACTGCGCACATCATGTCCAATTTCACAGGGCAGCAGCTAAACAGGAGCTCAGTAATCAGAGCAGCAGCTAAACAAGTTAAGAAACGAAAACTGTATTCGTAATCAGTATGTTTTCTTTTCATTTCCACCTCAGTACAAAATATCTAACCGGTTCATATTAACCTAATGCTTCCACGATGATGCCAAGAAGGAACTCTGAGTGGATGTATTAGTGTCAAGCTGCTCCAGTATAATTCGGTATTTCTCTGTTTATTACCATCTACTTACAAGCAGTTGAGCTAATTACCCCATCTAAAAAATGTCAAAACTTCTCTGTAGTCCTATACAGCAATTTGGCTACATATGTAGCCTTATACAGCTGCTTCCACCTCCAGTTGTTGACTTATGAACAAGCCCAACCACACTACAACTTCAGCCACAGCTGGACAATGGTCCGCCAACAAATAGTTGGCGCATTACGTCAGGTACATGGAAGCTCTGATCAGTATGCACCTTGCTTGGTGCAATTTATGAGTGAGTGCCTTGCTCTGTGTGTTCTGAATTACTCTGTACACGGGAGTGGTGGCCACCGGGATCAGCGAGGATGATCTGCTCCTTGGCTTAGATGCTGACTAGAGAATCATCGCTATCTGGAGACCCCGGTTGACACAGGCAGTCAGGAAGAGGATTCTCATAAAACGCCTCTTCTGACCTGAACCTATCTTTGCCCTTTGTTCCCGAGACTGGACCTTTTCGTTTTCGTGGAGAGCCTTGTCTGAAGAGTGAAACAAGAACAAAGATAAAGAAACAAGCGCAGGTAAATTGTCTTTTAAGTACTCATCATGATCATCATCGTGTTAGTTTAATACCTTTTCCGGTGGATGTCTAGTATCCTTTCAGATAGCTTCTTGCCTTCCTTCAGTAATCCTCTGTCGACTCTGTCAAACAATCGAACTAATGCTTTCCTGAACCAGAGAAACGAGATAGGAGTAAATGATATTCAGAAGGGAACAGAGACAATTTCACAGAAATTGATAAACGAACTGATTGTGGTTTCACCTGTCAGGACTTATTGTCTTCCGGTGACCAAGAAAACGACGATGGCCCGCAACAGCCCGTGCCATGTTCCCCGAATAGGATGGGATAAAGACATGGCTCTCCACTGAAACAATGTAATCCAGAGCTGCCATTTGAGCAGCGTATTGGCTGAAAGGCCGTAGCTCCTCCGCTGAGGCAAGTTTCTCCTGCAATGAAGCACGCGACATATGTTGGCTCGAGAAAGGTGTATTCAACACTATATAGCAGATGGAATGGTACTGGCTGTACCTTGTTCATCAGAATCGGGAAGCGTGATTGCAAATCAACCATATGAGATTCACCTCCGTATATTTCCCCTGCGGCAATGTACACTGGGGTGCTTGACGGATATCCTAGGGCAGAAAGAAACATACCAACCTCCTTTGGTGTCAAGGGGCAATAACCATGTGATCTTTGTTCTAATGGATCGATGTCTTTCACCTTCCAGTAGGTTGTGTTTTCTCTGTAAGAATTAAAAAAGGCCGAATTCAATTAACAGCTGATAATATGTAATGTAGTAAAAAACAGACAAGACAGTTTAACAAATAAATAAACAAACCATAAGGCCTTGCCTGATCATTGCAAGTTCTTCTGATTCTGTTTGAGATAAACCATATGTACACCCACTAAAAGCAAGCATATCCTTCTCATAGCGTAGATGCAAAGCTATATACGGTCCAAATGATCTCATCCTCTCCACCAATAGCTGCCAAAATCAGTTAAATCTTTGCTTGTCAAAACAACTCTTGGTATATAGATAATGGAAATAATGAGCATGATAAGATATTATAGAATGATTTACCTTGCCTAAAGCTTCAATTGGGGGAGCAAATCTGAGTGCTTGAAAAAAGGCCCGACAGCGAAGCTTCTGAATGTCGGTAGGAAGGTTGTTGTTTGCAAGGCGAGAATCTGACTTAGCAGCTCGAATGACCTAGTATAAGTCTTCAAGTCAGTAACACAGTTACAAAAATTGCATCCAGCAGTCACTCATTAGTTTGGTATGGAAACGGAAGTGCAGAGTGGTGGTTGAATCCTGACCTGGCGATGATCCCACAGCGGAGAAATCTCATCCTGGTAATAATCTCCTCCAGACCAACTCTTGAAGTACCTAACAGACTTTGGAGCTTTCACCAACTCATTTGGCAGTTTTTTCAAAACTACTACATCATTTGCTAAAGAATTTATGAAGTGTCCTTCATCAAAGACATCTGAAAAGTTGCTAATATCGAAAAATTATCTGTTAATCTCAGATCAGTTAATACAAGTTTGAAAGAAAAGCAACATATGGCCTACCTTCTGTCATGCCAAAATGATTTCTTATCAAGCTCTGGAATGATGAGTGTAGCATTAAGTATGCGTGCGACTGCCACCATATCACTGATCTGCCATAAGAATTGGCTATTAAAAAGGAGATAAAAAATCGTTGAATTTTGCAATGTAGATCTCATCTGCCCAGGATTATTCCTTTAGCAAACAAGGATCTGTACCCAGTAAACAGAGGACAAAACATGCGCAAGTGCAACAAACAACAAAGAAACACTTCCCATTCTATTTCACTCAAATCACATGACACTGCTGTTAAGAAAATTAGGACAGGTACCGATTGGTTAAAAAAAAGTTACAGTTATCATAAAGAGGTATTAACCATAATTAAGATAACCTTATAAACAAATATAGTAATTATCCTATTTCTTTAAAGTTTTAACTCAAGTACTATGACACTACTAGTTAATTTCAGTTATCTAAGAATCTGCATGCCTAAGAGTGTAACTGCTTTTGGTCTCCTCTGACAAAACAAGCAACTTTGTCCTGCTTTATATCCTACTATAAATGAAAAACAAGATAACGACTGAAGTGCTGGCAAAGTTATGACAGAGTACATCCAAACAAGTGTCATTTTTCAGAAAAATAAAAAAGATCATGGCATTCGATAATAATATGAAGCATCAGGAAAAGAAATTTGGAATGACAATGAGACAACATCCACCCACCAACTATTCTCAGGACACAGGAGTTAGGGATCTTTAACTCCGGTTGAGCCACTCAATCTGATTTGTGATAACTCAATCAACCATAGTAGGGAAACAAACAGCTTAGTTTCATAACCACCATGTACAGCTTATTTAAGCCTACGATAGAGTGGAACATAGCACCAGAACACCAACTACATGTGATCAAAGCACCAAACGACTGCTCAGTGCCAACATACACTGGAAAAGCAGCAAGCACATTGATAAGCACCAAAAACATGCTACCCACAAAAAGCAAATCTGCTGATGATGTATGCTCACAAATCGTCAACTCCAATTAAACAGCCCACATGCACGCACGCCATGTGCTCCGACACTCTTGTTTTCATTATTATGTTTATTTATTGAGATATTGGCTCTCACACTCAAGTCCAAGCAATGAATCTCGTCAGTACAAGCAGAGCAGGAACAGCTAGATAAATCTTGACGAGGACAGTCCAGCTTACCCCAGCGCGCATCTGGTTGAGACCGCCATTGGTGTGTACGAGCAAGTACCCCCTCGACGCAGCCGGGCCTGCGAGGCAAGACCAACGAAATCAGAGCTGCGCACGAAAATTTGGACCGCACGGCAAGAAATCAATGTCGGGGAAGAGTGCCGATCGACAATGCGCGTACTTTTGTACTCCGGCGACGGGGCCACGCAGGGCACGAACCGCCGCGATGGCGACGGCAGCCACAGGCTCTTCTCCGCCGCGCCGTCCAGCTGTCAAATCTAGAGATTAATCCCGGCGTCATGGACTCCCATGGATTCAAAAGGACAACGGCGGCGGCAGTAGCCGGTAACGAAAAGCGAGATAGCCGGGGGGCATCGAACAAGGCCAATCGATCACCTTTCGCGACTGCGGCGACGCGAGCTGCGGCGGCGCGACCTCCTGCTCCCACCGCAGCTCCTCGGCCTCCCGCGGCTGCGAGAGGCGGTAGGGCGCGCCGGAGGAGGCGGAGGCGGCGCCGGCGCCGGGGCCGGAGCCGGAGAAGTGGAGGGCGAGCAGCGCGGCGGCGGCGGTGACCGCGGCGCCCGTGGCGGCGAGCGAGAGCAGCCACCACCGCAGCGCCGCCCGCCGCGCCGCCGCGCCCGCGGGCCTCACCTTCCGGCGCAGCGGCATCTCATCCGCCTAGGGGGGGAGGGTAAACAAGAAACTCCCCCCGCCTCCAACGATAGACGGAACGACGCTTGCTTCGCGCGCGCGCGGCGGCCAATTGGACCACGGCGCGGCGGTGCGCGCTGGGTTATTCGTCCCCGCCCTCGAGTGGGGAGGGAGGCCTTTGCCGCTTTGTTTCCCTCGGCGCGTGCTTGCGTGCAGAGCCCTCAACGACGCGGTAACAGGGGAAGGCGGGGAGGGAGGGAGGAGGTTTATTTGACGGGGAGCGGAGGGCAATGGCGTTCACCACCTGCCTGTTCGAGGAGGATGCGGCGTGGGTTGTGCTCCTGGGACCGGGGAGGCGGGTGGGAGTGCGGGCATGTTCAGGTTGAAGAGCTGAGGATTCATGGTGGTCTAATCTAGGACAATTAGCCACATTTACTACTGGTCTTTTCGGTGCGATTAAGAGATAAACCGAAATTGACGGTATCGTAAATGCTATGCACAACTACTTCGATTATCCACTTTTTAAAATCATCATCATGACATGACTGCAGAAACCTACTAATCAAATTCAAGTAGTACGTTGCTGAACCAGTTGGATTCCCATGCAAATTTAGAATGGCAAACTCAACTATAAAACGGTTATTTATGGGGAAATTGAGACGGTCAGTGTACTCAGACGTTTTTGTTGCGGGTGGCTTTGGTAAGCATATCTTTCTTTTATAGCAATATCTTTTGACATCAACGATCGCCGGGTGGTAACGGGTCCTCCATTTTGTACTAAGAAATTTAAGGATCGGACCCTATAAAGATCGGGTCATAATTCTATTCGATTTTGAACTAAAAAGTAAAATGGTCTAGTTGGATTGTGAATGATGCATTAGGGTCATGACCCTTTACCACCCCTACGCCCACCATGTAAGCGGCAAAGTATGTCGTGTACCAAATAATCACAATGTCCTTGACGTTGCGAATACATGTTTGGTTCGTGCTAAGCTAACGTACATGTAAAGAGAACCAAATTACAGCATATTTAATGGCAAAATGGATGATTATCCTCTTTGTTTGCTACATTGCCGAAACAGTTGGATTCCCATGCAAATTTAGAATGCCAAACTCAACAACCAAAACGGTTATTTATGGGGGAAATAGAGCGTGGCCAATATACCCACACGTTTTTGTTGCGGTTGGCTTTGATAAGCATATATTTCTTTTATAACATTTTTGTGACACCTACGGTCGGCCACACCGTGTAGAGCGGCAAATTATGTGCTGTTCAAAATAATCACAATGTTCTTGATGTTGTTATTATTTTTCATGTAAATTCATGTTTGGTTCGTGCTAAGGTAACGTAAACGTAGCGATCAAATGGGTGGTTATCCTCTTTGTTTGGTTGCAATATGATAACGTAATAAGATTACAATTTACTATATGGGTGAAATATCTACCTGTAGATTCGATTACATTGTCAATCTATTACAGACAGCTCGATCAAACATATGTAATGTGATAGTGATACGTTAGTTTTAGTAATCACACAAGCTTTTGAAATCTCAAATTATCACTTCCACGTTAAACCACATCTAAGTAAAAAAAAGAAATTGTGACATTGTACTTCTTTCATTCCAAATTGTATGTCGTTTTAGTTTCATTAGATTCATTGATTTTGTTATACACATACATACTTTATGTCCAGATACATAATATTTATAAATTTAGAAAAAGTAAAATAACATATAATTTGAAACGGAAAAAAGTGCAAATTTACAAACGCACGAACCACTCGTTGTGGTGCGTGAGTGCAGACCCAAGAGAGAGGCCCCCGGCAATCGTGCCGTCATCGTATTCTCGCTTCCATCAGCGGATCTGCTGCCATGCCAGCAGTCCGGCACGGTGCACTTCGAATTGTAGCCGTTGCGGTTGCGGGCGCCGGCGCCCACGCACGCAGCCGGCGCCTGGCTCGGCCGTCACATTTCCCAAATCCCCTCCTCGGGGCCCCGGCCAGCCACAGAAGAAGACGCGGCGGGCACGGACGCGAATGCCCGACGGGGGCGACGCGTGCCCGTGGCGCGACGCGACGGCGCCGCGCCCCCGCTTTCCCGTTCATTCCCGTCCCCGGTGGACCACGGCGCGCTACGTGCTCGACGGGAACGAGACAGAGCGGTGGGCGGCGGGGGCCCGGCGCGATCCGATCTCCAAATAATGGGATGGAATAATGGAAACTCGAAGGAGAAGCTCTTGCTCGTCACGGGAGGGCAGAGCGCTGAGCAGCGGCACAGGAGCTCTGTGCGCGCGTGGCCCGTGGGGCCGTGCCCGGCGGCCGGACTTGGGAGCTTGCGCTGTGCCAGGAGTACACTGGCCATTGGCACACAGTGGGGTTGGGTTCCGCTCGATTTCTTGTGAGCACAATGCACACGGGTAGGGTAGGAGTAGGACTTTTGGGGGTGACCGTCACGAGATCACGGATGGACATGGACATGCACATGTACGGCGGCGACCTTTACAGATGTACTGTACGCCGCCGTAGGCGCCGTTGTGTACGCAGCATACCACGAGAAAGCGTGGCCTACGCACGTGAGGATGTTGGGCTTTGGGCGTGCTGCGTCTGACAGAGAGGGAAAGGCTTAGATTAGTGAGATGTTTTTAGAAGAGCATCTTTATCTTCTAGTGATGATAAACGAAGTCGCCTAGTACTGGTGGTGGACTCACTAATCACTCCATGTCCTGGAGTCGGGAGTATCGGCGCTGCGACGTGCTGTCCGGATGTCGATGTACGGTCCAACAGGTGTCCACCCCAGGGCCTACCGAGCACGACACAAAAGAAACGAAGATCTCCGCGTAGGGCTAGGGTCGGGCGGTGGACGCCCAGTGCTCCGGCCAAGGTAGCGAGAAAGAGAGGGTAATGATGGAGTGGACGATGGGTCCCCTGACCCCCGGCGTGTTGACACGTCTCGCGCCAGTCCACTGCCGGACAGCTGGGCGGGGAGGAGTTCGTCGGTCCTACAGAGCCGTATGTATCCCTGATCGAAAACGACGACGGGTTATGCTGCGGGATGGTCCCCGGCGTGGCGGCGTCGCTGCGTGGTTACGCTGCCTGCTGCACGGTGACCCTGCGGCTGAACCCGGCCTCGCCGTGTGCCGTGGGCCGTGGCCGCCCTCTCGGTGCTGATCTGCAAGCTCGCCCGGGGCCTCGAACTCTGTTGCGGGATCCACGGCTTTGCGAATCGCGACGTGTCATGGAGAGTCCCTGGCTATACATACATGCGCGAGTTGGAACGCATGAGCAGGGGACGAGCGAGTTGACCCTTTTGGCCTCGCCTTGTCGTGGAAGCATGTTGGGGCCTCTCCGAGGGACGACGCACTGCAAGGTGCACGTGACACCGTGGAGGTGGAGGCACTCAGGCACCAGCCCACCCCGGCATCGATCATGAGGCGAGAGCCCGTGTCCATACAAGGATGACAAAATCGGGTTGCCACTAGCCCACTACCACTCACTCTCTGTTCGCCTTGCGCGGCCAGCTCTACCGGTCACTCGCGATATGTTTCAAAAATACTGTACTGTATATATACAAATGCTTAGACAGGCAGACACTACCACATGCCCCTTCGCTATTGTGTCGACGAGCACTTTATTAGCTCTGGTTTTGGATAATTTATGTTAATGAGATTTCTGCCTCGCAAACACCATACTCCTACGCGCTCGATAATTTGCTCCGAGGCGCGCAAGTACGGCTCCAGTAACCACCGGACTGATGATGGACTGAACATGCCATACTCACACTCGTACCGGTAGTGATCCCAAGGTTTTCGATTAGTACAAAGTGCTCCTAGTATACTCATGTGATTACCCATCTAGCCTTTCTCAGTTTCCCTGCTGTGCGGCAGCTCGAAAATCGTCTCTTTGGCCTTCGATTCAATAGTCTGTTTAGTTGAATTCGTCCGGCTTTCCTCTGTTCACTCATCACATCGAGTAACATTTTCTTTCACGGCACGCGATCAAATACGGTAATTCTTTTCTGTTTCAACACTATTTATACATGCAATTTCCTACGGTGTTCCAGGTAGTTTCTTCCCCCCTGCAAGAACGAAGCCCTCTAGGCGATTCAGCAACCACTGCTCGGTCGAGTAGATTTCACGGAGACTAGTAGATCGGATAACCAGCTCCAGAATTTACCGTACCAAAAACATATCGCTAGAACAGTACGTCCTGGTTTAACCACACCTGGCAATTGGCGTTAAACTACAGGTCTCTTACAGCGCCATGATTACCTTGACACACGGCCGTGACCTCGCGTGAAGGTGAATCCACGGCATGCGCGATGCGATGCCGGATGAATAATCTTACCGTTCAAGCCACGGCACGAGCACGCACAACGGCACAACAACACAGCCACCAGCTCTTCGTTATCATTAAAAACAAGTGGGCAACGGAGACGGGCACGTACTTCTGGAGGGAGAGCACGAGCTCTAAGGGCTGTCCCTACAGTAGAGACCATGCGCGAAGTCCAATAGAGCCACCTCAGCAAAAATTCTACTATAGAAACTACTCCCTCAATGGAAGTTTCTTTCCTTAATAAATATTACACTTATTGTATCCTCTTTCTTGCTCTGCATCTCTCCCACCTACCATCCCACTGTTCTCTCACAACCTTGCGAGACGGCGGCGCAGGGCGAGCGCGCCGGCGGAGCAGGGCGGGTGGGCGCAGCGGCCGGCGTGCGAGCGGGGTCGCGTGGCCAGCACGGCGCGAGGGTCCGGCGAGCCCGCAGGCGGGCCCAGGGTCCGACGAGCGCGCGGACGGAGCGGCGCGAGCGGGGCCAGCGCGGCGCGGACGGGCGGGCGAGCGCGGCCGGCGTGAGCGAGCAGGGCGGGCGCGCGCGAGATCCTGCGGCGACGGCGCCCGCGCGAGCTCCTGCGGCGGCAACCGCGAGGTCCCGCGGCGGCGCCCTGCTCCTCCCCCTGCTCCGGCCTCCGAGCGAGCGCGAGGAGCTTCGACGCGGACGTGCGTGCGGCGCTGGGGAGCTCGTGCGCGGACCGCCATGAGAGCTCGTGCGCGGACGGCGATGGTGGTGTGGTGAGTGGGCCGGCGGCGGGCACGGCGGTGGTACGCCGGCTGCATAAGGAGGAAAGAAGAGGCCGGAGGCGGATCCACCGCTTCCGCCGCCGCCCCTATCGTCGTGCGCGTGCCGGGGCTCACCGACGTCGGCGAATCAAGCCGGCGAGCGAGCTCGGGGTCGGAGGGATGGGCGGCCGGAGAGAGGGCGGCGGACCTGCTCGACATGGCGCCGCGGCCCCTGCTCCGCGCGCCGCCGACCCCTGCTTCGCCGGCCTCTGCTCCGCACGCCAGCGGCGACATGGTCATGTACGCCATGGCGACGGGCTGTGCAATCAATGCATAGACACCGGTAGTTTCTCCCCAACGCAAAATCGATGGTTTCCTGCTGCATCGATGCGAGCGTGGACTTCGTTTCGTATAGAAGAAACGATTTCTTCCCCAGACGCTCTCTCTCTTCATTACTTTCCCCCTTTTTGCTTACGTGGAGGCCTCTTAAATGCAGATGGAAACGATGCATTTATTAGCATTGGGAGTGCCCTAATTATCTCGAACAAACCATGTCCAACTTTCGAGTGGATAGGAGTGTTTAATTCGTGAATGTAAAATCTATAACAACGTGAGACTCACTACACATCATGGATAGACTTCTCTTAACATGCAATAGCTTCACGTCATCATTCACTAGATCTTCTTTCAACATGCAAGTTGTCCACATCATCGTCCACTGGAATCATGAATTTATGTCTTCTACCGATTTTCTGCGGCTAATAGTAATCATGCATGCATTGTGTTAGTCTTTGCGAGTACCATACTACAAATTTCTAAGTAGTTGCCTCGCAATAAAATGAATGTGTTTTCATCTACTGTCGGGGACAGCCATAAGGGGTCCCCTAACTATGGGGGGAAAACGCCCCTTCCGGAAAATAATAATAAGGATCGTCAAGAACACACTCCCCGAATCGGCCAAGGCACGGCCTGCTACGGCCCAACGGCCTTCGCGGCCCACCGCGCGAGCACTCCACCTGCCCTCGAGCGAATCTCCACCTCGCTCGAGGGTGGGGTATCACGCGGGCGAATCTCCGCCTCGATCGAGGGTCGGATGCCCCTCGAGCGGATCTCCGCCTCGCTCGAGGTTTAGCATCCCTCGACACGGGGCATTTCAACTACCCCACCCAACCAAGGCATTCAATGCCCCGTCCCGTCAAGAGCGCTGCAGTCAAAGGCCGAATTCCCGCCACGCCGGCCCTCTGACACCGCCCGGGAATCCGCCCCCGGCACTGTGCGGCCATGCCGCCCCTGTGCCACCTTCCCGGGCACTGCACGGGCACTGTGTGGACACTGTTCGCTCGCTGTGCGGAAAGACCGGGTCATTCCCAAACGCTGTGCCACCTGCTCTCGTCCTTGCCCCATGTTGCGCCCCTCGAAAGGGTATGGGGACACCCTCGAGCGGTGTACGAACGGCGACTAAGCACACCGCCAGGACGGCACGGTGACGCAGGGTGAGTGAAGCGCGTCTTTTCCGTCACCTCCGTCCCGGTACGGCCACGCCCAGCGGAGTGGAGCCCTGTTCCGGCGGGACGCCGCCACACCGGCCCCTGTACAGCCCAAGCACTCCCGTCAGCAAGACCCTCGAATCAACACGCGGACAGCAACCAGGCGTAAATACCGACCAGATCACCCTCGAAGCTGACCTCAAGCGAGTACGGAAGCCACCGCGACACCTACAGAAACCGAGGTTCGCCAGGACACCCGTCAAACCGCAAGCACTACACGCCGGTACCGCGTCACTATACGAAACTACTATGCGGCACACCTGTAAGCCGCCTCCCCTTGGCCTATAAAAGGGGAAGGGGGTCGCCCAGCCGCGGGCATCGCTTTTGGAAGAACCACACCCCGCTCACGCACGTACCCCCACTCGATATTGGCACCTTGCCTCAATCATCTAGCAGGGACTTGGGGGATTTTCCTCCTCTCCCACCTCGCTTGTAGCCCCCTCTACTGGCACCCCCGGTGCTTCGCAATACAGCGCACGAGCGCAATCTGCTGGACGTACGGCCCCCACGGTCGGAACCAGGGTAAAATCGTGTCTTTGCATTGCTTAGCACCCGCCATCGAGAGACTGATCACGGCGTATCTTACTAGTCAGTGTCGGGGCTAATCTCAACAACGATAGTTGGCGCGCCAGGTAGGGGGCTTCGCGCTGTGATCGATCCCTCACCAGTAGTCTCGATGGTGATTCGCACCGAGCTGACGTCCCAAAGGTACCCAATGGGCAGCTCCGACCCCTTCCCAGCCGGGTTCGAAATCCGGTTCGGGAGCCTGAACTTTCAAGCCACGAGGAACGGCTACCACATGCACCTCACCAACCGGGACGAGCTCCACCCTTGGCGGTCGACCGGGCCAGGCCCGATACCTGCCACGCCGGCACCAGACGCCACGACACCGGCACCGGGAGCAGCAGCGGCCGCCTCGACGTCTCGACGCCGCAGGCGCTCGGGCCAGCGCTCGCGCCAGGTGCGTATGGAGCGGCGCCGGGCAGCACGCGCCGCGGCCCGGAGAGACGCGCCACTGCCAATCGACACGGCGGCGCTTCCTGTAGGGGAACACACGGTCGTGGGGCCGCAGTTCCCCCACGGGATGCGCAATCCCGCCGCGACGTACGCCTCGTCAGTCAGCACCGATGTAGCCGCGTATGAAGACCTCCCGGGCCACCACTTGCTGTCAATCCGGAACCTCATCGCCACCACCAACGACGAGTCATACCACGGCTCGGCCAGCGAACTACCACCCGCAACTTCGCACGGATACGCGGAGTGGGACTTCTCTGACGTACCGGACCCTGTGGTGTTCTGGCGGTTTCTTGACACCGCAGACTACTGGTTCGGTTGCTCCGACGACTCCAGTGAAGGAAGCCACGATCCCACACATGAGTGTTTCGTTGTCGCCATCAACGAACACGCCAACAGCGCGGACGGAGCAAGCGACGGGGATGTACCCCAAAACCCCGAGCCAAACCCGCCACCGGCCCACCGGTGGGCAATGCGGTCATTGCTGCGCAGCTGGCCCAGGCACGCGAGCTTGAGGCCAAGCTCGCAGAAGAATACCGGCAGGTACGACTCTTACGTGCCACCATCGCGGGGGAGGCCTCGGCGCGCGACGAACGCGCCCGAGAAGCGGGGAGGCAAGCCCGTGAGCGCATCAATGCCAACTTCAACGTCGACGACCCGCACACGCCACCCCGAGCCAGCCAAAATCTCATCGCGGCGGTGACATTGCTTCGGGCCATGCCCGAGCCATCGACACCAGAGGCACGCAACCTGCACCGCGATGCGTAGGCCCTCATTGAGCAGGCTGCCGTGCAGCAGGCCGAGAGTTCCGCGTCCCACATGCGCAACCAGTCCAGCGCGCAAGGCGGCAACGGCACGCAGGACCAAGAGGCGTCCGTCCACACAGGAGGCGCGGCGGGACAGCCGGCGAACCAGGGCAGGACGCCTGTCAGGGAGCGGATCCTTGACACGCGCGGCTAGGCCCAAGACGGGGACGCCCGCAACGTCTTAAACGCCAAAAGGAGGGGCGACGCGGAGGCACGAACGGCGGCAGGCTACCACCCTCGACGTGGTGGGCGCTACGACAGCCGGGAGGATCGTTCCCCGACACCGGAACCCCCGGGGACCCGCGTGTTCAGCCAGGAGATCCGCACAGCAAACATCCCCCAGCGCTTCCGCCAGCCCACGACCATCACCAAGTACACGGGGGAGACGGACCCTCGAGTGTGGCTCAACGACTACTGCTTGGCCTGCCAGCTGGGCGGCGCCACCAACGACGCGGTAATCATTCGTAACCTGCCGCTACACCTCGCGGATTCTGCCCGGATGTGGCTCGAGCATCTGCCGGCTAGTCAGATCCACGGTTGGGACGACTTAGTCCGCACGTTCGTGGGAAACTTCCAGGGCACGTACGTGCGCCCTGGGAATTCCTGGGACTTGCGAGGGTGCACCCAGAAACCTGGCAAGTCCCTCCGGGACTTCATATGGCGCTTTTCCAAGCGCTGCACTGAACTCCCAAACGTCGCCCAGTCCGAGATCGTGCATGCCTTCCTCGAAGGCACGACCTGCCAGGACCTTGTGCGCGAACTCGGGAGGAGCCCGCCGGTCGACTCCAACAAGCTGTTCGACATTGCCACCAGCTTCGCCTCTGGAGAAGAGGCAGTGGGGGCGATCTTCGACGGCAAGAAAGGCAAGCGTGTGGACGACGCGTCCGCGGAGGGCAGCAAGTCCAAGGAACCCGCAAAGAAGCAAAAGCGGGGCAAGAAGGGCAAGAAGCCCCGCCATGATGCGCGCAGGGCCACGGCGAGGACGACGACGAGGCCCTCGCGGTCAACCCTGCACGAAAGGGTCCTCGAGGCCCCCCCTCGAGGCCCCGGCGTGTTTGACGATATGCTGAAGAAGCCCTGCCCGTACCACAAGACCCCGGTCAACCACACCCTCGAGCAGTGTGACATGCTCAAGAAATACTACAGCCGCGTCGCCGCGAAGGAGGACGAGGCCAAAAAGGATGGGGGTGACGGGGGCGCTGACGGTTTCCCCGCCGTGGAGAATGTTTTCCTCATCTTCGGGGGGCCAACAGTGGACATGTCCACTAGCCAGCGCAAGCGCGAGCGACACGAAGTTCTCACCGCAGAGAAGGCCCCTCCTTCCTTCCTCAACTGGTCAGAAGAGGCCATCACCTTTAGCCGCGAAGACCACCCGAACCGCATCCCCAATCCGGGTCAATATCCACTGGTCGTCGACCCCGTCATCGGCAAATCGCGATTCTCCAAGGTGCTGATGGACGGCGGTAGCAGCCTCAACATCCTATACGCCCACACTCTGCGGCTGATGGGGATCGGTCTGGATCAGCTGCGGCCCAGCACGACGCCGTTCCATGGCGTCGCGCCGGGCAAGTGCGTCCAGCCCCTCGGGCAGATCGATTTGCCGATCTGGTTCGGCACGCCGGACAACTTCCGCAAGGAGACCCTCACCTTCGAGGTGGTGGGGTTTTGGGGCGCGTACCACGCCATCCTCGGGCGTCCGTGCTACGCCAAATTCATGGTGGTCCCGAACTACACATACCTCAAGATGAAGATGCCGGGGCCAAAAGGCGTCATTACGGTGGGCTCGTCAATCGAGCACGCGTTCGACTGCGACGTCGAGTGCGTCGAGCACGCCGAGGCGCTCACACTGGACGAGTCGCTTGTTGCAGACATGGAGAAGCTGGCCAACGAGGGCCTCGACTCCCCCACCAAGCACGCGGGCAGTTTCGAGGCTGCCGAGCAGACCAAGGAGGTGCCCCTCGACGCTGCTGCCCCCGAGGGCAAGGTGTTGAGGATCAGTTCCACCCTCGACCCGAAATAGGAAGTGGTGCTCGTCGACTTTCTCCGCGCCAACGCAGATATCTTTGCGTGGAGCCCCTCGGACATGTCGGGCATTCCGAGGGAGGTCGCCGAGCACTCCCTTGACATCCTACCTCACTCCAGAGCTGTGCAACAGCGCCTGCGATGCTTTGACGAAGAGAGGCACCGGGCGATTGGAGTAGAGCTGCGGAGGCTCTTGGAGGCCGGATTCATCAAGGAAGTGTTCCACCCCACGTGGCTAGCTAATCCCGTACTAGTTAAAAAACAGAATAGGAAGTGGCGGATGTGTGTAGATTGCACCGGGTTAAATAAAGCATGTCCCAAGGTTCTCTTTCCTTTGCCACGGATCAATCAAATTGTAGATTCTACCGCGGGATGCGAGCTCCTATGTTTCCTTGATGCCTATTCGGGTGACCACCAAATAAAGATGAAATGCCGTTTGGTCTTCGAAACGTCGGGGCTACATACCAGCGATGTATGCAACACGTTTTCGGGGATCACATCGGGCGGACCGTGGAGGCATACGTAGATGACATAGTCATCAAGACCAGGAAGGCGGACGACCTGGTCAACGATTTGCGCATGACATTCGACTGTCTACGAGCGAATGGGGTTAAGTTAAACCCCGAAAAGTGCGTCTTCGAGGTGCCGCGCGGCATGTTGTTGGGTTTCATTGTCTCCCAGCGGGGCATCGAGCCCAACCCCGAAAAGATTTCGACCCTCGATCGAATGGGGCCAGTGCGGGATTTAAAGGGGGTACAAAAGGTTTTGGGCTGCCTGGCGGCTCTGAGCCGCTTCATCTCGCGCCTCGGCGAGAAGGGCTTGCCCCTCTACCGACTCTTGAAGAAGCACGAACGCTTTTCCTGGACCAACGAGGCCCAGGAAGCCCTCGACAAACTGAAGGCGACGCTCGCACACGCACCAATCCTCACGCCACCCCAAGACGGTGAACCTCTGTATCTCTACGTCGCGGCAACCACCCAGGTGGTCAGCGCGGTCATCGTAGTGGAGAGAACAGAGGAAGGCCACGCCCTGCCAGTACAAAGACCAGTGTACTACATCAGCGAGGTGTTGTCCGAAACCAAAGTGCGGTATCCACAAATCCGGAAGCTGCTCTACACGGTGGTGCTCGCGCGGCGCAAGCTGCGACACTACTTCGAGGCCCACCCGGTCACTGTGGTCTCGTCATTCCCACTGGGAGAGATAGTCCGCAACCCGAATGCCTCCGGTAGAATCGCAAAGTGGTCTGTGGAGCTCATGGGTGAAACTCTCACTTACGCGCCACGCAAGGCGATCAAATCCCAGATTTTGGCGGACTTTGTCACTGAATGGACCGATACTCAACTGCCCCCATTGCAGATCCAAGCTGAATGTTGGACCCTCTACTTCGACGGGTCGGTGATGAAGACCGGCGCGGGTGCGGGCCTGCTCTTCATTTCACCCCACGGAGAACACATGAGGTACGTGGTACGCTTACACTTCCCCGCGTCAAATAACATGGCAGAGTACGAGGCCCTCCTCTGCGGTCTCCGAATCGCCATTGAAACCGGCGTCAAGCGCCTCGACATTAGGGAGGATTCGCAGCTGGTGATCGATCAGGTCATGAAGAACGCTAGCTGCCATGACGAGAAGATGGAGGCGTACTGCAACGCCGTGCGCGCTCTCGAGGATAAATTCTACGGCATTGAGCTCAACCACATCTCGCGCAAGTACAATGAGGAGGCGGACGAGCTGGCGAAGATCGCGTCGGGGCGGATCACTGTCCCCCCGAACATCTTTGCCCGCGACCTCGCTAAACCTTCCGTCGACCTTAGCAAGACTTCCTCGAGCCCGGAATGACCCTCGGGGGCTCCCTCGAGTCCAGTGGGCGCGGAGCCCATGGACGAGGAGTTCGGACTCTCCCTACTCGAGGGGTACGGGGTTGACGAGGCCGAGGCTATGGAAATCGACATGGCCCTTCCCGCGCAGGACTGGCGAAGCAAGTACCTCGCCTGGATCGATCGAGGGGAGCTACCCTCGGACCGAACTGAAGCGAGGCGCATCACCCGAAAAGCCAAGTCATTCACCGTGGTTGGCGGCGAGCTGTACAAGCGCGGCACATCGGGGATTCTACAATGGTGCATCCCCATCCCCGAAGGCCGTGAGTTGATTCGGGACATCCACGCGGGCGTATGCGGCCATCATGCGGCACCGCGCACCCTCGTGGGCAACGCGTTCCGCCAAGGCTTCTACTGGCCCACGGCAGTCGCCGACGCCAACAAGGTTGTGCGCACATACGAAGGGTGCCAATTCTATGCCCGCAAGACACATCTTCCGGCTCACGCCCTCCAAACCATACCCATTATGTGGCCATTCGCCGTGTGGGGATTAGACATCGTCGGGCCCCTGCGGAAGGCGCCCGGAGGCTACACGCATCTGTTGGTCGCAATCGACAAATTTTCAAAGTGGATCGAGGCACGCCCCATTATCAACCTCAGATCCGAACAGGCCGTGTCGTTCTTTACCGACATTGTCGACAGGTTTGGGGTGCCGAACTCCATCATCACCGACAACGGTACCCAGTTTACCGGCAAGAAGTTCCTGGAATTCTGCGACGATTACCACATCCGCGTAGATTGGGCAGCTGTTGCACACCCATAGACCAACGGCCAGGTGGAGCACGCCAACGGCATGATTCTACAAGGCCTCAAGCCCAGGATCTTCGACAGACTGAGCAAGTTTGGCCGGAGATGGATCCAAGAGCTACCATCGGATATTTGGAGCCTTCGAACCACCCCGAGCAGAGCTACGGGATTCACGCCGTTCTTCCTTGTCTATGCTGCGGAGGCCGTCCTCCCCACGGATTTGGAGTACGGATCCCCCAGGCTCAGGGCTTATCAGGAAAACTTGAACCAGCGGGCTCGCGAGGACTCGTTAGACCAAGTGGATGAGGCCCGCGACGTGGCAATGCTGCACTCGGCAAGGTACCAGCAATCACTCCGGCGATACCAAGCGCAAAAGATTCGATGCCGGAACCTCGGTGAGGGCGACCTGGTGCTAAGGCTACGACAAGACAACCGGGGCCGACACAAGCTGTCGCCGCCATGGGAAGGGCCCTACGTCGTCGTCGAGGTGCTCAAGCCCGGCACGTACAAGCTGGCAAACGAGAAGGGCGAGGTCCTCACCAACGCTTGGAATATACAATAGCTACGTCGCTTCTACCCTTAGATTTCCAAGTTCCTTTTGTATATCTCGCATCCAAAACAAAAAAGGGGGACTCGGTTTTACCCTCGACCGGGGCCTCAACTAAAACCAAGTCCCCCTTGGGGGCTACGACGGGGGGTTCCCCCAGGAGTGTCCCGATTCTTTTTCGCAAAAAACACTTTCTTTCAAAAGAATGTTAAAATGTTATGCCTCGAGCATTTGGGAGAATAGAGGCCGAGCGCGAACTAACCAAGCCCAGGGTCGGCCGGGCCGCGGGACCGCTGACACCTCCGAGAGGATAAGCATCCCCCTCGCTACCCTACGGCTAAGTTGGCTCGTGAACGCTAACTCCTTGGTCGAAATTCCCCCGAAAGGCCCGAGGAAAACACGATAACGTACAAGATAAGACTCACAAGCAGACTTATGCACAGCATAACGTATTGTTCATACAAACGGTTCACATTCATTCGAAATTTCTAACAAAAAAAACTGACGGGCCTCGAGACCCGAGTCCTCAGGGAGCATGGGGGCTTGGAACGACGGCGGCTTCACCCTCAGTGGTGTCAGAGAATAGGTCCACCTCGAACATATCAGCAAGGGCTGCAGCGGGCTCCGCCACGGACGCATCAACCACCCTCACCACTTCGAGCTCGGCATCCTCACCCACGACGTCTTCAGGGAGGCCGTAGCCGTCCCGCAGCAGACCGAAGTTGAGGACGTAGTGGGTCGAGGTCAGCCCCAAGGTCTTCTGGACACCAAGTCGAAGGGCACCACGCAGGCGCTCTGTGACTAAGTCACCCAGAGATCGCAGGCGGCTCGCAATCGAGCTACCCGAGGACTGACCCTCGGCCCCCTCGAGCTCACGACACACCTCGAGGGTAGTATTCTCCAGGTCCTTCAGCTCACCCTGAGCCTCATTGTAGGCGACCTGGAGAGATTGTATCTCCCCTGAAGGGTCCGCCGAGCTCTTCTGCAGCTCTGCGTCACCAAAACAAACATCAAGCCTCGAAAGAGCGCAACAAAGAACCAAAACGGTTAAAGGACGAGGCCTACCCTCGGCCCGCTTCTTCTCAACCTCGAGCGCGGCCCGCGCAGCGTCGATGTCCTGCTGAAGCTGAGAGATTGAGGCGTCGCGCTGCTGAAGCGTGTTCCTCACTCCCCCAAGCTCCTCGTGCGCGAGCTGGAGCTGGGACTAGGTCTCTCGGAAAGCGGCGCCCGTCTGCTCAATCTCCCGAGCTTTTTCCGCAGCCTGAGCGAGCTGAGCCCGCACCTCTTCGAGCGCCTTGCATTCCCATTCAAGCTGCGCCTGAGCCTCGGCGAGAGCTGTGTCCTTCAGCGTGAACTGAGACTGCGCCCCCTCACGGGCGGTACGCTCCTCGGTAAGCTGGCCCTCTACCATCGCCAACGCGTCACCCTTCTCCTTCAGAGCGGCGGCGAGCCCCTCAGCCTCCTGGGCTTTCTGCTCTGCCTGAGTAAGGCGCGCCTGCACGTCCTCCAACGACATGCGCTCGCGCTCGGCGCGGGCCTGCGCTTCGACGAGGGCAGCATCCTTCAGCGCGAGCTGGGACTGCGCCTCGCTTAGCGCCGCGCGTCCCTGCTGGAGTTCCCCCTCCTTGCCCTGCAGTGCGGCGCTGAGCCGTTCGGCCTCCTTGGCCTTCTGTTCCGCCGCGGTGCGGCAATGGGTACCCGAAACCCGAGTACCCGACGGGTTTTACCCGATAAGGAGACGGGTATGGAATTATATTTCTACCCGCGGGTGCATAAATGGGCAACATCATGTACCCATCGGGTAAGCGGGTGCGGGTACATACTACCCATACCCGCGGGTAAAATAAACCCGTCTACAATATGTGATAAACGTGTAAAATTGTACATTGTTAGTGAAGGATAACTTAATATTGATAACTAAGAAAAAAAATTATGCTTTATTAGACTATTAATTAGTTAACAATTATCATTTATCTTTTTTATCAATTAAATTTGTTGACGTATGCACTTTATCACGTGTTATGTTCTCAAATATATTAGTTTACAACAGGTATGCTATCGGGTATGGGTTACCCGATGGGTAAAAAAACCCGCACAGATAGGGGTATGGGTAAGAACTTGAACCCGCATGCGGGTATGGCTTTTTTAGCGGGTAGAGTTAGAGTTGGCGGGTGCGGGTATGAAACGGCACTACCCGACGGGTTTCTACCCGTTGCCATCTCTAGGTGGGCATCACGTTCCTCCACCGCGTGGCGTAGCTCGCCCCCCTTCGACTTGAGGCTCGCCTTCGTCTCGAACATCTCGTCGCGGAGGCACTCCATCGCCAGGCCAAGATGTTCGTTCTCCCGGCACGCCGTCTCGTGGAGAGTGTGGAGCCTGGCGAGGAAGGAGATTTTGTCCCCCGCGTCACCCCACAACCGCTGCCAAAAAGCAAACGAAACGGGGAAAGACTCACACGAGACGCAGCCGAAAAAGGGAAAAAGGAAAACAAAGGGGGAACAGGGCCACGGGACTAGTGCACGAACACGGAACAGAGGCGCCGCCACCTCTTTGTGGAACTTCGCAGCCTCGCTGAGCAAGTCCTGCACGTGGGATCCCGCCTCGAGGAATTCCCTCCAGTTGAGAAACTCCGCGTGCGAGCGCTCCACCGTGTCCCAGGGGACGTAGGGTGGTCCAGCCCGGTGCACCAATCACCGGGGAACTCATCATAGTCGCGCGCACGTGACGACGACGCGCCGGCTCCCTGCGGGCCGACCCCCTGCGATGGCGCTCCGGACGCGCGCTCGAGCGAGGCCTCCCCCCGCGGTCCGTCATCTTCCACCAGGGTCCCGTCCCGTGGGACGGTCACATCCGCCGCGGGCGGAACCTCTCCGCACCACTCATTCGAGGGGTTCCGCCCCTCGAACCACTTCCTATCCTCGTCACGACCGCCCGGGCCCGCTCCTCCCCTCGCGGGACGTCTCGCGACGCCACCAACGGAGAGGACGGCGCCGCCACTGCCGCCGGCCGCGACGTCCTCGCCGAGCGAGGGCGCGTCGTACGGACCGTGTCGCGCACCTCCAATCTCAGCGGCTTGGTCGGTGCTAGCTCCGGTGCGATGGGGCTGCCGGCGAGGCTGGGAAGAAGGCGAGGGGGAAAATCAGGGCCTCGGCCGAACAAGATTAGGCGAGATAGACACGATACGATGCTTACCGTCGAGAAGACACCTGACGCTTGCGTTTCCTCGAAGCCTGCATGGGCGGAGAGCCCCCCGCGCCGGGCGCGCCCGCCGCTGCGGCGCCCTCACCAACCGACGCCGCACCAGCATCTGAGGCCGGCGCAGCGCGGGCCCACGCCGGCGACAACGCGGGCTGAACGGCCGCTTCTTCGCCCTTGGCCCCCGGGGCCAAGGGCGCTCCCTCCTCCTCGTCCTCCTCCAGCTCGGCCCAGGCGACACTGTCATCGCAGCCGCTGCTTGTATCCTCCGGGGTCGGCGGGAGGGAGAGACCTTCCTTCTCCCGCTGCACCCATTCCAGGTTGTGCGCCTGGCGGCGCTCCTTGCGCCTCTTCTTCTTCGTCTTGTCCGCGTCTGCCCTCGCCTTCGCCTCCCGCTGTTTCTCGCGGTTGGCGGCATGTGAGTTAGGTGTGGGAGGATCCGAGCCGTAAGCGCTCGTCTCCATCTCCGGCTGTCGGCACCGCAAGTGTCCAAAATCGACCCTCGAAATAAAAATCAGATAAAAAATCTGAGAAATTGACATAAATCCCTTACCAAAACAATAGCCCCATCATCAGGCCGCATCCGGGGCGACCACAACACCTCGTCGGGGTCGCACACCACCTTCCTGGTGTCCACCGCGCGCTTCGCCCTCGTAGCCGCGTATGCCGGGGCAAGGGGCTCGGCCACCAGCCGCGACCACGCCAGCGCATCGGGGTCCGCGCCCTCCGCCATCTCGTAGATGGGAAGCGCCCTCTCCATGAGGGGCACCACCAGCCGCTGGTGGCATTGCGCGAGGACGGCCACCGCGGTTAACCCCGCATCGGTCAAGGTCTTCAGCACCCTCAAGTAAGGCGCCAGCTTCGCCCTCCGCGTGGGGTCCGACACCCCCGACCCCCAGTGGAACGGGCGGTGGTCCAGGACCTTGCCGGTGTAAGGCGGAAGGTTGTCGCCGTCATTGTGAAGGTAGAACCACCCCCTGTCCCACTCTGCATTGTTGCTTGTCATGGTACAGGGTGGGTATATGCCGACCCCCTTCCCCCGCAGCGCGATCGTGACCCCGCCGGCACGGACGGGTCGGCGCCGACCCTTGCCGCCGGCCGCCTGCGTAAAGAGCTCACCCCGGAACAGGTGGAGCCACAAGTCCCAGGACACGGGGACGCCCAGGAAGCCCTCACAGACGCCCACGAAGGTCGCCGCCTGCGAGATGGCGTTGGGGGAAAAGTTGTGCAGCTCCACGCCGTAGTGGTAGCACAACCCCCGCATGAACCGCCCGACGGGACCATTGAATCCCCGCGCGTGCAAACGAACGAGGCTCACCACGTACCCCTCCGGGGGCTACGACTCTTGATGTCGCGCTGGCGGAACGATCCACGCCGGCCGGCTCGGGTCGGTGTTGGCCGCTAGCTGCCCGCCGACGATGAGTCCTTCAAGGAGGTGCGCATCCACGTTGGAGCGGCTCCATGGCCCGACCTCCAGATACTCAACCATGGCGAATGTGAGATGGAAGACGGGCGCGGAGGCTGGGGCCGCGAGAAAGCACGAGCTCGGGAGGCGAGAGGAAGGAGAAGGCAAGGGCAATGCGAATGGAATGGCTAAGGTAAAACCCCTCCTCTCCACCCGTTGCCTTTTTTATAACAAGAATCCGCGCGGGGATCGAACGGACGAGGGCCGGGGAGCGCGACCGCAGTTAATGCGATGGACGTCGCCCGGGCCCCACTGCCCCGAAACCACCACGCGCACGCGCGGGCGCCATCATCACGGCGCAGTAAATACGCGAACCGCCGCGCAGTTTTCCCACGTCGCCTGAAAAGGCGTGCGCGATGCTATCACGGAACGCCACATGGGTCGCGGCCCCACGCGCATGGTTGACCCGAGTCCACAGCCGAAAATGAAAGGACGGGGATTCCTTCCGCGAGAAGGAGCCTCCGTGGGTCCCAGCAAACAGGGGGGAGAGGTAGCTTTGAACGTGCTTGCTCGAGATGGCCCTCGAAAGCACGGTTTGGGAGCGCCTAGCGCCTCGCCCCGAAATTTTTACTGATCAGTGATTCGAAGCTCAGTCCACAAAGGATCCCACGGACACCACAGATGCGCTTCCTAACGAGGCATAACTGGCTGGTGGTTCGAGGCTTGGCACAGTGGGGATGTGACGAGCGTCACAGGTCGACCAAAGACGGGGCCGCGTAAACGCGCCCCGCGAGGCCCTTACTGATCAGAAATCTAAGTCTTGGCCTGCGGAAGGTTCGAACAGGCGTTTCAGATCAACGGAGTCAGGGACGACCAGGGCTTGCGCGATCGAGCCTATCCTCGAACTCAAGGGTTTGAGGACGCCCCATAGTTCGTATTCAAGGCCAAACGAGGGCAGCTAGTCGAGGGATCCCATCGAGGGAGAGCTTCCGCGCCCTCGGTCCCCATTGAACGGGACCGAGCCCTGCCTAGCACACCCACGTAAAGTGCTCCCATGGATGTGTCTCCGAACCACGAGCCGACCCTCATCGAACGGGGCACGGACGTTCACTTGAATTACCCGTTAGCAGCTCAACGAAGCGTCCATGACTCGCGGCCCGTTCGATGGGAAGCACGGACTGCCTCACCCCTCCTCCCTGCGGAAGGAAGGCGAGGGGCGCACGAACAAGTCGAAGGGTTCACCCCGATCGCCCCCACATGGGCCCGGGCTCGGGGGCTCGTCGCACGGCTACACCTTCTGGATGCGTCCGGCAGAAACCACACCCCTCCTCGGAGGCAGTGAGCGACCCCTCTGGGGTTCATCCCAGACATGGTCGACGCCGCTCCGCACGCGTGAGATCGCCGAGGCCGGCTGAGATATCGTCGAGGCCGGCTGAAACAAACGCTCCACGGACTGGCAGCTCGGTGTGAAAACCTTGCACGAGCGTGCGCGCTCCTCCAAGGCTTCGGGGGCTACACCCGCGGGTGCGCTAGCACGCCTCCACGGAGCGATACGCATGTCCAGAAGGGAAGAAGGTCCCAACGAAAGCCTCAGCCTTTGCGGAATCATCCAACTATTCCCGCAAAGGCTCGGGGGCTACTGTCGGGGACAGCCATAAGGGGTCCCCTAACTATGGGGGAAAAAACGCCCCTTCCGGAAAATAATAATAAGGATCGTCAAGAACACACTCCCCGAATCGGCCAAGGCACGGCCTGCTACGGCCCAATGGCCTTCGCGGCCCGCCGCGCGAGCACTCCACTCGCCCTCGAGCGAATCTCCACCTCGCTCGAGGGTCGGGTATCACGCAGGCGAATCTCCGCCTCGATCGAGGGTCGGATGCCCCTCGAGCGGATCTCCGCCTCGCTCGAGGTTCAGCATCCCTCGACACGGGGCATTTCAACTACCCCACCCAACCAAGGCATTCAATGCCCCGTCCCGTCAAGAGCGCTGCAGTCAAAGGCCGAATCCCCGCCACGCCGGCCCTCTGACACCGCTCGGGAATCCGCCCCCGGCACTGTGCGGCCATGCCGCCCCGGTGCCACCTTCCCGGGCACTGCACGGGCACTGTGCGGACACTGTTCGCTCGCTGTGCAGAAAGGCCGGGTCATTCCCAAACGCTGTGCCACCTGCTCTCGTCCTTCCCCCATGCTGCGCCCCTCGAAAGGGTATGGGGACACCCTCGAGCGGTGTACGAACGGCGACTAAGCACACCGCCAGGACGGCACAGTGACGCAGGGTGAGTGAAGCGCGTCTTTTCCGTCACCTCCGTCCCGGTACGGCCACGCCCGGCGGAGTGGAGCCCTGTTCCGACGGGACGCCGCCACACCGGCCCCTGTACAGCCCAAGCACTCCCGTCAGCAAGACCCTCGAATCAACGCGCGGACAACAACCAGGCGTAAATACCGACCAGATCACCCTCGAAGCTGACCTCAAGCGAGTACAGAAGCCACCGCGACACCTACAGAAACCGAGATTCGCCAGGACACTCGTCAAACCGCAAGCACTGCACGCCGGTACCGCGTCACTATACTAAACTACTATGCGGCACACCTGTAAGCCGCCTCCCCTTGGCCTATAAAAGGGGAAGGGGGTCGCCCAGCCGCGGGCATCGCTTTTGGAAGAACCACACCCCGCTCACGCACGTACCCCCACTCGATATTGGCACCTTGCCTCAATCATCTAGCAGGGACTTGGGGGATTTTCCTCCTCTCCCACCTCGCTTGTAGCCCCTCTCTACAGGCACCCCCGGTGCTTCACAATACAGCGCACGAGCGCAATCTGCTGGACGTACAGCCCCCACGACCGGAACCAGGATAAAATCGTGTCTTTGCATTGCTTAGCACCCGCCATCGAGAGACTGATCACGGCGTATCTTACTAGTCAGTGTCGGGGCTAATCTCAACACCGACATCTACATTATTGTTTGAAAAAAAATATTATGGTGCAATTATTTTAGTGTTTCTACTTTCAAATTGAATCTTCAAATTTCATAAGAAATTCCCGCAGCAACACGTGGGGTATCACCTAGTTTTTCATGTCACATCGATTATTTTATGGGCCGCCGGAAGTGGTGATCGATATTAATAAAAAAGCAATTTCGGAACTTACATGTAAATTGCGAGACGAATGTTTTTTTCTAATGAATCTGTCATCAACACATATTTATCGTTAAAAATCCGTCTCGTGATTTATACTCCATTTGTGTGATTAGTTTTCTAATTTGTTTATATTTATTACTTAGTGCTGCATGGACGTGCCCGCGCCTGGCGACACCAAAAAGGACGCCAAGGATCTCATGTACACACGGCTATTTCCTGGACACACAGCAAATGAAAATGAGACATGTTCCTCGGTTGAGAGTACCGCCTTCGTATTTTGCTGGAGCAATCTGTTCCGAGTTCTGATGGGCCACCTCTCAGATTGTTACGGCCCGATCAGAAAAGAAAAACTCGATATCTTCCACCGTTTTGGGCCTTGCGGGCCGTCGCGAACGTTCGAATTGGTTTTCTCTTTTGCGAAGGTGAAAGTAGGAGAAGGTTAAGATGATGAAGACTACTACGGGCAAAACAGTTGACCCAACAAAGTCGTCGATGTCCCCTTCGAGCTGACGACATGGAGGAAACGATTCACTCCGAGTATATCACTCGCTTAATAATTACTAGAGGTATGACTGAGTAGCCCCCGTGTGTACATGCACGTCGCGCTTCGTATGCAGCAGCAGGTGCGCATGCGTTTTTGACAGAGTCCTGCGTCCACCAAAACCTTTGCTTTATTAGAATGTAATAACCCATTAACCAAAACCCAAAAACGTGAAGTCAAGGCACGCAGACCCGCCCCCAAAGGGAAAGGAAACTCCGTAGCGAGAGACACGCCGGGTGAGATCACGGATTAAGGTTTTGTTAATGCGAAAAATCCGAGCACTGATTGGGCCCGATGCATTCATGCATTCACTGGACACGCTTCACACTTACGTCATTCCGGCGGCGGCGCTTCCGCTTCACCCCGGCGGCGACGATCTGGTCGGAGAGGCGCGGACGGAACCGGTCCACGTCCTCCAAGGCTCCAACTCCATGCGGTGCCGAGTGCTGCTGACGTGAAAGGTGAGAGGTGAAGCCGACAGCAAGAGACGACGAGCTCCGATGACCGGGGCCCACCGCCAGCCACGTGAGCAGATGAACCGGTCTGGCCATGGGCCCACCAGATCCGCCACCCACCACTCCACCTCATCCCCCAAAACGCCAGAGCTTTTTAAGAAGCCTCCCGCCTTCTTCCCCGCCAAGCCGGCGCGCGCGCGGGCACCGATTCGTCTCCCTCTCTGCCTCTCCTCGGGTTCTCTTCTCATCGGCGCGGCGAGCGCGGAAGAGCGCGGAGCGGCGGCGAGAGGATGTGGGTGTTCTACGTGATATCGCTTCCGCTGACGGTGGGGATGGTGGCGGCGACGCTGCGCTACTTCGCGGGCCCCGCCGTGCCGGCGCGCGTCCTCGCCGTCGTCGGATACGCCTGGCTCTGCTCCCTCTCCTTCGTCGTCCTCGTCCCCACCGACATCTGGATGGTGCGATCCCGCCGCCTCCTTGCTCCTCCCCCTCCACACCACGCTGGTTGTTCTTCCACGCCGCCCCGCGACCTCTGCAAGTTGCCTGCTGTTAGTGTGCGGCCCTGTCATGTCAGAGATCATTTTGGATACTGATGTGTCGCGTCAGGCTCGTACTGGTAGAGATCATTATGTGTAGGTAAATTAGTAAATAGGTAATGTCAATGCTAAGTTAAAAAGTCGTGAAAATAATCACGAGGGTGACTGGGGTTAGATGGTGAAAGCGTCAAATTAGCCGCATCGACCGGACTGGTTCAATGGCTTGTCAACCTCTGCTGCTCAGATTTAAGCAAACAATCGCCATCAACCAACTGATTATTAGAATTTGGTTAGTCGTCGTCGCAGTTTGTTAGTATTGTACATATAACATTCTTCGTTTTGTTACTTGTTACGCTACACTCGTGCTGTCGTGCACAGCGTACTGATCTGCAAGCTACTCTGTTTTCAATCTGTTGGCTTCAACCGTTATGCTATTATTGGGTTGCAGGCAATTTCAGGGAATCAGAAGAGTGACGTCGGATTTTTTTGGAGCTGGTCGTATTGGAGCACATTTATCCTAGCATGGTATGTAAGTTGGTCAATGTCAATGTTAACTTTAATTATTTCCCTCAACTAGATAAATTAGATCCTTGACATGGTCTCTTATTCGCCCTGCATTCAACAAGTAGTATACCACGGATAAAACCTTTACCTCTTGGTTGGTATTGCTGTGACCCGAGTTGTGACTTATATAAGAAAAAGTACTTATGGGGCATCCTGATTGCCTAACTTTTTTATGAATAATCATATTATTTGGTGTCTTTAGTAGGTAGTTTGTTGAAGTGTACATTTTACAGTATTGTCATTTGAAAGTTCTATCTATCTACCTGAACAGGTCTATTGTTCCCACTCTTCAGGGCTATGAAGATTCTGGAGATTTCACATTCAAAGAAAGGCTGAGAGCTAGCATCCAAAAGAATATGACATATTATGCAACCGTGGGATCAACTGGTCTTTTTGGACTCATTTTGATTATTGTCATGCGTCATGATTGGTATGCTTCAGAAGTCTATTAAGCTTGTATAATCCATGATCCATCGAATATGTTTCTGCATCTGGGGCTCAAGTGTCATTGCTCTGTTTATACTGCAGTGGAACAAATAGCCACAGCTAACTCTTGACTTGGCAATTTGAAATCTATACGATTCCAACCACTTTCTGCAATCTCTCTCGACAATCAAAATTGTTACTTGTACCCATCCATTTTGTCAATCTTTATAGGGTTCGTTTGAATCTTGTTTCACTGTCATAACTTGTTCAAATTTGAAATATTGCCTGTTGGCAGGGTTCGTGGTATCTTGGGCTTTGCCATGGCATGCTCAAATACCTTTGGCTTAGTGACAGGTGCCTTCCTGCTGGGTTTTGGCTTGAGCGAAATTCCAAGGAATATATGGAGAAATGCTGATTGGACTCGCCGCCTACAATTTTTATCACACAAAGTTGCAAAGATGGCTACAAAGCTTGATCACGCTCAACAAGAATATTGCAGTGCAATATTTGTATGTGCTTTTCTAGATTCGAAATAGCCATATCATGATCACTGCATTTATCTGAAGAATTGTTCCTTGCCTGATTTAAGGTTGTTCAAGCCACCTCGAGCCAAATGTCCAAGCGCGACCCTTTAAGACCTTGCATGGATATCATTGATAATATGCTGGCTCAAATGGTATGGATTCTCAGGTACCACATAGAGTTTTCTTTTAATACTGAAATTGGTCATAATCATTCATTACCTCACGTACTTTTTTCTCCTCAGCTACAAGATGATGCATTATTCATGCCTTCTGGCGGGAAATTAGGGGAAAATGATATGGACTATGATACTGATAACAAAACAATGGCTACACTCCGACGTCAACTTAGGAGAGCTCATGAGGAGTATTATAGGCGTAAAAGGTATGATGTACAGGAATGCTATTACATGTTCATACCTTTTATCATGCGGTTTTTAGTTAAAGAAAGGCACGAATTGGCCTCCTTGAATTACCAGTGCTGTTTAATTTATCCCTGAAGCATGACTGTTGGATTGTTTGAACTGGAGAAAACCTAACCCTGATGGTGAATTTTTAGGTGATTTTTTGTCACAAAATAAGCCATATAAAGCCAATTACCACTGTGTGCTCCAACCATACTTCGGAGCTTGACCCGCTGGCCGCTGCCCATCACCAGACAGACTCCCATGATGGATTGCGTGGCAAAATTGTCTAATGATTATTTTGCTGCCAGTGGCCATGTTATTATTCCTTATAAATTTTTCATTTTGACAAAAAGTATATTTTACCCTTCAACCTTTTTTTTTAAAGAACTGGAGAAACTGTCATGTAACCACTACCAGGGTTGGAGTTGCACATGCTTTGGTAGTTCAAGGGTATAACATAAATGGAAAGAATTCAAGGGTGAAATTACGCAAAGGTCAAACTTATGTGGAAAACACACATGTTTTCCTTTTAGTAAATTCTAATTAGTAGGGTTACTACTGCAGTTTGAAATAAAACCTCATGTAGCCTGTATGCAGTTTCAAACATTTTTCCCTTGATACCTGTTCGTCCATATTGTGCTTAATTGTATACTGTATTTTGCAGTGATTATATGAAATGTGTAATTGAAGCCCTTGAGCTAGAGGACACTATTAGAAACTATGAGCAACGTGATGCCAGTGGATGGTGAGTATTGTTTATGTTTGTACTTGTTCATGAAATTTATATTAGTATACTTAATTCGTAACATTTCACATTTATGCACTACATTTGTCCAAACTTCCTCAATCCTGAGTGTTGGTTACCATTATAGCAATTGTTTAGAGAGGCTTATTTCAAGCATCTGTGTATCTAATTATTTACTTTTACAGGAAATATCTATCAAGTTTCAGGGAAAATCGATCAGGATCACTGGGGTCGTTCCTTGACTCTACAGGTATATTCAAGTCTAGATTTATATGTACATAATGAGGTACCAATATTTCCTGCAAGATTCCATTAGTTTGTATATATACTGATAAAAAACAGTAACTTGACATTTATTCATGACATAAAATTTTGTAGCCGAAATGTGCTTAAAGAATTTACAGTAAAGATATGTGTTTATACACAACACTCTCAATTATCATATACAATGCATATAGGGTTTTGAGCTAACCTGCCTGAACTTTTAATAATTCATGGAACTGATTCGAATACACATTGACATTTCCAGAGTTCATTTGGCGCTGTTTACTGAGAAAGCAACTTATGAGAGTACTTTCTGTTATCCTTGGCTGCACCTCGGCTTCCATACTGTTGGCTGAGGCAACATTGCTGCCAAGTAATGTTGATCTGTCACTTTTCTCCAATCTTATAAATGCCGTAGGAAAGCACGAAGTCCTAGTCCAGGTACGGAATTTGACGATTCAATTGATGCAACTTTGCCTTGTTATCACTGGATGCTAGTTTGGTAAAATACACAAGAACCCCACTTTCTTTCACAAACACACACGTATGACTTTCTAAAACACAAATTTTGCATGGGATTATGTTGATCTTTTGCTTATCCTTTGAATCGGTCATTTACACTTACACAACTAATTGTGCTTTAGTTCGTGAACAATGCTTCCTGATGGCTCGTCGGAATTTATTTTTTTAGAAAATCAAATACTGTTGTTTCATATGCAAAAGAAAAACATTTTCCTTATTCTTTTTGCTAATTAAAGTTGCCTCTTAATAGGTTGCTGCATTTGTTCCCTTGATGTACATGTGCATTTGCACATACTATTCTCTATTCAGGATTGGGATGATGCTCTTCTATGCATTGACCCCAGGACAAACTAGTTCCGTCAGCTTGCTTATGATCTGCTCGTAAGTTTACCAGTTTTCCAACTTTTAGTACTTTGAATGAATAGCCTGGAGTGTTTTTTTATGCAACCTAATATAGCTTTTACATCAAATATTTTCCTGCAGAATGGTTGCAAGATATGCACCTCCCATTTCTTACAACTTTTTGAATCTCATTCACCTTGGTGGTAATGCTAAAACTACTTTTGAAAAGGTGATATTTTTCATATATCCGTTTCCTGTATTGTTTTTATAACATTATTGGCACTAAAATAAAATCAAAATGTTTGATCCAAGCAGTTTATGTACCTGCGGACAATTTGACTTTTGAGTAGCCATTCTTTGTCCCAATTTTTTATATTTGATGTTGGTTGGTAAGAGAAAAAAAAATGATAAAAACCTTGTTTTATTTTTGAGATTTAACGGATTTTTTTGTGCACAATAGGAAACATAAGTTAAAAAATATGTGATTACCAGCTTAGAAATTGCAGCCAAATACAGGGTCCCAGTTTAGGATTTATGACTCTTCAGATAATCACTGATGCAAAGATAATCAAATCCATATATCACCTAAAGGTAATTTTGTGATCCCTATAAAAATATTTAAAACTCAGGCCTTACTCGAATTCAGTAGCTCCCCCAGTGATGGCCAGATTCTTTAAAGGAAGGTGTTTGGAGGATAACTTTTTTATAATGCAATTGCAAAGTACTGGTGTGCTAGCATTATTTGAATGCTATTTTCTTTTTTGAACTGGTGAACTGCTTGGCTGATCCTATCTTGTACTAATATGTAGAGGATGGGAAATATCGATGATGTTGTTCCTTTCTTCGGGAGAACCTTCAACAAAATCTACCCACTCATTATGGTTGTTTATACTCTACTGGTTGCCGGTAATTTCTTTGAGCATCTGATGGACTTTTTTGGAAGCCTGAAAAGATTCAAGTGCTGGACTGATCAAGAAGAAGATATGGATGGATTGGATCCATCAGGAATATTTATTCTCCAGAAAGGTAGGAACTGCATGATTTATCTTTTCTTGTTGCCCCCACACATCCTCTTTTTTTGCTTCTCTGTTTTATTCTTATGAGGGTTTCAATTTAATCAATGAACCTGGAGCTGCATTGGTAGGGTTATGTATCTCAAACTTTCAGGTGTTTCACCTTTTTTTTTGCCAACTTATCTTTACAAAATACACCTCAAAATCTGCTACAGTTTCAGAAGCATCAAACCTTTTTTACCTCAATCCTCGTTTTTTTCTTACTTTTCTTTAGAGAAGTTCATTTTACTCGGGCGCTGATATATCACCTGATGTATTTTGCATTCTTCTTCAGAGAGAAATTTGATGGAACAGGGACGCAAGGTTAGTGAGCATGCAACTCCACTGGCAAGAAATTTCAGCTGCATAGGCAAAGACGTCGAATCAGGAAATGTACCATCGGTGAGAATATTAGCATCATCAGTCCCTTTTCTTGGTGCCATTTTGTTTCCTCCAGGACAGGAGTCTGCATTCTTCTTTTGCCGGAATCTGAAATTCTAAACTCAAATTTTAGTCCATTTAGATGTGTCACTCTCAATTCACCTTCGACTAATTCTGCACAGGGTGAAGCAACAGAGGAAATGAAGGCAGAACGAGCCATCCAAACGAAATACAGCGGCAACGTTGCACACGAGTATTCTTCCGTCAGAGACGAACAGTTCAGCAGTCCGAAACCAGTGGAGCAGCTGCAGAAGGAGGTCTTACCGGCCTCCATTAACCTCGAGGCCCGAAGCTCTGAAGAGCTGGCTTCTGCGAGCACAACACCAGATTCACCGGCTGGAACGGCCTCAAGATGGGCCTCAATCAGGACAGGCTTTCAGAACTTTAGAGCAAGCATAGGATCCAGGAGGTTCCTTCGTTCGAGCCCGTCGTCGAATGCGTCCGCTACGGAATCGCTCGATGAGATCTTCCGGAAATTGAAACGGAGTTCGAGCAACGAGGACGCGGATCACCTCGATGACGATGGGCTGCCTTGACGACGATAGCGGTGACAACACGATGGAACGCAGCTGTTGAGAAGGTAGGAAACGAGAAAGCTCTGGTTGTGAAGGATTCTAGGATGGTATAGATACAGGAAGAAGTGGACACAGGATGACAGGACTTGACCAAGGTACAGAACTACAGAAGGTATAGATTTTTGTAGGCTTCTGTGGGCGGGCGCGGGAACCATGTCACTGGTCTGTTGAAACATGAACATGAACTGGTGTCTGGTAACCTGATGCTCTGTCCTGCGCGTAGGGGGATAGACAGACTGTGTCTGGTAACAAAGAGGGTGAAACGCTAAAATGTGCCGTTCGTGCAAGTTTTATGGGCTGTTACCTGACAGATGTGTTTCTTGTCTACTACTGCATAGTACTAATCTTTGTTGCATACTCCATGTGAGAACAGTTAAATTCAAACAACACGCGCATCAGAGAACGCATAATGAATTCCCTGAAATCAAAAAGAAAAAAAATCATGTACAATGAAGAATATTGCCAAAGCATTGTCGTGGTTGTGCACTGCTACTTCGTGCGAGAATATTAGTTGGACCTGCCATGCAAGAAAAGAAAAGCATCATGCGTCTTTTCTCCAAAAAGAAAAGGTCGGAGTGCATGCTGATTGCTGGGAGATGGCCCTGCTTTACGCAGCAGTTGTGCCTGCCTCACGACTAGAAAAATGCCAGTCACTACCTGACAAAAACAGGTAAACAACTCAGTCGCACGGTTAACTGTAGTGATTAGTGAACGGGGGCCATAAGCCTGACCAGTCAGTCAGTGAACACGATTAGCTTCTTGATCATGGCAGCACAGAGCAGAAGAACACGAATGAGCCGAGTGCAAAGCCTTCATTTGGTGACGTTTACAAAATGGGCGATGCCATTAGGCCGCCTTTCGCCGCCACTCGGCCAGCAGATCACAGATTCACAGGGCAGAAACACAAAAGAAACCAACGGCGTAAACACAGGAACAGCACACAACCGAACACCTCGACGTCGACACCTCGCCGCCGCTCACGTCCACCGCATGGCTGGTCTCCCCGCCGCCCGCGCGCGCCAGACCACCGGCGCCCGCTTGTAGGACGCGGTGCCGTACTTCTCGGCGGCCAGCTCCGAGCACCCGTCTTTCCTGTGCCGTCCCCCGTGGTGGAGCTGCTGCTGGAGCCGCGCCCAGAAGTTGCTGCCCCTCCTGCAGGTCGTCCTCTCGTCCTCCTCCTGATGCTGACGCACCTGCTGCTCGGCGTGACGGCCCGCGGCCAGCGCCGCCGCCTCCCTCCCCTCCTGCCGCAGCAGCAGGCCCAGGCTCCCGCGGCGGGGCCGCGGCGCCTGCGCCGACGACAGCGCGACGACGGTCTCCTCCCACGACGAGCACGGGGAGGAGGAGGAGCCCGACGACGGCGACAACGACGCGGGCGCGTTGGCGCGCGCGGAGGCGGAGGCGGAGGCGGCGACGGCGGCGGAGAGGCGCGACAGGCGGTCCCGGAGGCAGAACGGGCACACGCCGGCCTCGTGCCGGTGCTTCGGGTGCCTCCTGCACCGCGCGGGGTCCGCGTCCCTCGACCTGCCGGCTCCCGCCGCCATGGCTACTGCCTTTGTGCCGATCGAGCACGGCTGCACCTGCGCACGGACACGGACACGAACGCGGCGCGGCGAAGGGACAAGAGCGTGAAGTGGGTTGGAGGTGGTGTGGGCGCGCGTACGTGCGGCGTGCTCGTGGTGGTGTCCGGCCGTGCGGGTGCGTGGTCCTATATATGGCGCGGGGCAGGGAGAAGCTTCGCGGACGCGGGCGGAGCCAGCCAGCCAGTGAGTTGGGTGGGTGTCGAGGGAGCGTGGCAGTTGGGGGGTTTGGCTTTGGTGGTGGTGGAGTGCGTGAGCCGATGGCGTGGTTGGAGCCTCGGTACCGGCTCGGCTGCATGGGTTCGGCCGGCTGATGACGGTGGGCGGCGGGAAGCGCGCACAACCACCGGTCGTCCTGGAGAACGTGACGACAGAGACTACCGTGCCTTTCTCTCTTGCTTTGATCGGTTCAGTTAGTGCTAGATAAGCATATTCACAATAATAAAAGATAGGAGTACGAGTAGGTAAAGATTGTGGAACTAATGAACTGAGCCATCACTGATCATAGTATTATGAAGTTGGAAATATTTTCATTTCAACATAATATATTCTTGAGGTGAAAAGAAAACGAAGTAGGAACCACATGTTTTTATTACTGAATTCAAATTAATTTGTGTCATCAATGTCGAAAAGAACTGAAACTTGGACGATCATATTCACAATAAGGCGAATTATGCCTGTGTGCCAGGTGTGCTAACCAATGCACTAGTATTAGATTAGTATTAGCCTCCATTAAAAAAGCAGTATTGTTAATCTGCTGTGCAACTTCCTACGCAATATTTTCTCTCACAACCAATTTGCCGGCTTATGCATTTGAGACCTGCCGAACACTCTCCTGTCTTAAAAGAAAGGGCACCAAGCAATCCTACTATCCTTCTCCAGAAACCAATTTGAGAGCCCATTTTTTCTCGAGAAAATTCCCTGTATGCCACAACAAAATGTAGCGCATGTGCTCTATACCATAAGAAATGCAAATTTGAGCTATATGCCAAAGGTTGTAGTTTTTCATGTGCTCTATGCCATTTCCGTCACATGCAGCTGGATGCCGTCAATGGGCCGTTAGTGGGCCCCACATGTCAGTGGGGAGAGGGGAAAATTCTCCTCCTTCTCTACCGCAGCAGCCTGCCGCCGCCTCCCCATGCCGCCCCCACCAGCCTGTCCCTCGCTTCTCCCCCGACGCCGGCAGCAGCAGGCTCGTGGTCCAAGACTTCCGCCACCGGCCGCAGCTCAGGCAACATCAATAGATGGAGTGCTTCTCTGATGAGGTGAGCAGCCGCGACGGCGAGGAGGCGACGAACGGCGGCGGACCGGCGGCGACCGTGGAGGCAACGACGGGGAAGTGGAGGCGGGGGCGACGAGGAGGGCTGCTCGCCCTCGCCGCCCGTGACGCGCCAGCTCTTCCCCTCACCGCACCATGTTGCCGCTGCCGCCTCACCGCCGTCGGACGGGTCGCTGCCTCCGGAAGTGTCGGGGCCGTGGGCGCGCCGCGCGGCGGATCTCGGGGAGCCGGCACCGGCAGCTCAGGTGGCGGCCGTGGCTGCGCCTTCGTCGCCCGCTGCCGGGAAGAAGAGCCACCGTGGGCCCAGGTCGTGCAGCTCGCAGTACAGGGGAGCGCTGGAGAGCGGGCTCACCGCCGGCGACCTCTGCTTGCCGCCGTGCGCCCCACGCACTGCTGTCCCCTCCGCTGAATCCGCGAGTCCCGATGCCCCATCCGCGCAAGCCCACGACACCGGTGGTCAACGAGCGCGCAAGCCCCTGTCCCTACGCAGATGCTGGAGGCCCTCGGCGTCGCCAGCCGCAACGCCGTGCTTGGCACCACAACGCCGCGATTCTCGACGCCATGAGCGCCATCATGACACCAAGGCGAGGGAGAGGCTGGTGGGGGCGGCGGCACGGGGAGGCGGCGGCAGGCTGCTGCATGGAGGAAGAAGGGGAATTTCCCATCTCCCCACTGACATGTGGGGCCCACTAACGGCCCATTGACGGCATCCAGTTGCATCTGACGAAAATGGTATAGAGCACATGAAAAATTACAACGTTTGGCATAGAGTTCAAATTTGTATTTCCTATGGCATAGAGCACATGAGGTACATTTTGTTGTGGTATACAGGGAATTTTCCTTTTTCTTTTTTCTCGCGAACGCGCTTCAACGCGCGCAACTTCAACGTTGCATCGGGCACGTGCGACCGATCGCCGCCGATGCGCCGCCACGCGTTCCCGAGGCTACCTCACTGGGTGACCGCGCCGCACCACCTACAAAATCAAGAGAAAATTTGCTCTATGCCTTTGAGAAATGCACCTCATGTGCTTTATGCCATTGAAAATTAACTCCTGAGCTCTATGCCATTGGTTATATTTTTCCATTCCCTGTGTGCCATTGCCGTCAGCTCCTTCTGTTAGTCTTCCGTTTGACCTTAAATCTTACCCATCACCCCCCGGAAACATTCCACTTTAACACATAAATCTAATCATTTTACTAATAACCCCCTGCATTTTCTTTTTTTCTCGCAATCGGGTCCTCACTCCTCACACTTCTTGCACACTCCGCGGGCGCCGGCTCTAGCGGTGAGCGGGAGGGCCTTGCTCTAGCGGCGAGAGGCGGCGCGCGGGGCCAGCCTCCCCGTCCGGCGTGCGACTCCCGGAGGTGGTGGCCTCCATGGCTGGAGGTGGCGCACGGGCCTAGGGCCGCGCCTGGCCCCGGCCTCCCTATCGGCGCGCGACCTCCCTGGCCGGAGGCGGCGTGAGGGACCGCCGGCGCGCGGCCTCTCTCCTCGGAAGCGACACACGAGCTTGGGGCCGCGTAGAGGTGCCGCCCCATTGCACCGGGCACCGCGCGCTACATGAGGCGCGTCGAGATGGTGGCCGCGAAGCAGAGCAGGAAGCGGAGAACGGGCACCGACACGCCAATCGACACGCCATCGCCTCCATCTCCAACCCCATCGTCGACGGGGCGCGCGCCGGACAGGCACCGCCGGGAGCGAGCAACCGACGCGGGAGCGAGATGGCCGGCCGCCGGCGCGGCGCGGCCAGCCTCCCTCCCCGGAGCTCCCTCTTCCCCCGGCCCTGCCTCGTACTCGCCCGACGGCTTTCAACTCGGAGCAGAGGCGCCGTGCGCCGTGCGCCACCCCTGCCTTCTCTCCGCACCGTCTGTTGCAGCGACGACCGGGGCCGGCGCGGATGGTCGGGAGCCGAAGCGACGACGGCATCCCCGACGTCAGACCTGCCGCCACGCCGCGCCACTCTGCTCGAATCCTCGGCCGCGCCGCGCCGCTCGATTCCCCGGCAGGGGACTCGGGGAGGCAGGGCCTCGACCCCGCCGCCGCCGCGCCACAGACTTGGGGAGGCAGCGCTACCGGCCGCGGCGGCCCGGGGAGGAGGGAGCCACGGCCGCCGGCGGGGAGGAGGAGAGGGAGGGGAGGCGGGACCGAGGTGGTGGCGCGGGGCTCGAGGGGGGCAGCGGTAGGAAGAGGAAGGGGATTTTTTTCCCCTCTCCCACTGACGTGTGGGGCTCGCAAGCGCATCACACAGAGCATTCACGGAGCAGACGGCGGAATGGCACAGAGGAAACGAGAAAATACAAGCAATGGCATACAGCTTCTGTTTTAATTTTCAATAACATAAAGCACATGAGGTGCATTTCTCAATAGCATAGAGCAAATTTTCTCCAAAATCAAAGGCCTGCTGCTCGCACGGGCACGGCACGGCCACGGCCACGGCCGCCGCCCGCAGCCGCCCTGCTGTCCGTGCACGCCTCGCAGGTCGCACACAGCGCCCGCGGCGCTCCCCGGGCAGACAAGGCGCCGGCCGCCGGGGGTACGGGTGTCCCCTCCGGCCGGGACCGCTCCCGGCGCGCAGGGCCTCCATGCCCGTGCGCCTCGCACCTCCACACACGTGATCCCGTCGGTCGCAGTCGGGCCGCCCCGATCGACGGTGCACGTACTCCGTTGGCACGCGAGCACGGAGCACGTACAGTACTAGGCACGACCGCACGACTGCTTTTGCACGTCGGCGTTGACAGCTGAACAGTGCCGGGCAGGCAGGCCTTGCTCATGCATGCTCGGCCTGATTGGAACCGGCAGCCTGGCGCGGGCTGCTTTTTACTATCGCTTTCGTGTCCGCCGCCTGCTCCGCGGGGCTCGGGCTACGCTGGAGCGTCGGCGCTTTTGCCCGCGCGGTCGCTGGCGTCGTCGCAGCATTGGCATGGGTGCGCGCGCGTCCGCGTCCGCGTCCGTTCGTGCCGGCGGCAGCCTATTGGGCGGCAAGGGTCTACGGCTCTGGCTGCTTTCTGTACACAGCTAGTTGTAGTACACGATAGTGCTTGCTTTAGATACAGTAGGAGACAAGACAAGGACTGGGTGCGGTGGTCGTGCTCGTGCAGTGCCTTGCAAAGGGCGTACATGCACGCGTCTAACCGCTGGCGCGCGGTGGCGCAGGTACGTACGCAGCTCACGTATACGTGTTTGTCTGTGCTCGGTTTTTGTTGGTTCTTCTGAATTCTGTTCTGATACGATGTTTGGCATCGGTTTGCAGAAACGGGCAAAGCGCATGTTTGCATACCAATTCGGCGGCGCCGTCTACGAATCATCTACGATTTTAGTAAATATAAAAGTGTTAAACGATGAAATGAATACATAGAATTGAATTTTTAAAATCTCCATGTACAGTATATACGTACGTGGTACCACAAGTCCACAAGTTCGAGCTTTGTGTGTCGTCTAATAACCCCAAATCGAACTTCATAAAATAGAAAAGGTTAGAGCATATATTGTAGTTGTGTTTAATTCCAGACCATATCAATTAAGTCAGGTGATAGCAGACGTAAAAAAAATATTGGTAGTTGGGTATGTGATCTTGGATTTTGTTTCTGTTTGCTTGATGGATATTTGTGTATGTGGTACTTCGTTGTTCCGTTTGTATTATATAAATGTGAGTTCCTGAAAGTGCATCTAGACTCCTAATTAATTTTGGTGATAATGACAATACAATTTGGGTGGATTAATACTTTCAATAAGATGTGTGCATACTCAAAAGAATAAATACGTGAGTTTGATCAAAGGAAGCCCCTCGTACGCTCTACTAGGTGTTGAAGCTCAATCGGCGATCTAATCTTAATTTTCGGTTTGAATTTGAGTTTAGGAAACACCGTATGTCGGGGTTCTCTACCGCCGGACAGTAAATTTGTATCGATCGTGCGTCGGGCTCGGATGGTTAGCGCAGGAGACAACGAGATTTATACTGGTTCGGGCCTCCGATGAGTAACACCCTACGTCCAGTGTCGGGCTGCCGTGTTCCCGTGCTAGGGTTGTTTGTAGTAGGGGTTACAAACTGGTCGGGAGAGGGTGTCGAGCCCAAGTCCCTGAGTTCGAGTATTAGGTTCGTCAGCCCTTGTGACGGTTACCCTCCTCTCCCTTTTATAGACGCAAGGGGGAATGGCAAAAAGGGAATAAGAGAAAAGTTACAGTGTTTGGTCGCTGGGATGTCCTCTCGTGCGTCGCTGTCCGTCCGGGCGCATTGAAGAGGAGTCGTGCTACGTTGTCGTAAAGGTCGCCGCGTGGCTGGGCGTGACTGTTCACTTTGGGACGCCTGGCGCTTCCTCCGAGTAGTTTGGTGCTGACTCAACCCGTCTGAGCATGGGATGAGCTCGCCACGTTAAGGCCTAATTGTAGGCCTGTGCTCGTCGTAGGGGGTACTTGAGTGTCTCGGGTGGAGTTTGCGTGCTGCAGGGTCGGATGTGACGGCGACTTGATGGCTGCGCGGCCGGGCAGAGCTGCATTAAGACTCCTGTCTGAGCTGGACGCCCGCGCGTGCCGCCAGCAAGGTGCGCTTGCATGGCATGGGGAACTGGCGTCCTACGCGTCGTAGCTGAAGAGTTCACGTGCCGGGGTCGCACCACGTGGCACGGTTCGCGTCTTGGTCGGAGACGGAGAGTGCTCGTGTGACCGAGCTGCTTGTCGTGCGAGGCGGAGACTGGTCGTGCGAGGCGGAGACTTGTCGTGCGAGGCGGAGACTGGTCGGAGGGGCTTCCTCTAGTAGGGAAGTTGTCGGAGAAGCTCCCGACTAGTCGGGAACAAGACGTCTTGCCAGTGATGGTCTTGACAGGGATCCTTAGTCCTCCTCGTCTTGAATCTTGGCCTTCACGTTGTCAATGGTGTCAGAAGACTCCACCTCAGGAATGATTATCTCGCCGTTAAAGGAGGCCCTAATATGGGCCCTCGTCAGTAGCCCCCGAGCCTGAGTGGGAGTCCGGCGGATGTAGGCGGCGAGCCTAAAACGCTCTTGTGTCGGGTTAGGCCCCAACATGGTCATGATCGTCTCGTCCGAGAAGCCTCAGACGAACGCCGCACGCCCCGCCGCCCCCGTCAGGACGTTGGGGCGGGCCGGCCGGGCGAAGGTTCGCCCGACGACGGACTCCGCCGGCCCGGCGTAGACGAAGCCGGGGGAGCCGAAGCGTATGGTGGCCCCAGGGGTTAGCGAAACCCTGCGGCCCTCCATCCGAGTCGTTGGTGAAGTTCGTCGAGACACACGATGTGCCCCTACCTGGCGCGCCAATTGTCGGGGTTCTCTACCGCCGGACAGTAAATTTGTATCGATCGTGCGTCGGGCTCGGATGGTTAGCGCAGGAGACAACGGGATTTATACTGGTTCGGGCCTCCGAGGAGTAACACCCTACGTCTAGTGTCGGGCTGCCGTGTTCCCGTGCTAGGGTTGTTTGTAGTAGGGGTTACAAACTGGTCGGGAGAGGGTGTCGAGCCCAAGTCCCTGAGTTCGAGTGTTAGGTTCGTCAGCCCTTGTGACGGTTGCCCTCCTCTCCCTTTTATAGACGCAACGGGGAAGGGCAAAAAGGGAATAAGAGAAAAGTTACAGTGTTTGGTCGCTGGGATGTCCTTTCGTGCGTCGCTGTCCGTCCGGGCGCATTGAAGAGGAGCTGTGCTACGTTGTCGTAAAGGTCGCCGCGTGGCCGGGCGTGGCTATTCACTTTGAGACTCCTGGCGCTTTCTCCGAGTAGTTTGGTGCTGACTCAACCCGTCTGAGCATGGGATGAGCTCGCCACGTTAAGGCCTAATTGTAGATCTGTGCTCGTCGTAGGGGGTACTTGAGTGCCTCGGGTGGAGTTTGCGTGCTGCAGGGTCGGATGTGACGGCGACTTGATGGCTGCGCAGCCGGGCAGAGCTGCATTAAGACTCCTGTCTGAGCCGGACGCCCGCGCGTGCCGCCAGCTGGTGCGCTTGCATGGCATGGGGAACTGGCGTCCCACGCGTCGTAGCTGAAGAGTTCACGTGCCGGGGTCGCACCACGTGGCACGGTTCGCGTCTTGGTCGGAGATGGAGAGTGCTCGTGCGAACGAGCTGCTTGTCGTGCGAGGCAGAGACTGGTCGTGCGAGGCGGAGACTTGTCGTGCGAGGCGGAGACTGGTCGGAGGGGCTTCCTCTAGTAGGGAACTTATCGGAGAAGCTCCCGACTAGTCGGGAACAAGACGTCTTGCCAGTGATGGTCTTGACAGGGGTCCTTAGTCCTCCTCGTCTTGAAACTTGGCATTCACGTTATCAATGGTGTCAGAAGACTCCACCTCAAGAATGATTATCTCGCCGTCAAAGGGGGCCCTAATATGGGCCCTCGTCAGTAGCCCCCGAGCCTGAGTGGGAGTCCGGCGGATGTAGGCGGCGAGCCTAAAACGCTCTTGTGTCGGGTTAGGCCCCAACATGGTCATGATCGTCTCGTCCGAGAAGCCTCGGACGAACGCCGCACGCCCCCGTCAGGACGCTGGGGCGGGCCGGCCGGGCGAAGGTTCGCCCGACGACGGACTCCGCCGGCCCGGCGTAGACGAAGCCGAGGGAGCCGAAGCGTATGGTGGTCCCAGGGGTTAGCGAAACCCTGCGGCCCTCCATCCGAGTCGTTGGTGAAGTTCGTCGAGACACACGATGCGCCCCTACCTGGCGCGCTAACTGTCGGGGTTCTCTACCGCCGGACAGTAAATTTGTATCGATCGTGCGTCGGGCTCGGATGGTTAGCGCAGGAGACAACGGGATTTATACTGGTTCGGACCTCCGAGGAGTAACACCCTACGTCCAGTGTCGGGCTGCCGTGTTCCCGTGCTAGGGTTGTTTGTAGTAGGGGTTACAAACTGGTCGGGAGAGGGTGTCGAGCCCAAGTCCCTGAGTTCGAGTGTTAGGTTCGTCAGCCCTTGTGACGGTTGCCCTCCTATCCCTTTTATAGACGCAAGGGGGAAGGGCAAAAAGGGAATAAGAGAAAAGTTACCGTGTTTGGTCGCTGGGATGTGCTCTCGTGCGTCGCTGTCCGTCCGGGCGCATTGAAGAGGAGCCGTGCTACGTTGTCGTAAAGGTCGCCGCGTGGCCGGGCGTGGCTGTTCACTTTGGGACTCCTGGCGCTTTCTCCGAGTAGTTTGGTGCTGACTCAACCCGTCTGAGCATGGGATGAGCTCGCCATGTTAAGGCCTAATTGTAGGTCTGTGCTCGTCGTAGGGGGTACTTGAGTGCCTCGGGTGGAGTTTGCGTGCTACAGGGTCGGATGTGACGGCGACTTGATGGCTGCGCAGCCGGGCAGAGCTGCATTAAGACTCCTGTCTGAGCCAGACGCCCGCGCGTGCCGCCAGCTGGTGCGCTTGCATGGCATGGGGAACTGGCGTCCCACGCGTCGTAGCTGAAGAGTTCACGTGCCGGGGTCGCACCACGTGGCACGGTTCGCGTCTTGGTCGAAGACGGAGAGTGCTCGTGCGAACGAGCTGCTTGTCATGCGAGGCGGAGACTTGTCGTGCGAGGCGGAGACTGGTCGAAGGGGCTTCCTCTAGTATGGAACTTGTCGGAGAAGCTTCCGACTAGTCGGGAACAAGACGTCTTGCCAGTGATGGTCTTGACAGGGGTCCTTAGTCCTCCTCGTCTTGAATATTGGCCTTCACGTTGTCAATGGTGTCAGAAGACTCCACCTCAAGAATGATTATCTCACCGTCAAAGAGGGCCCTAATCTGGCCCTCGTCACCGTACTATAAAGAGGGACGTGGTCGGTTGATCGAGGTTCGCTACAAGTGCTCATCTTGATATCCTCTCATCTTTTCTTAGAGTGAAAACCCTAGAAAAATCATTAGAAAAACCTAGAATAGCCTTTGTTTAACTCAACCTTGCTTTCCCAGCCCTACCGGGTCAACCGGCCTGAGTGGCCGGGCAACCCGGGACGGCTCTGGAGAGAGCCGGGTGACCCGGCCACCCGTGCCGGTTGACCCGGCCAGGCCACAGGCAGCCCCCAACGGCTAGCTCGGGGGAAGTGGGTATAAATACCCCTTCTTCCTCCTCTCTAGGGTTCCGCCTCCCCTTCCATTGAAACACCTCCCAAGCTTCTTCCCTCTCTCCCAACTCCCTTCCAAGCACTCCTAGCAAGGATTCCTCCTAGGGTTTGGGTGTGAGAGACATTTGAGGTGTTGGATTAAGCCCCTTTGTGAGAGTTCTTCACTCCTTCCTCTCAAGAAGCACTTGTGGTGGCTTTGGTTGATTGATTCGCGTTTGTTACTCTTGAAGCTTGCTTCTAGACGGTTAGACGTCGCCCGTTGAGTGCCCTCTCCGTGTGGAGCACCCGAGATCGTTTGTATTATCCAACCTTTGTGGATTTCTCTTAGTGAGCACCAATTTTCCTTTGTTGGAATTGGGTGAGGAAAAGAGGCTCTTGGTGATAGCCCTCCCTTTGTGGGATCCTCAACGGAGACGTAGCTTCCTTTGTGGGAGTGAACTTCGGATTAATTCGCTTGTCTCTCGCTTGTTTGAGTTCATCTCCCTTTTCTCTAACCCTAGAAGCTATATTTGGATCGATCTCCATATTTGTGTTGTTGCTTGTGAAATCTTTGGTTGCAGGTGGTGTCTACATCGTATACACAAAGTTTGATTCATTTACTTTCTGCAAATTCAAGTTTTCCATAGCTTATTGTACTCTATCTTCGCGCGCTGGTTGATCCGGCCCAAGTGCCAGGGTGACCCGGACCCCTCCCGGGTCATCCGGTCACTCGTGCCGGGTCATCCGGTCCCTGATCCGCTGCTAAGTTTTTGCAGAATTTTAAAGTGATCCTATTCACCCCCTCTAGGCATCACAAGGTACTTTCAATTGGTATCAGAGCCTAATCCCTTGGTTTAGGCTTAACCGCTAAGGGATCAAGATGTCGGGGAGTGGAGGAAATCAAACCGCCGATGAGATCGCCGCCAAGGAAGCTCAAGAGAGAGAGCTCAAGGCAGCCCAAGTTGGTGACATCACCAGCAAGGCTCCAAGCCGTACACCATCCAACATTGAGAGCTCCGATGACTCTTCATCCGATTCCGACTCAGACTACGACTCAAGCGATGAAGATGTCAAATATGATGATGATGCGACAAGGAAGGCTAAGAAAAAGAAGAAGGCCAAGAAGATGACCAAGAAGCTCCTCAAGAAGATGATCAAGAAGCAGCAAGCCAAGTACACTCACTCCGGCTACTACGAAGTGCCCCACAACTACGCACAATTTTCGGGCAATCATCCTAACGAAAAATTTTATTCCGTATATTTGGGAAAGCCTCCCCATTTCGATGGGAAAGATTATCCCAAATGAGCTTATGACATGCAAATGCACCTTTACGGGCTTCACCCTTCTCTTTGGAAGATTGTGTGTGTAGGTGTGACAATCCCCGCCGAAGGAGAAGCCTTAACAATTGAGCATGAGCAAGACTTCCACCGCAACGTTCAAGCAACAAGAGTCATCACAGGATCCTTGTGTGCTCAAGAATTCAATAAGGTCCGGAACATCCAAATTGCCAAGGTGATTTGGGATACTCTCAAGGAAGCACATGAGGGGACCGAGCATGTGAGACAAGGGAAGATTGATTTGATCAACGAAGAGCTTGAGCTATTCATCATGAAGGATGGAGAGATCGTGAGAGAAATGTATGATAGACTCATGCTCCTTGTCTCGGACATTAGAGCACTAGGAAGTGATGATTGGGAAGACTCCATGGTCACAAAGAAGTTGCTAAGAGCTTTCACCCCGAAGAACACAAACCTAGCAACCATGATAAGAAGAGATCCAAACTACTACAAGATGACCCCCAATCAACTTCTTGGTGAGATCTTGCATCAAGAGCTAGTTGATCAAGATGTGGAGAAGTCACTAAGTTTGAAGGTGAACAAGAGTTTAGCCCTCAATGCTAGCTCTAGTGAAGCGGTGGAAGCAAAGCCAAAGACTTCCAAGACCAAGAATGAAGATACAAGTGAAGAAGGAAGCACAGATGAAGAAACCGCCTTTGCCATAAGAAAATACAAGAAAATTTTGAAGTCAAGGGCATCAAAGAAAGGCGGTGATGAAAGGAAGAAGAAGTCACAACGCAAATGCTATGAGTGTGGAGAGTATGGACACTTCATTGCCGAGTGTTCCAAGAACAAGAACAAGAATGAGGAAGAGAAGAAATACAAGGAGAAGAGCAAAGAGTACAAGAACAAGTACCAAGGGCGTGCTCACGTGGGTCAACAATGGGACTAAAGTGATAAAGATGAAGAGCCAAAGAAGCAAGGCATAGCAACCATTGCCATGGCACAAGGATCATCTTCACCACGCCTCTTCAACAACTTCTCCGACGATGAGGACCACTCTCACTTTTGCCTCATGGCAAGTGGGAGCAAGGTACAAGAAACAACCACCTCATCCTCTCTCATCTCTTCTTCATCCACACCTAGTGACATAGATGATATAGACAATGAAGAAGAAATTGAGGCCAACATGATAAAACAATTTAGTAAAAAAGGCTATAAGGAAATAAAAAGGTTTTTGGAGAAATTAGAGAAAAAGAAAGTGTCTCTCCATGAGCAAGAAGACTTGCTTATCCTTGAAAAGGAAAGAAACATTACTCTAGAGAGACGCCTTGCCAAAGAGGCAGCTAAGGTGGAGAAGTTGACTACGGACTTGTCCTTGGCCAATGACTCCAACAAGAGGATGTCAAAGGACTACACTTTGGCAAATGAATCTCTAGCTTCCCTAAAGGCTACTCATAGTGAGCTTCAATCAAGCTTTTCATGCTTGATGGATAAACATAAAAATCTTGAGGCAAACTATAGTACCCTTTGGGAAAGCACCAAAGCCAATCCTAAGGCAACACTTGACTCTAGTGCCTCCACTAGCAAAGGTTGTTCTATTTGCTCTAATATTGATATAAATGCTCTCAAGACTAACCATGCAAGGCTTGAAGAGACCATCAAGAGCAAAGATAAAGAAATAGCTCGGTTGAATATGTTGATCACTCAAGGCAAGAATGGTGCCAAGTCCATACCTAAGGTGGTTGACAAGGAAGGACTTGTGCACTACAAGAACAACAAGGTCAATGGTAGAGTGGTGGTGAAAGGGCATGCGATCCCTTTGTGGAACAAGGGTGGCTACCTCAACACGATCATGGACATTGCCCATGGAGTCACCACCTTTACCACAACAAAGAACAAGCCAAAGGTTGTGAACACCACAAAAGGAAATGGTGGGGTTAATTTCCCATCAAAGGCATCGAAGAATGTGGTGGAACACAAGCCCTCTCCAACTAGACTTGTGACTATGTTGTGACCTTGGACCACAATGGTAAAATGGTGGTCAAGTATGTTGGATCCTACACAAAGAAGGCTATGAGGAAGAGTGTGTGGGTTCCAAAAGTTTATGCTTCTAACCTCCAAGGACCCAAATCTTTTTGGGTACCTAAACCAAAAGCTTAAACTTGTTTTGTAGGCCTACTCCTCCGGTGGAAGTGCTTGGTTAATTGATAGTGGTGCCACTAATCATATGACCGGAGATGAAGGCTTATTTGCATCCCTTGATCATTATGACACCCCTACGGAAACTATCATCTATGGAGATAATGGTCAAGGAGATGTGGTCGGTCTAGGTAAAATTACTATCTCAACAACAAATT